>OX383905.1:12706066-13994099 GCA_947532125.1 Saturnia pavonia | reverse complement strand
ATAACGCATTGTAATGTTTCAGAAGACCCCCCCCCCACCTCCTAAATTTGTTACGCACCTAATACTTGTACTAATACTTCACCGTATGACACTAAGGAGCCGAGCAGTGACTATGGACGTGAAGCTGAAGGCAAGTACGAGAAGTAAGAACAATAGTAGGATGCATACGGATACATTGCGACGCAGTGGACTCGGTCCAATAAATTTAAGACGGATGAAACTGTGTGGCAAACTTACTAAACCCAGGGTCCTTACTACTCTGAGAAGCTATCTTCAGAGTGATATTAAGTATGCTGTTCTTGCGTAATGTAATATCACGCTGACTATAATTATAATTAGATACATCGAATAGGTAGAGTTTATTTAACTACACTTCGAAGATTCGGGATTTAAAATCTTCGAAGTTTGTGTAAATATACTCTACCCAGTTCAGATTAAGATTCAATATACCTACATAAAAAAAACATAGGAATTCAATAGAAATTGCCTTTCAATGAAAAATTTTATAAAAATAATTTTAGAAATCAACTAATTAACATTCTCTATTAATTAAAACCAAAACGTTTTTAAACAGTCTCCTGATGAACTGTAATAATAATAAATGATTGAAACACAAGAATATTATTTAAAAACAAATTTATTTAATCATATACAAAATAGGTTTTGAGATCTAGACGCTTATAAATATTCTTAAATATAGCACATAATGTATTCTAATATAAGCATTATAGTTCTATACTTAGTGTACACTTCTAGTGTACAAATAGAATGAGATATAAATGACATGAGTGCATAAATATTATGAGGTAATCACAGACGTACGGTTTGCTATTATTTATACGTAAACAAGGTTGCCCAGACGAGGTCTAAGGACCACTAAACAAGCTAGCGAGAACAACCCACTATGGCAGGGTCACTGAACGATTGACGAACACACAATGACCCTTTAACTATAACTCACTCGGTAGGCGAGATAGCCCGCAAACCAATTGAGCTCTCTTCCCGCACACCTCCGTCCCTGCTTACGCCCAAACCTACCGGGCGTAAAGAAGGGGAAACCAAACGGGATGCACGGAAGGGACACGATTGAGTTGTCCTCGGCGTGACTTACGGTGAACTGGGCGCTGGCGGGTAAATAGAATCACGATGCCGAATTTACGTTCACCATATTCTTGATACAGTCCACTTTTGTACAATAATTTCCCTTTAACACTAAAGTGTCTTCTTGCAGGGTTTCTTCAGTCTTGAGGTATCTTAAGGTGGATTGACTTCTGCGTATAGCGATCTGACGAGTATGGAACCCGTCACTATATTTATATCATTTTCGAAGAAAGTGACGTCGCTATCTAACTTTATTTTCCTCTATTTCCAATTCTATATATTATCTCGGTTCCTGGAAATTCTTATGTACAAACATTCTTACTATTTTTACAACAATCTTATAAGATTCTAATTGGTATTCATATTTTCTTATCTAAACATGTGTTGAAACTTATAATTTAACTTATTTTACATTATTTATGTATAAACTACCTGAAATACTCTAACTTTTCACAATTTTAAAGACTGCTAGACAAGGAAGCCTTATTTATCTACCTGTCTCTTTCTAACAATTTTACATAACAAGCGTTTGCTTTCTTTATCGTGATTGGTCACCTCGCGCTTGTAGTCAAACATTCTTCAACTACTATTTGTGATCTTGATATAAATATGGCGACTCAATCTTAATAATTCTATGACATAATATTAATAAACATGAATATTTCTTACATTACGTATCAAATTACACATTAAATTAAACCATTAAATAATTGTAAAGCAAATCCTATGCGTAGTTAGTATTACGAAGCCCTTTTTTTACAAATAAACATAGCTTATTTACGTAACGAATATAAACATAGCTTATGAACAATTATTATTATACGAGTTATATTATTATTTTTTAACAAGTTGATTAGCCTATACTTATATGTATTTTGAATAGTTTTAAACTAACTATATATAATATTATTAAGCCATGCGATATCATCATTCTGCGTCGCTAACAATACGTATATTCAATGTCTAAGTGAAACGTAGATCTTCATTGTTTCTGTAATGCATAAATTCAGGCAACATTCACTACGACTCGTATAATAGACACGAGTACAACTGAGATGACTTCAAGTACTTCACCTACTTGTACGTTCGACGACATATGCAAACTCAAATCTGATTTATTTCCGTTTCAGATTTAGCAACGGTGGTATCATTGGAAGTACAAACACTGTAACAATTATCTATCAAATAAACATGTGCATGTTTTAACGTGTATCGATTGAATTTGGTAAAGTCAGGATAAAATTAATATGACCCGTCAAAATCAGAGAAAAACGTGTAAAAAGTCACCTAGTGCTTTTGCTCGGACATCGAACAGAAATTCTTCGATTCCATCAGGGATTAAGGATAAGGATTCCATCATTATAAACAGTGTTTTTTTTGTTATGAAAGAATGTATATTAATAAACTCATCACAAATTCGCCACATAGTTAATCTAAACTTTACAATTGGGCAATACTGCTTGATACATAATGGTTACAGTGATTCCATTGTCAATGGTATCACCAATGCAGAGTTTGAAATTGAAATCAAATAGTCATAATTTTAGTCTACCTATGTGGTCAAATGTCCACTTAGCTAAATTACTTGCAGAGCGCACACTTATACTTGTTATATATACCATAAAAATTGTACTAAGCGCATCTCAATTTACGCGCTAAAAGATTAATAAAGATTTGCGTGGGAATAAACGCAAGAAGAACCTAATCATAATTCGTTAATTACGATCTCACAATTAGCACGTGGCGTGGCATTTATATCCCATTCTATTTGTACGCTTCGACCGAACCCTCAGTCGTTCAGTGTAATTTTTCATCAAGGTTTATTTATATTCGTCAGGCTCACACCGCAGTAAACACATGGCCTTCATTTGACATAATATATTTGTATGTCATGTGTTCGGTAAGTGTTTGGGAACCTCCACTGGGATTGCGATATTGTTCGACGAGGGCAAGGGACGAACGTGCTGTTCCCCGCCGGCCCATGCTCCTCTGAATGCCTCTCTGCTCTGATTAGCAGAGGAGTATCGAAGGAGCTTATCCATGTCTTTTGAAAAAGGCAGAAGGAAAGCACGTATTCCTCCCGGCCTTCTTTTTAACGTGGAGAAACCCGTCATGGTCATACACCCGCACGGGAGGACGAGTGGTTATATGAAGACTCCTACTCACTAAAACTCCACAGTGTACCATCCGCCGCGGTTTGGTACAACCGTGTCTCCCCCTTCCACCGAACCTCTGCAATGGGAGAACGGGTCCCTCGAGCCGTCCTCCCTGGTCCGGCAATGTGGCGGAAGAAAGCGAGCAAAGCGCCTCCTTCGGCCGCCTGTTCTTCTATGGCGGAGAGGGCCGCTTAGAGGATCCTCCTCTAAGATGACATCCTCGCAGGAAACCATCGCTGTCCATAACCCTTCACTGTCGAGCATGGCATTCACCACAATCGGCAGCGAGGGGTCCCATCCAACCACTGCGGCCGGAGCGCGGCGCTGCTCCTCCCACGCAGCACACTCAGAGGGAGTGTGCTTCACCAGGAGATACTTCGATAGCGCTTCGAATCATCCCAACCCGCTCGTAAAATCCACCGTGAACTACGTCCCAGACAACTCGATCCCCGTTGCCAAACGTTATAAACGCCGTCCGCGAAATCTCTTTGTCGATCCCGATGACGACATCGAGAACGCTAACAATTTCTACACGTCCGCTCCCGCAACATATGCGTGCTCGCGCCCACGCCCGCGAAACCACCGTTCCCTCCGCAGGGGACGTACGGTTAACTTCGCTCCCGCACACCCGCCACGACCGCCCTCCTCTGCGGCAACTCAAGCCTAGGTCCGATCCATCGGCATGGAGCCCTTGAGCCAAGCAGCCGCTCGCGCGATACAAGTGACTCTACAATCACTAGCTTTCACAGCCATACATGACACTGCATTATACACACATGCACAACACACATAGGTACATAGGTTCTGTAAGGGACCTTTTTTTTTCTTTTTTTGCCTAGTTAGATTAGACAAAAATTTTCAGACCACTAAATACACATACACATGTTCCTTCCCTCCTCCCAGGGGGCAGAAACATGTATATATGTACAGTTAGTTTAGATCGAATTACGGATAGGGAATTAGTCAGATCGCGACTTAATTGCATACGCGCAACAGTCCGAGCCGAGGTTCGGCCACTTTGGCACCCTCGGATGTTGTTGCTTAGCTTTCGTGGCTGAGTGCCCTAAGCGCTCGCCCCCAAGCCCGGTAAAGCTGTAAAAGCCGTAAAGGCTCCAGAGCCCCTAAGGCTAACAGTATAGTCAGTTCAAAAAAAAAAAAAAAAAAAAAAAGGGAGTGTGCTGCGCTGTATCTTCTACAGCACCGCCCTCATCACACGCAGTAGTGGGCTCTCTTCTGGCTATCCTGTGCAGGTACCTCTCTCTGATCTAAATGGCAGACGGGTATCGGAGGAACTTCTTCAGATTTTTGGAAAAAGGCAGACGACTCATGAGCCATGACCTACACTGGGATTCCAATATTGTTCGACGAGGCCAAAGTAAGAACGTTTTCGTTTTCACACTCTTACTCCTCTAAATTTCCCTCTGATCAAATTAGTAGAGGGGTAACGGAGGGACATCTCCAGTCATTTTATTAGCAGCCAGCCAAGAGTTAGCCAATATTGCCAGACCATATAAGCAAAATATCTAAAACCATCGAGTACGGTTTCTTGTCTTTGCCGTTGTACATCAGGTTTACTTCACGGACGGAGTATTCTTGCACCTTGAGTGAGGCTAATACCTCCTCTGTGATTTCGACCAGGATACGGCGAATCAATAGCGTAGGTATAGTACGCTAGGTCTTCCTTCTTAAGAAAAATGGTTAGATTGCGGTAGTCCTTGGCGGTTGATACGGAGACCTGTATACCTGTAGCTGTATGGAAGCTGTCACGTCACTAGTTGTGTGTGTGTAGCTGTCACGGGTGGACGTGTAGTACAGCTTCATGACTTCCAGACGGTTATATCGCATGGCCTACACGTGCTACGGGGAGGTCCCTACTAAGCCTGAGGCAGAGAACGCAGTCCGGTAATAAAACCATGCCACGCCCAAACAGACACACTGAGGAATTTAGGGATAGGTAGGGTGGAGGGGTCTCCCGTCTACCTGGGTTCTGACTATGCAAAAAGGCAAGGACGAATGTTCTCAGGCCTGCCCGAGTTTGCCGTTTACCTCTGAAGGAAATATACCGGCAGGCGCTCGGGTCACGCACAACTTTCTTTCGTTAGCACCGCAAGGTATCCAGCAAGCGACCACTAAGCGTTGGTGTGATGTCAAGAAACAAGTCGCACTTAAAAGTGCGATTGTATGCGTATCGCGCACTGAAAAGTGCACGCCACGAACGGTGCGAGCGAGATAGCGATAGCCGTGCGACAAGTACCGAGATACTCGCTACACAACTATAACAATCGAACTATGAGTCACGACAGCGGCCGAGAGCGAGCGCAGACACGTCCGTTCCCGCCGACGGTCGAAATCGAACTCCCCGGAATTTTTATCGCAAGTATTCCTAGTTATAGATGGCTAAGCATAGTTGCCATATAAAAAGGGAATACGTTGGTAGGGGCACATATACCATATGGAATCTTCTCGTTTGCTAAGGAACTCGCTTAGGGCAAAGCGCACGTCCTAAACAACTGGTCAAGGACAGTGTGAGGCGCTTCCTTGAATATAGACCAAAAAATTGCAAAAAGGGGTTGAAAATTGTTAGAAAATGGAGGAAAGTTTTAAGCTTGAACTACGTCATCAATACATTGCTTAGATAACCCTGATAAGATTTTTAATGGGCTTACTTTTTGAAATCAAGTTACATACCCTTATTTAATTTCGGCGAAATATAATAATGAATTACTAATTTTTTTCATTGTTACAAACATATTTATTAAAATTACGCGTTCTTAAAACAATGAACCGAGTTATTGTATGTCTCGATAAAACTGATTTTGTATGATAGTTCTAAAAGAATAAGTTAAACAGTGAGTTTATTTACTTGTCTGTTACTAAGGAATGTGTATTTGGTGCAGTGGTATTTTAATTCTTCACCGATCGTTGTTACTTCCGCGATGTCGTCCGCTGATGAAGGCTCTGGAAATGATACTTGAATTTTATACGAGCGTAATGTACTGGAGGAGGCAAGCGAATGTGGAAGGAAACGAAAATGGCTAAAAGCGTTCAATTATTTGATAAAGAGACAGCAGGTTCGATTCTAAAACGATAATTTTGTACGATGGAAAATGATTAATTATCTGTCTGCAATCGCCACGTATGCGATTATTATTGTTAGTTTTTTGTAGGTATGACCAATGCGCGAAAAATTAACACGAATAATTTAATAATATTGATCAATTGATAAAAATCTTAAAACAATACAAAATTGGAAAATTACTTGTTAATTGTACTTTCCCGACATTAAAATTTGTTGTCTGTGAGTCATGCGATTGGAAAGGTCATACAGAAAACGTGACGTCATCGTACAATGAAATACACAGTTGAGCGTCATCTTGTAATAAGTGACTCTATAATAATCACATGAAATGATAGCTTTAAAACTACAAGTGCTCGAGAAATATCATGACAAAAATTCTAGTAATGTCAACTTTGTACTTAATACCTTTAACCTTAGTTTTATTTATTTAATGATGACGTCACGCCGCGTTTTTACCGCATGTTTTTTTTTTTCAAAAACTTCAGCAATAGTGTATTTAGTTTAGATTTACAAGCCAAAACCATTCTATAAGTTAGTTAAAAGTTATTTTTAAAAATACCTAAATGTTGCCATACTGAAGGTGGAAATACAGGTTGTTGCGAAAATACATAAACTATATGCGAGTCTCTTCTAATGCCTTTATCCGCAGTCGATTCTTTCCTTCTCATTTCAGCGCGATACCAGAACGCCGGTTTACTGAAAGTATGTTTTAATTATTATTTAATAATTGGTCGAGTGGTTTAGATCGGCGGAATATCGATTCGATGTCCGCGGGTTCGAACCCCGGCATGTACCCACGAATTCTTGGGAATTTATGTACGTTTACTAATTCAAATTGTCAAAACATATCGGATGTCCGTGAAGGAAAACATAGTGAGGGAGGCTTGAATGCTTGAAAAATTTTCTTGTAGTACCACTGTATGTGGGAAAAATATAGGACCGTTAGTTTCTCGGTGTTTGATATCACCAATACGTCATGGGCTGGTGTGATGATGAAGCCCATACCTTCCCTTAGGAAAAGGCCCTTCAGCAGTACGACACTTCCAGACTAATATTATTATCATACTTTAATAAACCTTTATCACAAAGTCTCTCAGATAATTAGATATATCATTTCAATAGACATGCTATTGTTAACTTTTTTGTCTTTTTAAGTATTCTATATTTTGTAGGCATTTTATATTTCTTTTGGTTTACTCATCGCTCTAAAAGCTTGTTTTTTGCCCAATTGATTCACCATTATCGTCACTGCTTATTACGTAAATATTCTATCCACATGACATTGGCATAATAGGGCAGTTGACTCTTTTTTAAAGTAGGTCTTAAATTATTAATTATTGTCCAATTAGAGGTAACAAAATATTACCATAAATTTACGGCGTAGAAAATCGCAAAACTTTATTTAAAAAGTTTACTTTTTGTAAACATGCGAAAACGGTGCCCCAGTTGTATTAGTCTATATATAATTATCTTTGCTGTGACGTCATACAAGTCGAAACAAACATTTGACATTTAGCGAACATTCTCATTTTAATAAAAAAAAGTATCGGGCTTTTTACAATGATGAACGTTTGCTAAATGTATGACGTATAATATAATGTATACGTATGACGTCACAGCAAAGATAATATATAGACTATAATATGGCTGATAGTGTTTACAGAGTTCAAAATAAAAAAAAAAAAAAAACAATTTTGTCATTGAAATGATGTAGCCATCTTACACTTTTAATATCTGAAATCGTTTAATATTAGTTTTTTTAAGTGAAATACTACAGAAAATATATATTTATTGCGCCAAATTTGATATGAGGCAAGTAGCCAATTGGCTAGTACACAAAAGTGTACACACGTTTACATATAACAAGATGAAGAAATAAGAGGGAGAAGAGTACACAACATACTTCAAATGATCTCTGACAATGTTGTTAGGCGCGGGCATCGCGACTCTCTGCGCGGGGTCGCTCAACAGCTGCCCGACTGTTTTGATCGGCGACTTATCCGACACGTAATACTCTAGTAAACGTGTTGATATCGGTTTTAAGCTCGCTGAAAATAAACAATTTAGTTTACAGGAAAGTATACATAGACGCTTTTGTATGGTGTAGTAGTACATTCGATTCAATGTTCCGGATAGTGTATTGAATTTTGTACGTCTGTGTAATAACACTAACGTTCAGATGTTTAATTGCCTTAATGGAATACACCGTTATTCATCTAATCTCTAGTATACATAGACGCAGTACATTCGATTCAATGATTCGCATAGTGTATTTAATTTTGTAGGTTTGTGTGATAACACTGACGCGCAGATGTTTAATTGCCTTTATATCTATATATTATTTATTAAAGATGTTTTATGTGGCAACGCCATATCACTCTTAATTCTTCATCAAAATCAACGATTCAAACATCATTTTATAGTTTATATTTCCTACTTATGACGTAAATTAGAGAAATAGATTATTAAAAATTATATTTATATTAAAAATAATGGCTCAGTGTACGACTTCGCGTAGATTGACGTGAGTTCGAATCCCTGCAATGAGCCTGGGTTTTCGATTAAGGAAAACATCGTGAGAAAACCATAGCATGGTGGTAGGGCTTTTGTAATGCCCACCTGGCTAGCTACCACCCTCAAGTTGAAAATCTGTCACCAAGCACCAATAGGTGTGTTTCGGCAGATGCACTTGAGAGCCAGTCTTGCACTAAGTTTAGCGTGTTATCATCTTGGACCACATCGTCACTTAACATCAGGTGAGATTGTGGCCAATACGCCAAAACCTTATAACGATAAAAAAAGGAAGCATTCCTAATGAAAATATACACAACTAACATATAGGAAACACCATCTATTAACAATATTTTTATCTAACATACTACAGCTGTTAAGATTGTATCTATAATGTGCAAAATGTTCGTATTCGCATGGGTATTTAATAAGGATGTTAAGGATATGAGTTTTCGGATATGGATACGAATATCGTAAGAGCATTTAATCGGTTTCGGTTACGGATACGGATATCCATAACATCTCTGGTATTTAATAATGATCCAGCTCTTAAGTACAGAGGGCACAAAGAGATACGGACCGAAGCGTTACAGCCATGTAATCTGCCAAATGTTTAATTACATATCTTTTAATCTGTGTATATATCGTTTCATAAAGATTCACTGTATTTACTACTAAAGAAATTACTGTAAAGTAGACACGTTTAAACAGTTTAATTTTCTACAACTTATTTTCTTTCTCGTTGCTGCAGTGGTTTTGCTTACACCGATCATCATTTGCACATTATTTTTGTTATTAATTATCATTATAAAGTAAATTAATTAGATATTGAACACAAACCAAAGTCGGCTCTCAGGTTGGTCTCAGCTCGGTAGAGATGCTCCAAACACACGTGTACTTGAGCGAACTTTGCGAGAAGGTTCTTCCATGGGCTTATGTCGATTTCATCAGCTATTATTGGAATCTGAAATAAGTGGTCTATTTTATAAGTCGACGTTATTTAAACACATTCAATGAAAATGTATTTAAAATACTACTAAGACAAACTTACGTAACTGTTATAAAAAACATTTTGTTTCAATGCAACTTATGATACGTAAGAAATGGACCAAAGAAATAATATAAATTACCAGAATAAGATTGCATTCAATACTATTAAAATAAGTATATGAATGAATTAATGGAATGTGGTGGTGTATATTTTAAAATCCAAAGTAGAAATCTGTTGAATGTGTGCTCCACATGTAAATGATCTTTGATTTAAAATAAATAATATCAATATATAATTTCATTAAAATTTTACCTTTTAATAAAAAACCTGATATATACATAAATTTTATTTGCACAAATACTTGGGATGTATATCTAACAATACACCATTGTATAAACTCGGTAAGCACCAAAATATAAAACTTTGTAGGTACAAAATTTGCAGGCACCATAAAAGAATTAGAGTCGGCGTTCACAATAAAAACTGCAAGTATTTTAGATAGTTGTGACGTACCTACCTGTTTTCAAATTATGGTATTGGACGAACAGCTAAAAACGGACGAACTAACATAAATTATAAGAATACTATTTTAAATTCATTCTGATAGATTAATTAACTGTCGATCATAATAAAATTGCAATTAATTTTAACTATCAAATTATTCTGTACCATTTAATTTTTAATTTCTTGTACAAAATCAAAGATAAAGATAAAATAGTTTTTATAATTGTGTCCGGTGAGTATCTAATTAGGTTAATTTAATATTCTAATATCATTTTGGTAGTAACGAGCTTCTTGTTACGTCAGGGTACAATTGATTGTATAGTTGTATTAAATATTTAGAGTTATAACTTCGAAATTAAAAAAAAAACAGTCAGTAAGGGATAACTAAGCTTATGAAATAAAAGTTGGGAATGTCTAACGCTTTATTGATCTGTGGAAATGATCAAAACACCCGCGGGCCACCGCAAAAGGAGCCGTTTGTTTTGGCGGGGTTGATTATTATGTTTAGTATTTGGGCGCCGGCGTCCGGACGTTTGTTGACCCAAGCATCAGCTGTTTAGAATGTGTGTTTCATTGCTGTTTTTTTTTTTTTAGTAATGTAATGTGTTTTATGGGACTATCGCTTCATTAAGCTGTATTGACATGATGGAGCGTAAATAATGCTAATAAAACGTTTCAAAAATATGTTTTTTTTTTTTTATGTGGATCGATTTTTTTTCCGTGCCATCATCAAAAGTGTCATTAGTACTGTTGTCTGTCTTCGTTTTCGGAAGCGGTCGCCTAACACCCAGTATACTATGAAAATAGATTCTCAAGTAGGTAAACTTATGTTTAAGAAATGGTGGCTCAATGGTAGCGTGAACGGACACCGCGTCGATCGACGCAATTTCGAATCTCAGTAATGAGCATGAACTTTTGGTGAAGGAAAACAGGCAGAAATTTTCTGAGCCACAATCCTCAAGTTGATAATCCGTCGTCAAGCACTATAAAGAATTAAAAAAAAAACTGTACTTACCTCGTTTACATCCTTTTTCTCAGCAACGAGTCCGTGTTTCTTGAGCGATGCGAAATCGTCGACGGTCAGTTCGTGCGCGTCGTCGACGTAGAACGAGTCGGTGTCGAGACGGATCGAGTGGTCGGCGCCGGCGCCGGCGAGGCTCTCGAACGGGTTCAGAGTGAACTCGCCACCGGACATCGTCAGCTCGTGTATCGTTTGGTTTATTTGCTCGATCGATTCAAATGTTCTTATAAAAATAAATTTATTTCAATAGACTACACTTTTAAGAGTATATTAATACTAGCTGTGCCTCGCGGTTTTACCCGCGTATAATTTAAAATGAATCGCTGATTGAAGATTTATAATACTTCAGTATAGACAATATTTTTATCGGGCGGCCAGAGATATGCGTCGCCGCTATACTTATAGAGCTGACCCGCCCCGAGCCGAGTGTTGTATTAATTTTACATTATCTCCCAAATTATTCGTTCAAATAATATGCCAATAATAAATTATCTTGATGATGAAGTAACTTTCGTTCGTAAGTATTAATATGCCATGCCTAATAATAATGCTCGTAAATAACTTTTCAATTTTCAATGAAACTATCACAAAATACCATATTGTGGCTTATGTATAAGAGATAGGCATATGGTATCTCGGATTTTTTTTAGATGCACTAAGGAGCAATGTTTTTGTAAAACATTATATTTACGTATCGCTAACCATTACGCCAGCGCACGCGGATAAAGCAGTTCGGGTGCGCTATTTGTTCCGACTTACTTAACAAAAATTAATATTTAAGGCTAGATGAGAGTCGTAGCCTAATGCTATATAGCCGATACTATTCAACTAACTAACAAACAAACAAGCTCTACCGCTTTATTATATTAGATTATATAATAAAACTTTAAAAATGTTTTTTGTTTGTTTCACGCTAATCCCTGGAAAGACCAGTCAGTTTCGAAACATTCTTTCACATTTTGACACTACATGAAAATTGAGCGTGTTTGAAACATTGAGCGCATTTTATATTGGCCGATGTTAAAACTATGTCATTTTTACACCGTATAGTGTCGTGTTTAATTCGATAGCTTCATTATATACTGGAATTTGATTATTTTTTGTTTTAATAAAAATTGGACAACGGAAATTGACGATGTTATCCATGGTACTTGGAAGACCGGCGCTAATTCACCGAGTTATTTATGAAAGTAGATTGATACAGTAAGCACAGAATTTAATTATAATCTGATAATGATGTCTATTTATTTAGGTTTCTTCATAGGCTATATATACAACTTCACGCTACGACCCTTAGGAGCGGAGCAGTAACCACGAACGTTAAACCATCTGGCAAGCTGTAGGCAAGTACGGGAAGTTAGAACGCAGTGGAGAGTTGTCAAATACATTTAAGACAGCTGAAACCGTAAGGCAAAGCTAGTTTTAATATAGAACGATGACTTATCTGAACAATATCATAAAATAAAACCATATAATAATGATTACCTTGCATCATTATTCCAGATACCGGCGATGAAGAAGGAATGTTCTAGAAGTGACATGACCCTGGTGTACTCCCACATGGTCTTCTCGACGCCGACCTGCGCCAGCAGGGACAGCGCCTGTGGAGGGCTGCTGCGGAGGTTCTTCAACACTTTGGAAGCTTGTGAATGACCGCGGGACAGCTTCAACACCAATTTTGATAGATACGATTTGTTGTTTGCATCTATCTGCAAAAAACAAAATAGTTGAGCCATTAATTTTTTTACTTCTTTATTTTAACCACCAAACTCGTTATTGAAAATTATTACTGCCATTATCATATGTGTAATTATCCCTATATAACATAATATCTCAAATTTCTTAAATATGTTTTTTTTTATGACAACGCCATCTCTCTCTTAATTTTTTATCAAAATTAATGGTTCAAACATATGTTCTCAGCTATTGACAAAAAATAAAATTGTTAAAAATTCCTGTTTTCGTTAACCACTAATGATCAAAACTTTTCATTGAGAACGCCATCTGTTGATAGAATTTGTAATGAAATTTATCAAACTAACATGTAGGAAGCGCCATCTATAAACAATCTGTTTAACTAACATGACAGATAATTTGATTGATTACATTATATAAAGCGAAAAATATCTCACTTCAAAAAACGATGTTAACCTAGATGATAACACACCAAGCCTATTGGAAGGAATTGCTCTTAAGTGCAGTTAACTGCTGGAACACGCCTATATGTGCTTGGTGACAGATCTTCAACTTGAGGGTGGTAGCTAGCTGAGTGGGGATTAGAAAATGCACTACCACCATGCCATGGTTTCCTTCACCAAAAGCTCAGACTTATTGCAGGGATTGGAACTCATGTCGATGGACGTGGTGTCCATAGACGCTACCACTGGGACATCATTGCTTTAAAACATAAAAAATATTAAAATTTACTCACAAAAGGCCTAATTTTTCCTGTTGAAATAAACTTCAGCGCATCTATTAAATGTGTTATAAGTTCCTCGGCTGTTTCACAATCTGTAAATATATAATATAATAAATATTAAATATTAGTGTTTATATTCTGAAGATAAAATGGTAATGGATTTAAATATCATGAAGAGCTTTTTACTAAATTTATGGTTTAAGATATTTTTATTTCTCTAAGAGTATATATACAATTCGCTTTACAGAGAAACTTATAGATAAAAAATTCAAAATTTCAACTTAACCAGTGTACATTAGATTACATTTTTAAGTAGGTAGTTTGAATTAATTCAACATAAAGTATAGTTATAGTTTGGGAAGGCGGATTCTATTACAATTCAATGTATTACAATTCTATGTTTATACAATCTATACAATTCGCTTAAAAGACAAGCTTAAAGCTAAAGTTCAAATATTCAACTTAACCATTTACATTATTACATTACATTTTTAAGTAGGTAGTTTTAATAGATTCAACATACAGTGTAGCTATGGAAGGCGGATTCTATTACATATTGGAGCGTTAGGAATTAGTTGCTATCATAATTTCTAACATGGAAGTTTATATTAATGCTGTGAAATATATTTAGCGAAACTTATTTATGCACTAGCAACCGTCGGTAGCTTCATATGTGTTAATTATAATATAAAAATTAATATTATATTAATTAGTTGCTATCATTTTTAATTTAATCGTCTATTAGGTGGAGCTGTTATAAATGTGTATTTAATTGTTATTTGTGATATAATTTTTCAGATTCTTTTTATATAGTGAAAATGTTTGAATGTCTTTAATACTGTTAGGTAATTTGTTGTATATTTTAGCGCCTTCGTAAACAATATTCTTAATACCATAGTTAGTCCGTGGAGCTTGTAAAGAAATATTATTGGCATTTCTCATTGACTTCTTCTGATATTGGCCTTGTTTAGTAAAGTTTATTTTTGAGTGAATGCTTTTGTTCAAAATCTTTCTTATTATTATACAAGTATTATATTTATACATTTGCATGAGAGACATTAGTTTAGTTTTATTATATATAATAGAAGTGGGAGTTGAATAATTAAAACGGAAAAGTACTTTTATGATTTTGTTTTGGGTTACTTCCAATTGTTTCAAGTTGCATTGCGCAGCTGAACCCCATAATTCTATAAGATAACTCAAGCGAGATTTAACAAGATAGTTATATATGGTGTATCGAACTGGTTTAGGAAAGCAGTGCGCTGTACGTCGGAGAATACCGAGAAAGGCCGATAGTTTTGACTGGACTTTGGCAATGTGTGGTTTCCAAGTGAGTTGACTGTCAAGAGTAAGACCGAGATATTTTTCAGATTCTACTTCAGTAACTGATTCGTTGTTGATATGTAATGATATGATATTATTTATTTTCTTGTTCTTAGCTCGAAAAATCATGTATTTTGTTTTTGATATATTAATGGTTAGTAGGTTGCATTGAAACCAAGTATATAATATATTTAGGTCATCTTGAGCTTCTTTTAACATTTTATGAACGTCATTTCCAAAATAAAATAGACAAGTGTCGTCAGCATACAGCGTTACCTCACCGGCCAAACCCAAGTCCTTTATATCGTTAATATAGATAAGAAACAACAAAGGCCCCAGTATGGATCCTTGCGGAACGCCGAAGGTTATTGATTTAAAATTACTATTACTTTCTCCAATTTTAACAACCTGTTTTCTTTCAGAAAGATATGATTGTATTAGACTATAAGCAGTTCCCTTAACACCAATAGCTTGTAACTTTTGAAGAAGGAGCTTATGGCTTATCGTATCAAACGCTTTCTTGAGATCAATGAATATTCCCAGAGCTATTTGTTTCTTATCTATATTATTTTTAATGTTAGTAACTAAGTCTATGCAAGCTGAGAGGGTACTTGATTTAGAACGGAAACCATATTGCTTATCATAAATAAAGTTAATTGAGCTTAGATACTCATTTAGTTGATTAAAAATTACTTTTTCAAAGATTTTAGAAATGGCTGGAAGTACTGAAATTGGACGATTTGTATATGAAATACAAAAGTCATTGATTTTTTTAAATGTTGTACTGCAAAGTGACTCCTCCACTCTGCTTTAAGGTAAGCACAATACAAAAATAATAACAAGCACCGAAAGAGAGGCAATCCGATGGTCGTCGCTTTCAAGCTAACCTGCAAGCCTCGCAGAATCTGGGTATACTTTGACTGATACCGAAACGCGACATTCCGAAAGATAGTCGCTGTGACGCGTTTATCACAATGTGCATGCTGGTTGCTACTAGTCTGGTATCTGGTATAAGTGATACACCGCTGCTTTTTAAAAAGCTCTACTTCATTACGTGAACGATGTTGTAGCCACTATCTAGTATCTAATTAATGTTAAAAGAGTTCACAGCTGCATAGTATTACTAAGGTACTTCCATATTAAGAGAAGTTATTTTCAAATATCATTTTTAATACATTCAAGAACATTTCAATGCTCTTTAAAATGGAATAACTAATATGAAGCTCACGAAATTATTTTTTGTTTGTTTGTATTTGCTTATCTTTGGCACTATCAGTCAGATTTGATTTATTATTTTCCATTTAAGACACTATTTATTGTGGTAGATTATAAGACTATAACTTTATGCTACAACTCCTAAGAAATGAAGCAGTAATCATAAACGTCAAGCTATAGGCAAGTACAGCAACTGAGAACAACCATAGGCTACACGGACATCGGTAGTGGCAAGGAATCATTTAAATACGGGTGAATTGTGGGCACTTTTTGTTACATATACATGTTACGTCTCAACACGAGTGTCACAACGCACTAGAAAGGGTTAGAACTAATAATAAAGTAACTTTACAGTGGATTAACAGTCACAGCGGATCACTGTGCAATGACTCAGCAGATGAACTGACAGAGGGAGGTTTAGATTAGTCTGCGAGTAGGTTCTCTACCCATACTGCCTATGCTGTTCAAATTCACTCTCGGCTGCATCAAAGAACAATAGAATTACATAAAGATCGATGGACACCGGCCAGTGACTGTAGATAGCCGAGGGTGGCAGTACTGTCACTGACAACACTTAGTCTTAACAGAAGTGATCTACGTGTTATGGTGGACATTATAACTGACCATTGTTCACTTAACAAACATCTTTATGTTCTAGGTGTCACTGACAGCCCCATGTGCAGAGCATGCATGGAGGAAAAGAAACCGTCGCCTACGTAATCCTGGAATGTGCGGGAGTTACAACTCAACAAGCAGAAATCCTCAAAAACCCGAGGACGCTTCGAGAAGCCTGTGAATGCACCAGGAGACTTCTGTGCTTCTTCTGGTTGGAATTGGGCACAATGAACCTAATCAAGCGTCTAACTTCGGACAGATGGAACCCACATAACATATACCTCTCAAGACATCCCAAAGCTTGTATGTGAAATCATTGCTAGAGCCCTGCACATTCATTGAGCTCATGCATTGTTTCAAACTGCTAGTATCTTCCGTGATACAAATACAACCACCGGCTGGACATTCAGCTGTATAAGCATACATTTCTGTTTCGTTTAGAAGCTCGTTGAGGCGTTTCGTTATATTTGTCCGTTTTATCCCTGGATTGGTTATTCTGTAAAACACAAGTTTAGTAAGTAGTAGTTTCGTAAGTTTAAAAAATAATATAATTATAAATGGGGACACAATTTCACACAAAGCCAAATAATTCCAAACTAAGTAAAGCTTGTATTATTTATGTATAGATATTTTAACAAGCAGATACACAACTGACAATTATGCCTATATCACAAATGTCTAGTCGTGTGCGGGCACTGAACCTGCAACCACTCGGCTCAGTAGTAGAGCCTTTGATTATATACATGTCTAGATACCGTGTCCCATTGCGACCGATGACATATTTACGGCATTACTTTGCTTTCACTTTTATTTTTATAAATGAATTTAAGTGACCTTCTTATTCTTATTTTTTTAGGAAATAGTTTTTGCAAAATTTCATTTAATTAAATAGTTTGATAAGTACTACTTTGACATACCGGACTAGGAAACTAGACCTGTAAATAATTAAAGAACAGAGCTTAGAAAAGTTAGCCAGTGTGAGACGCCTGGCAGATGTTAAACATCTAAGATGAAGACGGTGTTGCCAACACATTCGCTGATAACATAAAAATATCATTCAATATTTTTGTTATATGAGTTATAGTAAACGTACCACAATTAAACACATCTTATAAACATCAAATTAACGTTTCATACGTTTGAAACGTTCTGATAATGATTTAAGTGGGACAATACAGACCGATAGCAGATACGAAAATGGTCTCGTATCCCTATCTCGTTCTAACACAAGTATATACTATTCTCTTTCTCTTTCAAGTTGTCAATCTATATAATATATTATTCTAAATCTATGGACGTCATGAACAAATGTATAACTACATTCTATATTTACCTTATGGCAGCAGTTTCTAGATTAACAGAGGCAAATCCCACCACTGTCATGTCTACCAGAAGTTGGTTAATGTTATGCAAAGCGCATACAGATTTCCAGATAGCATTGCAAGGGCTTGCTAAATGTCCAATAATAACTTCTTGCTCCTAAAATATATGATTTTAATCATTTTATTATTTAAGATTTGAGTACATATACAAAATAGGTAGAAATAAAGTATATTGAAATGTAAAATTCATATAAAAATAAATGACCTTTCCAATGTTTTGATTATAGAGATTTTGTACCTGATATAGTAGAAATAAAGTGAAGCAAGTATTAAAAAGGTGGTTGCACAAAGTTATTTGACTAGATCTAAATTTATGTATATTAACATAAAATCGTTTATTAATAATTTAACTTAAAAAAAATAATTGAGAATTTACTTACAAAAACTATCTTACAGGTGATAAACGGTGTCTGCAGTGTCTTCCCAGTCCACTCACACTTTAACTCAGTCACACCTCCATGTGGAGCATTCAGTATCTCTTCAGAATTGTAAGAACTATATGATAACCCTGCGATGAGATATTTGCAATCAATGACCATATTTATCTGAAATCAATTCGAGTTAATAATTAATTAACCAATACTATTATAGACTAGAATAATACTTCAGTATAGACAATATTTTTATCGAGGGCCTGGGATATGCATCACAACACGGCTCGTTCGCGTCACTACACCTATAGACCCGAGCGGAGTGTTGTATTATTTTGATTTTCCATTATCTCCCAAACTATTCGTCCAAGTAACATGCTATAAATGGCAAAGTTCATGTACATAAAATTGTCTTGTTAATGAAGATGGACATATGGTATCGCGGATTTTTTTTTTAGATGTATTATGGAGTAATATTATTGTAGAACATTGTATTTACGTATCAGTAACCATTACGCCAGCGCACGCGGATAAAGCAGTTCGGGTGCGCTAGCTATGTCTTCCGACTTACTTAACCAAAATTAATATTTAAGGCTAGTTCAAAGGTGTAGCTATATTATATCCTATTATACTATTCCTTGTGAATTTGGCTATCATACACAAAAAATAATTTTTTGAATCCGCCTGGAGAGATTATCATGTTTAAACACACAATGAAACAAGAAAACTCTTCCGCTTTATTATTTTATTATAGATAATTTGTGTTAATATTTTGCACATTATCAATATAGAATGTAAAAAATCTGTCATGTTAGTGAAAAAGATTCTTAATAGATGGTGTCTCCTACATTTTATTTAATATATTTTCTTTTGGTATTACACCAACCGATGGCAAAGGTTTTTTAAAAATATTTATCGATTTTTCGCCAATAGCAGGGAACATGAGATTTAAAATTATGTTGAAATCATTAATTTTAATGAACACTTAAGGCAGAAATGGCCTTGCCACAAAAATAAAGTAACACGTTTGAGAAATAATATATAAATATTATAATTATATGGCCTAACACTGACACTACTAATACAGACTAAAAATGAAATTAGTTATTGTAAATAACTGACTTTATACAGTTTTACATACAAGAGTAAAAAAACACATTTTTTTTCCTAACCTTTACTTGCAAATAAGAGTGTTTCTTAACATTCTTGAATGGTTTCCTGAACTACTTTACTAACTGTACTCTTGGTCAACTTTAAATTAACTCTATTGATTTTTGGGATTAAATAAAAGTGTTTTAAGGGAAATTCTGAGAAAATCATGAATTGTGATTAACTTACTAAATCTATATTTAGTTTTTCCTGTACTGCATAATGTTCCATCAATTTATCCAAGTCCACATCATCGAGAATCATAGCACCTTCATAGGTCACTATTCCTCTCGCAAATTGAGATTTATCTGGTTTCACCATTAACAGTAAAGGCTTAGAGATGTCTGAAGGCTTTACCAAAATCCACAAGGAAGGAACATTTTCTGTGACCTCATGCCTGTTCTTATTGTAAAGATTGGCGATATCTCTGGAATGGAAATAAAAAGAATATTTATAGGTAATTAATATATTATTATTACAAAATGGAATAATACTGTATTCTCAATATCCACATATTAGGGTGCCTTCCATGCTTTGTTGTCAAAACCTGACAATTCTGACGCCCTTTCGGTATACAAATTGATTGCTAGTTACTAGAAATAAAACATGTAAAAGCAACTAGACAAAAAATAATCAAATGTTCACTTCCATTTGATCCAAGCAGTACTAATCGGTACAAGGTATGGGATATGTCGACAAGTTGACATATTGACTTACATCAAATTTCAAATTTATTGAAAATTGGCAATTGGGTTGTCTTATTTATAGGACAATCTCATTAAACAGATTCGAATAACGCAAAAGAGGATTTTCATACAATTCCTAAATGATAAACGACCTAAAGATGCCTTCAGAAACCCACGGCAAAACATGATAAATGAAGAAACGAGAAAATAACTAAGGTAAAATAAATATATATAATTAAAATTAAAAATGATTGACAATCAACCATTACAGGGTTGCCTAATTTATATATTTTATGGTGAATAAATGAGTAAGTTTATAGGCTTACTTATTTTTAGTACACCACACTTGTGAATATATTTAAAGTAGGACTTTTCATTAAAATGTAAACTTTATCTATGCCGCCCTGAAATTCAACGTATTCACACTTGATACGGAAATAATTCCTGTAAAAAAATCCGAGCATGTCCTTTTATATCTCATAATACTGAACTAGCTAAATGACAGTATACAGACTTCAACAATATGCTATATAATATTGCAAACGATTCTCATTTATACACTAACTTGATTACTAAATCTTATCTGTTAAGAAACTGAACATTTATTTAAAATTATAACTTAACTAGCTCTGTCCGCGGCTCCGCTCGCGTGGAGTAGTAAAAAAGCTTTTTTTTTTTAAGCGTATTTTAATTATATTTCTAAATTAAAATAGCCTAAGTTATTCCTTATAACATCAGCTATCTGCGAGTAAAAGTCCCGTCAAAATCATCACACCATTTCGTAGATTACCCAGAATAAACAGACAGACAATTTTTATTACAATGGGTGTTTTGTTATAGGTATTGTGTATACTTTCAGATGCATTTAGTAAAGACCTGTTATTTTGACATTACAAACAGACACTTCAATTTTATTATACACTTCTCATCAAAAAAATCAGAACACCCTGAGGTTTGGTTTTGAATGAGTCTTATGAATTATTCAGGCGGAATTTAAATAAAAAAGAGGTTTGATATCATTAAAAAATACTCTGCTGGCAGTTAACACAATTCGAAATTCGAATTTTCTTCCAATAAATGAATGTGGAGTTCAATGCGCAAATTGTTTTCAATGTGTATTCTGTCGGAAATTCTGCATTTAATCATATTTTTTGCCAAAAATATTGTGTAAATATTTTTTTTAATAGTGATTGGTAACAAAGCGTTGTTACATCCTACCAAAGAGATTTTTTTCCTAACAAATATGGATACTTCGGCCACGGAAGCCGTGTGTCGCCGGCGCCGCAAGTCGTGGCGTTGCTGAATTCAGGGCTTAGTCAAGATGTTGTAGACGCACAATTGCAGTGTCAGTTTCTATAAGAAATCGTCGATTTCACTCTATTTAACAGCAGCAGTGGCTCCGTTGGGATTCGAGGATTGACTGTGAGCGATTCTACCAATAGAAGAAGATTGGCGGAACGTGATCTAAACCTCATAAACCAGCTAATGGCCCAAAATTGACGGTAGACCACCGAAGAGCGCGCCTTAACTTTGACACATGAGCACTTAAATTGGTCATACCTTCAAAGGTCGCAAAGTTCTCTTTTCTGACGAATGTAAGATCATGCTGTATGGTAACGACGGAAGATTGAAGGTGCATCGAATAGAGGGAGAGCGTTTTGCACAGTACTGCATTGAAGAAAGATTCAGTTACAGTGGCGGTTCATGGACAGTTTGGGGAAGGCATAAGCGAAGGCATATCTGGATCTTGCTTACTGTCATTAAATGAGCCACCTTACATCAAAAAATGTCTGGAGCCTCATGTGGTACCTTACGCACATTTTATTGGTGAAGAGTTCATTTTTATGCAAGAAAATGCCAGGGCTCATACCACAGGCATCGTAAATGAATCCCTGAACGAAGTCGGTATTACAGTTATGGGCTAGCCAGGAAAAAGCCAGGATATAAATCCCATAGAACACCAATGGGACGAGTAGAAGAGACTAATAATAGCGATAGACCCTGCTCCGCTAAAAAACTGGCCAGCTTAAAACAGTTATAAGAGAAGAATGGGATAATGTCCCACAACATAAGATTGTGACTCTCATCCGTTTCATGAGAAACCACATGGAAGCAGTCATTAGAGCCCGGATAGGAAATATGAGATATTGATAAAAAAAAATGTCTTACATCTTTGTTTCTAAAATTTTACAAATTCTTCTCAAAGGGCAAAAATATACCTGCTGAACAAAACATGCTAGCTAAAGAAATTTAATTTAAATTTGAAACATACAAACTGCAGGGGTTTTTTGATGAGAAGTATATGTATAGATTTATACCAATAAACATTTTTCACCAAAATATGTTATGCCTACATGCTTACACAATCTCTTTCCATATATCTAAATACTGAATAACCATACACACACTATCAGACTATGCATCTCACACAAACATGCTACCAACTATACCTAATGTTTAATTTTAATTTAATTTCAGAAGGAACCAACTACCAAAATATAAGTTACTCTAGCTCAGTAGTTGGGGTCACTACATTAAGTATCTTTTCTTTTTGTAATAAATAAGCATTTTTCATTTTAAAGTACAACTATTGATGTGGTAAACTGACCTTGCAGTTTCTATATCGATTGGACCTTGTAATGCTTCTTCCTTATTCCATAATTGTGGTTCATCAGAAGCAAAGGTTTCATCCAAAATGGTATGTAGACTAAGATCCAATTTAAGCGGAGAACCAGTTAGGTCTAACTCTTCTGAAATTATAGTTAGTAGAATAACTTTATTAAATCCATCATCAACCACATTGTGGGATATTAGAATAATAGTGCAGGAAAACTATTTACCTATATAGACTTATATATTGTTATATTATAAAAGCTCTATTATGGAAAGGAATACAATTAAATAACTGAGTTATATAATAATAGACACCACTGTCCACAATACGCAGGAAGGCCAAACAAGAACTATTTATTTCAGTGACATTTTATTATGAGTGACAGGTCTCATAGGCATTTTCACAAAAATGGTACAACAGGTCAAAATATGACTTAAAATTTAAACTTGATAATTTTAATTACGTTTGTTTAAGATTTTATTCTTACTACTCTTTTATTTATTAAAACTAATGTAGTTTATTAGTCCGAATGCTATTTTTAAAGAAAAAGAGGAAAATAAGCAACCATGTCTTGAAATCTTTTCCGTTTTGTTACCAAAGTTAAAGTGAAACTTTATGAATTTCTAACATCATTATGTCAAAGTACAATGCATTTTGAGTAGATAATAACATCTTTTTAAGGTTTTAATAACAAAATAATACTACACGTTTGCACATATTATAAAATTGGTCGTTTTTTTATCAGGTTTGTTACTATTCGTTCCGAGAAAAGATAGTTTTTCATTCTAGCAAAGGAAAGTTAATAGTAAAATATTTCCAGCTATGCAAAAACTTAAGTACAATTCTTTTTTTATAAATTCAAACTGCATAATTGTAACTACATTTAGTAATTACTAAGAAAATACTTAAAACCGTCTCAAAGATTTAGGGACAGTAACAAAATTGACGGTAACAAAATTGTAAAGCATAGTGTACATTACGTAATAAAAGTTATGTAAGTAGGGGAGTAAATGTATGATACAAATAATTTGTTTCTTGTCTCGTAGTAGTTAAGGTGGACCCTCACCTCTTCATGTAACATGCTGAGTGTGGGTGAACTTTGTGTCGGTAAACTGTATATTCGTAAAACTCCAAGACACCACAGGGTTTGTTCCAGTGATTAAGTTGTATTAAAAAAAAGAAAATATTGCATGGCAGTACATGTTTTAAATAAAGCAGGCAAATGCTTCACTTTGTTTAAATTGAAACTAAGTATATTTGTAATATAATAAAAAAAATGTTTTAATTTGTTTAACGATCAGCTTAGGCACATTATACTTTTAATTATTAGCTTCTGCCTCAGCTGGTGTCATTTCGGTATTTTTATTTTTATTTAATACGCTCTATATTTCTTTTCCGCTGTGCATCATATTCTTAAGGATGTTCTTGTTTTAACCTTTTGCGATACCTTCTCATTTTTTCTTTAGCGGTTAATTGCATTTGGTTTGAACTAGAATGATAAAAGTAATGATAGTCTCAGTTAATGAGTAGATATCATACAAGGGAAATTGAAAAAATACACTAAACCGTTTAGTATAATTTAGTAACTATACACGACCACTGAGAAAGTACTAAATTAGGTAATAACATTTTAAATATAGTTACATGAATTTGCATAATATGCAAACACGCATTTAATTCGATGTACATTAAATTTCATAAGTTATTATGCAAATAATAATAAAAAAGCTTAAAATAAATTTAAAAATAATGTATGCCCAGCTTTATGTTGTCCATTTTGTTACTTTTGCAGTCAATCTATATGTTACCATCTCAACAGTAACAAAACCGAGGTAACGCAGCGCTTCCGTCTTGGATTAAACTAATTTTAACAGCAATTCAATTGCATGGTTTAATGTTAATTTTGCACCAATCTATTCTTTCAAAGCCAAAACAGGCATTAAAGGTTATTGAACAATGTAATTTAAAGCTTATGTATAAAATTTTTAGTAACATAACTGAACATTAATTTTTATTCAAGTCTAGCCCGATCACGCGTTTGCTCGCAAATCACTTTCTAACCAAAATGGAAAAATATTTTTAAGATTGCGTCTTGATATCCACTTAATATTGCCATTTTGAGAAACATAAAAGGCAAATTGAAAAATATTATGTTAAAAAATTCTGTAACAAACTGGACATGTCCGGAAATTACGAAAATAGGGGACAACATCTTAATTCAATTTAAAAATCGTTAAAAGGTAATAATTGCAATATAAATTGACTAAGCTGTAAAATAGCTTTTGTATTTTAAATAAAAACTCATTGTGACGGGAGGGCCATACGGATTAATTGCGAAAAGTTTACATAAATTGCCGAATATTACCTGGGGACAGCCCAAAATTATGGGTAGTGTTCCATAATTTAATTCTTTTGTAAATTAGTTTCATTCATTTCATCATTACAAATTTTAATAATTGTAGATAAAAACCCACAATATTTAATTCTCATCCAAATTTACTATTATAATGTAAAATAAACTTAATAAAAAAATATGAAGTTGAGGGACAGGCTAAAACTAGGGTTGTACCATTTTTGTGAAAATGCCCTCATAATAGAAAAATACTATTGAGTGAAACCAATATAATAGTAATTATAACACTGATTTTCAATGAGTTAAAGCATCAAATTGTTTTTTTTTTTCAATAGTGACCAATGGTGTTTTTGCTGTTATACTCGCACCTAACTTATGTTTTAATAACTCATCCTGATATTCAAATTATTTTAGTTGTATTTATTTTATTCTATAATTGTATTGGATTTAAACAGGATATTGAGTAACAAAAACACCAAAGGGGTGTTTTGTATTGATTGACTCTAATAATTTTAGGTGATTTATTGTTAACATACCAACTTCTCTTTTGTCTTTTATGGAAGCTTCTGGATAACTCGTAGATTGTTTAATCTGTGATGGACACACATAAACACTGATATTATTATTAAATTTTTAATTTAGATTGGTTAAAAAAAATATTTTAGTAAAGGCCAACGTTTACTTCCGAAAAAATATTGGGAGTAGTATGTACTAGTGATTATCTTTATTTACTTTTAATAAAAACTCTTACATATTCATGCCATAATATCTAGTTACTTACTATCGCAAACAATGTGAAATGAGATTTAATATACCGACCTTAGAGTACACCAATACAATGTTATCACTATTTTTTGTATACATTTCTACATAACTTGGACATTTTTGTTTATCAACACAAAATTTACCATAACTCTCTAATACTGGTGGTAATAGGGGATTCATTTTAAATTAGTGTGTATAAACACTGTAATAATTCACTGTTGGATATAAAACCCGTTGATTGCTGAGTTCGTTAAATTTTCTCAATTTCAAATACTGATTTGATAAAACATTGACATTTGACAGCTTAACCAGTGTTGGCAGAATGGCTTGAAAATAAACCATGAGAAGAAATACAGCGATATTAAAATAATATTAAAAAAATGACATATCTTTTTGTTATGTATTATAAGGTTTATTTCTATAATTATTATATCGTTTGGTTCAAAATCATTTTAAAAAGACATAGGTACACAATCCAAATTGAGCTTAATAATTTAGCTACTAGTTGAATTACGTATGTTTTTGAAGTAAAGTTTATAATTGGAGAGTTGAAATATTTCCATTAATTGTATTTGTACAAAAACAAACAATTGTTTTTCTTTGTTTTTAAAATATTAATTATTTTGCTAAACTTTCTTCAGTGCTCTGTGTTTGAATTACGTTGTTGTAAAATACTGAGATTAAAGTTAGGTACTCTTAATAAATCTTGTGTATTGATCACCTGAAAAATAGTCAGACCCAATGAAATAATTTTCAAAAATAGTACAGACTCTTTTTGAATTAATGTGAATACCTGGTGTTATAAAATATCGAGTACCTGACCACTATATTATATGGTAAGTATATCAAGGTAATTTTCTACATTGGCTATGCATTAGCTACTGCTCTGGCAGAGATTTCGATGCATAACGTGGCAAGTGCAGATTTCGGATAGCACATAAATTACAGTAATATATTACACTGTATTTTTGTGGTACATTATAGAGGAGTAAACGCACTAAAATTATAATAAATCTAATGTAATTACATTGTACCTAGCAACACAGGCTTACATTACAACATATAGTCATTGGAGTTTTTGGCGGAATCTTGAAATGTTATGTGATAGTTTTTATTATAATTCATAAACTTATGTTATTTGGCCCTATATTATGTAATTATGGCGGCATTTTTTGGTGGCATAGTTTGGTTATTGTGTACAAGTGAAGTGAATTACAAATAATAACTAGGACCATGCATTTTAAGTTGCTACAATAAACAGACTCTATGGTGTTCTTTCTCTGTTTATGTTTTTCTTACAATAAAATGCCAGTGATTTGAGAAAGTAATTATAAATGGTTCATTTAAACTGGATGAACTAATAAAAAAGGTATACACTGTATATTAGCGATTTCGATTTTGCGTTTAGTTAAGTAAACCGTAGTTATTATATCTTACGTATTGCCATTACCGTGGCTTAAATGTGGACAAAACGAAAAATAGAAGACATTGGATTAAGTCATGGATTGCCATGTACGATATATTATATTCTCAATAAAATTTACTATATGAAATTCGGCTCAAGGACGCTGCATATTTTAGGTATTACTTTCGTATAGATGACACTCATTAAAAATTTGACCTAAGACAGTCAATTTTTTTAAGAATATCAATTTCTTGAAGCATTTGGCTTCTACTGCTTATTAATTAATAACAATCGTTCAAGTGATTGTGATAACTGACTTACTGGCGAAGATGATATCGCGCCAGCGAGCGCTCACATCTATATCTATATATATTATAAAACTCAACGTGTCTCTGTCTGTCTGTCTGTCCGTTTATGTTCTTTTCACACGAAAACCACTTATCCGATATATTACTGGAGAAGTAATTTCGTACAAATTTCATTACAAATTACCTAAAGCCCCTCTCTGTCTGCATTTTGTGACGGGCAAACTACGAAACCCTACACTGCGCGTGGCCCGAACACGCACTTGGCAGTGTTTGTCAATATTGCTATACGCGTTTAGACATCATTATATAAAATTATTGACTAGATCACAAATATTGTAATATTTATTGACTCTCTAACCTGGGTAGTTCAAATTGCAGTTGTTTTTCCCCCGCTCTATTCGGTCGTTCAGGCATAGCGAGATACCTTTTTTAAATATACAAATAAGATGGCAAACAAATTTACGGCCCGTCTGATGATAAACGGTTAACGTAGCGTATGGATGCTCGTAACCTCAGAAGTATCACTACTGCGTTGCTGACATGGAACTCCCCTCCCCCAAGGAGCTCTGGGAACTAGCTGCAGGAACACATCACAAGGCTGTTCCCTCTTAATACTTCCGCGACGGTTTCAAATGATTCTTACTTTTCCTACGGCCATAACTTTTCCATTGGCTATAAAAAAATCTAATATGAGTTAACAATATTTTTAGGCATTGAAATTCGTGAAGATAAAACAAACTTATTCAGTTGGGGTGGGAAATAGACGTGCGACTAGAACGACAGAAGTTTAATTTGTTATTTTAGCGTAGAGAATATTCACTAAGGTCGTAATACACTCAACCGAATTATTAATTTTGTTGACCTAAAATATAAGGGTCAAAACTTTGGCTGTACGTTATTGATCCATTGATTAAAACAGTTATAGACAATTTACAAACGGAATAGCTATTTGTTTAATCTTTACTCAAGAGGTACCCAAGAGTTGAAAATACAATATTTAAATCTGTAGGTACCTACATGTAATTTTTGTTTTTCAGTTTTCCACATAAAAGGACAGTAATCAGCAATATGGTAATTGCTCAATTGATAGGCTATAAAAATAGTCATAGAAAATAATTACAGCGTAATAACCACGAGCGAAGCCGCGGGGCACCTCTAGTCTGTTAACCACTCATCAGGAATATTATATTATTACTGTTTTATTTATTCTCAACCAACTTACCACATTTCACTTGTATTCAAAGTGAAAAGAAAAGCTTCTGAGGTTAGGCAATTAAATAATAGATACTTTAGTTAACATTTCTGAATGGTGTGCTCTAAATAAATTACTACTAAATGCAAAAAAAAAACAAATGTATGATATTTGCTTGCCCAATGTTCGGCGTGTTGATAGTCATATCAAGATAAAGGGAATTTAGTAGGCTTGGTTGATAAAACTGTCTTTTTGGATATTACGCTTGATTCAAAATTACAGTGTATTCGCAGTACGTAAGATACGCCAGTTAACAGATATTGCCACTGCTAGGTTAGTCTACTTCGCTTATTTCCACAGCTTAATGTCTTACGGTATTTTGCTGTGGGGTTCAGTAGCTGAGGTAGACGCCATATTCATATTATAAAAGCGGGCAGTTTGAGCAATATACAACATGAGACCTCGCAAATCACTAAAGAACAGGTTCCAGAAGTTTGATATCTTGACATTGGCGTCCCAATATATTTTTGATAATTTGCTGTATATTCGTAAAACTTTGACAAGCTTGATTTTTTCAGCGCATAAATTAGTCGTACCGTGCTTTAGACTTAGTAAGACAAATAAAAGCTTTTTAGGTAACAGTGTTATATTCTACAAAAAGATCCCGACGCACATTATTGATTTGCCGGACAATGAGTTCAAGGACCATGTCAAGCTGGTTTTACTGTGAAAAGGTTATTATAGAATGGATCATTATGTGAATGAAAGTGACGCCCTCTCTGTGCATCCACTAAATTATAAATATGATAATATGATTATTGACGTTAATATTATTTATACAGTTGGAAAAAATATGCGATCGACTTCTTGACAGTTCTTTCCGGTAACTAGAATGTTTTCCGAACCGGTAGTAGTGTTTTGATGTTCATAAGTGCCTTCTTAGGGCCTAAATTGAATAAAGTGTATTTTGATTTATCAGAGTTTAATTTAATTTCAAAATTAAAATATTAAAATCAAGAAGAAAGGATTCAATATGTAAGTTAGTTCAATGAAAAACATTTACAATTTGACATACAAGTTGGATAAACAATAGCGGCAAATAGGTGAATGCTTGAGAAAGTGTAATTTTTAGTGTCCGACCGAAGCTTCGACTTCAACCACATTCTGCCAATTTTCGGCTTCAGCTAAATTCGGCCGTTGGTTTGACTGAAGCCAAAGGTTTATATTTAGTGAAATGTATTGTAAAATCTATGAAATCAAGGCCGATAGTTTCATTTATTATATTTGTGAGAAAACTTTCTCCATACTCCACAATGGAGCACAATTATTAAAATCATATTTATGAATCTCCATTGAGCTCACCCACATATTTACAATTAATTCTGTGATTGGAAGACCAGTAATTTTTTTATTCACTGCACCGATTATATCATGGTCCGATGTTACCTATATAATCTTCACCATCCGATTTTCATACATGCCATTTATAATATTTTTTTCTTTATTTCATATATTTTTCAGGAGAGCATATTTGATATTTATAACAAGCTGTGCCTCGCAGTTCCACTCGCGTTTAATAATTTTCGGTTCTCGCCCGGCGGCAAACCTACCCTCGGCTGCCGATACCCCGTACTGCGCCACAAGGTTCGCCCCCCATTTTTATTTCGTTCTCGCTTATTTGTACTGTCTAATCTACAGTTTGAATAGTAATTGCTCCACTCCTAAGGATTGTAATAATAAGATAGCCCAAATCCGTTCTCAACAAATCTGTAGTAATATAAAAATGCTGAAGGCTTTATTTGTTTCAATGTTGGTTTGTTTAAACGCGCTAATCTCTGAAACTACCAATCGGATTCAAAAAAATATTTATTGTATATGATAGCCAGATTCATGAGCAATAGTATAGGCTATATAACTTTACGCTACGACCCTAATGAGCGGAGCAGTTACTATGAATGTCAAGCAATCTGGCAAGTACGGGAAGTGGAACAAAGATAGACTAGACGGGCACTTTAGCAGTGGCATCGTGGAGAGTTTGGCGAATAAACTTAACATGGGTAAAAACGTGCAGCTAGTGATGTATAAAATGCAAACAGAATTTTTCAAATCTATCTGATAGTTCTAGAGATCAACGCGTTCATAAAAACAAATAAATACTCTTTAGATCTTAATAATTATTATACTATAATAGATTCAGTTAATACTTAATGTATATACTTTCAGACAAAATTTAATTGATTAGCGATGTGGCTCATATTCATGTTATTTTTGTCATATAATTAAAGTTAGGTCTGCATGGATGTAAGGAGGGAGATATTGGATGACAAACAGAAAAATATAATTAAGAAACTGTATCCCGTATACATTTCACGTATGTGTCCGAACCCGAAAGGTGAAATGGGAAAAGTACCAGAGCAACATATTTGTTGAGAGAGTGTTAACCACAAAGGTATAGTGTTTGTACACGGTAACTGGAACCTTATTAATTAAACGGAGATCCGATTGAGTGGGCTTTGAAAGAGTATCAAAGCGTTACTATCGTAATGCGATAACTCTTCGGGGTTCTATGAAACGAGGATAATAATGTAGGATCGAGTGGATTCCTAAACTAAAATAATACTAATGAGAGTACTACGTAGATAATGTGTAGGTTTTTTTTATATATTTTTCTGTTCAGCTGTTTGTAAAATTTATTGATAGTGTTAATTTTGAAGCAATGTAAGCTCAGTGGTAACGCTTTTGTTAAATCGTGAATCATAGATGTCGTGAGACAATGTTATTATTGTATGGATGAGAGGTAGCAAATAAGAGATCACTCTAATGTAGGCCATGAAAATTACTGTTCATCCAGCACATTCATTATTATAACCTATAACTTAGTTTATGAGTTTAATATTTTTAAATACGTTAATAATATTGTACAATATAATTTACTAGCGATATTCAATCAGCATTTGAAGCAATGATGGCTCAGTGGTAGCGTGTACGACTTCGCGTCGATTGACGTGAGTTCGAATCCCTGCAATGAGCCTGAGCTTTTGGCGAAGGAAAACATCGTGAGGAAACCATAGCATGGTGGTAGGGCTTTTTCTAATGCCCGCCTGGCTAGCTACCACCCTCAAGTTGTAAATCTGTCGCCAAGCACCCAATAGGCGTGTTCCGGCAGCTGCACTTGAGAGCCAGTCTTCCACTAAGGTTAAAATATTTCATCTTGTATTACATCATCAAACTTAGTTAATCAAGAGTGGTCGTGGGCAGTTCGGTTTTAGAGGAGTGTCCTCTTACGAACATTCCGGATGTGAAATGAGCTTACTGTTAAGGTTTTCCCAAGGTACTATAATATGGGATTTTTCAGGAAGATAGTGGACAGATTTTTAAAGGGTCGGCAACGCACATGTGATGCATCTGGTGATGCAATCGTTCATAGGCTACAAATACTGCTTATCACCAGGCGTACCTTACACTTGTTTGCAACCGTCGAGGTTTAAAAATATATATTTTATAGAATTTTAGAAATATAAAAAAAACGATATACAATGATAATTACAACTGTGCTTTTCCACGGTAAAAATTTCCAGGCTTTGTAATCGGTAGTGGTACGCTTAAAGGCTGGTATTATTATTTATACCTACACACTCAAAGAAATACTAAATATATACTTACACTGTCTAGACACGGCAGTGTATCAGTCGAGTTCGAAAAAGAAAACACACCGGCCAGGGTGTATATTACATGAACCATTTCGAGCTACTTTCGACCCCTCCATAACACAAAAACTATTCTACCTATACACACTTGAAATTTGGTATGTTTAAGAAACCCCCTTTTTTCATCTAAATAGTGATTCGTATAAAAATAGTAATTATTTTGGTAGTTACAAAACTGATGAATTGATTACATATAGTTTACACACTTTGACAACCAACTTAATTTTTTATCATTACAGCGTGTTAATAGTTATGATACATTATCGTCATATCTACACATGTTTACTGGTACATCTCAAGTGATTGTGTAGGAAAAACAGTATTACAATTATTCATAAAAATGAGAGAAAATTGTATTTGAAAATAAATCGCACAATTGTTAAAGATGGAATCGTTTATAATACGCTAATGTTTTGTCCTTCATTTCACATTGACGGGAAATTGTGATTTCGTTTATGTAAGACGACTTCAACGAATTTACATTAATAATTTAATTTAACCTAATTTTTTTTCTGCTTCGTGGAGCCCATTTACTGAACAAGATCATGCGATGAAAGTTTATTATAATTTTTTAAAGTAAACACAAAAAAAGAAACGATCAAAAAATGTTGTTAAAAATGAAATTTCCTCCTCTATAAGTAGTAATTTTTCAAAATTTCTTAAATATTAATAGTTTTTGATTTAATAACCAAAAACTAAATTTCGTTTTTTTTTTTCTTCTTAATTTGTTAATAACAATTGCAATGTTTATATGCTAATACATCTAGATACATTTTCCTAAATGTAATTCCGAATGGAATTAGCTATCGCTCATACTTTTAGGAGCTTTATCTGGAATTAACACCGTTTTGAACTTATTGACTAGACTAACTAGGAAATGACGTGAATGCATAAAGGGTTTAAGAAAGGCTATAAGGATAAATAAAAGTGGCGCTTCATCCTACCTATCACCCCCGCCGGAACTTGGCCTCAAAATAGATAGATAAAAAAAGTACATTACGAATAAAGAAAGTATTTATATTATTTTATTTACTCGTGTTTTACTCTGTCCTGGTTAAGAAATTTGGAAAATTATATAATCGAAATAATTGTGCCAAGTAATGAGAAACTGTTCTGAAACAAAGGTAACTTTGTGAAGTTGAAACAAAAGCGTTACAAATTGAAGTTATAAAGTTCGACGGTGAATTACGCGTGAATGGGCAAGGTAAGTATGTCAAACGTAGGTACAAATTGAAAACGGAATATTCCTAACTAGTACAATGCAAGGTACAACGGAATGAACAAATTTAAATTTAGGACTAAATTCAACGAAAGTTGCGAAACAGGTATATTAAGAACTCTTATGTCCACGAGGGCGTTATTTGAAGATTGCATGAACGCTGCAAATGACGACAGTCGTATTTTGCATCTCAGTTTTATCCACGTAACGTTATAAAAGCTTCATGTGAGCTACAAATAAAAGTTAATTCTTTCAAGAGTAGCATTGCTAAAGCACGTTTTCTTTTCATTGGGAAAATATCAAGTGATGATGTAGATGTGAATCAAACGTAAAATGTATTGGCTACATACATATATCAAAAATAATAATTGCAAATTGGTCCTGCTGCAAGAGAATTATCAGAGATTTTGTTATTATATGTACAAGAAAACTGCTTATTAATACGAATAAAATTGACTGTTACAAAAAGTTCCCTCTATTCGTCTTGCAATACGCTTGAATGAGCCACTCAGGCTGTTATCTTTCTTTCTTTTTTCATTATGATTTCTTGCTAATACGCAAATCCGATGTTGCCGCTCCATGGCCAGAGCTTCATTTGTTTATATGTAATCTGCCTAGCCGCGCGCGTACAATAATCGGTAAATGACGAAATCGTGCGTAAGAAACGACTCTACGAGTACATGGACAATAGGCTTTACGATTCCAGAGTTAGTACTTGTTGCAGAAAACACAAACATATGGAATGACCGTAAAAACAGGGCTGAGCCGAGGATATCTGCCGCCCGGGTGCAAGATATAATTTGCCACGCCTATAACGGATATACATGACGACATGGAGTCGTTCAATCATAACGTGAAGAGATATTTGAGCAAGTCGGCATGACAGCGACGATTAGTGGTGGATTGTTTTGTCATTCGATGGTTATCGATATGTTGGATTGCAGGGTACAGAGCTGTGCACCGTGCTACGATAAAAAAAAATGGTTTGATTTCCCTTTTTTTGTATATTTTCACGCTCCTAGTAAATAGACGCCTGGGTGTCTCCGTAAAAATAGATGGTAATTGATAAAAACTAAAAACAAATCGATTATGAAAACGGAAACTTTTTTGATCATTCACCTATTTTTTTTAATTCATTTGCTACCTTAAGATCTACATATAAATGTACAATCGTAGTTAACTAAATTAGGTACATACAATCGTATTAAAACGAGAAGCGAGTAACCAAACAAGAAACCTTTTACTTTGATAAGGGCATCTCGTCAAATTTTATACTTGATCTGATATACCTAACGGTAACAATCTCTTAGCGAAATGTTGCTTACACTAAGTAGAGGAGATCTTATGGTTTAAGCCGTCCGGTTACTTTAGGAAGATTTACATTAACAATAATACATATCGAATATTGTTGTCGCATTTTAACAGTTAAGCCGGTACAGATACATTATTCTTTGGCTTATAATAAATCAGAAAGTGAATATACAATGAGAATAATGGATTGGTTAATATTAAAACGCATTAAAAATAAAAAAGTTTTTTACCTGTCTACGGAAAAGCCAAAAGGAAGGGTTCTATCTTTAGTAGTCTATGCATGTTAGTATTTATGTATGCTACACCGTAGCGTCTAAACTACTCATACGATTTTGAGGAATGAGATGTTAATCGATTAGTTATTATGCTTCGGGTGACATGCCTACATTTTATCAACAACAAAATCAATATGACGGATGTTACGTCCAAATTAGTGGGGGTCTGTGAATTTTTTTGCTCTCGTTTTAAGTGAGATTTCGAATGAAAGAAGAGTAAATTATTAATATAAGTGAGACATACCACGCGATAGAAAAATAAATTTTATACATACTATATTTCATTTTCGTAGCTGTAACCCACAGTTTAATAAACTTTTTATTTTAGTATTATATTCTTTAAAGGTATAGCGTTAGACTACAACGTCACTTGAGTATATTTATTTATGCATAAGGAATTCACAACAGTAACTTAATAAGAAATACATAGTTATTAACAGTTAGATGTAACAGTATTATTATTGAATTACTAATAATAGTCAATCACAGTACGCGTCGAATTAAGTACCTAAGTTAATGGAAATAATTGGAATATATTATTATATGTACAAAAACATTAAAAACACTAAGGTCCAAATGATAGATTAAAATGTGTTATTTTGACATTACAAACAGACATTTCAATTTTATTTATTTGTATACTTTACTCACTAAACATATATTTAATAAAATAAATTAATAATAAAATAATAAATTTAATAAAAATAAATTAATCAAGTTTATAGTTACGTTTTGAGTTATTACGATTGTGAAAAGGATTGTAGGCGTCCTAAGTCTGCGGTAGAAATTGTTACACATTAAGTTAACGAGGACAATATATGACGGTCTCGAAATTGTTCGTTTGTAAATTCTAATACATAAGATTTAAATGGATGGCGTATTATTATTATTAGGTATACACAAGCCGGTGCCTGTGATTTCGTTTGCTTGTATATGATGTTACGCGGAAGCTACGTGTCTTGTCTGAATAAAACGTGGGCCGCTTATCAGTTCAGCCGTTTCAGAGATTAACCCGGACAACAAACGGATAAAAATTAAAAAAACGTGTTCTTTTTATCATGAAAAGCCTTTATTTCTAAAATACAGACGTTTAATATATTTCTATACATGTAAAATCTTCCTATACAGTATAATAAAACTAAGTTGTATGTAAAGTAAGAATTTAAAATGTTGACTATACTATATAAAGCATAAGAGATTGATTTTGTTTGTTTGAACGCGTTAATCTCTAGAATTACCAGTCTCATATAAAAAACATTTTTGAAATCTATAGCCCATTTGTTGGGAAAGGTTATAAACTATATAAAATCACGCTAAAACCCTTAGGAGCGGAGCAGTAACCATGAACGTCAAGCAATCTGGCAAACTGTAAATAAGTACAGACAGTGAAAACAACGATAGGTAACATAGGTACGTTGGCGGCAGTGCGCTGGAGATAATAAAGCTGGAGAGTATGTATGACTAAACGCGTAAATCCCAGGGACTATTGGTTCGATTTCAAAAAATATTTTTGCAATACATATCGTATTTATGCTGTCCGGCATGACAGCGGCGACCGCCAATGGATTCCGATCTCTCGGTGGTCGCCGTTGTATTTGGATTGTACCGTGCTAACCATCAGAGACAGTATAGTCAATGTGCCAGGCTATTATAATTAAAATATTAAAAATTTAAATTAAATAGATTAAATTAAAATATTAAAAGCTAACCCCTTGCATAGATTAAGGAACGTAGTCAACAATTTTATACAACTGAAACCAGATCGCAGAGCTATTGTCATTGTAACGAACTTGTAAATTTTCCACGTCTGCTTGTTGTAAATTTTCCTCGTCTGCTTGTTAGAAGATGTAGTAGTGAACCCGAAGAAGAAGCTAGGCTACATATTATTATTGCATTTTTCTATATAGGCCTTAACAGTGATAATAAAGTTATAGTTAAAAAAAGACAACCAAATCTTAATCCAGATAATTTATATAAACGCTGTAGAAAATCAAAAACACTTTCACATAATAGAAGTTGCGGGCATCAACTACACTTATAATAAACTCGCGGTGCCCCACAGCTCCGCACGCATTTGTTACGAAGTAATTATTTTCATCTAGTAATTTTATTTTTTTCTATCAAAATTTCACAAAAATCGTTTGAGAATTAGTAAACTTATTTAAAATATTTTTTATACGGTTTCTAAAAGTATTATTAAAAATTTTTATAGCCTATCCTTTGAGCACTAACATAAGCTTCCCATGTACAACATTTTATAAAAATAGTCAAGTCACTTTTGAATAAAATCCGGATATACACACAAAAAATACTGCTTAAAGACGAAACTACAGGTTTATTAATAAAGATATCTAATGTAAACTTTTTTATACTTACGCGACTTTGTCCATAACTATCGAAAATGCTGTTGATCGTACGAAAAGTGTTAACGATAAAATAAAAATAAAAAAACAATTGAAAACCGACACATAAAATCCGAAAACTGGTTTCATTTCAAAATAAACAACGAACATTCTTAACATCTTTCAAGTAAAATAATAAATTTAAAACATGCTAGAACCTTTGTTAAAAATTCCCCTTGAAGTTAATACCCTCAATATAATTTTCAATCTGCGTAGGCCACGGTGGTAGAAATACCTTAACAACTTGATTTAATTGTTACAAATTTGTTAACTGTTATCAAGGTTTTGTATACCCGATATTAATTTGACATCCCTATTTGTTGGAACTGGTTTCATTAATACCTTTAAAGTTGTCTCACAACTTGGCATAAATATTTACCGGTCAACTATATTAATTAAACTGTTTTTTTTTTCTGTAAAACACAGGAAATTTCTATAAAATAAAGGACAATTATCATATGTTTTTTTATCTGTCCAGTATAAAAATATATAGTGAGACAAATATTATGACTGTAAAGCAAATCTACATCTATAAAATATGTATTTTAATAAAAAAACAACTTAAATAAAAATCTACATACACATATAAGCTTTGTAAAAAACATCAAAACATTGTTTAAGAAGCATAAGCAAATTAATAGTAACTAAACCAAGAACAACAAATTACGGTATTCATAACATAAAATTTGAGGGAGCTAAACTATTTAATAAATTTCCTAAAGACCTGGGAGTAACTGAATCATTGAATATATTTAAAGCAAATATTTAAAGAATGACTGCCCCATCATTGCGTAACATTAATACGTTAAGATATAATTAAAAAAAAACCTTTAATGGCGCAATGTTCGTAGGTGCCTATTATACTTCTTAACCATTTAATCTCTATACTTGTTTATATTTATTTTCTAGCTCTTTTTCCCATTGTATGTCCATCTGTCATATTATAAATAATATTATTTTGTTACCATTTTCTCTTTTTTTTTATTTATGCCACCTTTTTTACTACCTAATTCCTTGTTATATCAGAAGACGTATTTAATGAATTTGTATTGTTATTGTGTACACTTTTTATTTTTAAATTTCCGTTATAGTAGTCTGACTCACCGAGATTAATTATATGTTTCAGCTGAAAGTCATCGCTGAGTGCCCCGTTGCACCTTAGAACATGTATAACTAGACGCCTTTTCATAATGAAGAGACGTACTGTTCAAACATGTGTATTATTATTATGCTCTTTATATGTATTTCATTATGTGTATGTATAAATTAATTAGTATTGTTATTTTCACAGTTTCTTGTTTATTTTCCTGATAAACCTGTATGTACTGTCTATTGCTTTGTCTTGTTATTTATGAATAAATGATTTCTTTATTTAAATTCAACCATATGGTGAGTTTTCGTTCATCAATTTAGAATGTAATTGTCATTAAAAAAATAATGATCACTTTTATTATTAATCTTGTTGGCATATGATGTATTTAATGATTACCATTTTCTCTTAATCCTTTAAAATTAATGACTTTCACCTGTTATATATCACAGCAAACTACAGCGAATAAAATTATGACTTCATCACATTCGTTTTTCTCAATCCAAAATTAGTCGGAATTGATTTATGTAGTTGTAGAAACATCCAAAGCCTTTTTTTGTTGGGCAAATACAACTGAAATAAAATGGAAATAAGTTGAACTATTAAACACATGACATGATGTTATACAAATGATAAATATAAATGTATGGCAAACAAACAGATGAATATGATGTACAAATAAATATAGAATTGATAAACTAAGATAAATTTAAACGTAGCAATAATATTGTTTTGGGTAGAAATGTAATGATTTATCATACATTATGCAGGGTCCATGTAGATCAGTTAACATACTCGTACAATAGGACAATAAATAATATGAAGATAAATGGTTACCAATATGTAATTGTTTAAAAAGAATATTTCGGAGTTCCCCGTCATAATATGCAGACTAAAAGGGAGCTCTAAGTAATTTTTAATGGAATTTGTACGAAATTACTTCTCCAAGTACATTTTATGAGTTGGTCGACAATTACTCGTTAACTTGTAAAGCCTACTTAGCTGTGATAGTTTTCATTTTAACCTCGTTATATATACTACTGCGGTGAATTTTTTTCACATATCCAAACACTACCATTTATCTGTCAGGAGGGGGGGACACGACTCTAATATAAACCTTTAAAGTTTAATATTTCGCAAACGGACACCTGAATCGAAAAATGACCTATCCAACGACAACCTACAACACCATGGTATAGACGAGAAAAAAAAATCGTCCCCATTAGACGTGCAGGAGAGCTACCCTAAAAATATGAAAAAAAAAAATTACTTTACCACTTTGTCATTGTGATTAATATGTACTCGTATACCCATACCAAATTATAGCTTTCTAGTACTAAGAATCTCTGAGCTAAGCCGCGGGCAGACAGACGGACATGGCGAAACTATAAGGCTTCCTTATTTACTTTGAACCCTAAAAATCAACACGTAAAGCGTTTGGATGAAATGTTTTTTTTTATCGTTGTAGGTTTGGCGTAGTGGCTACAATCTCACCTGATATTAAGTGACGATGTGGCCCAAGGATGATGAAACACTAAACATAGTAGAGGTCTGGCTCTCAAGTGCAGTTACCGGAACACATCTATTGGTGCTTGGCGACAGATTTTCTACTTGAGGGTGGTTAGCTAGCCAGGCAGGCATTAGAAAGAGCCCTACCATCATGCTATGGTTTCCTCATGATGTTTTCCTTCACAGAAAGCTCAGGCTCATTGCAGGGATTCGAACTCAGGTCAATTGACGTGAAGTTATACACGCTACCACTGAGCCATTATTGCTTCAATTGCAATTGCTTGATTGTATTTATAGCAACTTACGATACTTAAATTTAGCTTGTATATTGGTAATAACTATCAATATTCATTCCGAGTTAAAAACAAATTATAATCACGCCATGACCCTACAGAAATAGGCAGGTATAATAGTGTGCCGCTTTTCTTAATTATGTACATATTTTACTTTTTGCTATATAACCTCTTGTGTATGGTATTTTGATGTTTTTTTATTTATTTATTATCAGTATTTGCCTACCACTCGAACGTTTACGATGCCAGAAGATACTTTTAAATAGGCTGATAAAGCTTTATTATTTCTATATCGTACTTACTTTGAAAGTGTAAACACGCCTGTGAAGTTAACTAAGCTCGCACCGGAAATCGAACCCGGGAAGCTGATATCGGCATTTCTATTGTACAGTACTGAGTGATATAGCTTTATATAAAATAAACGAATACAGAAACAGCTATTATATATAATAGATACATTTAATAATCATTTTACATGTAGATTTAATAAACATTAAAGGTAATGATGGTTCAGTGGTAAGTACTGTGTATGGACACCGTGTCAATCGAGTCTATAACCTTATCTATAATAGCCTATAACCTTCGTCAATAATTAGGCTATAAAATATATATTAGTTTTTCAAATTGACTTTTACTTCTAGAGATTAGCACGTTCACAAAAAGTTCTTTATGTGTGCTAAACAAAATTTTGGGCTTTATAAATTACTAAGTATCGATTTATTTTTTCTTCCAATTGTTTATGCTTTAGTGATAATAAAATACCCGTTGAAATATCATATTATGACTTTAAAAAATATTAAGTTATTTAATATTAAATTGAGATTTTTTTTATAACACGACACCTTCCTTTTTTAACATACTCATTAGCATTTTACCAATCATTAATATTTTTTTATTTATGAACGTCATGAAATCACGTAGGTCTTAGCAGAGCTTACGCGTGCGTGGCTCCGCCTACCGCCCGCCCAAGCGCTGCCTATAAATTAAGCCACCGTATTCCTTGCGGTCCATTCCGAACTTGTTACACTTTCTGCTTTCGCGCCCTCTGAACGTTTGAAGTTCGAAAAGTTTCTGTCATTGATAGCGCCGACCGTTTTGAGGTAAGTAATAATTTTAGCCCACCCCAGTATTAAAATATTTTTTTTTGTACTTAAAATTCTGTCACTGGCTAATATTTTATTAGGTATTTTTAGTATTTAAGTATTTATTTTAAGTATAAAATAAACAGTTAAAATAAACATTAACTACGATAATAATAAAAAAATAGTTACGTTCAAATCTTAAGCTTTAAAGAGAGATGAAAATAAATATTATATTTCCAAGTATTTTATATACATCATCTATACATATAATAAAAATGAAGCGTCTGTTTTTAACATCAAAATAACAGGTTTTTATAAATGCATATGAAAGTATACACGGTAACATTAACAAAAAAAATCTTTTTTTATTTTTATCTGTCTGTTTGTTCCGGGTAATCTCCGAAACGGTTGATTTTGACGAAACTTTCACTGGCAGATGGCTGATATTATAAGAATGGGTTACTTTTATTTTAGATAAATTGTTAAGGTTCCGCACAAAAAAAACAATAAGCTTTTTAGTAGTTCACGCGAGCGCAGCCGCTGGCACAATTAATTGGCAATAGTTTGCTAAATAGTAAAACCAATCTTAACATATACAAAGACCTATCTAAAATGAGGAAAAAGTACTTTAATAATCCTAAATTGCCAATATCAGTACTAATCATTCTGTTTTTAATAAGTACTTTTAATCTTTTATATAACAATCCATAAAATAAACAATCTCGAACACAGAAAAATAAAAAGTCCAAAGCTGTTATATAAATTATTTAAAATGCAGTCTATGAAATTTTAAATTTCATTGATTATACTAACAAATTTAGTCAAAATAGTAAAATTTTCCTAAATTTTTAAAATCTGAATAAATTTTAAGATGGGGTGATAGCTATTGAACACATTTAACGGTATAAAGAAAGTAATTTGACTGTCACGGTTCGACTAACCTTTTTTTTTAATTGGGAGACAAATAAAAAAAATCTGACAAGTAGCTAGTAGAACTCACATCCTGAGGGTTCCATTTCCAACAGTTTACATTACATACCGTACATTATGGAACCGTTTTTCACATAAATATTGTTAATATATTATCCTTATATTCTCCAACGTCTCTCGGTCTATCCGTCTGTCTGTCGTGGTGGTTTTTTGTTATTTTATTTTATAGATGCATTACTGCTCTGCTCCTGACGGTCGTAGCATGAAGTAATATATACTATAATCTTCCTATAACATGAAAAATATTTATTTAAATCTGACTGAGATTAGTGAGTTCAAATAATCTTTTGAGTTTTATAATATTAGTTTAGATTTTTCAAAAAAGGTTTTAGGTTATGTTTTTTTACCCTTATGTAGCATAATGTAGTGACACACAAGGCTTTCCAACTTCCTCAGAAGTGTCAATCTATTGACGACTTGGCCTCAATTCTTCTTCGTCTTTCTCTTTTCCTCACTAATGAGGATCGTGACCATATATGATTTGTCTCCATTTGCTTCTGTCTTGCGCCAGTTCAAAAATTCGTTGCAGAGTTTCCTTTACAATACTTTTACACCATCGTGTTGGAATTCGACCACTGAAACGCTTCCCCTGCATATATCACACGATCAACTGCTTCTCCAACTTATGCATATGTGATCGCATTATATATACAAAGAAGCTTAGTTGACGTTCTCGCCATAGAGAGCTGTCGTTTTATGATGTGGAGCTCTTGTAAAATGGATTCGTTTTTCCTCATGGTTGTCCTCATGGGTGTTCCTCATGACTGTTGAGGCACCAGGTTTCAGCTCTGTACAGAAAAATAGAAAATGATAAGGAATGCACTAGACGAATTTTGGTAGCTCGACGTATACGCTTGTTTTTCCAAATTTTCTCGAGGCTTAAAATTGTGCTTTTAGCCATTCCTATACGATGGCCCAGCTCATTAGTAAAACCGTCGTCCTTCGTAATAAGGTAATCCAGGTAAACGAATTGCTCCACTTTTTCGTAGAGGGCTTGTGAAGGATAAAGTTTGTGCTCCCGATCTACCAACATTATTTTAGTTTAATTTTGAGGCGGAGTCTATCGCTTTGTTCTTCTATCTTTGAAGGAGCGCAGCTAAATCCTCTTTATAAATGCAATTACGGTTGTGTCATCTGCATATCTCAAGTAGTTTATTTTACGCCCACCTACGCCCAACAATTCCACCTTTTCAGCCCTCGAGTTTTCTTCTCATAACGTATACTCGATACAAGTTGAAAATTTTTGGTGACAGAATGCATACCTGTAGAGTCGCCTCTTTCTGTGGAGAAGGGTTTAGATTTTTGATCTTCTAACAAAAAACACTTGTCATCCTAATAGGGATTTTGTATGAGAATAATAAGATGTTCCGGGACGCCCATTTCTCTCAGTATTTCCAACAAGGTGCTCCATTGAACACAGTCAAAAGCCTTAGCGCAAGCACTCAGTTATCACTCTGGTATTTCTGAGATTAGTGAACTGTACTAATGTTATAAATGTCAAGAGATTGTTTTTTGTTGATCGCGCTAATTTCGGGAACTACCGATCAGGTTGTATAAATATTTTAGCATATTTTAGCCTATTTATTGAGGTTAGTTATAAGCTACATAATTTCATACTACGTCACTAAGGAGCTAAGCAGTAACCATAGGCTATACACGGGTGCGTTGGTAGCGGCGCGGTGGTTATTATGTCGAATAAATTTATCACGGGTGAAACCGTGAGAAAATACTAATAAATAGGCTGCAGTGACCACTGAACATCAGATGAATTGCTTGCCTGTTTACCACAACCTACCATGAATAAATAAACCAAGTAAATATAAAATTAAAAACCCGCTTTATGATTTCAAAAGCCCCTTTGATGTGTGAAGTAAATTCAACAAAACCCTTTCGAACGTAATTACTCATGTAGAAATTGAAATAGATCGTAATTTTCACGTAACAAAAAGTAATGTTAGCTATTTGAACTTCGTAGAGGTATCCTGAATAGGCGTGTATGATTATTTGTGTAGGTAGATGGTTCAAATGATGAAATCATTTTTGATCCGTCACCACATAGATGATATTACAGAAGCTAGGAATATAATATTAGGAGATTAGGTTCCTTTTGTTTCTCTGAGGTATATCTAAATTTAGGAATAAATCTAAATTTAGCGTATTACCATCTTGGCCTACATCGGCACTTCAACTCAGGTTGTTGTTAAGCGCTAAACAAATAAAATACAAAAAATCTTATAACACAGCAAGGTTACAGCTTTTTTCCATTCATAATTTACGTAATTCCATAATAAAAGTTGGTTGTAAAAGACGAAATACCCATAGACAAAGATGTTATATTCACAATATATTAAGTTGATTAACTTACACAAAGAAAAACAAAAAATTGGAATTTAATAAGTGCATTGTATTCGAGTTATTAATTACTGGACAAAGCAAAATGACATCTACCATGCCAGCTACTATAACATAAAAAATTATCCCGTGCGGGGAATAGAACCCGCGAGTACTCGGTTCAAGCATAAGGCTACTACGATTTTGACATAGAACTCTTTGTTTTATATATAATTGCGGCCCCTGGAACTCACCGTTGGTGCTTAGCAGGTAGATTTTTAATTTGAGTGTGGTAACAAGTCAGGGTAGCTGAAAAATGCTCTAGGACCACAATACATGGTTACATCACGGCGCTTTAATCCAATTTGAGTTATGTTCAAATTAAAGCGACAAAACGTAAACCTAAAATTAACCAAAATTTTCCTACACTCACGATGAAAACAAACTAGATTTTGCAATAATACTTGCAAAGTATTCTTAGAGGTTTCATCACAATACTGTTGTTCTACGTAGTTCGGGTTGCAACACGTTTTGTACTTGACATATTTATTTTTTAAGTAACTTTCTTTTGTTTCTTTACGCAACAGTCCTAATTAAGATTTGCAGCGAGATTGTCACATGCCACAAATCGCCTTCTCAAATCATAATAACATGCTCAGCTAATATGCGTGCTCGGCTCATATGCGTGCTTAGCTCATACGAATGCTCATTACGATTATCGAGCATTGTAGTTTCACTATATAGGTTTCAGTTTTCATTCAACAATTTACCACTTATTACAACAATTTACGACTTTATTTTGTTATTCTTATTCGTATTTTTCCTAATTTGTCAATTAATATTTGCTATTGAAGATTATGACGTGGGTAACGTATGCGTAGGACGTAGTATCAAGTGGGTAATAATGTTGAATTAGAAAATATCCTGTGATCATTTCAGTTTTTTAACAAAATATTGCCAATAGTGGTTTTTGTGACATCTCAAAATTCATGTTTCATGTTAATATGTATAATCCACACTACATGATAGAATAAGATTCTGCCAATAACCTATTTTGTTATTGTATAAGAACTCCTTAGGAATAATAGGTAACATTTTTGATTACGTGGATAACATTGAAACACTAATTATGAGCGATCATCAATTTTTTAATTTTTAATCAATATTTAAAATGAGTAAGCGCGTATTTTTTAATTATTTATGATACACGCCTCTTATCGCCTTCTCCATAACGGTTTTTACATCAGTCTCATAAATATACCTACAAACATCTATAATTATTTATATAGATTTAAAATAATTTAACTAAACAAAGTATATAAAAGTATTTGTATTGTAATCCTTTGTGCATTTATTGAGTAATTTCAGCTGGTGTTCTTTTTTGGTAAATAATGTTTGGAATACTTGGGGTATTTAAATATTTTTTATATATTTAATTTAATATTATTTTCGGTAATATGAAGTACGTTTTTGTAATGAAGTAATCGTAGAACAAATCTTCATCTTAAAAAAATACGTTTAATATACATTTGATTTTTTCTGTTACCAAACTCTTGCTTATTTTTTATTCAAAGATTTTAATACGCACATTCAAGATCTCGTCTTTGAAGGGAAATGGCTATCGTTATTCAGATGATGAAATGAGTAAAAACAAAAAAATGCCAGTCAAAGGAAAAACGATTTGAATAATTACCTTTTTATGTAAAAACGTTGATACTTCAATTTCAAATAAGTTTAAGAACATCGAAGGTTTCAATTCGAATTCTTAACACGCAGCTTCCACTTCGGTAAAAAGTGCTAAACTGGAGACTAAATTGTAACCGAAAAATTTTGCTTTAGTCCTGATATAAGACTTATTTCCTAATATTAATCTTATTATATATATTGAGCTTATTTCATTTTCTACCCAAACTAAAAAATATTATTTAATCTTTAAATGATGCTTGTTTAATTATTACTGATATAGTATCCTTAAAAATGTTGCAACGTCATAAAGCTTATAAGTTAAAGTTATAGATTTAGCGTTGTGGCCACAATCTCAACTGATCTTAAGTAACGATGTAGCCCAAGATGGTAACATGCTAAGCTTAGTGGAAAAATTGGCTCTCAAGTGGAGCTGCTGGAACACAGCTATTGCTGCTTAGCGACAGATTTTTAACTTGAGGATGGTAACTAGCCAGGATCATTGCAGGAATTCGAACTCACGTCAATCGACGCTATGTCCGTATACGTTACCAATGAGCCGTCATTGCTTTGTCGTGCTAGGATAAAAAAAGGTTTTCAATTGTGAACTGAGGTTATTTTTTCTAAAAATTCGAATACATAATACAAATGATTTTATCTCTTCAGATTTAATCTAGTGTGAGTTATAATTCATTAATAAATAAAAACCCAAATTAAAACAAAACATTGAATATGCAATTGGACTATTACTTAGAATAATGAACAAGTAATTTGAATAAACACACGAATATTTCAATTTTTCTTTTCTAAGTTTATTTTTAAGATTCAAACTGTTTGGTACTTTTCAACATAGCGTAGGCAATAAAGAATTTTTTACTAGTAATGCTTAAAACCATACCAATAAATAGTTAAATGCTAAATTCCTCTAAAATTATAATTCTTGATTTGAAATTTACTACATTAATTAAATTGTAATTACTCGCGTGAGAATATGACGTAATTGGCAAAACTCATGAATGAACGTTACGCACCTAAATGTTACTTAGTTTTTTTAGTGCACGATTGTAAGCACTGCAATCTAACAATAATAATTCATCGCCAATCGTCGCCATCATGATAGCCTGCTCAAACGTCTCTTCACGTTATTGTTTAAAGACATTATGTAGTAGAAAGGACGGTACACACTGGCCGGGAGACGGTTCTACAGCTTCACAGTACGGCAAAAATATCACACACTGGACTTCTTTGTTCGTGCCGAGATGGAAGTTATTGTACAGCCGTGACTCTGGGGACCAGCACGTTGGCTTCTGTTATTATAAGAGAGAATTTAGTTAAACAACTCTTTAGAACACTCGCCGTGGTACATACGGTAGACTACGCTCAGTGAGGCAATATCTCTTCGTAACTGAAGCGGTTCTATATTCTTGGCAGTGTCTGCATCATACACAATGTGGACAGCCCGTCTCTGCATACCTGTTCTCGTAGATACTTAATTAATTTCGAAGGCAATAACAATTCTAAAATCTAAATAGCAAATTTAGTATGTGTATCTTAATAAACATATCAGATGAGAAGTTTATATTAAAAAAAAGTTAATCCATATTAATTAATCGCAATATCATATTTATATCATCATGATAATAATAGAGATCAAAGAAATACCGTGGTTATTAGAAAATTATACAATAAAGGGTTCTGAAGAGCTTGGGATTGTATAACGCGCAGTGATTAGATATTTTTTATCGGTTCCATTAACGACACTAATCTATATTATATATGTAGCTTTGTTAAAAGGACTGTAAGTAACTTATCTATTGGTTTATTTGTTTAACAATAAAAAAATCCAGATTCATCATCGTTACATATTTTTAATTTAACCTAGAAATTTACAGATTTCATTATAGAATTGGAAAACACATTGATTAATTTTTTCATGTCACAATCTCACTTATCTATACTTGTTTATCTCTTGTTCTCTTTTTATTATAATTTACTCATTTTTAAAGTAGCTAAGAAAAATTACGTAAATATACTTAAACTGATGAATTATGAACTTTAAGTGTTGTAAGTTTGTAAGTTGTTTGGACACCGTAGGATCGAATCCTAAAATGAGCCTGAGCTTTCGGCGAAAGGGAAACATCGTGACAAAACCATTACATGCTGTTAAAGCGTTGTTCTAATTCTTATCTGGTTAGTTTCCACACACGATTTAAAAATCTGTCGTCAAGGACTTATAGGTGTGTTCTGGTACATGCACTTGAAATCCAGTCCCCCATAGGCTTAACGTCTTTATCATCTTAAGCCACATGGTCAATAACATCAAGTGAGATATGGCTAAGCGCTAAATCCTATAAAGTATGAAAAAATAACAGCGTTGGCTATTGAGAGATCCATAGATAATTAATAGCTATCCAGGCTGGTGCGTGTCACCAGCCTGCAAGTCGTTTAACCGGCCTTTACTATTCCTGCCTACCTTCTTATCAACCCATGCCTTCTCTACTTTCTATAGGATCTCTTACAGTTTTTTCTTAGGATCTCTATTTTATTTATCTTGCATTGTAGGTATTTTTGGTTTAGTCAAATCTAAACTGAAACTCCCCACATAAATATTCGTAAAGCAATGACAATATGAACTGAAGGTAACCAGTTGACGTCATGTCGATTGTTAGTTATATAAAGTGTGGTCGAAAGTATAATGGAGCTTATTTCCCGTTATTAGTTCTGTTTTCTCATGCTAAAAATTCAAAGATTAGGTAGGGAACCTTCTTCAAATAGTATATAATTTGACTATATACATATATACATATCATATTTTAGATTTTACTTTGAGTTCTTAAATTAGATTAAACTTTATTTTTTGTACAACGTTTTAGAAATTTTTTGGTTTTTATCTAGAAACCTATATGATACATATTACATAGTAGCAATTAAAAACATTTCTCGTAAAACTATTACTGGTAGACGGTTGGGCAAAGTAATCATTTAGGTTTGACAAGGAAAAACATAAAGACCTTTTTACAAATGCGTCACTCATTCTTATACAGTTTTTATATAGATTCTCCTGAGGGACTATATTATATACGGACATGTTTTTTGTGAGCAAAATATATTGTACTCTTCATCTAGAGCGATGTTCATTTCAGTTTTTTATTTGTGAATTTTGTTTCTGTAATATTTGAAATTGATACTAGGTCTAGTCTCCAAAAACTAATTACGCGTTTTGCGTAATTTAGCTTTTGTCGAATTACTATTTAATTGCTTTGCCATACATTCTGATTATCTTTTTGAGTGAGTACATGTTTCTATATATTAGGACATTGAAGTTATATAGCATTTGCATGTACATTTATATGTAACAAAATATTAACTCCATATTTTTTTATACTATATTTTATTCTACAACGCTACAATGCTATCCACAATATAATCTTAACTTTATGTTTGATACTTTGCTTATTTAATAATTCTATTTAATTATAATTTTTCAGTTATTGTTCTATATTTAGAAGTTTGCATGATATTTTAAGATCTTTCGGCAGTGTTTGCAATTTTATTACCCAACTATTATAATCATATTTTTTTTTTTATATATTATTACGATATATAAATAATATAATGAGATTATATAATTGTTTTATATCTTTCTACTGACTTACATTTGAATATGCATTTCATAACTTTTCTTTGTGATTATTAATGCTAATAGAAATAATGTCTATAAAAGTACATTAATTTTTGCTTATTGTGGATCAAAACAGTTAATGATAGCTACACATATGTATAGCAAAACTAGCATTGTATTAACTGATTATTTATCTAATAATATGTATGAAGAGCATAAACTACTTATTTCTTCATTCGAAAATTTAAAGTTTGATCAGTTTGTGCAAAAGATTTAAACGTACAATATCGGTGTACCAGCGAAGCAGGCAGTATTACTACTGTTTGAGTTGCAGCTTCAACAGTTTGAGTTGAGATTAAATCCCCATCATCAAGCCACTGGCTATCAGCTTTTTATTGAATCTGAAAGTTTAATAATGCAAAATAATATTTTATAAATTTTATTGATTTCTAATGTGGTCATCCTGCCAGATATACGAGTATCTCTTAGAATTACCGACATATTACAAAGAATTATGTTATTAAATTGGTAATGGACTAATCGCATTTGTCGAAGAAGTTTTAGCCGATAGGGATGACGATTTTTTAAGTGGATACCACGTTGATGCAAACGTTACGTGGAATATCCCTTTTAAGAGAGCGGAGAGACGTTTTTCGTAAGGTTAGAAGGAAAGATTAGGTCTTAGGGAAGGCATTGATATTTAATGACAATTATGATTGTTTTAGCAGTCTTGAAGTAAAGATTACTAAGCAGTATTTATATGCGTCTTTAATGTTAAAAAAAATTGGTATTTCATGATTGCTTAGTTGTTCTTTTCTAAGGCTAATGAGCTCAATCATTTACATAGGATAATTTCACATTGCTGCACATAAAAAAAGCCATTACTACTGTTTAAACCAAGTATAAAAACCACATCCCTATGTTGCTTTACTTCTGTCCTAAATTTTCGTAAATTAGGAATGAAAATAGTTTCCGGCAACAAGACCTCAATAAATAGTGATAAATTTTGTTATCCGTGCCAGGGACTGCATTCGTATACGAGACAAACAGAGTCAAGTCAATATTTGTCATAGTCGTGTCGTTCCTAAAGTGGACGATAATTGTGTATATAAAGGTTTTTGAGTTTAATTCCATCTACATTTCCTATATTGAAAGTAGATGTCCCGAAAATTCACATTTTCTTTAAAGGCATGTTTTTTATTCATATCATATTCTGTTTGCTACTAGATGAATAGTTACGTGCTGAAAAAGTGTTCACCGAGTTAATAGTCGTAACTTCAAATAGGTCACTGGTTAGTAGTTAATTTTCTCCAGTAATTTTAATTTTAATCATATTATTGACAATTCGTATAGCCTATCAATTAAGGAATAACATATGGATCCCGTTTACAAAATTTTATAAAAATCTTTGAAGTCGTTTTTGAGTTAAATCCGGATAAAGAAACATTTTTTAATGGCATCTTCGTTATCAGTATCCTATATAATATACATCTATCAGGTAATATGCAAAAAAAAATACATGTATCGATAGAATTACAGATTTCAAAATTTACATAATTACCCTTCATGTAAAATTATTGTAAAAGGGTATATATAAACATACGGAAAATTGAAACGACATATTCACAATGAAAACTTACGCATAATTTTCGATGGTAACCACAAATAACATGTCAAGACGAGTCATGTTGGCTGCCTAGCTTGCTGTGAAGGGTCATGATTGAATCCGCTCCCTTATTAAAGTCCGGGGTTGATATTGAAACAATGTCATTATGTTTTGGCCTCGCTGAAATAGGAATGTCTCTTGTGTGACACAACTGTCTAATAAGTGAGAAGGATTTTTAGTAGGGATCGGTCGAAGTTCGGTGAATATTCGTTTAACCGAAGTTCGTCAGTTTTACCAAAGTTCGGCCGAAGCGGTATCTAGTTAATGAAAGACGTCAAAATAAAAACGGTATAATAGTTTGTAATGTAGACAAAATAAAGTGATGAATTAGTTGAAAAAATCTCGGGATTAAATAAAACAATATTTTACTCCAATGCCTAATCAAATGACGACTAAATGTTTTCACCAATCCAATGCACAGTAAAACTCAAGAACACAACAAATTTAACAATCGTGACTTAACAAAACAACGTAACTTTAACAAAAAATCTGACTTATATATTTTTTTATACTATTATATTATATTTATTATTATTTTATTTTTTATTTATTATTACTTATATATTTATTTATACTATTAATTACTTGACTCATATATTTTTTTAGCTATTACTTGGTATGGAGTGTAAATATAAAGAATAATATAAATAAAGTCTAATATAAAGAAATATGATAAATAAGGCTGTTTAAAAATACACACAGATGTATCCATTCATTCAAAATGGTCTTCCCAAATTGAAAATGATTGGTTTATCCAACGCTATAATTTCTACTAAGGCTTTATAAATTTGCGTAGAATATGGGTCATTGATTTTGTACAGTATATGCTAGTAATAATAATAGTTGTTGATGTTGTTAAAGTGTTAGTTAACAAGAAGCTGGTTTAGATACGATTTCGCTCAACGCCAACAGTAGATAAGTATTACGACTTAAGTTTAATCATGAGAATTGAATACTTTTGCTGCGTGAACTATTTATGTTTACTCCTGAGATGGTTCGATAATGCAGAAGTAGATCCAGTGCTACCATTACTACCATGAGAAATCTTTAACAGGAGTGTGTTGGGGTCTGGGGAAGTAACAAGCAGATGGGAGAAGTAAACGGGTAAACCACATTCGGCCCATCTCTAATTTTTAGTTTTCACAATAATACTATAGATTTCATCAGGATTCCTAAAAGATTTAATTTTTAATAATATAAATTCTTTGGAAATGTAATAGTATAGAGCTCAAGAGATTGTTTATATATTTGATTGTTTGTTTAAACGCGCTAATCTCTGGAACTGCTAATAAGATTTGTGAAATTATTTTTGCTATGTATATATTTATATCATATTTATTGAGAAAGGTAATAGGTTCAATAATTTAACGCTACGACCCTAAGGAGTAGAGCAGTAATCATAAACGTCAAGCAATTTGATAAGCTGTAGGCAAGTACGGGAAGTTAAAACAATGATAAACACCACACGTTGGCTAAACGTTTACGTGGTACGTTGTAGAGTTGGTCGGATAAATTTAATACGGATGAAACTGTAGGGCACAGCTAGTAATGTCTATAAAATTACTGGAAATTTACTTTGTGATATTCTTAAATTTTATGAAAACTTATAAATCATGACAGTCGAAGAGTTGAACGAACTTCTAACGTCTTTTGGTTAGAACTTTTAGCAATATTTTCTTCGTAGTTCATTTGCATTTACTAAATTCAATTTAATTACTAAATATTAGATTAAAGTGAAGGAAAATATTTTGAAGAAAACATGAACACTCAAAACATATTCTTACACTTAGAAAATCTTTGATGCTAATACGGTATAAACCAACGTCGTAAGTTTTTTTGCTATACAGGTATAGGTTAGACTATAATGTCACTTGACGTTAAGTGACGATATAGCCTAGGATGGTAACATGCTAAGCTAAGTGGACTGGCTCTCAAAAGAAAAAGTCCTGATATCGCGCTATGGTTTCATCAGGACGTTTTTATTCACCGAAAATTTAGGCTCATTGTTAGATTCTAACCAATATTGATCAAAGCGGTATCCGGAAATGTTATCACTGAATCATCTTCGCATTATTGTGTCTTATCCTGGCTAGAGCCTCTTAATATACCATCTAAGGTTTGATATTATAATTATCTCTTTCCCCAAGAAGCTCTGGTAACCTTAATCACGGCAGGAACATAAGACGAGGTTATTTGTCTCCGATCTTTTGTAGGGTGAAGTTATTTCACTAGTCGAGCTGCCCCAAGTACCAAGATATTTATTTAAAAAAAACTATTCCCTATCTCTCTTAATTGCTTCTCTTGTTGTTCGGTATTCTATTCAAACTATTATAATTTTAATTTATGTGAAGTTAACAAAATAAAAATTTCGTATCTCTGTCTGTACCTGTAAACAATTAAGAAATCAAAATGCCCATGGTACTATAGATCAACGAAGTTTCTGGAAAATTCGAATTTGCAACCTTATAACAAAAACTCTAAATTATATTTTACATTGTTAACAGAAACCAAAATGCTGAGCAAGAGTTTCGCTGTTACCATCGCCGTAGTCCTGGCTCTGGTCTTCTTGGCTGAGGCCAGGGAGGAAGGTCCTCATGACATGGCTGATGCTCTGCGCATGCTGCAAGAGCTCGATCGCTATTATACACAGGCTGCTAGACCAAGGTAAGAGTTTTTAAATCTCGATGTTGGGTTATCTGCATTTCATTCTGAAATTCATTGTGGTCGAATATTTAACTAGTCTAGTGAAATTTTAATCCGTTGCCCTCAAGTTAGTGTTATTTCTCTGGTCCATACAAAAATTTTTGGTCTATTAGTAACAAATAAATTAGTAGCAAATTGAGCACTATAACTTAATAAGACATCTATTGCTCGCTTAGATTTCCTATTGAAATAACAAGTAAAAATAAATTATTTTTATTTCATAACCAGGCAAATATCATTACGTATTATAGAATAAAGTTCCTCCGCCACGTTTGTCTGTCTATCTGACAGAACGCGATAAATTCAAAAGCTACTGAACGGATTTTCATACGGTTTTCGCCAATGGACGGAGTGATTCACGAGGAACGTTTGGGTGTGCAGTTAATTAAGTGTTCGTGTAAATTGCTTGAAATATGACGATGATTGTTGAAGATGTTGAAAAAAATCATGCCGACTGGAAGTTTTACTGACGTATGCTGCGTAAGCCACGGGTGACTTTTGTCGTCGTGACTGTTTGCTCACCCTTGTCAATTCTATGGATGAAACTTTTTGTCACGTCGTCACGTGCGCGCACCTCCTTATATATTAGTTTAATCAACAAGTTAAAAATGGTGTTAATTCGACATAAAGCTCCCAAAAATATGAGTTTATAGCTTATTAGATTCGGAATTACATTTAGAAAAATGTATCTCGAAGATATATTAGCACATCAATAAATGCAGATGTTATTAACAAAATAAGATGAAACTTCACTAGGTAACGGTGAAGGATTACATCGAGAGGAAACCTAGATGGTAAAGTTCTCGATCTACTAGTATGTAATGAGAACATGAAAACCAAAGCATTTCTTCGCGTTTGTTTCTATACCGTTGACTATCTTGATGTTTAATCCTGTACATTACTTACAAAAGAGGCAATTGATGAGCAATTGAACCTTACATTCTGGTAATATAATTATTGTATGATAAACTTATAATTATTGCACATCTATGAATGTTTTTTTAAATGAAATACTAGCGAGCGCCCTCAACTTCGATCGTGTTAATTGCAATATAACAATGTAAAAGTAGGTATACAAAATAGCCTGAAGCACTCAGAGATAACGTAGCTACATATTTTTGGAAGAATTTCCAAAAGCAGATAAGTAATGCCGGTGATTACCTCAGGTTAATACAGAAATGGGCTTCTATAAATTTTTTACATAAATTTTCAATGAGAACATCAATCAATCAGTTTTATGATTGTAATAAATTCAAGTTATAATCAGGGTAACGGATAAAATTAGTAAAATATATTGATAATTTAAAATTGTGTTGTTTATTTTTTAGAGTAATTAAAATACACTTTGTAATTATTTGTATTTACGAATTAATGGGATTCTGTATGGGTATCAGGATTATATTTATAGTACAATAAATTTTAATGTGGTAACAGCTGAGGTCATAATTTGAGGTCAGCCACGGTATTGTTGTAATTTAAAAGAAGAAGTAATTTAGAGACCGCTCTTGGAACGAAAGAAAATTTTGCAGAATTGGTTTTAACTTGCATAGTTAAAGAAACATCTTTTAATTACATTATTAATTAAGTCAAAATAAGAATCTTAACCGAAATTGATATATAAAGTTAAAAGCCAACATATGATCACAGTCTCATCTGACGTTAAGTAAAGGTAATAAGGCTGCAAAGGTGCTTGATAATAAACATAGTCTGCCAGCCTGCAAGAGTCCTACTGCTAGGCAATGAAGCCTCTTTCATGGCAAAGCACGGGTTTAATCACCGCGCCAGCCCACGATGTACAAAGACTTCAAACGTTGAGAAATCCACAATTCTATATTTACCCCCCATATAGTTTTACTTCAAGAATATTTCTTTAAACGTTCAGGTTTTCTCACGATGTTTTCCGTCACTAACAGCCGATAGTGTTACCAATAGAAATCAGTAAATGTTAGCGATATTCGGAAAAATCGTTAGTGCATGCCGGGGCTCGAACCTGCGGACATCGTATCGATATTCCGCCGCTCTAAGTCACTCGACCAACACCACTTACAAAGGTTCTTGCGGTTTGACTTGCCTGGCAAATTTTCAACTTGAGTGTGGAATCTGATCATGGAACACTAGAAATCATTAGCTCCTTTTAAAGTTTCAAGTTAGTGAGCTGTAGTTCCAAGACTATGTTTGTCTTCACCGAAAGTTTAGCCTCATGTTACTTGATACGGTATTCGACCACTAAATAGATATATACAGAAAGTTAGCTCCATACAGCGAGCGATAAGACATACACGCGTCCGCACGAGGATCTAGGATCAAGTCGGTCGAACATCAGTCGCGAGTGTTCGCTTTTTGGCTATATACGTAATTATTGTTTTGTATGTGACACTGGGTTCTGAATTAACATTGAATAAACGATCTTATTGAAATTTTTGTGTATTTTCTTGTTTAAATACTTCATTTAACCGAAATGAATACAAGTATTTTAAACACCTTTTTTGGGTAACTGATATATATATTTTTTTATTTAAAAATACATACAATATTTTTTTGTTTATCTTTATTTCATTTAAGGACTTGTATTCAAGAAATATGTCAGTTCCATCATATCCTAAACTTAATACTTACACAGTTAACTTAGTGTTCTAATAACTAACTTCCAGATAATCTTGACTTCCTCGCTATGAGGTAATAAGTGTTTTTTTTACAAAAACTCCCAAATATACATTTTCATAGAATATTGTGGATGCCAACCCTAAGCCCTAACTACAGTCGAGTATAGGTAACTAAATTCAAGGTCGACCTTTCTGTAGATAACTATTTGCTTTGTGATTCGAGTATGCGACATCGAACTATAATTAACTCAAATACCATAAAATTCTTGTTCCCTTCTCACTATTGACCATTGATATATTTATATTAAGAGAAATTAAGATAATGTAATATATCATATTTTTATTAAAATGCTTGCAATATCCGTGCAAGCACAGCTAGGTGCTTCAGTTTGAAGCGACGTCGTATAATCGCAGTTCGACATCAGCTGGAGATTAGAAAGGTGATAACAACTTTTGAATCACCTCTTATGAGTCGCTAATCTTTACCAAGAAATATGATATACAATTTATCATTCACTAGCGATCCTTCCCCGCCTTAGCACGGGTGCAATGTAGATACTAATATGGGGCAGTGTGAGATAAATATATACCATCGCGGACTTTTTTATCGTTCATTTTAAGATATACAATTCCGTAGAATATTAATTTGATCTATCTTGTTAGGTTTAGCCAGCGTTTGCGATTTAAACGCACAAAAATATGTTTGTTACGACATCACATTACAAATCTTTGAATTTTTCGGCCTTTCTGTACTGTAATATGTATGTATTATACATATAAGCCTTCCTCTTAAATCACTCTATCTATTGCTGAAAACTGTATTAAAATGTGTTGAATAGTTTAAAGGATCTAAGCGAACAGACAGCAGAAGCGACTTCATTTTATACTAGGTAAAGATATACATTAACAGTTATTATATTACACTTGATAGCGACAAATATTAAAATTATGTAGGACAAATCCGATTAATTTTCTTCAGATTGCAAATAAATTACATTAAATCGGCAAAAATAAGATTACATGTCAGATATAGAGGAATAAAATTGTAATATTTCTGATTTCAATAATTACGTTTATACTAGGGATGGACCCAAATTCGGTAAATACGTAGTTCAATCATGTTCGGCAGTTTTATCGGAGTTCAGTCAGTCCCTAAAGCCGATTGCTCCAATTTCATTCTTTCTCATTACTAATTTTTTTACGAAATTAACCATAATCATATAAATTTAAATCTTATATCTTATTATACTATGTTTTTAAAACAAATTATTTTTCGTTCATTCTTATATATAAATATCTTTACTAATATTATAAAGTTCAAGAGTTTGTTTGCGCCACGTTACGGAGCGGAGTCTACACGGGTGCGGTTAACCGTAGGGAACAGGCAATTTAATATATACATTCCTCTTATCAATGAGATTTCAAAAGTCAGTCTAATAATAGTTTACTGTTTTGACTTTTATTTAAAATGCAGATACCGTATTTCTTAATCTATAATTTAAACATAAACAATCCTTCGAATTATAATTTATAGTCTAGGGTTTCGTCTCGTAAAACAACTGTATTAGGGACGATTAACCCTTCGGCTTTCAACGTCACACAATATGCGCATAAGAGTGGCATTAATGCCATCCGTGCCAGTCAAGTTATTAAACTAACATTTTATTTCTAGTTTGATTATTATAAGAGAACCATTTTATTATTTAATTCAGAGACTGAATAAACGCATGTATAATTAAACATAAATTATGAAAGGAATCGAAGCAGATTTGCATGCTTGTGTTGTAATAGCAATTGTGACTGCTTGTCCGGACGAATACGACTACGTAAAGGCGGACAAGATAAGACCTTATGACAAGCGAAAATTACAGTGCCCGGTAAAATTGTTTCACTGGACTTCTGTGTTGAATCAACGGTGGTATTGTTCATTGTGTCACAAAGCGTTTGTGCTTTGTCCGACTTTCGTGATTACGTATGGAATTTGATTGGAGAAAACGGTTTTGTGGTCTGGTATAATTTTCAACTGAAAAATACTGGCATTATGTAAATTTAATTAACACCTATTTAGGCGCGAATTGAGAATAGTTCAGATACTTTGTCAAATCGAAATAACATTTAGTAAAATCTATAGTCAAATTTGTTTCTGTTTATTTTTATATAAGCCAAAAATTAATAATAATCATGTATATTAATATTTTTTATCACCAAATTATATATTTCTAATTAATAAAAAAGAAATGTTTAAAGAAAAGGAATATTACATTAATTTGTTTGTAATGCTTTGTGTAAAAATCACTGTAAATTACAATATAAAATATAAATAATTATTTAATTTAAATTACCTCTAAATTCTAGCAGTTTCTTAGTATAATATTATTATCTGACACAAGAACAAAAAAGTGTAACTTCCAATTCATAATATTTATTTTTCACAATTTTTTTAACAGTAAATCGGATGTTAATGCCATAGAAACACTATAGTTAAAATTTGTGACCAAAATTAATGATAATATATATTATACAATAGTTTAAATAGTAAAACATATTGTAATCAAAGCAAATCTAAACAGCAAATAATGTCGTGACGTAAACTTAAAATAGAATAGAAATGTGTTTTTCCGAGACACCAGAAAGTCACTTAGTACACTATACGACTCAACATTGTGTTATAAAATCAAGAGAAAAACTAAACCAGTATAGAACTTTGCTTTTCTTCCTCGATACTCATTTAGAAGCAGCAATAATCTCTTTATTTTTATAGGCTACTAATGCAGAGTGAAACAGGTAAAGTTGCTCGGAAACATTTTTGTACAAATTTTCTTATATCTGCCCTTATGCAAGAATAGGCGTTTTAATAATATTGGTGTTTGTAAAATGTTTCCGAGCAACTTTAACTGTTTCACTCTGCATTAGTAGCCTATGTTAAACGTTGATGTGTTGTCTACTTATGGTATTAAGATAATTATTGACCTCGACCTGCTACAAGGTGAACCAACGATCTGGTAAAAGTTGCGGGGACCAGAAGTGAACGTCTTTTTGCTGAAATGATGATGATTGATCTCGACTCCTACAATGAGCCTGAGCTTTCGGTGAACGAAAAATCGTGACAAAACCATATAGAATGGTTGTGGATCATTTTCTAATTAACTCTCGCCTGGTTAGCTACATGTTGAAAATTTATTGCCAAGCCCTATAGGTGTTGGAAGTTGCAATCAAAAGCCATGTTCCTCTAGGCTTAGCTTGTTACCATCTTGAACTACATTGTCACCTAACATCAGTTATTACGGGAGATTGTGGCTAAACTTGAAATACCTATATAGTTAGGTGACATCATTTTGTGAGGCAACCTCTTGGCAGATGGACATGCGCAGTTAGTGAAACTGAGCAACGCAATTAGGTACTAGATAATAAAGACTTACGAGAACATGGAATAGCCAAAGAGTCTCTAAGAACTAATTTCCAGACATTATTACAAACACTCGACTTCGCGACGGGTCATCTTCAACTTTAAGTAATATCGGGGAGTGAGCGAGGTAAATAGACAAAGAGTTAGTTGGAGTTAAACGTTAGGAATAGTTTTGTGAAGTGCCTCCTAAATTGTTGGGAATTTATTTGTTTAATCTTCGTTTTATAGTTTAATACTAATTGCGAGAGTAATAAAAGTACTGATTTTTTTTTAAATAAAGTTGTTAGACTGATTTTAAAAACATCATCACAGATTGCTGGGTGGTAAGCTAGGACAATTGTTCTCAACTAGATTGCGACCACTATACATCTGTCTGTACAATCAGTCTGTGTATCCGGTAATTAAGCGGGGTGGAAGTGATTTGTTCTCGGTTGGGTCGCGGCCATGAACAGTGACTCTTTGATTGGTCGCATTTCGGGATTAGCAAGTGTAATCATCCAATTGCAGGCTGGTATGATAGCGACGACCATCGATGGATTACCGATATCTCGGTGGTAATCGTTGTTTTGGATTGTACTGTGCTTACTATCAGGCATTTTGCCATCACTTTACCGTGCTACGATAAAAAAAATATCAGAAAAATAAGTCTTTGGCTTTTTTCACGTTATATGTTTTAGTAACAATAAATTTTATTATTGTATTATATTATTAGTAACTTTTAGTATCAATAAATAACCAAACACAAATAAACAGGCCCCAAGAATAAATAATACATTACACTTTACTATCCTAAATGAATAGCACACGATGTTTTTATTCTTGATTAAACGACGCATCAATGCAGGGCCGTATTTTAAGATTTAGCGTTCAATGCTCTGCTGCCTCATAAACTAATTAACCAAAAAATATAGTAAAGAATTATCTTAAATTTCTTTGCTAATTCCACTTGCAATAAATTAATAGTAGTTACAGCTAAAATCAATGATTCTCCTCTCAATGAGGCATCCTCAGATCGATGTTTTTCTCCTCCGAAGCTAGCGGGCGAGTGAGTAGTAAGAAGTAAGTAGCTAAGAAATTTCGGATACAATGGATTTCCGCAAAGTAACGCCTTTGTCCATGAAATAAAAAAATATATGTCACGATTTTGAAATTCAGACAAAATAAATGAGTTTTTTATGGTAGCACGGCAATGGGACAGCACTGTGTCTGATGGTAAGCACAATACAATCTTAAAACAACGGCGACCACCAAGAGCTCTGAATCCATCGATGGTTGTCACTATCATGCTAGCCTGCAAGCCTCTCGGCTGATCCCGAAGAGCAATAAACCAAAAGAGAGTTTTTTTCATTTTCCTAAATTGGCAACCAGTCTTATTTATTAAAGACCATTACTGTCATTATCGAGCGTATATAGTTTCCAGTTTTATGACGATTTCAAGATCCTAACAAGATGGTGGCTCTCTTATAGAACTCTCTAGGGAGTTGTTGTGGCAATTCTTAGAATTCATGATCCATGTTATTATTTCCAATCCACTTCACTTGTGCACAATAACCAAGCTTTATTATGCAAAACGCCACCTGTATTACACAATATAGGGGCAAACAACACAAATTTATAAATAAAAAAACCACTACATGACAGTTAGAGATCCTGCCCAAAAACTCCCAAAAGAGAGTCACTGTGAAAGCTGCATATGCATGGTAGCCCCGATCCAATTGGATACAGATTCCTACCATACCGCTAGATCACCGGATGAACGTAGAACGAGACACGCCTAAGCGTGCCACTATGACGCATGTTTGTATGCTGGTTGCGATCGATATCCAGTAAACACTCGAAAAAAAGGGTCATCTATCAGAGAACCTCACAAATATTTTACTTTTCTAGTATAGGGATCTGAAAAAGCGTTATTTGCCATCCTGTTTAATGGCGCCCATCGCTCTAGGGTAAATACATCACTACATCAGTGGCTATTAAGTAAATATTATCAACATTACTTTGTCATGCGACTTAGTAATTATTTGTACAGTCATATCTTTCTCGTTATTTGGAGTATGTAGTAAAGATGTTTTCGTTATTTTAGCCACAAATAGTACATTTTATTCTTTGCTTACAAAAATTATACTGTATTAACTGAAGATTTTTTTGTTTGTTTGTATGTTTAAACGCGTTAACCTCTGGAACTACCAGTCGTATTCAAAAAAATCTGTTTGTGTATGATAGCTAGAATTCTGAGGAATAATATAGGTATATAACTTCACGCTATGACCATAAGGCGCGGAGCAGTAACTATGAAAGTCAAGTAATCTGGCAAGCTGTAGGCGAGTACGAGAAGTGGAACAATGATAGGGTTATACTGGCATGTTGCCGACGGCGACGTGAAGAGTTTGTCGAATATATTTAACACGGGTGAATCCATGGGGCACAGCTGGTTGAGTTATATATAAAAATGACATCGTGAACATACTATAGCCCAAAGATAACAACGTGGTACTTCCATCTAGCCATGAAGAGAGAAATTAGCTATGTCATATCTTTGCTGTGGACCGTCTCCAGTCTGATGTTTCCCTCTTACCTAAAACATGAAGTCCTTTAAAAATAACGTGAAGACACATCTGATCCGAACGGTATGACAGTAACGACTAGCGATGGATTTTAGAGCCCTCGGTGGTCGCTGTTGTTTATTGGATGACACTGTGCTTACCAAAATCAATTATAATAATACCATCCTATAAGTGTTCCACAGCTGGGCAATAAGGCCTCTTTCCATGGGAAGGCCACGCTAGCTTATGACGTTTTCAAACGCCGAAAATTCACCAGTTCTATATTTTTCCCAGATACAATGGTACTCTAAGGAGATTTCTCAAGCGTTCTGATTTCGTCACGGTATTTTCCCCTAAACTGGACTTATAAATAAAACACAATTATCTATAAAACATGAAATGAAGGTTCTGCCTGTGTCTTCGTCTGCATGGACTTCAGAATTAGGTTTTTAACTGGATAAAACCCTATCTTATGTGCTAATCCTAGTTATAAACGATCTGTGTGCCAAATTTCACCCATTTCCGTTCAACCGTTTTTGCGTGTCCGAGTAACAAACATCCAAACGTTCACATATTTTATAGTATTAGTAAAATAGGTTAGCGTTTAACCATAATCTTACCTTATTAAGAGACGATGTGGCCTAAGGTGGTAACACGCAAAGCCTAGTGGGGGAACTGGCTCTCAAGTGCAGCTGCCGGAACGCACCTATTATACTCGTAGATGCAGGCGAGCATTTCAAAATGCCACACGCATTGTTAATTTAATAGTACTTTTTAATTAATTATTATATCATATTTGCATTATGATTATCGATATATTGTAGTAAATCTACTTTGCTGAGCTTTACGTGATAAACCTTTCATATAGGTAACATTGGAACAACAAATCTTTCGTATAAATTCCCTTCCGACAGCAAATGCGTTATTACAAAGAACACTTCTATTGTTACGTGGCAAGAGAAAATTTCAAAGGCGTTAAAATGTGCACCAAAGGAAAACATGTTTAACAAAGTAAAAGGCGGCCGTGAATTGAGATTAAATGTGGAGACTACAAATGTATTGCTAAAAGGTTGCTATTTTTACATAAAAAAGAGAGTTCATTTGATATTTTACCAAAATATAATAAGTTACTAAAAATAACTTGACTCTTATTTTTTGACATTTATTAAAATTTAATTATTTCTTTATCAAATCTAACCTTTTTCATACTTACAAATACAAAGCCTTCAATACATCTCATGACATATAATTTCTGGGTTTTATATTCTCTCATTATAATGAATATGTCGTCGATACTGGATAGTTTGTCTCAGGTAGACTTATATTCTACTTCAACTTCAAGCGTTGAGTCTTTGCTCTTTACGGGAATTGGCGCTAAATTTACAGTCGACATATTCTTGGTCTTGTTCATCTAAGACTAAGTCATAACTTAGTCTAGAGATATGGTTGCTAACTATGGTCTTCATAAAAAAACTCAAGGTCACTGAAAGGGAAATAGAGATCAAATCTCTTTGTGATCTAAACAGAAATAAGGAGGTTCGCTCAAGAATCGAAGTAAGATATGCTAGACCTTAGAGGATCTGTCAGAAGGTGGACCGATGATTTAGTGAAGATTGCAGGCAGCCAGGACAGGACCGGTCATTGTGACGATCTTTAGGGGAAACCTATGTCCAACAAGGGACGTCTGTCGACTGAAACGGTGATGATTAATTTATCGTTAATTGTCAAGAATAATCAGAACCTACTTTTATTTATGATAATTAATTGGCAAATAATCACCTAATTTAACTTAAAAATCAAAATCAAAACTAAATCTATTTTATTTTTAGTTTTGATGCTACTACTAATTTGGAAAACATCCCAGTTATCGAAAAGAACCGGTAAGAAACTCGATCGTGTTTATCAACTTTTTTTCAAATTGTTTTTACAGTATTTTATTGTTTAATGTAATTATCATTTTCAGTAGATGCACAGAGAGGGATTTTCTTCCAGATATCACATACATTAACGTAATATAATCCACCCTATAATACCGTTTCGTCAATAAAAATTGCTTAACATTATTCTTGAACTTATTATCCGGCAAATCGGTAATGTGCTTAGGAAGTTTATTATAGAACCTAACTCAATAATTATCTTACTAAGAGCCGACTTCTCAAACAACAGATAAATCTAATCAAGGAAGCTTTTTAAAATATATTTTAGAATGTCTTGGGTGAGCGAAGTTAAGATACTAAATTCTTAAAACTTGTTCCTCATTGAGTCCCGAGGTCTGCAACTAAAAGTCGACATATTCGTACGACGCGTGCGTGCGTTTCTATGCGTGCTGTATATTATAAAAAATAATCTGTATGTCAATAAAGAAAAGAACCTCGTGCTCAGGTGAAAATTTCTTACACCTTTTTTGTGGTGATAATATCTCAGAAATATTCAATGCACGTTTGCTTTCTCTGCGTGCGTGTCTCGTAAGAAGTTCGGTTAGAATAATATAAAACTGATTATTATTCAAGACAAACGACTGAAAATTTCAATTTCAAATAAGGATCACAGCGATGAACATAACCAGGACATGTTTAGTTAGTTTTGTAATCATCATATGAACTATTCTGTGTTAATCGGAAGTTTATTCATAAGTGTTTATCAGCTTGATGATATATTTAGGTTCCGTGCCCCTTAACTACTTTGTTATTGGGCTACCCAATAATTATTATATCCATCAAGTTGACTTATTAACGCAGGTCTTCGCAATTTAATAGCTTGAGCGAGAATGCCTTCAAGCCGGTCGTACAAGCAAGTAAAGTGCGTGCTGTCACCTAGCACATCTGATTCTAAAGATCCTAGTCAACCATGCGAGTCAATAATACGAATACTAAGTCATTAGTACCAATTTCGTAATCACATCGACACGATTCTCCGACTTATATTAAATAGTATCTCATTTAATATGACTTGTTAGTAGGGGAAGCCAGTCCTTATAACATAATACCATACCGATTACCATTATTACCCATAACATAATCATTAAAAAAAGGTGTGTGCGATTCACACACGATAGAAGTGAAACTCCATTTTAAAATATATTTTATTTAAACAGTGTGCAATATACATACACACCGACATTTGCTCTCTCGCTCTGGCTCACACAAAGAGGAGAGACCGATAATGTGCGTTAAACGTTTAACGTTTAACGCGTTGGAAGTCGCATAAGAAGTTTCACTTCAATAACTTTGAGAAATAATATATATGATTTAATATTGCGACTTGGTTCGACTTGAAATATCAATATATATAAAAATAAAAGAAATGTAAGGAGAGATAAATAATTCTGTTAATTATTATTATTAAGATTTAGCAAAAGTGAAAAGAATTTAGTATTTTTTTATCGTTTTGTAGCTTTGAAAATACCTTTTAAATGTGATTGGCATTCACTATTCATCAGTGGAATTAATTATTGAGGTACTTCTTAAAAATAAGACTATTTTCATTTGACAGTACTATTTAACATAGACTTATGGTTTTGATGAAGCTTATGGTTGTTATTTCAATATTTACCTTATATTCTTTGAAGAGGATCTACCATATCTAAATTTAATTGCATTAGTTATTTGCAACGGTCCACCGAACAAGCTAATCAGCCACTCGAGAATGCTAATTACTTGACGTATTGAACTGTGTCATTTTGTTATCGCGATAACTATATCGTAATTGTTATTAACGCTATTTAACTGTTATTAGATAACAGTGTTATTTCACTTGAATAGTAATAATAATATAAAGCCCAAGAAATTGATTATTTTGTTTGAACGCGCTAATTTCTGGAACTACTAGCTAGATTTGGAAAAAATGCGTTTTATATCCTATTTATTGAGGGAGGTTATAAGCTATATAACTTCATGCTACGACCCTAAGGAGCGGAGTAGTAACCATGAACGTCGAGCCATCCAAAAAGCTGTAGTCAAGTACGGGAGTAAGATAAAACAGATATAGGCTAGCGGCACGGTGGAGAGTTAGTTAAACTTTACGGATGGAACCGTAGAACATATATATATCTAGTACATAAACCTATTCTTATATAGAAACATATCACGTGATTTTTCTGCCAAGAGACAGTTCCACAGCTTCACAGTACGCCAAAAATAAGACATAGCAAATTTTTTTGTTCGTGCTGAGATAGAGGTCATGTGTTTTCTTTTTGGCACTGAACTCCATCAACTTACTTGCTCCCATGTAGATATGCAGTGCAAGGAATGATTAAGTTTAATGATTCCTCTCGTCTCTTTCTCCGACTGTTAGCGGGCTTGCTGTTATATCAGCTTTGGACAGTGCTGTCATCTGAATAGCAATGAATATGACTCAAAAATATCATAATATTCATATGCACAAGAAATAGAGTGGGTGAAAGTACAGACCTTGCGAAACTCTCGCATTTACTGACATGAGCTGCGAATTACATTCATCGGTAAGGACACGAATTCTGCGAGACTATCTCTCTGATTTACTAAGCATATTCTTTTTCCATCTGGCCTGTTTTAAAATATTGTATTATTGATGCTGTATTATTAAGATAAAACATCTCGCTAGGCGTTAAAATTTTACATTATGAATAACATAATTGTCAATATGGTGTAATTTAATGTTTCTCTCACCATATTATAGTTATTTGATGTTAAAATACTAAACATAAAATTCTAGTGTTGTGTAAAAATCGAGAGTCGTATCTTGGTCGTATAAACACAGCGTTAAAGTGTTCCAATAATGGAGTTGGGCACAGAATAGTTACATCGATGTCGATATATTGGCAGGATTGACCGCCGCGACGTAGACGCGGGAGGAGACCGCGTCGACCCAGACTTGTTAGATCGTGCGGTGCGTCTTCTATGGCTGGAGAAACTAGACCGCATTTACTCCTACCACACCCGACCAAGGTACGATAATCGATGTTTCCCGAATGCCACCAACAATATGCATCCCTATTCGATTCCTGCATGTCGTAGCAATTGTTCCTTTGTAGCACGGGCGTAGCTAAAGTTTTTCGTACAAAGGTAAATTAGTATCAACGGCGAGTTTACGCCATAAGAAGGAAGAACAGTAAAAAATACCTATTGAATAAATCAATAGGAATTGAATCAATTTGAATTATTCATATCCTTACCACAAGCAAGTTTTTCCGTATACTATTTTTAAGCATAGATACAAAAGGCGGATATTCTTAAATAATAAATTATCGCGTAGGCTAAGAGGTTGGGGGAAGTCTAGTCCCACTAAATCCCTTCTTTAAATATGTTAGTGGTTTATACAAAATATATGGGGAAACCTATCGTACCTTATTTTATACTAAAAGCTTTCACAGACGTTATTCTGTTTGTTCCAGTTGTCAATAACACGACACATCTATTCCGATTTTTTTCTTAAAAACTTTTTCAGCACCATAGCCAACAAAACGAAAAAGAATTACTCATATCCATCCTTCTAAACGTGAGTTATGGTCTTGAGTTCATAAAAAATACAATAGGAAAAATTAATTTCTGATTTTCCAGAATTTTCCGGGCAATTTTTCAAATATTTCTTTCCCTTGAAAACCTTATTTGAACAATTACTAACGTTAAAAAAAATTGCCAAATCGGTCCAGCCGTTCTCAAGTGATGGAGCTTATTAATGAAAAACATTTCATTTTTACTTATATAGATACGTTTAAACACTATTTTGTGGTATGTATTATTTTAAATTAATTTATTCTTTAAAAATAATGTCATTAGGTTTGATTTTTTATATTATCTGGTTTCTTGGCTACGATTCCGTTTCTTAGATTTTTTCATGATTTTTTTTGTTCGGTATATAATAAATCGAAGCACACAAATGACGCTTTACGTAATATCGTTTAACAGATATAAAGAACAAAAAAAATATAAACAGGTTTATAACTTCAAGGGTTAACAGATAACTATTTCCGTGATACAAGAGATATCGAAAAACTTTACTTTAATGTAGAAATTATAACTTTATAAAAAAATAACTATAGATGCTCCAAAATTTTAGTTTTGCATCTTCCATAAATTCTAAAGATATATTCATTGCATACATTTTTTTAAAATACTCAATGTAGATCGCTTAAACATATATTAAGATGAGCTTAAATGCAATGTAGTTAAGAAATATATTTGTAATGAATGACTTATTATATTATTCTTATTACTTATAAGGTAAAACCACCAGTAATTGACACTGCACCAATAGTTGACACTCTGACGAAGAAAATTAAATATTAAGAAAAAAAAGGAAGCCAAAGATCGAGATGTCCAAAATCACTGATTACTGATATATTTTTAATGTTATAAATACATATAGGTACAGTCAGTTATAAAAGTCGGTTAACAAACTCAAGACTTCAAATCAATTTAGTATCAAATATTTAATTTTCTTCGTCAGAGCGTCAACTATTGGTGCAGTGTCAATTACTGGTGGTTTTACCTTATTATTCGTAATTCGATCATTATAAACTTTATGAGTATAATTTATTGTAATGAAATGTGCTAGTTAATGCTTATCATTGTTATTATTTACGAGAATAGATTGACTAACAGATGCAGCACATCTCAAATATGACTGCCCAGTCAATTCTACTACAAATAATAAGGTCTAAATTTCCAACCATAACTCCATAACTTTTCAGGCCAAAGCGACACGAGCACTAATGCGTCTTTTTTTAATTTATTTTGGCCACGGAATACAAGTCCTTTAAGCCAAGCCTTCGTATTTTTTCTAATTTTCAAAATGAGTTCAAATTAGATAGTGGCTCCCTTGTTAGAACTATCTATAAGGGAGTTTTTGGAATTATAATCCACTTCACATTTGCACAATAACCAAACTATATTACGCAAAATGCCACCAATATTGCACAATATAGGGTCAAAAAAACCTAACTTAATTAATAAAAATAAAAACCATAACTTGTCAGTATAAGATCCAGCCAAAAACTCCTAATAAAGCACTTATGCGCTGCGTCAGAAATGACCATACCAACAACTTTTGGTAACAGAAAAGTAAATAAATCAGTTGTAAATACATCTTTTCTGATAAATACAAGTCAGAGAAAATTATATTATCTATATTCTAAGTGCATTCTTTATTATTATGAAAATATTATATCTGTGCTTCCATTAACATTATTGTCAAAGACAAAGGTCTTATCCGCGTCATGAATAGTTAAATGAATTATGATGTATTACTTTCCCGTATTACTGTACTATTACGGTCAATATTACATTAACAGTTATTATAATAGAAAAAAATGACCCGTATACAAGAATAATATTTAGATGTAATTTTATTAAGTTATTGTTTTTATGTTACTACTTATAATCAATTTTAATGCGACATTATAATTTAGCGGTATATTATGCACGAGTAACACAAACCAAACTGTTATATAAAAGATTATGCTACAAGCGGCTACCGTATGGACGCTTGTAATACCATAGATATCATTAGCGCGTTGTCGACCTTAAACCCCCTAACCCAAGGAGCTCTGGAAACCCTGCTCATCGCAGAAATACAACACAAGGTTAATTAGCTGCGATCTTCTGTAGGGTGAAGCTATTCCATTAGTCGGGCTGCCTCAAGTGGAGAATAGTAAAGTTGTCACTATAATATGAAGGTGGCCTTGTTAATTTGCATTACGTTTTTTTTAATAGTAGCTCGGCAATGTGAAGGAATTGTGCTTAATGGTAAGCAGAATACAATCCAAAAACAATCGCGATGCATCGGTGGTCGCCGCTGTCAATCAGACTTGCAGGCCTCTTGATAGCTTATACACTGGCTGATTACAAAAAGAAGAAAACTAAAAGAGAGTAACTGTTATCACCTTATGTACATTAGTCGCGGCCCCGTCGGGTTGATATAATAATTTAGAAAAACCAAGTCGTAGCAATTTCAAATTAAAACAAAAACATACAATTTGGTACATTATTAACTCGCACCCACGCTTTTAATTATTCCAAGCGTTGTACACACCGCTACCCTTGAAAACAATGCAGCAAAAATGAAATTGCGTAAACTGACATTTGACCTGATATTCCAGTAACCATTATAACATGGTATATTAAAAGTGGCTCATGTTTCGTTTGTTCCCAGGTTCGGTAAGCGTTCCGATGTCTACACAAACTGGGCGAAGGACCTTGAAGTAAGTTATATTTAATATTAACTTTTCTTTTGTTGTTTTATTTTTATTCCATTTTACTTAGTCACGTAACATTTTTGCCTTGTAGAGAAAGTTTTATTTTTCATCATATTTGACTTTGATATTTTAATATTCGGCCATGCCAGTCTTATCTTATATTTATATATATATATAACTGGCTGACATATTGACTGACTGACCGATCAACACACAGCCCAAACTACTGGGACATTACAATTAATTTGCATACAGGTTCCATTTACATTGTAGGTGAGGACTAAGGAAGGATTTTGGAAATTCAACCCCTAAGGTGGTGAAAAGGGGATGAAATTTTGTATGAAAGTCCGTCGTTTTTGAAATGAGCTCTATGAAAATTGGTATTTAAAAATTCAGTTAGAAAGTACAAAAGATAGGGCTTAGCTCAATTATGACACGAGCGAAGCCGCAGGAAAACCGCTAGTGTAAATTAAAAATTACTATTTGTTACATTTTCAAATGGTTATTTAGAATAGAATGTAAAATATAATTATTATTAACATAACGTTAAAGTAATTTTTATGTAAAAGATGAAAATTCATTAATTATAAAAATATGTAGTCTTATCTTAAGTATTTAATGAAGTTGACTCTGTGAACCTTAACTAAGTGATGAAAAGAAATACGTTATATTCATCCCTCGTTATCTAATTATGATAATGAATTAAATAGGTTAAAATTTATTTTTCAAGATCGAAAATAAAACGAAAGCTAATTAAGTAGATAATTTTACTGAAGTAGAGTCTGAGGTGTTTTTTTTTATAGTAATAGAAATTTCTGGTCTTCTATTTTTAATTTTAAACTGTGGTTAATTTATGACACACCTATATATAGTATACAATGCAAAACATGACTTAAAAAATAAAATCAAAAATACTTTATTTAACTTATAAGCCCTTAGAAGGCACTTATGAACGTCAGTACTACCACCGGCTCCTAAAACATTCTAGTCATTGAGAAGAGCCGACAAGAAACTCGATTCGAACTCTAAAAGCTGTTCAGATCCCTGACAAGAAGTTGTAAGAGATTGCCAAGAATAGCTTGAAACCTTTGCCAAGTAATGTGAGCAAATAAACAATCTCTATATGTAAATGAATTGCCTGATCGGACAGTAATCTCGAAGAATATACATTGGTAAATTTAAAAAGTGGAAACTTTTCTTCTTTGGCAATATTTTACCAACTAAATGAACAAGTAACGTTAGTAAAATAATTACCCTTATTTGATCTCTACATAAAATTTCTCGAAAGCTTCTGACATAGCTATGACCTATCGTTTCGATAAATCAAATGTACCTATTATATGAATATGAGTTCATTCTGTGAAGACGTTCAGAATTTACAAGATCACAGATTTTTATATACAACTAGCTGGCTCAGCAGGCATTGCTCAGTTCTTCCTAATAGTCAATAGCTCGATCACAGCGCCGCCTACCCCGTTTTTTTTCCTGCTAACTTTTCCAAGACCATACATAAAACAAAAAAAATTAAACGCATTTCCATCTTTTCAATAATGAGGTATGGTCTTTGAGTTCGTACAAAACTCCGACAGAAAGAATGACGTTCAGTTTTTCTCGAATTAGAATTTTTTGTCATTAAACCCTAATTCGTACTATTACGAATACTGTAAAATAAAATAATGCCTAATCGGTCAAATTTTTCTCAAGGGATGCGCTTACAAACAAACAGTATTTAATTTTCGTTTATATAGAAGAAGGTTGTTTTTTCGATAATCGATTCTTACTGTTTTAAATAACGCTACAAAGAAAATTATTTTTTTTTCTAACTAAGAACATTGAAATTTTATTTTAAATTACATAAAAAAAAGGTGTGTGTGCGATTCACACACGATAGAAGTGAAACTTCATTTTAAAAGGCATTTTCTATTTTATTTAAACAGTGTGCAATATACATACACACCGACATTTACTCTCTCGCTCTGGCTCACACAAAGAGGAGAGACCGATAATATATTGCTCTCTCGCTCTGGCTCACACAAAGAGGAGAGACCGATAATGTGCGTTAAACGTTTAACGTTTAACGCTTGGAAGTCGCATAAGAAGTTTCACTTCAATAATTTACGAATAGTTATATTAAAAGATCAACAACATTCACTATAATGCACTTTAGTAAACGGCCTTTTTTAATGAAAAACAAAATGTAACCTTGTTTATAAGTTTAACAAACTACTAAAACTCTTGTTTTTAGTATTTTAATTTTACTGCTCAATTATTTGGTAGTAAATTAATTAATAACATTATCAAACAAGCGTCACTTGTTAGCCATTCCGACGAACTTTGTTTGTTCAAGTAGAGAATATTTTACTATCAGAGTCGTAGTCAAGACAGACAGTGGCAATCTAGGGTCCCACTATTTAGTTTCCAATCTACAGTTAAAAAGTTAGTTATTTATTGCTATAATAATATAAGATTTATAAATAATCATATAATGTCCGCATATCTTGAGGTGCTGAAAGGAGAAAATATAATAGTACACGATAAATAAAAATATATTTATAAATCTAGAAAGTATATAACGTTAAACACTGATTACACCCTTATTTCTTCGGAATCGAATAATTATCATTATAATTTTTGGAATCTCGCCAGCCTACGCTTTATTAATTTGAAATTAAAATTTTGATTAAATAAATTGTTTATGTACTTATTCCAGTAGGAAATTTAAAACCTCTGATTAAATATTAAAAAAAAAATTTTTTTTTTGTTAAGCCTCCCAAAATATACCTGATTACGTTTCTGTACTGAACCTTCTTAAAACCCAGCGACTGTGCCTCTCTTTATGGCCCTTTGAAATGAAATTAAACGAACAGGTTGTTTATTGCAAAACATAATTTATGAATTAAGTATAAACTGTTTAGGAGACCTTCGTAGGTAGAACGGTTTCTTTGGAATTTTAGCTTTTAATTAAATAAACACCGCCCTATTTAAAGAGGAAATAGTTTAAACTTAAATATGGTATATAAAAGGTAGTTTAATTAATAACTATATAACTATTTTGGATTTTAAGATAGGTATCTTGTTTTCTCTACATCAATCTGTATTATAATATGTACTAGGTGCGAATATTTCGCACATTATACAGTGTAAAAATCTAACAGCTGTCATGTTAGTTAAAAATATTGTTAATAGACGGCGCCTCCTACACGTTAGTTGATTTTTGTAAACAAGTATATTAATTATAAACAAATTATCTATTTTTTGGGGTTAAGATAATATGGCATAGTCTCAAAAACAATTTTGAAAAAAATTCATATTCAATGTAATTATTTGGAAACGGCTTTAACGATATCGACACAATTTAGTGTGTAGGTATTGTTAAATATTTAAATTAATCATAGGTAATTATCTATTAAAGGATTATTTTTAAGGCGTAGACTGTTTGCCTACTTTACGCTCTAGATTCAATATACGTTAAAACTTTTGAGACCGAGTGATACATTCCAGATGTCATCCCTATTATTGGAAAAACTAATATAATAGTAACAACTAAATATTTATGAATTCTAAAACGTTATTGTTATCATTTTATTAGTGCTTGGAGATTAGCTTGGAGATGTTTCTGCATTTGTACGTACTGTAGTGTACAAACGGCAGAGAAATAAATAAACAGATACTTTTTTTTATAGTTAGGTATTTAATATTTTAGATATGACATACTTATTAAACGTAATTTTTAATCATTAATTTCTTGTTATTCAGACATTTTGTAGTCATAATCATCCTCGATTCTGATATACTAAATAATAAGATATAAAATGGCATGACACTTTTAACGCTACTTATAAGCAACTGATGCCAGAGTGCGAGGCACGTGGTAGCTGGTTTATTACGGTATTAGGTACACTACTACAAACGCAAAGACGTCTCCAAATTGATTATGTGCAATCTTGTCTATAGTTTGCACGTTTTTCATTTGTTTTTTTTTGTCATCAACAAGCGGCCTGTAACTTTTTCCATATAATATTTTCGTTTAATTTCTTTGATCATGGAATACTAAGGAAAAATATTTTTATGGTCGTGATTAATATATCAATATTGCCTTCTATAAAACATCTTCCAAAAAGACATTTAAGACGCACTTATTGAAGTGTTTCGAATTGATGGAATATTTTTTTATTATGAGTTGCCTTGCTTGTGTAGGCGGAAATAATGTAGCATTACTTCTTGCTATATTTTATTCTTTCGCTTATTTTAGATTCACTTATCCTTCACATATACGCTCTGGTACCGATGTTTTTTTTATTTTATCTACGATCTGTAGTTTTCTATTCAATCCATATAAGTCAATTTCGTAAGAAATCTACTAAATAAAATTCTTATATCTTACTGACGGTCAATGCACAGCTTAAACCGATGGGTCAACCGTAACATGTACTTTAGCACAGGAGTTCCAAAGGTTTTTTAAAATTCGTCTTCGTAAATAGGGTGTTATAAATAAAGTGTTAATAATGTTACCATGATACAATATTTCGAATCGTACATACCGGTGAAAGTTGTTAACTCCTTTCTTCACCTAGAAAATAACTAATGATATGAAATCTGCTGAACAGATTTTTTTGAATCATAGCTCGATAATGGCACTTTATAATAAAAAAAAACATTCAAAATTGGTTTATCTGGTTAGATGTTACTATGCCACAGACGGATATGTTAATTTATAAACCTCTCTGTTTGCGTCCGATAAATATTATATTTATATCTCCGTAATAATAAGTAACATATATCAATTAAATACTACTTTTAACTTGCCTTGTCACGTCTTAATATACTGAAGATAACTTTAAATGTGAAATAAAGTCATACTTGAACGTAGATGCCATAACGTCACCGAAGTTTTCAATATAAAAATGATATTGAGCTTTTGAGGCCGTCACAATAACTCCTTTATCCCGTTTTATATTATGCGTTTAGAATTATTTTTCAAGTCACCTTATCACCTTATATTTTTATATAGACTTGGTTTTTATTATCGCGATATGAGGTTAACAGGGATATAGGTACTCAACTCTGGGATTGTCTAGTCTTATTACTATAATAACTCAGTTCAAAATACACGGTGGGACATATGATTTCCTACATTAGATTGAGTATGCTCAACTTTTTGAATGTTATTTTGAAGCTATGATGGCTCAAGCCTGAATGGGTGTGAAGTATTCTCATGGGAACACAGAAAACTATAGATTTTTCGTTGTTTGAAATTGCCAGTAAGTTTTGAGCTGGTATGATGCCTCAGCCCGTGTTTTCCTTCGAGAAGATAATTTCACGCAATAGTATTTTGTAGCAACGATGGCTCAGTGGTAGAGTGTACGACTTCGAGGCGATTGACGTGAGTTCAAATCCCTGCAATGAGCCTCAGCTTTCGGTGAAGGAAACCATAGCATGGTGGTAGCGCATTTTCTAATGCCCGCCTTACTAGTTACAACCCTCAAGGTAACAATCTGTCGCCCAGCACCAACCTGTGTTCCGCAGTTGCACTTGAGAGCCTGTCTTCCACTAGGTTTAGCGTGTTATCATCTTGGGCCACAAGGTCACTTAACATCAGGCGAGATCATGGTGAAAAAAGGCTGAAACTTATAGGATAACTAGCTTTGCCCCACGGTTTCACTGCCGCCGCCTACGCACCAGTGTAGGCTATCGTTGTTCTGGCTTCCCGTACTTGCCTACATTTCTCCAGATTTCTTGGCGGTGATAGTTACTGCTCCACTCCTTACAGTCGTAACGTGAAGTTTTATAGCCTATGACAATCCTATAAAGGCTATAAAACACTATTTATTTAATCTACTTGGTAGTTCCAAGGTTTAGCTCGTTCAAACTAATAAACAGAAAAACAATATATTGAGCTTTAAAATATGAAAAATATAGGAATGTTTATGACAAAATATATGGTAAGATTTTAACGATTTAGCTAATAAAAGGTCAAAGTTAATAAATAATTTTACTTTCAGAAGCCGGACGTACCCGCTTGGTTGGCGTATGCGAGAAGATGAGGAGTGCAACAGTCGCGGGATCCATATTAAATAAAAAGTCATAAAAATCAATGTTCGTGGTCACTGTTGCCCTGTTTAAATGTACCGGTATCAAAATCATAGTCACCTTTGAATGTATTAGTTTCTGCTTAATTAGATCAAATAGTTACATACTTACAAACTAACAGATTAAAAAATATTTTTAACTTTTCAGTAGTAACATAATTTTGTTATTTTAATTTTTACTGTTACAATACTTTTTTTATTAATTAAATGGTAAGTCTAGCTACATATTTATAATTATATAATAAAGTCTTTTGAATTAAGCCGTTAGAAAACTATTTTGTTACAGTTACTGAAATTTGTCTCTAGCCATTAAAAAAGTTTATTCAGTGTTTAGAAATCTGTTATTGAATGTCATCTCTATGTATCATATCTTTCTAATGTTACGAATAAAAGCAATTGATAAAACGTAATGTGACAACTGTCGTTTTATTTTTTCCTATAAATAGGATCAAAAATGGTTACTAGAATTGAAGGGATGAAAATCCAAAGGGCCAAACAATCTCAAATTAATATTTATATAACAATACAGTCTATGTACCATGCCTGACAATATCCAAAAGGGTCAAATTGCCTGTCGCTATTCCTTTTTTAGAACCTAAAACCATAAAGTAATAGTATATGTAATAACAGTAATGAACTTGTTGGGATAAAAACTCACTAAATATAGTTTGTTACTGTATTTCTTAATAATCACAAAATATTAATTAAAAACAAATGGATTGCGTAGCACGTACAAGTACAGCATTTCGTAGTAACATATTACGGGCAGTGTTGCTAGTAACTTAAAACAAAATAGACATATTTATGTTCAATTATTTTGAACAAACTTATTATGCTTACTTAAGAGACGAAAAACAAGTTCCTTTTTTTTTTAAATAAATCCTAGATATGTCACTTTTAAGAAAAGCGTCGTGTCCATCGATATGACTTTCGAGTCCCGTCAATGAGCCTAAGCTTTCGGTGAAGGAAAACATCGTGACGAAACCACAGCATGATGGTAGGGTTTTCTATAATGCCCACCTGGCTAGGTACCATCCTCAAGTTGTAAATGTCTAGCAAAGCACTTATAGGTGTGTTTCGGTGGCTGCACTTGAGAGCCAGTCTTCAATACTTAGCGTGTTACCATCTTGGGCCACATCTTCATTTAAGATCAGATGAAATTGTGGCCATACCGAAAAAACAAATTTGCCAAGTGCGTGTTGGGCCACGCACAGTCTAGGGTTCCGTGGTTGTCCGTCACAATATGCATACTTAGGGAGGGGGCTTTAAGTAATTTTTCAATGGCATTTGTACGAAATTACTTCTCCAAGTACATTTTATAAGTTGATTGTTAATTACTACATACATAGTTTTTCTTTTAACTTCATTATTATATACTACTACCATGTTTTTTTTTTTATATATCCAAAAACAACCATTTAGCTAGCAGAGGGACACAGACTTGTCTCTAACAAAGATCAAAGCATCAAAGAACAAAGCACTTTAAAGATTAATATTTCGGATCCCCCAATCGAAAAATAATTTTGACACACCTGTAATATTTTTGAATGACTTTCCAACGACATTCCACACGATGGGATAGATGAGAAAAAAAGTGCCGAGGAGTAACTTCAAATAATTTTTTTTTAGATATTATTCTACCACTTTGTCGGCGTGATTAATATTTATACCCACACAAAATTACAGCTTTAGAGATATAATAATCTCTGATCTATGTCGCGAACAGACAAAAGTCCTATTAACTTCGGAACCCTAAAAAGCCAAGTTACATAAAGAGACCATTGAGTAGTGCTATAATTAAAAATACAGTCGTATGAACGTAAGTTGTTTTCTGTATAATTCCAATACAAAAAAAGGTGTAATATTAGGTCCTGGATTACCAACCATCGTCCTACCGTACACGATTGTTGTTTAAGACCGGATTGCGACCACCGAACACCAGATGTAACACCTACCATAGTGACATTCTTAAGCGTGCCATGTTCCGGAATCAGCTGGTTAATTTCAATTAAATTAGTTTAAGTTTAGCAGTAATAATGGTTTCTATGTTTTGTTTTGTCTCATGCTTTATTTTTGTTCCTTAAGATTTAATATAATAATATGTAAAAAAGTTGTGTAATATTTAAATTGTCAGGTCTCCCGAAAACATTGTACAAACATTACTTTAATAATGCAATTACATTAATTAAATAACTTTAAAAAACGAGGTTTTATTCAATATTTCAGTTGTACTGTTATAGCTCGAACACCGTAAGCACGACCCTACTAATGGTCTGCGGGATGCGGGAGGGGAATAAGACCGACCAATACGCTAGTCTGTTGTCGGCTGCCGCGCTGCATCGACAGCTATAAACTTTTAAACTGTTACACATGAGATTATTTTACAAAGATAGAATTACGGACGCTACGTTTTAAAAAACTATACAGTCGTTCAAAAATAATGCTTTAATGCATTTTTATTCTATTTTTTTATTACTATTAAATTCATAGAAGTTTCACTTCAACTACGAGTACAGGTCACACACACAATTTTCTTTCAATATAGTAGTTTTTTTAGCATTTTAATAAAGACAACAATATTATGTGTATTAAATATATTATTTATCATAACATATCTGTCCCAGTTGCAATAACATGCAAATCTCTTGATCTTAAGATATGGGGTATGTATATCCATGCACACACGCCGCTCCGCGTCCCACAAACCATCAGGGGGGTCGCGGTTACAGCGGTCGGCCTATAGAATGAAAATAATAATTTTATGCAAGGGTTCTGCTAAATGTTATTTATATAGGTGAATATAATAAAATAAATCAATCGAGTTCCCGTATACAAGTACCTACTTATATAGGCACGATGTTATGATAGTCACTGAAATAATAAATATTTATAGTTATACCTAATATTCTGTTACATCAAATAATTTGAAAAGCTTTTCACTTGATTTTATGATAAAGAATGAAAGATAATATTGTATGAATCCAGTACTAAATTGATTGATTACAAAAACTCTCCGACGGCTAAATAAGAATTGGACAAATAGCTTTCAGTAAAAGATGGTAGGATTGTTATTTTTTATCTTTAATGATCTTTCGCTTGACTTCAATTATACCTGATTGATTAGTTAGCTTTTTGCTGATACTCCAAATAGATTGTTTTTAAGAGCAAGACAGAGCTGCTTTCACAAAATGAAATATTTCTTAGACATATCAATTACAAAAAAATTAACTCACTAAGTAAGGACTTAGTGAGTTAATTTTTTTGTTTCTCAATCGAGCAAAAACGGCTGAATGGATTTGAATGAAATTTGGTGCACTGATAGTCTCTAACCAGGATTAACACATAGGATACTTTTTATCTCAGTAAAAACCCAAATCTGAAGTACACGCAGTCGCAGTCGCGGGCAGAAGCTAGTATAATATATTTGACTCATAGATCGGATTTAATTATCTACTTGTCTCTATTTACTTTATAATTATTTCAAGTATAAGATGCTTAATATCTGACTTTAAGGAATGCTGTTTGATATATTAAATTAGCAAATAATGAAATTGATAATAATAAATATATAAATAACAATAATAATCAAAAAGCCTATTTATTCAAGTAACTTATTTGCTTTGTAAAACAATTATATACATGCTAATAGTTAGATTAACGGCCGATTTTTCAATCAACAGATAATTGTAAGATAAATTTTATATGAGGAATAATTTTGAGTTTCGACAGATAATGTATGAATGACCTGTTAATATTTTAAAATTATTCCTCGAGTAAATATATCTGTTAATTGAAAAATCTACCCTTAAGCTAAATCCAGCAAAATAATCCCTGAAGATAAAAGATGATGTAATTAAGTTACACGAGAAGAGGAGTTCTTCGAGTATACGCTTCCTCCAAAGAAAACCAAACGTCATGATTTTTGGCAACATACGACCAGCTCTTGCCTGCGATAGACTCTAATTCGTTCTTCCACCGTGCCTTTGGCCTACCTCTGCATCTATATCCGTGAGATATAGATCCGTGAGGCCTGCTACACAGTGTTGCAATCTTTTTCCATCTATCGACGGTATTGCGAATCACGTGCCCGACTCATCTCCCTTTTAAACTTCGTCGAAAGATAAAGCATCTATTACATTTGTCTGTTATCTTATTGTATTGTGACGTATTCTATCTTTCGCTTTGATATTTAATGAGTTGCGTTCTAGTGGCCTTTGGCATGATGTTAGCTTCCTTTTTTATCGTAACAGGTTTGACGTAGTGGCCACAATCTCACCTGATATTAAGTGACGATGTGGCCCAAGATCATAACACGCTAAATCTAGTGGAAGACTGGCTCTCAAGTGCAGCTGCCGGACCACACCTACTGGTACTTGGCGACAGATTTTCAACTTGAGGGTGGTAGCTAGCCAGATGGGCATTAGAAAGTTCTCTGCCACCATGATATGGTTACAATACGATGTTTTCCTTCACCGAAATCTAAGGATCATTACAGTGGATCGAACTCACGTCGATCGACGTGATGTCCGTACAAGTCACCACTAAGCTATCATTGCTTCAAAAATGTCCTTGTTAACTCTAATAATAAATATACAAAGTTTCCATTTCTCCTTTTATTTTCTTTTTATATTAAGTAGTCATCATTTTAATATAATATCTAGTACGCATACGTATACTCATAAATATTAGCTGCACATTTGTTCGGTCACCTATAGTGTAGGTCCTATACTATAATATTAGGTCCTATACTATAATATTAAAAGCTGAAAAGATGTTCAATTGTTTGTTTGTTTAAACGCCTTAATATCTGCAACTAGCAAATGGATTCGAAAAATTATTTTTGCTTATGATAGTAAGACTCTTGAGGAATAATATAGGTTATATAACTTGACGTTATGACTCTAAGGGGCGTAGCAGTAACAATGAACGTCAAGCAATCTGGCAAGGTGTAGGCAAATATGGGAAGTGGAACAACGATAGAGCTACAGGGGCGCGTTGTCGGCGGCGCCGTGGAGAATTGGTCGAATAAATTTAACACGGGTTAAACCATGGGCCACAGCTAGTAATATACAAAAGAGATGTGCTTTGTGTAGAAGACTGTATGTAATCTTTATATTTTGATACATTCTTTACACACTGCTTCAAGACTCGTCTGTACAGTTAGTGAGTCCTGCCCTTTTGACATATCGTGCCGAGATATGGATGCTCATTGTTCAGCCTGTGCACAAAATACAAGTGACATAGACAACACGTAATGCTCGTTATTCAACCAAAAGCTTAAGTGGAAAATGCTGAGATTAGACATCGCAGTAAGGTCCGCGCGTTGGAAAAACAACCACGAAACTGAAATGGAGTTGAGGAGGACAGGCAGAATGATGCCAGGTGGACTAAAACGTTATCGGATTTGTAACTACGTACAGGTAAACGATGCGTCGGACGCTCACCAGCTCGTTATGATATAGATATTGTTAAAATTACAAGTCAGAGCTAGATGAGATTAGAGCGAGGCCTAGGCTCTGCCGTGATGATGATGATGATTTATTCTCATGTAGCACATAGAATAAATAGTAAATATAATTCAATTCGTGAAGGCCAAGTTAATTTGTATTATTTTTAGTTAGTTTAGTTTACTGTACTTCATCTAGTATCTTCTTCTATATTATAAAGAGGAAAGTTTTTGAATATATTTGTAGAAGTTCTCTGGAACTACTGACTCGGTTAGGCAAATGCTCGTAAGTTTTCTTTTTTTATCGTTATGAGTTTGGCGTTATGGTCACAGCTGATCAGCTGAGGTTGTGACGATGTGGCCCAAGATAATAACACACTAAATCTAGTGGAAAACTAGCTCTCAAGTGCAGCTGTCGGAACCCACCTATTGGTGCTTGGCGCCAGATTTTCAACTTGAGGGTGGTAGCTAGCCAGGCGGGCATTAGAAAAAAACCTTATTGCAGGGATTCGGACTCACGTCAATCGACGCGAAGTCGTACACGCTACCACTGAGCCATCATTGTTTTATTCTTATTACCTTTTGTATTATAATTAACGGAAATAAAATAACAGATGGTTGCTAGTAGTTTTTATTGGAAAATAATATAATTTTATGTACTTTTAAAATTCCTATTTATTTTTGCACATATCTCTTTAACCTTTCCTAATTTAGTATATAAGTAACTTATTGTCTTATTGTGTATTTTTTGAATGTAAATTTATATATAGCAGGCATTGAAAATGTATAATATATATATATATTATAGATCAAACTTGATATAATTTTGATTCAGCATTTGAATTTAAAAAAGTATTTATATGTAAAAAAAAGCATTTGAACTTGCTTCAAAAATCGAACTAGACCTCAAAGATGGTCTTTCGAAAATAGTTGAAAACAAAAAGTGTGCCAACGCCATCTATCTCTTGTTTTTTAAACTACTTTGAAGCTCTCAGGGCTTTCATTGTGGATGAAGAGCTAGTTATTTCAATTTAATAGAGATTCCGTTATTAAGAAATGGTAGTATCATACCCGTGGCTCTGTCGTCACAAAATTTACAAAATTTGTGATTGTTTTCTTCTTATTGAAGTTGAATAGTACGCGTTTTTTTTTTCTTGCCTAAAATCTATTACTTAGCCTCTTTTTATGATCACCACCGTGATTCAAAATTTTCTATTATCACCGCATTATATTGCTTAATATTTAATGGTCTAGGAAAAGTCTTTTACAAGACTTTTCCTAAGACGTGCCGGTGATATTTTTTCGTCGTCGACATAATAACGTTTATCTCTCCTCGATATCTCTCCGTCTGTCTGCCCGATTACATGTTTTTTTTTAAATAGTTCATAGTTATATTATCTGGCTAGGTTGTAGGATATATTTTGTTAGATAAAGTAACATACGAAATAAGCAGTGATGATAATGGTGAATCAATTCAGGAAAAATATTCTTTTGGAGCGCTTAAATGGATTAGTCTGAGAATATAAGAGATATGTCAAAATAATGTATACTAAATAGTCGATCTTAAAAAGACCTACTAAGAAGTCAGCGATAGCGTCTGACTATCCTCTAAGTATCACCAACAATAACTATTTTTTCTTTAAAATAAGTGGTGGACGACCGCCGTGCGTAGAAACGCGTGCAGCACGATTCGCGCGTGCGCTAGACGGATGGCATTCTGTAGTCCACGCGAGAGGAGCCGCGGGCATAGCTAGTACCTATATAAGGTAACTAAATTTTTGCTTGTATCTCTTACAGTTCAAGGTGATCGCCAAGAAAAAATATTGTCGAAATGTCGCCGTTATTAATCCAGTTTGTAGTTACCACGTCGAAATTCAATAGGCAGGATCAGAAGCCAATTCCATAAAGGGACGCATGGAAGCTTGATACTGTGAGGGGTTTTATACCAGTCAGACAGAAATGCCTTATCAACCCACAAACGTTGCTGACACCAGTGAAAATCTTAGAAATATTGATATAAAGAAAAATAAAACTAGCAATTGGTTATTACAGTAAATTTAATAGTTCCTATTAATATTTCTTTCTCAGTACATCGAGGTTACTCAGTGACTAACTTATATTTTAAGCACGGATAATATTAATTCAATTAATGATTTAATCTTAATCCATCAAAGATTTCTTTATACATTTTCAAAATTGACGAGTACCGTTTACCACAAGCACCTATATTTATAATGCATACATAACCTACAATTCATACGTCGAGAAATTCCTTAAACGATTACCTATTAGTGAATAAAACTTATATATTAATAAAAATTTTGACTGTTTCAATTACCAGGAAGATCGCTTGGAGTGAATTATTTTAAGATATAGAGTTGTATAGCTCGAGATGAGAACAATCTAGAATAGGCCAAGGAAAAGGAAGAATTTAGAAATTATACATATTTCCAGAATAATAAAGCTTAATATAATACATTTATGCTGACAGACATAATAATGCTTAGTCTGTGTTGTTAAAGTGAAGTTAGTGAATAATTTTAACGGAATGAAATTTATTGATTTCTAGATTATCTATAATGCATTCCGTTAAAGGAACCTTATTAGGAGAATTATTTTAAATCTAGAAGAACAATGTAATATTATAGTCATAAGAAAACAAACTCTACAAAATAGTTATCTAAGTATTTGAATAGTACTTGGAATTGTAATTCTGTATTTTTTTAATAATTTACTTTAATATATTTTTTATATTAAAACAATAACGTAATCATGATTACCTCTAAATCGCAGAAAATTTATGAATTAATAATTAACACTTAAGATGCAATAGATATCATTGCCTACGCCTAATCGTTTCCGAACTTGCTCCTATATTCAATCCCAAGTCTTTGCTATAGCGTAATCTAATAGGATTCCATAGGGCCAATTAGATCAGGTCTAGGTGACGTCATACGCAGAAATGAAATATTCGAGAAACTGCTTCAAGTTTGAGCACTACCTAATAATTATCCAAGTTAAAATAGTACATATTTTTAACTACCGATCATAGAGACCTACAATTCCAAATACAACACTACACACTGACATCTACACGACAACTAACAGTAAGATACTACATACATACTACATACATATAGATATAGAAGACGATAGACGGATGGAAATTCTGGGGCATTAGCATTACGTTATATTATTTTTTTAAATACTAGTCCATTGTAATATTCTAGAGGAATAAACATTACATTAATTTAGTGAAAATTAAATTCTTTGGCAACGTATTTATATACAGTTTAGATCACATCTACAAATTTAGGAGACTCTTTAAAACTAGGAGTTTATCTAATGAGGACATTTCCTAAGTTATCCAATAAATTTATTATTAAATATCCATAGAGACTAAATCAGCGTTTCTAGCTTTTCTAAGGTCTTTGCCATTCATTCTAAGTAAGCTTCTAAAATACGAAAGACCAAGCTGTTCTATTTCTTATTATTCATTAACTCTAATAGCTAATTCATGGCGATTCGATGATACAATATTATTATTATAAGAAATCAAATGATATAGCTTACGGGCTTTGAGCAATTAGCGATACTAATTTTCAGGCATCATATGTAGTCACAGCGCTTTCCTTAAATTTAATTACATTTTAGACATTACTATGTACAGCTCTCACAATACTTAAAATTATAGAAACTGTGCAGTTATATCCTAATAATCAACAGTTAAGTGTGCTTTTGGATATTTTTTTTTATATTTCAATATTATTTAGTTTTTTTTTAGGGTTTGATGTATTACAAAAATATTTATACTGAGTCTTTAAGTTTTTTACATAATTAAAAATGTATCAGACCTTATAATGAATGATTATCGAACTCAACATTCGAAATATTCATTGGTATTTTATATAATCTGTTATGTAATTTATCATCAATTGTCGTAGAATCGGTATTTGAACCTTCTTTAAGTAGCTCCCACAAATAACTTTTGTGTAATAAGTCGAATCCCCTTTTGCTTTCTGGGGCAATATCACCATTAGGAATATCGGATAAAGTTTTTGAAGTTTCAGACATTGGTGTTGGTGGTATTTTGTGTATTTCCTTGTTTATTGACTTTAATCCTGTTGTTGTATATTTTATAGGTAATACTTTATTTTTTGTCTCATTGATCATAATTTCAGGTGTAGTTTCGTTTTTAGTGCTATTTGATACATTTTGGTTTTTTATTTGAGGTTTTTTAATTTGAGTTATGAACTTCGGTTTCTTAGTTCTGTGATGCATCGACCATATATTATTATTTGTTATCGTAGCAATCGTGTGAGTAAAAGCAACTGAGTCTAGTGACCTTTCACTAATATAAAAGCTAGTATTTTTTGATGTGTTAACATTATTTGATATTTCTAAAATATTGATTGGAGGATTAATTTTTGTTTTAAAATTCTGTGATTTATTTTTAATTAATGGAATATCGGGATCTAATAGATCTATTATTGTTTGTGGTTTAATCAATACATCGTCAATATGTTTAGTTATATTATCTCCGAGTTGGAAACTTGAATTCGATTTTAGGTTCTGTGGTTTTACAAACAACGTCTCATGTTTATCTCCATAAGTAGCTTTAAGTGTTCCCTTTCTACGTGGTAGAGGCTTCTTTTTTATATCATCTTTTTTCATTACAGTTTTGGGAAGTAATGTTTTTTGTATTATCAGTTCTTCGTTCACTTTTGGTTGTATAGGTTCCAACTTGTTACCGATCTCTTGTATTTCTGATTTATTTACGTATGTTACTGTTGGAACTATTATTGGGTCATCAGTACTCATAGCTCCAATTATGCTATTAAAAGTACCCGTTGGTGTTATTACATTCATTGTATTAGTCTCAGAAGTCGTAGATAAATCTGGGTCATTGTGAACAATTGGAGTGATTTGGTATTTAGAGATATTACAATTTTCAGAAGTAACTTCAACGGTACTTGAAATAGTTGTAGTCTCAGTTACTTTTGTTGTAGTAGATGTTAAATAGTTTGTTGCATTACTGATCCTGAATTCATAATCTCTGCTACAAATACGACCACATTCACAAATATTATCTATGTTTGAAGTGGTTTTGATACTTGCTAGTTCAGTTTTATCAAACCATGTTATAAAATCATCGTCTGTGATTCCTCTAAGCAACGGGCTTCCAGGTCTTGCATGGAAAAAAGTTTCAACAGCTAGATCTGGCCGTGTCGATGGATATATCTTAGCAAAAGCAGGTCTCAGACTCGTGATTACAAACTTTGATCTAGCTTCATATGTTAGACAAATCGGGCATGTTGAACTGATCTGTAAATTTAAAAAGTAGATAGTTATTATTTACTTGTACAGGATTTTGTTGAAGGGATATCGAATTATATAGTACTTACATTGGCAAAAACAAACCACATTGACTCTCCTCTAGATCCGTAATGTAAATCAGCAAAAGTTGCTCCATCTAGTACGACAGGGTTTACTGAGTACAGCTCATAACCAGAAAACAATGAAGATTCTAGTCTAAGAATGCCAGATCGTTCCTTGCTCTTCCACCTGAAGAAGAAATAAAAATAAATTTAAATATATTATACATGTATTCTATATCTATTAATAAGGAAGTGTACGATAGGATCATATTTTTGCGAAACTGCAATAATGCTCGCAATTTTTGACATTTAAATAAATGTTCAAATAATCAATGCTTGCAGTGCCATGGTTGTAGCATTTATCGTTTGAACAAACTGAAAGAATATAATTTCTATGAATTAAATTGATAGTAAAATATATTATCATAACAAAATTAGAACTAATTTTTATAATGTTGGCATAGCACCTTTAAAGTACTAGTGTATATGGGTGTGTCTATTTAGAAAATAAGTATACATACTTAAAACATGTCTTGATAATCAAAGTGGGTAGGTTTCCCTGTAGGTCCTCGATACTACTTCTTTCAGGACGAATTTCTTCAATAATAGCTGCTTGTATATTTAAAAGTGTGTTTTCAGCTTTCGGAGTATACGTGGAATATGTGATGGTACCCTTAAATAAGATATATTTAAGATGTTTTCAAATATGTTTTGATATAAGTAGAAAGTAGAATCAAAGTAATTTCAAGTAACTTACTTGCACCGTCGCACAGCCTGCACCAGTAGCGTAAACAAACACTTTAGTTGGGAGTCCAGGTAACTGTAAGGGTCTTGGTGGAGTACGGGCTCTAAGTTCCAGTGTATCAGTTAATTCCATTCCCGCTGTCGCAAGTGATACAGTTAGCGCTCTATGTCTACAATAAAATAAAATTGAAACAATTAATATTCATAATTTCATATTTATCAGCGTATCATTTACATTAAAAGCTGAATACTGAATAATAGCTTTAAAAATAAGAAAGGACAATTTGTTCTTAATTGTGCATAAATAATATATTATTGTATAAAAAGTCTCGTAATATCATATCTATACTAGGGTATACAGAAAAAAATGCATCACAATCACTCCATTCTTGCATCTCGTTTTAAATTCATTAAATGACATCCATTATTCCATTTAACATTTCTTACCTATCATGAGCCAATGCAGCGTATTGTGCTGCGGCTTTCGTTGCGCTATATGCCAGACTTGGATGTCTTTGGAGCGTTGATGCTCTGTAATACAGGAACCTTGCTGCAGCCTCGCCTTCTGCCAGAGCTCCTCTTGCACAAGCCGCTAACAGTACTCTCACCCCCGCCACATACTGCTCCATAGTAACGGCTTCTGTAATTGAATTCAATGAAATAAAGTTATATATCAAAATATTTCCGTTTTCTTTTCAAATACATGTTGGTTTTATCATATAAATAAGTACAGATAGTAAAGACATATAACAATAGTTCTTTTTCAGTTTGAATCCCTATGAACTAATTTAAAAAGTAAACGAATATCACTATGATGTTGATGATGAAGTTAAAAAGGTAATATAAAGAATCAGAATATTACCATAAGAAGTGGTTTTAATATTTCTCGAATTTTCTTCTAAAAGCCAATCAGCGGCGTCTTTCCTGGGAGGAGGCCAACCAAATTCCCCTTCTTCAGTAGTTGACGCTTTTTTAAGAATCAATAAAGCGTCAGGTACTATTGGGCTCCTGAAATCAAAAATAAATAGTAAGATCTTTATTATAGATAAAAGAACGATTCCCTTTAAAATATCAAATTATAATTTGTTATTACTTAAAATATCAGAATTAGTATGAATTTAATATACCTTGCCAATACTAAAGCGAGTACAGTTGCAGCAAGGGCGGCTGGTGAGGTTAAGTTATATACATTTTTCTCCAAATATCCTTGTGATTTCTTAGCTACATCTGCGTCGATCTGAAACACCAATCATTTACAATAAATTATACTTATTGGATTTTTGAGAATGATTTTAATGTAATATCAATATATTTCAATTAATATGTTTATAATAAGAATCAATTTATATTTAATATTTAAACAATACCTGACTCTCCACACCAACTTCAAGCAGAGCTGCTAAAGTTTCGGCTGTGACTTCGACAGTTCTCTCCCATTCAATTTCCTTCTGAGTCATATTACCGTCTTTATCGTAATAATAATATTCGTTAACGTCAACTTCTTGTTCTGTTCCATTAAGTTTTTTCAGTTCTACTGGATAATAATCTACCTCCTTATCAGCGATCATTGGAGTAAAGGAGCCATCGGAATTCTGTCGGGATTGTATCCACTTCTTTATATTTTGAAGCAATTCTGGATCGATTGGGTAGTAAGATTGTATTTTGGATAATATTTCGAGAGTTTTAACTGTTGACAAGTGGCTGCTCATTGCTGGGTGATCGCTGAAAGAATTGTCGCTTTTTCGGAACGACAAAAGTATTTGTACCTGAAAAGTGGAGGTATTCCATATCAGAGGGTTAAGGTTTCTTTAAAACTTTATAACTTGATAAAACTACAAATGATCTTACTTGTTCCGGTAGGTTTTTCAATATTTTTTCTCTTTCAGCATCTTCCACTAAGTGTGGTATATGCTCTAATGCTAGCAATGGAGCTAAACTCGCCGAAGCGGCAGATAGCTGGGAATCCCTCCATACTTCTGTCCATTGGTCATTAGAATCCATCTGTAAACTATACAGGGGAAGATGTAGACCACCAGAAACTAAAAGAGTTCCACTCGCTGTACCAGGAACTACACCTCGAGGTAAAGCCAGCTCCAAAACTTGTGAAAAACCAGCCTCTTCATTAAAGTTCCAGATTCTGAAATCGTAATATAATGTAATCTATTAATTTCTAATTTTCTATCTTTAACTAAGTGTTTTTTGTATTCTATATCATTACATAAGGTGGTGCAGTGGTAGTCAGCTCTACTATTGAGCCTAGAGGTCACATATATGATCCTCGCACATGACTGACTTTTGTGTGACTAACATAATTATCAGTTGTATATCTAGGTGTTAATAATATCGGTATATGTATAGTATTAGTTTAGTTATCATAATATAAGCGTAATACAGTATATAGTAGTTTAGTTATCATAGTACAAGCGTTGTTTTGTTTGCAATTAAATGGTTATGTGTTGTGTCCCCGTTTTTTTTTTCACAAATGTGTTCAGCAAAATTAAAATAAATGTAACATTTTAAAAAATGCTGTTTAATCACCGACTTATTTACTTAATCTAATTGGTAAAATTACATGAACATTTTGCTACATGAAATCTGTAATATGTATGTTTAAATTTTACCTGAAATCTGCTTCGTCGCCCCAAAGTGCGCTGAACCCGACATACTTGATCCTCATGTCTTGCGGCAAGGGCCACACTAGAAGCCTACGTTCGGCAGGGGCAGCCCCTCTTCCAACTGACAGGCGTCCTCCTTCCCACCAGACCCACCACGCACACCAACTTTCAGACCCAGCGCATTCCTCATCACTTTCCGTTTGCTCTGCACTGGCAAGGTGAACGTCGTAACCTAGAATATTGGATTGTCGATTTTTCAAAAGGTTCCTTATTATTTATAAAAGTAGCAAAAGTGATCTTACATACGGTACTTATACTAATTTAGCCGAATTACAACAATTCAACATCACTGTATCAAGTTGGAAACCAGAATACTCTCTATATCAATGTGCTAAATATAATATTGCCTCCGAGAGTATCAACACTATGTGTAATAAACTTAAACAAAAGCTTCTTACTTTTAAAGGAAACTATATTGGATAAAATTAACTGTGTATCCATAAAAAAGCAAGCACATGTTCATTTTCATTAAGTTAAAGTTGTGCTAATGCATTAAGTTTATTATTTTTTGTGTAAATGTTTGTGTTGTTTATAGACTAATAGTTGATATACAAGTTCAAATTATGATTGATTATTATGATATCAAATTAGACTTCAAAGGCAACCTATGCAAGTAATATACTCTAACTCCAGATGTTGATACTTGAAATATCGATTTTGTTTTACAATATTTTAACAACTAACCATGTTTGCCTTTAGCAATCCATACTCTACTCCTCTCAAACACGACTCTATACATATTATCCGACGGTTCTTTTATAGTAGACAGCGCGACATGTGCAGCGCCGTGTGCACGGAGTTCTAGAACTAAGCCAGCGCGGTTGCGAGGAGCCGCTACCCACTGCCACTCCCAGGAACCACGAGAAGAAACAGCTAAATGTTCTGAAACAAAAAATTATAGTCGCTACTAATCATTTTCGAATAATTTATTGAATAATTGTATAATAATTTATTCAGTTTATTATCTTAGAATTTATTTTCTATTTTACGGACTTGATGTATAAATTCATGTATTTCTCAAAATTCTAGAAATGATTCATATACAAACATTATGTATAGAACATTACATAACATAACAATAATCATTATCAATATTATAATATACTAGCGAGCGCCCGCAGCTCCGCACACCTTAATTACGCAGTTTAATCCCATATCCCATAAACGCATATTTTTATCCCGTAATTTTACCTTTACTCATATAACTGACAATTAATATAGCCTATCAATTAAGAAATTACATATATATATATATATATATATATTTTATATATATTTATTATGGAATAATAGTAAACCCGGCCACACGTTGTTGTGGCTAAGAAAATAGTTTTAACCAATCGCTACCGATTTTCACAGCACCACCCGCTGATATGAAGATTGTCTGAAAATTTCATCATAATCGCTCCAGCCATTTTGGATTACATAGGGAACAAACATTCAAACATCCATTATAGATTATAGATATAGAAAAACAATCTAAAACAGTTGTCATATTAATTAAACATATTGTTAATAGATGGCGCCTCCTACATGTGTGAATTGACTGAAGCACACCAAGAAACACGCATTGAGTGCTGCTTTACATTACCCAACCGTTACAATAACGAGGAAATTTTGAATCGTATTGTTATTTGTTACAAAAATGAATCATTTACGACAATCAGAAATACATATCACAGTGGCTGTACCCAGGAGAACTGGCCAAATCCTGTCCCAAGATAAAGTTGATTCAGAAAAAGGTACTGGTGAGTGTTTGGTGGACTAGTGCTGATGTCATACACTACAGCTTCCTAAGATCTGGCCAAACGATAACGGCAGTTCTGTATTGTCAACAATTGCAAACCATGATGGAAATCTAGCCGTTAAACAACCGAGACTGGTCAAGCTCTCTAGCTCACTGTTGCTTCAGGAGTTGTCCCCATACTTCACGACAGACGATTGCAAAATTAGAAGAACTGCGGGTGGAATGTCTCCAACATCCACCAATCTCCCCGGACCTTGCTCCAACAGCTTACCACTTTTTTCGGAATGTGGACAATTTCTTGCAAGGAAAAACCTTCAATTCCGATGAGGCTGTCCAAACCGCTTTCAAAGATTTTATTAATTCACGCCCCCACCATTTTTGCAGTAATGGAATCAATGCACCACTACCTATAAAATGGCGAAAATAATGGCACATACTTCGATTGATTAAATTTACAATTTCATAATATTTTTCATTTTACTTTTTCCATACAAAAACGCTAATTTCATATGTAAGGACCTATTATATAGAGACTAGTATTTTAAAGTTAACACAAAACTTACCATTAGCACAAAAGTATGCGCTCTGTGTATCACTTCTATGAAGACCTTCAGGCAACACCAGCACGCTTGCGGATCTTATCACGGACCCAACTAGCGTTTCATTGTTGAAAGAAGTATACGAAATAGAGCAATTGTCAGCGCTGTAGCCAGTCACTTCAACTGAAAATATAAAATAATGATGGTGCTAAAGGTGTTCATCAATTTGAACAAATATCAATAGTGATAATTAAATCTTGTATTGATTATTGCGTAATTAATTTAAGTAATTCATTTTATGGGGTAGTTTCATAATAGAGTCCGGGTATACGCAGCAATTTCAAAGAACTCGCGAGTCGAAGGGCTGGTCAATACCTTGTTCAGCGAATAAGTACTTACAGTTTTATTGAAATTTAATTGTAATATATAATTTAATGTAGCAATTATGAAACTGATTATTGTCCAATAAAATAAATAAAAAACAGAAAAACAAACAGATAAAAATAATTCATATTAAAGTAAAAATAAAATTATTCATTCCATATCTGTAGTAAAGATTAACCATGAATATAAAATCAAAACGGGAGCATCGAGCGACAACATACAAAATCGAGAACATCGAACATAAGTTAGAGTAGAAGCATCCATTAACATTTTACGTTAGCAATAAAGCATAATAGATTTTATGCCATCAACCTCTCAACTCATAAATCGTTCTCATAATTTCGTGCTGACGTAAAATAATTTTATATCTCCAGCTCCATACAACCCCGTTCTCGACGCTGGATTTTTATCTTCATTCTTTATTGTTATGGTTCTACGAGCTGTGTTGCTGTCCAAATGAATTTATGGTAATTTTTTCTTTGGCCGCTCAAAACAATACTATTCTGATGACCCAAACGTAGACATCGTAAAAGAAATGAAAATCTTTTACTAGGTAAATAGTTGACAATTTTTTTCACGTCATGAAAAATTATCATGATCAATAATTTTTAGAATCTTATATAGTTGATTATATATATTAAATTGATAACAACATGCTAAACTCCAATTGACAATTATCAAAAAGAAAGAAAAACAGTTTTTAATTAAATACCATAGACATTCGAAATTCCATGTCAATCCGAAAATGATCTATTTTAGAGTGGCCGGTCAGTAATATTATAGATAAAGATATAATATTTCCGAAGTAAACCACTTTTCTTTAAAAATATATTTTATAGTTAATATAACTTTCTCCTATTACTTGGACTCAATCGCATACAAAACGAAATGGCCTTTGGAACAGTATTCCTATAGCTGAAGTGATATATCTTCTTGGTTTATTGCCTTTATTTGATTATGCATAGGTATCATATTATGTTTAAATTAAAAAGATTTATGTTCATGACATATGACAACCTGATTAAAACTTTGGACTTTGTGTTCTGTTGAAATGGTGTCATTGCCGCTCTTATCATCTGATTCCTCTGGTATCAACATGGCGTATATATTTTATAATAATTTATGATATAATAATATATTTAAAAAATAAATATTATAATAAACTATAATGAACGATTAGTTTGATGTAAGGCATCATGAAAATAATTCCATTTAATGGGTGTTTTTTTGCTAGTTCATAGTGTAATATTATAACCCTCAAGAGATTGTTTGAACGCGTTAATCTCTGAAAGTACCAGTTAGATTCGAAGAATTCTATTTTCATTTTTATAGCCTATTTATTGAGGCTAAATAACATCACGCTAAGACCCTAAGGAGTAGAGCAGTAACAATGAACGTCAAGCAATCTGGCAAGCTGTTTGCAAGATCGGGAGATGAGAACGACGATAAGCTACACGGGTGCATTGGCGTCCGTGCGGCGCATTAGAGAATTGGTCAAATAAATTTAACAAGGGTGAAACCGTGGAGCACTGCTAGTGTACTAATATAGCTGATTACCGCGTATTCATCCAGCTGAATATGCATGTGGTGTGCCACGAGAACTATTTATGTTACGTGGCTGGTAAAAGGAATATTTTTATAATAACTGCTTAGAATCTATTAAAAAAGTAATGATAAGTAATATATATATAAAGATTTATAAAGATATAGACCTTTCCTTGAGTTTAGTTCTATTTGGTTAACTATAATAGTTACCATCAGCTATAAACTACTGCAACACCACGGGTATTATTGATATGTTGTAAACCTTGAAGAGCATATTTCAGTCCTTTTTGAACCCTATGACATAGCTCTGGGAGAAAACCATGCTGGTTAACCAATTCAGATAATACGAGTTTTATCGTTTATAATCGCCTAAAATCATCCGTTTTTTTTTCTGTAAAATCGATTAAACCCCTGACCAACCTATTCAGCCGCAACAATAATTGACGGTAGCCCTACTGGTGAAATACATTTATCGTACAGAAAAGGTCGCAGCCAAATAACCTTGCGTTGTATTCCTGCAGTAAGTAGGGTTTCCAGAGCTCCTTGAGAAAGGTTGGCAACGCGTTACTTACAAGTGTCCATAGGCTACTGTAATCGTTTACCACCAGGCGGACCGAACATTTGTTTGCCATCTTAGTTGTATAAAAATATGTCAATATGGTGGAAAAATAATTCAAAATAAACACACCAGTAAAATAATTGCATTGTATGTTTTGTTTAATAACAGAAGTTTCAATCTCACTACGATCAAATATAACTCTGAAATCAACGTTCAATTTAAATGTTAATTGAAACTGCATCGTAGAATTGACCAGACAATGAGATTGTCGAGCTAATCGAGTCATTTGTATACAACACGCGAGCATCAATACAACCGGCACATACATTTAGATGGGCAGTTAGTACGAATGACGAAATTAGAACTAATCCTGATATCATCGAGTCTCTAGCAGAGTTTTATGAATTTGCAACGTTTTTTTAATGAAGAGTAATAAGTTCTATAAATGATGCGAGAAAATTGTAAAAATGAGAGAATTTATTTATTTCAGCGTATATAATTCTAACTTTAGTAGCACGGTACAATTCACAAACTTCGGCGACCACAGACAAATTGACAATTTATGGGCTATCGTCGCTGTCATGCCGACCTCCAAGCTTCTCGGCAACTGGATCTACACTGGCTGATCTCAGCGACAAAGAAAAAGAAAGTCACTGTGACGGGCTTAACACCCTGTGCATGGTAGGTGCCCCTACCACCTCGCAGATTTGTTTCTTAAATTTCTTCAAAACAAATTTTGTATTAACAACGTTGCCGTAACATGATTTACATTATTGGGCTTGAATTAAATATGTAGAAGTTTAAAGGAATATCATGTTACATTTAGTTAGTTTCCTTTTTTAAGTAAGACCTCTTCGAATTGTCTATTTACTGTTTATGTGTTCCTTTTTTCTCGTAATATACAACAATTAGTGGACTATAGTGGATGTTATGTGGTTGAGAAAAAGTTATAATAAAACATTTCCTTACACGCGCCACTGACCTTATTTTAATCAAGTCTTATTTAAATACCTTCCAAGCTCCGAGCTCAAGATTCGACCTCCAACTTTTACGCAATATCAAACCTTCCTTTGCTGGAATTATAAGAGCAACCGTAAACTTTGCAAAGACTGGGCGAATCGACGAAGAGCTTGTTTACAACGCAAACAAAAAGAGGCGAAATGAAATTTAGTACAAACAAATAAAGATATTCCGTATATTTTTGAAAATTTGTATTATGGAAGGAAAAAAATAATTAAATAACAATAATATAAAGTATAAATATAATATTCTATATATTCATTAGAGAAGTTATGAAAACAAATAAATGCTTTATCTGACCCATTTTAATTAATTAATTATTTATTTATTTTATATTATTTTCACTATTTTATTTATAATTTCGTTAAGTTAAAGGCTATTAAACCTCTGGGGTTTGTCTTAGCATGCCACGGCCTGAGTTATTATTCAACGCGTTGTTTGTAATATAGGTATGATATAAGTGAAACTTTCAGATAATATTTCGTTGTTATTTTTTATAATAATATTAATGTATCGTAATGAATAATATTAATTTAAAATTTAAAGTCTATTAAAGATGTGTATTAAACTGATAATATAAAAAGACCCAATTATAAGTGGCAATTTATATAGTTGTAATAAAAAGGAAGTTGAAGTACTTATGCTAAACTACTATTTCAGCTGCAAAGCATAAACGTTCACACTGCTGTGTTCCAGCCTGACGGATGACGTTGGTAACGAGACATTGAAACTCAATCTTCTTGTATATTCCATTACTTCCATTTGACAGAAGTAACGTACATTACTGCAATTTCAAGCCTTCTCTAAAAAGTCATATCTAGTTACAAGAAATCTAATTGCTGAGAACAAATATTTCCCAATCAAAAGAATATTTATTGTTAATCCCGGCATCACACTTTTCGAGTTTCAAACAACTCAGTGGATTATCTCACTTGTTAACGCGGAGAAATTTCGCTTGGCTTTAATTTCACAATTATGTAAGGTCAGGAGCCGAGGTTAGGAATACGTCTTTGCAACTTCATTAAAATATTTCACTTCACAGATTACTTGGATGAAGATTTTGACGCAGCCGAAAATCACGTCTTCTTAATGGAAAATACGCGTAAGATTTATAAGAAATATATTGGGAAATTTTAACGCTAACAATTCCTTTAATTATGTAAGACAATAAATAAGATTTTAAGCAAAATCTTAGACATTGGAAGCTTTAATAATTAACGTCAAAAAGTATTATCTGATCGGTTTTACGTGACATTTATAAAAAACTGGAAATAATCGATAAAAATATAATCATTGCTATAAAATTATTTAACTTTTGTATGAAACATATAAAAGCAAAAAATATTATTCCAAATACTAACTATAGTGAAATAAATAAAATATAGATATCTTAATTTGAAATTCATATTCATATATTTTATGTAGATACCGTAAACTAAATTTTAATGAAAATTAGAAGCAACCAGATGACAGTAATAAATAATATCTAAACATGCCTATCTAATACAAACAATATTTAAATAAATTGTTTATTACTATGCTGCATTATAATTTAGATTTCAAAGTTTTTTTATTATTATCATTTAATAAATCTACATTACGTCACCAGAATTTGGCAATAATATGATTTTTTTAGTTTATAAGCAAACATCTTGCTCAATTTTAAGTTACGATGTAACCTAAGATTGTGACATGCTAACCTAGTATGAGAGCTCGCTGGCTCCTAAATGTGCCTGCTAAAATGTTAACTTGGGGGTTCACATCAATCGGATACCCGGTGAACATTAAAAAATACCCTATACACATGCTATGATTTCAACGAAAGCTGAGGTTTATTGTGGTATACAAATTCAAATTGATCGACGCATTGAATCATATATTATTTGATTGTGCGGTTACTGACCTGTTATATTCTTCCTGCCGGCTGTATTTACAGCTACCCTCACTACAAGCTGTGTACCGCCACGTGGACCGAGTCGTAATCTTTCTGTGACATAGAGCGCTCCTGTGCTGGCGAAGGCTGCACCAGCACTGAGAGCTAGTAGGGCAGTTACCTGGAATAAAAAAAAATGGAAATGACTTAGAGGCATTTGATTTGAACCAATTATTGACCTAAAATGGTAACTTGGGATATCGTGTCGATCTACGGGTCTTAGAATTAAACAATGACCCTGAGATTTTGGAGAAGCAAGACATTGTCCATAGCATGTTAGTAGGGAATTTTCTAGTGATCAGCTGGTGAGCTGGTGAGCACTTTTAAGTTCACAGTCTATAGCCAAGATAGTATCGATGTATTCCTATTGTTACACATGAGAACTAGTTCACTTTTTGGGTGTAGTGTGTTACTGTCTTCGGTAACTTTGTCATCACTTAGACGCATAGTTAGAGGACTAGTGATAACACTGATATCACAGTGATTAATAAACATTGTGTGTGTGATGATATGGTGACCAAATACGTCGTGGTGACGATAGTGACTACACTAGCACAAATACCGAAATACAAATCAACGAAGAAGAAGAAAAGAGGTAGAAACCACCTTCCATTGACCTAGTGGTTAAATATAAAAAGATACCTCAAGAAATTTCAATTATCAGAAACATAATCTAAGATTAACTTGGCGTAGAAAATGATACTTGACCCCATGTAACGGAATCAGAGACGGAAGAAGAATAAGACAGTGATTACTATGTAAATCTCAAATCTATATTTTGCTATATAGTTAATTAAACAAATTCAGTTATCAGAAGATATTCAGAGAGCACGGCTAAAATGTCCATATTACTCTGAATTTTTTAAATAAAATAAAATTATATTTTATTTCCTCTAATTAAATGTCTTATTTTTGACTTTTTTTTTAAGTTACACTTTTCTATGTACATTATGAAAAAATGATGTGATTAAGTTTTTACGATGAGCGTGCACATTGTGACGAAAAGTATACACTATCAAAAATGCTTGCTAAGTATTGTTTTATTGTGTTGAAACTAACTTAATAACTTCTAGCGCGTACGTAAACACACGCATGAACACGAATGAACCTGAATGAAAGAAATTCTTTTTATAGTGTTTATATTAGAGCTTGCAAAAAATTAAGGATGTTCTAGCCTAACACGAACACGTTTATTTAGTATCTTCTATAAAACTCAACGTCTCTTAGTCTGTCTATCCGTTTATGTTTTTTTCACGCAAAAAACTACTTATCTGATTTATATGTTTTGTTTTTTAATTTTTATATATATGTTATCTGGCCAGATTACAGGACATACTTTGTAAGATAAAGTAACATACGAAATAAGCAGAGACGATAATGGTGGATCAATTCGAAAAAATAAGCATTTGGGGCGCTTAAATGACTTACGCTGAGTAAACCATACGAGGTTAATCAAATTAATATACTACATAACTGTAGATCTTAAAAAGACCTACAAAAAAATCAGCGATATAATTTATTTATCTTTTCGCACGTGCAATCGACCGACGCGGGCATTCTGTAGCCTACGCGAGCGAAGCCGCGAGCACAGCTAGTTACATATAACATTCGTTTGATTAAATCAGTAGAAAATGCATGAGTATAATTTAATTCATTCATTTCAGTTTCGACAGATTGCTAAGTTATATATCAATTTATGTATGTAAAGCTTATGTGGATTAATAAAATAACTCATTACAATATTTCGGAAATCACTCTTAATTCATAATAAACAATTAAAATTGTTATGATAAAGCAGTAAATCCTTGTTTAAATCATTATAATTGAATAACCTTGTTGTAGTAAGTAGTTACAAGTATCGGCGTAATGGAATTTCGTCAGGTGTCACCCAAAGGATTTATCTCGGAGGCGCAAAGTCAATAGTCGCCGACGCTTTGTTACTTTAAGGGTGACAATACATTTATTTGGAGATATCAAACTTGTTTTTAAATGAAAGAAAAAATATATATTCAACCCAAACAACACAAATAAAAAATTGTGTGTGTCAGCTCCGACGCGCGATTGTAGTTGACTCCTCAAGAACTGGCTTATAATTTAGAATAAAGTAATTGACAAAAAGAGTAAATAAAGTCATCTCTTAGGATATAGAATGAATGTAAAAAAAAAAACGATAAAACAACGGCCGATTTGCGTCTGGCGGCTTTCATAGCAAACGAAAAGGTTTGAATAAATCTCAATCTTATTTGAATTACACTAAGGTTAAAGATTGTTTGCGTGATGTTGCACTTTCAATTCCACTCCTCATATTTTTTCATACCTTGCACCTTATGTCGTTACGTAAGGAATATACTTCTCAAAAATATTCAAAAGTGATTAATTTAATAATCTATTAGCGGTGACCCGCAGCCCCACACTCGTTTACTTTAATTACTTTCGACTCGTAAATTATTTTTACACATATATTTTTACAATCCTATCAATTGAGGAATAACATGTACTTCCCGTATGAAAAATTTCACCAAAATCGGTTGAGAACAAATATATTTTTTACGATTTGTAAAAAGTTGTAAGTGTTATTGACAGTATTTATAGCCTATTAACTATGGAATGACACAAGCTTCCCGTGTACACTGTACGAAAATTAGTAAAGAATTATTTTTGAGCTAAATATGGACATACAAATAGACAGAATCAGTACCTTAATAATTTACATAAAAAAATACATATACAGACAGTAAAAAAGTATTAATATAGATACCGTTTTCCTAGATACCAATGTTTTTTCTACTATCAGCTGCATTATAGTAATTTTGTCCATACCTGATAAAATATATGGTCACCCTAGATAATGCCTAGATTTCTTGAGGCACCATCTGTAGTGTTGATTCGTCAGATATTTGGGCCAATAGACGAGGTAGTCGGGGGTCAGGGGGTGGCAATTATGTCCGCATAGACCTCACCCCTCTACCCGAACACATTTGCGTAGGACGCTGTTCAAGCTGTATTGCTATAATGTTTTTATTTTGGATAAATATTTACAGAAAGGTTTTAACCAAACGTTCAAAGTAACAAATAAATTAGATGAGAAGACATTTTTGGTTTAATGGATGTTACCGTCACCATCTATACAGATAAATAAAATTGAAGTGTCTGTTTGTAATGTCAAAATAACAGCTTTTTACCAAATGCATATTTAATTTGTATATACGATACTTAAAACAAAAAAAATTGTCTGTCTGTTTGTTTCGGTTAATCTCCGAAACGGTTGGATCGATTTTGACGAGACTTTCACTGGCAGATAGATGATAATTTTATTTTAGAATAATAATTATGGTTCAGCACAAATTAAATAATAAGCAAGTAAACCGCGCGGCACAGCTAGTCTAGCAAAAAGTTAAATAAAAAGTAAAAAGTTAAACAGTCTGTAATTAAAAAAAAATTGTATACATCAATTTCGTGTCTTCCAATCGGCAACAAGTATACTTTAGTTTTATTAAATACTCCCTCATAAACATAATGTATTTATTATTAGTTGTAATTAATAAAATAAATAATAATAAAAAATACAAACTCTTAAATGTCTTACAATTAATTGCACAAAGCCAGAGCAAAACAATGATTCAAAAACACTTAAGATTATTTTCGTTGTAACAATCCTAAAAAATATATATATAAGTAGTCTGATTTTTTAATGTACCACGGCAAAGTGATTGAACTGTGATGAAAATTGTAAGAAGAGAAAAAAAAACCATGGCGACCATCGAGAGATCTAAAATCCATTACCAGTCGCAGCTGTCATGCCAGCCTGCGTAAATAGAAGCTGGATCTGTACCGGCTGATTCGAACAAGACACACATAAGCGAATCACTATAACGGGCTTTTCACCACAAGTACGATGGTCGTGACCCAGCCAGTACAGTATTGTCAGTTGATAACCGTATTATGAGATTTTCTAATGAAACATTTCATGTTTTTATGATGCATTTCCTTTCTACACCCGATAAGGTTGTTATCGTTAATACATGCCGAGGCATAAGAACCTTGGGTCATCACCACATTCCACTGATAACATATTATCAATTGTCATAACAAAAAAGTCCTTTTACTTGAAACCTGACCTTATAAGACGAATGGTTAAGTGTATATATACCACATATTATAAAGAATAATGAAAAAAAAAAGAATATTTATGATTTCTTTTACCCAGAAGAGTTGCTCGAGTTGAAAACGTCTGTTTAGGTAAGTCGATTTTTCCGTTCACTGAAGTTGAACTTTCCGAATGATTGGATAAGTAGGTAAATATATTCTGAAAGTACAAGCAAGAAATGTTAGAAAAGAGATTTTCTGGAAATGTGTTTAAATAGATACTTCATCAATTTATACGCGCCTAGTAAATAAACTCAACAAGAGGTCTTTTGATAAAACTTTATATATTTTTAGAACTTTTGATTTCTAGATCAGTTTTTTTGTGCATCTTTGAATTTTATATATTTATTATAATAAAGTTGAAGAGTTTTTTTTGTTTGCTTATTTAAACGCGCTAAAAATTATTTTTGTATAAGATAGCCAAACTCATGGGGAATAGTGTAGGCTATAAGCTTCACGCTACGACCCTAAGGAGCGGAGCAGTAACTATGAACGTCAAGCAATCTGGCAAGCTGTAGGCAAGTACGGGAAGTCGAATATCGACAGGTCTACACGGGCGCGTAGACGGTGGAGTCATGGAGATTTTGTCGAATAAATTTAACACGGGTGAAATAATAAGGCATAGCTAGTAATATACAAAAATGAATTAACAACCATTTCATTATAAAATCTTAACTAATATAATTAAAGTTTAGAGATTGTATTTTTGTTTATTTGTTTGTTGAACGCGCAAATCTCTGAAACTATCGCATACTTTCGCATTTTAAAGCCTATTTATTGAGTAACGTTATATGCTTTCTAGGCATTCAAAATGTTCACGAGCGGCGGTCACGTACCGGAACGTACGTGGCAGACCCGCCACAAGCTGGACCGACAACGAAGGTTGCGGGAACACACTTGATGCTAATAACGCAGGACCGCTCTTGTGGCGATTATTGATCATGATTAGATTATTATTAAATTATTTATAATGCGTAAACACTGTAAGCCCTATTATAAAAATAACTTAAATCTAAATTTGAGAAGGAAGCACGTTTTTAACGTTCAACACATTGAAACCGCGGGGCTCATCTAGTTTCAATATAAACCGAAATACATTATACATACAAGAAGTTAACAACAAAAGCTTTATTTCTGGAAAGTACAGTGCTTTTAGGCTAATCGTATAACGTTCTTCAATGCATTCCTCACATGCATTTTCTTCATACATTTCATTAGCAGTAAATATTACTCCAGAATGTGTCGGTTCTTATAACAAATTATTACTCATGTAAATTTTTTTTTAATTAATTTTTTACGACACTAGTTTAAAGTTTACTGATTATTAAGATACAGTTATAGGGCTTTAACATATTACGTCACAATTTTTTAAAGATTTTTCTTGAGTTCTAAGTTCATGTAAATATAATTTAGTATGTATTGCCTGCGCCTCTGATCAGTGACCAAAGATGGAATTTTCCTTTATTTTTATTCAATAACTATGATTTTTAAATTTTTAGTTAGGTAATTTATAAACAAAGTTTGTCTTTGTAAAGATATTTTTTTTGTTGTTATACTGGTATCAAAAATAAAATGAATAAAGAATAAAAATGATTCGTAACTGAATAAACTTGTTTCGACGATAGCACCCAGCTATGTACGACATCAATTTGTTTGCGATTGGTTCCGTAGGATCAGGATTATAGATTCATGGTATGATCCCGGCAGTATCGGGTGCGAATCCTGGTAAATGGGGCGATTAGGCAATCTATCTCGGTTAGAGCGCTTCAATCTCGTATTTGCTATTCGTTGCGTGTCAACGAGCTGCTCAGACACATGGACAGAAAGTTTGATGAGCACTTTAACGTTTAACTCAACGTCATTTAAAAGGAAAGTAAAATAATTCATCATCATCGTCATAATCAGCTTTTTTCACCTTACCTGTACGTCATTTGCTGTGCCAACCTTGTTCAGGTCTTCAATACAGAATTTGTATTGTCGTCCACTAATCTCACCACCGGTCTCTCTACACTCTTTAACCTCTCGGCCATCATTCTACCTAACATCATCACATTTGACCAAGGGGTCTGCCCAACGCCGTTTGAGTTGACCGATAGCATCCACTATTTTGTCTTTCGGATACTTGAATTTGTAACTCTATCACTCAATGTGATGCCTAACATAACGTGTTACATGGCTCGTTTTGCTACCCTCAATTTTTACATAGTTTTCCGAGTTATCGTCAATGTTTCGGCACTACAGATACGTTATCGTGGACAGGACACATTAGTTAAAAAGACATTACGGTATTGTACGATCCCGGAAAATATCATATACCTTATGAAAGTAATTTAACTAATTTATATAAAGCAGACCATCCTAATTCATTTTCTTGTATCTATGCTCTGTGCCAAAAGATATTGTCCAAGATATATGGATATATCTTTTAACTTTATTTATATCGCATATTCAATTATTTGTTTCTGTAAGTAACCTAAGGTTTTTATTGTCAACCATTCAGCTCGTATATATAAGCTAAGTTATTAATAATTCCGAAGTTATTCAGTAGTGTACCAACTTAAAAAGAAGTTCTAACTGATAATTCAGTATTAATATATTTTATAAAGGTGTTAAGATATATTACTTTATATTGTAATATTTTTAATTAAATGAAATAACGTAAAGAAATAAGTTCAAACCACGAATATTTGAAATATTAACATGATAAGTAAACTAAAAGAAATATTTCATCAGTATGGTATGCGTGCGTGAGAATATATTATGTTGTCTCCAACTTTAGAAAACTCACAAAGCATCTGCGTGGAAGTATTATTAAGATGTGTTAATAGCCCCACAATTATATAGACAGGTTTTAAAGTTTTTTCTTGGCCTTCTCTCCTTTTCTCGAATAAAACCGAAACAGCGGTTTGAGTAGGAGGGATTTTTAGATTTATTTTTCCATACTAATTGTACAATTATTACTTAAATCCAAAAATAAATTCCTATATTTTTAATTCGCAATATAAATAATATATTCTGGTATAAGAATTATACAAATTAATTGCCAAGTGAAATAAACAATGGTTTTCGTAATATTTACTTAAGCTTTCGAAACCTAAATAAACAAAGGTCGCTTTGATGGTAGCAGTCGGAAGGATTCTTGCTACAGGATTCAACTTATTTACTTTGATGTTTGATTAAAAATACTGAAATATGATGTTCGCGGCTCCGATCGCGCAGAATACAGAATGTCGTCGGTTGAGCGCAAGCGTAAATCGTGCTGCCCCCCTTCAGAAGAAGGAAGATAAAAATGCTTATTTTGGGTGATCCTTAGAAGACAGATACATGCTATTGGCGACTTTTTTTTAATATTTTTAAGAATCAAAAATTATGTAGAACACTAATTTAATATATCTTGTAGAGTTTACCTAGCGTAAGGCGTTTAAGCGCCCCAAATGCGTCTTTTTTCCGAGTTGATTCACCATTATCGTCATTGCTTATTTCTTATGCTAATTTATCTTACAAAATATTTCCTATAACCTGACCAAATATTATAGCTATGAATAAAAATAAAAATATGTTTATCGGATAAAATAGTTTTCGAGTGAAAAGAATATAAACGGACAAACTTAGCTTAGGCTTCTTAGCATGTTACCATCTTGGGCCACATCGTCACTTAAGATCAGCTGAAATTGCGGTCAAAGCGCTAAACTTATAACGATTTTTAAAAACAGACAGACAAAGATATGTTGATTTTTATAATATGATTAGATATAGATAGATTAGTTACATATTTTTGTTCTGTTTTCTTGTGTAAAATTTAAGGTTTATACTATATATTGTATATTAATAGTCAGTCTTACGAATTAAAATTACAAGTAGAAAAAAGTAATAGAATACATTAATGTTCGAAGTGGCGAGTGGTTGCTTGTCAATAATAATGTATATAAAGTTTTTTTATATTTTATAGGTTTATTATATCATTATTTATATAGTTATAGTTTATTTTATCGTTTGACCACAATAACACGTATATTATAAATTATAAATGGCGTACATTACAAATAACGATTTAACACAGTAAGCCTATTGGGGGGGACATTTAAGTGCACCTGCCGGAATACACCTATAGACGTATTAATCTATAAACCACACCTGCTGTGGTTTGATCACAATATTTTCCTTCACCAAAAGCTTAGGCTCATTGCAGGGTTTCGAACCCACGTCGATCGACGCGGTGTCCGTAAACGTTACCTATGCATCATTATTTTAAAAATCAGACAATTTCATTACAAAGCACTTACGTCCATACAATTGTTGATATTATTGGTAATCTTGACGTCCACTTCAACGGTTTCACCGACTTTTAAAGCAGGTGGTAGGGAAAAATCCAGCTGTATAGGGCGAAACACGTTGATAGTTCGCGGAGCGGAGAAGCGTAGCCCACGGCTGGATAAAGATAAGGCCCAGAGCGACCAACGACCAGCTTCAGAAGGTGCGGTGATAGAAACTCCATCGGTGGATAGCTGACTCCTGTGAAAATGACAATAAATTACTATTTAAAAAAACTTAAGTAACATACTGGGATATGACCACCATGCATTTGAAAAATTCGTCTGGTGATGCACGTCGTGTTTCGTGATTAGTCGATGCATATCCAGTTTATATCCTGCGTAAATACAGAACGTAGAAATAGCGACTGGAGATTGATTGTCGATCTATCGGTGGTCACCACTGTTTTCGAACTGTACTGTGCTTACCAACAGGCACGGTTTCATCACTCTACCGTACTATATACCACCCTCCTAATGGTCTGCGGGACGTGGGAGTGGAACAAGATTGTTTGTTGTCGGCCGCAGCAATAGATGTTGACGTATGGACCTACGCGGTTTTATTTTTGTGACTGCAAACATGAGATTATTTTACCAAGATGGAATTAAGGATGATACTCGTAAAAAAATTATACAGTCAATCTAAATGAATGTTATAACGCGTTTTTAATCAATTATATTGTCAAGATATGAAATTAAATTCATAGAAGTTTCTCTAAATTGCGTGTAAAGGTAACACGCACAATTTTGTTTCAATATAGTACTTCTTTGATTAGCATTTTAATAAAGACAACTTTATTATATATTATTTATCATAACATATCTGTCCTACTTTTAATAACATGCATTAAATGTTGATCTTAAGATATAGAGTTTCATCTCAATAGGAGTAAGCTAGCGGATAGGAAATTAGTAAGATCGCGACTTATTCGCATCTACGGCAACAGTCCAAGCCGAGATTCGGCCACTGTGGTACTCTTGGAGCTTGTTGCCATGCTTTCACGGCTGAGTGCCTTAAGCGCTCGCCTTTAAGCACGGGTGAAGCTGTAAAAGTAGTCTCAGGCAGGGTCTGTATAGCTAACAGTATAGTCAGATCTAAAAAAACAACTACTTAATCTTGATTTGATTACTAATCACCATCTGCAATTCGACCACGAACCTACAATTATTCCTCGTAATACCCCGAATAATGACACCGATGTCATTACAATAAAGCTACACATTACATTACATTACATTAAATTAAAGCTATACAATTTTATCGTAATAAATTTATTTCACGTTTAGTTACCGTACAACCCATTGACTGCACTGAGATAATTAAAATGATTAACGATAACAATGTAAAACAAATGTGTACGGAACCGATTCGATTTGTAAATCTGGTTAGTGGTCATTGTTAGCGAAGAGAGTATGTAAATATATTGAGCGTTTTTAAAATAGTTTATTCATTGAGAGAATTCAGAATGGATAGTATACTGAACATCATAACACAATTAAAAATATAACTAACTGTTCATTGTAATAACAAATAATAATTGTTTTTAATTATCATAGGTTAGTACGTAGCGAGATGTGCAGTGAGACGGCACTTCGAAACAGTGGTTAGAGGTCTTCACTCTTCAACCGCTCAAGCGAGAATGTCATCAAGCCGGTCGTTTCCTGCTTATAAAGTGTGTGTGTGATCATAGGGCACACCTACTGCTATCGCGCCCAGCCAGTAGTGCGTGTCAATAGTAAGGTAAATAGTATGAATACTAAGTCATTAATATGGATTACATAATCCCATCGACGATTCTCCGACATATTATATATAAGATAATATATTGGTAGGGGATGCCGGTCTCCGTACCAGTAGGTGTGCCCACAAATATCAAATATCTTTCATGTTCATTTTAATGATCATTGGATAATCGAATCAATTTTGAAGCAATGATGGCTCGGAAGTAGCGTGTACGGAGATGCGTCGTTGGACGTGACTACGATTCCCTTGTAATGAGCTTGAGCTTTTGGTGAAGGAAAACATCGTGATGAAGCCATAACATGGTAGTCGGGTTTTTTCTAATGCTCGCCTGGCTAACTACCACCCGCAAGTTGAAAATCTGTCTTCAAACACCAATAGGTGTGTCCCGGCAGCTGCACTTGAGAGCCAGTCCTTCCACTAGGTTTAGCGTGATAGCGTCTTGGACACATCGTCACTTAATACCAGGTGAGATTGTGGCCACAACGCCAAAACTATAAAGATAAAAAAGTCGCTATGTTGAAATGCAGATTTAAATTACATCTAAAATAATACGAATGTAATGTATGAATTACCATTTGTATACAGAGTCACTGAAATCACTAAACGACACAAACTTTATATTACTAAATATTTACCCATCTGATAACGGCGGTTATGATCTTAAACGTGATGACTTTAAAATTAAAAAAGGGAAAATACTACTGGTATAGTGTCTTCAGACGATTAACACCTTTATAATATCCAATAAATTATTTAACTGGTATAACATGAGTACAAATAATAGGTATATATGGCTGATACAAAAGTAGAGCTTCGCAATCGTTCATTTAACCCATATAAGTATGATATTTAGATATAAATAAGATAAAGTATCGTCTCTTGAAAACATGATTATGGTTCTGTGTAAATTATTTTTCGTTCAAACTTTATTTAATTATTTTATAACGGAATACCTTCAAGTTAGCTCTTATGACGTAAATAAACTCTTTTGAATTTCCTTCTATTGTTTTTTATTAATACTTATATTTAAAAAAATGTTATGTAAATTAAGAAATAGTATTTAATTTTAAAAAATCCTCACAAAATATAATATTTTCGTCTATTCCATATTAATTACTTTTAATGGCATATTATTTATAATAATAGTTTAGATTACCAGTTTTACATATATATCAAACATGTATATGTATTAAAAATTGCTATCACACTATCGTAGGTAACAAAACAGGCATGCGGTGTTTATCTATAAAAAGGCACTTTACGTCGTTTATAATTCGCATTAATTTATTATGGCCCAAGTGTGAGCAATTGTGAATGAACCTATTTAAATAAAACAAAAATAATAAAAAGGAAAAAGTTAAAAAAATACAGAACATTAATCAAAACTTTACTATTTTAAAACTTATATCCTTATTAATTTTAACCTAACCTGTCTTATTCGGTTGCGACTTCGTTGCATTATGAAACTTTTATTTGAAATTTTATAAACAACATTATTTTAGTTTCATTTCTAATTCAAGAATTTTAAATAACTATATGGCTTTGTAACTAAATACATTTTAGAACAGCATATTTCCGTACCTACTTCTATCTCTCGACTGTATTTTGTAGCATTGTTGTATGCAGTTTGTCATTGTGGGGCATACGCATAACTTATGTCTTCGGACGGATGAGTCAGCGTATCTAAGATTTATATCGGTTTACTTCCTGACTACGAGAATATTTACAGCCAGTACATTGTTGCAATGTTGAAATATTTGAAAAGGTTTTTGTATTTACTGTTTAGGTTTTTCATACGCTATTAGTATGCTTTTGATTTGAACACTATGTTTTAAATAAAGAAGAAGTTAAATTTGCTTTCCGTAGTCAATCCTAAGCTTTCTTCTATTGCAAAAATTATAAACATAAATATATCATGTTTCGCAAAAGGATGCCTGAATCGAAAAATGGGTTTCACACACCCGCAATATTTTCAAACGACCTATCCAAGGAAACTACACTATAGAATATACGAGAAAGTTCATCGCCACTATAAGTGTAGAGGAGGTACCCTAAATTTTTTTTTCAAGATTTTATTTTAGCACTTTGTCGGCGTGCTTAATATGTATATCCATGCCAAATTACAGCTTTCTAGTATTAAGAATTTCTGGGCTAAGTCGCGGATTGACAGACGGGCATGGCGAAATTGTAAGGGTTCCTTGTCGACTTCGGAACCCTAAAAATACTGTAAAACTTTTAAGTTTATAATAAGCCTTGCATTACTGGATAAATCGATTTAATATTATTAATGAGTATAAAATATTAATAATTTACGAGCCAATATACTAATAGCTATGCTATTTTAAGGATTTCGAATAACACATATAATTTAAATATTTGTTATCCTCTTTGATTCACAATATAGATTCATTTATTTATATTTGTTTCTAAAAAATATTCTATAACTAAAAAGGAGGTATTAAAAATCCCTGATTGTGTTCATATTTGAATATTCTTAAATAATATTTTCTGGTCTAGCCTTATTTAAATTTAAATAATATTTTTTAAATACGATTAAAAAAAAAAGTAATTTAGTTATATAGATTCTTGAATATCAGTTACAAATAAATAAAATCTTACGGAATTTTTACTTATAAATTCTCAATAGGTTTCTCAATGAAGCGTCTCCTCGTATAATTCTTAATTAATTGTTTAATATACGATATAGGCTTCACACGTTCTTTATCTACAAATTTATTTATAATGTGTCGATTAGTGAGTATTATCACAGTATCCAATTAAATAATTTTCGTCATCATCATCAGTTCAGTCGAAAGACGTCCACTGCTGGACATAGGCTTCTTCAAAAGATCGGCACAACGACCGGTCCTTTACTGTCCGCATCCAGCAGTCCTTTACCTTTACCAGAACGTCGGACTACCTTGTGTCGGGTCTGCCCACGCTGCGTCTTCCGGTAAGTAGCCGCCACTTGAGAAATCTTTGGCCCCATCGGCCATCCGTTCTACGAGCTACGGGCCCCGCCCACTGCCACTTAAGTCTAACTATTCTTAGAGCTATGCCAGTAACTTCGGTTCTCCTTTACTAAACTAATTTTACTTACTTCAAATTCTTAGCAGGTGATATTTACAATATTTAGATTGCTTATTAAATGCTTTTGTTATGAATCTTAAATACATATTTCACTTACGCGGTATTTTATACTAATATTAAAGCCGAGATTGTATTTTTTTTGTTTTTTGAATATTGCTAAGGTGGCAAACAAGCTTACAGCACGCCTGAGAGTAAATGGCTACTGTAGCTTATGGACACTTAAAATACTATAGGTGTTAACTAACGTGTTGCCGACCTTGAACCTCCCGTCCCCACGGAGCACTGGAATCCCTACTCACCGCAGGAACACAACACAAGGTTATTTTGGCTGCGATTTTCAATAGGGTGGAGACTGGGAAATTCTACCAGTCGGGCTGCCCCAAGTAGAAAGAAACCTCCAAAGAAATTTCTCTGTGCCCTACCTCTCTAAATAGTAATAGTGGCGGAGGCCCGTATAACGTGGTGCTGGGTATCTAGAGCCGTGGCAGGCTGGCTGCCCGACGAGAGCCGAAAAAATGAAACAGCTATAGTCAATTAATATGTATGTTTTGCTATTTAAATATGTGTGAACTTTATACGTCCACGAGAATGCTTTTTTGGTGGCATTGGTATGCATGCAGCGCGAATTAGCCCGCACTATGACATCTTCGTGCTCAAGACTCGCGACAGTAATCAGGCAAGTGAATACTTACGTGTAATTGAAACACTTCCACATCCATAGCCTGTCATGGCTAGCAGGGGGTACAAGGTGGGCGGGTGAGTGGGGCGCGGGGGATGTTCTCTGCCGGTACAGAACTCCACCGCCGCAGGTACCACCGCCGACGAATAGCGAGACACCGGCCGAGACAAACTCAGGACCGGGCTGCTCTTCATGATCAGCATTTCTACACAATAAATTAAATATTATTTTAACAATGACTAACAAAACACAGTGTTATCTGTAAAAAAATCTAGCTAGGTTTGTTGTACGACGAAACAATCAGTTTTAAGCTTTGCTCTTGTGAGAATAATGACAAGAATTTAATTTGATGTTTTTTAATCATTACTTTATTTTACAGAAAGTAAATTTGTTTTGTTACTAACAGTGCCCAGTGTTACCTAGTAAATTGAGGAATGACATAATTTCCCGTGTACAAATTTCATTAAAAATTAATATCATATTCGTTTTATAATACAAGTCTATCAGATAATTGGAAAAAGGGTACAAATACAGACAGTACTACGTAATTATTTATATAGGTACACAACTTTCTAATAATCAGTACCATACCTTGTAATTTTGAAGTACAAGAACCAACTAAATTATTTTGTGAGGTTACCAGGTGCTTCGAAGTCAAGGGCCTAATGCCAATAAAATTAAAATAGGACCAACCTTGAGGTATTCTCTATCCAACGAAAAAAGAATCATTAAAATCGGTTCATAAACAAAAAAGTTATGGCTGAAACATCCATAAAAAAAACTCGAATAGGAACCTCCTCCTTTTTTGAAGTCTTTTAAAAATAAACAATCACAATATAGATTTACTGGTTGGTTAATATACTAAAGAGACAAAATAACAAAAAAATATGCTTTCCAGAAAAAGACAGGAAACTAACAAGTACATTGTTTACCGTTAAATGTAGGTATATATCACGTTAATAACACCGGAATAGGTGGCGCGTCACGCATTTAGACAGATGAAAAGGCAGCAAATATTTTCACTGAATTTCCTTCGACAAACCGGCTAAAGGTGAATCGTGTGACATAATCGTTGGCTCAGCTATAGCTATCAGGAAGCGAATGAAAATATCAACCAAAGTATTCTTACAATGCCAGTTGCGTTTATCTGAGGGATTTTTTTTTGTTTATAGTAGTTCGGCTAATTGATGTTCTGTCTCTGATGGTAAGTAAAGCACAAACCAAACTCAGCGGTGACCAATACCTAATAAATAGGTAATTCACGTTACGCTTGAAGGACTCGATGTCGTAAGGAGGAAACACACTGGCCGGGAGACGGTTCCACGGTTTCACGGTACGACAAACATAAGACTAGAGAACTTTATAGTTAGTGTCGAGATGGAGGTTATCATAAAACTGTTGCTCTGAAGCACTGCGGCTGTGATTCTGTTGTAAAATTATTCAAGATAAATAAAAATACGTGCAGAATGTTAATTGTGACGTAATGAAAAATATTTTACTTTATTTTATTTTAATGCTTTGGAAAAACTTACAGCTGATTACTGCTAATGATAATTTTATTTTCATTTTATTTATCATAGCTCACCAACATAACATAGTCTTATATATTTTTAATAAAAAAAACCATTCATACAATAAAATTAAAATGCAGTTATATTTAAAGATGAACACGGCATTCTCAGACAACAGACTTGAGTAATAAATTTAACAATCTATATTAATAAATCTGTAGTCCATGTTTTTTTTGGAATTTCCCGATAGACATCCTTAGTAATATCATATTATAAATGATTAATGATGAATGTGAGTTTATTTGTTTGTTACTCAATCACGCAATTTAGCTAAATAGCTAAATTAGATGGAATTTGGCACCCAGGCAGCGTATAACCTGGATTAAGACAGGATACTTTTTATCCTGGTAAAGGCCCAATTCTGGAGTGCACGCAGACGAAGTATAAGCAAAAATACGACAATATGGGATTGGCTAGAGATTTAAAATTTGAAGATCTAAGATACAAAAGTGAACATAATAAATTGGGTTTAAAAAAACGATTTTTCATGTATTTTAAATCTTTATAATAATTATATTCATAGTCAATTGGAAAAAGCTAAAATATTTTTTTATTAATTATAAACAATTGAATATTTAACAATATTTAAAAAAAAAATCACTTGACTTCGAACGTACCACGTTGGTCGCCTGTTTTGTGACGTCATAATGTTAAAGGAATTTCATCGATTAAGAGTCAAAACATCTGTGTGCTACAATGAGTAGAAATTAACATTGTGACGTCACACTCGCTCGGGTTTGTTCGGGAACGATCGGCGCGTTTTCGTTACTGTATTGAAAAAAATATTTTTAATTTGACATAACTTTTTATTTATAGCTAAAAATAGTTTTGTTATAAAACTTATATACGATCTTTCCATTGATAACATTTTTTTAAACCCTATTTCTACCCATCCTGTGGTTTTCTTATGTTTCTCTTCACCAAAATCTCACTTTAATGGTAAGATTAGACCCAAAGTTTATCGAGTGTCTGAGAATGATGAGCAACCAATAAGCTATCAGTAAATATTTTTATATTCATATCACTAACAGTTCCTTTTAAAAATTCAAAAATCTAATATACTTAACAACTGGAATAATTACAACCCGGTATTACCTTCCAACCTGGAGTTTTCTTATTTATTTTATTTTTACATTCGATAGACTAATACTTACTCATATGAGAAATTATGCCAACAGTTCATATAATATTCTCTTTTGTTTCATGAACAACACTATTTCTCATCATTTTCCATTATCTCATCATATACTTTTTCTCTGTAGATCAACTTTGCACAGATGGCGATAAAAATGACTTCCGTTTTAAATTATAATTTCATTAAGTCGTCGACCAACTTCCGCTACATATCGGTTACTCTATATTTATTGCCAAAACTCCTGTTCGTCCGTGCGATATGTTAGATCAGCGCGGGAAGTTAGTAGTTAATTTATAAAGACCCAAAACAGACCATATTCTGTTTTATTAATAGCGGAAGTAGATAACATTTAGTATTTTGAACTATAATTCAAAAACAAATTCACAAACGTGGAACCAGTTAAGTATTAAATAAATGTGAAGCTACCACTAAATATTTCAATCTTTATAACTTTCTAGTAATTCGTGGTGTTGTTTATGGAAAAACCGCAAAATTCAAAAATGCGAATAAAGTCAAAATTATAAGGCTCGCAGATTATTCGCGACTAATTTGTCACGTAACGTTTCCATCTAAAATGCCAAGAGCGAAGTCATTCCGCTGGCAATTACGTTTTGTTTACATTCCACTGGAACACGTAATTTAAACCTTTATACTGAAGCTGTTTGTTATTTAGTGCTACGTTGCGCTGTTATTGGATATAACGAATTATTCAATCTGTCTATTACAAATGAAGAGTTGCTGAATTTCTGAAGCTATGTTTCTTTTGTCACGTTTAGTAAAAAGGTAAAATTGAGAGCTGTGCGCGCATCATGTGACGGAATTGCGTCATGATGAAGTTATGTAATGTAAATTCGTTTTTCAACACATTTGATCAAAAAATGCATTTACGAAGCTTTGTTAGAAAGTTAAAAATTAAGCACCATACAACGGAAAGTGCGCTAAAATTTTTACCGCACGCTCCGTTGTTTAGCGCCGTGCGAATGCTTTATGGTTTTTTCATTTCCAAAAAAATATGATAATTCCACCAAAGAGTTTACTAGAATAAATAAGCTGAATGGTGGAAACTTGGAAGCACTTTTTATTAATACATTTGTCTAATTTTAATACTAAAGAGAAAATGAGACGAAAGATGTAGTTCTAATTATAACCTCGCGAACGTGACGCCATTTGCAAATGCGCGCCATTGTCATATCAGAAACGTCAAAGATTGTTGCGACTTTCCGACTGATATTTATAAACAAAATATGATATGAGTGAAACGCATTTTTTGAGCAAATGTGATGAAAAAGTATTATATTAAATTGGGTAAAATTAAAATGTATTAATAAAATTTTACTTATTTAAATTTATTCTATAGTTTCTACAAATTTAACGAAAATTAAAAATCTACGAATAGTGGAATATCCGTATTGCAAATTTAATATTAATAAATGAGCAGATCTTTTCTAATACAGATTTACCTATATTATTAATATCGCGGAAACGGCAGTAAAGATTTCAATAATATTTTGTATGTAGATAATGTTTTACTGGTCAATTTTCCAAATTTGGTACAAGACGCTAGCGAGGGTTGGTTTCCAAGAAATTTATGATAGTGAGAAGAGAGCATATTTCCAGGAACAACAAAAGCATGTGATTTAAATTACAAAGAAAATACTTACGACTGATGGGGTTCGAAGCGCGTATCAGGTGGTGACCGAGCTCCTATCAAACACATCGTGGAATCAGAAGGAGCGAGTATTCTTAGTTGCAGAGTAGCTCTCGGGTACCACCATCTTCGTTCTTCCACTGCCACTGCCACCTTACCAAATAATCAAGAATTATATTGCATCATAAGAAATGTCAGTAATACAAAATTAGTAGTATTTTTCTAGACTGTATTGTTTTTACCGGCCATCGTAATAAGGAACCATTTTATTAATAGTGATAGAATCCTTGCAAGGTTCTACCGCTACAAAGCAGCACTACTTGCGTTTTTAAGTATATGTCCGAAGGTAAACGCGTTGGGACAAAAGACATTCCGACTTCTAAAGCCTCAGTTAGGATTGCTATATTTTTTGAGATTAGTTATTAATAAAATCTGTTATGTGGTATATAGTTGTTATTATTATTTGGCCCTATGTTATGTAATATTAGTGGCATTTTACGTGATATAGTTCGGTTGTTATACACAAGTGAAGAGTATTAATTTTTAATAACTAGAAATCTGCATTTTTACTTATGCACTGCAACCGCCACCTTGTTGAGCTTTATTGGAAGATTACAAGTAGAATTAGAAAAATACTATTCACGTGACGTTAGCAGAATAGTGTATGAATACAGTTGCAATTAAATAAAAAGAAAAATAAGTGTAGTATAGTTAGTCACCAATTATTATCAGGTGGAGTGCAAGCCTGTATACTATTACATAACATACCTAAAAATAGCACTATTGTCATTTAGTGATCTAATTTAACAAAACCGTAGTGACTAGCTAACTTTAAACATAAACATTGGAATTACACTTGGAATGGGCAAACAGCTGTAACAAGCTACCAACCGATTCCGGCTACAATCCTCGGAATTACAGCGTTCTTAATTGCAGCCTTTAACCTTCAACGGATTGCCTTTCATTAGGGCGCTTGTTGATTAAACGAAACTTTATTGGCCAGTGAAATGACGTCACAAATTACACAGTATTTAACTTATTAATATACATAAAATTTGTGCACTTACAACTGAATATTAATAAACGTAAACAGGAAAAATAATTTATTTAACAACTTTATTTAATGTTTCCAAATAGTCTTCCTAAGCCCGGTGAAGCTGTAAAAGCCGTAAGGCTCCAGTGCCCCTAAGACTCAAATCGAAAAAGAAAAACAGCCTTACAGTACTCGCATATGATGTGTAACATCTGACATGTTATCCTACTATGAAATTGAGATGAAATATATGTGAAGTCAATTTATTCGTCATATTATTGGTCGTATATATTTTAAGCATAGAAAATGAGTGCACAGCTGATGCGAACTTTTTTTTTTCCCTTTCTCTTTCTCGTCACACATACGCATACACTATGTTGGCCGACAGTAGGTACATCGTGGTACCAACCTCACGCAAAATGGGTTGGCACCATCTCACAGCAATCTCACCGCCACCGCGCTAGCTCATTTGGTCAAATCAAATAGCGCTCGCTTCCCCGGTTTCTTGTAACACATTTCTGTTCTTTTTCCAAAAATCACTCCTGCAAGAAATATGCAGCAACCGAGCGGAAAGATGTTACACATCAAAATAAAAGTGTTAAAACCAAACAACGTCTATATCTTGGACGTCTTTATATAAACTGAATTGAGAGCCTGGTCCTTCTTTAATGTCGATAGATAAGATGATACTAGAATTGTGTCTGGTTGGATCACGACTACTATACACTACATGTAATATCTACCAAAGTGATACGTTTAGGCGTGTCACGTTCCTGGATTAGCCGTGTTTTGGTGGCACGTCATAGTGACCATACTGTAACCTGATGGTGAGCACAGTGAAATCCAACAACATCGGCGACTACCGCGAGATTTATAATCCATCGGCTCTCGGTTGTAGCCAATGTATTTATATATTTTACTGTGTGTGTGTGTGTGTGAGTAGTATGTATTTTTTTAATTCGTTATAGGTTTCAATCTCACCTTATATTAATTGACGACATGACCCAAGATGTTAACACCTTAAGCCTAGTGGAAAGACTGGTTCTCAAGTCTGGAACATACCTATAGGTGCTTGTCGACAGATTTTCAACTTGATAGTGTTAGCTAGTTAGGTGGGCATTAAAAAAGCCCTGTGGTTTCATCACGATGTTTTCCTCCACTGAAAGCTCAGGCTCATTGCAGGGATTCGAACACACGTCGATCCCTCATCCGTCGCTGAACTAACGTAAGAAGTTAAACCGAGTCGCACAAAACCTATTTATGCTTATTCTCTAGTCTAAGGTAGTTATTTGACAATGTTAATGGTTAAATTAGTCTTTAATAAAATTATGGAAATAAACGAAACCATAAAAATGACATTAATAAAGAAAGGTAGCTAATTGGCGACACCATTATGAAATTTGTCGTCGCAAAATGTCGCCCAATAACCTTAAAGCTGAAACTGTTAAGGGTAATTAAAAGTGAGGTTGCTATTAATTTTCTTTTCCGCCAACGATTTATTAATATTTCCTTTGATGTGACGAAACGAAATTTCATGCTGTAATACTGGTTGGTATCCTTTGAAAATTATGGTTTATGAAAACGTGGGTAATTTTTCTGAAGTAAGAGATTTCGTAATATTAATAACCCTTCGGTATAATAGCAATAATAAATTTTACGTAAGTAATTAAATGTCCTAAATTATTTACAGAATTATTTAAGCATCTGTGTTCGTCCACAATTCTGCTAACGTCACGTGAATAGGAAATATATCTTCTTTTTTTTGTGCCAACTTGAAATGCATCTTCTTAATTATATATATACATATTAATAAATCTGTAATTTCCAAATTTCCCTATAGACATAATGTATGAAGAACACTGATCACAAATATGTCATTAATTTTTTTGTTTGTCTACTTGTTTGCATTTAACTCAAATACGGGTCGACCGATTTTTATGAAATTTTGAACACGGGAAGCTTACGTCATTGCTAAAATAATAGGTTATAAGAACTTTCAATAATACTTTTAGATATTTGAAAAAAGAATACAACCGATTTTCATGATAATTCTACACGGAAAGTATATACAATATGTAACAAACGCCTAATTGTTCAACTACTCAGCAACGGCCACTAAGCATTGCCTTAATAATAACTACGCAAAAAAATTGATTTCATACGATATAGAAACTACACTTCGGTACGGTCTTTGCTTTCTTAATGTACGGTGATACAACAAGAATATATATTTCACATTCAGATTTCCTTGCAGAATGATTTAATTTACTGCAAGGAAATAAACTTATCAATTGTTATTCCAAAAATATGATGAATCATATTAGAATTGACGACTGGAAAAAAGACAATCCTGATTTCATATAATATATAATTTTAATACTTTACAAGTTTTAGCGTTTGGCCATAACGCCTGATGTATAAAGCGACGATGGTAGCCCAAGATGATATAAGTCTAGTAAGAGAACTGGCGCTCAAGTGCATCTGTCGGAACACACCTTAGGTGCTTCACGACAGATCTTCAATTTAAGGGTGGTAGCTAGCCAGACGGGTATTAGAAAATATCCTAACACCATACTATAGTTTCATCACGATGTTTTTCTTCGTCGAAAGTTCAGGCTCTATTAAGGGATTCGAACTCACGTCAATCGACACCTTATAAGTACATGCTACCACTGAGTCAGCATTGTTTTAAAATTGTACACCTAGATCCCGTGATGTGCTTTACTTACTAGTGAAATAAAATTCTATACCTTTTCATATTACATTGTTTATACTACAAAGGTAGCAAACAAGCAATTCTCTTTGAACTCTCCCTACCCCAAGAAGCTTTGGAAACCCTATTCACCGCAGGAACTCAACACTAGGTCATTTAGCTGCTATTTTCTGTAGGGTGGAGGTATTCCACCAGTCGGGCTGCCCCAAGTAGAGAGAAATCCCCAAAGAAATGTGGAGTGGATTTATATAATTATGTTGTTGGATTACATATGCCACCAACTGGATCGTGATCACCATAAATATTAAACAAACTAGTCTCGTTTCAAATCATCTGTTGTCAGTTGTTCAATTGTTCAATTCAATTGTTCAATCAATGTTTTGTGCAATCAATGTTCAAGTATTATAATTATATCCAGTAACTATAGTAATTTATGAATGGAGTTTCATCTTTTAGTGGTGGTAACTGTTCTTCGATTATTAAATAATAAGACTGGCAATCTCAAATGCATTATAGTCTGTTGACAAACAATCGCACAGAGTAGATAGTCGCCAAAGAATTTTAAAATGTTGTCATACAAATAATAACAGGCAGATTAACCGTAATAGAACAAAATTTAAAATATCCTATTTGACAAAATAACCTCTGTAATGTGTTAAACGTAAAAATTAATGAGTTATCGTTGAATTCCGACCACTGAGCGACAACTAGTTATAATTATGTTATGTTTATATTAATTAGTCTAAAGAAACACACCTCTTTATGAAGAAGCCGTACGTGGAAGCTCGCCACATCGCTCACAGGTTCACCGCTCTCCGTGACGTAGTATACTAGGAGAGAACTAACCGGTGCCATGTCTGCTTTCACTGGGAACCTGTCAGAATATAAAAAAACTGAGTTAATTAACATACGTGTCCGTATAAAAAAGTCATGACATACTTAAACATGACTAAAGCTACCAAGAAGTTCCTTTTTTATACAAAAAAAAAATACTGTGGATTAATTATTCCCAAACTGAAATTATTTATATTTTATTCAATTTAAGCCATAAGAAGGTACTATACTAACGGTTCGCAAAACACATCAGTCCTCGAGAAGAGCCGGAATATCGCCGGGTTTATCAAGTTTTTTTTTTTACAATGTAAATAATGTTTACGTGATTATATTATTTGAATGTACCTGGACTTTTTTTGCTATGCCCTATGCGTTAAAAGCAAATCAGAGTTGTATTTGTGCTATCATTTTTTTGTTACTCCTCCGTCTTTATTTCCTATTTTCCTCTATTCTGTCCTGCTTCTTTTCGATGTATTTCCCTAATCCTATACTATTTCCAATTTTATTTATTACAATTTGTTATCTTTATTAAAAATTTTGGCCTTAAAATTATCTTATTCTATACAGAGGCTTTAATTCTCTTCTGTTGTTTCTTACCTTATATATATTTAATTATTATCCATATATCATATCCTTTCAATTTATTTCATCATTCATAAATTCACTATTTATGTTTCAGTCACTAATATCATTTATTACGGCTCATGTTATCTATTTTTTCTAAAAAAAATAATTTTTAATAATTCTATTTTTTCCTCCGACCTAGATAATTTAGTGTCCCATTAAAAACTCTAAAATCTAAGATGGCCGTCAAAAATTTACAAAAATCATTGGGTGAATCAAGAAGTATTAATTGATAATAAAAAGAACACGATGGCAGATATAACTTTAGTTAATTGAATCCAGCTGATAATTGGTGAGTAAATATCATTCTTCATTACAAAATTTAAATACAAACTTAGTTTTCTGATAGCGGATGATGGATCAACTTATATTAATATCAATTAAACAATATATATATATATATAATTTGAAATTAATTAACAAAACAGTGAAAATTAATTGCACTACCCTGGTAAAATTACTCATACACGGTTGCACATATTTATACAGTGTTGTTCTCTGATTGCCAAGCACACGTTTGTTATAAAAGCGGATTCCACATTTGTTACTCTGAAGGTTTCATCAGCATTTTTCTCAAATATGTGTGATTACACTCATAATAACCATAACCTTTTGACATTAGAAATTGCTTGACATGATCTTTGAACTAATTGTCCGGCTAATCGGTAATGTGCTTGAAATCTTATTACATTACCTAATACTATTAGTTAAAAATTTTAATTGGTCTTACTAATTATAAAACAAGGAATTATTTGTGTTTATTTTTAGTATTAAAAATACACAATTTACTAAATCTAGCTTCCATCAACGGCAACCAGAGAGACATGCAACCCATCATCAGTCGAGACTGTCATGCCGGCTTTCAAGTCTGTCAGCAGTTCATTACCCTGAGGATGGTGGATGCGATCCAGTTATTTGATTACTAGGTACCGTAAGCGTAGGTAAGCCGGTGTGGCTTACTTTATATATTCGCTAATCAGCTACTCGCTACTCCATGTAAAATATCACCTTTGTAAAAACATTATATACATTACAATATCTCTCATCTATCTAACTAAAAGTAATAATTCACCATAATCCTTTGTATTTTTATTAATTAGCCACTGTAGTGAATTACAGTATAGACCCGACTAAATCCGATGTTAACGTTTTATTAATCTAAATGTACAAAGTCCACTAGCCCAGAAAGTCACAAATCAGTAGCCAACATCCAATATTTGTCGTCGTAAATTTTACGCCTCTCGCTTATTGTTAGAGGCCGCCGTTACTTTTCTGTTTTCTCGTAAAGCATTAATTCAATTGCAATACAATTTAGATTACACATATCAGATACACCTATGTGACGAAAGAATCATCAGACATCATAATATAGCTATATATAAGCACATGACACGGTACTGACATAAAAATTACGCAGGCATAAAAAATCATACTTGGGATGAAATCACCCACGGTATACAATATATTTTTTATCAATAATGAATTATTCTAAATATAAACTATAACAAATTGAAATAGTGAATAAAAAATGTGGAATGTAACCGAACAAATAATAAAACCGTAAAACATACAATTGGTTAGTAAAACGAATGAAACTAATTAATTGTATATCAAGAATTATATTTTACAAGTACACACGTACCTATATTCCTCTGTGAAATATTAATACAGATAAAACACCCCCTGTTTATATATTATTTTGTCTTATTTTCCTCGTTTCGTCTGCTGAGTAAAATATTTACGTACATAAAAAGCTTTACATTTTCCTTTAATCTCGGCTCGTAAAGATCGTATTGTTTTTTTTTGTGACACAAGGACATAAATAGTACAACTATAACATGGTTTTCATTACGTGGATATATTAGTAACATATATTGACAGCCAAGTTGAATAACTTCGTAACATGAATTATAATAAAATCTATATATTTATATATATATAAAAGCGAAATACCACTTATCACGAGATCTGCGAAACTATAGGTCCAAATGACTTGAAATTGAGCATAATTACTCCTTTCACTGAGAACGGATTTCACGCAAATCGTTTCACGCAAAACGGGTGAAACGGCGGAAGACCTAAAAACGGCTTGACCGATTGATATGAAATATTGTACAAGGTAAATATACATTATTTTTTATGATTGACGGGTTATAAGTATTGACAAGAGGGTTCTTGTTTTTTTTAGGTATCGTAAAAAAAAACTCACCCGATTTTGATGTAATTTCGTACACGAGAAGTAAGTATATGTCTTTCCATAATTGATAAGCCATAAAAATATAGAAAATAATTATTTTCAACGGAGGAGTTCATGTCATTCCTCAATTGATAGACGATATGAATTGCCAGTAATATGAGTACAATAAAAAATATAAAAATAAAACTTCGCAAATGACTAAATTATCTATTATAAATATAGTTTATATTACTGGTATTCAAGCTGTAAGTATATGTCATTTCATAATTGATAAGCCATAAAACATAGAAAATAATTATTTTCAACGGAGGAGTACATGTCATTCCTCAATTGATAGACGATATGAATTGTCAATAATATGAGTACAATAAAAAAGAAATATAAATATAAAACTTCGCAAATGACTAAATTATCTATTATAAATATAGTTTATATTACTGGTATTCAAGCTGTAAGTATATGTCATTTCATAATTGATAAGCCATAAAAACATAGAAAATAATTATTTTCAACGGAGGAGTTCATGTCATTCCTCAATTGATAGACGATATGAATTGCCAGTAATATGAGTACAATAAAAAATATAAAAATAAAACTTCGCAAATGACTAAATTATCTATTATAAATATAGTTTATATTACTGGTATTCAAGCTGTAAGTATATGTCATTTCATAATTGATAAGCCATAAAACATAGAAAATAATTAATTTCAACGGAGGAGTACATGTCATTCCTCAATTGATAGACGATATGAATTGTCAATAATATGAGTACAATAAAAAAGAAATATAAATATAAAACTTCGCAAATGACTAAATTATCTATTATAAATATAGTTTATATTACTGGTATTCAAGCTGTAAGTATATGTCATTTCATAATTGATAAGCCATAAAAACATAGAAAATAATTATTTTCAACGGAGGAGTTCATGTCATTCCTCAATTGATAGACGATATGAATTGTCAATAATATGAGTACAATAAAAAAATAAAACTTCGCAAATGGCTAAATTATCTACTAGAAATATAGTTTATATTACTGGTATTCAAGCTGTGAGTTATGTTAATAAATAAATAAAATTACGGGTAGAAAATAATGACTGCGTTACAAACGCACCGCTAGTATTAAATAAATTTACAAAATACTAGCCGTGCATGCGTTTATTACGCATTAATTATGTACTTCTCGGTATATTATTTTTATTCATAATATTTTTGCGGTTACATTGATCATTTTTATAGCTTATTAATTTAGGAATGAAATATACAGTCCTCTCGTATACAGAATTTCACTTAAATCAGTTAAATCGCTTTTGGGTTCAATCCAGATATACAAACTGTCATATATGTTCAAAAAATAATTTAATGACATATTCGTGGTCAGTGTCCTTCATATAAGACGACTCTCGGGAAATTTGAAAAAAAAAACCGACATGTACACACAGAACAATAAAAATAACACGTGTTATCCCTAAACATATGTATAGCGTATGCCCTTTAATAAATTTCGCATAATTCACAAGACGCGGGAAGTCGACGTGTCCCAAAGGCGTATTCATCACCCGGCTTGTCAACCGGCCTGGCGACGAATTATGGCCGCTTTTTATCAGATCAAACTCGGTAAGTCGTGATTTTGCAGTTGTAGAAGTTTTCCACTTAATTTTTGTTTTGCATATTATTTCAAATTACTTTTCCTTTACGTGGTATTTCTTCAAACTTTATTGTTATCGCCATTCGGTTAGATCTCTTTCCAAAGGAAACTAATCCATATAACATAACAAATAAATAAATTTCTATTAAAAAATAATTACCAAAAAAAAAACTATATTTCCATTCTAAAAAGATCTGAGTAAATCTCAAATAGCGTCTAAAGACGTTTTACTTTAAAAAAAAAACTTTGCTTTTGAGTATTTCTTATATCGTTTTTCAATCAGCCGATATATATTCATTTATGAAAAGAGTTGGTATAGATCTGTACCCGATTGGGTCCCTACTATCATGCACGTAATGGTTAACCCGTCACAGTGACTATCTTTTAGTTGGATCAGCCAGTATATACATCCGACCGCCGATAGGCCCGCTGGTCGGCATGATAACGGCTAACGTCGATGGATTGCCGATCTCTCTGTGGTCATCGTTGTTTTTAGAGTGTATTGTGTTTACCATGAACCTGCACTTTGAACAAACATGTCAAACAAAAACATGTCATAGCGTACATGGAAATGTTCAGTCAATTAAGTGTATTGTACAGTAACAACTCAACAATCAATATCACGTGGGAATCCAATATGCCGCGTCGAATTTCGAAACAATTTGTGATCTTGTCGGCAAACGAGATGCCCTCAGGGCCAATTGGAATATGTTCACGTTCGTTTTGATAATTTGATTTGATATTACTGTGGTTTATTTTCAATGCAAATTTAAAAACACAGAAAATAATATTATGTAGGATCACTCAGTGGTAGCATGTACGGACATAAGTTCAATGGTTGTAAGTTCGAATCCCTACAATGAACCTGAGTTTTGGGTGAAGAAAACATCGTGATAAAACCATAGCATGTAAGGCATTTTCTAACGCCAGCCTTGATAACTACTCCACACGAGTTGAAAATCTGTCGCCAAGAACCTATAGAGGTCTTCTCGCAGCCGCATTTAAGAGTCAGTTAAAATCAGGTGAGATCGTGGCAAAATAATAAAAACTATAAAAAAAAAAATGAATGGTATTTTGAAGAAATTCGGTTAGGTAATAATAACTCAAAACAATGTTCATATTATTTGACAATCAGAACAGAGTTAAGCACTTACGTTAATTTGTACAGCCGGCTTAAAGCATTTCAAGTTAAATTAAGTATATGATTTTTCTTTAGATATTTTTGGCTTGTGATTATTTCATACGGAATAAATGTAAATCATAATTTACATTTATTTTGACTTCAGATATGCGCTGTATTAATAATATCTCTAGTATATAATTAAGCATGTTAAACATGTAGGAAAAGTGTTGACTACGTCTAATACTATGTTTTTATGTTGAAAGAGTTTGTGAGATAGAATATGTATGTGTTTGTATGAATATATTCGCGTGTGTGGGAGTATGTGCATGTGTATGTATTGTTTATTACCTAAGTAAGTGGAATTGAATGTTTAAAACTATACTACATTTTAAATGCGAAAGGTATCTCTCTGTTACTTATACACGACTAAACCTGTAAACCGATCGCAATGAAATTTGGCATAGAGGCAATCTGGAACCTCAAAAAAAGTTTATAGTACATTAAACACGCAGACGAAGTTGCGGGAAAAGCTAGTTGATGCAATATTTGTTTTAAACCTCGTAGTTTTATCGAGAGTGTTTTAATCTTAATAGTATTTTTAATTGAAGATACCATGTCTAAATAGAATATGTTTTTTTACTTATTATCCGTTTTTTGTTTGTCAATCGTATTTTTATATTTACATACTTATAAAAAATATATAGCATATAATATTATATCATGTATTTAATTATAATTTCTTATTTAATTATTACGCTGTTCAGTTGAGATGGGTATTATTAGCAGATATGTTATTAAAAAATAAGTCATGTGGACACTAATCAAGAACTGAAATTCAATTGCTATACGGTAGTAGCAATAGAGAAGTTTTTTAAAACAATTAATAACAAATTAGAATACAAGGAAACCAAACGTATTTGTGAATATATATAAATAAAATAGGATATCGTAAAAACTCTTTCGAGGCCCTGGGGGGCTCGTTCATCAAAACCGTCATAATCTTGTTTCCGTGCGGACGCGGACACATTGAACGATATTTTTTATTCATTCGTTTGTTTTTCGTATATTTAATACCAATGTATTGCTATAGGCTGACCCATGCAAATACTTCACATATTATAGAATGTAAACAAACTAACTGAGAATAAATTGATTTCGTGATAACAAAGTTTTTTTTATAAAAAATTATAATCACGAGAGCATTCACTTTAAACTATTTTGATCCGTGAATAACGGGGCACATATCTTTGATATCACGTATGACTGATTAAGTTTGATAAGGATCTACATGACAATATGGTGTTGTTAAAAAACACATTATTTTTTTGTTGTTTTTGGGACTTTTATTCTACCGAATATATCAGTCCCATTGTACCCCATCCTTTATAACATCATATCAAAAGAGTCGCTGATGAGTTAGCACTACAAGGTCATAAAACATCTTTGCAACATCTGAATAAGGTTCTGCCAAAATGCTGTGAAAAACACACAAAATAATATAAGTACATATAGAGATTTAGGATTCCTTAATTCTCGGTTTTAAAGAATGAATGACAATTTTTCCCTACTGACTTTTACAGAGTGTAGATCTTATCCTTCGAAGACTTGAAATATATGTGTATGAGACTCCAAATTTCTTAAAAAGTTATTTACTTATTATATCTTAAGTTTTCGTTGTAGTAAGACCGTAACAATTTTAACCAAACATTTCTAGCTCTTTTCTAGTTGCTAAATAGATATGAGCATCTTCCACGGGTCTGATCGAGTTGAAATTTGGTATTGGGTTACTTCCCTTATATGAGAAGAACATGACAACATTAAGCTAATGCCGAAGCATAATCTGAAATCTGCAGGATACCTAACTGCTCATCAACTTACTCCGTAGATATCGAGTATGGGCTCATTGGAATGGTCTCAATGAGCATATTACTTGTGTCGGTGGTTTCTTAAATGATAAATTTACCTTGTATAAAATTATAACTAAACATTTTTTTTATCTATAGGTTTAGCATTGTCATCACAATCTCACCCGATCTTAAGTGACGATATGGCGTAAGATGGTAAACACGCTAAGCTTATTGAAGACTGGCTCTCAAATGCAGCTGTCTGAACACACCTTATAGGTGCTTGGCGAAAGATTTTCAACTTGAGGGTGGTAGCTAGCCAGGCGGGTATTAGAAAAAGCACCACCACTATGCTATGGTTTCTTCATGATGTTTTCCTTCACGAAAAGGTCAGGCTTATTGCAGAGATTCGAACTCGCGTCCATCGAAACGATGTCCGTACAGGCTACCACTTAGCCATCATTGGCTGTACTATATAAATCGATTATTATTATTATGCAATGGACTTGTAAATGTCGCGAACCGGTAAACAATTTATAAAGATCGTAATAACGGCCCTCATAGAATTCTCCCCCGGTTTTGTATAGAATTGATGATTATCTCTTAATTACCCAAAGTTTATTTATTACCTACCTCTTTTTATATCTAAAGTGGTCGCCTAATGGTTTTTTCAGTCTAATTACCGCAAGAGAATTAATTGTTAATGTAATAATTATATTCCCCCTCAACTGGTTTGGAACTCCTTAATGTTGATTGCTGTTTGTTGTTTAAAAGCCGTTAAAGATCGTTTAAGATTAAATGACTGTATTGGATATTTAAAAAAACGCGAATAAATGCAATAAATAATATATTTATACCTGAATAATTGTGTGCTTTTTTATACCTACTATATTATTATTACTTTTTGTATGTACTTATTTAATAAAGTCTTGTTTACATTTTTGCATATTTATCAGTGACTTTTGTACCTGCGAGTTTACGTTCGAAAACTTTATAATCTGATCAGTAGTTTCAGAGAAATACACTCTTCAAATTTACGTTTTTATCATCTCTATTTTTTTTTTAATGTGTGTTATTTGGGTATTACATCTCACTTAGTTCTTCACTAAAATAATTGTATAAATATCATTTTAATGCATATGTTCCTCTGTATTTTAATGTATTCATTAATAACTAAAAAAAGCATCTGTTGGCAGCATTTCTAATGAAAATATACGTATTCAAATAACATGTAAGAGCTGCCATCTACTAACAATATTTTTAACTAACACGACAACTGTTTAAAGATATAGGAGGATGCAGAGATGTAGAGGATTATAAGTTCGTGTTTGATCATATTTAATTATTTTTTAAATAATTTCAAATTATTATATGAACTTTAAATAAAACGAATTAAATTATTCTATGCCGATGATGCTATTTCACCACCATTCGAAATGTAATTAATGTCTATGAAAACATGACTGGAATTAAACATCAAAGAAAATTTATTTATTATTATCGTTGTTCTCAGGTTTTTAAGGATCAAATATTCTTTACATGTATTTCATAAACTTTAAACTTAATTACTAGTGTTAATTATTTCATTGAACTTGATACTTTAATTATGAAATCTTTACGAATGGGAAAATAACTAATAAACAAGGGCTGTACTTTATCTAGTGAAATACTCATCATAGAGATTAACTTTACAATTTTTAAAATGATTTATTGTCTCGCTATTACTGCTACTGTGCTTTGATAGGTTTTTTTTTTTTTCGAACTGACTATACTGTTAGCCTTAGGGGCCCTGGAGCCTTTACGGCTTTTACAGCTTTACCGGGCTTGGGGGCGAGCGCTTAGGGCACTCAGCCACGAAAGCTAAGCAACAACATCCGAGGGTGCCAAAGTGGCCGAACCTCGGCTCGGACTGTTGCGCGTATGCAATTAAGTCGCGATCTGACTAAATACCTATCATTCGATCTAAACTAACTATACATATATACATGTTTCTGCCCCCTGGGAGGAGGGAGGGAACATGTGTATGTGTATTTAGTGGTCTGAAATATTTTGTCTAATCTAACTAGGCAAAAAAAGAAAAAAAAAAGGTCCCTTACAGAACCTATGTACTTGTGTGTTGTGCATGTGTGTATAATGCAGTGTCATGTGTGGCTGTGAAAGCTAGTGAATGTAGAGTTACTGTATCGCGCGAACGGCTACTTGACTCAAGGGCTCCATGCCGATGGATCGGACCTAGGCTTGAGTTGCCGCAGAGGAGGGTGGTCGTGGCGGGGTTTTGATAGGCTTATAACTGTTATGAGTAGGGTTGCAAACTGATCCGTGTGAGCTGGTACGTCTGGTTTCTAGACCCTTAGAGGATGCGTCCCGCAAAAGATGTTTACGCCAATTCTTCTGATTTGTGGTACCTACAGCTTGATTTTCGAGTAGAAATAGAAGTGATGTGATCACTTCTTCAAACTTCTTTCCTAATTATACAGTTTATTTACTTTTTATGAAAGTAATTGTTGATTACTATTTATATTTCTCGCCTTCCAATATTATTGTGACAGTTGGGCCCAATTTTTTTTAGCCACGTTTCTCCAAAATCTATGCATTAAGATTGGCAACCCTTGTTATGAATATAATCAGTTGAAGTGCACTGATTTTGCAAAGCTCGGATATAAAAGTACTTACGTATAGTTAAATCGGCAGAGATCAGAGTCGTTTCCAGGTATCGGAGCTGGGACAGCAGCCCAGTGCACGGCTCGACCGCCACTGGTAACCGCCGCCAGCAGCCGCTGACGACAACCGCAAGACGACCATACACTAGCGCTTGCTATACCACCCGCCTATACAACAATACAATATAACAATTTTTTATCAGTGGTACAGTGTACAAATTAACGTCGGTTGACGTGAGTTCAAATCCCTGCAATGAGCCCGAGCTTTCGGTAAAGGAAAACATCGTGAGGAAACCATAGCATGGTGGTAGGGCTTTTTTTATTGCCGGTCTGGCTAGCTACCACCGTCAAGTTGAAAATCTGTCGCCAAGCACCAATAGGTGTGTTCCGGCAGATGCACTTGAGAGCCAGTCTTCCAATAGGTTTAAAAATCTAACAACACGCATTGGTACACGAGAAATTTCTTTGGAGATTTCTCTCTACTTAGGGCAGCCCAACTGGTGAAATACCTCCACTGTACAAAACCTAAATAACCACGCCGCAAAATAACCTCGTGTTGTATTCCTGCGGTGAGTAGGGTTTCCAGAGTTCTTTGAGGTTCAAGTTGGTGTTACAAGTGTCAATTTGCTAATGTAACCGATTACCATACGTCGGAAATTAGGATTATTTACCGCCTTAGTTGTGTAAAAAAAATGATGATGACAGCTAACTAGACGGTCACCAGATCAAGCCCTACAACCATCTATAGGTTCATTACGATGTTTTCCTTCTTCCTTCCTACGTTGAGCGACGCGGTGTCTGAACGTCTTACCACTGAGTCATATTTATTCCATAGAAGCATACAAAGAAGATGACGTTGGTAAAAATCGATTGATTAATGATATGTTACTGGAGACCGTTTCACAAGATAGATTTAGACCAATCCTAGAATAAGTTTTAAATTAATGAAACCATTTTGAAACAGCATGATGGCAGAGAGTTTTCTAATACTACCCATTAGCTGCCACCTTCAAGCTAAAATCTTGTTGCCAAGCTTTTATTCTTGTGGTCTGGAACATGCATTTTTAGGCCTATATCCCCTTTGTATATTAACCTTTTGATAACTTTGTCATTCCTAAGTTCTTTACTCGAAAAAAACTGTTTTCATTTTGATTTTAAATGGTGTTTTGCCAGGCAAAAACACTGCGATTGTACCTGACATTATTTCTTTTATTCTGTGTAACTGAAATAATTGCAATTTTGAAGTATATTAGTAATTAAGGACTAAACTATTATGTAAACAAGCTTTCCCCATATACGTAGTTCATTGCTTTCCAATAGTTAATAACTCAACCACACCTAGCAGAAAGTAGCAGAAAAATATTCTCCATGAAAATACTTAGATGTCAACGATGTTGAAATTTATCAAACTCACACGGGTGCGGGTGGTTACACTGTGGAGAATTTTTCAAATAAATTATCACACGGGTGAAACTGTGGGGCACAGCTAGTTCATGTATATATTTTCTGTCGAATTACCTGTAACGGAGTCGGCAGATTCTCAACAAGGAGATAACATTTTGAAGTGGAGTTCCACCTGCGGATTCTCTCTCGAGCCAGAACGTAGTGAGTTTCTATCTCTTTACCCTCGACAGCAACTAGTTCAGCCTGCAACAATAAATACACGCTTTATTGTCTTCTTCTTCTTCTTATTTAATGGCAACGTGGTGTCTGACATAAGCAAGTCTGAACGGAGCCTACAAAATCTATAATTCAAGTAATATTACCAATCACAAATCAATCTTTACTTTATTGTCAATAGTTGCGAAATTTACAGCCATAATCTGTCTAGATAAATAAAATGATTAAGGTTTGCCGATGTGCGCGGATCACGGAAAAACTACGGGATAGATTTTGATAACAAAAAATCTGTATCAAGCCTAAGGTACTTGATCCTTATAAAAAACACGGTATCTTCATTCAATAAAAAAGTTATTAAAGTTTTAAGAAATTACGATTTCTTCTGTCATTCACGCGAGCGTAGCCGCGGGTACGGCTAGTTAAATAATAAATGTAAATCCGTTATAATAAAAACATTGTAATAAATATCTCGTTTAAAAAATACTACACCGAGAATAGTATAAGGTTTTTCAATAAGAACCGGGAATCAATAAAATAAAAACACATTGTTTAAAAACATATTATCTTTGTCGAAAACTTACTCTTTGGCATATTTTATGGAATACTACATTATTCAAATGACAACCTCTGCAACGTATGGTAGAGTGAATACGAGAAGTCAAATTATGATTTATCGAATGAGACATTCAATGGACAATTGATTTCAAGATTCGGGGGCGAGACATGCCCTTCAAGTTCATGTGATTTAACACTCTTTGATTATTTTTTGTAGGGTTATTTGTTATTTATAAATTAACATACGTCATCAATGATATACATAGATGAGCCATTATGTCAAAAAGTGTTAGAAAATTGGACTTCTCCTATACACGATACCATGCGAAGATGAGGTGGTAATTTGAATAAAAGTAAGATTTCGTAAATAAATAATATAATATAATATAATAGTAAGCAATGAATGTGTTATTATTTTATTTTAAAGTTACCCGGTTCTTATTGGAAACCCCTATACTATTAATGGTTTACATTTAATTGCATATATTTATTATTTAATCATGGATGTATTTCGCAAAAATAAAGTAAGGAGTGTCTTTCGTTGGTCTTCTTGCATTATTTCAGCTTACCGTCACTCTCAAATACTAATTAAATATGTCAACTATAAAAATGATTACTATATGTAGCTAGTCGTTTCGCTGGGATGATAAAAAAGGAAGTAGGTATTCTATGATCTGTTCCAATATATAAGCAACTTTTATGCCAAAATTAATTGAAATACGTCCAGCGGTTAGAGAATAATTAATGGACAAACATTCAAATAACGTATTTTCACATTTATAATATACTAGCGGTGCCCTACGGTTTTGTACGCATTTATTACGCTGTAATTATTTGCGTATAGGAGTTTATTTGTACTCATATTAATAACAATTCGTATAACCAATAAATTGAGGATTCACATGTACTTTCCGTGCAAAATCGGTTACGAATTAATAAAAAATTGAATTCCGCTCAAATCGTTTTTGAATTTGAGCTTAATCCGGACGTATCAGAGGAAATTTAATTTCAAATTATATTCGTGATCTATGGATTTTATTATAGACATACGAGTATATTTTACAAAGTTTGAAAAAATATACATCTATAGATAATATTACAGAGTTGTTAATCGCATAGAAAGCGTTAAAACGTCTATCACGTGGCTGTTTGGTAGAACTTAGTTACGAGAAATTATAAAAGAATTAGAAATAAATCAAGAGAGAGTAATTTATTCGATCCATCATCAGTATAAATATAAAAGGCATTAGCAGATTACAAAGAATCTCGAGATCCGGTCGATCGATCATCGCGTTATCGAGCCTTGTTAAACCGATCCGGGGGTATGCGATAGATAAAAATAGAACGTTTTTTTTTATCCTTGGCACAGCCTGTGACAATGATATAGTGGTGGAAAATGCCCCGAGGCAGTGGCTTGTCAAACGTTCTAAATGACAGTTACGTGATAATATGCTTGAAATTGTCCCAGCTTGCTTCAATTAAGTTAGAGAAAATTTGTAATAAAAAAGATTGTTTGATTTTCTACCAATGGTTTATAGTTTCCAGCGGAATTATTTTTATCTGATAACCTTTATAATAATTGAAGTTTACATTCATTTTCAAATACATAGTATTTGAAGAAAATTTTTTCCTTAAATATCCTTACATTATTTTTTAAATATCCATAGCATGGTAATACTTACAAACTAAAACACTGTCTTACTACAAAATTTCATCCAAATCGTTAGAGGTCCAATCCAAGAAAAATTAGAAAACAACTTTCTGTTCGTGTTGTCAAAGGCGTTAAATAAGAAAATAAAAACAAAAGAAATAAGCTTTAGTGAAGACATGAAGTATGCTGGTAGGGCTTTTTCTAATGCCCACCTGGCTAGCTCCCACCCTCAAGTTGAAAATCCGTCGCCAAGCACCAATAGGTGTGTTCCGGCAGCTGCACTTGAGAGCCAGTCTTCCACTAGGTTTAGCGTGTTATCATCTTGGGCCACATCGTCATTTAACATCAGGTGAGATTACACCACTACGTCAAAACCTATATCGATAAAAAAACATGATGTCTCCCTGTTGTAACATATTCAAAATGATGAATATCTGCTTAAGGACTGCCTCAGATATGATTCGAATCACTATGAAGGGAATCAGCTCTGCGAAATCCTTCGAGCTTCTCCCTTCGATCTTTTGGGTTTATTGAATAGAGTCAGCCGTCAAGTGTTTTGATAATCTTGCAAAGCATATTGTGGTCCATCTAAATGCGTTTAATAGACTTTGTGATAAATGAGACTATATATATCTATTCTATACATACGAGTATTATAAAATAAAGTCCTCCGGCGCTTCTGTCTGTTTGAAAGAGATAAACTGAAAAACTATCAAACGGATTTTCATACGGTTTTCATTAATGGACGGAGTGATTTATGATGAAGATTTATGTGTATAACTCATTACGGTTTTGTGTAAATTGGCTGATATATGACTATGATTGTTGAAAATGTTCGAAAAAATCATGCTGGCTGCACGGGCGCTTTACAGGCGTGCGACTCGTAAACCAATAGAGATATATGTATGACTCTACTACCCGTACGAAGGCGGGGTGAGTTGCTAGTATACTTATAAATATTATAAGAATCATCTTATTTTTTTTTAAACTAATCAAAGTGGCTGTACAGCTCTTGATGGTAAGTATGAAACAGTTCACAAACAACGGCTACCGTCAGTGACCCAAATTTCATCGGCAGTCGTCGATGTAATGCCGGCCTGCTGAAATACCTCTTGACGCCTCGTTTGAAGGACTCAATATCAAAGGAAGGAGGGTACGTTGGCTGGAAGACCACATCTGCACGGTACGGCAAAGGTAACCGTGAATTTGAATACGCCTAAAAAACGAATTAACTTAAGGCACTTAGGTAAAATGTATGTATTACATTAATTTAATGTTTACCTAACTAGGGATATCAATCACTTTTTAATTGCAAATCTGTCACTGTACATTATTTGATAAATAATGTGTTCCGTCAGCTGTACCTTAGGAACTTTTTGTAGGTTTAGTATTTTTCATTTGTAGTATATCGTCACATTACAAAAGAAATTAAACAAAAAATAATCACACAATAACCTACTATTTTTTAAATTTACTTTCATACATTATTCAAGTTTTCAGTAATGGCCGTATTTAAATATCATTTGATATGCATCCGCATATAGGGAAATTGCGAAACGTATGATTTATCCGATGAAAATCCATTTCTGAGGGCATTCAAGCCTTTTGAATTATATGGCCCGAATATAATCCGAACGCTTCTGTATTAGCTTTTTTTATATTTTATTAGCACGATCTAAATTTAATAAATCACTAAGTATTCTCGTAGTATATAGAAACACCTAAAATCTATTATAAATATCGAGTATGCATTTCTAGGTAAGAAAAGGGCATCGCAGTTCACATAGACATTCAAAGCTTAACGGTCCAATTACATAAGCAAAAAAAAAACATGTCTAAATATAGCACACTTCCCTTAGTTTTAAGCGACGTCGTATACTAAAAATAGAACAAAGCCGTTCTAGTTCTAGGGCTCACTTAGGTATATACTAATATACACGTATGACGTGACACAGTTGTGTTTTGGACAACCAAGCGATCAAAGGAAGAAATCTACAAGACGACCACAGAGTAGTGTAAACGACAGAGATTACGTAGGCATTATTATGTAGGTACGATTACAGAATAGTGAACATCTGAATAGTAAGTTTAGTCCACTTTTGTCTTACTGAATACGAATAAACTATTATCGTGAAAACATACGGTATTTTATTGCCCAAGGGTATAAAATATTACTATCTTTAGGTACTTGTTTATTTGTAAGTTAGTTGACAATATACCTTTAGTATACAGTCATAGTTGATTAGCATTTTTGTTGGCCATACATGAATACGTAATTAAAAATCATAAAAATCAACTTACATATGTGGTAAAAGGTTCATTTTTAAATATTATTTTGTTCTAGACTTGAACATATATTTTTTGTTTATTATGGTCACTGGATACAAGTCCTTTAAGCCTAACTTAAGTATATTTTAATATTCAAACAAGATGGTGGCTCCCTTATTAGAACTATTTATAAGGGAGTTTTGGTGGCAACTCAAAATGCATGTTTCCAGTTTATATTTATAATCCACTTCACTAATGCACAATAACAAAACTATATCATGAAAAATTCCCATAATATTACATGATTAATTACATAATATAAACCTAAGTTAATGAATTCAAATAAAAACTACAACATGGCAGTTCAAGATCTCATCAAAAACTCCAATGAACTTATATTATGGGAAGCACATCGTTGCAGTAACTTGATCCAAATGTTTCAGAAGCCAAAGCAAATCTCCTCGGTGCGAGTCACGAGGATGCAACCCGACTATTCACCAACGTGAAGTTGTAAAAACTTTTAGATGATGTTTTGAATTAGTACTACCCTTACCGCTAATTTTGGAGATGGATATCAATTACAGTTGTCAAAGTCATTTTAATAAGATTCAATATGTAAGCTAAGTGGTAGGACACAACAACTGAATCTCACTGGTGTGCCACCATATACCAAGTGTAAATACCAGCCATAATATCACGCTTAGGCGTGTCGCGTTCTGGGATGAGCAAGTGTAAGAATATCCAGTAATCAAGTGGCGACCACGATGCACATAGTGATAAAAACGTCGCAGTGACTCTGTTAAATCTGTTAAGTTTCATTTTGTCAAAGAACACCACAGTTTTAATATTAGAAATAGACATAAATTAGTCGTACCATGTTTTAGACTTAGTAAGACTAATAAAAGTTTTTTAGGTAATAGTGTTAGGTTCTGTAATAAGATCCCGATGCACATTACTACTGATTTGCCGGACAATAAGTTCAAGAACCATATCAAACGAGTTTTACTGTCAAAGGGTGGATCATGTTAATGACAGTGATGTCTGGCAGTGACTCCCTCTCTGTGCATCCACTAAATTATTAATATGATAATATGCTTATTAACTGTAAATAAGATTTATACAGTTGGGAAATAATAATTAAAAAAAGATAAGCCCGATTCAGTTTCTTGCCGCTTCTTCTCAATGACCGGGATGTTTTACGAACCGGTAGTAGTATAGTAGTGTTTGAGGTTCATAAGTGTCTTCTTAGGGCTTAAATTGAATAAAGTATTTTTATTTTGATTTTATGGTTTACCGCATTTCGGTATACCTAGTTAACGAGAGGTTTGTAGGATGGTATGACAGCGACCACCGTCGCTAGATTATCAATCCATCGGTGGTACCCTTTATTTTTAGATTTGCAGCTTACCCTTAGTTACAGTGCCGTCATTTTGTATTTTTAATAAATGTGCAAATTTTCTTATATAAAGCGGGGGCTATACATTTATCTATACATGACAACTTGTGGTTGAACTTGAAACTGTGTGTTGCATATACTCAGACTGCATATACTGCTTTTGATATCTCAGAACCCGGTTTTGCGATCGCGGTTATAACTTCTAGTACCTGTCAAACACACTGTATATTATAGGAACCCACAATTACTAAGATCAACGTGTGAATCAAAATCGTATACAAAAAAATAATGTGTGCAGCAGTTCACACATGTCGGAAGTGAAACCTTTGGAAAAAAATATGTTCTTTAAAAAATATTTTTTAATAACCTATATCAGCAGGATTTGAACTGTCGATCACTCCTGCGTACTGCGTATGAAGTCTAGTCGTCTAACATCACTAGGCCTATGGCGATCACAATCATGAAAAGCAGGACTTGCATTAACCGTGCACAATGTAAATGTATTCTATCTCAGTCTGTCGTAGGATAAATCCTATAGATGTATATGGTTGTCTTTTTTTACTGTTGTCTTTTTTTGCTTTTTCATTTCAACGAGTTTCAAATCACAACGGTGCTAAAGAAGTTTTCACTTCAAAAAGTAATGTTTTTCGACGTCATCACGATAGCAACTGGATCTATAAATTGTGATGTTTTCTTACACTGTTGTTAAATATAAGCACGGCAAAGTGACTGCACTGTGCCTGTTGGTAATCGCACATGCCATGTGGCATGTGGTCGTGGTGGTCGAGTAATTTAGACCGGCGGAATATCGGTTCGATGTTCAATGAATTTTTAACATTATCGATTAACGGTGAGAAAAACCTCGTGAGGAAACCTGAATGCTTGAGAAAATGATCTTGTAGTACCACTGTATGTGGAAAATTATAGAACTGTTAATGTTTCAAATCGCCAATGCGTTGTGGGCTGACGTGGTGATTAGGTCCGTACCTTCCCTTGCCTTTACCTAGCAATAGGATACTCATAGGCTGATATTATTTTTATACATACATACATATTATAAAAATCAACATCCCTATGTCTGTCTGTCAGTTTATGTTCATTTCACACGAAAACCACTCATCTGAGTTACAGGGTTTATCCTTTAACTCATAGATATGTTATCTGGGCAGGATATTTTTGTTACATTAAGTAATATACGAAATAAGCAGTGATGATAATGGTGAATCAGTTCGGAAAAAAAATGCGTTTGGGTCGATAAAATGGCTTACGCTGAGTAAACCATAAGACATATATCAAATTAATGTACTACATAATTATAAATCTTAAAAATAAATACAAAAAAGTCAGCGATAGTATATGTCTATCTTCTAAGGATCAATAAGCATTTTTGAGGCAACACAATTCGCGTGTGCGTTTGACCGACAGCATTCTGTAGTCCACGCGAGCGGAGCGACAAATGCAACATACCGAAGTGTGCCATTATTGCGAATGTTACACCCTGGTCTATAAAATTGAAATCCTTTCATAAATCTGAAGACGCATTAAATAAATAGGTACAACTTCGAGCGAATGTACGATGCGAATGCGAAGTTTTCTCTAAGTGGCTACAAAATAGCAAAACTAAAACTCGTTATCGCATTGACCATTCGCCCTCTACTAATAACATTGCAGTAAGAAGATCGGGGAACGTGCACAAATACTTATTTAATTTTCCATTTATGAACGGGTTCAAGAAGTATAAATGTCTGTGAAAGGTAAGTCGACTCTAACACAAGTTGTTTAAGTAAAAAAAACACGCTCGAATGATTTGTGAAAAATTTATTCGTGCGTGGACTTCAGAATTCAGTCTTTACCGGGATAAAATATATTATGTTGTGTTCCTAGAAAAATCGATATATATAAATGTGTACATAATATTTAAACTACAATTTAATTTCAATTGTAAATATTTGCATGGAAATTGTAAAATAATCTTTTCCAACAACAATGAATACAAATCGATAGCGATTCTTACAGTAGATATGAAATCCATTAAAATCAGGTACCAACTTTAATTGATACATGACGTGAATACGTAATATTTCGTGAAAAGTTTATTGAAGTGAAACTTCTTATGCGACTTCCAAGCGTTAAACGTTAAATGTTAAACGTTTAACGCACATTATCGGTCTCTCATCTTTGTGTGAGCCAGAGCGAGAGAGTAAATGTTGGTGTGTATATATATTGCACACTGTTTAAATAAAATAGAAAATGCCTTTTAAAATAAAGTTTCACTTCTATCGTGTGTGAATCGCACACACACCTTTTTTTATTTTCAACTTTCCTATGTTCCTTTACACGTTATTTAAATTACTATTAAATACTTGTTAGCTTGTCGTAATGTTTTTAAAGCAGGGTTTAATAATTATTTTTACGTAGTTGTGTCATGGTCGACGTCGAGGGTTTTTAAAAATTACTTCCAAGTGATTCTTAAGAGACTTTATTACAGAATCTTACTGCAGAATGAATACATGGTTTAACAATGTTCTTATATATAATGTTCTAAACTGTAAACACCAGGTGTTGTTTATAATTGAATGACAAAAATACGTCGCAATATTTCTAGAGAGAATATCAGGTGCTTATCACTAAGTGTAGTCTAAACATCCTGAGTAATTTTACAATGATCAGCATTTTCACTTATGTACCAATTAGAACGGCGTAATAAGAGAGGGTAAACATGTCGCAATTCATCTAGTCTAAACAACAGGTGGTATCACCAATCGTAGTCATAACATACGAGTAAATATGTAACGTCAGCATTTTCTCTCTCTCATCTATATACCATATGTATGTATCGTATATATGTATTGTATATATGTAAAGTATATATGTACAGTATATATGTATCATATGTATGTACCGTATATATGTCTTAATAAGGAAATGTTCAGACTGCATAACTACGTCCTACAACATTGTATTTATTTTTATTTGTATATAAGTTGTATTTAATACAACCGAACGTTTGACTTTCATGTAAATAGTGAATAAAAACAAAACATCCTTGACCATATAGTTTTTTTTAATACTATGGCACGTCATAGGTCAATCATGACGAGACATGAATTATAATTCAACACTCAACAATGTAAACAGTAAAGGATATAATTATCGCAAGTTAGATTTTAACTGATATTAGTATAATATCTGAATGGACGTATTATGTTTTACGATTAAACTTTTAACTTTGGTATGGTCGATTAGCTAAATGAGCACCAACCAGCATGCCGTGGCTTTCCTCACGCTACTTTCCGCTAAAAATTCAACTGCGCACGATTCGAGAACACGTGTTTCAATGCGGCAATTTAAATTGTGGTGCAACGTGGTCAAATTACATCTTTAAGACTTGAAACACCCAAGCCAAAGAACGGGGAAATGGCAATATCGATGTGGTAGGCTGGACAGTCCGACTGGGTTGCGAATATCATGCATATGATGCATATCCATTTTCTATTTACGCAGGCTGGCATAACAGCGGTGACTGGATGGTGATAATGGATTTTTGATATCTCGGTTGTCGTCACTGTATTTGGATTGTAATTACTTATATGTTACTTTGCCACGCTAATATATAAAAAAGAACATCACGTCTGTGATCTCTATAAGGCTACAATATCGAATCTGTACTTGTAAAGATATTTTTTTTATATTTTCTCTACTGACTGTGCACCCGTGCGGTCCCTATCGGTGTTCTCGCTTCCCGACATTGCCTAGATCTTACCAGATTACTTAACGTTCATGGTCACTGCCCTGCTATTTAGGATCGCACTGTGAACTTATATTGTGCATCAATAAATAAAATTAAAATATAAAGATAACTTTTCAAATTTGACAGGGAGTTCCAGAGATTAGCGTGTTCATACAAATAAACGGTGAACTTTATAATATTAATATACATATTAAGTATAGACTACAACATAAAAATTCTTACAAAAGTTAATTCCGTTCTCTACAGCAATGGTTATATTAGAAACAATATCGTCAAACGCACGATTAAACTGGAACCACATTCGGGGAAAGAAAACTCTGTCCTTTTTTTACTGGGTCTAACGTCCCACTCCGGGCCATTACGCCGGGAGCGGTGAATAACTTACAGCTCATTTGTTTTCCATTGTTCCTTTGTCGTGTTCCTTTAACGTGGTTATCCCAAGAAAAAGGTATACAAAATAATAACTTCTCACGAAGCTCTTGTTGATTAGTTCTCTTCATTTTGCTTTTCTTGAATTTTATAAAAGTTACGAACATTATTAACTATGATTTTCAGACGGTAGTAAAATTATTAATAAAACAAACATTACGTGCAGTTCACACGCGGTAGAAGTGTGAAACCTTCAGAATTAATTACATTTTATTCTACATATATTACATTATAATTCAACATCAAAAACACTGTATAATGTCTTGTATTCTAATAAATAGTAAGAAATACTGTATTAATATATTCTAATTAATAATAGGAAACACTGTAGAATGTTTTTATCTCATTCTATCGTAGGCTAAAATCCTATAGATGATGTGTTTGTCTCTTTTTAGTGTCGTTTTTTCGTTTCAAATCAAATGGTGCTAAAGAAGTTTTCACTTCAAAAACTGTTTCAAAACCAATTTTTATTGAATTTAGTGTGACGTCATTTTATTTTCGTATACTTCTCATCAAACCCTTTCATTTGATACCCATACCATGGGGGTGCATAAAAGTAACTGGTCCGCTATTTTGGAAGTCCACTATATTAATGACCTCACTTGGCTAACCATGTATTGTCATCCAAACTAAACGTATATTCAAAATTTCAGTTCATACCTAATTAATATTGTAAATGTGAATGTAAGTTTGTTTGTTACGCTTTCACGTAAAAAGTACTTAACAGATCATCGTGAAACTTTGCACACATATTCTTGGAGGTATTAGAAGTAACATAGGGTACTTTTTATCCCCGTAACAACAATTTTTGTCGTCCATATCTAATCCGAACGCGTAACTAAGAGATGGTATCAGCTCCGACAAATTTTACAACTCAGCTGAGGCGTGCCGTTAATTATTTATTAATTGAAACTCCTGCTTGTATTAAGCACTTAACAAACAATGTTACAATAATGGTTTATAGTACGTGTTCGGCCGCGGAGTGCGTTCAGGTGGTTGGCTCACGGCAGGCACACCGTCATCAGTATCCCTCCGCACGAAACGGGTGGGTGAAGCACCCCGCCTTCAGCTGTCTTATTTTTATACATTTTTTTTTGTATGCATCAACATAGTTATTATGTTTTATTTGATAATATATTGTTGAGGTATTAAGTACATATATGCAAAAGTAGCCTATATTATATTTTTCACTTTCATTCTAAAACTGTTATGATGATATTAATGTACTTCATTGAGTAATCGGATCAATCATTCCATTCGATTCAATCACAATTTTAACATAATTGATTTTAATGAAAACGAATGAAATAATCAATCTTAGAGCGACTTTATACTTCAATAATATTTAGTTTAAAGGATGATTCACGGTTCAACGGGCAGCGGCCAGGCCGGGCTCGGACGGGACACGGACTACAACCTAGTAAACTTTTGTATGAAGCAATTCATATTAGACCGAGCCGAATCTGTACCCTTGACCGGTGTTTTTTTTTCTAACTGACTACACTGTTAGCCTTAGGGCCCTGGAGCCTTTACGGCTTTTACAGCTTTACCGGGCTTTACCGGCCCGGTGTAATGTAAATCATCCTTATGGTAACTATTAACTTAATTGAATATTGAACTCCCAATATCTTAATAGTATTAATATAAACTGTTTTCGTTTACATATAATATATATATATATATAAGTAAAAAGATCGCTATCTACATTCAAAACTTGTTGAAAATAAACGATGCACTATATTATTTGTAGTTTATGTGATGTTTTACCTTGAATTACGAAATACATAGGAAATAAAAAAAAACAAATCGGTGCTAAAATTAGTGCTATATAAAATGTAATTCAATCAGTTCAATAGAGTAGATTTATATCAGTGTATTATATAAAAAGCTTTGCCCCAGGGTTTAATCCGTGTTGGATTTATTTCTTACTTTCCGTACTTGCCTACAGCTTGCCAGATTGCTTAACGTTCGTGGTTACTGCTCCGCTCCTTAGGGTAGTTGCGTGAAGTTATACAGCACATAACCTGTCTCAATAAATAAGCCACGAAATGCATAAAAAGTGTTTTAATTTTGTCTGATAATTCCAGAGATAAGCGCGTTTAAACAATCTCTTAAGCCTTGATTTACAGAAAATATATAATATACTGATGAGATGGCACTCTCTAGATATTCCCATCAAGTCCGTGAAGTTGTCTAAGTCTTTAATGGCTCCAGGGTCCTTAAGACTAACAGTATACTCAGTTCGAAAAAATATATATTCTCATTTGAATAATGACTGCGCTAAGAACTTCGCAACTGGAATCTTAAAACCACTTTCTTTTTTGCTTAAAATCTACAAAGATGTCAACGTGGATTATTTATCGTGGCTCTCGGCTTAATCACTAAAGACGCCATGGCCCTTTTATTTAAAAAAAAAACTTTCGTATGAAAATGAGGTCGTTTATACATTATTTATATTAGTCATTTGAAATTCAAACATTTTAATGTAAATTAAAATAATATACCAAAACATGAAATAAATGCACTATTCACAGTGTCATAATATAATTGTCTGAATCAGTAACACAAAGTTACACACTTAGTTAACACAAAGTTACACACACACAAGTTATACTTACCCATTATTGTTAATATTATAAAGTTAAAGAGATTGTTTGTTCGAACGAGCTAATCTCTAGAACTACCAATGAAATTAGAAAAAATATTGTTGTATTAAATTTTAAAGCATCTTTATTGAGAAAGATATTTAAACTTCACGGTACAACTCTAAGGAGCGGAACAGTCATTATTTCCGTCAAGCAATGTGGTACGTAAAGTTAGAACTAAAAAATAAAAGGCTATATGGTTTTATTGGCAGCGCGGCGCGGCGGTGAACAGTTGGTCTGATAAATTTGTTTCGGGTGAAACGGCTAGTACCTAATTATATATTCCGCTAGTTAGTGAGTTCGTCATTATAAATAAATTTCCAAAGTTTATATCAAACCTGTTTAAAAACCGCAACAAGCTGGTTAGTCATTGAGATGAAGTTTGTTACCGTGTGGTTCCAACTGTAGCAAAGACTTTAAGTTTGTTAGTAAAGCCGAGAATACATTATATATTAGGAATCTGATGTTTTGATACAACTAGTACGTGTGGACATCTTTCTTTCAAATATGGTGTAGTTAATATTCATATTAAATTAGATATTTATACATTTTATAACCACGTCAAAGATGTGTGAAGTAAGCTGGGATTTCATTGAATTTTTTTTAAAGCCTATTTTATCATCCACCTTATAGTTTATTTTATATGTAATCATCATCATTATCCTTTCTGACGTAAGAAGTCCACTGCTGAACATATACTTCCCATAAAGATTGCCACAATGACCGGGCCTGCGCTGCTAGCATCAAGTGCAAGTCTATATTGTAGCGGGTCTGCCAACGTTATACGTTCCATACGTGTGCGCATCACGAGAGATCTTTGGCCCCATCGTCAGCTACGTGCCCTGTCCACTATCACTTAAGTATATCTATTTTTACTACTAGTCTAGCTATCTCCTCATTTTTGGGGCCCTGGCCAAGTTGCTTACTACAATCGTTAACGCTAACAGAAGCCAAAAAAATGTAGGGAATTGACATATTTCAACGTTAAATCACGTGATCAGATATGTCAAATCTATGTCTTTGGTTTTCTATTACCGTAAAATATTGTAGTAAGGTAATTTGGCTAGGACCACAGATTTGATCACGCAGACAAACTCTGAGCATATTATTCTGAGTGACCTTAAGTTTTTTTTTGGGACAATAGTTAGCAACCACGTCTCAGCATCATAATATGTAAACTGGTCAAAGATTTTAGTCTCGAGAAACTGTGGTATCTTGGACAAGAAGATGACATTCTCAATGGGCAATGTTATATAATTATTATTTTTGTTTAAATCATTAGCTTACCAAGCTCGGTCAAGTCACTTTCTGGTTTTTGTTCACCGCAGAAACACTCACAGAAATTTTGGTATTTCAGTTTGCAAGTATTTTTTTAGAGGATAACTGGAGCAAAGTTTATTTAGTTTTGATTTATGGGAGCCCATACTATGAATGATAAATCTACATCTTTATGACTTATTAATAAAGATTTAATAACGAAACAACATTTTCATAACTAGACTGAAATTAAATTGAAGTCTCTGTGTCTTCTCTAAGATAAGAATAAATATAATAAATTACTCAAATCACGTCGAACCCAATGATTCCCCTCCATTGTTCGTAACACTACAGCCCCAATGTAACCCTGGTCTAACACGCGAAAGCAATTAATATCGTGTGAAATATTCATTAGCGGAGTGCTGTGGTTTTTGCTATGCGCCTTACACGAGTTTTGATTGAAATATAAGTACACACATCCTTACCCTAATTTAAGTCGGAGACATTCTGATTAAAATAGTAACAAGTTAATATTACTTGCTGCTTATAAGCGCAATAAATCGTTTTACTTAAAATAAATAACTTCTAATTATAGACTAAGGACAAATGTTTTTTTTTTAATTAATTACATACCTACATCATTATGTCGGGTAGAACTAAATAACTAGTTTTTTTTATTACGACTTTACTAGTCTTACTTGTCGTACGAAGCAGAAGATGTTAGAAGTTATAGCAATTGTCTACTGACCATTTACTTACTGACCATTTTTCCATACAAACTACGAGTTCAATAAAACTGATTTTAAATTAATTTCAATGCTAAAAACTTAAGAATATATCTGCCCCATGTCCTGTTGATTTGTTTTCGGAGACAAATTACGTTGTCATATCCAAGCGGATATTAAATGCAAGAAGTGGCTGCTTGATGGTGTAACCACGGCATCTAATAATAAAATTGTTAATAGGAAAAAAGCCGAACCCAGCAGCCTTTGTGTAGTTTGCACATATAATTGAAATAGCTAATATTAGCTTAAAACGGCAAAATTACAGATTCTAGATAGAGTGATATAATACATTAACTCAAAATGCTTAATAGTTTTATCAATAGAAGTCAAAGGCGATTTGTTTGTCAATGAAACACGTTTCTCGTAGACTGCCGTTACTTTTGGTTTAAGTATTGTTCAAATACTTACTATCAAGGACACCGAGATATTATATAAATTCTTTTAGTAGACAGAAAATTTATTTATTTATATTCATTGTTTTTTTTTGCATAAATAAACTTGTTATGACCCTGATCAATCTATATTTTAACATTGTTCAAGTAAACAAAAAATAAAGGTCTTGTTCTCGAAGTTTCTTAGGAAGAAAATAAAGTGAGTGATTGATATATGTACAAGGAACATGAAACTTTTCTCTTTTTACATATCTACTCAATATTCATTTTTTAGTGTCAAACTGATTTCTACAATGTGACTTTTATTTTAATATATATTTACAAATAATTCTCATTTTAGTATAAGGTCTTGCATTAATGTAAATACTTAACTTAAATTATTTTGGAATGCAATTTATGAGTGTTATTTATATTTTTTATTTATCAGTGCAGATCTCCTCACTTTTGATTGAATTACGCAAGGAATGTCTCCATTTATATTATTTTAATTAGATTCAAATTCACATGTTTCTTTATATTTAATACGTTGATATAATACGAAATATCGTTGGCTGGGTTTTCAATGAGTACTTATTCAAACACCGCTAAAAGCACAAACCCAAAAAAAATCATGTACATTGTCTATTATAAAGCCAATGATTGTACTAGTAAAATGTCTTTATTAGTTAGTATATGCGGTTTTGTAGTAATTAATACAATAGTAGTAGGGCATCTTATGATGTAGTAATTTTTTAAATGGATGTCCCATAGAACCTAAATGTTCCGTAGAAAAATTATCATGGTTCCGTGAATCAGTGACATTTGACAATGATTCTTTGAATAATTTTAGCTATTAAAAATGCCACTGATAAAAATATGCTTATTATATATTGCATTAATTTTTTCATTGCATTCTTTTTTCTAATTCCATTGTCTTCAATTTGATATCATTTAATGAAAGTTTTCATAAAATAAATAACTATTATTGAGTGTTCCGTAGCTTTACCTGTTTTGAAACGGCTGGTCTAATCTTTGCGTAACTAGCAAACACTTTAAAATTGAATATTTGTTGCAAAAACTACAATTAGAAGCTTAGACTCAGTTGTCATTGCAGACTTAGCATGTTATCATCTTCGACAATACAAACATCAAATTTTGGTCATGCTTAAGACATTGGGAACATATCCAAACAACTTAGAAGGTCCTTATTAAACTTCCCGCAAGTTGTTTCAGTTTGCACTTAGTCTTGGCATGTAACATCGATTGCCGCTAATGTGTTATGGAGATTGTTTCCAATCTCTTGGTCATAGTTTTGTTATTACGAATTACTGTAGTTCTAAATTGCAGCGCTCTGCACCAATTTCTAAGATAAAGTTAATAATTTTGATAACAATATACTTAAATAGTCTCTTAACTCTTGAAATTAGACTAAATTGTTTCTTTGGAGCTTTTAAGAGGAAGGGTTAGTAGTAGGTATCCATTTTGCTCCTTTTTCAAGTGTTAGTTACATAATATGGTCACAAAAAGTTATTACAAGGACGTCGCCTTCTTACATCTATAACTTAAATTTCAAGCCCGGTAAAGCTGTAAAAGCCGTAAAGGCTCCAGGGCCCCTCAGGCTAACAGTGTAGTCAGTTCGAAAAAAAAAAAAAAAAAAACATCTATAACAATACAGACGGACAATTGCATTGTGCGCCTTGCAACAGAATTTAGTTTTGTCAGTCCATTACGCACTTATAACAGGAAAAAGCGAAGTTGATTCTTGACATACATCTAGGACGATATGGTCACAACAAATTCGATGACGTTTGTTATTAAAGAACATACTGAAGCACAAAAAAATAACAGCACAAGGGAATATAAATCTAACATCAACCAAATATACGTCCGATTAAAAACGTTACGTACAACTACTAAGTTTTTTTAGTATAAGTAAAAATGATATTTTTATCAAGGGAAAGAAATAAAATGCCGAAAATAATACGTTACTTCTTTTTTAATTTTAAAGTTTATTTTTATGTTAATTTAATTTAGTTTAACTTCGAGTGATTATTTAATTACCTTTACTAGTATTATGTATGTGTATACATATGTTATTATTTTTTGATGTCTACAATGTGCACGTTGTTGTGCACTTAAAAGGCCTAGGGTATTTTGATCATCTAATGTAATTCTATTTTTGGAACTAATTTAAGTATGCAGGCCACTTGCGGACCTAAAAAAAGGTATCAACAAGTATCTATTCCGTAGAAGTATTATTTTAATTAGTTTATACTCAAACTGACATAGAAATTCAAATTCGGTACTTTCAGTTAGCTCGTTATCAAGATTACCGCTTGCAACTTTAGCGAAGTCAGCGTCTGACGCCATCCCTAATATAATTAATCTCATCATCGTTGATTGACTTTTCATAGATTCGTATTAGCAAATTAATTTATTTTTTAATCTGGTTTATCATTCTAACTTTTAAATTACCTACGTTGTTATCTTTGAAACTAAAATCAATTAAGATAATATAATAAACAAAATTGTTAAAGAAATATAGCTAAAATTTACAATGGTTACTTAAATTTAAGTAAAAATCAATAGTCGGAAAACTGAGTTAGTGTTTAAGTAACCTACAAAATGTTCGACAGCCTCTTCACTCAATCACATCCCATCTTCGTAGATCGCGTGTAAATACAAGATTATTCGGTTCGCCGGCTACAGACATAGATGAAAAGGTTCTTTGATACAAAAAACTATATATAGGTACTGTTGTATTATATATACTACATAGTCATTTCTTAAAAGGAAGAAAAGCTTGTCATCATCATAATTGCATTAACTTATTATGTGTTATTATGTACTACATACCATAATCGGATAACTACATTTATAAGCATATAAATAATAAAGATAACTGTATTAAAAACGACATACATTCATCTGTTGTTAAATTCTGTTCTATTATCTTCTTGATAATAATATAATCTTCTCTAGTAATATTTTTCAATGTATAATATACTTTATATATAGAATGTAAAAAAGTACTTTATTCATAATAATTATTTTTTCACCACACTTAAAAGTATCTATTAAATCGGCTTGTAAATAATTCGTTTAATTCCTATGCAAAAACACACACTGGATCACTAAAACCATCTAGTTAAAGCTGAACAAGACTTCAACTTCAATTAATGATCTTGAAGTTTGACCGCAGACTGCAAATCCGGTAAATGAATTGGTTCCGAACTAAATTTCAGATTTGCTGACTCTTTGGGGACATACCGTTTCAAATTGCTCCAAACGTGATATATAAAAAACTGTACTCCTGTACTATTATATATTCGTATATGTATAAATATAGTTAATCAAAAACGACGGTTACTAAGAGCACTATTGAAAAACAAATAATACTTTGGTATATTTAAAAATAATAAAAATAAATGAATAGATATAGAATTCCATTGTAGATTCTTTGCAGAGTTCGTGAAAAATTCTGTTAAAAAACAAATTGAAGGTCGAAAGCATTGTATACATATCCATAAGGACTAATTAATAGATGGAATTCATAAATAGGAAAAAAAAAATAGAAAACTGTATGCAAAAGCCATTAAAATAAAAACATAAATATTTGTTTTTTTTGTATATTAACAATTTGTATTGTAATAAAAAAAAATTATTAACGTCCAATTTAATCAGTGTTGCTGACCCGAATATATCTTAGAAGCGAAGGCTCTTAATTGAATAACCCATTTTAGTTAAATTTAAGCCGTGCTCTGCAAACTTTAGTCCCATATATATCCAAACAGTCGATTGGGTAGTAAAAGTGATTATCATAATTAGCCTGTACTTGGTTGTCGGCGGTGGAATCGGAAACTGGTGAGTCAGTATCAAGGCAACAATCTTAGTTAAGAGCTCTCTATCTTAGAGAAGATAAGCTTTATTAACGAAAAGCGTTTATTAAACGGATACATCTGTATTTGCTTGAGGGAATAGTGCATGTTGTACTTCTCCGTTTAGGCCATACTTAAGTTTATTCGCATTTTATAAGTTGAATACCTAATATTATACCAGCCTGTGAATATTCAACTAGTGGACAAAGAGCACTTTCTCCAGGAAATGCAAGATAAATACCAACGCCAGCCCAAGACGTATATGTGATTTCAAATACTGAGATATCTTTAGTTATTGTATTCAAAGAAGGTGATGACTAAAAGAATAATTTTCAAGAAATACACGGTTTCCGTATCATATTGTCATAAAGTTTTTTTTGAGAAATAAAAACATATGGGATTGCCACCAAAAACAATTTCGAGAAATAATATATAGAGTATATATAGATCCGATAGTGAAATAGAATGAAAGGTCATATTGCACAATCAACGGCGGCATGCATATTGCGGTATCCATGACCCATGACTTATCCCCATACTATATTTGTTTACACACCGATATACAAACACATATTATTTATAATATACAATCACCTACATATGCATTGCACTTTAGGTAATTCATACAGTTTTAGTTCATCGATGCTTTTTTTGTATTCATGTTTTACTTATCTGTGTGATGTTGAATTTTTATTCAATTTAGTGTTGTTGTTTTTGTGGTTTCGTTTACATATATTTAATCTATTAACTGACTAGACATCCGTACGTTCTAAGACGTTTCATTAAAAATCAGCGTTGCGGTATTGCAAAATTATAATGCAGTATGTAGCGAAATGAGAAACGTTTGTTGTTTCGTTTGTTTTTTGTTTTAGTATTATTCCAACAAAAACATTTTGTTTCTTGCTCTCTTTCTATCTAATTAAATAGAGATTATTAAATATGTGCATGTTTCAATAAAATCATTTGCACAGCACACAGCACTGATGACGGAAATAATGCTCACTCTTGACTATCGACGTAAGGTAGCTTGTTAAGGTTACAGTTTAGAGCGTGTGCACAAGAATTGCACGACTTAATTCCGCTCAACCAGTTTCACCGCAGGACAACTAGATGACTCGGTGAGTTTCCATCCTTATGTGATGGACATTCCCCAATTAGCACGAAGCGTTTCGCTTCGTCGTTCATTATGTGAACAGCTAAAGAGTGGAACGCACTCCCGGCGTCCGTCTTTCTACCCACCTATAGCAAGGCAGTCTCCGAGCGAAGAGTGAACAGGTATTTGATAGGTAAGCGTAATGCATCGCCGACCTCATCTTTACTTACCATTGAGTTCGAGGCCAAGCACGTACCTATACTCCATAAAAAAACATGCTTAAGCTTGAAATTGAATTGGATTTTAATTATGTATTCCACTAATTTTAACCCTTTGGGGGGCATCAGAATACAGTACCTATTATAGTATAATAACTCTTAACTTAATAAATGTATATCAGATAGGTTTGTATTGCTAGTAAGTAATATTTTTGTATAGTTTATTGATTTGCAGTTTTTGTAAATTGCACATTTAGACAAAGGGAAAAATATCTTACTCATAAAATTCACATTTGTCATCCTTAAAGTCTTATTGGTTAGGAAAAAAATGTGAGAATAAATAATGATACATTTTTAGGTTGCTGAGGGTTGACCTTCAATTCATAATAGTTTGTTATATGAAATAGCGTAAATAAATACTAACCAGCTTTTCCAATAACATGATACTACATTAGGGACTGACTATTTTCGAAAATAAATGTATTGCTAATTTTTCTATAATTTCTACTATAACTGTGTTTTGATTATGCAGATAATTTTCATTTTAAACATTTTGCATCTCATTAATACGGTTCAAACGTTTTTTCGAAGTATACTTCTGAATAATACCCATATTAAATTTGATCTCAACTATTTAGATTAATATATGAACAAACTACGGATTAACCCATCCGCGATCTTTTTCGGCATATATGTCTAATTTGGAGGCAATATAATTTTTTTATTGCGCCATCATTCCGAACGGTTTAAAATGGATTAAAAAAGCAACGGAAAACACTAATGCGTGTAGGTAATCCGAAAAAAAAGATCTGGAACTTTTTTCTTTAAAATATGACCCACGTAAACCTGGTATCTGTTGGATTAGCTAGCTAATTTCTTAAAAGCATTCGCTTTTTAATGGAGTGGCGGATTATTTGTCTATCTATCTCGGCATAATTTATCTGGAAAAATTAGACTCAGCTAGGGAAATCTCACTGGAAAAATGTCCGCCGATAAAGTGGCACAAAGAGGGTTTTTCTTTTGCTAAAGCAACAAAAAGAACAATCGAGATATGAATAATGAGAATTGTGAAAATAATACAAAGGAATTACTGAAACGAAATAAAGGCAATGCCGTTGAATAAGTGGTCTATGTGCGTTCCGGTAATGAAATTCCGTTCCGAATGATAATCTTATTCAAAGATCATCGTACTAAGGTTGACTTATTCAGAATGTATATACGGTCAAATCCAACCTTAACTTATATAGACAATTTTTTATTTATAAAGAATTAATACATTCTAGTTGTTGCGGACAGCGAGCCCGAAAATTAAAATAACACGTCTTGTAATATAGGTATAGGAATAAGATATGAATGTGTTAATAGCTGAATAAGATATAAATGTTATAATATGAATATGTGTGAATATGTGTATTTTAAACTGTTAGGATAATAAACGTCATAGCTAGTTAGTTTAATATTATTAGAATAAGAATGAATTGCTAGTTGTAAGTATAAAAATGTAATTTTGTTAGTTGTAAGGAGAAACCGTGTCAGACTCAGCGAACATCTGGCACGGTGACTCATGGTACTGCCGTCCCTCTCGCACGGTTAACCTCGCTCTGCGGAGAGCGCGCGCACAGGGCAAGCGCGCTCATTGGCTGAGCGACGCCCCGCACCGACTCCATCGCACGACCGGCTGCGAGGCAACGGGCGAGGTTAAATATAGCGGAGAGGGCGGCAGTATTACTGACTACGGATTCCGATCATACTGACTACGGATTCCGATCACGACCGCCGTCGGGAACGGACGTGTTTACGACCGCTCTCTGCCGCCTTTGTGAAGTTTTACGACCGACCGGCTTTGCTGCACACCTGCATCGCACCTGCGCCGCACCTGCATATCGCCGTCTCGCTCGCACCCATTGTGTCGCGTACTTTCAGTACGCTACACAATAACAAACTGCACTTTTAAGTGCAATTGTTTCTATTCGACGAAATCCACACTTTAGTGGTCGCTTGCCGGAAACCTCTCGGTGTCAACAGAAGGCAAGTGGGTGCGTGACCCAAGCGCCCCTCGGTTGCCTCCTTCAGAGGCAAACGATAGTACTTGGTCGGGCTCAGGAACCTTGGCCCTTGATAGAGTCATAGTCAAGCCCTGAGTGTCTCCTTCCCACCCTTCCGATCCTGCTACACATCCATCCCCGAGTGTCTGTTTGGACGTAGCTAGGTATTTATACCGGCTGCGTTCTCTGCCTCGGGCTTGCTAGGGACTCCACGTAGGCCCGGTAGGTTCTCATTCCTGCGTGTCATTGCACCTCGACTCGCAGGTCACTTTGCCGGACTCGGGATAGTCCGTTAAATTTTATTTGGCGCGCCCCCCTGCCCCTCCGGCGGGGAGGTTTATATTTTGTTTCGAATTCGGAATTCGAATTTCAAATTTTTCCCAGTCCTCCACACGCCACCGGAATGGCCGATTCTGCAGAAGCTCTAGAGCTAAGGAGGCTCCGTACCTTTCTCAAGGAGAACATACCCGACGCCTTGGTTTCCTTTAATAGGAAGTACCCACGCGTCCGTCCCGCGCCGGCACAGACCCCCGCGGAGAAATGCCGCCCCGCCGCACACTTCGTACCCCTCACCGCCGCGTCAAACAGAGTACCCGCCGCGCCGCGCCCGCGCTCGCCGCGCTCCCCGCGCCCCCCGCATCCTGACACGCGTGCCCCGCGCTCGCGCTCGTCTATCTCACGGGCGCGTTCGAGCTCTAAGAGCTCTTCTCTCCCGCGTCCCCGGTCACGTTCGCCCGTAGTGCGAACTTTCATTAATACGGCGAATTCTTTCTCGCCTTTATCTCCGGATCCGGAGATTCAATCGTTAATGCCGCCTTTCGCGCGGAAAATCGTAAATGTCCCCGCGATGGACACCGCGGTCCCCAACGAGACCATACTAAACGACGGTTTCATAACCGTCAAGTCCACCAAAAGGAAGGGGAGGGGCTCTCCGCCCTCTTCCCCTACACCCCAGGCCGCAGGAAAAGCACGCCGAACGAGCGAGAACACTCGCTCCGACCCCTCCTCCGCGCCCACTGCGGCCCCCGCACCCACTGAAGGGAAAAAACCCCGCCGCCCGCCTCCAATCACTATCCAAGACAAAGCGTCTTGGACGAAAATCTCGGACAAGTGCAAGGAGCTCAAGCTCCACTACACCGGGGCCCGGAACACCCCTTCAGGGATCCAGGTCCAGGTGTCCACCTCCGATGACCACAGGAGGCTCACTTCCCTCCTGCGGTCGAACAGACTAGGTTACTTCACCTATGCCCTCGAGGAGGAGCGCCTCCTGCGAGTGGTTATCCGTCAGATCCCGGTCGAGATCACTCCCGACCAAATCTCAGTCTCCCTTAAGGAGCAGAACTTCCCAATTCGTGAGGTACACAGGATGTACAAACACACCACCAGGGCACCATACAATATGGTGCTTGTCTTTCTAGACAAGTCCCAGGAGGGCAAGTCGATTTTTAACCTCTCCGAGGTGTGCGGTCTCACCGGAATAACCGTTGAGCCGCCACACAAAAATAGAATCCCGTCGCAGTGTCACAACTGCCAGCTCTACGGACACTCTTCCCGTAACTGCTGTTTCCGCGCTAGGTGCGTCAAGTGCCTAGACGACCACGCCACGAAGGAGTGCCCTCGCACTCCTGGCACTCCAACCCCGCCCAGCTGCGTTCTCTGCCAGCAAACGGGACATACCGCAAATTATCGCGGTTGTCCCCGCGCCCCACGCACGAAACGCCCCCAGCCAGTCAGACAGGCCACCTTTCCCAAGGTACCTGTCGCTCGGCCTCATATCCAGCCTCTAATGTCTCTAGAGGCTTTCCCCAGCCTTCCAGGCACCTCACGAGCCCCAGTGGCACCAGCTCCCGCGCCTTTCGCACCCCTCCCACCCGTACTGGCCCCTCCGGCCTCATTAATCAAACCCAAGCCTGTCAAGGCCGTCCCGGCCCCGGCAGCCCCCGCCACCTCAGCCCTCGGTTTCTCGTTGGCTGGCAAGGAGTGGTTCACCCAGCTTCTTCTTGTGCATGAAGTGCAAGAAATCATCGCATTCAACGCGGTGATTAACTCCAATAAGGACTTAGGATTGCTCAACGCAATAAGCCAATTCCCGGGCATAGCCGCCACTATTCAACGGCTTGTCCGCGCCTCACATAGTCAAAATTAAAATGGATCGGATCAAACCTAAGAGTTTGTGCCTTTCCTTTTTTAATGCGCGATCAATTAGACCTCAGCGTGATCTAGTTGCCGCCTTCCTCCGAGAGCACCAAATAGACGTGTTTCTAGTCCAAGAAACATTCCTAAAACCCAGCGCTCGCAATCCCCGAATCGCGAACTACAACATTATTAGGAACGACCGGGTCCACGCTAACGGCGGAGGCACCCTCATATACTATAAACGCTCTCTATACTGCATAGCAATAGAACCTCCCGAACTCTCCAGTATAGAGGTATCTGTTTGCAGACTCGGTATGACTGGCCACTCGTCAATCATAATCGTCTCTGCCTATCACACCCCGAACAAAAGGCTTCTCAGGTCAGATCTGGAGGCTCTTTTTGCACTAGGTAATTCAGTTATTATAGCGGGTGACCTCAATTGCGGGAATGTCATCTGGAACAACCCGACTACCTCCCCGAACGGGAGGATTCTGGAGGATCTATCTGCCATTCTCGACTTTGATGTCATCGCTCCTTCAGAGCCCACTCACTTTCAGGACGATTGTCGTCCATCTGTTTTAGATATAGCACTTTTAAAAAATGTCTCTCTCAATATAAGACTCGTACAAGTCGTACATGAGTTAGACTCCGACCACCGACCCGTAGTTCTCCACCTAGGTCAGCCTTCTGACCAGCATCCCTCCTCCGTCAAGGTGGTGGACTATGCGGAGCTAAACAGATATCTCTTGCACAATCCCTCATCCTCCAGTTTGGATAGAGTCCCAGACGAGTTGAAATCGACAGCCGATGCCGATGTAGCGATCGATGCCCTGGTCAGCCATCTCCAAAACGCCGTCAGTAAGGCCTCGAAAGAGGTGCAAGCGGCGAACGAACGCCGCTTTATACTTCCTGCCGACGTGAGAGCGCTGATCACGGAAAAGAACGCCGCGACTCGAGCACACGATTCATACCCGACTGCGGACAATCGTAGGCGGTTAAACTCACTTCGGAAAACGGTAAAAAGCCGAATTTCCGAAATCCGTAATGCCAGATGGGGGGCCCTACTCGAGGGTATCCAACCATCCCATCTGGCTTTCTGGAAATTAGCACGCACATTTAAATGTGACGATACAGTCCCCATGCCCCCTTTAGATCAAGGCCCCGGCAAACCTCCCGCTTTCGATAGCGCTGAAAAAGCAGAATGCCTTGCCGAGAGCCTTGAAAATCAATGCTCTCCGAACTGCGTTAACATCGATTCCGAGTTCGTAAGCTCGATAGAATCGGCGGTAACAAATTCTCTCGCGGTCCCCCCGACAGATGATTTGGACTCGGTCACGCCTGAGGAAGTTATGTCAACCATTAAAGGCCTTAAGCCTAGAAAATCACCTGGTCCCGACGGTATCAGGAACGAAGTACTCAAACTTCTTCCTGATCACCTCATAGCTCTTTTGGTCTGCATCTTCAATGTAGCCATAGCCCACTGCCATTTTCCAGCCGTCTGGAAAAAGGCCATAGTAATAGGTATTCACAAGCCCGGCAAAAAAGCGTCGCTTCCCGACAGCTATCGCCCTATCAGTCTCCTTAACACGTTAGGAAAAGTCTATGAGCGGCTCCTTCTGAACCGGCTCCAGTCAATAGTCACAGATAAAAATCTTTTACCACCTGAGCAGTTTGGTTTTCGTGCCAAACACTCTTGTACCCACCAAGTGCACCGCCTCACGGAGCACATTCTTCAAAACTTCAACCGCGACCCAAAACCTCGCCCTACACTTGCGGTCTTCTTCGACGTCGCCAAGGCCTTCGATAAGGTCTGGCACGCCGGTTTAGTCCACAAGCTTTTGGAACTTCAAATCCCGGATAGATTAGTTAAAATCATACACGCGTACCTCTCTGACCGGACCTTCTGCTACCGAGTAGAGGGTGCTCTCTCTGAGCCTCATCCCATACGCTCAGGTGTTCCCCAGGGTTCCATTCTGGCGCCCTCTCTATTCAACTTATATATCAGTGACCTCCCTCGCCTCCCCGAGGTAGAGGTAGGTTCCTACGCTGATGACACAGTCCTGTTTAGTTCCTCGTGGAACAGACAAACCCTCAGGCTACGAGTCCAAAAAGCCGTAGATAAGCTAGGCGAATGGTTCCGTAGATGGCGCATAGGTATTAACCCCGATAAGAGTAGCGCTATCCTCTTTCATCCCACTCAAAGATTAGTTAAAATTCCCCCTATCAAACTATTTAATGTGGCTATCCCGTGGGCCAACCAGATCAAATATCTGGGTGTCACACTGGATAAACACCTAAATTTCAAGGCACATATCGATAGAGTGCGAAGGAAAGCCGGTATGGTCTCAAGCCGCCTGCACCCTCTCGTGTGCTCGAAGAGCAAAATGTCCCTCAGACATAAGCTCACGCTCTACAAGACTTGTATCAGACCGATCCTAACTTATAGTTCCCCAGTCTTTGCTCACATAAGCAAATTCACCCTCAATAAGTTACAAATAGTTCAGAACCGCTTTCTCAGAAGGGCGGTCGGTGCCCCTTGGTTCGCTCGGAACGTAGATCTCCATAAAGATATGGAAATACCTTCGATCGAATCATTTATAAAGTCCCTATCAAATAATTATTTTGAAAAAGCGTCGAACCATTCGAACCAGCTAGTAGTGGCAGCCGCATATCAGAACCCGAATCCAGACATCCGAATGTCTAACAAATATAGACGCCCGCGCGACATTTTATCTGACCCCGATGATAAAATCACGGAAGCGAACGCGATTTTCCCGCCCGTATCTAATAACCAAGCGTGTTTGCGCCCACGCCCGCGTAATCACCGCTCGCTCCGCAGGGGGCGGGCGGCAAACTTCGCTCCCGCACACATATCTCGACCGCCTTCTCCTGCAGCGACTTGAGCCTAGGTCCGTTCCCTCGCTAGGGAGCCCTCAAGCCAGCTGCTCGCGCGATACAGTGACACTGCAATCACTAGCTACCGACATACATTCATTACACTGTATGAACACACATGCACTACACTCAGGTACATAGGTCTTGTAAGGGACCTTTTTTTTTTTCTTTTTTGTGGTTAGTTAGCCTTAGAAAATTTTTCAGATCACTAAATACATGTACGCGTGTCTCTTCCTCCCTCCCAGGAGGCAAGAGACATGCATACATGTATAGTTAGTTAGCTCGAATTCGCGTAGGAATTTAGCCTAGGTCGCGTATGTTGCAAATACGGCAACAGCTCAAGCCGAGGTTCGGCCACTTTGGCACCCTTGCGCATGTTGCCCGAAATTTCTCGGCTGAGTGCCTTAAGCGCTCGCCAACAAGTCCGGTGAAACTGTTAAGGCCCCCGGGCCAACAGCATAGTCAGTTCGAAAAAAAAAAAAAAAAAAAAAAAAAAAAAAAAAAAAAAAAAAGGCAGTATTACTTCAGTACGAGAACAGCAACAACACGATCAACTTCAGTACGAGAACAGCAACAACACGATTAACTTCAGTACGAGAACAGCAACAACACGATCAACTTCAGTATTACTTCAGTATCACTTCAAGAAACAACAAGTCAACAGCAAATACGAAATCAAGAACGTTACTACGACGAACCACTGTAACATTGTAAAGAAAGAAAAATAAACAAGTGCTAATGTTTACACATTAGTACGATTCAATATTGTGAACGACCTTTTATTCGCAATACTAGTCGATCATTAAGTAGTATATCCCTAATACGTAATTGAAATACAAATACCTACACGTGTAAATAGAATGGATAAGATCAGGAATGAGTTTATCAAAGGAAGTATGAAAGCACCAGTGAAAAAGAACTTGAGCGGTAACAAATAGGTTAATGTGGTATGAGAAGGTCATGAAGAGGGATGAAATTCATATAACTAGAAAAATGTTAAGGATGACTTAAAAAATACCGAACAAGCTATAGATGAATTTTGTAGGGGAATAACATTTTTATAAAAGGTTTTAATATTGGGATGACAGTTGATAGAGGAGAGTAGACAGTGGGATAAGGGTAAACTAAATGCTTGCGTAAAACTGTTCACTGTTTTGGAACTATCTGATTCACTGAAAATTTAAAACTGTAATCTTATTGAAAGTTGTAACCTGATAGAAACCTTATTAAGGCTGTTGTAACAAAAATCACAGTTTCAACTAACACCTAATGAAATAAACATATTTGTTGATTCGTTAAAAAAAATTGCTCGAGTCTAACTTACAGAACTCATCAGAGAATTCCAATAATGCTTTCCAAAGTTTTCGTTTAATTGGATCCAAACTAAAATATGCTACATGTTCACAAAGCAATAACCCGACTAATTTGTGATGAGCACAAAGCCATTAGCTGACGTCATGATACACACAGACAAGACGATGGTCTAATAATTTATATCATTATATTTTCTTAACCGGTTAAAATGCCTATGACAGATTTAGATTTACATTATAATTATTAACTATAGATTATTATAGACTAGAAATTAATATAGATTTGGGAACAATCATGAATTTTATTTGAAGAATTGAGGTTAAAACTTATAAATTACTTAAAAAAATTATATATTCACTAGCTACGCCCGTGGTTCCGCTCATGTTTATAACAACGTCTCGTAATTTTATTTTTACTCAAATTTTAAGATTTCTAATAACTCGTATAGCCTATCAATTGCGGAATGACATATACTTCGAGTGTATAAATTTCATTAAAATAAAGCCGTTTTTGTGTTAAATCCGGACCAATAAACAGACAGATAGATAACTACACCAATACATAAAATACAAATAAATGTTTAGTTATTGGTGTACATGTATTTTTTTTACAAATTTTCCTATAGGTATACTATATAAAGGCCAGATCACGAATATAACATTTAAAAATAATTTCTGTCTGTTTCTTCTATGTCCGGATTTAACTCAAAAACGGGTTAACCGATTCTTATGAAATTTTGTATGTTGAAAGCATATGCCATTGGTCAATTGATAGGCTGTAAGAATTTTCAATAATAATTTTGGAAAGCGGAAAGAAAAAATCCAAAAAACTAATTTACTACCGATTTTCATGAAACTTTGTACACAATTTTCGTTAATATTTGTACACGGTAAGTGTGTCTCATTCTGTAATGCCCTGCAAGAAGTGCAAGTGGGACGTCTCTCAGAAACAGTGTTTATTGTAGTCGAATTATTTACTGGTCCCTAGCAAAGTTGCCTTGCTACATTCGTTAAAGCTAATGGATTTGACATATCCGATCACGTGATTTAACGTTGGCTAAGGCCTCTGAGGTATTCACGATCCGATAGCCCGAATAAGAATATCTTCTAGCCAGTCATTGTCTGCTTGCAAGATGCGTACGGTCACAGAGCACACCTGTTGCTATCGCACTCAGCCAATATAGCGCGTCAATAGCAAAGTCAATAGTACGAATAGTAGTGTATTATATATTACATAGTATATTAAATTTTATCTTATTTAATATGACGTATTGATAGAGGAAGCCGTTCTTTTTTACATTTTCTCAATCTATATGACTTGTCAATAATATGAGTAAAAATAAAATTACGTCATTAAATTATTATTTTTTTGATCTGACTATACTGTTAGCCATAAGGACACAGGAGCTTCGAACGGCTTTTACAGCTTCATCGGGCTTGGTCGTGAAAATAATAGAAGTAGGTACATAAGTATACAATAGAACTACTCTTAATTTATGAACCGACATATCGTGTCAGAGATAATATAAAACAGTGAGTATACACTCCAGTAAATTGTTTAGCAAACAATGTCGATTGCATTTGTTTTTCGTTGTCTGCTTCCTTTGTAGCATTACGCCTGTTTGTATATTTTCTTTATGTACATTGCCCGAGTCTAAATCTATTTCTCGCATTCTTCGAGGGGATGCTTGAATTTTGTATACGTTTTCTTTATTTTATTTTCACATTTTTAGTATGATTTAAATATTTATCATTAGCAAAACAAATTCTCCACCATAATAGACGGTTATATTTATTTTGGTCAATTTTTCAATTTATTTGGAGTTACATTTATTTAGAGTGAATTTTTACGAAACGTTTACACATTATAATAAAGCGGCTATGAAGTTGTTTACTAAACCTCTTGTATTATTGTGGTGAAGATAGTTACATTCGATGTTATGCGTAACTTCTAATGCGCGTATATAAGTACAAAATCTTTTTTATATTGTTTTATAATTATTATTTCTAGTGATACTATATACTCTTATTAAGAACATACATAATTTAGCTCACTAAAGCTAAAAAATAAAGGTTAACGCTACTAATTTTGAAAAGTTATGATAAATTTAGCAAACGATAAATTTTATATATGCATATATGTGCATGTTGAAAAATGTTTTGATATGTAAAATCAAAATTTCCCCAGAAATTAAAATCTCATCGCATAAAAAAGGATTGCATATAAAAGGTTTAGTGTTAAAGCATTAGGTACTACTACATCCTTCAAATCAAACCAAACATATTTTATTCAATGTAGGCCCTAATTAGGCTCTTATGAATATTTAAACAATACTACCGAATTGGAAAATAATACTTCAGTCATCGTGAAAAGCCGACAAGAAAGTCGATTAGTTTTACCAATATTTTTTACACGCTTATATTAGCTTCACTTGTGACGACACTATAATTTGGTATCTAGGAGCTGATCTGATTATGGGGTAAGGAGGTTGAACAGTGCAAATCTTCGGTGGTTACTAGAAAATCCCTTGAGTTTAGGCTCATATGATTCGTTTTGAGGCATCCAATAGATTGGGCTTGGTAACGAGATGTTATTATATGACTAAAAAGTTTTATAATTTTTAATGCGTAATTTTAAGCGTATTTATGTTTTTTTAAACTATTTAAACTTACTCCATATTTTTACAGTTTTATAATTTACTTTGATGTGCGATAAGGGATTCACTTCCAGACACTACTATCATCCACGTAATTAGGTACTCATCTTATAATAACCCTTTCGACAATAAAACGACAGTTATTTAGACATAGCAAAACTAGTACGAATAACTACATGAACGTGGCTCGCTACGTCTTTAAGCCGTATGTCACCGATCAGAGCGCATTTGCTTAAATAATTTGTAAGATAGTTATCGGGGCCTAAAAGCACTCCGGCCGGATTGCCAATCAGCCGCAAGATGGATTTGCATCAAACCCTGTCATAAGCACCCACTAACGTATAATTGTTTTCCTCGCTTGACGGGAATATGAATTTTTAAATTAGGATTTAACTGCAGTTCTTTTAAGCGTGTCGGGGTGCTAAAAACTTGAAATACATATTCGCATTTCATCAGAACATTTGCTGTAGGAGGTAATCTCTGAAAGTTTTTCTTTATTCTCAATTATGTTCTATTTTATTATTAATAATAAGTTACGTTTGTTCAGTTATGAAATTTCGTGTAAATTAATAACTATATTTGAAGGAGATAATTGGTGTTCTTTATTATTAATAGGGACGTGCAGTCAGTAGTAATATTTATCGAATATATAATTTAGGACACAAAATTAATTTATTACACTGATTTCTAAACTATATATATTATGGAATTACTATATAATATGGTCCCGCGAAAAAATCTTTACACGTTTTTACTAACAAAAAACAGCGCCATTCGAGAGAATCCTTAATGGATTATAATTATTAGTTTACTTATTTACCACTGAACTCGGCATTTATATTTTTCAGAATTCGAAATAAGAAAAAAATTAAGTCTAATACGATCGTCACACATAGGATCGCTGGCTAGCAAAACTATTAACTCCGGCAAACTCTTGTCAATGCTGAGTGCAAAATAAATTAGTTTCGACTTGACGTTATTTCGAAAACAAACAAACTGTGAGTGCACTGCAATTATAGTTTTGACCTGGCTTTGAATTTTTGTTATTGATACTGCATTACGGTTGACCTTTGCTCGTTAATTTGGACTCTGATTACGTCTTTTTAATCAGCTACTACTTGCAATACTACTTATTAATTGAAAAGCTTATAGATTCGAAGAGCATTTGGTTATAGTTTTTTCGAAAATAAATAGACATTACACGTCACTATTGTAATGTGTCGAAAAGGCCATCAGAGCTTGCCGCTACTGTAGTGACAGAATACTATAAATTTTAACCATGAGGAAACTGATTCTTAAATACGTGAATGCCGTCTTTAAATTTTTTTTATTCATGCTATTTTGCGTTGATAGTATGACATTATATAATAAATACCGACGGTATGTGATCACAGCATCTTTCTTATTTATTGTAGTATTGTTTTGATTATCGATTTGTTATAGTACATCAGCGGTATCTAGTCGGACTCAGCGGAGGCTAATCATTAATCTATAGTTATGCCATTCTCTATATAATGAGTAAATCCCAAACCTGTCACTGTCAAAGCTATCTGGCCTAATCAGTCGCCGCACAAACAGGCCTTTCGCGCCTCAAAGCTAATTCTGTTTAACCGACTCCATTAATTGGGATTGGGACTTGCGAATTTCCAATACCGCCGGGATACCGCTCATTGGTCTAACTTGTTTCTAACTGAGAATATACGTAGATTTATTTTGTATATTGTTACGGAAGGTAGCTTTATTTAAAAGGTCTAAAAGTTCATGAGGGGTTACACAGTCACACTATTTAGCTGCGAACTCACAAGTTCTGTCACGGCACGACGGGCTTTTGTATGATATGGAAGATGACAATAATTCTGTATTTGGGTACTAAATATTTGTATTTGTATCAGCTGTATAATGCATGTTTGAGTTGCATGAAAAATGCCTCCGCGAGTTAGTCAGTTCCTATTTCAACTTCACTAACTGGCCGTTTTGTTAAACAGGGCGCTAACTATTTTACATAGTATTTGTGCGGACACGAAGAAGAAAAAGCTGCTTGGTTAAATTTTTTGGCTTTGTGTTACATTGATGGCAGTTGATTGCGGGAAGCTGGAAATGAGTTACGCATGGTGATGGGTTGTTTTTTAACGTATTTAATGAATATTTAAATTAATTTAAACGATATAAGTATATAAAATACTATCAGTAAATAAAACAAAATAATATGTAGTATCTAAAGAATAAAAAGAGCCGGTTAGTATAAATTAAGAACTATTTTGAAAGAAGTTTAATAAATGAAGATAATTTATAAGGACAGACTCCCCGAGCCTAATTTGAGATAAATTGGTGCCGCTTTATAAGCTGTTTAGATATTTTGTTCATGTTAACGCAAATGTATCCTACAATTTTCACACGAAAAGCGTCTAAATATGTTTTCTTTGTATATTTTAAAAAAGTAATATAAAAAAAGTATATATATATATATATATATAGAACATATATAATATATATCTAAGAGCTAACACAATAATATTTTCAATGTGGTTTATCTATACTAATAATATAAAACTTAAAAGATTGTAGGTATGTTTTTTGATAGCGCGATCTCTGAATCTGAAGTCAGGTTTGAAAAATTACTTTTGAATTTTTTAGCCTTTTTATGTTCCGAAATAAACGAGGAACCCTTATAGTTTCACTATGTCCGTCTGTTTGTCCACGGCTTAGCTCCGAGATTCTTTCTTAGTACTAAAAAGCAGTAATTTGGTAGGTAAGTGTATACATATTAATCAAGCTGACAAAGTGATAAATTAAAATCGTGAAAAAAATTCTTATGGTACCTCCCCTAAAGTATGTAAAAACCATTTTTTGATTCAGGGATCCGTTTGCGAAACATTAAGCTTTAAAGCGCTAATTTTCTTTTAGAGTCAAGAGTCTCCCGCCTCGTGCCAGCTAAATGGTTGTTATTGGATATGTGAAGAAAATCTCATGGTAGTAGTAGGTATATATAATAAATTTAAAGGAAAATTATCAAAGATAAGTAGGATTTACAAGTTAACGAGTAATAGTCAATCAACTTATAAAAATCTGTACTTGGAGAAGTAATTCCGTACAAATTCCATTCAAAAATACTTAAAGCCCCCTCTAAGTCTGTATAATGTGACGGGCAACTACGAACTCTATATGCGCGAGGCCCGACACACACTTGGCATTTTTTTTATATTAACTTGGTAAAATGAGTTTACTGCATCTGATGGTGAGTACGGTACAATCTACACACAACGGCGTTCGTCGGTGACACAAATTTCATAGGCAGTCGTCGATGTTATGCCAACCTTTTGAAATACCTTCACACGCCACGATTGAACTAACCAATATCCTATTTATTGAAGATGGTCATTGGCCATATAATCTATAAAGAGCATAACATAATCATGATCGTCAGGCAATTTGGGAATCTGTAGGCAAGTATGAGAACAATGGAGAGTTATCCAATAAATTTAAGACAGGTGAATCCGCGGGTTCCTTCTTGTTCTTTATATTCGTTAAATATGTTTGGCAGATATCTGATATTGTAGATAGATATTGTATGGTACAAAATTTTCGTTCTAGTGCCATTATTCAGGTATAGAATGAAGGAATACGACTTCAGCAATCAGGACTTTCATTCTATTATACCCCATATATGTAGAGAAAAATACTGGCTGATGCTGCTGTGTCAGCAGTCTACCCAAGACAGTTCGACCAGCCATAGTCTAAAGTCTCGTCACAACCGTCTTACGCGTCGGCTGCCTAAATATCCTTTTGATTATTTTAGTAAATCATTTGAAAAGACATTAAAATATTATTCGGAACCACAATCGTTTATTTTTAAAAACGAATTTCGAGGCTCAATATAAAAGTTCGCGGTTATACATAATTTCTAAATAATTTCTTACCTGTAGATTCACGTAAGGTGCATCAGCTAACACGGTTGGCACGATAAAGCCTCCTTCGCCGGTGGACATATCGATGTCTTGACTGTAGATATCAGTTTGGTCATCGTAAAGCTTGACTCGAACCCGGACTCGCTTCTCTGTACTCATTGCTTCCACCTTAACAAATGAGAAGTTAACATTTTTTTAATGTTTTTTTTTATAATCAGGAGGCACGAGGGTTATGTCTAAAATCAGTTGAGATTACGAAAGTGTTCTCATGACTCTTAGCATTTGATCTACCTTACTCCGAAATGAGATGTATATGGTTATGTATATTTTAGTCTAACACTTTTACCCTAACATCGGATGTTTTTTATTATTTAGTATTCATAGTATACCTATATACAAATGAGACGCCTAGAGAATATGTTATTATGAGATTATGTAATATTAAAACCAAGAATATTGTAGTGATAATAATTGTAATAAAAATATATAATATGCAATAGGCATTAAAATACAATTAATAAATTAAGGTAAGAGCACCAATAGTTGACCACTTAACCTCGTACCTACATCTGTACTACTCCTAGTACGTAAGAATTAAAAAATTCTGCTGCTTTATTTTTGAACGAAAATACAAATTTTACTTAACACTGGCATCTGTCGGATATTTAGGTATATAAAAACAAACCAAAGTTACACTTCACATCTATAATTTTATATCAAAATGGCCTCGGAGTGTGTAGACGCAGCCGTGCGCTCACGCATAAGTAAGTCATTCCATTGAAATCTTATCAAAATCTTTATAATTTATATATTTTGAATAATTAGTAAGTAATTAATACTTTGAGACGTAGATTTATAGTGTTATTTCTGGGTAAAAATAAATAATGTTCGAGTAATCTTGAATTGTTTTTCTATGTCCTATGCAAAGAACAAATGTAGGTAGTTACTACACAGGTAGTTATTACTTTTACTGTACTTTGCGTAGTACATTGGAAGATATTTTCAATTATTTATATTTTTTCAGTCATAAGGTATAGTTTAAGCGTTAAATGATTCATGAATTAGACTTTTCCGGGGATGACTGCGATGATGATCCAGAGTTTCTGCCTCAAGAAATGACTCAAAAAGCGAGTTACCACGAGACTAGTGAGTCCAGCAGTTTGGACGAAGATGAGTATGCTCTGATTCCTCCACCTGCTTCTCCAGCGCTGTCTGACAGTTCTTCATTTCAATCTCACATCTCTATCTATCCGACAGATAGCGATCAGGAATCACCAAACAAATGTTTGCGTGCAAGACACATAGACAAAATACACCTGAGAACCCGAAATTAACGATCATTCTTGCAACGCCACAAGGTGTAGTGTGTGATATGGTGGTTTAGGAAAGAGATACCACATTTCCAGAATTAGTAAGCCAGAGATTTGGTTTAGGCCAATTTGCAGTCCTTCATTTGACTGGTTCCTGGGCATTTTTTGTTCTTCGGCCGTTGCTTTACTTCCACAAAATTGTGTGATGAACTTTTGAGGCATGGGTTCCATGGTACAGGCACTGTGATGAGAAATAGAGTTCCTAGAAGCTGTATATTGACAGAGGAAAACTGTTACGTAAAAAAGTCAAAGGAAGTTGTGATGTTAAAGTAAGAGAAGATGGAAAACTCGCTGTAGCAATTTGGCTTGTCAACAAGCTTGTTTTGAAGATGTCGATATGTTATTACGATGAGTACGAGCCATGATCCAAAAAAGACAGACGGTATGAAAAAGTAAGAAGACCTGAAGTGATTAAGATATATAACGAGAATATAGGTGGATTAGATCTCACTGAACAAATGCTTTCAGTCTACCCATCGCTTAATCGAACAAGAAAATGGACCGTTCAAGTTATCTCACACCTTTTTGACTTTGCTGTAGTCAATGCTTGGCTACAATACAGAGTTGTTGAAAAAGAAAAAGGTACGGCAAAGGAATATAATGTGCGGAAGAGAAAATATAAATTAGATTTGGGTACAAAACTTGTGATAGATAACGAAGAAGAAAGTGATGGTAGTTCCGGAGGACAAAAGTTTGAATAACTTGAACCAAAACATAAGAAGTGTAAGATTCTTATAAAACGGATACCCTCCAAGGAACGCCGGAAAAAGCAGTTTTACACTTAACGGAATGTGATCCGAAACAATCGTGTTGTAGGGCAAGCGGATGTGACAACAGTTTTTTTTATATGTGTTATTTACCTCTGTTTCACGCTAAAACGGAATTATTACTCCAATTTTCATGAGTGTAATGAGTGGTCTTAGTATATAAGTTTAATTCCTACTTTTTTGATCTCTACTTATGTTCCTAATTTACGACTGATTAATAAATAATGTTGATTAGTAGTTCATTATGTTTGTTTTTGGAGCATAATGTTTAATTTTGATAGTTTTGTTTAAGAAAACGTTTAGTTATGTTTATTTTTTTATATTGTGTAATAAAAAAACATAATATATTGTATATTCTTTCTTTTTTGTATTATAATACTATTCTAATTACAATTTATACTCAAAACCTTTTCTATGTCCTACATAAAGGACATAGTAATATCGTAACATTGTCCTTTATAAAGGACATAGTGAAAAACCATTTTCCGAGAGGTGAGATTTTTTTCACTATTTTTCGGATACATTTTAATCACTTAGGAATATAATACTAAAGTTTCAGTAACATACTAAACAAAAAGTATCTCTGGTAGGCAGGAGGTTAAAGGCGTGTAACTTATTTTTTAGCTTACTCTCTATTTTTATCTGATTTAAATGGTTGAATTTTTTGTAAGCATTGCTGAACTATTTTAATTAAACACGAATACTTTTTTACTTATATATTTATAGATCAAAGGAAACATGAAATTAAACACCTTCAACATTTTTAGTTAATAGTTGACTAATTAACAAACATGAAAAACTAGTAGTTGAACATATTTTGCATCAGTAGTTGACCATCCAGATTAGTTAAGTTTAAATAGGATTACGTTGTTAAGTTAAGGTGAATGTAAGGTAAAGGTTAAGTTAACAGGCAAATTCCAATAATTTTGTATAAAACACAAAACACAATGAGACTATCAATATGTATTACAATAATATATTATCATTGTTATCATTACCTTTCTAAATTTAATGCGTGCTGTGGTTAACTATAATTAGTGATTCAATAACACTGTTATTTCTAACTGTTAATAACTTTGTATTTCTTATTGCATTACTGAATAATACTAAATAAATGAATACTAGTTAATAATAAAAAAAAAAAAAAAACGGTAAGTTAAATTGAAAATTAAGGAGATTCCGACACAAGTGAGCTATTTATTGAAACCGTTCCAATGAAACCAAATTATATCTGCTGTAAGATGGTAAAGAGTTAGTTATCCAGCAGATTAAATATGTTGCTGCAGAATTCGCTCAATTTTATTATGTTTTTCTAACATCATTGACGTAACAGTATATTAAACTTTGATTCAATCAGACTTGTGAAAGACACTTACATTCATTTAAAAACTAGAAAATAGCTGATAATCTTCAAATGGCTGAACAGATTTTCTTAAATCATAGCCAAGTATACTCTCGATCAAATCACCTTCCAAAAAAAAACTAGATTAAAATTGGTAACACTCATTTGTTTGCGTCGCGGATTAATAAAACACAATAAACGTTAAATGTAGTCATCATTCTTTGAACGTAATACTTTTTCCAAAGTACACGTAATTGTGTGTAACCTTTTCAAACAAATAAATCTCTACAAACTAATCTCTTCAATTGTTAAACGTAATGTATCGTATTCAGCGTGCCACGAAATAAACCGAACATGGTGCTGTTATCTCCAATCTTCACTTAGCAATAAACTTAACCGACGCTCCAAGCGTTATACGGAATTTTAACAGCTACTGCAAACCAAATGTGTTACACAGATTCTCTGTAATCGAGCTAGAATGAGAGTCATATCGCTACATCGAGTCTTAATTAAGCCATTAAATTTAGTGTGACCTGGCTTAATTCCAAGCCAGCAATGACAGAAGCACCGATATAAACCCGTAGAACTATCTAATATTTCTTATATATTAAGTGCAGTATCTTAAAATTAAATTTAAGTTAAAATATTTTAAAGACTATGATTATACAACAATAATTTTAAAGCGGTGATAGCTTAGTTATAGTGTGCTGCAACACAGTCTCGACCAACGTAGGTTCGAATCTTATAACGAGCTTGAACTTTCGGTGAAGAAAACCATTCTGATGAAACCATAGCACGGTGGATGAGGATATTCTTGCGTAGAAAATCTATCGCCAAGCACTTAAATCAAGAACAAAACCAAGAATACTTTATTTAATTTGAGTACCTAAAGACACAAGTGAACGTTAAAATACTACTACCGGTTCGAAAAACATCCCAGGTATCGAGAAAGCCGGTAGGAATCTTGATCGGGTTTCTCTTTTTTTTTACTGTGTGAATACTATTTAGTTTATTTAGTCATTATATTATTTTAGTGGATGTACAAAGAAAAGAGTCATTTCTAGATATCAATCACTATCATTAGCTTAATGATCAACCCTATAATAAACCTCTTGACATTAAAATCTGCTTGACATGGTCCTTGAACTTATTATCTGACAAAATGATAATTTGCTCAGGAATCTCCTTATAGAACCTAATACTATTAAAAAAAATATTATCTTTCTATGTCTAAAACAGGGATTTGTGTTTATTTCTAGTAGTAGAACTATATCGTTAATTTACAAAATCTAGCTTATCTAAGTTTTTATTAAGATGCATTAATTTGACAAGCATATGTAAGTAATGTATTCCGGATTTGCTTTTGAGAGTCAGAGCTCCTTTTAATGACTTAGCGTGTTACAATCTTTAATTACGTAAAATTTTAATATCAGATGAAATTGTGGTCAAAGACTAAAGGTGTACTATCGAGCAAAACGTCACTAACGCAGCATCTATATTTTCACTGACGCATCGTGACTGGATATCCGCAACAGACGCAGTCGTAACGCCTTCGCCACACTGATCTGATCTCTGAATAGTTATTACGAAATTATAAGATATGTTATGGATCTACTATAATTGCTTAAAGAAGAGCAAGAATTGAATAGAATAGAAGAAAATAGGAACTGCTCAATAGTGTTTTTAATAGTTCATCTTCCTCTTCGTTAAACTCCTAATAGAAGCTATTTTTAATACGCTTATATTAGCTTCACTTGTAACTAACTAATAAACAATGTAATCAAATCTTAGAACTCAATTTTAACCTACTTCTAATTGTCATATCGAAATGAAACTCTGTAAGTATTTTTAGCTCGGATTATACCACTATAATTTATTTATGTATTTTGGAGCTGATCTGATGATGGAGCCAGGAGGTGGATCGGGGAAGACATCAGTGGCTACTAGTAAACCTCTCGAGTTTGGGCTCATATGATTCGTTTTGACAAGTCAAATAGATTGGGCTTGGCAACGATATGTTATTATAAGACTAAAAAGTTTAATATTTTTTTGTGCGTAGTTAAAGCGTGTTTTTAGTTTTTTAAACTTATTATTAATGTAATTTAGAAATATCTTCAAAACGCACGTGAGCGGTAGCGACAGCGCAAACACGAGCATGCCACTGATTTTAGCGTCAGACGACTTTGACGCGGCGTCAGTAACGCTGCCCTCGAATGACGTTTCATACATTTGCCTAGTACATTAATCTGTCGAGTCGCTGACACTACAGATGTTTTTGTTGAAAGTCCACCTTAACCTATTTAAATATTTATTCATGCAATTAAATCTATTCTAAAATGTTACGTAGAAAATTGTAAAGAATTTGAAAAAAGTAGCAGATAAAACAGACGATGTAAAAAATACAAAATTAAAACAGGAGTGAGGGAAGAAATAAAAATTGTCGATAGAAAAGCTCTTCGTTACGACGCTTCGTTAATTTATTACAAAAGAAAAACCTTTACGTTAGGTGATTATGGATCAGCCTGTATGAAAAGAAAAATAATATATATTAGGTCTTTACCTATGAAATTGCCGTTTTGTATGAAAAAATTTAAACGATGTTTTTTTATGTATTTTTTATTTGTATTAATCGAAGTAATCACCCATGCAATAAATGCATCTTTGCCAGCGCAGTGGCAGTTTATTGATTCTCTTCTTAAAGAAATCAGCTGGACGGGAGGCAACAAATTCTTCAAAGGCATTTTGTACTGCCTCTCGGGTATTGAATTTTTTTCCCGCCAAGGAGTTATCCAAATTCTGGAAAAAGTAGTTGTCTGTAGGCGCAAGATCTGGTGAGTAGGGCGGATGACGGAGAGCTTCCAACCCCCGTTCTTGCAACTTGGAGACCGTCTGTTGTGCAGTATGAGGTCGCGCGTTGTCGTGCAGGAGCAGCGGAGACGAGCGATTGACCAATGCGGTTGGAGATGTGCCAGCTTCTCCATTATTGTGTTCAGTTCTTCACAGTACACATCTGCAGTAATGCTCACCCCGTTTGTTAAGAAGCTGTGATGAATCACACCGGCGCTAGACCACCAAACAGTGACCATCACTTTTCTAGGGGTAAGTTTTCGTTTAGGGCATTGTTTAGGTGCTGAACCAGGATCCAACTAACTTGCTTGCGGTTATCAAACAGAATCCATTTTTCATCGCAGGTAACAATGCTGTTCGAAATTCCTTCATTTGTGTGTCTGTTGAGCAGTGCAAGGCACGTCTCGACGCGTACTTCGCGCTGGCGATCATTGAGTTCGTGGGGCACCCATTTGTCAAGCTTTTTTACCTTGCCAATTTGACGCAAATGGACCAATATTATTTTAACGCTAACGTCGAAAGCTGCTGCTAATTCAGCCGTAGATTGTGTATCATCAGCTTCCACAATCGCCTTTAATTTGTCATTGTCGACCAAAGTCATCGGACGACCGCGAGGTTCATTTTTCAGGTCGAAATTCCCAGAACGGAAGCGAGCAAACCAATAACAGGTAGTGCGTTGGTTTGTAGTGTTAGCTCCGTAAACGTCGTTGATGTTGCGTGCCGCTTGTGCCGCGTTACTGCCACGACGGTACTCATATTCCATAATTACTCGAATTTTTAACGTATCCATGATGACAAAAAAGATTGAAATGCGATGAAAATGTAACACTAACCAATAAACAAATGACTACTTTTAGAAAAAGAATTCCATGTTTTTAAAATAAAATTAATTTTAAATTAGAATTCTTAGCCAATCAAAAATTATTTTGATTTGAAATGGCGAGTACTGCAGAACGGCAATTTCATAGGTAAAGACAAGAGAATATTTTGCACATTTATAGAATATAAAGAATCTAATAGCTGTCATGTTATGATGGCTCAGTGGTAGCGTGTCTTTCGGTGAAGGAAAATATCGTGATGAAACCATAGCATGGTGGTAGGACTTTTGCTAATGCCCTTCTAGCTAGCTTCCACCCTTAAGTTGAAAATCCGTCACCAAGCACCTATATAGGTGTGTTCCGGCAGCTGCACTTGAGAACCAGCCCTCTCACTAGGTTTAGTGTGGTACCATCTTGAGCAACATCGTCACTTAACATCAGGTAAGAGTTTGGCCAAATGCTAAACCTATAAAAATGTTAGATAGATGGCGGGGCCTTCCGCATATTAGTTCAGTATATTTTAATTAGGAAAGCCGTCAACGAAAGCACTAATTGAAAATTGTATATTTTTAGTCAATAGTGTGGAATATAAGCTTTGTAATGTTGTTTGAATCGGGAATTTTGATTTAGTATTTAGGGAGATATAGCGTTGCCACAAAAAACATCTTTGAAAATAAATATATAGAGATGTTTAGATTGGCATAAATGTGACAACTGCCGAAAAGTTGATGATGATGACATTTTGGTGGCAGACGCTGTTTTTGTATTTTACTATTACACACAGTGCCATCACTTTGCCGTTTTGGTCAAGAAAGAAAAACTACATTTTGAAACATGAATTTAGTACCTACCACAAAACAAATTTAAAACCTATCTTTGGCCTCTATTAAAAATTAACAAAGTACAAAGTTTCTTGTATTACAATTCTATTGGTTTTAATATTATCATTATCTTATTGTTCACGGGTTATTAAGAAATTAAGAAATGCTTATACTACAAATGCACACGTTTCTTTTCTTTCACGCTGATGATATTTAAAAAAACAATAAAGTTATCAATTTGGTTTTTTATATGCATTTATAGCATAATGTAAGGCTCTAAAAGTTCACCACTATTCTAAAATTAACCAAGTGTTTATTCCGTTGAATAATCTAGTTGTGTATTCTTGAAGGTATAAAATACAATAGATATGTTAAGAAACTATATTATGTAAACATTTATTTACAACATTCACCGTTCAATAATGTGCTGTTGTGAAGCAAAAAGGTCCAAAAAGCTAAGCCGAGGCCACTGGATAACGAGCAACGATTTATAATCCTTTCCCTCGCATCGACACTCGTCTCTCGATGAAAAATGCCTTGTATTATTTATCATAATGTTATGCATTTTTTTGAGTGGAGGGCGATTAGTGTTTCTCTTTGATGGAAATTTCCTTTGTCTGCGTCGTTGATGATAATTTGAAATAAGAAAGTAGTTACTGAATAGGTTGCATAAAAGTTTTACTTATTTTTGTCTTGTATTCTGATGTTAGAATAGTTAATAATTTCACTTTATTTATTTGTTTTTTATTATTTTGTTTGATACACAAACATACGCTACGAAACCTTAATTGGCATAAATATACCGAGATATATATCGAGAAATATAATAAATAAAGCTACATAATAAACAACATATTTTACAGGTACTTATATATAAAGTGATAGTTTAAAAATATTATGCTGACTATAAAGTCAGACTTCACTAGTATAAATATCTACAAATATATAGCTCAATTAACAAACGGACTTAGAAATAATACTGTAATACTATTTGAAAATATAATCGCCGTATCATTTACTAAATATGTCTTATAATTCATATAAAAGTTGTAAATCATAGGTCTTCTTGAGATTTGATTCACATTTTATACAAATGATGGGTTCAAGTCAGTGAGAAGTGTGAATGACGACAAAGCAGTAATTGTGAACTGGTTTGACCAAACGGTTGTAGAGTGGATACTTTGACAAAATTTTATTAAATAACGTATTTAGAAATAGATTTTTGAGGTTCCATCACTTGTAAATTCCGGTGTAGATAGAGCGAAAGTGTAACAATAATCCAACAAGAATTTCTCAACAAAGTACATATCCCAAAAGGACACTCAATATTTGTTGTGCGTAGTAAAATTAAACCTGAATATTATAAAATTATATCAACTTACCCTTCCAACAAAGGGCAGTCCAGGTTTGTATCTTCTCCGCATACTATCAGCAAATCTTAACTCCACGTAATGCTGTTCACCTGCTGGTGCGGCTGCAGCCAGATTACCGACTCCTGATCCAACTACGAGGTCTACTTGAGCAGAGCCTCCTCCACATCGAGCCTCAATGCGCCAGGTTCCTGACCGAGCTCCTGCTGCTAAGATTGCGTTAAGTTTACGAACACCTGTAACAATAAATTATAATTTAAAACATTATTTTGGTTTAATAAAATTGCTCCAATGCATTGGATTAGAGGTATTAATATATAGTAATAGTTTAGCGGGTAATAGGTATGCCATGAAGAGGGATGAAAGGGATGTAAATAGAAATAGAGGAAGATCGAGGAAGGTTTGAATGAATTATATGTGGAATGATATGTGTATTGAAGGTGTGAATACTGAAATGATAGTTGATAAAATATAGTTGAGGAGGAAAACATGTTGTGCCGACCCTATTTAGGTGGGATAAACGTAGGAAGAAGAAGAAGAAGAAGCATTTGATTATAAGTTCAGTAGTTACTGCCATTATTCCAGTACATCGTTTCTATTGCTTAGATGACTATTATCAGGATAACTTCCGTGTGTAGCGTTTTGGGTTCAACCAGATATGTATCCATCTAACAAGTATATAGGTCCTCGTTTGTCAGTAGTCTCCAAGGAGACCTATACTTGCCATCATTATTGTAATCAGTAATATACATTACATATATCTTTTTAATATTGTTTAAAAGCGATGGTGAATTAGTGCTTGCATGCTTAGAAGACACCATGTCGATTGAAAACGAGCCTGAGATTTCGGTGAAGGCAACATGGTGATGAAACCATACCATATTGTTAGGACATTTTCTACCTATCACCTAAAAATCAGTTGTCAAGCACCTAAAGATGTGTTCGGGCAGCTACACTTCAGGGCTTCCTCTAAGCTTAGCATATTACCATCTTCGGCTACACCGTAAAGAAATTATGGTGTAACGCTAAAACTATAAGTATTAAAAATAATTATAAAATAACCTGTAAATGTCCCACGGTTAAGCGAAAACCTCTTACCAAAGGAAGGCCCGGCTTACTTATTATACCAGTCTAGGACATATTAACGATTTCAAATACCTATAAATCTACAGTTCTTTATTTTTCTTGCTACATTATGGTACTACAAAAACGTTTCTCAAGGTGTTTTGTACTTCACCGTTCAAAAGATCATATCTGTGCATCAATAAGGACTAAAACAAATACTTGTTTCTAAACATTTTCTCAGTTAGTTCACGTGTGCTGACTTTTGGAGATAGTAATGATTTTTTATAAGAAATCTGTGGTTGCTCGCTCTTATATAGCGTTCGGGTCGCTGAGTATTTGTTATTCATACATGAACAGTATTTTCAACGTGTAGACAAAGAACTAAATAATACATTATCATATTGAGATCCTTTTCCGAGTGTTATGTATACATAATTTCATAGATACAGAATATTATTAAGGTTATCACGCTACGTGCCTTATGGAATAATCATGTTATTTTGTGTCAAGTGTAAGAATTTACACTAATTATTAGTTATTATGCCTTATTTACTTATTATTATTCATTTTGCAGTCTTATTGCCATTTTTAAGGTAGCTGCTTAACTACTATACATTTCAGAAAAGAGATGAGGGCCCAATAATTGCGTGATCGGTTGTTAAATCCGAGAATGTGCCCTAAATCCTAAATTTAAATTCAAAGTCTACAAGCGATTCATACCCCAAAAAATTCAAGCAGTAATTAAATCTACTTAATTAAATTCTTGTGCACACTTAAACCAGTGGGGTTAGAAGCATGAAATTTTGGTCAAGAGTTCCTTATAACGTAGATGGGAACTAAGAAAGGATTTTTTCGAAATTTATCCATGAGGTGGGTTAAAAATAACATGGTTTCTGAGATCTTATCGATGGGAGATTTCATCGGTGGTACAACTAGTTGCTAATAATTCTTATTAAGATAAACCAAGAAATATTGTTAAGAAAATAATTGCACTTCGACTGTAACAATTTACAAAAAGCATTAGCTACTATTACGTATCGTGTATTCGTGAAAAGGGCTCGTCTATCCACTACAAGTTTTTGTCATCGGTTATGACATGTGACTTTTGAGAGGGTCGACGAATGTAATTAATCAAGCCGTAACTCGAGAAAGACCCAGCTCACGCGGTGACAGCGGCAAGCTTAACTTCTACTGACGATGCCATTATATAGGTTTGACGATGCTCATGGTAAAACTATTTCATTCGTGCAACACACATATATATATATATATTTATTTATTTTTAAATAATGTTGTAGTTCTTTATTTAATGGAAAGGTATTTAAAACTTGTTACACGGACATCACGTCGGCTTTAGTTTGAAAGTGGATTATCTTGCAAAAACAATCAAAATCCAGTAGTCGGTTTTGAGTGATGCTCATCAAAATAGTGATTTTTTTTATTGCATCATAATCTGCTGTTTATTTCTAATTGATATAATAAGTATATATATATTTTTAGGATACAGTTCTAAAGCCCCCCACACACGCTACGGTCTACCAGAAAGGTCTACTTGTACAAGCATGCGTGCACAGGCGAATTGTGCAAAATCGAAAATTGATTTTTTAAGTGACACCGTATGTTGAACCTGTGCGTGGTACGTGCCCATAAACGTTGTGACATTCGGTTGACCTGCGTAGGCAAGCTTGCAAAAGATAGACGTCCTGGTATACCCTAGCGTATATTTCCGACCTAAATAAGTATCGTAAATGCGATTCAAAGCTACTAGAAAGTGGTGTCTTAGGTGTAATCAAACCCAATGAAATGTGTACGAAAACAAAACACGTTCGGGTCCGCAATTGATAATGTTTTAAATTGTTTAATAGAAGCTTACCTTTGTATGTTTACATTACTGATACATTCAATATATCTTCAAACTTCTTTAAATATTATAATCTTATATATCTACGCATGTACTAATATAAAAGAGGGAATAATGGTTATTTACGATATTAACATTGATCACAGCTGTTATCTAAATGGGAATAGAAGAAGACATTTCTCCAAAGGTAGACAAAGTGAAATTACATAATTAAATTACTAAAAATCATTAATTTCATTAGGTCTTACGCACCGGTACAATTTACAGTTTTAATTACAAGGAATTGAAGTATTCATTATGGATAAAGCTCGGAATTAAATGTTAAAAGCTATGTTGCTTCAAGTGGCTTTTCATTAGAGCTTATAACTAAGTCTCGATGAAATCACCGAGGCACGCACGGAATCGAATTAAATCAATTTTACTGTTTATGTTTTTAAAAGAAATCGGGCTATTGACATCAATCATTATCATCGGTGGTAGTGTTTGAATGTTCATACGTACAGGGTTTAAATTAAATAAACTATTTGAATACTAGACTAATAAAGTTTTTTTTTAGAAAGTCTAGAGAATGTTATAGTTAAATACATACTTACATGTAATTTTAATAAGATATTAGTGGTAGAATAAACGACTTTCAACCTTCATATAATTAAAGCTTAAGACATTTTACTTAACATTTGATTTCTAATTTCTTAGTGCTTTAAGTTTAGATATTGTTCTTCATCTATCTTTACTCAACATTGAGTTACATAATGGCTGTGGGAAAAAATATAATACAAAAATCATAGAGTAAGCAAATTAGTTGTGATTGTCTTTTTCTGTAATTGTATATCTAGAATATAATGTAGGTATTATTTATTTCATTCCGTATTCCATATTCTGTATTGAATATTTCAGATAAATTACGTACTTATCCCATAAATTCATCAAAGTTTCAATCCATCACCGAAATATAAAATTACCTCATCTTATGTTAAAATATTAAATTATCGAATTTGTCAAAAGTAATTTATCATATAACGAATCAATCATCCCTGTTCAGAAGATTGGTTGTATGACATCACGCTAAGAGATGAAAACTTTGAATGCTTCTGCATAAATAACGTAATCCTTTTCCTTGAGAGAATTCTTTGAATGAATATCATTTATATGTAACATAAAAAAAATATCGCTAAAACTTTATATGATATCTACTAACAGTTTATAAGACGAAAATGTTGTCAGTAATTTATATATATGTACATCATTTTATCTTTTAATTAAAAGCTACTACATTTCACGGATTTTGATTAAAAAAAATACAGATAAATAGGTAAATATCTTGTTATTTACAATAAACGAAAATATTAAAAAAGGAAATCTTTAGTTAAAAATATTAACATTGGCGTAATGTTTCACTATACATAGTAGCTAAAATTTGCAACACAACATTTTACGGAGTGTTTTTATTGTTGTAGAATACATTAATTTCCAGACCGGTCATTTATCTTAACCATATAAATGGGTAGTAAAATAATATAAGTTCAGAATGTATTTCTACTAAATAACATTTGTCAGTTATAAGTCAATCAAGTGCGTAAGGCAAATCCAATATATCAAATTTGACAGGGGTTGGCGTAAAATATGACATGGTAAGGCTTTCAGGAAGCACGTACATTCACGCTTTGTTAGATCTTTGGGTCAAGGATGATAAAAATATATGGATTTCTTAGAGGTATTAGTAGTTCCTCTTGGCTGATTACGAAGCCAGGTAATACCTTGTGGATAAGTATATACCTTCTTTTGTTTCATAATATTAGAGTGAAGTAACTAACGAATTACAGAACACATATGATCGACAATATAGAAATTCTAAAAGTGACTATAAAGTGTGATATATAGTGAAGAAATAGATTTTAGTTGAATTATGACTGTTTTCTGTTTCAATTTATTTTATTTAAATTTATTCAAATGAGAACAGAATACCCAGACGACTACACTTTCGGTTGAATTAATTCAAACTACCTACTTAAAAATGTAATGTAATGTAATGTACACTGGTCAAGTTGAAATTTTGAATTTTATCTATAAGTTTCTCTGTAAAGCGAATTGTTATATTCTTAGAGAAATAAAAATATCTTAAACCATAGAACAGAATAGAAGTGAACAGATAATAATTTAACAAAAGTTGTGACAAAATTAATATTTTGCTTCAGATTATATGCTCCACAGATTAATAATAAATTAATTAATCGTGCCAGTACTTACAAATTAAGTAAAAACAAAGAAAAGTATTAAAATGATAATGGAAAAGTAGCTGTTTGACTAAGTAAACAAAGTGAATCAAAATCATGAGGTCAATGGGTGGCGTTAAGAATTTTTATTTATTTATTTATTTAAACTTTATTGTACAACATATATTACAAAAAATATTTAAAAGCTACTACATTTCACGGATTTTGATTAAAAAAATACAGATAAATAGGTAAATATCTTGTTATTTAGAATTTTTATTATTATTAAAGATGTAATATGCTAATTTACTGAAAAGAAATTTCTTTTTTTAAACGTATATTACAATGAAATAGGTCAATGTGTTCGAAAAACTTGTGGTGTACTATCCGCTCCGCTACTGAACTCTATACCGCGGTATAATACGTGACGTCATACTACCACCACCGCGGCTCACGGCAACGAGCGTTGCGACGTGCGCCTACGTTCAGAGCGAGACATCCACCTCTAGCGCACAGTTGTTGACTCGCCGCCATTACATAACTGTTAATCATTGTATATTAATCGCAATATATTAGTTGTACATATTGCCTAGTATTTATTTATCACTTCAACTGACATATTAATGTGGAGGTGTAACCAACGCCCCCACATATTGGTGACCCCGACGTGATCGGATATTGAAAAACCAACGAAGGATTTGTATCATAAGTGATTACCGGCCCAACGTACGTAAGTACATCTTCACTAATCATCTACGGAACGTTCGAGCAAAAGGCGTTGGTCCAAGAGAAATTCGGTGAGCGTTTTGATTTTTTATAACACATGGCTACCAAAAGTGATATCTTGGCTGATGCGTCCGAAGTACTTAGAGTAGGAGTTAGAATACCACCATTTTGGCCAGAAGAACCAGCGTTATGGTTCGCGCAAGTTGAAAGCCAGTTCGTCCTGTCTAAGATCACATCCGACGAGACGAAATTTTATTACTTGGTATCACAGCTCGACCATCGATACGCCGCTGAAGTTAAGGATGTAATAACAAAACCACCAGTAACTGATAAGTACACTAAATTAAAAAGTGAATTAATTAAACGTTTGTCTGCTTCCCAAGAAAAGCGTGTCAAGCAGCTGTTGATGCACGAGGAGCTTGGTGATAGGAAGCCTTCGCAATTTTTGCGCCATCTCCAGAGCCTCGCCGGTCCATCTGTTCCTGAGGAGTTTCTTTCAACAATCTGGTCAAGCCGTCTGCCAACCAACATCCAAACAGTAATTGCATCACAGGTAGACCTAAACCTAGACAAGCTAGCTGATTTAGCGGACAAGGTACATGAGATTGTCCCTTCTACTCCACAAGTAGCCAGCACTTCTAAATCTCATAACTCATCATCGTCACATGAGTATGACGACTTGGTTAGACAGGTTAGCGAGTTGACGAGGCAAGTTTCCAAATTAACAGAACAGGTAGCCAGAGGAGCACGTTCAAATTCACACCACAGGAGAAGACGTAATAACCATTCTCGGTCGCGATCCCGTCCCAGACAGCCTCCTTCAAATCACCCTCATTGCTACTATCATTTTACCTTTGGAGCTAAAGCGCAGAAATGCAAACAGCCGTGTAGTTTTTCCTCGGAAAACTTACAGGGCAGTCGCAAGTAGCGGCGAACGACTGCCCATCTTCAACAGGCCGTCTATTTTTGACAGACCGCACTTCGAAAATGCAATTCCTTATCGACACTGGTTCCGATTTGTGCGTTTTTCCGCGTACAGCTGTTAAGACGTCCTGTACAAAGTCCAAGTTTGACCTCACAGCTGCAAACAACTCAGTCATTCATACATATGGCCTTATACAGCTACAACTCGATTTTGGACTTCGACGTAATTTTAGGTGGCAATTCACAATTGCTGACGTCTCAAAACCCATCATCGGCATAGATTTTTTAGTTTACTACAATTTGCTTGTAGACTGCAAACAACAACGTTTGGTTGATGGAGTTACGTCACTCATTGTAAAAGCGATTAACACCGGTTCTTCTGAATACAGCGAATCTATTAAAACTGTCACAGGAGAATCAGTTTTCCACGAGATTTTACGCGAGTTCCCGGAAATTACAAGGCCAGCAGGTATACAAACTACACATCCTCATAATACACTACACTACATTAGGACATCTCCAGGCCCACCAGTTTTCTGCAAACCTCGACGCCTAGACCCTACTCGCTTGCAAGCAGCAAAGAAGGAATTTGAAGAATTACTCGAAAATGGAGTAGCTCGTCGTTCCGAAAGTCCTTGGTCCTCTGCGTTACACATGGTGCGAAAGAAGGATGACAGTTGGAGACCATGTGGCGATTACCGGGCGCTCAACGCCAGAACTATTCCGGATCGCTACCCAGTTCGTCATCTACATGATTTTTCTTATCAGTTATCTGGATGCTCCATCTTCTCCACCATCGATCTTGTGAAAGCTTACAACCAAATAGCGGTGAATCCGGAGGACATATGTAAAACTGCAATCACGACGCCGTTTGGTTTATATGAGTTTCCATTTATGACCTTCGGACTTAGGAATGCGGCTCAAACCTTTCAAAGATTCTTGGATGAAGTTTTGATAGGACTTGACTCCGCGTATGGATATATTGATGACATCCTGGTTTTTTCGTCTTCGCCAGAACAACATAAGTCCCACTTACGTGAACTTTTCCAGCGTCTCAAAGACTATGGTATTCTAATTAACACCTCGAAATGTTCTCTAGGCCAGTCAGCAGTGACATTCTTAGGATACAAAGTATCGGCTGCAGGTACGAAGCCTTTGGAAACGAAAGTTCAGGCAATACAAGAATATCCCATTCCTAAGACGATCAAAGAACTTCGACGATTCTTAGGGATGCTGAACTTTTATCGTCGTTTCATTCCGAAAGCAGCTCAAATACAAGCTCCTCTTAATAACATCTTTGCGGGATCCAATGTCAAAGGTTCCCATCCAATTATTATGACTACCGAGATGCTTCAAGCTTTCGAGGACTGTAAACATTCTCTATCACGTGCTACACTTCTTGCTCATCCTTGCCCTTCAGCTGCCTTATCAATTTTCACTGATGCATCTGACTCAGCCATTGGAGCCGTACTACAACAGCAAGTAAATGATAGTTGGCAACCACTAGCATTTTACTCGCATAAATTAAATGCAGCCCAGAAAAAGTATAGTCCTTATGATCGCGAGCTCTTGGCAATCTACGAAGCCATCAAATATTTCCGTCACATGGTAGAAGCTCGCTACTTCACAGTATTTACCGATCATAAACCACTGACGTATGCTTTCTCAATGAGTCGCGACAACTGTTCCCCGAGACAGTATCGCTACCTAGATTATATAGCACAGTTCACCACAGATCTAAAGTACATACGTGGACCGGACAATGTTGTAGCTGACGCGCTCTCTCGGGTGGAAGAGATCACTCCTACCATCGATTACGAAGATCTTGCAATATCTCAGATGAATGATCTCGAACTAAAAAAACTTCTCCTAAATGGCTCAGCTCTTAAATTAGAGAAGATTCTAACGGCACATTGCAAAACACCTGTATACTGTGATACTACCGTGCTACCACCTCGCCCGTATCTAACTGCTCCATTTAGAAGACAAGCTTTTGATGTCTTACACAATCTGCATCATCCTGGACGTTCAGCTACAGTACGGCTGGTCAAAGAACGTTTTGTGTGGCCAGGGATTCGTAGAGATTGTAGAGAATGGTCTAGGCAATGCTTGAAATGCCAACAATCAAAAGTTACCCGACATACTAAATCACCCATTTCCTCTTTCCTTACTCCTTCCTCGAGATTTTCTCACATACATCTCGATATAATAGGTCCATTACCTTTGTCTTCTGATTACAGGTATTGTCTCACCGTCATTGATAGATTCACGCGATGGCCTGAGGCAATTCCACTTAGTGACATCACTGCAGAAACCTGTGCCGCAGCCCTTGTATCTGGCTGGATTTCCAGATTTGGATGTCCTGCCCGGCTCACCACTGATCGCGGACGCCAGTTTACAAGCCAGCTGTTTCAATCCCTTGCTGCTCTGGTTGGTGCGCGTCACTTCTGCACTACTGCTTACCATCCAGCAGCGAATGGTATCATTGAGCGTCTGCATAGACAGCTTAAAGCAGCCATTATGTGCCATACTACTTCACAATGGACTGAAGCTCTTCCATTGGTACTACTCGGCATCCGCAGTGCATGGAAAGAAGATATACAGACCTCATCTGCCGAACTAGTATATGGAGAACCACTTCGCTTGCCGGGTCAGTTTTTATCTGCACGAGATGACTTCACCTCTGATGACATCACCCAGTATGCATCCCGTCTCCGAAGTCATATCCGGAAGCTGACACCCAAACCTACGTCATGGCATTCTTCTTCTCCATTTTATTTTCCACGTGACCTGCAGAGTTCTTCACATGTATTTTTGCGGCAGGATCATGTGCGTGGCTCTTTAGAACCACCTTATGCCGGCCCTTACATGGTTGTTGACAGACAGCCTAAATACTATACTATCGACATTAAAGGCAAGAAAGTAACAGTGACTGTCGATAGGCTCAAACCGGCATACATTGCGAAAGAAGTGTGCAATGAACCAACCTCTCCCTCCAAAAAACAAGCATGTCCTAAATCATCGGCAGTGCCAGAATCAGAATCTCAGGAGAGGAGGACAAGAAGTGGCAGAAGAGTTAGATTCCCTGATTTTTATCGCCCGTAGTCACGGTCTGAGCGGGGGAATGATGTGGTGTACTATCCGCTCCGCTACTGAACTCTATACCGCGGTATAATACGTGACGTCATACTACCACCACCGCGGCTCACGGCAACGAGCGTTGCGACGTGCGCCTACGTTCAGAGCGAGACATCCACCTCTAGCGCACAGTTGTTGACTCGCCGCCATTACATAACTGTTAATCATTGTATATTAATCGCAATATATTAGTTGTACATATTGCCTAGTATTTATTTATCACTTCAACTGACATATTAATGTGGAGGTGTAACCAACGCCCCCACAAACTTATTATATCTAATAGGTATTATTGGGATTCCGAAGTTTTTTATATTAATCACGCCCACAAAGTGGTAAAACAAAGTCATGAAAAATATTAATTGTTTAGGGTACCTCCCCTACACATAAAGTGTTTTTTTTTTCTCGTCTATCACATAATGTGGGGTGTCGTTGGATATGTCGTTTAAAAATAATCTAGGTTTATGACAACCATTTTTCGATTCAAGGATTCGTTTGTGAAATATTAAGCTTTAAATTGCTAATATTTGTTAGAGTTAAGTGTCACCTCCTCTGCCAGCTAAATGGTTGTTTTGGGATATGTGAAAAAAATCATGGTAGTAGTATATATAATAAAGGTAAAAGGAAAACTATCAAAAGTAAGTAGGCTTGAAAAGTTAACGAGTAAAAATTTATTTGGAGAAGTACTTTCGTACAAATTCCGTTGATAATCACTTGAAGCCTAACCCTATCTAGTGGTTGTTTCATGATACATCAAGCTGGGTGACAGCCGGAATCATACAAAAGTATACTATAAATGTTTGACCATGTCCCGGCCGGCGCCCGGCCCGGCCCTGGCCCGGTGTAACATAAGCATCCTTAAGTCTGCATATTGTGACTGGCAACTACGGAACTCTACACTGCGCGTGGTCCGACACTCACTGGGCAAATTTTTATGGCTGGATTTAGTAGGCCATAATTTGTACGACACACCGGAGTATGAAACAAATCATGCAACCTAGTAAAACGAATTCGCTCGGCAAAAACTTGTGTTCATAAGACTTAGTTAACAACTAATAAACTCTAGATTACTAATAAACTGCAGATATTTCTCATAACTTGGATCCATTTAGAAAGTAGCAATAATCACAAAACTAACTTTGCAATTAGAGAGAGATTGTTCAGAAGAGTCGCCAACGAAAGTAGATCTTAGCATGCGATTATAAACTTTAGAAATTTCTATTACCGAGGTAATGCTTCTACACTAGTCGAGGTCAATTTATATTGGTCTAGTATGAATGTTTTACAGTTCCGGTTGCAAATTGCGCGAATCAGAAATGCAAATGGATGAATAAAATTAATATTTGTATGCGTTCATTCTTCTATTAACATTATATAATCGGGCCCGTTTACTCAAAAGTAATAAATATACATTATGAAGAAATATTTGTTATTTAAACAAAATATTTGAAGTAGATTTGAAGTTTAAAATTGGTATTATTATGATTATGTAAATCTTTTTCAAAATTAAATAACTATTTAAATAATTTACGGTTTCTATAGTATCCAAAATTTTGAATAATTCAGAACTATAAATTCGATATTAATAATTTGAAAAATCATGCACCTTCAACAAATGAAATAAACTGATGAATAATATGGGAAATATGAAGCTATAGAAAAAATACTTCAACATAAATTAATTAGCAGTACAATTGATATTTCTGCAAACAATATGAACGTATTGTGAGAAAGTAACCATTTGGAAGTAATTCCTATCAAAGCTTGAAGTTAATTAAACTAGGCGTTCACTAACTTTAGTGCGCCGCAAATGAGCTCAAGTTTAAGTAACTATTTCAAGTAAAATAGTTCTACGTCACGCTTCAGACAATAGCGGTGAACGTAAAGTCATTAATGATCTTCAATCGCTGAAAGGATAAGACTAAGTAACTTTCGAAGCAATGATAGCTCAATGGTTGTGTGTACGACTTCGCGTCGATTGATTTGAGTTCGAATCCCTTCAATGAGCCTGAGCTTTCGGTGAAGGAAAACAACGTGACGAAACTATAGCATGGTGGTAGAGCTTTGTCTAATGCCTGCCTGGCATGCTACCGCCCTCAAGTTGAAAAACTGTCGCCAAGCGCCAATAGGTGTGTTCCGGCAGCTGCATCTGAGAGCCAGTCTTCCACTAGGTTTAGCGTGTTATCATTTTGGGCCACATCGTCACTTAACATGTTTCATGGTCTCAGCCAAGATTACTATGTCGTCGGCAAACCGAAGGTGGGTGACGTACTCGCCGTTTATGTTGATGCCTAGTCCTTCCCATTCCAGAACCTTGAAAACATCTTCCAGTGCAGCGGTGAACAGTTTAGGAGAGATAACATCTCCCTGTTTGACTCCCCGCCGCAACAGGATAGGTTTCGAGTTCTGATCCTGCAGTCGAACTGACATAATGGCGTTTTCATACAAACACTTCAACACTTCGATGTACCGGTAGTCTACTTGGCACCGCTGGAGAGACTTGTAGTACAGCCTAGGTCTCAATCGAATCGAAGGCTTTCTCGTAGTCCACAAACGCTAAACAAAGGGGTAGGCTATACACTTCGGTCTTCTGTATGCGTGTATGTCGTCTACGGTACTGTAGCCTTTTCGGAAACCGGCTCGTTCGGGATGCTGGAAGCCGTCGAACTTGCGAGCGAGACGGTTCGTAATAACTCTCGAAAACAGCTTGTAAACATGGCTCAAAATTGAGATAGGCCTATAATTCTCTAATAAGGTGTATTATTATTAGTTAGCATTATTTTTTTATTATAATTTTTAAACTATCATTAACTGTATGGATTCTTTGTGGTCTGAAATAAAGTTTTATTATTATTATAAAATTTGTACCAATAAAATCCTTAGTCAACACAAATAAAAATTTATTGCTATAGCTACTGAAAAACAAGCTTTTAATATTGCTGAAAAAAACAAAAGAAACGTTATTAGAGAATAAGATTTCGAAAGAGATCTAAAAACGAATCGAGAACAAGCAGTAAAAAAGCATTATCCGATAAGTTACGTTGAAGTGTTTATGCTTGGCGATGGTAAACATTACAACAAAAAATCCAATAAAAGAATACACATCAATAGTCGGTGGCGGCAAGTAAACGATTCCGTACTGGCTTGAAAATGCTTCGGCTAAAGACAAGTAAGGCCATTAAATGAAATCTACGAAGAGAGGTATATAATATTTATATTTTAGAAATCAATAGTTCTGTTTTTACATATATATTTTTTTTAATTTCTTAAGTGGCATCAATTTTGTAGGCCACTTTGAGGAATATGACCTTATTTTTTTCACCCGATTTATTTATGTCTGGTTTAACTCAAAACGGTTTCCCAGTTTTTTGTGAAATTTTCTACACGGAAAGTTTATGTCATTCTTAAATTGATAGATTATAAGAATTGTTAAATATCCTATTAGAAATAGTATTAAAAATCTCAACAGATTTTTATTACATTTCGCACACGGGTAGTACGAGTATGTCTTATTCCATAATGATAATTGCCCAAAATAATTTTAGAAATCATAAAATATAATATGAGTAATAATAAAAGTAAGAGATGAAGAAACTACTGCGTAATAGACGCGAACGGAGCCGTGGGCACAGATATTATATAATAAAAATGTTATAAAGGGTACTCGCAATTTAGTTTGGAGTTAGTATCCAAGCCATAAAAGGAAAGGCAGGAAGACCCTATGTCACCAACAATATTTATAATAGTACTGGAGGATATAATTAAAAAACTTAACTGGACTAGAGTCGGCCTGGAAATAAATGGTAATTAATAAGCCACATGAGATTTGCTGATGATATCGTTCTTTGTTCCGAACACGGCAAAGAGCTTCAATCAATGTTGGATACTCTTCATTAGGCAAGCAGAGAGGTAGGTTTGGATATAAATCTAAATAGGACAAATATCATGGCAAACCATATTGAAACCCAAATATTGAGAAATGACTAAATACATATACGCATGTTTCTTCCTTCCTCCCATAAGGCAGAAATATGTATATATGTATAGTAATTTAGACTGAATTACTGATACGGAATTAGACAGATCGCGATGTTTGAATATAAGGCAATAATCTAAGCCGAGGTTCAGCCACTTTGGAACCCTTGCGCTTGTTACCACGCTTTCGCGACTGAGTGCTTTCAGCGCTCACCACCAAGCCCCGTGAAACTGTAAAAGCCTTCAGATGCTTAAGGCAAATAGTATAGTCAGATCTAAAAAAAAAAAGATTTTGTCGTTGGCTTATGAAAAGAGACTCACTACTCGCTACTCTTGAGAACAGAGTTGGAATTTTCTCTTTATTAGAACAACAATCGTTGAATTAATAAAGCAATGATGAATTATTGGTAAATTATAAACCTCCTTAGTTTCAGTGTACAAATACAAATATTTATGAGTCTAAATAACAAGTTATCTGACGAATGTCAAGAACTACAACTGTTTAATTCCAAGAAATGGTTTAATTCCATATGAGAAATTGTAGTAACTATAATTTGAAGGGCATTTTTAAAACTTTTAACATGGTAGGCTGGTCTTTCTCTTGTGCCAATAAACCATTAGATAGAAAATTTCAACAGAACAACTGATTGTCAGAAACAGATTGGCGATCACCGTTGTGAGTTTTGCGTACGGAAATTGAATCTGTCAAGCCGGAGGAGGCTTGTGACAGACAAGAAAATGCTTTTAGTCGACCGATCAATCGATCTTAAGCGAACGTTTATATTTATTTTATTTAGTAATAACTACATGAAATTTCTTTTAGGGTAATTAACTCCTTCTTTGTAAGTAATTGAAAGAATGATAACAATATATGGTATACTTTTGCGAAATAATCTAAAAAGGTGTTCTGACAACTGTAATACCGTCCATTTTATAAATCTGTATTATAAACGGATCTTACCTTTAACTTGTTAATAACTCTATGTTTGCGCTTCGGAAAAAACTGTAATTCATGCCGCCAAAGTCAAACAACAAACTGTAATTTTCAGGAATTTTTATGTGCGGCTCTGCAATGAACCTGAGCTTTCGGTGAGGAAACCATAGCATGGTGGTAGAGTTTTTTCTAATGCCTGCCAGGCTAACTATAACCCTCTAGTTGAAAATCTTTCGCCAAGCATCAATAAGTATAAGATGGAGCAACATGGCAAACGTGAGTTTACCGGTATTCAAAGAAATGTGTCTGAAGAAATTGGTCTCGTATAGGTGATAACCAATCGCCTCCGAGGAGCCCGGACCTTACATGTCTACATATTTTTTAAATGATTGCTATGTTTATGTTTATTAAAGTTTATGATTTTGCTGCGAATGTTAATCGTACTTCTATTATATCCATTTTATTATTATATAAATAGAGTTTTACAGAGAATGTATTGTTACGGTTTAAACAAAAAAGAAAATAAAAAAAAAACACCTTTCTCGAAATTTCAAGAAGCGTCCTGAAAGTAACCGAAAGATCGTGTATTTATCATAGTGTAGTCGTGTGTCGTGTAGTCATAGGTTCAACGACATACACATAGAAAGCCTTATCGCTAAAACTGTCAACAAACAATGGGCTATAAATTAAACGTTCCCTTCGTTTTAAAAGCGATGACGTAAGTTGTTTACAACATGTTAAGATTTCAGGGCCCTTCTAGAGATTTCGAGATCGAATCATTGATATATATAAGGGAGCTGAGTTGCGAGGCGCGGCATTAGTCAGATCGCGACTTAATTGCATACGCGCAACAGTCCGAGCCGAGGTCCGGCCACTTTGGCACCCTCGGATGTTGTTGCTTAGCTTTCGTGGCTGAGTGCCCTAAGCGCTCGCCCCCAAGCCCGGTAAAGCTGTAAAAGCCGTAAAGGCTCCAGGGCCCCTCAGGCTAACAGTGTAGTCAGTTCGAAAAAAAAAAAAAAAACGAGGCGCGGCAGTTATAAATTCGAAAGCGAAATGCCAACAAGAAGCGAAATAAGAGAGAAACATACAGTCTTATTCTGTAAGTAGATACATACAGCCTTACTCTGTGAGAATATTCGGTGGACGATTTATGCGTTTGTTTTTTTTTGTTTTTAATTTAATTTGTATTATCTGAGTGCGAATAAATTACTTTTGTGTGACACTACGGCATTTCATTACCCACGGACGTAACAGTATTGTAAAAAATCAATAATATGTACAAATCAAAGTTAAATATGATTGTACATGGTTTGCAACTTTAATCATAATATATTATGTATCCTACATAGAAGCAGTGTATAGAAAATTGAATAAATACCTTCATTCATAGAAAGTTGTTCCCATATAGCAACTTTCGTGCCCGCCGGATCGCTCAATGCTACGTACGCCAGCTCACTTCGAACCAAACGCAGATCATGGTCCAGAGCCAAAATCCAAAATGTTACTGTAACAAAATATTATGACGTTATTATTTTTGAAAAAATAATGTTTATAGGTGGAAGGTGAATTCAGAGGAAATCGATTTTTTTACAGAGAAACAACGTTAAGTAAAATATGTAGTAAAATTTGTTTCTATTTATTTATTAACACATATATAACGAATATAAAATATTATACCAAAAAAAAAATTAGAAAACCTTGTGGAATGCACATATTGTGATTGTGATTATACTATAAAAAATAATAATAATTTTAGAACTTAGAAGTATTTAGGTATTGATAATAACAAAACAAAAAAAACTCCAAAAACTTTATCCCGCGCGCCAACAACGTGATGAAGTTAGCAATCAATGAAATTAATGTAAATTCATTTTACTATTTTTTTAATCGTGTAAAAATGAAACTTCTTCATGTCATGTTTCTGTTCCTTTTTTTATAATAGCTCGGCACATTGACTATACTGTCCCTGATGGTGAGCACAGTACAATCCAAATACAACGGCGACCACCGAGAGATCGAAATCCATCGGCGGTGGCTGCTGTCATGCCGGCCTGCATAAATATCTCTTCACGTTACGCTTGAAAGACCCGATGTCATAAGAAGGAGGGAACACATTGGCCGTTGTTTCACGGTACGACAAAGATAAGACATAGAGAACTTGATGCGCATACAGCTTTTAGTTTAACCCCTGCCTACCGTTTTTTTTTTGAACTGATTAAACTATTAGCCATAAGGACCCTGAAGCCTCAAACGGCTTTTACAGCTTCACCCGGGCTTGGGCCTACTTAACGCGCCAAAAGAAGTATAAGTTCCAAAAAAAAAGTAGAAAATTGCCGATTACAAAAGGTAATTTTGTTAGACATTGATTTTGGGGTTCGCCTCATAAACATCTAAGCCGTGTTTTAGGATCACAGTAACATAAAACGGAACAGTAAAAGTAACACAAAATTGAGTAAAAATTAATGGCGAAGAGGAAATACAACAGAGATATTCGATACAGGTCCGACCTTATGTTTTTATGTATAGAACGATTCCCTTTCATTAATAATATAAATTGTATGGGAACGAAATTCTATTATAAACATAATATATTGGCATGGAAGAGTTTATTGATCGGTATAAATCGAGTTTCATAGTTAAGATCACTAATAAAGTTTTATGTATTTACTATTCTGCTTCATTTATTTTAGGTGTTTAGAACTAATACAGAAAATAAACTCCCCCGCTGCGTCTGTCTGTCTGTCTATCTGAACGCGTTAACTCAAAAATTTCCGAAAGGATTTTCATAGGGTTTCCATCAATAGACGGAGTGATTCGTGAGAAAGGTTTATGTGTATAATTCATTACAGTTTTGTGTAAATTGGCTGAAATATGACTATGATTGTTGAAAATGTCTGAAAAAATCATGCCGACTGGGAGCTTTACAGGCGTGCGCCGCGTAAACCAATAGAGTATTACTCTGCTATCCGTGCGATTGCTAGTATTTTTATAAATTAGTATAATTAGTTAACTCTTGTCGTGATTTATCTATGTATGCGAAAGAGACGGATGAAAGAAAATCACATGCGGCAAAGATGCGAATGTTAAGATGAATGTGTGATGTAACTAGATTGAATAAGTTTAGGAATAAGTATATAAAAGAATTATGTAAATATCAACAGTGACAAAGAAGTTGAGGGGTAATAAGTTAGTGTGGTATGGGCATGTCATGAGGAGGGATGAAAGTCATATAACTTGAAGAATGTTAAGTATGTAGAGAAAGACTAAAGAAGGTTTGGATGGATTGTGTGTGGAATGATATCGGGCCCTTCAAGCGTAACATGAAGCAATGATGGATCAGTGCAAGCGTGTACGGACACTGCGTCGATCAATGTGAGTTCGAATTGCTACAATAAGCTTAAGCTTTCGGCGGTGAAATGCGGCGTGAAATTTTATACGCCCGCCTGATAACCACCAATTTCAAACTGCACTTGAGATCTACTCCCTACGCTAGACTTAGCGTCAATTTAGGCCACATCGTCACTTAATGTTTGGAGAGATTACGCCCACACGCTAGACCTATGAAGTATAAAAAAATAGATTTCAATGCTTTTTCTTTATAAATAAAACGTATTTGTCTGAATTACTTAAAACTAGATAATTTGTGAACGACAATGAACAAAACTTATAATTTAAAGTTCCTAGAAAGGAATTTGACTTTTGTTAGTTATATAGTTATGGAAATTTATAAAAGCTTGCAGTATGAAGATAGCGAGAATATCAACATGAGTTCGGTTTTGATAATAAGACTAGAATTTGAAAATTCTAGTTTAGTCTAGTCTAGTTTCAGGTCAGGGAAAACAGGTTAAAAGAGGTTTCCGAATTGTAACTTTTGAACGGGGCCACTGAAGCGGCGAAGAGAGGGCCTGGTGGCACCATACATATCACATACATAAATACACACAGTGTTATATACAACAATTATGATACAATTTTTAGACACATAACAGCAACGTTTACATCATAAAGTTTTACACAATTCTTATGAACCTGCACAACCTTGAGATACTGTCACCCATATAAAGATAATTGTGAAATAATTGCCTTTTTCTATATTACAAATATCTCTTTAAGATAGATAGATACAGAAACTAGATAATAATAGCTAGTACACTTCAGCTGTCTCATTTAACATCGCTCTCTCGGTGGTCGACACTGTTTTTAAATTGTACTATGCTTATCATCAGAGACATTGTTGTAATTTTGCTGTGATACTATATAAAAAAAACCACTATGTATATATATTTAAGGTATATATTAGAAGCGCCAAAGTCTTCTCGACAGTTTAGTGTCAATATTAATATAACTTTATTGAACTAAAAGAAACAACGATTTTTATGTAGACAAACCGGGCGAGTTTAGATTGCTTCTGAAGTTGAACACGTAACATAACTCAACAGTAACATTTAATGTGTTGATTTACACCCGAATAGCCGTAAAACAATCGTTTTAGGTAAATGTATGGACGCTGTTTTGTAATTAATTACAACAAGTAACACCGCGGGTTTAGAAGTTGTTCAATAAAGGGAAAGTTGCCGCGGTCGGCTAAGTTTAGCGGGGTTTCACTACACGATTTAGGGGTTGTTACGGTATTATTTAATCGAAATGTTAACATGGAATAAATCCTTTAAAACTGTTTGTGACTTTCACTTAAAACCCTTAACTAAGTACGCGGATATACATTTATCAGGGTCTTATAAATTTGCAATAACTTCTAAAATACCAAAGCGTTTTTTTTTTACATGGAATTTAGAACTATAATATGAAATATAATGAGAGTTTCTACTTATAATTTACATATGACCTTAATGATTGTTTTAAAATAAACATGTGGTAAGAGATTAATTAGAAACACAATCGTAGAAGGCGTTTGATTGTAAGCATTCTAAGATTTTCTGATAAATTCCTTTAAAGTAATCCTCAGTAATTAGCTTTCAAATCCTTAGAGTCTTAAAATTAACCTGAAAGTCTTAGTTTTAAAATACACTTACATAGATGCTTAATACTAAACGTTTTATAATACATATTTACCAAAAATATGATAATGAGTTATAGACATTATTATTTTGTCACCCCACTTTACTATCTTTTTATGGGTCGTAAAATGAAAACATAAACTCATTTGGTCGAGGAAATAAACAGAGGTTGAATTTAGTAGCATTACTCGTATAATCTCTCGACGAAATCGAAAAAAAAAGGTATTTGTTCAATCGACAAGGATTTTAAAGAGTTTGATAATAATCTAGGTTTAATTTAATACTAAAAGATGTAATATAAATCCTGCAGATGTAAGTAAATTATATCAGTGGTGGCGATCAATTATTTTCAACCAATATATATAAATGAAAACCTGTAAGTTTTACACGCGTTTCAAGTGGAACATTTTTTATATTGGACACAGTACATTTTAGATCATTACATATATATAACTAGTTCTTAACGTAATATCACGCAACGCAAATTTTGATTTAATAATAAATATAGCCTATTTATTGATGAAGGCTATACGACTTTACGTTACGACCCTAAAGAGCGGAGTAGTATTCATGAACGCGAAGCAATTTGGTAAGCTGTAGGCTTAGAAAGTGAGAAGAACGGTAGGCTAAATGGGTGTCTGTCAAATAAATTTAACACGGCGGAAAACCGTACTGAATATAAATTAAATATTTGGATAAGTTAGCCAGATATACTTACTAGTTTCACCTGGTCTGTAATAATGTCGAGCTGGGCGCACGATGACATCCCTAACAGGTCCAAGCAATCTGATGACGCTGTGGCTTTTTGCTGTGCACTCATCGTCTCCTACGCACCCGACTGTTGTGTGCAAAGTGCAGTGAGTTGCCGGCGAAGATGGTATCTTGAGAGGAATGATGCCATAACCTGAAGAAGATTAACATTATTCAGTAATGTGCAGACAATTTAATGTAAAGTGGATGGTCAATGTATAATTAAACATAACCCACACGATACGACATTAATGTCGCGTTTCGGAATCGTTCAGTGTATATCTAGTTGCCAAAAGGCTTGCAGACTGGCATGACAGCAACGATCGTCTACGTATTGCAGATCTCTCGGTGGTCGTCGTTCATTTTAGATTATACTGCACTTGCTTATACTGCAAACTTTACTGCAGTCAACATATATTTGTGTAACGTGTTTGGCATGGTTCGAATACACTCGACTACCATCGGATAAATCTATGACTGCTGAGTGCCTTCTGCGCTAGCCCCAAAACCCGGTGAAGCTGTCAAGGCCCTTCTGGCCAACAGGGTAATCAGATCGAACGAAAAAAAGGCAAGGAATATTCTCGCTTATATCGTTGGACCATTCACATCGCTACAGATATTTTTAAAAAACCAATTAAGCATAATAAAGATAACGTCACCCAGTTTGACGCTCTCCATAATGGAGCCAATGGATTCCTACATCTTTCTCCGTCATATCTATATTGTTTTAAAGCTTGTTGATCTCTCCCAAAATTTTACTGTCTAGAATAAAGCAAAGAAATAACAGAATTAATCAGTTAATGTATCGTCCTACACTTAAGTCAGATACCTAATTAGGTGGAATAACGAAGTTTACTGGAAAAGACATCTAGTATTTAGTGAGACTAATGTAGCTAAATCGTGTTTATTATGGACCCCATTTTTTGTTTTGTTTCTTAGATCTAAGCAGTCGTTAGTTGCTATCTAGATAAATTGGTTTACGGATTGTTTTTGTATTATTCGCCATTTACTTAAACGTGTTCTTGAGATTTGATTAAATAAAGCATTTCGGTAGAATATTCAAACCCTTTAATTCAAAAGCGTATTCAAGGATTGTTCAATAATTATCTATTTTAAATGTCTTATTTAGTAAATAAGTAATTAAAGTATGGAATTAAAAAATTGTATTCATAAATTCAAGTATGCATTTTGAAGAGAATTAATTATAGTGATAATTTAAAAAAGTTTATAAAAATATATACAATAAATATAATTGTTTTGGTCCAGAAGTATTACTATATCATAGTCATAAAATTCCCAAATATTTACGAATGTTCAACTATGCTAAATTCAATAATATAAAAATTCGCCAAGTGCTTGTCGGGCCACGCGCAGTGTAGGGTTCCGTAGTTGCCGTCACAATATGCAGACTTAAGGATCAATCATGTTACATCGGGCCGGAGTTGGGCCAGGCGCTGGCCGGGACAAGGTCAAACATTTATAGGATAACAGAAGTAAAGCATGGTCCTTGTTACACCGGACCGGCGCCGGGCTGAGTCCAAAATAAACTATTAAATGTTTGAATGTGTTCCGATCGGCGCTCGGCCCGATGTAACATAAAACATCCTTCAGAGAGGGGTCTTTAAGTAATTATCAATGGCATTTCTATGTAAAAAACTTCTCTAAATACATTTTATAAGCTGAATAATATTACTCGTCAACTTGTAAAGCCTACTTACCTCTGATAGTTTTTCTTTTAACTTCATTACATATACTACTATCATTATTTTTTTAACATATCCAAAAACCACCATTTAGCTGGTGGAGGACACTTAATTCAAACAAAAATTCACAATTTAAAGCTTAATATTTCGCAAACGGATCCCTGAATCGAGAAATGATTTTTCACAGACTCACAATATTTTTGAACAACCTATCCATTGACATCCCACACGATGGGACAGAAAAAAAACAATCCCACTTTACGTGTAGTAGTGTACCATAAATTTTATTTTTTTTTTCAAAATTAATTTCACCACTTTGTCGGCGTCATTAATATGTATAGGTACCTACCCATTCTAAATTACAGCTTGCTAATACTAAGGAATCTTTGAGCTAAGGCGCGGATAGACAGATGGACATAGCGAAACTATAAGGGTTTCTTTTCACTTCGGAACCCTAAAAAAGCGAAGTTGTAACTATATAAAAGTTATACCTAATATATCAAATAATTTTGTGTAAATCATCCAAATTTACAATAGCTGTGCTCGCGGCTCCGAACGTGTTTTTACTCAGTAATTTTTAACGTCTTGTAATTATATTTTTACCAACTTTATGTGTACCATGTACAAAATTACAATACATGAATATCAGCGCTAACTTAATAAAAGTTTAAATTTTTGGAGCTATAATTTTAACTATTTCTATAATAACTATTACTGATAATCCTTGTAGCTTATCAATTCAGGAAAAACAACAAAATCTTCCCGTATTGAAAATATCATAACAATAGGTCAAGCTATTTTTGAGTTAAAATGCGGACATACAGACAGGGAAAAAACATTTCATTTTGTTTCATGTTAAATATCCTTTATAATAGATGTATATTACTAAAATTCGAAAAAAAATAATTAATAGACTTGACTACAGATTTATGAATAAAAATAAAATGCTTATAATACATAATAATAATAAAAGAAGATTTTAAGAATTAAAAAACAAGTACCGTCTTCCATTTAACCCGTAGAAGCCTTCTATGCTGACAATAAAAGCATTTGGAGTACCTCCAAACGGAAAAGATGTTGAAGAAAATTCACAGAGCGCTCGCCAAGCACTTAAACGAAGCAGACACTATTAAAAGGTAAGAGTTATTATTATCTTTCAAGTAGGGACATGCGAAAACTTTATTTTCTTTCAATAGATTTCAGAAAGGATGACTTGACCATTATTTTTTAAATGACTGTAACTGGAAATTAATGGTTTTATTTACTGAATCTGTGAACTTTCGTTATGTCACATTACATTTAATAGGTAACATGAAGTCAAGTAATTTCATTTGACGACTGGCGACGGATTGTAGATCCTTTGGTGATCGCCGTCCTTTTTGGATTAAAATTTGATTACCATCAGGCACAGTGATGTCAATTGTACAATATAATAAAAACGTACAAATATGCATCATTGAAGACATGTCAAATAAAATATGCTATTTATTAGATAAATAAGAAATTACTCTTATAAAGTCTTATCGCAATTAGTCGACCCTGATCACTTTCTATTATACTTGATATAAAGATATAAATTGTTTAAGGATTGTTAATATTTGTGTACAATTTTAAGTTATAATTAAAGGTTAAGAAAATTAAAGTAATAAAAAACTTTAGAAATATACGATTGTGGTTGTTTTTATAACTTTATAGAAATCTCAAACAATAAAATATTCTAAAGACGACTTAAACAAGAAATGATTTCAAATACGCCAGTGTTCACGTGCCGTGTGCAAACTGTACTCATTGCTGCCGCTGAAGTTTTGTACTAAACTGTTTCATTACACCTTTGTTGTTAAGTTATAGAATTAATTTCAAAGCAAAAGTTGTTTTTACAAACCCGGCTTTGGTCTTTTCATAGTTAACTTACGTAAAATTTGAGCTCCAAAAATTGCTACTAATTGTGAAGAAATGAGGATAAACACCTATCACAAAAACTACCAGTTGGAAGTACAGAACGACACAAGTGATGCTAAAGAACAAAAAAGAGCGCGCATTGTTTTTCATGAAAACAATGCAGGTAACTGGAAGGTTCGAGAGCCGTCATTCTCATGCATTCTTGTTGTTACTTGTTTAGATTATTTGAAGGTGCTCGAACCGGGAACAATAAACACGGCGACAAGTGGTGTTTTCATGTCATATAAGTATTTCAGAGCAATATAACCATATATCTATATAGTTGTAGCTGTAATACTTTGGTACTTCGTGCAATTATTGAGCTAAAATGGAATTAAATTTCAATAACAGTAGCCCTATGATAAATAATAAGATATGTTAAACGACCTTCAAGTCGTAAATTATTACATGCTACATAACTTTAAGGAACTAAGAATATAAGTTGTGTCACTCTGTACAGATCATTGACCTCAAGTTGAAACTTGTAATACGCTAGAGAATATTGGTTCTTGATCTTATTATCGACTTCGGCTCTGAAATTGGCGTCCCTGACGTCCAGTATTCACGACTACGGAATTATGAATGAATTTTGAATCAGAATTACTACATAAGAACGAAGATGTGAGCGTGCGGAAGATCATATTGATCAAGTTTTTTATAAAATAGAATAAATTTTACATAGTGTGAATATTATTAGTAGACAATAGGGAGTTCTTTGTCAATCAGTCGAATAAGGAAGAAGACCAGTAAAATAATGATTAGTTGTATTAGTAAAATTATTTAGTTATGATATTATTAGCATAAGTAACAAGTTAGATATTAGCATTAATTCGGATAAAGTAAAACTTACAATAAATGTAACTGTTATTTAGGTAGTAAAGAAATATAAAACTTATTAATTCCAAATCTTGAATACAATAGACTGCTTGAAAATTCAACTGTAACTTTACAGAAAACTAAACAACTCTAAATTAAGTTTCTTAATACTTATTTTTCTTTCCAAACCTTTAATATAATAATAGGTCCTTAGATATGAAATCAGCGTTTTATATGGAAAAAGTAACTCGAAATTGCTAACTCGAAATTGTGGGAGCGAGAATCAGTAAAATCTTTGAAGGTAGTTTGAACAGCCTCATCGGAATTTAGTTTCTTTCCTTGCAAGAATTGTACAAATTCAGAAAAAAGTGGTAAGCTGTTGGAGCAAAGGCTGGGGAGTATGGTGGGTGTTGAAGACATTCCAACCGCAGTTTCTCTAATTAAGTGACTGTCTGTCGTTAAGTATGGAGTCTAGCTTTGCCCTGAAAGAGCAGTGGGCTAGAGAGATTGATAGTCTGGGTTGTTTAATGGCTAGCTTTTCCATAATGGTTTGCAATTGTTGACAATACAGATCTGCCCCTATCGTCTGGACAGGTTTTAGGAAGCTGTAGTGTATGACACCAGCACTGGTCCACAAAACACTCACCAGTACCTTTTTCTGAGTCAACTGCTGCTTGGGACAGGATTTGGCCGGTTGAGTAATGTAACGTAGCACTCAATGCGTGTTTGTTGATGTGCTTTAATCATTTCTATCCACTTTCCGCAGTTAATTCATGTGGTTAATTCATTACTCGAGCTCCTTCACTTTTCCAATTTGTTTCAAGTGAATTAAATTTGTTTTATCACTCACACCGAAGCCTGCCGCTACCACTAACGTGGTTTGCGATGGATCCCCTTCCACGATCACCTTTTATTCTTCTTTTCGGTCTCCGACCATCCACGGGGATTGTTTCGTAAGACAAAATTTCCAGAATAAAACGTTGAAATCAAAGCCGTACCGTGCTTTCTTTTACAGTAGCTTCCCCATACATATAATTAATTCTTCGAGCTGTTTCTGAAGCGCTGAACTCATATTCTTAAATAACGTGATATTTGAAGTTTTCCACTTTGTGAAAAGAACGATGTCAAGGAAAAATCAAATGGTGCGAAAACAAATAAATCACTATATTTGAAATACAAATACACAAGCCTAATTTGAATTTGGAATTCCTATCCAAACACCAGTTATTTGAAATCAACTTGGCCAGTTCAACAAAACGCTAATTCATATGTAAGATCTAATATTATTGATAAGCAAGCATTTCTTGTATTTATATTTAAAAAATGTGCCTCCTTGTAAATTGTTTTTTATAGTGATATGTCACTGTATATGCGTGTTTTGCAGTATCACTAACCATATATATATATATATATGTTATTGGTTTATCGGGAACTGATCTAGCAATGTGGACGAAATTTTGTATTTAGACAGTATTTTAGTTTTTAAGTTGAATGCGATAGGTGTTTTTTTGCAAGATTGTAAATCTTATTCAACCAGATATTTTTAAATTAACAAGTAAATGTTCTACAATAAGCGTTTATAAAAAAAAGACTGTGTGCTTAAGACCACACGGCAGAAGTGAAAACTTCATAAAGACAATTATTTTGTATGAACTGAATATACTAAACACAGCGACACAACAGCGAAGAGCAGTTGACTGTATCTTTATCGCTCGGGTACACTCGGCGGTCCCGAGTTCACCCGATCGAGCCTTTCACCTCAGAGCGTGACGGATCAGCCTAACTTACTACCTACGGAAAATCTGTGTACGGTGCGCCAAAATAATTTTTCACTACAAAAAATAAGAATATTATAGTTATTCTTATAATTATTTTATTGAATTATTGAAAAAATGTTTTAAATATGCTACGTTTTAGAATGTAAATGCTGCAGATGTTACGCGTGACGCTACACTGTTTGACAATTTTATGTTCCAGTTTCGGAACGCTGTACGATGTCGGTATTTTTGTTGACAACTTGAATAATTTAAATACTAAAAGGATTGTAACATTCTCAAATAGCTTTATACAAATATTTTACAGATTAAAAAATAAATTCAATTTCTATTATTGGTTTTTAAAATTTTATTTAAAGAAATCTTTAATTTTTAAAGAGTGAATATGCATTGAACATAATTTAATTATAGTTGCTAGAATATAAAAAAAATTACATTAGCAATTCTAACACCAGTGCTAAAGTAAATTAAAGTGAATACCAGATGGCTTGGACGATATTTTTATTATTTTCAACTTGAAATATTCAACAAGATGTAGACGTAAATTCTACTTGAAGTAGTTAAATATTGACAGAGACTTATTTATAAAAAAAGTATGAGAACCTTGTATAAATACTCTCGTGCACCTCTGCAAGACTGTTAAAGAATGTTTTTCAGTATTAAGAACTTCATTTGCATATTTATGTCAATTAGATAATTAAATAAATGTATGATAAAGTTATTAAATATGTAATAAATAAACAATAAATATAAATAGTAAATATTACGTATTAAGGAGTAAATATTCTTTATTATACAGTAAAAACAATGATTATTTACATGACCAAAACATTTTTGTTTTTTTCTGTTAAACTTTGCCCTCCCAATACATCCTTCATAACTTAATGTATATACTTAAAAACTTTGACAAGCTATATTTTGTCAAAGATCGGCACAATTTTAATACTACAAATAGACAAAAATTAGTCGTAGTTCTATAATAAGAACCCGAAGCACATTACTTATTTGCCGGACAATAAGTTCAAAAGGATCATGTCAAGCGGGTTTTACTGTCAAAAGGTTACTATGGGATGGATCGTTATTTGAATGATAGTGATTTCTGGAAGTGACTCCATCTCTGTGTACTCAACTAAATTATTAACCCTTTGGCTCTCAGCGTCACTCAAATTGTGTGTAAAATTGGCATTAATGCCATCCATGGGAGTCAAGTAACTAATATGGGTATAATTATTGCATTATATTATATATTAATGTAGAGTTGGAAAAAAATAAGCCCAATCGAGGTTCTTGCCGGTTCTTCTCATTAGTTCCTTCTTAGGACCTACCTAGAATAAAGTATTTATTGATTCTGATTTTAGAGGCTGAAGAGAGAGACGAAAATCATTACAATAATAATTTATGTTTCATTCAGAAGATAAATGTTAATTAATAATCTATATTTATGAGTCTTTTATGGGACAGTGAAACAATATTACACAATACCCAAAAGATAATATTTTATTATATAACCAACTTACATATGACGCCGAGGTCACAAACAGTATTATGACTAGCTACTGGTTGAAACAATTTCAGCGAGCATCTGAGCTGAGCTCACTGGAGTGTAAAGAGATACGAAACCGGGACACGAGGTTGAAACTATGAGCTCCATTCTACTTTAATAGTTTTATGCACAGTATATCGCGCCATACATATGTTGCCTCGTAAAGGATATTTTGTGCAAAAAAAATGTACCGAAGAAATTTTTTATCTAAATTAGACCACAATCTTACCAGATGTTAAGTGACGATGAGGTTGAATTTAGTAAGACAGTAAGCTTAGATAAGCGACTGCTTTACGAAAAACTGTTTTCGATAGTTGCTTGCCCACAAATTCACAACATATTCATGTTCTATAAGATTTATGTATTTACATAAAGAAACATGCTTTAACAAAAGTTGAGTAATGGACTTCCACGTCTGAAAAAATTGTAAGTTAACTACACAACACATACTCGTATAAATACACAACTCGCGTGACGTTCGAAATCCAAAATACTTAAATTCCACAAACATAATATCTTCTCGTGTTCTCTCTTTTAAGTTTTAAATATTATTGTAGATAAATATTGTTTATTTTTTTCCTTTAATATTATTATTTTTATTGTACTTAAGAATTTTGTATCTATAAAGTAAAACAATGTTCTTAGAATGGATGACCGAAGGGGTCAAAAATTTTTGAAGAGACAACCACGCACCAGACGACGCAGTAAGGGCAGACCGGCCACAACGTGGACTGATGACCTGGTGAAGATTGCTGGAAACCGACAGTACAGGATCGGTTATTGTGGCGATTATTAGGGGAGGTCTATGTCCAGCAGCGGACGTCTTTCGGCTGGGATAATGATGAAAAAAAAAACAATGACTATGATATGCATCACTAAAATAATGTACAGTGTACACGGTAATATTAGTACATAATCTAAATGCAAGGTTCGATTTCCGTAAATATTTTTGTTGTTGTGGAAAATAGTGGTAATAAATAGGTACTTTTCTTTCTATGTTACCTTATAAAAAGCTTAGCTTGTAGTGACGCCGGCATATTAAAAAACCTGTTATTGCTTAAAAAGTAATTATACTCGCAAATTATAGTTACTATAGATTACAAAAGAATCACTTGAAGTGACAAGATGAATTTTATTACATGATTTTATAGTATGGAGTAAGAAAGAAAGAAAATATATTTATTTGCCACACTCACAAACAAGTTATAAGAAAAATAATTAAAAATTAAACCAAGAATGTACGTTGTAGAGGGTGAAATAAATAAAAATATAGGGAAACAATTTCACGGTCATTTAATTCCAAAAGCTTGTATTATGGTAACTAAAATGATATTACTATTCATATATAGATGTCACCTGTCAAAAAAGTTAAAAATTCTTTAAATTATGATATTTAAATGAAAAAGTGTCGATTCATAATTTTAATCCGGAATCGGCTTATCATCCGTTTTTATGATTGTCATTTATCACTCAATAAAACGACGTTAGCGTTTTCAAATAAAGGGGTATCCAAAGAGGATTTAATTACGTTCATTTTACGGTAACAGATTAAGCACATTCTTTGTTCAGATATTTAACGATTTCAATACTTATATGGCTTTGTCAAACACGGAATTCTTGACGGCTGTAATTTTGTACTATATTCACTATAAATTTTATATATATATATATATATATTTTTTAACGTGATGGAACCCGTCATGGGTACACACCCGTCCAGGGGGACGAGTGGCTATGTGAGACTCCTACTCACTAAACCTCCACGGTGTACCATCATCCGCCAAAATGGGGCGAAACGTGATCGCGATAGAATTCACCGCGTCGCCCCGGCAGCCGGTCCGAATCGGGCCTCCGGCGCTAAAGAGAGACAGTTTGGTACAACCCCGACTGTCTTCCAGACGGCTGAACCAGTGCAATGGAAAGACGGGACCCCGACCCGTTTCCCCTTGGTTCAGCTATGGTAGGGAAAGGTAGCGTGATAGCGTCCTCTCCTATCCATCGTCTACGCTGATGTCCGGCTGAGGCAGAGGTGCTGGAACAGGTGCCATCCTCCCTTTTACAGGAGGCGGCCGGCAACTGGCACCCCCCATATAATGCCCCGTTGGCCTTCCGCAGTCATCGCAATAGGCGCAGTGCAGTGCCTCAGCCTCGCACTCTACAGCTCTGTGCCCGGGCTGCCCGCTGTGGAAGCAAAGCGCCCCCTTGTCGGCTGTCGACGGGCATACAGGCGAAGTGTGGCCCAAACCCATGCACCTAAAACAGCGCATGGGCTTGTGTTCCAAAAGATGGACACGGGCGGCACTCCAACCGACAAGGGGGCGGCACTCCAACTTACAAGGAGGCGTCAAAATTTAAATAACATGTAAATGTTTAACTAAAAATTAAGCTGTTAGATTATTTTTCATGTCATAATATGCGAAATATTCTTACGAGTCAGCCAGTTATATTTTACTGTTCAAGATACAATAGAAAATGGTAGATTATTTGCAAATATTAATTTAAAAACAAAGGAAAACAATATACAGTAGTAATATTACATGCTTTTGGCTCTCGACTTTATGTTCGAGCTACATACATTTTAGTAAATTAGAGGCTTTACGACCTCATTAGGCACCCGCAGTGAATGAATTGCTTCGTTTTATGCACAATATTACTTGCTTCATATTGTGTACAACTGCATTAACAATAAAGGCATATATATGTTCGAACTTACAACTGCATTGAGTTACATGTAATCTCTATATGATGAAAAAATTGCCAAGTACATGTCGGGTCACGCGTAGTGTAGGGTTCCGTAGTTGCCCGTCACAATATGTAGTCTCAGACCCCTTGACTTTAAGTAATTTGAAATTTAAGTAAATTTCACGAAATTAATTCTCCAAATAAGTTTTATAATTAGTCAACTATTACTCGTTAACTTCCAAAGCCTACTTAGCTGTGATAGTTTTCCTTTTAATTTCATTACATACATACTTTTTTTCATATATCCAATAATAATAATTTAGCTGGCAAAGGCACTTACCACTAAAAAGCTTTATATTTTGCAAACGGATTCCTGAATCAAAAAATGGTTTACCCAGACAGACACGATGTTTCTAAACGATCTACCCAACGATACCCCACACATAGAAACATACGAGAAAAAACTTTTTACGTGTTGGTTGGTACCCTAAAAAAATATTTTTAAGATTTTATTTTACTCTGTCGGCGTGATTAACATGTATAGGTATCTATACCAAATTGAAGACTACTATGAATCTCTGAGTTAAGCCGCGGACAGACAGACGGACATGGCAAAACTATAAGGGTACTATGTTGACTTTTGAAACCTTAAAAACAAGTTATAAATATAGGAGTATGCTTCATTTAAAGCAATGATGGCTCAGTGGTAGTGTGTATGACTTCGCGTCGATTGACGTGAGTTCGAATCCCTGCAATGAGCCTGAGCTTTCGGTGAAAGAAAACATCGTGAGGAAACCACAGCATGGTGGTGGGGCTTTTTCTAATGCCCCCTGGCTAGCTACCACCCTCAAGTTGAAAATCTGTCGCCAAGCACCAATAGGTGTGTTCCGGCAGCTGCACTTGAGAGCCAGTCTTCCACTAGGTTTAGCATTTTATCATCTTGGGCCACATCGTCACTTAACATCAGGTGATATTGTGGCCACTACGCTAAACCTATAACGATAAAAAAAAATGTGTATTTACGTATACAGAAAACATACCAGCGCGGATTTATAAACTGATAAATAATTATTTTACAGGTTTGAAAGTATAGAGAGAATTGGCACTCCATTCTCTCTGCCTTATACAGTAGAGAAAATTATTATTTATACATGTTATTTTTGTATTCACTTTTGTCTCGTAATAAGTAGATATTTTTGGATTGAATATAATATTTCAATATATTTTTCGAGAAACTCTATCATCACAACGAGTGATATGAAGGAAATTTAAATGAAACCAAATTTATTTCATAATATTTGATTTGTTTTTCTATAAGACTAAACGCCAATTACAGCCGATTTCTCGGATGTATGGTCAAAATCTTCGGTAATTAAAATCCAGATAATTATCTATCAGACAGTTTAGCGAAAAATAATATAAACTATTAGTTCTGTCCTACCTTTTCTCTTAAGAAGAAATTTAAAGCCAATAAAAAATAAATAAAAATAAAATAACGATTTTTGCCATTAATTGTTTGTTGTTCAACTTCAACAAACCTTTTCACCTCGGTGCAATTAAAAAAGTATCCAATGAAGGCACCTTAGCTGGAATCAATTAAAACTTTACCAGGGAAAGATTGAATTTCTTAGTGGCGTTGTTTCGGTTTATCGAAGTTTTTGCAAAGTATAATGGTAATTAGTTTAGCTAAAAGTAATAAGCAAAAGTTTACTCAAATAATGTGTGTAATTTTCTTCATCATTATTTATTTTTGTTTTCTCTTATATTTCTAATTTATGTAAATACGCGAAATTACTTACCTAGCTTTACCGCCGACATTAGCTTTCATGAGTACGTAATAATAACATAAAATTATTTAATTACTTGAGTAAGCTAGAGCGGAAATATAACCTTGTGTATTTTTAAATTTATTAATTACTTTATTGATGTGTAACATCTTTTCTCTCGGTTGCTGGATATTTTTTGTCGGAGTGATTTTGGTAAAGGGACGGAAATGTTTTCCTGTAAATCGGGGAAGCGCGCGTTATTTGATTTGACCAATGAGCGCGTTCGGTGGCGGAGAGATGGCTGTGAGATGGTGACAACCCAGTTTGCGAGAGGTTGGTACCACGACGTACTGTCGGCCAACATAGTGTATGCGTGTGTGACGAGAAAGAGAAAGGGAAATAGAGAAGGAGAACGCATCAGCTGTGCACTCATCTACAGTTATACGACTACAGTGTTGTGTATAAAATCTGAGGTTATATTTATATCAGTAAACTATATTAATAATTATCTTTACTATTAAGCGTCTAACAAAGTTCATCATTATTAAGAAAATGCGAGTAAGTAATATGGAATTATTGGAATAAATATTTTAGAGCGGATCTTTTTTTCAGGATTGAAGTTACTATTGCGTATTTACCACGACTAGACTTAAACTTGCACGAGCAAGCACGTGCCATAATATAGAATTACATATATTTCCATGCTTAGAATATATTCGACCAATAATATGACGAATAAATTGACTTCACATATATTTCATCTCAATTTCATAGTAGGATAACATGTCAGATGTTACACATCATATGCTTACAGTAGTAAGGCTCGTTTCCTTTTTAAGTAAAAGGATCGTAGTATAGTCTGTCTAAACGCTCCTTCAGCATATAAGGAACTCATTATTGCTCATTAGAGAACAAGCGCCTGCTACGCCTATTTAAAGATGGCCAATATTTGTATCTATATGCATATTCGTCGCATTATTATTATTAATTATAATTAATTACTTAAGTCTTTGTAATCTGATGAACGGTTTCTTTCGGTGAAAAAAATCGTTGAGTCAACTAGTTTTCGCTTCCATACCCTCGAATAAAATTTAAATTAAAACCAAAGACAGTTGCTTCGAGTATTCTAATACCATATGACATCTACACTGGGTATCCGATACCACGGATTCACGGATTTTTGTTAGTCACGAATGAAAAGGCCAAATTTAAATTGCCTGAATCTGTATGTTTAATACAGCACTTTGTTGGAAACTGGATCAAATGATGCCAACACCAGTGATTTTTTTGATTTATTTCTACAGAGTATATAATGGGGCGGAACAAAATCCGCGTCGACATTATGTTTAGACGACAATCGCCACCTATTAAGTAAAATATTTTTAACTTTATTGACTCCTAAAAAGGTTTAAATTAAATTATGTATATGTAAAACGGACTAATTTTTACTAACTCGGTATATGAGCCGAGTACATAACTTAGGATAGCCTATCTATATTTTTCACAATTAATTATCGAAAAAGAAAATAAATACAAAAAAATAGTTGACTCCATTTCCAGCATATCTTTAATAATTCTTAGAAATAAAATTGAACACTGCAGTGATTTGTAAAGTATTTCTTCGGATCCGGTGAACTTCAGTGAAAAATGTCGATAGTAAATACTTGTAGAAAAGTCTGTTTCCAGTGTAACTGTATCGTAGTGGATTGATCGGGCGATTTATCAATGCGTCTGATGTCCGGAACTTGATGCCGCTATTCGGTTTGTTTAACAGATAAAACTGCGGGGGACGGTATCCGCATTGCTGTAACAAATGCGGTTTATATGCGACGAATCCATGAGACACATATGGTGTGTTGCGAAAGCATTTATCTCGAGCGCTATAGGAATGATAAAATTCTATTCTACAAAACACAAGGCATTCGAAACAAGTAATGACAATAAAAACTTAAAAACATGTTTTCTTCTATTTTTTCAGAATCGTGTTAATAATTTGACAGATTTTTTTGTAGATTTCTTGTAAAACTAAATTCTTGCTACTTGAATATTTATTCATCTATGATTAATTTTTAAAATATCACGTAATTTTTAATATGTATATGTTTTTTATTAAAAAATAATAATAATCAAAAACTTTTTTTTAATTAACTTTTTTATATACGTGTTTTTCTCAACAAACCCTTTCATTTGATACTCATATTCATAGGGGTGCATAAAAATTAACTGGTTCGCCATCTTTGAGAGTTCCCCATTTTGAATTTAGAATGACGTCACTTAACTAACCATGCATTGTCATCCAAACGTGTATGCAAAAATTCATTTCGATAGGTTGGGGATAACTGTTTTAAAATTCATTTGCAAGATTTGACCCATACTATCAAAGCATAATAGCTTCTGTATTTCAAAATCCTTCATGTATAATTTTTCATACCTCATATAATTTAGAATAACATTTAAATTAATCTTTCAACCCATTAAGTTGACTTATTTAACAAGTAAACTTATTAGGTGTTTAAATGGGAAATATGTGTGTCAATAAACTTCTGTTATAGAAACTCAATCCAAAACAATTGTATGAATGTCAAAAGAGTGTTGTATGCTTTTCCGCTTAATAAATGTTTTTTCTTGTTTTTGCAATAACACGGCAGAGTTAAGGCACTGCACGATCCAAAATAATGATGATCACCGATAGATCGAGAGGACATCATCGTTTGTCGCTGACATGCCGACTTGCAAGCTTCTTGGCCACTAAGACCAGAAAACAAAAGAGATCGCTGTGACGTTTATCGCCATGTGAATGGTGGTCACAACACAGTCGTATACAGATTCCCTACTAACCCCCTCGAGTACTTCGATATATACCGGTTGATCTCGAACCCGACACGCATAAGCGCGCGCCTCTATAGCGAGTGTTACACCTGGTGTATGGTGGTCACAATCCAATCGGACACAATTATCGTATTCTATCACCCAGTATAATAATGAATAGTTAATTGTAATAATCCAATAAATACATAGGTTTTATATAAAATATACACGAGTTTTAAAAAACCTTATATTAAATGTATTATTACAATATTAATGTGGTAAACATATTATTTCGGAAACATATCGCTACTTTTTTAAGAAAAGTTGACACAAATGTTTGAAACTAGGCAAAAAAAATTTACGTCATAAAACTTACTATAAATCGAACCTTTGTTTCAAAACCCTTCTATGCATCGAAAATCTAATATTGTTCAACAGACTTACACAACCGTCAAGAACAAAGGAAATATGTCAGTATGAAAATAATGAAGTCATTGTTTTTGCCTTTTCAGACAGACAAGAACTCTAGAGAATACGAAATTATACGTTTGAAGACCGCACTCGTAACCGCAACAAAAAAAGAACTATCCACATTGAAACGAGCGAGCGGCTGCCAGCTAACTAAAGAGGGTTCTGGTTTAACTTTTATTTCATAAAAAAAGTAGAATAGGCAAAATGGTTGTAATATCGAGAACTCTGTATATTATTATGTTAGCGAGAATGTTACGTCCACTGTAGTTATTGTAGAAATATGCAGTGTAAAAAAGGTATGCGCAGTAGACCCACAAATTGGATTTTGTTAACAATAGGCTGAATCGCAATATGAAATATTGAAAATTATTTTATTTTAAAGTTATGAAGTAAACGAGTCAATATATTCCTTTTTCAAATATTTATTTAAAAATAGAATCTTTTAATACGGGTGTAATTAAAATGCAAGGCTATTTATTAGAGTAAAATACAATTTATATGCGTTATAAATAGAGTTCATAATAAATAAACGTAAATTATAGGAGAGTAGCTTAGTCCTTAGAACGATTTTAATACCATTCAAAAATATTGGTATTATATTTTGTTGTCTCGACTATCAACTAATGAAATGTGTGTTAAAAGACATATTTGTCGAGTTGCAAGATGAAATAAGTACGGATGAGAATCACGAGACGATAATTTACACATCGCGAGGTGTCCTAACCGGGGTAAGCAGGTCATTGGATTTTTTAATTCATTTCATTATCAACACTGAATGTGTAAAATAAATTAACCAAATTACTATTATTCATCATCGTTTGTATTTTGTGGTTTAGATATAAAACAACATAAAATTTAAAACAGCTTTTATATACAAATTAAAAATCATGATGACAAAAAATGCTTCATAATTGTTACCAATTTCTAAATATTATATAAATTTGTTAATTCTTATAAATAAATATAAGTATTGGTATACCATTTTCTAGACTACCCACTAGACCAACAGTACATTTAAATGTTAATAAATTCACGCACAAATCGAAACGTACAAAATAAAATTTCATGCAAAGGATTTAATTCTCCACGGCGCGAGTCGATTACAGTTCGCTAATAATGCGAGTGAGATATGGTTGGTAGTTTAGCTGTAGTGATAAATATTTTTCACTTAAAGTAACGTCCACATTTTTTTATTATCGTTATTGGTTCAGCGTTGTTGACACAATCTCACATGATCTTAAGCGACGATGTGGCCCAAGATGGTAACACGTTAACCATAGTGGGAGGATTGGCTCTCAAATGCAGCTGCCGGAACATACCTGTTGGTGTTTGGCGACAGATTTTCAACTTGAGGGTATTAACTAGCCAGGAGGGCATTAGAAAAAGCTCTACCACCATGTTATGGTTTCATTACAATGTTTTCATTCAACGAATGCTCAGGGTCATTGTATGGATTCGAACTCACGTCCATCGACACACTACTAATGAGTCATCATTGCTTCAAATTTCAAATTTGATATCATAAGTTGTTTTATTACATTCATGTTAGGGCTCATTCACATATCGATGTATCATCATTTTTTCCGTATAGTGATTTGATACGATTTGTTTTTATTTTTTCTGTGGAACATAACCTCTTAGTCCTCCTATGGCCGTATTCGCACGCTTACGAATCGTGAAAAATCACGAATACTTCTAATCGTATCGTACGTATGGTCATTAATTCATTATTTTTATGTGTTGACAAAACGTGTTGATCCTACGCACTATTACAGCTAAGAAGAAGTATTTTTTATACTCTAATCATAATGTGTCACTATATGTCACTGAAACTTCCTTTGACACATTCCAAAGACGATTCCTATAAAATAATTGTTATGTATTTCTTTTCTTTTTTTTTAGGTACGGCAAAGTATGGCACTGATGTTAGACACAGTATAATACGAAAACAACGGCGTCCATCGAGAAATCGGTAATCAATCGTATCATCAATCATACAATAACAATAACATCAAACATAAACAATCATATCTGTCACTCTTAGAAGCTGGATATATACTGGCTGATCGCAAAACACGATAAAACAGAAGAAAAATACTAAGACGAGTGCCACATCTGGTATACGGTGGTCACTATCCAGTTGACACAATTTTTCACCACCAGTTTCAAGTAATTATCATATTTCAAGCTTTCACATTTAAACACTTTTAAAACTCCATTCAGAAAATTGATTTTATAACAAAAGGTTTTTGAAGCAATGATGGCTTAGTGGAAGCGTGTACAGATATTGCGCCGATCGACGAATCTCTCTATGTTCGAATCCCTGTAATGAGTCCGAGCTTTCGGTGAAGGAAAATATCGTGATGAAACCATAGCATGGTTGGTATGACATTTTCTAATGCCTGTTTGGCTAGCTATCCTCAAGTTGAAAATCTGCCGCCAAGCACCTATAGGTGATTCTGGCAATTCAACTTAACAGCCATTTCTCCCACTAGACTTAACGTGTTACCATCATGTCACTTATAGGTCACCATAGTATCACTTAAAGTCAGCCAAACGCTAAACCTATCATGAAAAAAGTTTGCATCTACGGCACATTTTAAATAGACTATTTAGCATTCCCCGGAGGACAATAAGCGATATAAAAATTTCCATAAACACAAAGAAAAAATACACAACATAATAATATTATGTAGGATAGAGGAGAATATTTTGCATAGAAATCTGAGAGAGAATAGCTTTGTTCAACGCACAAACAAGCAAAGTTTGTATTCAAAGGCATCCATTCGCTCACACTGCGATTGATTCAGAGGAAGGAAATTGTGAATGTACGTTTTATATCGAGTAACTTGTATGAATTTTAATATTAAAAGTGAGATGTAAAGTTGGTCGCTAAATTTATTTGAATTTGAATAATATTCTTAATTTTATATTAAAACATATTTCGCATTTCATTACAATATAAGTAGAAATGTATCTAGAAATATGATACAAAAAAGGTCCCTAACCGAATATTAATATTGCAATTAAAACACATTTCACATTTCATTACATACAACATTTCATTAATGTTTTTAGAAGTGAAATACAAAAAAAAGTAATTACCATAATTACTTTGAGAGGCCTTTCTGTATGTTAATGCGAACTAGTTCCCCTTGATGTTTAAAGTCAATCGACTCGGACTGATGTAGACATGATTGCTATGAAAATTTATAGATAATTGTTATCTTTAGAACAATGAGAGCAATATTTCAACATATTTATGATTAAAATTTATTGTTATTTGATTACGCGGAGTCAAATTACTTTTTGTTTGTTAAATTTTAAAGTTTTTGTAAAAATATTTAGTAAAAGTCTACAAATTTAAAACTCTGATGAATTTAATATGATATAATCTAGGCATGCACATCTTACTTATATTTAGCTTTTTTTTTATATATCACAACAATGTGATGTGATGTGTACTTATGAAATAATAAGGAATATTTTCATTCCACTAACATGAATAAGTATAGAGAATTCTGCTTAATACAAAAAAATTGCTAAAAATTAGAACCGCCAACACAAAATTTTCCTCGCTGCGTTACCCAAGATATAATGATGCCAAGTTAACGAGACCGGCTAACAAGAATGCCTTCCTTTTACACGATGAAAGATCTATTTTATCCATTTCAACTGATGAGACGAGGCAGCTGAGACCGCCGTTGCACGGTTCGTTAAAGCCACGCTGCACAGGGCCAATCAGATTTCTTTGAGAATAAAATTAGCAATTACTTTATTCTATTAACACCTCCTGCTGAAAACTGTTATGGCAAATGGAAGTTTGATGCTAATACAATATCTTTTTGAAAGCGGAATGTTCTTTAGGAATGGATTATTGTTTACAATTGAATCGGGTTTTATATAAAAATTCAATTTTATTCTCGCTAACGTCTCACTGTTTGCATAATATCTCGGTAGTAGAAGATATCATCACGTAAACATGAAAAGGAAAAGCACTAAAAAGGAAATAAAATTGTAATCATAAATTGTCTTTTTACAATTGCTATTCAGGGTTTTTGTATTCCCTCTTCGAATACAAATTTGCAATGATCTCTCGAGTGAAAATTGCTGGTAAGAAAGGTTGATCGCGTTTTAGTTGGTAATGAATTTATCATTAACCCGCATAAAAAATATACCTACTTATGTACGCGCTTTATAAGTAATACTATGGATACTCTTTGACATGATCAAAATGATTTTCTATTTACAAAAAATGGTTTTATTGAAATAAGAAGAAACAATGGATTTCAGCATTCGTAATTTATTTATATACTTTTTCTTACAATATGTAAAATATTCACTCAGTTCATTTTTTTATAACGTGCCTAAAGAAAATACTTCTTTACTTTCGTTTCTTTTAAGTTATACAACTTAAAAAATACTTTGATTATATTAGTGAACAACTTAAATATGAAAACTTAATGAAAGCTTAACATATTAAACCAATTGAATCGGTTAGCAATTAACATAAAACAAACACACGTAGCGTATCCAAATTAGCAATGTTTATCGACGCGTCCCGTCACTATCCTTCCAATTACGATTCATTAGGCTCCGATACCGTTATCTTCGAGGGAACCGGCAATTGCCGTGAACTTTACTACAACTCAGATATTCGCTTCAACGACTGCCTTTGATATAATTATTTCATTTGTACCTCAGTAATTTATTGCAAGTGGAATGAAGTAATTTTTAGATTTGATTACAAAGTTGAATTATTAAGTATTTTGATATCGACGATAACTTTCAACAATATTTTTTATACAACGAAAAAGGAAGTAAAGCAAATTCACATTATTATTATTATATAATTCACATTATTATCATTATATAATTCACATTATTATCATTATATAATTCATATTATTATCATTGTAATATCACTTTAAGTTTTACCGTCTATTAAATGCAACAAAATAAGTTTAATGTTAAATTTCTTGCAGAATTTAAATCAGAGCTGGGTGCCTGGTACCGTACAAGCGTGATAGTTGGAAATTATCTCGACGGAGATGAATGTGCTCGTCATGACAGATGTAGCGTCTACTCTTCATTTGTTGTGTTCCTGCGGTGAGTAGGGTTTCCAGAGCTCATTGAGAAAAGGTGGGTTCAAAGAGAGGTAGGGTACAGAGAAATTTCTTTGAGACATTTCTTTCTACTTGGAGCAGCCCGACTGATGGAATACCTCCACCCTACAGAAGATCGCTAGTGATATCTATGATATTACAAGCGTCCATAGGTTACAGTAACGGCTTACCATCAGGCGGGCCGTATCCTTTTTTGCCAAAATCATGCTGTCTTGATTTGATTCGATACCGAAACTTCCTTTGATTTGATGTGGCTTCAAAAACTCGAGAACTATTCATTTGTATATAGTGTTTTATATAAATATGAATAAAACATTTTACTTTAATTAATTGTACATTTTAATATCATATATACCTATATGATACCGTTGGATTTCGATGTTTCGGTGGTCGCCGTTGTATTTGGATTGTACTGTGCTTACACATCAGGGACAGTATCTACAGTTAATGCGCTGAGCTATTATATAAATAAAACTCACAGGAATTGCTACATACCACTTTTCATGAATCTATCTTCACAAATGACGTAATAGGTATATTTACATATGAAATTAGCACTTTATAAGGAAACAGCAAAACGAAAAATAAAAAAAGTGATATAATACATTTAATCAATCGAAATATGTATCATTATCTATGTACTTTCATCATTTTGTAGGTAGTTCATAGATTCCATTGTTAAAAAAATTGTGGGAGCGAGAATCAATAAAATCTTTGTAAGCGGATTGGACAGCCTCATCGGAATTGATTTTTTTTTCTTGCAAGAAATTGTCCAAATTCCGAAAAAAGTTGTAATCTGTTGGAGCAAGGTCCGGGGTGTATGGAGGGTGTCGGAGACATTAAAACCGTAGTTCCTTTAATTTAGCGACCGTCTCTCGTGAAGTATGGCGTTGTCCTGAAGCTGCAGTGGGCTAAAGATATTAATCAGTCTCGGTTGTTTAATGGCTAGCTATTCCATCATGGTTTGCAATTGTTGCATATATGTATATTGTTGTATGTGTGTATGACACCAGCACTGGTACCTTTTTCTTAGTCAACTTTCGCTTGGGACAGGATTTGGCCGATTCTCCTGGGTATAACCACTGTGATAAGCGTTTCCGATTGTCGTAATGTACATTTTTCGTCACAACTAACAAACGATTCAAAATTCCCTTGTTATTGTGACGGTTGAGTAATGTAACGCAGCGCTCAATGCACGTTTGTTGGTGTGTTTCAGTCAATTCATGCGGTACCAATTTTTTGAGCTTTTTCACTTTTCCAATTTATTTCAAGTGAATAAAAATTGTTTTATTACTCACACCGAAGCCTGCCGCTAACTCTGACGTGGTTTGCGATTGATCCGCTTCTACGATCACATTTAATTCTTCATTATCAACTAGGGTCTCCGGCCGTCCACGGGGTTAGTTTCGTAGATCAAAATTTCCAAAAGTAAAAAACCGTGCTTTCTTTTACAGTAGCTACCCCTCCCCTACGCATCATTAATCTTTCGAGCTGTTCCTGCAGCGCTGATGCCACAGTGGAACTCATATTTGTAAGTAACGTGATATGTTAAGATTTCTATTTTGTGAATAGAACGATGTCAAAGAAAAAACAAATGATTCACTGAATTCTAAACACAAATATACATGCATAAATTTGAAACAAATTTAAATTTCCTAACCAAACGCGAGATTAAGGTTGCCAGTTTAACAAAACGCCAATTTCATATGTAAGGATCGAATACTTTCATACAAACTTTTATACCCTTTTTCACTATCTTAGGGCTTGAATTCCACAAATCTTTCTTTAATGCTTTCACCTACAGTGTAAAAGGAACCTGCACGCAAATTTACACGGTGCTAGCTCCAGTAGTTTGGGCTGTGCATTGATAAATCAATCAGTCAGGACTAGTAATTATAATGTATAGATACATTACGAGGTTCAGTGAGGGGAAGTCTGAAACTATAAGAGATAGAGAAATATGTTATAATGAACCATTACATCGATTTTAAAGATAAGAAAAACTGCATTCTGAGTCAATGTCTGTGATGTGATTCGAGTCGAGATTTGAAACCATTTTTTTTAAGATCATTAATTGCTTCGGTTATTGATAGAGTAGGTTGTGAGGAATAAATTTGGATATGAAACCCTATATCTAAATTTAAAAGATACTAATGTAATTATTTTATACAATTACGGAGATTTTGTTACCAATTATTATCAGTTAATATTTTTAATCATAGATAAACAATTGATATAATCAGTTCACTTGTGAGGTGAAGTACTAAAAATGTTAGTTTTTGCTTATTTAATTAAATTTATAATATTAAATTTATAATATTAATAGTTTTTTTCTTTCGAATTTTTAAGGTTAATTAAAAAAAAAGTTGCTCTCTCCAACTTTTGGTGCCAATGCGGCGTCTATTTGCAACAGCAGATTGATGTCAATTTCCAAACTTTGGACTCAAGTGGTGAGTTATATTGTGATAGCAAGTTGTCATTGGGGATGTTCCTATTTTATAACAAATTTATTCAATGCACTATGTATTGCATATTTCTCTTTTTGGACTTATTGGAAAATATATTGAAACATTCACATTATTTGGAAAATATATTGAAATCAACCTGCAAAGCCGTGTGCACGATGCTTATAATTCCGACACTATCTTGGCAGAGATAAATTGTGCATGCCAGACATTGTGTCAGTGCGTACTGCGAAATGGAACAACTTTGCACTAAATTTAAAGGCATTGGACCATATTTTCTGTAATTTGCAAATGTAGTATCTGGATATCTACTTTGTTTTAATGTAACAACTTGAAAGTTTCAATTTGTATCTTATCTTCTTCGGTGACTACCTAAATTTGAGGTAAAATAATATTTTATATCAATTATATTTATTACTCTTAGTTCTAAATTCTAAGCGTAATTATTATTTGATAAAAAAAAAACTAGAAAAAAGCAAAAAATAGCATTTAGTTTGAACAGATATTATTGGTGATATGGGTTTTAATAAAACGTTAAAATCATTTCCTACTTTATAATGTAACGAATGCAAAATACCTAGAAATGAAACAATAGAAACAAGATATACCCATTTTATAAAAGGCAAAGTTTTATAAGAGGCAACCGTTGAGATAGTGGACTTCGGAATGCTTTAAGTTTTCTAGACGACTCGAAATGTCTTTATGATTCCCGAGAACGCAGTAAATTGATATTTATTCTATTCCCCTAGCCGCGCTTACTTAGGCGTCTAGGAATGATGTTAAAAATAGAATGTATAATTTATTTACTAAAATGGTATCTTTTACGAGTGTTATTTCAAAGTTCTCATCTAAAAGTTATATTGGTATTATTATGGCAGTTTATTTATTTATTTAAAAAAACACAAATACATATATTGGTAAGGATATGAAAACGGCTTAAAGTTCATATGTGATAGCCAATTACGTATTAGCACATTTTTTTTATGAAGAATAATATATAATTATCAAATATAGCTATATAATTTTTAACCGACTTCAAAAAATGGAGGTAGGTTTTTTATTTTGCTAAAAATTTACTTGTTAATAAAAAATAATAATAAAAAACTGTTAAGGTATGTAAAACGGAATTTGTGTAGAAAAAATAATAATTAGGATAGTAGCAATAATTTAAATTTTAATGATTGTAGAATTTTGCAAATGATTAATCTGATATTAGGTAGTATTTTATATCTCGGTAAGGAACTAAAAAATAGGTATACCAAGATCTGGTAATTTAACAACCATTTCGTTGTAGAAAGCGTAAATCCGTGAAAGTGGCTCATGCTTACCAATGTTTGTTGATATTGGGAGGAAGACAAAATGTTTTCTAGGATTAGGGGTTTTGGATCATTTACGAGGAACAAAAAATCGAAGGTAGTTAACGTTGCATTTTTCTGTCCATTCTTAAGGTAAATTAGATCATGTAGTTTTCGGCGACCGAGTATAGTCGAAGATTTGAAAAAAAAGGGTTACCTGGCAATTTTTTGCTAGGCGTCTAGTAAAGTACTGCTGTATAGTTTTGGGGCGCTGTGAAGTTCTTTTAAGAGATTGTTATGAAATATCTAAATATTTCGTATAAGGTCATTTTTTGGATGATTATCACGTTATACACGTGTATGTTATTTTTATATACCGCATAAAAAATAAAAGCTGCTATAATATGCAGTTTTCTTCGTTTATCTTCTTCTATACAAACATATACATTACTTAGCAACCCGCCCCGGTTTCGCACATATAACTCTATTGGTTTACGCGGCGCACGCCTGTAATGCTCCCAGTCGGCACGATTTTTCCGATATTTTCAACAATAGTCATATATCAGCCAATTTACACAAAACCATAATCAATTAGACACCTAAACCTTCCTCATGAATCACTCCGTCTATTAATGAAAACTCTATGAAAATCAGTTGGGTAGTTCTTGAGTTTATCGAGTTCAGACAGACAGACAGACGCGGCGGGGGACTACAATATCAATATAACCAAAAATATATATATCATAAAATTTAGTGAAAATAAAAGTCTTTTATAATAACAACTGCGTAAAAACCTGTATGAAGCTGCAAGAATAGTTAGTAAATAAATCTTCTATTTATACATATTATAAAACTCAACGTTTCTCTGTCTGTCTGTCCGTTTATGTTCTTTTCAAGCGAAAACCATTTATCCGATTGACATGGTTCTTTTTTAAATTCATAGCTATATTATCTGGCCAGGTTATCTATACCTATTATAAAACTCAACGTCTCTCTGTCTGTCTGTCCGTTTATGTTCTTTTCAAGCAAAAACCACTTATCCGATTGATATGGTTCTTTTTTTTTAATTCATAGCTATACTATCAGGCCAGATTTTAGGATATATTTTGATAGACAAAGTATCATACGAAATAAGCAGTGACGATAATCTATACATATTATAAAACTCAAAGTCTGTCTCTCGTTTATGTTCTTTTCAAGCAAAAACTACTTAATCGGATTAACATGGTCCTTTTTAAATTCATAGCTATATTATCTGGCCCGGCTATAAGATATATTTTGTTAGACATAGTATTATACGAAATAAGCAGTGACGATAATGGTGTATCAATTCGAAAAAAAAAACGCTTTTCGCACGCTTAAATCGCTGAGTATACCATAAGAGACATATCAAATTAATGTTCTACATAATTGTAGCTCATAAAAGGCCTACAAAAAAAAACAGGGCGAGCATATATCTATCTTCTAAGGTTCACCCATAATAGGCTTTTTTGGGGCAGCATTCTGTAGTCCACGTGAACGGAGCTGTGGGCACATCTAGTATATTATAAATAGAGTACGTTATGAGCTTGTAATCAGTATTTATGTTAAAAATTCCAACACCAATAATGAAACACACAGAATAGGAGGAGAAACGTTTAAAATACTAAAAATCATTTCAATTAAAGATCATTTAATACGTGCAAAATGAACATAAAAACTTAATAAAGTTTCCATCAAGCAATAGTCTACCAGACAGCATTTTTAAACTGTATAAGTAAGTGTGGATAAAGAAGAAAATAGCAGTAATAGTCTTGAATATTTCAACACAATTTATTCAACAAAACTCTTCCCCGAGTGCATATTTCGTGTTCAACACTGCATGGAGACTTGGCGAATAGCCTTCGATATTTGCAAGGAATATTTTTCCGCTTACGTGCATTTTGAACACTGTTTATCTGTTTGGCAATAAGTCGACTTTTCAATAACTCCGCCTAGCGAATGAAATGAGATTTTTACGATAGGTAACTCGATTGAATCCGAAACGTGAGAGCAAAAAATATATTCTGTACAATATCTGTATCTGTATCTGTAATCTGTATATATTTTCTGTACAATTTATTATATTTTATGAGAGTTGTATAGTATAATGTTTTGAATCACGAACGGGTATGATTTTTAATGTTCAATTTTTTTAATATTATCTTTTATTATTATTATAAAGGGCTACAAGCACGTGGTATTAACTAGTAGAAGAAATGGTAAAACTTAATTCATCTTCCGATCTCAAGAACCAAGATCAAAAGCACCAAGATTTTTTAATTTATAAAATAATTCCTATATTTTATTGTTCTCCTAAAATAATTGTACCAATAAAATTACTCCATGATCTACGGCACTGAATCGTGGTCGCTAACTATCGGTCTTATAAGAAAGCTCAAGATAACTCATAAGGCTATACTCGGAGTTCCTTTGCGTGATCTAATCAAGAATTAGGAAATCCGCATAGGAACCAAAGTGATCGACATAGCTCTGAGAATAGCCTAAGATGGTAAGACGCTAACCTAGAAAGACTAACTCTTAAATGCAGCAACCGGAACAGACGTATAGGGGCTTAGATACAGATTTTCAAGGTAGAGTTGGTAGCTAGCTAAGCGTACATTAGAAAATGCTCTACCACTATGAGTATCTACGGTTTCATCACGATGTCTCCTTTATCGAAAGTTCAGGCTTATTTTAAGATTCGAACTGGTCGATCGACGAGATATCCGAATACGTTACCTAATCAGTACTTTTTAAATTAACCAACATGTCAGTATCGATTGACCGAAAAATTCTCATAAATTATATAAAATCTCTAAAACGTATGTTCGTTAAAAACTTTACCTGTTATCATTTGACTGGCAGTGGTTAGTAGTTTCACTCCATTATCAGCGTCTTGTGTCTCCAATCGTACAGTGACGTTGAGCGGATCGAGGGTTTCATTTGCAGTTCTGCCGTGAAGAGTTACCAATACGGCTGTAGTTTTACCCGGAACAGCAACTTCTGGTGCCACCACTGAGAAACCACTGTGGGCAAACGAGAAAGCATTTAAATATTCTTTCAGAACTTTGTCAATCAATAATGATACGCAATGACAAAATATTATACATAATACATAATAATACTATAATATATATAATATATTATATATAATATACTATAAAAATATTATACATAATACATATAAAAGACATAATAATATGACCAATTTCTGATGATAAGGACAGTGTAATTCAAAAACAATTATAATCCATCGCCGATCTAAATATAATAAATTTTGCGCTTGAATAACCAATGTCATAGGAAGGAATGAACGCACTGATCGGGAGACGATTCCATAGCTTAATGGTTCAGCAAAAATGTGACATTGCGAGCTTGTTAGTTTATGCTCAGATGGAGGTTACTGTAAAACAGAGGCTCCGAAGGCCAGCGTGTGGTTATGTTAACATAACAATACAATTTATAGCTGATTTAATTGCTCTATGCCCGGGGCCGCGTGGAAGACATAAGAACACGTAGTGCTTATATAAATCGTAGATTCTTCAAACTTTGATAACTCTTTATAAAGATCACGTATCTAAGAAGTAGGGAAACAAAATAGTTAAAATCTATCCAGTAGTTTTTGCGTGATATGCGCACAACGGCAAACCTGAATTTTGTTTTATTTATATAGATAGATAGACATTCTTTAAATATATTACTTTTATACTGTTAGCAGCATAATATTCTATTAAAAAAAAGTCCCTCCGCGCGGAAGAAGTACGCGCATACGTTCGAGTGCCACGCATTCACTCTCGCTCTGTCTCTTTCTATTCCCCCTCCCCAGGAGTGTTGAACGTTTAATACAACAGTGCTTTCATACCCCCTCCATGGTAGCGTTAAACGTTTAACGCAACCTTATTGGAATCGCATAAGTTTTACTTCAAAAAGTTTAAAAGAAAGAATATTAAAAATGTCCGTAACCAAAGGCTGCAGTGCGACAAATCTATTGGTCACGTTTGAATTATTGTATTTTTATACTACATATGCACCGAATAACTGAGTTTTGTTTGAGGACAATGTTCGTGCTCGGATATGTTTGAATAAAGGATTCGATCGAACTTGTTTGTTTGGACACAAACTGAGTTCCTATTGGCCTGTTTGAAGAGATTTGTGTATTAGAAAGTTTTATTTTCATTCGAAAATAGTCTAATCATCTATACATAAAACTCAATGTCTGTCTGTCCGTTTATGTTCTTATCAGGCGAAAACCACTTATCCGTTTTACATGTTTTGTATTTTAATTCATAGCTATGTTATCTGGCCAGATACATACATATATACATAGAATACTGTAATGTTATGATACACTCTATAAATAACATAAACCGGTACTTCAGTATATCTATTGTTAATAGTGAAATATTAACATAAAGTTGCATTATTCTTAAACAAGAATAATATTACGATAAAAAGATATCTAATATTTTTCAGTGCATACATATTAATTACAGCCTAACTTTAAAAAAAACATTTAAAAATAAATACGTTACAATTAAGCAAAGCTAAACATGCAGATTACTTTTTCGCTATTTAAAAAAGTATAGTATATTAAAGAAGAAAATAATAGAATAAAATAAGTGACTATAAATTCTTCAAATAGCTTACGCGGTATTGAACGTTAAAAACGTAATATATACATTATTTTTGTGTCTACAGATCCCTTATTACTATAATAGAAATATATGGGTTACCAGAAAATATACTCAGCCGGTTTTTTTATTTATTTTCTAGACGAATGGCTCTATAATGTCTTCATTTGATAAGGGTTAAAGTCGATGTGTCGCAAGCATACCCTTTTGAGAATTCCTCCCTTAAAGACAGACCTTATATATTCTGTAGTTTTTATTACAATTTCCTCTACAATTTCGGTTTTTAATGTACATACATCGAAGTGTATGTAGTTAGCTTAGAATAATAACTATTTATTTCTGATTAGTCTGTGATTTCTAAATTAAGGTCCTAGTTGATTCCAATTTTGCATTGTATACACTATTACAAGTATTTTATAGAAACATTTTAAAATATCTAACGTAACTACCCGTGTGCCTGATGAATTTTCCATTTACTAAGAAAGTTAATTATATAAGAATAAAAATACTATGTAATAGTACTCAGGAATAATTTAGCTTCATATATCTATATACATAAATGATAGTAAATAATGTATGGAAATGATTTCTCTATATATTCACTATAATAATATTATTATTAACTAAGCGTTATTTAGACATTAAAATAATAATTAACACGATGGAGTTTCTTACTAGCTCTTCTTGGTAACTGGGATGTTTTCTGAACCGGTAGGTAGTAGTTGGATGTTATGTGTTGTGTCATTATGTTTTTTTGTTTTTAAATTATTCTACAGTACACCGAACATTTGGCTATTAAAGTTTAAAACGTGTGTTAGTCAACCTTGACATTGGCGACATTGCCTACATAGGCAGAAGCCATAAGGATAAATTGATTTCTTAGGGTCTAAAATGAATAAAGATTTGTTAGAGTTGGATTAGTAGTTCCACGGATTACCTCCAATAAGCATACAAACTTTACCTGTTCATAATAGTAGTATAGATAATATTTTAATTTGATTTAAAACAATCAAATTAAATATAATTGAGTCAATACATTGAGTTTAGCTAGTCAAAATATAAATGAAGCTAAAGATAACTAAATAAATATTAACAACTAGCTTTGCCCGTGGCTCCGCTCGCATGGACTACACTACATAATGCATATAGAATGTATACAGTGCGTAAATCGTGCGCTCGCCGGTTATTACTAAGACAAAAATCGTTATTGTAGAAGATAGACATTTCTATCGCTCACTTTTTTGTAGGTCTTTTTAAGATCTACAATTATGTAGTACATTAATTTGGTACATATCTTATGGTTTACTCAGCGTAATCCATTTAAGATCCCAAAAAGCGTCTTTTTTCTAATTGATTGATTATTATTGTCACTGCTAATTTCGTATATAACTTTATTTTATAAAATATATCCTATAACCTGGCCAGGTAACATAGCCACGACTTGAAATATAAACCATGTAAATCAGATAAGTGGTTCTCACGTGAAAAGAAAATAAACGGACAGAGAGACGTTGAGTTGTATATTATGTATTGATACTGATTGATTATATATGTACGAGCTAGTATGACGCATTTTCAGTACGTGTATATAGGCGCGCTCGATACTACTTCCGGCGTACTCATATCGGCATCTATCAATAAAATATAGGAATTCGGAAATAATAAATGGACAATTATGCTTCCGAGGTAACATTATTCAGCGTATTGGTATAGAAATGTTGAATTATTGTAACTCTGTTAAATTAATAAAAATGTTTTGTTAAAGATCCTTTTCACTACCTTTGTAATGATTCCCGGACGGGGAGCTCTGACATACACAACCGCATCTTTTCCGGGACAAGTTACCAGTTTATTTGAGTTGCCGCTTTGTATGAAAATATTATGTGTCTGCTTCATAAAGCTTCAGCTCTCGCGACTTATTTTCGACAAATATCTTTTGAATCCAATTTCTTTTCATTGATTTGGATATTGAAATACAACAACAATACGCAATTAAATTACCTACTTTATTATTTAGACAGAGAAAGATAACTTGATAATAAGAATTTTTGAAATTCATTAATTTATGGCAATAAACGTTTATTGATTCTTAAACTGATTACAGTAATGACTTATTATTTTTACTTCGATTATGACTATTTATTATGAAACTTAGAAATGAAGTTTTTATTTTTCTCTTTTTGAACGATTTTTTAACGACAATAATATTTATTTAAATCGTCTTCTCAATAAATATATTAAAATTTGTCTTCATCATTAATTTTTATAATTATATATACCTACCCTAGAAATAAAAACATAGTATACATTACAAGCTCTACTCCCTACTATAAATGATGAATGATTAAGCAAATATGGTAATACTTTATTGAGTATTTAAATTTCAGCAGGTATAAATAATAATAATTAAGACTATAAATAAAAAAAAGGTGTGTTTGCGATTCACACACGATAGAAGTGAAACTTCATTTTAAAAGACATTTTCTATTTTATTTAAACAGTGTGCAATATACATACACACCGACATTTACTCTCTCGCTCTGGCTCACAGAAAAAGGAGAGACCGATAATATGCGTTAAACGTTTAACATTTAACGTTTAACGCTTGGAAGTCGCATAAGAAGTTTCACTTCAATAATAGGTATAAATAATAATGATTAAGATTAAGGTGTGTGTGCGATTCACACACGATAGAAGTGAAACTTTATTTTAAAGGACATTTTCTATTTTATTTAAACAGTGTGCAATATACATACACACCGACATTTACTCTCTCGCTCTGGCTCACATAAAGAGGAGAGACCGATAATATATTGCTCTCTCGCTCTGGCTCACACAAAGAGGAGAGACCGATAATGTGCGTTAAACGTTTAAACGTTTAACGCTTGGAAGTCGCATAAGAAGTTTCACTTCAATAAAATTTAAAATAAATATTCCATTTATGAATTAAACATTAAATAATGAATTACCTATACTTTAAACAAATAAACTACATGTCCAGTTGATTTAAAAGTATATTTTTTGTAAACGTGTGCCTATATAAATTAGAATATAGTACAATAGAAAAATGGTTAGCAAAATATTACGTCACTTTTTAAAAACACTATATTATACAAATTAAGTTGTATGAATTTTTTATTAGAGCAAAAATTTCAAATTTGTTTCTGATACCCTTTTAAGTCCGGATACGTAATAAATAAATCGTATTTTTATCAGAAAACTCGACTCGGTACAACCTCCCACCCGCTGAGACCAGAAAATGCGAGACCTTGTACACGATTCCAGGCAGCTAACTTGCATAACAAAAGGCTTGAAAATGGACATTTGCCAAAGTCGACAAGGCTCAATCGATACGAATCGTTACGAAAAGACTTTTGTGAAGTTTTATCCAGTACATAGACGATTAAGTGTCAAGACCTTTACAAGAATGTTGTTTTTATAACCAGTTTTAAAAAAAATCTACGTCCGTTAATCTATACTAATATTATAAAAAGGTAAAGTTTGTTGGTATGTTTGTAGGAAGTAATCTTTTAAACTACTGATCTGATTATACAAATTCTTGTAGGAAGCTACATTATCCCTGAGTGCTATATATCTTATCATTAAATTACGTTTTCAGCTTCTTGAGAGAGAGATAATTTTTATTAATGACTGTGGATTTCTTAATTACTTGTAAATTTGTTAATAACTGCTTAATAAAATTCTAAAGGCTTGCTGAATACAATGCACAACTTTAGTCGGTGGTTATAGAAATATACAAATTTTCACAGGAGCACGATAAGAGATTGTATAGGACACACAGCTAGTAAGGTCATAAATTATTACATGAGATAATTTTATCTTTTATTGAAGTTCTGAATGTTACTTAGCATTGTTTTCAATCTTTTAAATATAAAAATTAATAGTAAAATAGATAAACATTATTTATAATTTAATCGGTAGGTATGATCAAACCGTTTATTTATTATTTTATTGGTTCAATACACTTTGAATCCAGTTTTCAGCTACGTTTAATCCTTCAAATGAATCACCCTCGTATACTGACCAAATCACGAAATGCAACTATACTGAAATACCCGTATACATTTTAAGCCTCAGCAGCGTAAAGCTGAGAAAGTGGTCGCCGTGCGTGACTCCATTCTCGGGCTACTCGACGCGGGTCGAACAGGCCCCGGCTACAAATAAATAGAAACGGTAACGGTTTATACGTGATATCCGAACGGACTTTTTTTTCTGTCAGCGATATTTAATGCGGGGGTGTTATGTTTATGTGCTCCGAGGGTTGAATCTGGTCGAGTCACGGTGTTTTTTGAGTGCTCGATGGGGACTCTTTGTGTAGAAAGAAGTGTGGATTTTACTTGTTTATAGAAGTTTATGAGTTCATATTAATTATATTATTCTTTATAACTTTAGCGTTATGGACACAATTCCACCTGATGTTAAGTAACGATGTGACTTGCCCTGCCACAATGCTATGACTTCATCAGGATGTTTTCATTCACTGAAAGCTTAGGCTCATTGCAGGGATTCGAAATCACGTCAATCGACGCGGTGTTCGTACACGATACCACTGAGCCATTATTGCTTCAAAATTTCGATGTAGTATAGATTATATTATTTCTATAAACACTTAGCCTAAAGTTTTGTTTCAGCTGATAATTTTTTTCTGATTTGCTGAAATACATATTAGTAGTAAAAATACCTTTTTTTCAACGCCGGCGAAAAAATAAGTAAGTATGTTACACACCTTAAGAACTTTACCTAGAACTTTGGGCGCTGTCGTCTGTGAATCACAGTGATACAACCTCACGACTAGTATAAACGCTAACGTGAATTAGGAATTGTCATCATTAGTAACAGTTATTGTGTAATGATAAAAAAAGAGTTTTTATATTTTAAATACATTATTATTATTTTATTAATACATAGTAACTATGATAACATAAAAAAAAACACAACAATCATTCTTTTTTACTTATCTCTAAAGGACACGATATTCCTAACGTAAACCCTTGAAATATATCCTCCCCTTTACCGATTTAATATCATATCTTTCCTTTCGAGCGTACGTTGCGTTATTACGAACGTATCGTGAGCCTTACAATAAGTAACATGGATGAACACGTGGCGCCATCTGGCGACGTACCCAGAGTATTTGTTGATAGGAATTATTGATAGTATCCACGATAATAAGAGATTGAATCAGGCCAGTTCACATTCATCTATTGAGTAAAATTCTTTGGGCTTACGAGTACACACGGACAACGTATAGCTTAAATCGGTGGGGTTAGAAGCATGAAGTTTTGCACACGAGTTACTTATATGACGTAAAACAGCACTAGGAAAGGATTTTTGAAAATTAATTACTTAAGGGGGTAAGAATGATGATTCACATGGCTAGTAATTTCATAAACTGTTATCTTCAATAGCTGGTGAAATACGTAACGTGATTTGCAGCGACACAATACTTAGGATTAGTTTTATGGTAGTCGACCGACAACAAGATTCAACCCAAATTGACTGTTACACTCACTTTTCTGGCTTTTCTAAATATAAAATCATTTTTAAAGAAATTAAAATATACCTATATCACGTATGTACTTACATCTTACTTAATAAACGCAAGTAGATATCCTAAATATCATAACAATTAACATATTAAGGAAATTATACCTTAGAAACTGTCCTGTAGTATCAATCTTCTGTAAACTTGTGCTTTTGTTTTCCTCACACATTGCTTCCTACCCTAGGCGCGGTACAACACTCGCGTTCTGTCTTATAGTAATGATATTTTAACTATGATATCAAACAATAAAATCACTCCACGTGTAAATCATCTATATTTTCGTATTATGAAATAAAAACTAAATTGTTAAAACTAAATGGGATTTGGATCTGTAGCTTTTAGGTCACCCGGCTTGAGCGGAACAGGGGAGAAGAGGCTGCATCAGTAGTCAGGTATGTAATGTAGGTAACCCGGTGATTTTATTTATTATTTAAATAATGTACTATAGTAGTTTAATAAGTTATTTATAGAACCTTTTTTTACTTAAAAGTTCCTAACTAACCCCTGAATATACGTGAAATATGTATAGATAGGTATGTACATAATAAGTTACAAATAAACTTTCAAAAATTTGATAAATTATTACGAATTTTACTTAAGGTACAAAAATTTGCTAAATGCGTGTCGGGTCACGCGCAGTGTTGGGTTCCGTAGTTGCCCGTCACAATATGCCGACTTAGAGAGGGGGGGTTTTAATGGAATTTGTACGAAATTACATCTGCAAGTACATTTTATAAGTTCATTAACTTGATGACTTGTAAAGCCTACTTACCTCTGATAGTTTTTCTTTTAACTTCATTAAATATACTACCACCATGAATTTTTTCACATGTCCAAAAACAAACCATTTAGCTGGCAAGTGGTGGGGACACTTGGCACTGCTTATTATTTCGCAAACGGAACCCTGAATAGAAAAATGTTTGCACACACCCTCTATATTTTTGAACAACCTATCCAACGAAATCGTACACGATGGGAAAGACGAGAAAAAAAAAATTCATTCCGACTGTACATGTAGAGGAGGTACCCTATACATTTATTTTTCAAGATTTTATTTTACCATTTTGTCGGCGTGATTAATATTATACCCATACCAAATTACAGCTTTCTAGTACTAAGAATCTCTGAGCTAAACCGCGAACATACAGACGGACATACCGAAATTATAAGGGTTTATTTTGACTTCGGAACCCTAAAAAGTAGAATAAATAAATTAATTTACATAATGTATAAATTCAATTGTTACTTTTTTAAACACATCATATTTTAAATTAAATGGCTCTAAAGCTATAATCGATTGGGTTCAACTTATCTTTCTATATTATATTCCAACAACATTATATATTTTAAATTAATTTTTGTTGAAAATTAATATCTAACAATTTATAAGAAAAATAAGTTGTTTATAAAATTAATGATTGTATAAGAAAAATTTATTTATACTACCTTTTTTCTACATTTATATATGTCACGGGATAATTGTACGAACCGTTAGTTTATAATCCATCTAGTAAGATTGTAAGCTGTTGGTAGATTGTGAACGGATACTAAGAGTTATGAATTTTCGATAGCGATCCTCTATGGAACGCCTCTTTGGTGCGCTAAAAAAGAAAAGAGATGACACACATATTAGTGACATTTTCCACACGAATACAAAAACTATACTAATTTTCCCTAATAAACGTTCTGGCCCTGCACGTGGTAAAATAAACAACACTAGCTTTTTCGGTGTTTGAAATCGCCCATACGTCATGGGATGGCGTGGTGATTACATCTGTGTCTTCCCTTGGGAAGGGGCCTTTGCCCAGTAGTGGGATATTTACAGGATAATATTATTATACTTTTCGGCCGCTGCCGCAGACCGCGCGCTCCTCTCACTCAGCTCATACGTTATGATCACAGTTTCAAGCTAACCTAACCAATGCAGTTAGTTTATAAACCTACGAAAATGTTACCGTTACATTATAAATTTAAGTGTCCGTTCACAATTTACCGTCTATTTACAATCTAGATTATTATAGTTTATATGTTAGTTTATTGTATGTTATATGTTAGTTAGTTTATAACTAACGGTTTGTAATTTTATCTGGTGATATATACTACTAAACCGTTTTATACTTTTTTGGTACGTAGTTTAACTTCTAAGTCCGTACCTGTTTCCAGCATATGAATAATTCATCACGACGTAATGAGCCGCTGGCAAGTATTCAGTCACACTGTACAGAAAATCTATAGAAGAAACTGAACGAAGACTCGACCCTAATGATTTTAGGGAAAAAAGTGTCGGGAAAACGTTTTCAAGGCGGGTGTTGTTTTCTTTTCAAATGTGACCTGAATTACAATTACTATTACTTTGACGCTGTGAAGGTTTTATGTTAGTTTAGTTTTTCTAAGAGTACGACCAAAATCACAGTGCCGGTTCATGACAAAGCGAATTCTAACGATGAGAAAATTTGTATCCTGTTTTTTCATATGATACTAGCTGAGCCCACGGCTCCGCTCGCGTGAACTACTAAAAAGGTTTTTTAATTTTTTGTGTGGAACTCTAATTATTTTTCTAAAATAAAAGTAACGTAATGTATGCTTTATAACATCAGCTATCTGCCAGTGAAAGTCCCGTCAAAATCAGTCCAACCGTTTCGGAGATTACACGGAACAAACAGCCAAAAATTGTAAAATTGGTTCGAGTATAAATTCATATGCATTTAGTAAAAACCTGTTATTTTGACATTACATTTAGACACTTCAATTTTATCATATGTATATATTAGTCTTCTAGCTTCGCTCGCGTAAATTACAGAATGCCGTCAATTTTATTTTCATTCCATTATTTTATTTTTACTCAAATCATTTTCAATACATACGTATAGTCTAAAAATTGAGTATTCACATATAGTTGCCGTGTAGAAAAATCATCAAAATCGGCTTTTGGATATTTTTTTTCGATGTGTCAAGTTTTTTTTCTTGTTTTTTCTGGCTGTTTGTACGAGTATATCCAGACTGTCCGATCCGATTTATACTAAAAAAATACATGGGAAATATATCCATTTCTCAACTGAGATAGTCTATAATGATTGTCAATAATATGAGTAAAAATAAAACGTCGAGTCGAAATTAATTACTGGGAAATACATATAAATTACCTATATAATAATTTAGAAAAACTAATGAAATACTAGAACGCAAAAAGCTTTTGTGTTACGGTTGTTAATAGTATTTGTTAGGCAGTTCTATCTGCGTTCTCCTGAATACACAGAATTGAAACAAAGGTATATCAAAGCCAGTGAAAGTCGATAGTTTGTATACATACACGTAGATAGTATCACGACTGGAAATGGTTCATCCATTCAGTCATTCAATACTGAGGTTTGTGACCATTGTGATGTAAGGGTTGTAGCTTAATTATGAACAAGCAAGCTCGTCGGGCTGCTTCGTTCTATTATATATATTTATATATATATTAGTATATTTGGCTACTAAATTCTAAAACGTGTATTTGACACAATTGACATTGACGGAATTTGTCTACATAAGCAAAAATAAAAATAAAAATAAAAATATAAATAAAAATAACTATCCGGCCCGAAATTTAAAAATAATGTAAAAAATTATTAATATATTTATAATAGCTTTTAGTCATCATTTCAAGTGAAACCTATAAAGATAATTATACTATTAAGGCAAAAATAGACATTTTCAGTAAATAGATTTTCTTCGAAAGCAAAACCCACGCTTTACTCATCATTACTAAGAAAAGTATCACCACGGTCACTTTATGTACAAAATACACTAAATTTTCACAATAATTATGGAGACTTTGAGACGTAAGGCACAGAGAAATCTCTTTGGATACTTTTCTCTACTTGGAGCAGCTTAAATGGTAAAATAACTCCAGTCTACAAAAGATCGCAGCTAAATAAACTTGTGCTGTCTTCCTGCGCTGATAAGTTTTCCAGCACCTTGGGAAAGGTTAACAATCCGTTAGTGATACATATAGTGTTACAAGCGTCCAAAGTCTACGGTAACTGCTTATCATCAGGCGGGCCGTACGCTTGTTTGCAACCTTAGTTGTATAAGAAAAAAGTTTAACCTCGTAAATATGGTATCGGTCCAGAACTAATTGAAAGATTTAAAAGCTAGCTACAACGTAAAATGTTTGAGAATGTCGATTCACATGCTCTGTGTGCTCGTTCATGTTCCAATGAGCATTGAATGCATTAGAAAAGGCAAACACGAGACTCAGTCGAACAGGGTACTTAGTTAAGTTTCCTCGAATCAAATCCATTGGGGATTTCTGATTACAAATTGATTTGTTTCTCGGTTTAAATTATTTCTTTATAAAAATGAGCCGTTTTATTGAAGGTGCATAGGTAATAGTTTTAAAAATTAAGTTTCCTTATCATAATATCTCTTAAGTATAAATTTGAGTAAGCTTCAATATTTATGTGTGTAATTCATATATCAGTAGTTCTTTCATGACTGACACTAATGAAATATTGTACACGGGAAGCATGTACATGTAATTCTACTCTTTTTTATATATTTTGATCGGAACTGCATTTTTAGTTTATGTGCAGTGCTGACATCTAAAAGCTCCCGGACTTTGTGGATCGTTCGTAATGTTCTTTTTATATCTTTAACTATGATTTTTGAATTTCTTAAAGTACTACCACTTTGCAAATATAATAAACACACTTTTGTCAAAAAAACACATTCTTTAAAAATAGTTTGTTTAATTTTTTTTGTTGTAGTTATATTCTCACTTTTACGAAATATCTTAAAACTCTGTATATAAATTGCCAAAATCTGCAGATGTTCCTTAAATTGTTTGATAATGTATTTGCTATTAATTTACACCATTTTGATCTGTTTATATCTCCCTTTTTACCTAAGCCCAAGATTGTATGAAAGAATATCTGTATTTTTAGCTCGTAAATTTTACCACTACCTGGTAAATGTCTTTTTCCGATTACAATAAACCACATCGGAATAGTATATTAATTAATGTAATATCTTGGATATAAATCATGTCTCTTAATCAGATTGCTGTGTGTATATCAAGTTGCGTAGATGTTTAATTAAACCTCGCCCATTTTGCAGACAACAATCCCACAGAAGTTCCCGCAAGATTACGTCTTACCTACTACGTGATTAGTAGAATTTATTGTTATATGGTAGCTACGTTTAATGCGTATTCTATATTGATATAGACTAATCTGTTCCAGTAATTATAAGTCTGGTTAGTGGTTTTCAGGATCGGACAAATGCAGCTGATTATACGACAATTTAAACCTTGAAATTTTAAAAATTTTCACTTAACCAAAAGTTCACAGGTTGAAGTTGCTTGCTAAAGATCTTGTTTATTTGTGGTGAAAATAGTGATGTTTGATGTAATGCATCATATAATATCGAGTGTGATTATTCAAAGAAATATTACTTCTAACGTGCGTGCATAAGTGAGTACACGCATTCATTCATTTTTAAGTGCCTTAAAACTTCTTTGTACGCGCAAAAAATTGCGGTACGTGACGTTACGTCACGGATGATACATAACACTCTAAACGTACAGTGCTATTTCTAATTCAACGAAGTATCATTTCAACCGACTATAAAGGTTACACGCACAATATTTTTAAGAAACTTTTATTAGAGCTGATCTCATCTCCTTATCAGCGAAAAGATCCTGCAGCTTCTTTAACTCAATTTTACAACCCAGCCCCAAAAGACAATGTTTAGATGTTTGTTACGCAATCATGCAATCACGCAAAAACTGCTGAACGGTATTGGATGTAAAGCACACAGATAGTTTACCTGAACTAAGACATGGGATACTTTTATTCTGGTAAATAAATAGTTTTCATTTCTCTCTGGACCCAATTCTGAAGTCCACGCATACGAAGTCGCAGGCAATAACTAGTAAGAATTAAGGGAAATGTATATAAATAAGATATTGACCTCCTTTATGCATTGTTCCTTTAATACATTGTATTGAAGGAATTTCAAATTAATTTAATTCCTACCTAAAAGTTGTAAGCTGTACTTAGTTATAAATGTACATGATTTTCTTTAAATAAATGTAATGTAAACGTTAGAATTAACCAGACAGTTATAACCGCATTTCTAGATCAAAGCGACACTCTACGGACCCCGACAAACCTCAGTAAACCCCGAAAGGGTTGCTACGAACATTGAAAAAACTTATGGAGCGCTTTCGAGAATCGCGTTAGGGAGTTCCACGGCCCCTTTCGTGAAGTAGCTAAGTTCCCTCAATTAAATAGATGACTTTGTAAAATAAATCGAGTTTTCCGAGGCCTCAGCCATCAGCTGAAGTGACGTCGAGTAGTAAATTTTATTAGGCTGAGAGAGAAAATGATTAATAGATTTTCTGTGTCGAGGCGTAGCGTGTAACGAATGACAAATAAAATTTTCACGGGATGATTCGTGTTTTTTTTATGTTAAACGTTATGGGACCTATTCTTAAATTTATCTCATAAATTGTGTTGGCTTGAATTAATTTTTAAATTAGTTCAAAAAATATCTTGTAAGCCGGTTATAAAAATATGAAAGCACTGTGTCGCGGTCGTATCGATAAACGATTGAATATTTGTATAAATAAACAAATGAATAAAAGGACGACTGATTCAACGTATGAATGAATGATTGAATAAATATTATATTATACTTTTTAGCTTTTAGGAATTTTGTTCAAGCAAAGCAGCGGAATTGTGAAAAAAATATAATTGTCGATAATGCAGATAAAAAAAGTTTTGAAAATAAAATGACCAAAGACAAAAGTATAAATTGAGAATAGTATTAAATTAAAAATACATAAATAGTATACTAAACAAATACACACAAAACCATATATACATAATGAAATATTATTATGTACAAATTATCTTTACTACATTTAAAAAATCATTATATAGGTACACAACATACATAGTTAAAGATATAAGTATATACGTATTTCGATTGTATTTTAAAAAGAATTGCAATTGACCAAGAGGAAGAATTCTTTATAAAAATTCGGTCTATGCAGATAAGAAGGGCATTTAAGCATCTTTATTACTATCTCATAAATGACTTGTTTAAATCCCCGAAGTTGAACCGTTTTATAGAAAATCAAGTAGCTAGAAACGTTCTGAAATATCTCTTAAGAGTCATCCCCGATTAAAATGAAATTAAGTTTCGGATAAGTGAGACAGAAAACATTAATTAAAGGTTTAATTTAATTTACGAATTACTTCGACGGGCAATGAATTATGTTTAATTGTGTATAAAATGAAAATTCCTGATGTCGCTTTATAAACATGTTTATTTTGCATTTATTTATATATTTCTTTTTTACTAGCTATACAATACGAAGGTTATACACATTTAGAAAAAAAAACTGTGTTGTTTTTGAAACACATTCTAATTTTCTAAAATACTAACTGTGCCCCACGGTTTCAACCGTGTTAAATTTGTTTGACTAACTCTCCATGACGCTGCCGCCAATGTACCCATGTAGCTTATCGTTGTTTTCACTTTCCGTACCTACTTTACTACCGCTTGCCAGATTGTTCGACGTTTATGGTTACTGCTCCGCTGCTTAGGGTCAAAGCGTGAAGCTATTTAACCTATAACCTTCCTCAACCATTAGGTTATTAAATTTAAATAAGACTTTTAAAATCTGATCGGTAGTTTCAGAGATTAGCGCATTCAAACAAACAATTTCTTGAATTTTATAATATTAGTGTATATATAACCTTAGATTATTTATTACATTTAATAATTTAAAAACAATTCCCTCGGTCTCTCCACCCTTCTTTACAAAAATGATAATTTATAATTTATAAGTAAACATATCAACACACTGTTTTAAAAGAATTAGCATAAATTCCAGTAGTATTTTCTGAGTTTGAAGCAATGTCAAGATGCTAATGTAATTTATTCATTCTCAAGGTAAGCTTGAAATGGACGTATCATAACGAGGTGACGGATCAAAAGATTTAGGCTTGATCTCTAGATAAACAATGTAGATAGAAACAGTATAATAACTAACGTCTGTTGAAAATTATTTAAATTCTTAAGTCAGATATAAATAACATTTAAAATGAGAAGATATATGTACCAACTTCACTTACAACTTATCAAACTTGTACTGCCAGCAACAAAAACATAAAATATATATATATTTTAATTACCTACGTTGAATAAAATATTTGCTAAGGTGAAAAGAGATTTAGATTTCCCAAACTGCAAATCGTAACTAGGATGAATTATTGTCAATTAATTAAGTTATAAATTTAGAAGATGTACCTACTTAATAAGCTTTAAATATTAACGCTCCGTACCGCAGCATTTATTTCTCTTAGCCTCTTTTTTTATTTAAATAAACGTTTATTTTTAATTACTCCATTTTATAAATTTAGGGCCGATCACGTGACATCCCGCATAATTTGCACATATTATCGTATTCCTTTTAATCGTTTTAAATGAGAAGCAAGATATCGGTTAGTCAGTTATCTTCTTATTTGAAACGTAGTGCCTGAAACTATCTTTTAACTCAATCTGACTATTGTAATACAATGCGATTATTTTATTAAGTTATGAATTTATTTAATATTTTCATTAATATTCACGAACGCTTGAGTACGCCCTTAATCATAATCAAAAATATTTTATACAATTTAGGCCCTAAGAAGGCAGGTATTAACCACCCGGTAGAAAAACGTCGCAGTCATAGAGAACAACCGGCAAGGAACTCGCTCGGGTGTATATTTTCTTAACTGTGTAAGCAACATTTACAGTTAATTAAATTATATTACTTTAAGTGTATGTATAGAGAGGGAGTTATTTCCAGACATCACTGTCATTCATGTAATGATCCACCCTACCATTTGACAGTAAAACCAGCTTGACATGGTCCTTAAATTACAAAGGAACCAAATTTTATACTTGTTCAATTCCTTTCAGCGCTGCAGTGCCTGGCGTCAGTTAGAACTTGTCTTCTTAATAAGTACATACTTATTATAACGTTTTTTAAATAAATTACTTACTATGAAACTTTACGACGATGTGTTGTATTTGCTATAGGACGAAAATAGTATAATCATTGTGTTATGTAACTTACAAATAAAAGTTTTTTTATTCTATATACATCCTAATAGCATACTGGCTACCTTCATTGTATAAGAACACAAAGAGAAATCATTAGCGAGTTGTACATCAATCAAAGTGAAATGCTGAATTTAAAAATAAATAAATTACTGAAAGAACTGGAAACTGGAAACTGAAAGAAAGGATTTTTTTTTTAAGGCCGTTTTACATGGGTGAGATTAGGAATTATTTCCTTGGTAGAAAAAATGATCAAGATGTTTTATTAAAATGTAAGATAGGTCTAGGTAAGAATTATCAGCATTAATCAGGTCATATCCAGATTGCAAGTTACTGTTGATTACCTAATAGCAGGTCGGCTCCTTATTACGCATGTATTGTGCAATAGCAAAACGATAGTTGAAATCGCTAAATCGCTAAAGCAGCCGTAATGTACCAAACACAATTTCACTTTGCTATTTCGAAGTGAATATTTAGCGATATCTGCTATCGCTTTACTCTTGTGATATACGTATTTACGGAAAGGAATTATAACAGTATTTTTTTCTAAAATCGCATGCCTTGATTGCCACTACTGTTCCTAGTTTGAAACGTACTTTTTAAATAGACGCAAGCAATATCAGAGTTATTAAAAAAACTCACGTGTCTCTTCCAGTCTCTGTTATTGCTTAGGTGGCGGTACATCAAAGGATTTTAGAGCGCTAAATATCATGAAGCAAGCTCGAACTAGCGTTGTTAATATTGAACATCGTATGGATTAGATGACGCTTTCTCCAAACAATAGAGATGAACGACAAAACTCTGTTGACTTCCGGAAAATATCTGGGTATTATATTGTGACCACCTTGGATTATGGCACGATAATTCGTTTAAAATTACGAAGCCTATAATGTAAGTTTAGGTTACGAATGTAACCACCGCCTTAGCGATGTAAATTTTTAGCACGTAACGTATATACGAAACTTCGACAAGCAGTGCTTCGTAGCGTTAGACTAAATAATAGGTATGGCCGTATGGTTAAAAAGTTGTGATTTTCATTATTACGCATTAAAATTTAAAAAACGAATTTATTAAGAACGAAAAATAATCAAAACCATTCGTTTATTGCAAATAATATTATGCATCGACGTATTTATATTATCCGGTCATCAATTATGTAGTTTTCATCGAATGCCGTTGTTTGTTTAATTAATGCCGGACATTATTACGAATAATTTTGTGTTTTGTCGACGTCCGAACGCGAATTACGGCCCGTTTATGTAAATGAGATTAAGAGAATTAATCGAAATCCAATATAATTCAAAACGAAATGTGTTGAAATGTTGAACACTAATTCGTGCATTATTAATTTTACTAATTAGCAAAAAATTAAAATAATAGATAGTATTATATTTTCTTGACCGCAGCGTAGATAATGTCATACATTAAATAATCTTATTAATGACGTATGCTCCAATTACTATAATAAGAAATTCAGTATAGAAGTACGTGTCTAGTAAAATATATATTTCATGACACGTTGTAATATATTTATATACCACATACGTTATCTACATTCACAATAAAATATTTTTCAAGTAAAGTAAAGCTCCATTCGTGTAACCATACGAAATAAAAACCTATGAACCATATAACTTTACAAATTATAATTCGGATGACGTCACACTGTTTCCTACGCCAACATTCTGTGAAAAATAGTAACCGTCAAAGTTCCACTTTGTAAAGTGTTAAAGCATTTTCCCACATCCCTTTCTAACCGTACGGGAAGGAGCAAGAGAATCCAGTCTAGATAAAAAAAGTGTGTCGGTTGAGTTGAAATTCCTCGTTATAACTGTGAAGAGAATGTAAAGCACAGTAGTTTACGAGAAACGAATATGAAATTATACGGGGAAAAAATATTTACATTTAAATGTATGTTGTACGATAGATACCTTTATCAAGTATAAATAGAACCATAATTTGTTAACCTTAAGTCCAGAACCAAAATTAAAATAAAAGAATCGGGCAGATTGTGAGTAGAACTCGCTGTCTAAAGGGTAACTACCGTGTTTCATAAATATTGTTTGTATATTGTGTCCTTACGTTCTCCAATGCATTACGACTGCCCGTGCGCTTAAATAACAAACTTTTATTTTACTAGCGGCGCATTGTACACTGTATGAAATTAACAGCAAATATAATTTTGTTCCGTATTAAATTCAGACGGAATTTGAAATATATTATTTTCGGATATACCTATTCCTTAAATTATGCCAAAAGATCTCATTTGTGCCAAATTTTAAAACTGTAGGTCTCCGGAAAGTACACTTAAATTTTGAAAATCGATCAGTGAGAGGGACGGGATTTCTTGTGTGAAGGGTCATATAAAGCATTATGAAGCCGTTATACCTTATTTATTTGATTATTTTCGATATTAATTAACTGATTAACTGTTGTGTTTATAACCTCAAACCTTTTTCCAGAAAAAGAGCATTGATACAATGACAGACAGACAGGCAGTTGGACAGCAAAGTGATCCAAAAAGGGCTTCGTTGTTTTTTATTCTTGTATAGAACCCTCAAATAGCAGCAAAATCGAATATTAGTTAATGATATTCTGATCGATTCTGACCATCTGATATGAAGTGTTTGTTCTGTAGCCTATGGCTAACTATAATGTAACCAATTTCAAAACTGACTATAATACTATGTGATGCAAATATAAAATCTAAAAGTGGATTAATTAAAAAAAATACACGTGTCTCGGCGACTAACCACACTTATAAAAATATTGTAGTATTTAGTGTTCTCGGTGCCGCTTGACATGTTTTCACTTTTTCACCCTCCCCCCCTCAGCCCTCTCACCGCTTACTCCGCTCTCCCTGCGCCCTACTGCCCTCGTCGACTCGACTCGAGTGCTACACGAGTTTTATGTTTCACGTTTTCGACTTATGGAAGGTCAAGTGCTTCTATTAAAGTCTCTGTATGTAAAATGACTTCTTGAGCGTTTTTTTAATAACCAGATTTGTTTTCTGAACATACTGTAGTGGTGATTTTATCCAAGAGGTTAAATTATGTACGATTGTTTTAAAATAAGATATGACTGATTGATCAAGAGACGCGACACGTCACGTCGTGTCACTTCATAAGGATTTTTGCAATTGTAAGGTCAGCCACTTGTACATCTTCTAACCCCATTTTACTATATCCATAAAAATATAAAATACTATAGAGTAATACGGTTACTCTACGGTACTCTACGGTGACTAAATTGAACAATTGTATTGCAATCTGGAGTGCCGTCGCATTATGGGCTAAATTTTAAGAACTCATGACAATTTAAGAGGAAAGGCGGTAGGCAAGATATTTATAGAATACGTTTTAACAGAAATCCACTACTACCACGATTTAGCAGACTGACCGCATATAGCGCGAGAGAGACAACGGTAGCTTTGACTATCTATGTAGGTATCTATGTAAAATAGACGAAATCATATTTTTTTATTTTATTGTTTCCTCATCCAAATCTGGGTCAAATTTTTATTTTTTTCAGAAGTAACATAACAAGGTCTTTGGCTATGCATAAATGCTTCATTTTTAGGGATTTGAAGTCAACAAGGAACCCTTATGGTTTCGCTATGTCCGTCTGTCCGTCAGCGGCTTAGCTCAGAGATTCATAGTACTAGAAAGCTTAAATTTGGTATGGGTATACATATTAATCACGCCAACAAAGCGGCAAAACACAATCTGGAAAAAATAATTGTATAAGGTACCTCCCCTACACGTATAGTGGAGTGTTTTTTTTTTCTCGTCTATCCCATCGTGTGGAGTGTCGTTGAATAGGTCGTTCAAAAATATTGCCGGTGTGTCAAAACATTTTTCGATTCATTTGCGAAATATTAAGCTTTAAATTGCTAATTATTGTTAGAGTCAAGTGTACCCCTTTGCCAGCTAAATGTTTGTTTTTGGGTATGTGAAAAAATTCAGGGCAGTAATATAATGAAGTTAAAAGAAAACTATCAGAGGTAAGTAGGTTTTACAAGTTAACGAGTAATAGTCAATAAAATTATAAAATGTACTTTGAGACGTAATTTCGTACAAATTCAATTGTAAATTAGCTTAAGCCCTCTCTCTAAGCCTGCATATTGTGACAGGAAACTACGCGTGACCCGACATGTACTTATCGATATTTTATATTTGTCAAATTTGATTGCTGGATGTCTATAACGGCGTTGTAATTGGGCAATTTTAGTAATATCAGAAGGCTCTTAGTTCCTATGATAATTACTTTATGGAAGAAATCAAATCATAGAAACGTGACTGAAATAAATATAGATTGAACGGTATAAAAAATTTGCTTTAGTATATTATCCAGGAATAAAACAGGGAAATAAGTTAGTATGTACTAAACGTCACCCGCATTTCCTCTTAAGAATCAGACGGTAAACTCACCCTGCCTAAAATACATTGAAAAACGATTTCGAAAATCCCATTTTAAAACATAATAGTTACCAGAGGTGTTGAACAGGAGTTAAAGAGGTGTTAGTTTATACAGTAAAAAAATATGTGGAACTTACGTGTTGCATTTTGCAGCGACTGCCACCACCAAATTGAAGGTGAGGAGTATAAGTGACCTAACTGCCATTTCACTGCACAAGTCAACGCATCTTCTTAAATAAATATCTGGAACAAAAATATTGCATGATTACTAAATCAAAAATAATTAGCTAATAAGTACAAAAATATATTTACTCATTCATAAATAAGAGTTTTAACAACTTGCTTTGAGTAGTAAAGTTTAAAGCCCTTGTAGGACCTAAGAATCCCTTGGATTTGTATGGAATTGTAAGAAAAAGGACACTCGGCTTACGTCGCGTATTTCAAGAACCTAACATGCCGTAAGTACATAGGCTGCCTACATTACATTTTACATTATAAACGCTGGTTTTTATCAACTTCTCAATACCGGCAGTATCTATGCTTAGAATGAAAGACTGATTAATTCAACCCCTAAAAGAGAATATAACATAAAAATAATTAAATCACCAAAGCAAAAGAATTTCCTAAAGAACATAACTTCACCTCCCAACTCTGGAGTGATGTTATAAAAGAGATATAAAAAGGGTACAGCTAAGGAAAGCCCGGTGTAAATTACCGAGGCATGAAAGGGGGATAATTATAAGGGGTGAAGGGAGAACAATTGCCGGAAAACAATGATTAACAGGATTCCCTCTCGATTCTCTCATTCATGTTGTGCTAATTATCAATTTCAATCTATGATATTCGTTGGCTCGACCGTAATTTGATTCGGTTCAGTGACATGATTATTTATATATCCTATACGCCATTATTTAGCAATAATTATTTACGTCTTGAAATTTAGGTTTTTTTTGTTATATTGATATTTTTTACAGCTTACAATTTCTAAATGGAATATACTACGCACATATACTATATGGCTCATACAAACTTTTGTGAAAATTGGTTGAGAGTAAATAAAAAAGTAATTTAAAGTTTTTTTTTTTATTTCTCAAAGTATTATTGTATAGCTTTTAAATTGTATAGCTTATCAATTGAGGAATGATGTAAACTTCTCGTGTACAAAAATTAACTAATTTGGTTTAGCCGTTTTTGTGTTAAATCTAGATGTACAAATTAACATACAGAAATAGTCGCCTAACACAAAACTTGGGTAAAATATTACATGTGTCTCTACATGACAGAACTTCATAACAAAAATAGGATATAGATACAATTGAGTAATGTCACAAATTATAATAACGTTCTACGTACATTGATTAGATTGATCGTTCTGAACAGTCACTGATATATTCAATAGAGGTTCCGAAAGTACATTATCATCATCACTAATTTTAATTAAAACAATTGGATTGCACAAGCTTAAATTAGCTTTAAAACTTCAATAGTATTTATTTAGTAACTAATGCACTTAATTGGGATATGAAATTCAAATAGTTTTAGGTAATTATTTTTCTTTTAACCGAATTCAAAAAAGGAGGAGGTTCTCAATTCGAATGTGTTTTTTTTTAATGGATGGACCTTCTTTGTTTACGAACCGACTTAGATTATTCTTTATTCGTTGCAAAGAGCATCTCAAGGGTGGTCCATTCCAATTGCATTGGATCTTCGACTTCTAAGATACACCAGGGAAATCCTCAAAATAATTAAAGTTGTCTTATTTTTTAATGGCAACGTGTGTTTATATAAATACAGTTATGCCAATGTCACGTGGATGGAATATTTTTCTAATCTTCTGAGTTCAAGGTTCAGGTTACCAAGATGGTGGACCGCTTGTTAAAACTGTCCTGGGAGTTTTTGTAGCAACTTAAAATTCATTCTTCTAGTTATCATTACATATTATAAAACAAAGTTACCCTATCTGTTTGTCTGTATTTTTGTCTGAACGCGATAAACTCAAAAATTACCGAAGGGATTATCATACGGTTCATCAATGGACGGAGTGATTCATGAGGAAGGTTTAGGTGTATAATTATTTAGGGTTTTCTGTAAATTTGCTGAAATATGACGACGATTTTTGAAGATGTCGGAAAAAATCATGCTGACTGGGAGCATTATTGACGTGCGCCGCGAAAACCAATAGAACTTTACATTACTCTGATAACCGTGCGAAGCCGGAGCGGGTTCCTAGTTATTTATAATTTACTTCACTTGAGCATAATAACCAATATTACTTAATAAAGGGCCAAATAACTAATATTATAAATTAAAATAAAAACTACAACATGACATAAAATCAAGATCCCGCCGAAACCTCGTTAAGGTAATTTTATAATACACACAACTTCTTCAGAGTCAGACGATGTGAATAAGACAATTGTTAAATGTTTCATTTTGTCAGAAGGTCCAAAGAGAAGTAATAAACTGAACGCGACACTACTTGTAAAGTGGCGTATGGCTTTGCTCTGATTATATCGAAGTATCACTATATTCAATATTTATAATACTGTAATTTTAAATAATTTATTCTACTTTTCAAGTTTTTCTTTTGTTGTAAAAGAAGTATTAACATTTATCTAGCTTTTATGTTCACTTTTTTTTAAATTGCTATGAAAAGTTGGAGTGTAGAATATCGGCATTTCCATTGAAATATAAAGTAAATATTAATATCATAGTAATACAATTTTATTAAGTAAAATGAATTTAATAGATATCGAGAAATACTACGTATATTAAGAAAAAAATAATCTATACTATTTTAGATAACTTAAAAACTGGAAACAATTTTCCTTTTCCTCTTCATTTCCATTCTTGATAATATTGAAAAATATAATTACACATATATTTCCATGGTTATAAGCTATCTTGATATTACAATACAATAATTAACATGTAAGGCATTTGAAAAAGAAAAACGTCTTATCTTCTATAGGTACATATTATAAAACTCAACGTCTCTCTGTCTGTCCGTTTATGTTATTTTCACGCGAGAACTACTTATCCAATTTACATGTTTTAATATATATAGCTATGTTATCTGACCAGGTTATAGGATATATTTTGTAAGATAAAGTAACATACAAAATAAGCAGTAACGATAATGGTAAATCAATTCGGGAAAAAAGACGCGTTTGGGGTGCTTCATTGGATTGCGCTGAGTAAACCATACGAGATATGTTAAAATAATGTTCTCCATAATTGTAGACTTTAAAAAGATTTACATAAATTAAGTTATAGTATATATCTATCTTCTAAGCTTTACACACAATAAGCATTTTTGTCTTCTTTTGAGCACTGGGTCCACAGTCTTTTGGGGGTAGCACGTATAACGCGTACGCTTCATCGACGGCATTCTGTAGTTCACACGAGTGGAGCCCCGAGGATAGTTAGTATTGTTATAAATTTTAGTGAATAGCACGTAAATAAGACTTTATTTAGAAATGTATAGAAAGTATGATTAGATAAATTTAAAAATTTAATGAAGTATTCTTTAATTTATGTTCGCAGGAACATCGCCTCGCTAATTGTGTTCTACCGTCTGTATCCATGGTGAGTGTTTCTGAAGAGCTGTTTAATCTAATTCCCTCCTCTCCTTTCCACAACAGAACTACACGCGCTGGGCTTCGGAATTACAGTTTTACGGTATCTTCCATCTCGGCAAAAACTAAAAAGTTCTCTATATCTTATCTTTGTCGTACCGTGAAGCTCTCGCACAATGTGTTCCCTCCTTCTTATGACATCGGGTCCTTCAAGCGTAACGTGAAGAGATATTTATGCAGGCCGGCATGACAGCGGCGACCGCCGATGGACTTCGATCTCTTGGTGGTCGCCGTTGTATTTGGATTGTACTGTGCTTACCATCAGGGTCAGTATAGCCAATGTGCCGAGCTATTATAAAAAAAAATTAATATAAATTGAAATGTCTATTCCATTAGAATATTAATCTGGATTTCAAATTTTAAAGGTCAACAACTAAACGCGCCCTCTGAAAGTCACTCACGAAGCCTTTGCCCTCTGGTTGTCAGTCGAATACTCCGTCTTTCTAACATAGTAAGCCCCGAACAATTCCAATTAGAGCATGAACACAATAGAACCGTTCGATCACAAACGTCGAACCATTGTATCTTGATCAATAGAACGAATCTAGACTCTATTATCTTATTTAGCACAATTCAATTCTGACAGACAAAGATGTTAATTTTGCAAAATCTAGTCGTTAAATAGTTTCACTATTGTTACTTCAAACAACACAGAGCGTGAGAACTTCATATATTATTACGTTGAATAAGAAAATATTGAAAAATGACAACTAAGTGTGCTCCACGGTTTCAATTGTGTTAAATATATTCGACCTGATTCTCTATGGCGCTGCTACCAACGTACCCGTGTAGTCTATAATTGATCTCAATTTCTGTAGATGCCTGCAGCTTGCCAGACTGCTTGACATTCATGGTTACTGCTCTGCTCCTTAGGGTTGTAGCGTGAAATTATGTAGTCTATATCCTTCAGCAATAAATGAGCGTTCTGACTTTCTGACGGATAGCTTCAGAGATTAGCACGATATAAAATAAAATAAAAAAAAACTTTTGAGCGTTATCATACGAATAAAGATTATAAATAAAATAGGGGAATTACATTTGCAGCTGATACTGCTTAAATTTCCTATCATGACCAAACTCAGTAGGTATGTGAAAAGTCATTTTGAAAAATAAGAAAATTATGCGATTTGGAAATACGATGAAATAATAATATTTGCAGATTAAAAAAAAAAACAAAGCACCAGCTGTTAAGCACCATACGGATTCTAGTGCACACAGGTGCTAAACATTTTGGGTTCGGGTCCCTTAACGTAAAGATCTAAATGAGGGTGCGCGCTCAGTTAGACAAGTAAAGAATAAATCGTGGCCCTTATTGAGGTAACATACTGAGAATTCGTCAATTGCGTAGGTAGCTTTCAAGTTAGAAAGATGTTTCAGTATATATTTTTACTTTTAGTTATTTCACGAAACTGGTTACAATTGTAAATTATATTATGATAAGATTTAAATGATAAACTTTCCTTTATTATTGTTAGGTACTAGATGGGAAACTGACATGCAAAATTTGCGATAGTTATAAAAACTATATAAATACTTTCAAGTACCTATTAGGGGTTGAAGTATGAAGCTGCCGTTTTTTTTTTGTTTTTTTGGAAAATAATTATGTATTTATAATTATTTACTCAAAATATCTAACCTCGTTGTCTATACAGTACTGCTTTCTTATAGGAAGATAATTTAAAAGTTTCCGATAAAACTCTGTGAAGCTGGACTCCACAAACTGTGTGAAGGCATTCCATTAGTCTTACGTCGGAACGCGTATTCGAATATTACTCTGATTTTTGCTGTAGCCATCTTCACGGTTAAAACTGAATGTAAAAACAATTGAAAGTGGAACATCAAATGACATGGTTTTTTTTATGTTTCACTCTGAAATCTGATATTATACAGGTTAAAATTCATAGTGGCGTTAAAACAGCAATTTCATATTTAAACCCCTTATTACAAAGTAATAATTTTAACAGCATCTAAATTAAGTTCGGAATATAATATATAGTGTTTTATTGAGTTTTTATTGAGACTAAAGAATGATAGAGAATATCAAGTTCAGTCTGAATACTGTTTATATGTACTTATAATAATACATTTGGGAGATAGGCGAGTGAGAAGTTGTATCATGAATTAAAGGATTCAACTTGTTGTCGAAATTAATAGCCTCTATACTGCATTGTGTACTTTACGTTTGATCTACTCTCAGAGCAGATATTTTTTAATTCGAAATGCGTGCCCTTAACTTAGGTAAATTTACTTCTTGGAAAAGGCATTTGAAAGCGAAATATTAAAAAATATGCAACTTCAAGATCATTGTATCCAGTATGTTTAATTATTGGGAATCATAAATTATTTTAAAATAAATATATTATCACCACCTCTAGCGAAATAAAGATAAAATGTATTTTCTATCGAATCAAAATTCAATTTTACTTAAATTAAGAAATTTAGAGAAATTTAAAGGACAACTTACAGCTCAAATGAACGTTCTTAAGCGAGAATATTGTTTATCTAAGATCCAGGAAAAGATGCTAAGTCACTATAAATGATTAAGTAGATGCCTAAGTGTCATTTAAAATAACATAAAAACGTTTAGCGAAGGCGAAACGGTAGCAGACCTTCAATTTATGAGACAACTTTTTTCCGTCACTTTTATTAATTAGCCGAGAGAGGTCGGGCCCTTAGGGCGTGGAGCTTTCTCTGTCTAATGGTTCTGTAACTTTGAAGTTAAAAATGTGACTGTAAATCTGTTGACAGATGCCAGTATAAAACGTAAGCTTTTTCGTTCAAAAAACGAAAACTTAATCGTTTTTCTTCTTTTATCTTACGCAACTTAATTATAAACAACGGGCTTTCTTTTTTATAAAAACATTTTCAAGTCCTTACTTAAGTAATGGTATCAATTTACTTACTGTATATTATATAACGGCTATTGTATTTATCCTAAGTTTTCTTTATTTCTAACAATACTTATCGTATGTACACATTTTTATACATCGATTTACCAAATTATATACATTATCTTTTTGTAATTTATTTATACCAAGATTTCACATCTAGATTTTTCTGTAGAGTTAGAAAATATAATAAACGCTGACGTACAAATCGAAAAAAAGCTTAATCTCGTAAATAGCAATATATAATTTAAAAGTAATGTATATTAATTGATTATACAATTAATCAGTTTACCGATATAACAAAAATTTAACAAGGGTTAGACTTATTTCCAATGTTTGATGAACTGAAAGACTGTATCCACTGTTGGAGACAGGCCTCCCCCAAAGATCTTTACAACAACCAGTCCTGTGCTGCTAGTATTGGTAACACATCGATTAACAATTGATAATTGATAAATTTAGATATAGAATTTGAATTCTAATGAAACATTGTAGGTACAAAAACTGTGTCTCCTAGGCGATGTAAAATCTATAGGAATGACTACCATGTTTTACTATATTCTATAAGTGATCTTATCGCTGCATATTTTAATAGTTTGGTTAGACGTTGTAATGTTATACTGCAGCAGTGAACTTTTCTTCAAACTCTTTTCAGTATTTGAACAAATTATTTTCATGAACGTTCTTGTCTATTGATATAATATATATATATATATATATATATATCAATTATTTTAGCCAATTATTGCCGTAAATTAACATCTATCATTGCGTATAATATCATAAAACATGTTTACTTGCGAAAACCTAGACCTTGCACTATTTCAGCTTCTTATACGCCAGGGAACAGTTGCGCAACCGACACGCTGGCATATACAAACTTTAGCACTTCGCTTGTAAACACACGGTTGAGCGTTATGTTTATGGGCGCTTGAGAAACGCCAGGTGCGACCTGATATTTATTAAGGAGAAAAGTTTCGGAGCATGTAATGCCTAGAATAGTTTATCTGACATCGCATGAACATAAAGCTCCCACTAAATTATTAGCCTTGTTGCGTGTAAGTAAATTCTGCTATAAACCACATTAGGTTTATAACATGTTGAAATAGAACATACTCTGTTAATTTGAATTGATTTGAAATTTAGATTAGTTAACTAAAATCCTAGACAGCATGAGAGGCAGTGAGAGTTATTTGAAAGTTGTGTCTAACTAACCCACCAAGGTCTGACTAAAGCAATAGAGGTCGCCGGTTTGCACTGGGACTAAGTAAATGTGTGGTCGCTTGAATTTGATTAAAGCTAGATAAGCTGATTTCTTCGTGCGAATTTTGATTTACTATTATAATTTTGTCCATAAATAATCAGTCATTAGGTTTCGATAACAGACATTTTTTAATTTTGCTGACACTGCTATATATTACTCGCAATGTAACCAATTATTAGTTAAAATAATGAACAATCAATTCAAAGGCTCAAAATATATTCAGTAAATTTATACCTTTTTAGCAAGTATAAAACCTCGTATGACATCATAGATACCCATAGGCAATTAAGAAATATGGAAACCAATCAATTTGTTGATTTATTATGAAATAAATACTTAGATAAAATAAAGGCATGTATTACTAATCTTAAATTGTTTACAAGTATTTCATATCAGCTTTGGAAATGACTAATTATCTAGAAAGTCCTAATATTTTACATGTAAAAAATATATTATCATATACCAATTCTCTTAACCGCAAATGTGAGACGTAAAATACGGTAAAAATATTTCATAAATTTTTCAATGTTTTTTGTACAATGATCGTAAAATTCTTAAGAGCGGCATCGTGTAGTGTTCTTTTTTGTGTATTTACCATGTTTCCCTCGCTCCGTTACGAGGATAAGCACCACTTTATTCTTTCTCTAGTACAGGAAACCTACTAGTTTCACGCCATTTTGAGGTATTTACGCCCAAAAGCGCCATATGCGGTTTCACGGACGTTTCGCAAAAATGTGCCTACAATTAATTCAGTGTTATTCAACGTGAAAAACCAAGAAAACAGGAATAAAATTTAGCTGTCATAATTCTTTCTCTAGTACAGGAAACCTACTAGTTTCACGCCATTTTGAGGTATTTACGCCCAAAAGCGCCATATGTGGGTTCACGGACGTTTCGCAAAAATGTGCATACAATTAATTCAGTGTCATTCAACGTGAAAAACCAAGAAAACAGGAATGCAATTTAGCTGTCATAATTCTTTCTCTAGTACAGGAAACGTACTAGTTTCACGCCATTTTGAGGTATTTACGCCCAAAAGCGCCATATGTGGGTTCACGGACGTTTCGCAAAAATGTGCATACAATTAATTCAGTGTTATTCAACGTGAAAAACCAAGAAAACAGGAATAAAATTTAGCTATCATAACAACAAAATGTTTTGTTGTTCAAAATCTTGTCGAAATCACTAAACCCGTTTTTTTTTACGTAGAATACCGTGCTTCGTGCTTAATAATAAACAAGGAAATGGTGAGAGCGTTGTGGACGAGTATTTGCTTATTTATTTAGTATTGAAAACAGTAATACAATATTCATAGTTATTGATAATATAAGGTTGTTGTAATACTAATTATAGTACACCACAACATGCGTCAGTTAAAAGTAATTATTAGATTAAATAATTAATATATAAAGAAAATAAATACATTGAAACACTTAAGTTCAAATGGTATATAAAAACACAAACAAATGTCATTTGAAAGTGATTATTAAATCTAATATATAAACCGCTAATTAAATGACTGATTAATATCAACGCACAGACCAAACTACTGGGGCTAGGACCGTGAAAACTTGACTGCGGGGTTCCTATTACACTGTTACTTACACTAAGGAAGATTTTTTTGGGAATTCAACCCCTAACGTGATGAAAAAGGCGATGACTATATCTATGAAATTTTTTTAATTTATAATTAGCAATTCAGTTAATAATGGTACAAAACTATGACGCGAGTGAAGCCGCGGGTAAAGCTCTAGTTACTTATAAACCAACAACAAAATGAAGTTGTTCAAGTATTAAGTAATTTATAATATTAAGTTGTTCAATCAGTTATTAAGTAATTTATAATTTTAATTGTTTACTATTATTATTTTTCTCACATTATCTTATCTTATTATTTATGTTTAGGTTAAATCATTATGTTTAATTTTTCTTTTTTTATTTATATATTACAGTTAAATTTATTACTTAAGTCTGTTGTCTGAGTATGTGTTCAGCTGTAAATATAAAGGCATTTTGATTATGTTATATGAATAGTTTTTATTAACAATATATATCGCTTTCTTATGTTGGTGACACATTAAATAAAATCTAGGCTTTGAATCAAACAGTTCAATAACAAAAGGAATTTGAAAGGTCTCATAAAATCTGATAGTATTATAGGTTTAAAATTTGAAATCAGATATCAAATTTTTGAGTTGTGTATATTTTACTTCCACTGCAACTTCTAGGTGGCACTTCTACTTCGCTTATTTCCATAGCTTAATGTCTTACAGTATTTTGCTGTGGGGTTCAGCAGCTGAGGTAGACACCATATTCGTATTACAAAAGCGGGCAATTCAAGCAATACACAACATGAGACCTCGCGAATCACTAAACAACAAGTTCCAGGTATTTAATATATTAACTTTGCCCTCCCAATATATTCTTGATAATATAATGTATATACGTAAAAACTTTGACAAGTTAGATTTTCTCAAAGACCAGCACAGTTTTAATACTAGAAATAGACATAAATTAGTCGTACCGTGTTGTAGACTTAGTGAGACTAATAAAAGTTTTTTTGGGTAATAGTGTCAGGTTCTATAATAAGGTTCCGAAGCACATTACTGATTTCCCAATGGGTTCAAGGACCATATCGAGCAGGTTTTACTGTGAAAATGTTACTATGAAATGGATCATTATGTGAATAATAGTAATGTCTCGAAGTGACTCCCTCTTTGTGAATTCATAAAATTATTAATATGATTGATTAAATATTATTGGTACAGTTGGAATTAAAAACAAAAAAAAGCCCGATCCAGTTTCTTGCCGGTTTTTCTCGATAACTGGGATGTTTTCTGAACCGGTAGTAGTGGTTGACGTTCATAAGTGCCTTCCTATGGCCTAAACGAGTGTTTCTTTATTTATTCAAGTTGTACAGAGAAAAATACTTTCACCTAAACAAAAAGCCATATTAATTCGCATAAGAAAACAAATGTTCGAATGTACAACGTAAAAATACGTGAATAAGAATTTATTACTGAATTGAAGACCTCGAAGCACATTGTTGTTACGTATTGATGTTGAAATAATGTTTCTATAGATAAACAGATTTAAGGTGTATTTATTTGGAGGATAAAATACACCGACGCTCGTTTTTCTGCCAAATTCCTCTACTAACCATCCGAAGTTGACATCTCGCTAGATACCCTCAGAAATTTACGGCCTGATAAAACATGACCAGCTATCGTAGACCCATCGCGTTGAACGATGCCTCCCCTTTACGGAGGCCGTTGTTCACGCATCAGCGGGTCAAGGAAGGTCAACCTAAAGCGATCGCTGTATAAAACTTGTCTGCCAAATGGATTACCCCGATTAAGCACGGACGACCTTTAACCCATATGGGTTGACGCACAATTAGTCTAAGTTTGGATTTGAAGTTCGGTACTGAAGTTGTAAAATCTTATTGCATATAATCATCCAAGATTGTAAATTACAATTAAACAAACAACTAAAGATTTTAAAATAAATATAAACAATAAAATATAAAACATTTTTCTATGAGTAAATAATGTTAGTTAAAAATAATGTAATTTAATCATTCGGTTCTTAAAAAGATGGCAAATTTTAAATGCAGTTCTTTTGATCGAGTTTATAAGGTCAACCAACTTTTGTGTGGAACCTGTCAATTGATTAAATTGAATCTCTTAGACATGAAAATTTATATGCGTTGAAAACGGCGTGATTATTGAAACCAAGCTAATGGCTTAGTGTTCGTACTATTGACTGGCGACTAGCTACTCTTGACTTTACTATTGACCCACACTATTAACTGAACGCCTTAAAAGGTTGTCGAGAGCTAGGGCACGAATATTTTTGTCCGTCAGATCGTTCACACCTTTACAGATATTCTGTAACTGTGAGAGAATACTTTGCTTTGTACTTGCATTTAACGCTGATGACGCCCACAAGACCTGTGATATCGAGGAGGATCCTGCATCTCTGATATATGTGTATCCCAATTCGAACTTTTTAAAGTGAAAATTATTTGACTTTTCTGCCTCTAGCCTGGATAAAAACCCCAGTAATACATTACCTACATTACCATTATCAACAGACATCTAAATCCAGCCATTTATCCAAGCTTTAAAATGGGCAGTGTGAAGACAGCCGCAGCTGGCATGCATACTGTTTCCAGAAGGGTCGTTCGTTCCCTACTCCCATTTTTACATATCAGAATGTGGCCAATTACTGATAGGACTTCGGTTAAATGTATCAATTTATAAGCTATAGAGAGAAATATAAACATAAAAATATTAATTAAGTTAAATAAATTCCTCATTTACACTAATATAAAGCTCAAGAATTTCTTTGTTTGCATTTTATAGATTACTAGCAAACCCGGGCACGCTTTGCTGTGGCTCATAATGTTTTTTATCCGATCGCTAACGAACTTTACAGAATCACTCGCTGGGCTAATATGAATATTATCTGAAAATTTCATCAATATCTTTCCAGTAGCTTTAGAGTCCATAGAGCACATACATACAATCATGCATTTTTAGATTTTTGAGGAAGGTTTAGGTTTATAACTTCACGCTAGAAACCCAAGGAGAAGTAATCATAAACGTGGTGGTTTATTATAATATTTCTTATTTAAATCATGTGAGTAATTTATTCGATCAACCATAAAAAAGAGCTTTATGCAAAGTGCCAATTAGATTGATTCAGTTTGTATTTACTAAGAAGGTTCTGCATTTTTAAATGTTTATTTTAATTTTATAAAAAACAATTTTTAATCATTGTTGAAAAGCAAATTTAGATTTTTGAAGTGAAAACTTCTTTAGCACCGTTGTGATTTGAAACTTGATGAAACGAAAAGGCGACATTAAAATGAGACAACCATATACATCTATAAGATTTAGCCTACGAGAGAATGAGATAGAATACATTTACATTTTGCACGGTTAATGCAAGTCCTGATTTTCATGATTCTGATCGTCGTCGGATTGGCCTAGTGGTGTGAGACTACCATCCACACTTCATACGCAGTACGCACGAGTGGTCGATAGTTCAAATCCCGCCGATTTAGAATATTTAAAGAACATTTTTTTTCTGAAGGTTTCACTATTTTTTTTAAATCAAGATTCATCAGCAGGCACCCAATCACTTTCCAAGGGAAGGCTTAATCACTACGCTAGCCCATGACGTTTTAGTAATTTCAAACACCGAGAAACCGACATTTTTATATTTTCCCCACATACAGTGGTACTATAAAAACATTTCTCAGGCGTTCAGGTTTCTTAACGATATTTTCTTTCACTGTCAGCCGATAGCGTTACCAATTTGGATTAGTAAAAGTACGCAAATTCTGAAAAATGCATTGGAGCATTCCGAGGTTTGAACCTCAAATCGATATTCCACCTGTCTAAACGAATAGATCACCATGACTTTCTTAAGTATATAAATACTAAATTTATTTCTTCCAGAAACTTAGCTAGGTGGTAGGATACGATAGTCGTGTCCGATTGGATCGCGACCACTATACACGAGGCGTAACACGTACCATACTGGCACGCTTAGGCGTGTCGCGTTTTGAGGTCATTCGATGCATATGCAGTAATCAATCGCGGTGCTAGAAATCTGTACTCGACTGGGGAGCGGTTATCATGCGCCTAGTGATAAACACATCACACTGACCCTTTTGGTTGGTTACATTTCGGAATCAACTAATGCATATACAGTCGCCCAGATGTATGCAGGACGACATGACAGCGGCGTCGGACGATGGACTACCGATCTTTCAGAAGTCGCCCTTATTTTTGGATTGTACTTTGTCGTTGATGATACTTTGCTGTGCTACAATTTAATAAGTTTAATAAAAACCTAAAACCACTCTCTAATCACCCACTAAAAATTTTAAAACTTGGTATTCTTATCATAACATCTCCAACCAGCGACTGAATAGTTCCACTATCCACCTGCTGGCTCCATCACCAAAACCTCGTTACCAAGCCCAATCTATTGAGCTTGTCAAAACAATTTATATGGGTTCAAACTTGAAAGATTTACTAGTAGCCACTGAAGAGTTCCACTATCCACCTCCTGGCTACATCATCAGATCAGCTCCAGGATACCAAATTATAGTTTTGTCATGAAATCTACATATACATACAAAGTTTCATTTTTATACGACAATTAGAAGTAGGTTAAAATTGATTTCTAAGATTTTATTACATTGATTGTTAATTAATTACAAGTGAAGCTAATAAAAACGTGTTAAAAAATACAAACAATAAAATTACGAACTGTAATCTTTAAGTTCGTCTGAGTGACATGACCTTTTACATAGTTATTAATTAATTTAGTAATATTAATTTGATTTGAAATACATGAACGTAATACAATTTGAAATTAATTTACAATAACGCCTATGTCTCATCAATTGTGCCGTAAACTTGCGGTAAGAGCAATTCACGCGTAAACCGTGAGCTTAATGTGTGATACACAATGTTATTATTACGTCAGACGACAGTTAACTTGCTTTTACAGATATCGAGACTTAATGGACGTATGAAACTTATGGCAACATGTTATGTCGAATCGGATTTTTTTAATGAGTTTAGTAACTCTCGTCATAAAAATGAAAGTTGACTCCTCGCTTCTCGTATGATTTCACAATAACAAGTTTAAGTATTACTAATAAAATTTCAAGTAATCGATTGCAGCTTAGTGAGTTTGCGAATTCTAAAACGAGCTTTAAGTTTCGCTAGATATCACGTAGCAAACATAGATTAACGGTTAGCGCTTTCTAAAATTTAACAGCCGTGATTTTCAAATTCTACTGCTTTAAATTCATCGCCTCTATCGCCAAGGACCTGTCGGTATATTTTTTTAAATTTATATATTTAGCACGCCAGTAAAATTATTACAAAAAAGGTATAATATATATTAACATTTTATACACAATCTAGCGATGCCTCGCGACTCCGCACGCGTTTTTTACCAGTAATTATACTCATCACGTAATTTTATTTTTACTCATATTAATGACTATTCTTATAACCTATCAATTGACTAATGACATAAGCATCTCGCGTGCAAAATTTCATAACAATAGGTTGAGTCGTCTTTGAGTTATACTCGTACATACAAACAGATAGACAAAAAAAAATTAAGAGCATATTAATGATCAGTGTCCCTTATTAGAATCTGGAAATTTGGAAAAAAATATACATGTACAGACAGAATAACCGATTTATGAATATACGTAAGTACAGTGTAATCATTCTAATGACAGGCACGTATGATATTTGAATATACATTGAAATAAGGATAATGAACTAAATGCTATACTACATTTTAGAATTATTACAAATTAAAATTGAATTAAATATAAATTAAAATGAAAGAAATACATAATATTAAGCAAAAACACACGTTAAAATTAAATTATATTTTATTATTCATCAAGGAGTGCTTATATGAATCCAAAGAGGAAATATATCTATGGAGTTATTCATCGTGCTTGATCGCTCATTAAATAATCTTACAATATTAATAAGAAGGCAGTATTGAAGTCGGAATGACATAAATATTATGTAGGTTACGCACCGCACGGGAATGCGGTCTGACGAAAAAGTAATTAATAAGGAACGTATCTATAGAATCATTTACAATCTCGTCGAGAATGAATAAGTCAGTTGCATTTCGCCTATAAGGCGTATCATGTAAAATATTCCAGTCCATTATAGATTTACGACGTCATATACCGGTAATATGGCCGTTATGTACCCGGAATATCTCAGCATGTACTTTTAGGATACTATCTCGTTTCTAATCATCTCTTAACATTGAGTATTATTATGACTGTGATAAGATTCAAATCTTTAAAATTACCCTTCCACCACAGAACTACGCGACAAGAGAGCTACGCACTATCCCAGCAAACTACTTTTGAATTATATACTCTATACATCCAAAAAAATATTCGATCAGCAAAAGTATCAAGACTAAAATTTATCTGCCAGACCGATCTAAAGTAACGTCATTGGTGAAAAATTTCATCTAGCTTCTGCGGAATTAGGTCTCAGATTGAATTCATTCTCGTGCTCCTATGAAATATATATACAATGGCTTAACTTTTCCTTAAAAAAAATTCAAATTGAACAAACTATGGATTACTTTTAAGAAAAATCTATGGTTGTGAAATTTGTATAACGATAAAATATAAGAAACAGACATGACATTTTTTTTAGATCATTAGGATCAGACTGAGCTCTATATGATCTTCAAACGCCATAGCGTGAGTCAGCTAAGAGATGTATGAATAATATAATCAATATGGGACAAAATGAAGTGTAAAAGTAGTTGATATCATGTTGAGAACCGAGACACTTAAGCCAACCTCATCTGAGTGTGGTGTACCCTGTTGAGTTAGGAAAGAGGAAATGGTGGTAGCAGGGTAGTAGAGCTGAGTTCAGTGATTCGTGACCACCATGCATATGGTGAAAAGCCTGTCATAGTGTTTCAGATCACTAAATACACATACACATGTTCTTTCCCTCCTCCCAGGAGGAAGCCCCTAAGGCTAACAGTATAGTCACTTCGAAAAAAAAACTGTCATAGTATTCACTTATGAGCATCGCATTTCGGTATCAGCCGACGCATATCCAAGCCGACGCATTTCTTATCTAGTGGTGATGAATTGTTGATTCCTCGGTGATCGCCACTGCCTTTGGAGTGTACTGTTCTTACCATCAAGCACACCTAAGTTACTTTGTTGTGCTACTTTAAAAAAAGTCTAAATAAGAAGAACAAAAACCAAGTCTTAATTAATATTTTAAATATATCAAGATGAAGAAGGTACATTATTAATACAGCAAAGAATAAATTTCAGAATAATTGTTAATATCTTACAAGTTTCATATTTAAAATAAATAATGCGAGAATTGTTACATAGTTCAAAACTCATGAAGTTTATTATGACAATTTCTTATGCCCGTGCTATACGTACACTAAATAAGGTTATTAGGTTCATAAAATCAACAAGGAACCCTTACAGTTTCGCCATGTCTGTCCACGGCTTAGCTCAGAGATTCTTAGTACTAGAAAGCTGTAAAATTTCACATATGCAAAAACAGCTATTTGGCTGGCAGGCACGGACACGACTTTTGACTTGAATTGACATTTAAAGTATAATTTTGGCAGTAACCGGCCCTGCCCCGGCCCGGTGTAGCATGAATTACTTCATACAAAAGTATACTATAAATGTTTGACCGTGTCCCAGCCGGCGCCCGGCCTGTCTCCGGGCCGGTGTAACATGAATGATCCATAAGTATGCATATTGTTACGGGCAACTACGGAATCCTATACTGAGCGTGGACCGACACGCACTTGGCATTTTTTTTATCTATAACTTATGTTCCGGATAAAATTATATACTAAATATAATTCAATTTAAAATACTATACATACCTATAGAACCGCTCTGACCTGGTTTTGTATAAATTACGTTTTCTAAAATTAACATTGTATCCTTAATAAAGTTACTATCTAAACGCCCTTTGATCGTTCAACCTTAATAATGCTTTCCTATATCAAATTACCACCCTTTAAACTTTATTTATAAATAACAACTGTTCTCTTGATAATCGATGCGTCGATAATGTAATTTAATATTTAATGGAATAGTTAAGGATGTAAATAACTTAATATTAACAACATTAGATAATATATAATATATATTTTTAGTTTACGGCTATTCTATTGTTCAAAGGTTTAGTTCTTTTTTATATAGTATAGGCAGAGGGCATAGTGACTCCAATGTGCCTGATAGAAAAACTTAACTTGCCAAAGTGTCCGAACCTCGGCTTGGGCTGTCTTATATACACAAACATCGCGAACTGTCTAATTACCTATCCGTAATTCGAACTAACTAACTATACATGCATACATGTTTCTGCCTTCTGTGAGGAAGCAATTCTTTTGAAGCAATGATGGCTCAGTGGTAGCGTATATGGACACCGCGTCGGTTGACGTGAGTTCCAATCCAAGCTTTCGGTGAAGGAAAACATCGTGAGGAAACCATAGCATGATGGAAGAGTTTGTCTAATGCCTGCCTAGCTAACTACCACCTTCAAGTTGAAAATCTGTCGCCAAGCACTAATAGGTGTGTTCCGGCAGCTGCACTTGAGACTCAGTCTTCCACTAGGCTTAGCGTGTTATCATCTTGGATCACATCGTCACTTAAGATCAAGTGAGATTGTAGCCATAATGCTAGACCTATAACGATAAGAAAATATCTTTTAATATCTACCTACATTGGAACTAATCCATAATAAATGTTTTGAAGTATCATGTTAAATATTTTAAATATAAAGTGACGGGTTACATCGCGGCTGAAAGCTTTCATCGGCTTTTTATCGGATTAATGGATGATGCGACATAATTAACATTGTAACCGAGCATGACACAACCGATGTATGGTAATATCAACGGATAGTCTAATTCGAACCAGTAAAGTGTGGTTAATTATTTACGTACAAGTAAATGTTCATTAAAAATATTTCTAAATTTGGTTCTTGTTAAAGGAAAATTAATGTATACGGAAAATATGAAAGATAATAATAAGACATCATGTATTCACCCTACCGTACGAAGCGGAGGTTGTCATTTGAATGATGGAGCATTCCCAAAATAATAGCAAAGATTAAGCTTTCAAAAATAATAATAAAAATAAACAATAAATATGTTTTTATTTTTATTTTATTTTACATATACTTAGTTCTTAAGTTGTCATTGAAAACCCCTATAATTAGATGTACCTATAGACTATAATATACAGCTATGCCCACGGCTCTGCTCGCGTGGACTAACTGGAATGCCGTCGGTCGAGCACACACGCGAAACGTGCTGCCCCGTTCCCACCGGTCGCCCACCGTTTATTTTTAAGACAAAAAATGCTTATTGTGAGTGACCCTTAGAAGATAGATATATGTATTGCTGATTTTTTTGTAGGTTTTTTTAAGATCTACAATTATGTGGTACATTAATTTGATATAACTCTTATAGTTTACGCAGCGCAAGTCATTTAAGCACCCCAAAAGCGCCTTTTTTTCCGAATTGATTCAAAATTATCTTCAATGCTTGTTTTGTATGTTAGCTAATTTATCTAATAAAATATATCCTATAAACTGATCAGGTAACATAGCTATGAACAAAAAAAATGTAATTATTACATGCGACAGAAAGACTGTATTGTATAAAAGAGCGTTGAAGCGCTAACATTACCGTTGACACTATCGTAATACAGAGATCCTTGCTTGGCGCTCAAGCGCTTGTGACTATTATAATTTAAGGCAATTGTCCTTACTTTGATGACCACTTTTTCAGTACGGTCCTACGGTTTTAGTCTTCAACTTTGTCGTTGCTTCTTCCCGTTACACGAATTAAGAAAGATTTTAATTAAGAAACGATTTCTTAATTAGGATGTACCATTGCTTTTTTGAACAAGTCCTTCATCGGACAGGCTGAGATGATGCATATTCTTCTGGACATTTGTCATCCAAGTGGTCTGCAGGTTACCTTGTCGGTAGGCCGATTTTAGTGATACATTAAATTTTGTAGTGCATATACAAAATTACTAAAAACGACGATCATAAAAAACAATCTATTCAATCTAATTACATTTAGGACTGTAGAAAAGAGGATTAGTTTTGCTTTGAATGTTCTACATAAAACTAAGTTATGTTAACAATAAAAGTATTCTTAATAATATTTACTACAAACATGAAATAACAACGACTTTTATTCCCCACAACGTGATCATACAATACCTTTGAAGATTCTAGTTTCTCCCACAAAGTCGTAACATGTGATATATACCTTTAAATTAGGTCAATTTATATTCAGGAGTCGGACGAAAACATTTGAGAGGCGACACTCCGACCACTTTTATTATTTACTTCGGAGTACCACCTCCTGAATATCCAACGATATTCAAACAAAAAGCTTTCTACGACTCTGATGAGTGAGAGAGATGGCCTATACATTCAAAGTGACACGTCTCTTTACGTCACGTAGACTGTCTGATTAGTTTATCGTGTGACAGATTTTTGGGGCTTATTTGAGGATGAATATTTTTTATTGCCTCGGCTTTCGTTTTTTGCTTAACCTTCTGTTACGTAACGCAGATGTCACTTGAGAATATAATATTATTTGAGCCATTGCTACATCAACGTAATGCGATCTTTTTTGGTCGTATGTTTCGTTTCAATTAGGTTTGTTACATAATAATGTAGAATAATTATTTAAATTATTACTTTTCTTTTATATTATATCTATTTTGTATATTATTACTAGGTATTCATTTTCTTATACCATAAAGGTCTAATTTTTATTATGGTACATACGTCTAAATAATTTTGGCAAAAACATTTTAACTAGTAAAGTAGAATTAATTCTTTTTTTATACCACGATGGTGGCAAATAAACATACCAACGGCCCGCCTGATGGTAAGCGATCACCGCAGCTTATGCACGCTTGCAACATCAGAAGCACCACATGCGTATTTCCAACCCTTAAAAAAACCTATTTAATCCCCTTTTGAATAATCTTACACTGTTGTCGCCTGGGAAAATCTTAATAATTAGATGATACAGTAACATTTAAAAACTGCTATAAAAAATTTAACCCAAAGAATCAAGCATTTTGATCACAAAAAATATGCGTTCACCAAATAACCAAATCATTCAATACGACAGTTCAAAAATTAAGTAACTTATCTTAGAAAAAAATTATATTTCTCTACGTTCGTGATGGACCTCGTAAGCGAAGCAATCCATTAACAGAATGGCTTCCGTTATCCAGTCATAAATTTATCTGCTATCACAGGCTCCACGTCAAACGAATAATGTATTGATAGGCTTGTTTGGGATAGACATTGGGCCTCGGATTTCAGCTGATAATAAATCTCTGGGACCATCGGTAATAAACACGGTCACTGGGGTTCATTAACTGTGATTTATATATTTTGATGTTACAATGTAGCCATGGATATATGACGAGGTTTAAAAAATCATTAATCTCTTGATTTAATATCATGAAACTTATTAATATTGCAATACGATAAATTCCAGAAAGGACTTCGTTTGTACCAAAAATAGCTCACTCGGTAATCTGTCAAAAGATCCCCCTGGTTGAAGTGAAGTGTTCAAGAGAGCAAAGACATTTCAGAATCACAATATCAAGATTTCTTTAAACCTAAAGAAATATCAACAAATTTTTTGTTCGTATATTTATGTACCCACGTACAAAAATTAGAACACTCATAGAAAAACAAAAAATATCTCGTTTGCCAACATAATGAAGTTAGCCATGAATAATAATAATGTAAATTTAATTGTGTAAAATAATGTAATAATGGTTTATAAATCATATTATGTTATTATAATTAAAATATTTTTTGTTTATTTATCCACGTTAAATTTCATTTAGACAATTAAAAAGTCTGTAAAATGAATGGCTAACTTTATCATTTTGCACTACCGTCACACGATACGCACGCAGATGTCAATTTATACTCTCTACTAAATTCACCAAAAGAAGTGTAACTTCAAAATAAAATCAGTTACACAGCTTTGTCAAATTACAAATGTTAAACAGAAAAATATGTAGCCCTTATTCTTCACGTAACGAAACATATTGCCGGCCATATTATAAAAAAAACGTGTAAAAAAGATAATTGAAAAATTATAATAAAATGATAAAGATTTACTAGTTTTTTTTGTATTCACTCAACTAACTACCTATCTGTATGGATAATTTGAAACTTCCAAGTCATCTGAAACTGGGATAGAGTTTTGGTCTATAGGTGTGATAAAAATGACGATTTTTAATATCTAAATAATTGTTTGAGGTGTGTTTATGAAATTTAGAGCACATATGTATTTCGCAAGTCTCAATATATGAGCCAAATTTAACATGTTTAAGTGAAATAGATTTTGAGTTATGAGGGATCAAAAGTAGCTCCAAATGGTTCGTGTAAACACACTGTATTGGTCACCATTCTGTTAGCTTGAATTTGGCTTGACACGCTACCGCGTGATATAGATAGATAGAGATATATATATATATAGATATATTTCAAAATTAGAATAAATTTTTTTTGCATATAATATATATATATTCCTTCGGTATGTATTTTTCTTGAATATCGCTGGATGTTTCATTTTCTTCTTTTTCATAATTTGGCTACCAATTCTCGCTACTGAAAATTATAATTACGATCATTAAGAGGATAATTATTTACAGTTTCATGTGATGATTTCATTCTTGTTTTTTCATTTCATTTCCCCTTGTTAGAATTTTCCAGAGAGTTTTTGTGACATCACAGAATTCATGGTCAATGTTATTATTTCCAATCTACTTCACGTGTGCACAGATGCAAGATCAGGTTATTTTGAAAAATGCCATCTTTATTACACAATATAGGGTCATAAAACGCAAAGTAATTAATAAAATCACACTGCGATCCCGCCGAAAACTCCATTGTGTCATTTACAACTTTGTAATAATTATATTTTGGAAATTAAAAATAATTTATAGCAGTCCCTCTTAAATCATTTCTGTTCTCTATCTCCAAATATAATTTGTTTCAATTGTAAACTTACTGTGTTTGACAATTTAATTTGCTCATTTATTTTAACTTTTTTCAGCTTCTTCGAAACTTTCATTATAATTTGAGCTATGAATTGAAAAATGTTATTAATTTTTTCATAACTACGATGTACTTACACAATTAAATATAATAAATTAATTTACAGTATGCCGTTTCATTTATAATAAGAATCAGTTCTTACTGCCCGAACGCGTATCATCCTTGGTGTTATCTTTACTTTCCATCAGGTGTGATTGAGGACAAGCGTTAACAAGTATCCATTGAAACGTAAATTTGAATATCGATTATTCAAAAATGAAGACACATGACATCATAACGAAATCATTAACTTTGTTCTTAGTGTTTGAACTATTTACTGAATCGATTTTTTTTTGCTGTATTCCTAATAAAAAACGTTTCAAGTTTATATTTTACTAACTATGCCCAACGATTTCGGTCGTGTTTAATTTGACCTACAAAATAGAAAGTAGTAAAGTAGATCCGACCGATAATGCGGAAATAAAAAAAAAACTAATACATTTAAATTTTATCCATAGCTAATTGAAAATAATAATTTTATGCAAGGGCTGTGCTAAATGTTATTTATATAGGTGTACATAATAAAACAAATCGACCGAGATCCTTTATACAAGTACCTACTTATATAGGCACGATATTATGATAATCACTGAAATAATAAATATTCATAATTATACCTGGCAATTCAATTCAATGTCAACCGTCAAAAACTGAAAATCAAGATATATTTTTTAAACATAACATACAATTTTATTGTGATGTCCCAAAAAACCAGAACTGATTTATGTATCACTTATATAAATAAAATTCAGCACATCCCTTGCATAAAATTATTATTTTCATTTTAGTACAACTGAAATATTGAATAAAACCAGTTAAAAGTTGTTTGTAAATTAATAATTGTTTTTAAATTATATTACTGTTAGCTTCATCCAAAGCTACAGCTTGACCCTCGTAAACGCGACCCTCCAAATGGTCTGCGGGACGCGGGAGGGAAGCACGACCTACCTATAAGCTAGTCTGTTGCCGGCCGCCGGCAGGAACAGACGTTTGGGCTTACGCGGTTTTATTTTTGTGACTGATCCACGTCAGATTATTTTACCAAGATGAAATTATAGACTCTGTATTTAAAAATATATATAATCAATCAAAGTAATGCTTTAGCCCGTTTTTATTCAATTATATTGAATAACATAGAATATAAAATTTATTATGTTTCATTTCGACTGCGTGTAAAGATTTGTAATCAAGTTTTTTCAATATAGTAGTTTTTTTATTAACATTTTAATAAAGACGACAATACGAAATAAACTAAATGTTAAAATGTATAATTAAATATCTATACCAGCTGCAACAACATGCATAAACTATTGATCTTAAGGTATAGAGTATGATGTCAATACCGTGTATATCCGTGCACATCCGCTGCCTCGCGACCCGCAAACTATGAGGAGGGTCGCGCTTACAGCGGTCAGCCTATAATAGTCAAATATCTTACAATTGTTGTTTTTTTTTTTCAAATTCCAAATTATCGGTAAGATATACTTTGCCGCTTTTGATTTTATACGATTCATATTTATTAGACCATCTCTTCACAGCGCCGTCGTCAATACACTCGTGTAACCAATCGTTGTTTTCACTTGCTTACAGCTTGACAGAGATTGACGTTCATGTTTAATGTTCCGCTTTATAAGATCGTAGCGTGAACTATAAGCCTATAACGTTCCTCAATAAATAGTCCATAAAAAACCATAAAGACTTTTCAAATCTGACTGATAGTTCCAGACATTAGCGCGTACAAACAAACAATAACCTTAAATAGCTTGAAAAACTAAAAACACGCTTTAACTACGCACTAAAAATTACAAAACTTTTTAGTCTTATAATAACATCTCGTTACCAAGACTAATCTACTGGACTTGTCAAAACAAATTATATGAACTCAAACTCGAGGGGTTTACTAGTAGTCACTGATGTGTTCCACTATCCAACTCCTGGCCCCATCATTAGATCAGCTCCAAGATACTAAATTACAGGGTTGTCGTCCGAACTACATATACATACAAAGTTTCATTTCGATACGACAATTAGGAGTAGGTTAAAATTGACTTCTAAGACTTTATTACATTGTTTGTTAGTTAGTTAGTTACAAGTGAAGCTAATAATATAAGCGTGTTAAAAATAAAACAATCCCTTGAACTTAATAAAAATTATAATATAGACGACTAAAAAATATGTCATATTAAGCGTAATGTTAGATAAGAAAAAATATTATGTAGAAATCTTTCACGTATATTTATATGACTTATCAAGTCGTGAACTCAATACGGTAACACATACAGATCAATCGACTTAAGCAAATGTAGGTTAGCGTGTACATATTTATTCATGAAGGAAGCAACAGCCTACATTAATTCTTTCGTTAACATATTATATTCTTCAATCAATACTATACCACAGTAAGCCCAAGTACTTGAAATATGTGAATAAAATATATCTTTGCCTGGCGTAAAAATGTTGATGAGCCAGGAACGCGCCTCTTTTCAAGGCAATTTTTATTTTAATTTTTAACAATCATACAAACACTCACTCACACACCAATCCCATTTAATAAATAAATAATGAAATTCACTGAATCTTTTAAAATGATATCCTCTAAATGGGAAGTCCTGGTTCCTGAAATACAGGCTCACCTAGTTTAGAAACCAGAGCTACACTGATGTTATGTATTATGAAAGACTCAATAAAGAATTTATTGTTATTATTATATGTTTTGTATAGGCAATATGTTATGAAAAGCGAGTTCAAACTGAAATATTTTTAGAACCACTTGGAACGAAGACGCAGGTAAAATCTATCATATTATAAATGTGAAAGTATGAATATTTGAATGTCTGTAATTTAATCACGCTTGTACTGCTGGACATTAATTTTTTGATTAATCATTTTAACATATCAATCGAATTTATATTAGTACAGGATATAGGATACTCTTTCTCAATTACTACTAAAATTTAATTACGCCCAACGAAACTAACAAGTAAAAGATAATTATATGTACCTCAACTACCCAAATCCACTGAAATTAGAACAAAACTATTGAAGGCAATTAAAGTTAGAATTCGTGTAACAAGCCAAATATTTGTACACCATCAACCAACTCTATAAAGCCCATGTTATTTGGTTAGCTCAGTACAACTGTTGGCATTTGTTTTATGTACATACATACGTGTGAGAGAGTTGTGTAATATTAGTATGCGTTTTATAAGCTGTTAGCTGAGTAATAATTCCTAAGACTACAGAAGATTAATTTTAAATATCAATAAAAAATATAGAAGTGGCTAGTACAACTAGAGGGTTCCATTTTTTACACTAATATTTTTGTATATTATATACCTTTAAATATATATTATTATATATTTAAAAAATACAGCTACTAAATTGAGGTAAATATATTACTTAATAAATTAGTTTAGCCAAAGACAATATTAGTGGTGTTAAATAAATCTATACTATCACTTATCACTTATTATTATTACTTGCATCAAAAACAATTTTATGTTTGTGCGTGCGTGTCTTTATGTGTGTATTAATTACCACAACACTAAACCTATAATAATAAAAAAACTTTGTCAACATATAAAAACTGTGTGTAAAAACGTTCAAACAAACGCGAACAATCGATTTTGATTTATTTATCAAATTATTACCTATAGGTATAAAAACATCTTATATAACCTACATTCATCAGTGTCTCCGACGCTCAACGGCGCATGTTTAAGTGATAAACTTTTATTTTGCGGGCGTCCGTATAGCACTCTTTATCCATTTTTTTTATCGTTGTAGGCTTGGCGTAGTGGCCACAATCTCACCTGATGATAAATGACGATGTGACCCAAAATGATAGCACGCTAAAAACCTAGTGGAAGACTGGCTCTCAAGTGCAGGTGCCGGAACACACCTATGGGTGCTTGGCAACAGATTTTCAACTTGAGGGTGGTAGCTAGCCAGGTGAGCATTAGAAAATGCCCTACCACCATGCTATGGTATCCTCACGATTTCCCATTCACCGAAAAACTCAGGCTCATTGCAGGGATTCGAACTCACGTCAATCAACATGAAGTCCTACACGCTACCACTGAGCCATCAACGCTTAACAGCGAATATAACTTTGTCGTGTACGGGATTTGAAATTTATTACTTTCGGATTTATTCCTTAACTTACGTCAAAAGACCTCCCTTTGTGTCAAATTTCGACACCGTGGGTCTCCAGGAAGTATACACCCTATAGGTTAGTTTTTGATAATCGATCAGTACGTGGGATATTAGTGTGAAGTGTCTGTCTATAATTACGCTAATCTAAAGACTTTTTCTTACAGCAATATGATACCATAGACCTTAATACTCGATACTGATTTCAACATTCTACCTCTTTAGAATGGGCCTTGGCACACGTAAAAATTATAATTACTATTTTTTTTTTCATTTTTATACGAACCCTTAAAATAGCAATAAACTTTTCCCAGTCAATCGCTTCGGCATTAACCAGTATAAGAAATGTTACACTATAAAAATACATTATATCACTTGCTAAAAGGAACCAAAAACACCGATCATGAATGAAAATTGATACCAGTGAAATAAAGACTTGGAATTATCGAACGAATGGGAAATGGCAAATCAATTTCAACCCACAGCAGTATTGGTTTCACGTGAGTTAACGTGTTGACTCGTGATTCGTTAAAAAGTTTACTGCTTCAAAAATTTGTTTAATTAACATGGCAGCTATTAGACTGTATCTTATATATATAGTATACTACTCGTATATTATAAAACAAAGTCCCCACGCCACAACTGTCTGTTTGTCTGCCTAAACGCGATAAACTCAAAAACTAGCGATCGGACTTTCATACGGTTTTCATCAATAGATAGAGTGATTCACGAAGAAGGTGCAATGTATAATTCATTATGGTTTTGTATAAATTTTCTGAAATATGACGATAACTGTTAAGGATGTCGGAAAACATCATGCCGACAACTGCGAGCTTTACAGGCGTGCGCCGCGTAAAGGAATAGACTACGTATTACTCTGCTACCTGAGCGAAGCCGGGGCTGGTAGCTAGTATATCCTTTAAAGTGGTAAATTTTCTCACGGGTGAGCAAGTTTAAAATTATTGAAAACATCTTAAGAAAATTAATAAATGAATACTACATATAATATTACCTTTCAATTCATGATTTTATGATTACACGGTAGAAAATAATATTATATGTAGACACAAACAGACACACACAACAACAAATGATTGTAGTTTTGAATTTGATTAAATAATAATAAAAAACAACAGATTTTTATTTTTCCCAATTTATTTACTATGATTTTGCACCTTAACATAACAAAGTTGCATTTCGTAACTATGGTTTACAATAATATTCACGCAAGTATGTTATTTAATGTAACATTTTTAAATTGTAAAATAAGTTACAATGATATTCTTTATAAAAGTCGTCTCAAATTATTACATTATATCATTGTCACTTCAGATACAATGTTTTTTAAATTGAAAGATGTGTAAAATCTATACATTGTAACCACGTTAAAATCACACTATTTTTATTTAAATGAGACTTCAATCAGTCGAAAGAGCTTGAAAAATAGTCATAACTTCATTAACATTTGAATCATAATAATATAAGCAGTAGTCAATAAAAAATCATGAAGTTGATAATTTTTTTAAAACGGCTCTCCTGAAAACCATGGCTAAACGAGTTACGATGTTATTAATTTTGGGTGTCGACATAATCTCACTACCTGTACCATCATATCCAATTAATATAATTTGTATATATATGTACCTAGGAGTTAATTGGGGTTTGTTAGTTGTCAATTGTTTGTTTGTTTAGTCGGTTGTGGCGGACTTTGTGTACCGCTCCTGTGTAGTTAAGCTCGGATAACAGAATTTAAGTGTCTCTTATTTGACTTATAGTTAATAAAGTCATAAGTATTAACGTATGTTCAATTTTATTACCTACTTGCTACGTACTTTTGCTAAGTACTCAACAGTACTTAGCAAAACGTGTAAAATTTCTAAAAAAAATATGGTACCTAATCTATAATAATATTTTAAAGAGCCAAAATTTGTATGTCTGTAGGTAATCACGATCCGATTCTAAAATTCTTCCACTGATAGAAAGCTAGATTATACCAGAGTGGTTTAGCCTATTATTTTATTCTTGTTGAATTTTATGTTTTAATTAACGTAAACGAAGACTGTTGCTGGTGAATTAATTACATGATTAGATGTGCGTTGGTTGATCTCGAAACTGGACGCTCCACGCGAAATGAGATATAAAAAAATTGATTATCCTTACCTATATGGTAGTCTCTACCAAGTTACTGATAAGTGTTTAATATACGCCAAATCCGGTGAAGCTGTAAAAGCCGTCTGAGGCTTCAGGGCGCTTATGGCTAACAGTGTAATCAGATCGAAACAAAAAAGTGTTCAATGAAAGCAAACTTAACAGGTGAATTTCTTTTTAAGACAGAGAAAACTACATCAAGCATTTTCAGGTACAAAATATTATTTATTTTAATATAATTTCTTCTTTTTCTGCTATGACAACCAATCCTCGTTATTAAGGATTAACGCTGCCATTACAAAGTGGGTAATTGTTTCGTTTTACAAACTTTGAGTATTCTGATGATTTTAGTGGTCCTAAAATATGGTGGCTTCCTTGTTAGGACTTCAGGGACTTGTAACATATCAGTATTCATAGTCCATGTTATTATTTCCAATCTACATCGTTCGTACACAATAAACCAAGCTTTATTATACAAAAAGCCACCAATAATACTAAATACAAGATTTTAACACAATTTATGAATAAAAAATAAAAACCAATTTAAGACAGATCCAGATTTTATTTATCGTTTATAGCTCAAATTCAATAGCGATGATAAAGCAATGATGGCTCAGTGGTAGCGTGTACGACTTCGCATCGATTGACGTGATTTCGAATCCCCGCAATGAGTCTGAGTTTTCGGTGAAGGAAAACATCATGAGGAAACCATAGCATGAGGGTAGGCTACTACCCTCAAGTTGAAAATCTGTCGCCAAGCGCCAATAGGTGTGTTCCGGCAGCTGCACTTGAGAGCCAGTTTTCTACTAGGTTTAGAGTGTTATTTCTTGGGCCACATAGTCCCTTAACATCAGGTGAGATTGAAGCCACCATGCCAAGCCTAAAAAGATAAAATAGAAGCTTTTTTTAGCATTTGGCCACAATCTCATCTGATGCTAAGTAACAATGTGGCCTTAGATGGTAACACGCTAATCCTAGTGGGCGAATGGCTCTCAAGTGCAGCTGCCGAAACACACCTATAGGTACTTGGCGACAGATTTTCAACTTAAGGGTGAAAAGGTTTGGACTTGAACCTGGCGAATATTTCAAAATACCCTACCACCATGCTATGGTTTCATCACTATGTTTTTTTTTCTCTAATAACTCTAGCTCAATGTAGTGGTTCGAAATCACGTAGATCGACACCACGTCCTACTCGCTACCACTGAGCCAGCATTGCTTGAAAAGTAATTACTGAAAGGTAACAACATATTGTACTGTTCCGCTCGGAGTAAATATAGTTCCGCGGCTAATTGGGGTTCATTACACGTCAATTGTTTGCCCAGTCGACTAGGGTCGGCATCGTTCTGCGCAGTATACCGAAGTTAAGCCTGTTCTGTTAGACTTACCATTAAAACGAGTCTCAGAAGCGTTTGGCAGTAAATATATTTTATTTATTTTCTTTAGTATTTAGTATAAATGTTTTTATTAAAGTAGTTTACAAGAAAAACTCAACTGTAACAGTACCATCTTAAGCATTCATTTATTGTAAAAAAAACGGTGAATATTAGAATTAAGATCTGAAATGTTTTGTTAAAGGTTTTTATTATGCAAGCATTCAAATTTTAGTACACATCCCATACTTTATTGAAAACAGAATGTGTTAATGAGTCTTAACATTAACAGCATCAACTAGGAAATAATTGTACCTAAATAATAAAACATATCAAAATTTTCAAACATTTTGACATACTGGCCTCAAAGCTAGAAGGCAAGGAAGTATGCTGCACAACCGATTTAAAGGGTTCAGTGTGCCTAACCTTAAATAAAATTATGCGGTGCATAAAATTATGTGATTAATGCGTTTTCCTTCGATGATATATATGTGTATGAAAATATTTGAAAATGTGTCAGGCATACATCGCGCAATATCGTGCGGGAGCGATAATAGCGCGCGAGTGGTAGAAGATGGAACTTGTCTTCAACAATCATCGTCATATTTTACCCAATGTAAATAAAACCTTAATTAATTATACACCTAAAGCTTTCTCATGAATCACTCCGTCCATTGATGAAAACCGTATGAAAATTCATTGGGTAGTTTTTAAGTATATCGCATTCAAACAAAAATACAGACGCGGCGGGAGGGGACTTTATATAATATGTAATAATTTATAAAAAAATAACCTCAATTCGGAATTATTTTTTGTCTCGTATGTCTAATTTCATATGTTTTTCTTGCCCTGTATTAAGTGTTGAAACTGTCTATAAAACGAACTGGATGAAACTATAAACAAAACATTAACAAGATAGTAAAACAACGTCGAACATAGTTTATGCTTTTGCAGTATCAGTAAACTAAGTTAGTAAGTTTGAAACATTTGATTGGTACTCCCGGACGCTATCACAAACTTCTCCTTATATAATATTTCCATATCCTTTTTAGAGTTCCGAAACCAGCAAGGAACTCTTATAGTTTCGCCATGTCCTTCCGTCTGTCTTAGTTCAGATATTCTAAGTACTAGAAAGCTATAATTTCATATGGGTATACATATTAATCATACAAAAAATAAGAAAATCACAAACAAAAAATTACAGTACATCCCCAACACGTAAATTGGGGATGATATTTTGTTCGTTTATCCCATGGTGTGGGGTGTTGTTGGATAGGTCGTTCAAAAATATTTCGAGTGTGTGAAAACTATTTTTCGATTCAGGGATCCGTTTACGAAAAATTATGCTTTAAATTGCTATTTTTTGTTATTCCGTTGAAAATTACTTAAAGCCCCTTTCTAAGTGAAGTGCAACTACGGAACCCTACACTGCGCGTAGCCCGACAATCATTTGGCGGGTTTTACATTGTTTCTAAATTTGCAAACTGGTAAAAAACAAATTATTGTATCTACAGTAAGTAAAAAATCGTGTTAATTAAAAAAAACTAAGAAATTATCTTAATAGTATGGTGTGAATGGTAATGATGAACTTAGGTAGTCCATATAAAAATAACAGAATTAAAACATAATAGATATATTATGGATCTTTGTGTATAATACAGCGGTGCGAATAATGCTGCTTTGAGTGGAAACAGGTGTAGCGGTGGCCTAATACTCTTTGATATCTTACGCCTTCTAATAGAAAAATGTTCACAATGCAAGTCATTGTTCCGACAGCGTCACTGAAACTGCTTTTAGCGATTCTAACATATGCTACAATGGTAGTAAGCTACTATTGATTTTAGTGTGATGAGCCTAATTGTCAGTTGTATGACAGGTTGTTAAATATCGATATACATTATATATATCAGCTGTTTACTTACCATGAAACAAGCTTTGCTTTGTTCGGAATTAAATGGTCATGTGTGTGATAGTGTACAAAAAATTAAAAGTAGAGCAAAACAAGGTTATTAAATACTAAGTGAAATTCTCAAGAAGTTTACTAAATACGTCTTGAGAAAGTGCAGCAGTTTGCTATTCCGTAACTTTATTAAAACTTTGTAACGTTTGATTAGGCCCCGGGAGAAAATCTGTTGGGAGTTCGCGTTGATACGTTGCTTCTTATAACCTTTTGCATCCATTTAGGTGTAAGAAGGAACGATATCGACAAAATCTAGTCATCCTTCTTTCACCTAGCAAACCACGATGAACGTGGAAATAACGACAGCAGGGTGTACTGACTTGTGCGTTCGTGACTACCACACATTATAAAAAGAAGACGCTCCGGTATCTTGCGTTTTAATAGCAGTGAATTTATATCGTCTTGTTCTCTTTGTCGCAATAAATTGTTTTATCTTTTTTAATCTTTATATATTGACTAAATTACGTATTTGAAAAAAAAAAGAATATCGATTTTTTTATGTATTTTAAAGCTTCATCATAATTATGATAATAGTCAATTGGAAAAACTCTTAAAACATTTTTTTTATTAATAATGCACAATTAAAAATTGAAATATTTGAAAAAAGAATCAAATGACTACGAACGTGCCACGATCGATCGTCAGGTTTGTGACGTCATAATGTTAAAGGAATTTCATCGATTAAGAGTCAAAGCACTGTATAAGCTGTGCGCTACAATGAGTAGAAATTAACATTGTGACGTCACACGCGCTCGGATTTATTCGGGAACGATCGGCACGTTTTCGGCACTGAATTCAAAAATTAGTTTTTATTTTGAAATAACTTTTGAAATATTGCAAAAAAATAGTTTGTTATAAAACTTATATATGATCTATCCAATTATCACAAAAAAAAAACCAAAAAAAGACCAATTGTTTGATCACAGCCTCGCCTCACCTGATATTAATTGACGTTGTCACTGAAAATGGTAACACGATAACCTTATGGGAAATTTTTATTTTCTAAGTGTATTCACAGTGTTTTAATTATTTAACACAATTACTTTTATAATTATATGGAGCGATGTAAATTTAAGATAGCTGTATATTGTCGAACACCACACCGTGATGACGTTGCGATTTGAGACATTTGGTCAACAGTGGTTAAACCCAATAAAACGAATCTAAAATTTTCTTAGTATAAATTATAATAAAAATAAAATCTTGTCCATATTAATTATTAGATATTAAACAAAAAAAATATATTTTTCCCAACACTCTGCTTAAACATTTCCGAAGTGTAATGTAGGTACACCTGTATCCTTATAATAAATTATTTTACATATATCTTTAATATATGTGATTTTTTACACACTAAGGGTGTTTAAAGTCACGGTGTATACGAAACATTCTTATGCATAGCATTATTATAAATTGAACGAAAAACAAAACAAAAATTACATTTCACCCTAACGCTCCGCTTAAGTATTTTCAAAGTCTAATGTAACCTATACCCATGTAATATATCCCTTTAGATATATCTTTAATAAATGTGATTATTTATACTCAAAGGGCGTGTAAAGTAAAGGTGCCCGTCTACGACCTATGTCTGACATTTGCCGAATACATAGATTGTCTTAAACAGCATTTATTTTCAAAGGAGTAAATCGTGAAAAAGATATTATTTTTAAACGAATTCTGTATTTTCGATAACAGAAACGGCTAAGATAAAACAAACGCTTAAGACGTTATACTTATTTGGCGTAACAAAACAAAATAACAAAATTTTACATAAACAAAAATAATTTATCCCGCGCGCCAACAACTTGAAGAAGTTAGCCATCAATAATAATAATGTAAATTTGTTTTAGTGATAATTATTTTTTAGTACAACTAAAATAATGTTTATTTGTTCAATGTTATATTATTTTTACACAATTGTAAAGAAGTCCATGAGCATCATAAGACAGCTCAAGGTCACTCAAAGGGCAATAGAGGAGGCTATGCTTAGAGTTTCTCTGCGTGATCGAATCAGAAATAAGGAGATTCGCGAGTGAGTTCTCGAGTGGCGGCCACGTACCAGCCTCTCTCTTTAGCGCCGGAGGCCCGATAGGAGCCGGCAGCCGCGCGGGACGACGCGGTAAATAATATCACGACCCCGTTTCGTTGCACTCTAGGCGTCCGATGGTACACCGCTGGGTTTAGTCAGTAAGAGTTTGACATTGACGTTTTGAGAGTTTTGTTTTGTTTGGTTAAGAGTTTAAGCCCCTCTTGCTCCCCCGAGCGAGAAAATGGATCCATGTAGGATTTCCCACCGTTAAAAAAAAGCCGCTGGATGCTGGCATTACAGGACCAGTCGTTGTGGCGATCTTTTGGATAGATAGGTCTATGTCTAGCAGTGGACGTTTTTCGTTTGAAATAATATGATGATGATAAAAAAGTCAGTACCAGGAATTCACATTATTATTATTGATGACTTTCCTAATGTCACACTCAAGTCACGTGATGCGCGCGTAGCTCTCAATTTTATCCTCTACTAAATGCGCAAAATAATCGTATAAATTGAAAAAATAATAAAAAACATTAAAATAAAAGCATTTTCTTTTACTACTTTCTACTTTTTATTATCATTATTTAGTTAGAATAACTACGATGTAGATGAAACTTTCAAAAATATACGAAACCCTAAATCCTAACTTAGAAAGGTCTTGCAAAAACGTGTTGGGATTTAACAAAGCCTCACATAAAACATGCTGGAAAAAGTGAAATGTAAGCAAAGTTAGATGGCTGGCACCTTTATAATGTTTTTTTCTCTTTTGTTTAGTCAGAAATTAGTATTTAGACTTTTAAAAATTATACTAATATAGCAAAAACAATGGAAGTAGCTCATATAATGCTCAGCAAAAAATATGTTTTTAGAATGGTTTAAATCTCTCATTAAGTCGTTAAATTCATTTCAGTTAATGAGATGTGGTTTAAAACTATTCGATTTTATCATGAAGTCTCTGTCATCAGTGGTGAAAGAAGTTAGATCGGTGTTAGAAGCACTTGCCTGCACCCCTTCTCAACCCCCTCAACCATTTATTTAATCGCACTGCCACGCTGATAAACTACCAACCAAATCAACCAAAAAGTTTGACTTCTTTATTAATGTAAAAATGACAAAAGCAGACTTTATAAGTAGATAATAAATGAAATTATATTACAGGGTCTTTAAGGTATAGTACTCGGCGCGTACGTAGTCGTGGACAGTTGCTAGTGGTTTATAAATTCTAAGGTTATTACTGCCTTAGTAGAAAAGAAAATAATAGTGGCAGTGTTTATCAACACGTTTTTGTCGCAGTAATGCACTGAACGTGTGAAATGATCTCTCATGTAATCTCAGCATCTCTTTGAAGAGCGATAGGCTGGTATAATTGGCAATAGCTCCGGGCTAAGTTCCCGCTTCTGACGTGATCCGCGCAAGTTGTTAGTTGTGAACGATTTTATTTTATTAAAATATTATTAAAGACTACAAATATAACAGTAATTCTCATACTTTTGCTCATCCTCTTACACTTGCCTAAAACTTGTCAAATTGCTTAACGTTCATGGTTACTGCTCCACTTCTTACGTTCATAGCTACGTGAAGATACATTTTAGTGTTGTGTTCCTAAGGTGAGTAGGGTCTCCAGAGCTTCTTGGGGAAGGGTGGGTTCAAAGATAGGTAGGGCACAGAGAAATTTCTTTGGGGATTTCTCTCTACTTGTGGCAGCCTGACTGGGGGAATATCTCCACCCTACAGAAGATCGCACCCAAATGACCTAGTGATGTGTTTCAGCGGTGATTAGGGTTTCAAGAGCACCTTGGGGTAGGAGGGTTCAAGGTCGGCAACGCGCTTCTGATACCTATGGTATTGCAGGCATTCATAGGCTACGGTAGCCGCTTATCATCAAGCGGGCCGTATGCCTGTTTGCTACCTTTGTGGTATAAAAAAACATAGCCTAGAACCTTCGATCCTTCGAACCAGAGATCAGCGCGTTAAAAAAATATACATAATCAGAAACATTCTCTTGAACTTTGTGTAATTTATGGTACAGATATAAATATATCATATAATAATGATTTTGTATATAATATGTTCAGTGGAAATGTATATTTACAACTAAATTAATATTTTTCATTCCTTTATAACTTACACCGTATTGTAAGTTTACTCGACCTATAAAGGCCGGCTGGCGCTATCTGCTTGGATTATTTTTAGCGCTATGCCACCCTCTTATCTTAATAACTTTGTTCAAATAGTCTCTTTTGTACAGGAACTTATTTAAAAAAACAAAGGCACTTTTGTTTGTGCCGGCGACTACCTCGTAAGTGAAAACTCAGAAAAGTGATACTTAATCTTTATGTTTTTATCATGTAAGCAATCAATTCATATTTATATAGAGTTGATACATTACAGTAATTAAAAAAAGTGATGGTCTTCATAAAGGTAAAAATAAACGGTCAGGGTTGCGTCAAGAGGATATTGAATTGAAAGGAAGCGAACTGAAGTTTGCAGGGTTGAAGTGACACTCTATTATTTCTGCCTACCCCAGTAGGAATATAGCAACATGATAGATATACCTTAATAATAATAATAATCAATAATAACTGTAAATCGGTGAACAGGATTCTTTTCGGCTTAGACGATTAATACAACCGATTTTAAAGTTCTCAACAAAGATCATAGTGAACATAGATTGCTTTATTAATTATATATATTTTGTATATAGGCCACTAAATCTTATGTTGAAATTGCAAACATTCAAGAAGCATTGCATTTATTCTAATTAAAATACGCGCAAACTCGTATAATTATCGGAGTAAAATTTTTGTTGGTATATTTGTGAAATTTATCTCCCACCGTATATTCTTATTTTGTCAAAAATAGGGATTTCAAACATTGGCCCTTTAATTGGCAAAAAGACAATTGTTTGTTGACGCAGTGCCAAACCATATTTGGCTAGAGTATAACTTGGTATCGGTAAACCACACAATCCTGTTTCACAATAAGTAAATAAAAATCAATATTGTTGTACACTGTTTTTGGCGGAGTTAACAGATATATTACCAGCACGATTAATATTGAAAACTCGTGACCTCGTTATGTTGTCGTATCTTAAGACTACAATATAGAGAAGCATACAATATAAACTTAAATAGAAACCATAAAACCCGGAAAACCATAATAGACATCAATATAAATTTGTAATAAAATAAAAAGGTTTTTGAATCTTAATCGTTATGGCTACATCAGCCTAGTTGTTTTATCACGCATTTTATTTCAAGTATCTAACTAGCAATCAAGTTATATACCGCATAGACGTCAGTACTGTCAAGTTCTGACAGTACAGCATCAAAGGTACCCTGATCTGGTAAGGCCCCATACCAAACTACCATTCCATTTTTTTTTTGCACAAAATTGGTTACAATTTATAATCGCAGTATGATTAAATTTAAATCATAAATTTGCTTTTGTAACTGTAACTTACTCGATGTGTAACTAACATTTCTGAAGAAAGGTCAGGTCAAGAGTACTTTAAACCGACGAGCATGCATCAAAAGATTGATGAACATCGAGGAAGCGAAAGATGTATGTCAGGATTGTAGCAAGTGGACGAACGTGGTCTCTGCCTATCCCGTTGGGAAAGAGGCGTGATTTATGTATGTATGTATGTACTTTATTAGTTTTTCATTGATGAGCTTAATTCCATAAAGCATTTTCTTTTAGCTAACCGGCGATATTGTGGAAATAATATTATTATTGGTAGTGAAACTAGTAATTTAATATAAAAAATATGAGCAAACACAAATGTGTAAATCACTAATAGTAATAAAATGTAAATTGATAAATAGTATACTAAATTATATACTTTATTTACGGGATAATTCTGTAAAAAGTAAACGTACTGAATGCCTGCGTGTTAAAAATCAACAATCTAGTTAATCTGACACTGGTTTCCAATTGAAACAGTACCAGTCAGCTATTCGGAATATATCGGTTGAGAGGCCAATAAATATGACAGCACGGGAAATTGGACGGAATTTCTGCTTACGCGATGCATGGTCGATTGGCGCCAGTATCTACAATAATATGATTGAAAAAATATTTTTTTTTTCGTATTTAGCTATAATAATAAATAAGCAAGACATTATTTTCATGACGGTACGTAGAGCAATACTCATCAAATTTTTTGTCATACAATTTCGACAAATTCCATTTATCTCAAACTTATCTTTGGATTTTTCTCGTAAACCGCAGAATTTCAAAGAAGCCAATTGTAATCACACATATACTATAGTGATAGAAAAAAAACAGATCGATTATAGCCTCACATACAAGTTCACTTTACTGAGCCATACTTTAAGAAATATAAATATTTAAATTTTTAGATATTAAAACACAATACAGTTTCGACTATTATCGATAAAATTTATCTGTCATAATTCCTATATATAATAATTTCAAATTTTCGTAACTCTTAATATAATAAAAAAAATGTTAAAATCACATATACAACATGTTTAATTTTTATTACTTCAAATTAAAAATAGGGTTATGATATTGTTAAAACTATTTATATTTAAAAATGGAATAGTTTGAAATAGGTACACAATTTAATGTCTAGAAATTAATAATATGAACATCTTTACAAAACAAAAAAAAAAAAACTTAGAAAGTTTTCGGTAATCTTATTAACCTGACACTGTTGCCGGTTACCCGATCGAGTTAGTATACTCAGCATTTCTAACCGACAGGTCGAGGGGCCAATAAATATGATAGCACAGGAAATTGGTCGAATTTCTGCTTACCCGACGATCGTTTGGCGTCGCTTTCTACATTGTCCTTATTGGATCTTCGGAAGGTGGTTATTTCAACTGATATAATATAAAACATGAAGATTATCTTCGAATGGTATACCAATTTCGGAGAACTGTTTTTGAATCCCATACGGAAATTTTCTTAATTTATAAAGCATTATAAACTATCTTTGAAAATTCTAGTTACTGTGAATTCTTTTTAGGGTTCCGAAGTCAAAAGGACCCCTTATAGTTTCGCTATGTCCGTATTTCTGTCCGTGGCTTAACTCAGAGATTCTTAGTATTAGAAAGATGTAATTTGGTATGGGTATACTTCACACCGAAAAATCGGTAAAATAAGATCTTGAATCTATCCCATCTTGTGGGGTATCAATGGATAGGTTGTTTAAAGATATTGTTATTTTTCGATTCAAGGATCCGTTTGCGCAATATTAATCTTTAAAGTGCTAATTTTTGTTAGAGACAAGTATCCTCCTCCACAGTTAAAAGGAAAACTATCAGAGGTAAGTAGGTTTTATAAGTTAACGAGTATTAGTCAATCAACTTATAAAATGTATTTGGAGAAGTAATTTCACACAAATTCCATTGAAATTTACTTAAAGACCACTCTCTAAAGGATGATTCATGTCAAGGGCCCGGTTTAACACGAATCATCTTTTATTCATGCTAGATGGGGCCGGATCCGTGCCTGTCCGGGCACTGAGATAGGGATCCGGCTCGTCCTTATACAAAAATATACCATAAATGTTTGACCGTGTCCCGAACGGCGCCGGCCTGGTCCAGTGTAACATAAATCATGCTTTACTTCATAAAAAATAATTAGTTTCTACCGTATCCCGGCTGGCGCCCGGCTCTGTTGCGGCCCGGTGTAACATGAATAATCTTTAAGTCTGCATATTGTGACGGGTAACTACGGAACACTACACTACACGTGGCCTGTCACGCACTTGGTAAATTTTTAATAATAATCCAGCAATCATTGCTTGAAATTTGATATTATATTTAATTATGGTCGAGTGTTATAAATTTCAAAATTAAAAGAAAGGTTCTATGTGAGAAATAAATATTTATATTATAGGCCCGGTATGCAATTACATCGTACCAGGTGACGGTCCGCCTGTTCCCCAATACATACATATTTATCACATCCCCACGGGACGCCGGTGGCTACTAACAACAGGACGTATCTGTTAATGTTGTGGGACTCACTAACCCCAAAATAAAACTTCGTTTGATTGTTAAATACTTAGTATGAAAATTGAATTATATATTGAAATACATTTTTGATTGGTATACTCCATTTCACCATCCATCCATCCATTTTATATTACTAATATTATATTATATATATGCTATTAGATGTTGTATTATTTTTATTTAATATTATAAATGTGAAAGTAACTCTTATCTGTTACGTTATGGCGCTATATTGTATAAAATTTTACCGCACGCGCGGTGCTTTACGACGGAGCGTGTGGTAAAAATGTTCACGAGAAAATATTGACATTTCACTTTTCTATGTTAGGTCCCCATCCCAAAAGCGCGTTAAGACGTTTTACTTGAATAATATACGCTAAAACGACCCACTTAGAACATTCTTAATACGTATCTGAGCTATTACAACATATAAATATAAGCATAATGAAAGTATATGCTTTACCCTACGCGGGATGAACACAGATAGTATTTCGGCAGTCCTACATTTAATATCTGATAGAATAAAAATTGAAATGCAATATTTTGATGTATACTATTATTTTAAACAAATAAAGTGAATGAATATATTTATAGGAGATAAATTTTGGAAATTAGAGATCAGATTCTAAAAATGGTTATGGTTTAATTAATTAATATGTCACCAAAGGCGATCTCTTTACTATTTGTCGATAGGTTGAATATGCGGAATGTTCGTAAGCGATGTGAACGGTCAGACGATCCAAGTGAGAATACTTTTTGCCTTAGATCCTCTTCCAACTGACTATACTGTTAGCCTTAGGGGCCCTGGAGCCTTTACGGCTTCAGCCACACCGGGCCTGGTAAGACCCTCAGATTTCCGTTGTATTTATCTGAATATCCCCGATAGTAGTCGGAACCGAACAAAGCCAAAAGCGTTATTCACGTAGGTAGTTGGGTTATTTTTTGACCGTAGGTAAAACCTTTATCTAGATAGAGAAAACAATATTGTTATTAACGCGAATGCAACTGCATTTCGTACAAATTCCATTGAAAATTACTTATATCCCCCTTGTAAGTCTGCATAATGTGACGGGCAACAACGAAACTCTACACTGCGCGTGGCCCGACGCACACTTGGCAATCTTTATTTACTTACCAATGAAATTTTATAAGTTGATCAACTATTACTCGTTAACTTGTAATGACTAATTAGCTCTGTAGTTTTCCATTTAACTTTGTTATAATGCCGTGATTTTTTTACATATGCAAAAACAAACATTTAGCAAGCTTGACGGACACTTGACTCTAACAAAAATTAACAATTTAAAGCTAAATATTTGGCAAATGGATCCCTGAATCGAAAAATGTTTGTTTACACACCCGAAATACTTTTGAACGACCAATCCACCACACACCATGGGATAGACGAGAAAAAGAAATGTATCCCCACTTTACCTGCAGGGGAGGTACCATAAAAATATTACTACTTTGCCGGCGAGTCTAATTGTATATCCATACCAAATTGCGGTTTTTTAGTACTAAGAATCTCTGAACTAACCCGCGGACAGACAGACGGGCTGACATGGCGAAACTATAAAGGTTCCTTGTTGACTCACTCACAAGAGAATCACAATTAAACACACAAAACAAATTCGCCCTAACATCAAAAGCAACGTTCAAACGACTAAATCAAAACATCGAAGCTCTAAAACATTTCACGGACGAAAAAATGCTTTTAATGAAACTCCGAAGTCTTTTAAGTAACCCGCTAGCATGTTTCCTATAATTCAATTAAAATGGGAGAATTCTTACGTCACGCCGCACTCTCTGACGGGCTTATTTACTTTCGTGTGGCAAACTTAATTGCGTTTTAATAATATTTTTAATAATAAAATTAATAGCACAAGTAATTTTAAGCTTACATTTGTATTTAAGAATTGTTTTGCTTATAAAGTACTTTATTTATTATTAACGAGTGCGAATCTGTCTCCAAGAACATCCTCGTTGTATATTGGCAATGGCTGAGTTTAAATATCACCATCGAAAGAGAGTTAAAAGGTATCATAAATCTATCCTAATATTATAAAGTTGAATATATTTTTTAGTTTGAACGCGCTAATCTCTGGAACTACCAATGACATATGAAAATTTCTAAGGGCATTTTAAAGATTATTTATTTATCTTAATAACATCAAGCAATCAGCCAAGTATGGGAAGTGAGAATTAATAGGCTAAACGGGTGCGTTCGTACCGGCGCTGTGGAGAGCTGTTCAAATAAATTTACCACGAGTGAAACCGTGGGGCACAGCTTGTAGATTAATAAATACCAACTGTTAAATTACAGTTTGATTCATTCGTTTTTTTATTTTGTCGAGAGATAGGGAAATTTCTGTAGAGATTTCTCTCTATTTGGGACATTCAGTCTGATGGAATACCTCCATCCTACAGAAGATCGCAGCCAAGTAACCTTGTGTCGTGTTCTTGTGGTAAGCAGAGTTTCCAAAGTTTCTTGGCGGAGGTAGGTTTAAAGAGAGATGGGGTACAGAGAAATTTATTTAAAGTTTTCTCTCTACCTACCCACCTAATAGAACCCACCACCCAACAGAAGATCGCACCCAATTAACCTTGTGTTGTGTGTTGCGGTGAGCAGGATTTCCAACGCTCCTTGACGGAGGTAGGTTTAAAGAGAGAAGGGGTACAGAGAAATTTCTTAGAAGATACTTGTGGCAGCCTGATTAGTAGAATCACCACTAGAATCCACCCTACAGAATATCGCATCCAAATAACCTAGTGATGTATTACTTGTGTTTCTGCGGTAATTAGGTTTCCAAAGCTCCTTGGGGTAGGTGTGTTCAAGGTCGGCAACATGCTAGTAATATAATTATGGTATTACAAGAGTCCATAGGCTCGGTAGCCGTAAGCTTGTTTGCCATCTTAGTTGTATAAGAAAAACATTTGTGGTATTTATTGTATTTACATAATTATTTAAAATAACAATTTAATTATAATGATGCATTTCTATTTATTGAAATCATTGTGTACACTACAATCATATATATATAGAGACAGGTAAGTAGATACGTTGATACATAAACTGAAAGGGTGAGATCGGGGTCGATCCATTTGGAGGCGGTCAACTTGAATATTCGATTTGCTAAACTATGTTACTACGCCCGCAACAATTATACGTTTGAATAGGTCTAGCAGCTTTAAGCGTTGATCCTTTGGTCAGCTTTCATATAGAAAGATTTTATTGGTTTTGTATGATTGCTAGATTAATTTAGATTTTCAATTAAAGCGCGTACAGGATTTGAAAACATACGCTTTATTAAAATTTACAAGCGTATACCATAATTATCTTCTGATGAATTTAACTGGAGGTTAGAATTACGTAGTTTCTGGGTGGTGGAATAGGACAATCGTGTCCAAGTGAAAACTCGCCATAATGAAAAACTTAGACATGTCGTGTACCGAATTCAGCCGGTGTATGTTCAGTAATAAAGCGGGGTGATGCACACATGCATGACTTCCTTAAATCAAATAACATAGGACACTTAGACGAATAGAAAAAATAAACGATTCGAAGTGCGCACGTGTAATAACTATTATGGACAAAGATGTAGAGAAGTTATTTAATTCCACCTATTTTCAATAACATACCATTTGACATAAAAGGTAACTGTGTAACAAAAATATATTTTAAAAATAAATTATAAATTAACCAAGTATCTATGTGAAGATTTTCATATAAATCGTAGTTTAGGAATAGTGTAAAAATAAAATATAAAACCAAATAAAGAATTATCTAAAAGGGGGCTACGTCTGCCAACAAATTTTGATACTGTTAGGCAGAAGTAATATTAACTGTGTTATTTGAGTATCTATGAATAAATGTTTTTTTTGTTCGATGCATTTCGGATTCAACCAGTTACATATGTGCAAGCCAGCACGAGAGCAACGACTGGCGATGGATAGCCAATATCTCGGAACTATTTTTGAATTGTACTGTTTTCCAACAGACACCATGTCATCACTTTACCATAACACAATATAAAAGGTTATTACTAACAGACCAACTAGAACTTTAGCCAAATCCTTAATGATATAAGCGCTAATATTATTTATTAGTTGAGAAGACCAACAATAAATCAAAGTGTTTCAAATAAACAATTAAAATAGAAACGGGCGTTTAAGAAACTTTGTTGGATCGTTTTATTTTTCTTAAATTTGATAGCTAGAAAATGTCAGTGATAGCATATGTCTACGAGTATATTCTTAGGATCACCCAAAATAAGCATTTTTGAGGCAGCACAATTCGCGCGTGCGCTCGATCGACAGCTTTATAAAAGTCAACCTATCTCTGTCTGTCCAACCATTTATGTTCTTTTCCACTAATCCAATTGACATGTTTTTTTCTTTAATTCATAGATATATTATCTGGCCAGGTTATAGAATATATTTTGTTACATAGAACAACATACGAAATAAGCGGTGTCGAGAATGATGAATCAATTCGGAAAAACGACACTTTTGGGGTAAATAAATAGCGTACGCTGAGTATACCATATGAGATATATCAAATCTATGTGCTACATAATTGTAGATCTTAAAAAGACTTACAAAAAGTCATCGATAGCATATATCTAAATCCCCCACAATAAGCATTTTTGGGGCAACACAATTCGCTCGTGCTCTCGACCGACAGCATTCTGTAGTCCATGAGAGCGGAGCCACGGGCATAGCTAGTACAATATATCCAAGAAATTACAAAATCATAATTGATTATCCATATTCATCCATAATATTAGAGTCCGTCAATGTTCATAATAAGTTTTAGAACTTTAAAATAGAAGAGAAAAGAAACCCGTATCGTAGACATATAGGTTACTTTGAGAGGAATTTTTGTTGTTTATTCTGAAGTACAAAACTTCAAAGGACACAAAGAAGGTTTGTTAACTCTGGGTGTTTGTTCCGACAAGGGGAGTAAATTATGTTTCCTTACGTATTTACGGTCTAGAGCACTGCCTTATGTAATCGTCTGTTAAGAAGCTGTCCTATGAATTTGTGCAGTTATTATGGGCTCGGTGGATACACGCTTGGATAATGCTTCAATCGCCATGAGTTCGAATTCTACAATTCGACTTATTTGTGTTAATGTTTGCTTTATGTTAAGGAAATGTCATGATAAAAATATTAGGTACTAACGTAAATTTACTTAATACATTCGCTTAATCCTCATTAACAATAACGTTGTTAACATTTTTCCACATTACCATAATAGCTGTATGTATGTAATAGTATATTATATATTTTATATGTGGGCTTGTGACAGAATGAGACACATATGTTGATAAAAGCAAATAAATTTCTTTAATGTAAACCACATTAATAAACGACAGAGTTCGTTTGATTTATTATATGTTAATGCGAAAAATTAATATGAGGTGTATGTCTGGCGGATGCAAAATACTGATAAGGTTAACACACACACGTAAAGTAGTGAATGTGTGTAGCTGATAAAGAAGCATTCAGTGTAAACTTTGAGCGGTGAGCGCCGAGTCGGAAAGAGACGACTAGATGCGACGCTGCTCGAATGTCACGTAGCGACGTTCCGCCAGAACGTTTTAAATCCCGTCAAAATGCGAAATTCGATATTTTATATAAAAACCTAGACAAAAGCAAACTTTAAAAGCTATTTTCGTGTTGTAAGCGTTACATAAATGCCAACTCACTAAAAGGCTTCATCACGTTCCAGAAACAAATTCGAAATGCCGACTTTCGTCCTTCTTTCCATTTTAAGCATCGTGAAAATCAGACCAATAACGCCGGGAGAGTGGTCAGAGGGTACCAGACATATTTTCACGTATAATTGAACCTAACAGAAGTATGCTTGGTAATCCGTTTTAAAGAATAATATATTTCACTCGGGAAGGAAAATGTTGATTTTTTATTGGCGGAATTTAAAAATGCACACCTGTATTTTTCTGTTTGCCTAGTTATGTTAACCCTTACATTAATAATTTTTATAACCATTAGAACAATTTAAATAGGTATAAAAGGTATAATATATATATATATATAAAACAGCTTGAAAAGAAGATTATCGATAACTTCACGCATCTTCACTACTTACGAAAATGATATAAAAAATTGTCTTCCTGCTGTCTGTTAGAAACCGTACAAAAATATCAAAAAACAATTTTTTTTTGTTAATTCTTAACCTCTTTTGATGGAATTTTAAACAAGGGATTTCACTTAATTATATGTGATTCGTTATTGGTTATGCTGTTATAATTGTCGATAAACCTACATAATAAAGGCGCGTGGAGCAATGGGCACAACAAGTATTTATATATATAAACATTTCAAATATAAAAATGTCAGTTAGTGGCTCGCGTTAGGGCTAGTTGATTTATGATCCCTTTACGACTCATGCGGCTTTTATTGTATTCTGTGAGATATTTTCTGACCCGCCTCTGTCGTTAAATGCAAGACATGTTGATACTTGACCATAAGATGGTTTATCTGGCATTTAATAATTGCTAGACGTTTGGTTGTCGTTTCTTCATTGGCTCCTTGGAATTTTCCTAGTTTTAGCTTCAATTAAATCTCTTTAGGGAAAGAATTTTCAAAAATCTTTTGTTATTACTCACCTACGATATATAAGGAACTTATGTTCAAAACGTCATGCAGAAGCACCATTTCTGACGCCGACGTGAATAAAACTATTTGAAGTTTAGCTTTTTGGAAGTATATATATATATAGATAGTCTCCTGAGGTTACTATCTTCGAATAAATAGCCTAAATTCACTTAGAATATTGACATGTATATTCAGTACCAAGATTATTACTACATAGTTTACTAACTACACTAACAAAGATTATTTGAACGGCATAAGACACTTACACACAAATTTTTTTTTTTGATGCCCCCATTTTCAGTTTGGAATAGCGTTTCTACTGTATTCGGGCTTATAAACTGGTTGGGGGTAGCAATTATTTTTTTTAATTTCTTTATAAGCTGAAGACCGGTTACTTGTTCGGATATCGCGGTATTTAGAAGTTTGATTAGTTTCGATACAATATATCAAGACGGTGTACATAATTCGTCGGGTCGAATGTATAACGGTCAAAGTGCGTTAACATTTTAACTGATAGACAAAACGTTTAACCAAAATTTAAATCGGGTATTTTAATCATACAAACTTTTTATGTAGGGTTTATACATAAAGATTGTAAAATTATAAAATGTTTTTTAGGTTTCTTCACATGTCTAAGAAAATTACTCGTACAGTATTATAAGTTTGGTTTAGCCTACATTGTTTTGTAATTTTACTCATATTTTGGTTTGTAAAACGATTGTAATTATTCAAAAAAAAAAAAAACTGTGCAAAATTATAATTTTACAAAAGAGTATTCCAAGCAACCTTTTGGCCATTGTACGTTTACATACAATGTACACATGTTTACATATGTACTACATTTGTCGTTCTACTGCAACGAATATAAATATTTGTTTTTTTTTTACATTTTACCATAATAATAATGATGACATTGTTAGTTTAGCCTTTATACATTGGACCCATCGAATTTTGGATTTAGTGCTTGGAGGAGAGTGCCTTTGGAGCCTGGAAGAACTCGTTAAACATCAACGATGACAACATCGGCGACAAAAGATAAGTGAGCTTTCATCCCTGTTGTAGTGTTACATATTTTTAGATTATATTTGAGTGGTATCTACTTCCGACCAGTTTAAAAATACAATACACTATCTACATAAATAGAATACCTCACCTGGTGAGGACGTGGTGGTCACTGTCCGTTATATAGACTTCATTATATCCAGGTTTCAAATTCATAAAGAAACTCTGTGTAGTGACAACCCTGGGCATATATATATTCTTAAACAGTTTTTGTCGAAGTAAATATAAAGATGTCATACAAAATTCTTGAAAGTTAATTTGTTAAAGATGGGTTAATATATTAAAGGCACCAATATTTAATAAGAAAGTAATAATCCAAAGTGCTTTCTATGCTTCATACTTAGATGAAAAGTTTGTCTTGCAAAAGAGTCGGATCTTTTGAAATGAGATTCTCGTAGGTGTATATTTACAAAGTTTTCTATTTAAATTATTTTTATACGTTCGTGTATCTAAACTCGAATAGTAAAAAAACGTAGGAAATGTCGACATTTTTTTTAGAATTCATGTTCTTTTAGAGGGAGGACACATAGAAATTTGTTTGAAGATTAATATCTACTTGGGGCAGCCCGACTGGTGGAATACCTCCACCCTACGGAAGATCGCAGACAATTGCCCTAGATTTGTGATGTTATGGGTTTCCAGAGCTCCTTGGATTAGGGGGGTTCAAGGTCGGTTAAGCCAACAAGCGTCCAAATGCTAACGTGCGCTTACCATCAGGCGCGCCATATATTTGTATGCCAATACCGCAGTATAAAAAAAAATTAGAATTCCGTAGTCAACAAGGAGCCCTCATAGCTTCACCATGTTCATAAGTCCATCCGTCCGCGCCTTAGCTCAAAAATTCTCAATATAAGAAAGCTGTGATTTGGCAGTAGTATACATACATGCTTACAAAGGGGTAAAATAAAATCTTAAAAAAATATTTCTTTATGGTACTTACATCCTCTACACGTAAAGTTGTTTACCTTATAGTGTGGGTTGTCGTTGGATAGATGGTTCAAAAACAGTTTGGATGTGTTAAAAGCATTTTTCCGATTCAGGGATCCGTTTGCAAAATATTAAGCTTTAAAAGGGAAATTTTTTTAGAGTCAAATTTGTCCCTGTACTAGCTAAATGGTTGTATTTGGATATGTGAAAAAAATCACGGCAGTAGTATATATAAAAAAAAGAGAACCCTTTAAGTCATTAGGGACGCTTTAAAATCGAGGTTTCATTAAAATGATGGTTTACTAATTAACAATTTATCCGTAACGAGAAACTTGAACAGAGGAAATAATGAAGGTGGTGAATTTTTCAACAATTTAACCTTTAACAAGGATCGCAATCAGTAACCTAAGTGAAAGGGAATATTTTTGTAATTATTTTTTTACGAAAAAAGAACTTTATTTTTACATTATTGAAGTGAAACTTCTTATGCGACTTTCAAGCGTTAAACGTTAAACGTTTAACACACATTATCGGTTTCTCCTCTTTGTGTGAGCCAGAGCGAGAGAGTAAATGTCGGTGTGTATGTATATTGCACACTGTTTAAATAAAATAGAAAATATCTTTTAAAATGAAGTTTCACTTCTATCGTGTGTGAATCGCACACACACCTTTGTTGTGTTTTTGTTATAGATACCTATATATACTAATTATACTTTCATATGCATTTAGTAACAAGCTGTCATTTTGACATTACGAAACCTTCAATTTTATTTATTTGTATAGATGTATAGATATGATGGTAAAATTAAATTAAAATAAAACTACAAGTAGTGGATACCATCTAAATCACTGCCAGAAGGTTGGCCGCATTGTCTCGTTGTACCCTGATACTTACTTGGTCAGCCACCAACGTATTAGCCCGCGCTCTGGTCATGAGATACGTTGCCCAGTCGATTCGCGAGTTATTTGAAAAGGCAAAAGTTTTCGTTTTTACAGTCACATTAAAAATCATATAGTGCCAATTAGTTTTTCAAGAACCAAATTTGTTAACACAATTTATTATCAGTGCATAGTTTTCTTTTAAGAAAGGTGATTATCTCTTTTCCTTTTAAAAAACCTATATTCAACGTCTCTTTATAAAGTATTACTCTAAAATGTCAATGAAATATAAAAAAAAGTCATACATTTTGCTGATCAATTTAAATTCAGACACATTTCGAACTAGTTCATAATTTTTTCAATAACTCAAAGTAATAAGCTAGAGTAGTGTGTTATTAGTAAATACTAGATAGAAATATACTACAGTATTCATACTACAGCAAGCAATATAATAATGAAATGAAAGTAGAAATGGACTCTCTGGTAGAAATTTTAGAAATGCTGAAAATAATTTTCTCAGTCGCATTCATCTCAAAGCTTATTTGAAATATGAAAATGAATATTCACGAGAAAAGTCTATTAAGTGACATTTTATTTATATATTTTTATTTATTGCCAGTTTTTAAACCTGGTTTAAAGTAACAATCTTTTTAATGGTAAATTTATATTAACTTGTTTATTTTGATTAAAGTACCGAAATGTTAGGGAGCTGGTGAAGTTTTATGAGAGGTCACAAATTTAGGGGATAAGTGTTTAATTATTTATTACTAAAGTTTGGCTAATGACAATTTATGATATGTATAATAAATATTTTTGATTATTAATATCTTATTGATAGTTATATAACATTGTTTAAATTAATAACATTTTGAGGAGCAGAAAGACAAACAGTATTATAGTATAGTGCATTGACTAAACACCTACATGTCATTTACAAAAGCACAGAGAAAATGTAAAATAATAATTTATGCTAAGGTGTTTGAATGTTTTAAGACCTATGTGTGCTAGTTTGAGTCTCAGCATAAGCAAATTAATATACAATTACTCATATAAAATTAATTAATAGTTTATTTCAAAACACTATCAGCTAACAGGGATTATTCAACGTATACGTTGAACAACAATAACCAACTACAGTAAACAAACCGTAAATCGCACTGCAACGGTAGATATATTCATGTTACAAAACTATTAATTAATTAATTGCTAATGTATTCTATTAACATACAGACAAAATTTAAAAAATGATTTTTTTTATAGGTGTCGTGTGAACTTTTATATGCATTTAGTAAAAACCTGTTATTTATGATATTACAAAGAGATACTTCAATTTTATTATATGTATAAATAGATGATTTTCATTCATTCAGTCGATAGACGTAAAGTTGTTCATATAGTCCTCTCCAAAGGTTGCCACAAAGACTCATCCTGCGTGGCCCACTTCCAGCAGATACCTTTACCAAGTCATCGGTCCTACTGGTTAGTGGATTATCCGGTGCGTGGTCGCCACTCGATGACGCTTCGGCCATCAGTCTACGAGCGTTGTACTCCACTCACTGCCACTTAAGTCTAGCAATTTTGAAGGCTATGTCGATCACTGAATTTCTCGGTTTCCTCATTTCTGATTTGATCAAAAAGAGAAATTTCGACCAAAACTTTCTCCATTATCCATTGATGATTGATGTTTATTATGAGGCCCATCCGTAGCGAACATGTCTCAGTACAATAATTCCGAAAACCTTCATTCTCGTATTTTTTGTCAAACAATATGATCGTCAGCGTATGTTAATACGGTGCTTTTCACTCACGAACTTGTTAAAAAATCAGTTTTAATAACGTTTACATACGCGTTAAAATATGCATTCTCATTGAAATGCAAATTGATGGATTTCCAGTTTTACACTGTAAAATATGCAACGAAGGCATTTGAGGGATATATGAGTTTTATTATGATCGTTTATAAATTTTAGTAAAACAATTTTTATTGTTATAGATTTTGATATTGATATTATATATGATATTGATATTGAGTTTCGTCCAGAACAACACATGATAAGTGATGTAGCGGTTGAAGGTACTAACAAGTTCCGCATAGAAAAGAAACTAGTTCTCAAATGTCGATTTTGGAATACAGCGAAATTTTGGTGAATAGCAGAATGTGATATACGTATTCCTCCACCCCATATATCCAATATTTTAGAGTTAGTATGACAAAAAACGTTTTTTTAGGTAATTGTGTTAGGTTATTATAGGATGGATCATAATGTGAATGATAGTGATGTCTGGAAGTAACTCCCTCTCTGTGCATCCATTAATATGATTGTTAACTGTAAACATTATTTGTACAGTTGGAAAGAAAACCAAAAAAATATAAGCCCGATCGAGTTTCTTGCCAGTTCTTTTCGATGACCGGTAGTAGTGTTTTGACGTTGGTAAGTGTTTCTTATGGCCTTATAGATTTCGAAGTTTATTTTCGCTGAAAGTGCCGATTTATTGTTGGATTCAAACCTGTTTCCTATTCCAAGCTGCGTTATGTCTGTCCGCAAAGCTCTCATTATTCGGTAGGAATATCCCTTGGGCCACCAAGACTAAATATCTGGGTGTCACCCTCGACTCGAAGCTTAACTTCAACGCACACGTTACTATAGTCCGGAATAGGGCCGTCTGGATCCTTTCCCGCTTGCGACCCTTGCTCAGTTCGATAAGCAAAATTTCCTTAAGACATAAGCTTACACTATACAAGATGTGCGTCCGTCCGATCTTGACATATAGCTGCGCAGCGTTCGCACATATGTCCAAACATAACTTTGTCCGCATGCAAAGAGTCCAAAATCGGTTTCTCCGTCGCCTGCTTGACCCTGCAGCCTTCGTTAGGAACATGGATCTCCACAGGGACATGAGGCTTCCCTAGATAGAAGCCTATGTGAAACATCTCACCAGGAGATACTTCGATAGCGCTTCGAATCACCCCAACCCGCTCGTAAAATCCACCGTGAACTACGTCCCAGACAACTCGATCCCCGTTGCCAAACGTTATAAACGCCGTCCGCGAAATCTCTTTGTCGATCCCGACGACGACATCGAGAAAGCTAATAATTACTACGCGTCCGCTCCCGCAACATATGCGTGCTCGCGCCCACGCCCGCGAAACCACCGTTCCCTCCGCAGGGGACGTACGGTTAGCTTTGCTCCCGCACACCCGCCACGACCGCCCTCCTCTGCGGCAACTCAAGCCTAGGTCCGATCCATCGGCATGGAGCCCTTGAGACAAGCAGCCCCTCGCGCGCGATACAAGTGACTCTACAATGACTAGCTTTCACAGCCATACATGACACTGCATTATACACACATGCACAACACACATAGATACATAGGTTCTGTAAGGGACCTTTTTTTTTTCTTTTTTTGCCTAGTTAGAGTAGACAAAAATTTCAAACCACTAAATACACATACACATGTTCCTTCCCTCCTCCCAGGGGGCAGAAACGTGTATATATGTATAGTTAGTTTAGATCGAATTACGGATAGGGAATTAGTCAGATCGCGACTTAATTGCATACGCGCAACAGTCCGAGCCGAGGTTCGGCCACTTTGGGACCCTCGGGTGTTGTTGCTTAGCTTTCGTGGCTGAGTGCCCTAAGCGCTCGCCCCCAAGCCCGGTAAAGCTGTAAAAGCCGTAAAGGCTCCAGGGCCCCTCAGGCTAACAGTGTAGTCAGTTCGAAAAAAAAAAAAAAAAAACTGTCCGCAAAGTATTCAAGTTATTTTGCATAATTAAAGTTGTACAGTACCATTTGGTGGTGGTAGTTCTGCTTTATAGAACACTAGCTGTGCGACGCGGTTTCTCCCGTGTGTAATTTAAAAGAAATAGCTGATTTATGATATATAATACTTCAGTATATACAACATTTTTATCGGGCGGGCAGAGTTCTGCGTCACAACTTACATGGCTCGTTCGCGCCACTATAGTAAGGTCTATCCCGAGCCAAGTATTGAATTATTTTAATTTTGCATTATCTCCCAAATTATATGTCCAAATAACATGCTATAAAGAGCAAAGTTTATATTCATAAATTTGTCTTGATAATGAGGTAACTTTCTTCCTTAAGGATAAATATGCCATGCCTAATAATAATGCCCATGAATTACTTTTCAGTTTAAAAAAATCACAAAATATCTTATCGTGGCATATATATAAGAGATAGACATATAGGGTCGTGGACTTTTTTTTTAGATGTACTAAGGAGCAATGTTTTTGTAGAACATTGTATTTATATATCACTAATAACTATTATGCCAGCGTTCGTGGATAAAGCAGTTCGGGTGCGATATTTCTTCCGACTTACATAGCAAAAACCAATATTTAAGGCTAGCTGAGAGGGTTGCCTAGTGTTAGATAGCCTATACTATTTCATGTGAACGTGGCTATCATATACAAAAACAATTTTTCGAATCCCACTAGTTCCAGAGATTAGCGTATTTAAACAAACAAACAAAAAACTCTTTCGCTTTATTATATTAGTTATAGTATAGACGAACACTTATTTCAAAACGAATATCTTCGGACAATATAAAAACATCATTTAAAAATCCATTGAAAATTACTTAATATATTCCCTAATTTTCTGCACTGTTTAAGAAATGTTTAAATTGGGAACACGTTTAAAAATCACAAATTTATCACGTCTCCATAACGATTGTAATTAACTTTCAACACAGCTTTTATTAGGTTCATAAAATTAAAGTCGTGAAGTTTATGAATAACCACCTGTTAAATAATGCATAAATACAGATTTAATTTTAGTAAAATTTCATACCTTTCATGGCTACTGATCCATTCCATAAGTTCATAGCGTGAGGTTATATAACTTATAACCTTCCTTAATACATATGCTACAAAATGCAAAGGCCTTTAGCGCGATCAAACAAACAAAAAGTTTGATAAAATTATTATAGTATAGATTTTTTCCGATTATAATAATGAATAAAATATTCTCTATCTACGCGTCTCTATCAGATGCGGGACGTCACAGTATATAAAATAAATTTAAATAATAATAAAGCACAAAAAGCCAACGTCACACAGTGTTCCTAGGCGGTCACCCATCCAAGTACTGACCATGCCCGACGTTGCTTAACTTAACATTTTAGTCCTTAATGGAATCAACCAGCAAACTATGACCATTAACATTGTTTATTGACTATATAAGAAATAATGAGTGGAACTTACTGTACTTGACATTTTATATATGTCAAAAGTAAAAATTCATTATGACTTAGCAAAACTTCAATTCTCAATTTTTATTGTTGGCAATATGCCTCTCTATACTTTACCGTAGCTGTGCACATAAAAGTCTTAATAAAACTTGTTCTAAAATGACTATTTCCTTCTCTGTTGCGGTTTATACAAACTTCTACTTCCAAAAAGTCCAGCCTAAATTTTGACAGATTCAAAGATTTTGAGCGACGGTTGCTGTCGACAATAAAATTTGGAGGATAAAGTGGACTCAGAAGAGTGGAAGGACAAAAAGTGTAGTAGAAATGAGGTAACACTTATAAAATGAAAAAAAAAACTCAAAGAAAATATTATAATAGGCTCAAATTATGTGAATGTTTGTTTGCGATACGTCACCCCAACCCCACTGTGGAAAGAATAGTTACAACCGGTAGACAAATGAAAGGAATTATCTGCTGCTTGAGACTGTAGAGTCAATTTTAAAGTGTCAGATAAACTTCAATATGGCACTAGCACGGAATTTTATAAACATGTAAAAGGGCAGAAAAATACGTTTTTTTTTTTTTCAAAACAAAATTAGCTCACTGGAGTTAAAATTATTGATAGAGTAAATTTTACACATTGTCACAGTATTTTTTTTTCAATTAAGTTGTTAAATGATGGTGTTAATAATTAAAAATTACGAAAAGTAGAGTTATTAGTTATAAACAAATGAGTTTCTTGTATTATTAGCATTAGTATGGATTCCTTATAGAAAATAAATCAATATATAAATACAAATAATCAATAGAAAATACTTACTTAGCATAAAGTTATTTTCATCTACAGCTTTCTCGCCTGATCCAATATTTTGTAATGGAAAAGACTAATAACTTTTTGCACATGAAAAATAATATCCTTTCTAAAGGAAGAGATTACATTCATATCCATCAACGCAAATCTTGAACGCCACTTCTCCCATCTCGACTTCGATACAGCTTTACCAATATCAAATTGCTGTTCATAAGCAGAGTTCAATTTTTTTCGACTTTATTTCATTGGGATTAGAGTTCATTATAGACTTTCAAATATTTTCTCTGTTCCAAATGCTTGTCAACATGTACAATGAAATCCGATCTTCTTGGTTTTATCTTGAAAGCTTTAGGGATATCGAAATGAATTGAAATTTTTCAGTCGATGAGCAAATTCTTACTGATTTCAATAATATTATCGATGTATTGAAGCCATTTTCAACTGCACCATGGTACACTTTGTTTAACAAAATTAATGCAAATGGCGAGATCGGATGGAGTAGAGATGGGAAGAAAATCATATGTAATATGGTGACACAATATCAATCTCGGTCATTTAATTTCCAACTAAGCATAGCCTATTATGGCTTCTAAACAACTGAGATACCATACATATAGCATATATATGCTTAACACATAGACATAAAACTGACAATTATGCTTATCATGCATAAAAATCAGTCATGTGCGAGGATACAACCCGCAAACTCTCGGCTCAATTGTATGGCTTACTACCATTTCGCCACGAGGCCTATCTAAACTTAATAACATTTACATGGTATGAAAATCCTCTCATAGACTCAGTTTAGTGCATATTTCAGATTTTGGATTCAGGTTTAAATAGAAAGTTTGTACGCTAGATGTTGGCAGCATATGTCGATAGATCCTTATTTTTTTGCTCGCTCTCTTTGCATTTCTTAGACTGAATTGTAATTAACATAAGTTAAACTTCATTAAATTTTACCCGAGTTTGGGTAAAGATATTGCTATTTGCTATTAGAGGACAAAGAAGATAAGCCACATATTTATGAAACCTTAGAATATTTCAATGAGCCCTTATAATTTTGAGCTAAATTTAACTTGTCTGTTATGTAGTTTTTATACTGTATGTATGTATGAATTACTATCAGGTGAACTTACACAATTAAGCTGACCGAAGAGAAGTCGAAACAAGATTTAAAAACTGTGTTAGGTACCAAAATACCTGCAAGAAATTGTAGCTTACCTGGTTAAAATTCTAACGGCGACGAAATTTTACAGTACGTTTATACAAACGATTTAAAAGACTAGAATAAAGGGACTTTCGTCGCTAGCGTGTTGTCATCGGTTCAAATGATAGAAATTGTTAAAAAAATTTATTGAAATTAAATATCAAACCATCTATACAACTCAATAAATTTATCTGTATAAAAAGGCTAAGGTTGATTTGTATAGTACGGTACAAATTAAAAAGGAAAAAACCTTCTTTTTTCATTAGAAAAATAAAATTAGTGGTACGTGCTACTACTGCCTAAATTTAAGATAAGTATTCAAAATATTCAAAAATCGTAAAACTGTATTATGTAATCTAAAACAATGTTTAGGAACTTCAAAAACAATTATCACCTTTTGAAATAAAACGTATATTTGCTTTGTTTCCTAAACAAAAACAGTTAGGAAAAGGTGTTCACCTATAAACCCATTTTCAGTTAACGATACCGGTTGTACAAGAGAAAAAACGATAAAAACGCTTGAGAGGTAGAAATAGCGGCTGTTCTCAGTTTCCCGCCGAGAAGTTTATGGGCGAAGTTGGATATTAAAAATTGGAAAAACAGAACTAAAGGTGTTTTGGAATTTATTGCTTGTGAATTCTTAACGGTGGTCTTCTAATGTTTATTACGTAAGTAAATTGTAATAAAGCGAGAATGTTAACATGAAATAAGTGTAACTTAAAGACTCGATTCTTATACTAAAGAAGTGGTCCTTATTGTAAATTATAGCAACTCTAAGAATTTGTGCTTCTTTCACAGAAGCCCAAGTCAATTTATATGTTAAAAACAACATTACTACTTATAACATGTCGTGGTGCATTATTATTATTATTAAGTCTTTGTGTCTGCTCCTAAATACACATATGAGATAAAAAAAACTTAATCTTTACACAGGTATCCCGTTAGCCGGTTACCCGTTTTTAATGGTCAGCGTGTCATGTTACACGTAGGGCTCTTCCGGCTGTTTCCATACTATCTTATCATTTGCTGTTATCGGGCATATTATACCTCCAATTTTCTTTACGTAATCTGTCCATCTTTTTACATGACAACCTCTTTTTCTTTTACCATCCCGTAGATACCATTCTGATATATTTTTTGTCAATTTTATCTTGCTGTCTCTTGTCATGTGTCCCGTCCATTTCCATTTTAATTGTCTGATTTTCTTTATTATATCTTCCACATTCGTTATTAACCTTATTTTATGTGCTCTTTTACGGTCTTTTAGTGTAACGCCTATCATGCTTCTTTCTATTTTTCTTTGACATATTCACAATTTTATATATTTTTTGGCGATAGCGACCAAGTTTATGTATATGTGTATGTTAATTTTCAACGACTAATTTATTACACTTAATTTATTTCAGCTTATTTGTCGCTTCACTCGCTCGGCTCCTGTGTTATGATTGCAGTTTCAACTTAATCTAACCAAACCAGTTCGCAACCAGCTAGACATGGTTAGTTTATAAGCTTACCAAAATGTATGCGTTAGATTGCAAATGTTAGATTCCGTTCACAATCTATCTACCTACAGTTAACAATCTCACTGGACTGATTATAAGCTACAATCAAAATACACATTTATTTGCTGACAGATACATAACAACGATTTTATTAATAAAATAATGACTCATGATGTTTTTCTTCACCAAAAGCTATACAATTAAAATTAACACCCAACAAATTGGGATTCGAGCGCGCTACTATCCCTTTGTCGCCGCCCTTAAAACGTTCTTTTCATTGAAACAGAAAGCACTTTGAAAATTCTATTCGGACTTAATTCGTAACATTTGCCGACTACGTAGTAAACCAATGAAACTCGCAACCTCCAGCAAAATAACAGCCTACAAAAAAATTCCAAATACAGTTTTAGTTATTTTGAAAACGTGCAACGATCCCGGCTAACTTCATTAAACAGTTCAAATTGAGGGTACGAACTGGGCTGAAGTTGTCGCTTTGTTGTACACGTGACCGGAATACTTTGATCACGGGTGCCGTTACGTGTGAAGGTTTCTTCTTCATCAGCGTTCATTAATTGAAAAGCAAGTTGGATCGTTAATAAGATTAATAATACTTAAAAATATATCGAAAGATTTATTAAGGAAAAGTCGTAATTTATAATTACACATAAATCGCAAAAATGGTTATATTAATCACACAGAATATATCAGTTTTGCCCCATTTCTGTTTGTATAACCATAATCACTAGAAGCTACACATTACATACACTCATTATGGTTGGTCTAATTTAAAGTAACAGGAGAAAATAAGTCTCCAAGAAGATAAATAAAAAAAAATGTCTTCATTAATACGTTTCCCGTTTTCAAGTAAACGATCTGTGTTTTTGAAATGGAAAATGGTCAAGGACATATCAAAATTGCAATACCACGAAATAAAGAAAAATAATCGCTCACGAGAGCAATACACCCACTCCAAGTCAATTGAATGAACAAAACAAATACTTGAAAGGAGCTTTAAAAAGAACGAAACGGTTTAGGGTCGCCTCATAAATTGACTAGTAATATTAAATCATGAGGACCTTTATTAATCCTCTCACGGGCGTGTTCATTCGAAGGTCGATGCCTTGGAAACTTATTATTTATTGGAGCTTGTTCATAATTTGATTAAAGATATTATGATACAATATAAAAAAATCATATTATATTAACTAGACCGTTCACGTAGGCACGTATTTCTAATCAATAAGTTAAATATATGGACAAAACAAAATGTTAATTTCTACTGGTTCGCACTACCTATATGACACGCTTGAGATTTCATTAAAATAAATTTTGAATTGAAACCGTTTTCTATTTGTGTATATCAAACATAAAATAAAAATAAATATAAATCAATATTGGTACGTTCCGGCAGCTGACTTGACAATTAATCTCCTACTCTTATCTCTTAAATGATACGCTTAACGTGCAGTCGTCTTCAGCCACGTCGAACGAAGGCGAGATTGTGGTCGCAAGTTTGCGCTCTATCAATACAAGTAAAAAGTAAGTAACTAGACAAGCAAGAGAGTGAATGAATAAGTGAGAGAGTGCGGGTAAATGTGTGTGAGTGGATGTGAGTAAGTGAATGATTTAGTATACTAGAATTTTTACAGCATTTTAATCGTCTATGCGACATCTGTAAAACTCGACTACTATTACATCTTCCATTGTAAAAAGACGTTGTAAAAATGTAAAATAGCTTTTCATAATACATACCTTCGTTTCATGTTTCCTCCCTATTTCGCTATAAATCTCATAAACGTGTTTGGAGTGTAATCGTAAACGAATGTCAAGGGACAAGAGTTAAATCGATTGACTGTTAATATTTAAATAGGGTAATGTTAAATTGATTGTTCAGTTTACGACTTAGGTTAGGTTGCCCCTGTTAGATGTGTTATTTTAAAATAGATATATCATTATTATTTATAAGCTTATTAAGCCGAATGATTTGTTTTAGATAAAAAGCAGTGCTCATTAAATTAAGCAATAAAGTTTATGCTTACGTTCTTGTTGTCATATTATGAATACAGAAAGATTTCAAAACATAAAAAAAATAGAAGAAACAACTTAAGGAATCTGAAACAACATGCCCATATTTTCCGTTTCTTCATCTAATGTACGTATTGCCACCATTTAAAAAAATAAATAAATTTTCTTTTTATTATTATTTTTATAGAAAAAAACATGTTGGTTAAATATCTCAAATATAATATTAACATAGAAAATAGTAAGTAGACCATCGCTCGAGTAAGTTATTTCAATAAAATTTCAATCCCGATGTCAATATCCCTTGTTATATTTCGTATTACGGAGACTAGGAGTTTCCTGAGCGGTCCCAATTTCGCTTGGCCAATATTCAAGGGCTAATATAAAAATATGGGAAAGGGCTCTTCGGCTCTCGAGCCTTTTTGTCCATTCAAAGTATATTGGCAACCAGTTTAGAAGAAAACCTTTTCATAATCCCATGTAAAATTTGTTTTCAATTTTTCACTAATTGAATTTTATTGTAGAACGGTATTTGCATAAAGTATTTACAATATTACATATATTTAATAAATTATTTATAATATATATAAATAATAAAGTAATAGTACCGACTTCAGGTTGTACGACCTAGTAATAAAAATAAATTCAACAAAAATACCAAACACATTTTTTTATCTCTTTAAATAATTTAGAATTCTACTGACTTCATAGATTTTTATTCTATTTGTTAAATTTTAAAATGTCCAAATATTATAAAACCATATTATACCTAGTTAATAAATAATCTTTTAAGATCGTTATTTCTACACATATTTTATTTTTTATTTTCGATAACATCATGTTTTCTTTAATCTAAATATAAAAAGAGATGACAGTGTATATTTGTGTGTGGTTTATTTTCAGTACATTTATCCGGTTATGATAGCTGACATCTCAAATACTGCATCATGCACTAGCGTAAGTAAGTCCTTCCCTATACGGATTTGTATCTTACCGAACGATACACGCTCTGAGCTTGTCGTAAGTTATAAACCGGTAGTGGGTATAAAAATGATTTATATTTGATATATTTCTGTTTCAATCACATTTGATCTTATCATGTGATTGTATCATGTTTTTGTGGTCTTAACATATGATATATACAAGTTATTAATACTTGAGAAATAATTTGTTCTGACATGCATAATATTACGAATAATTTTCTTAAAACTCTAAACATACACTATCGGTATTATTTATTTTGTATTGCAAATGTGGTAAACAAGCATACGGTCTGTCTCATGGTAACCTATGGGCGCTTGGTAACCATTGGTACAACTAGCGCGTTGCCGATCTTGAACTCCCCTACCTCAAGGACATCTGAAAATGTACTCATTGCAGGAACACAACACAAGGTTGTTTGGCTGCGATCTTCTGCAGGGTGGAGGCATTCCACCAGTAATATATCCAAGCAATCTATCCAGTAATATATCAGCAAATATCTCCAAAGATATTTCTCTGTACCTAGGCTCTCTTAATTGTTATCTAGAAAGATATTAATATATTGTTATATATAATATGTCATATAATATTTTACTTACTATTTTATTTTACTATTGACTCAGTGTCCGTATTATTGACCCGCACTATTATTGGCTGGGCGCAATAGCAACCGGTGTTCGCTATGATTGCACGCACTTTATAAGCTGACAAAGACCTACTTGAATGCATTCTCGCTTTAGCTGTGGAATAGTAACATTGTCGCCTTAACTATCGGATCATAAAGGCCTCAATTAATAAGCCGACCACAATAAACACTGTTCCTAAGTGATGTCTCGCTGCCCATCTCGACTGCGTATATTACACACATTCAAATATAAAGTATTTATTAATCATTCACTATTATAATAAGTTTATTATAATGTATACACGTTTTTTTTTCAGTGTGTAGATTAGAGTGGCCCAAAAAATGTAACTATTAAAAATTATAAATTTTTGTTAATTACATTTTAATAGTGAAAAACGTCTCTAAATTATTTTGCATCGCTCTAGCTTTATTTATATTGTTTAGTATGTGAACTTGAAGAAAAAATAAAAAGGTCGTTAATATACATGTTCAGAAGTCGCTCGAAAAGGTCCAAGGTGCTCACTCTACTTGGAAACTTTAAAAAATCTTGAGCGACCTTTAAATATTAAAATATCGACTTGAAAATTTCAGGATCCTAATCATTTTAATAGCAGAAAATAGTGAAATAACGAGGAAAAAAATCAATTTTCGACGATATTGGAAATTTTTAAAATTTTGAGTGACTTCTTACAAATCTCGTTTTTTTTGGGCTACCCTAATGTAGTTGTTTAGAATTAATTTCATGAAAACATATTAGAAATCTATAAGTAAACGATAAGATATTTTTATAATAATTGAAATAATTATAATAATTTTTCAAACTAAACATTATTCACCGACAACGTAACTGGTAACTTTTAAATGCAAAATATATTTTTATATATTTAATATTAATGGAAGAGTAAAATGAAAAAATAAGGTGGTTTGGACAGCCTCATCGGAATTGATTTTATTTTCTTGGAAATTATTGTCCAAATTCCGAAAAAAGTGGTAATCTGTTGGAGCAATGTCTGGGGAGTATGGTGGGTGTCGGATAAATTCCAACCGCAGTTCCTCTAATTTAGCGACTGCCTGTCGTGAAGTTTGAGGCGAGCGTTGTCCTGCAGCAGCAGTGGGCTTGAGAGATTGACCAGTCTCGGCTGTTTAACGGCTAGCTTTTCCATAATGGTTTGTAATTGTTGACAATACAGATCTGCCAATATCGTTTGACCAGATCTTAGTAAGCTATAGTGTACGATACCAGCACTGGTCCACCAAACACTCACCAGTACCTTTTTTTGAGTCAACTTTCGCTTGGGACAGGATTTGGCCGGTTCTCCTGGGTTCAACCACTGTGATTAGCATTTACGATTGTCGAAAAGGATCCATTCCTTTTCGGAAAAAAATCCTAGTTATTGTAACGATTGAGTAATATAACGCAGCACTCAATGTGTGTTTGTTGGTGTGCTTCAGTTAATTCACGCGGTACCCATTTCTCGACCTTTTTTAATTTGTTTCAAGTGAATTAAAATGAATTATCACTCACACCGAAGCCTGTAGCTGACACTGACGTGGTTTGTGATGGATCCGCTTCCACGATCACCTTTAAGTGGATGTCATATTCGTAAATAACGCGATATTTTAAGTTTTTCATTTTGTGAAAAGAATGATGTCAAAGAATAATCAATTGGTGGGAAAATAAATGAAACACTGAATTCGAAACACAAATACACAAGCCTAAATTTGAAATAAATTTGAATTTAGATTTCTTATCCAAACGCCAAATATTTGAGATCAAGGTGTTCAGTCAATAAAACGCCAATTTCTAACCTAATACACTGAATACAATAATAAAACTTAAATAAAAAAATCGAACAACTTAAACCGTCTCCTTAAGCCCTGAGTGATGCGAATTTGGGTCATTTCGTGTATGCGGGGATTTCTTCCAATAGATTTGCTTGTTACGCTTCGATTGCCAATAAAATTATTGTTCCGTAATGTAAGGAAGATCTTTGATGGATTATTGTTAATACCAGTAATGGGAATATCTTGTATCACAACTTATTTTCCCCAATATCAATAGCATTGTATGACATTTATTGTGCGAATTTGTGAAGGATTTCGCTATCAATAGTTATGAAACTATAAAAGAATTACTTTTTATATAGTAGGTACATTTATCTATAGCAGTTAAATTGTATAATGAAAATATATAATTAGATTATAACTAAATATATTTTTTTACATTTGTCTACCTTATAGAATACATGATTTACAATCTTCGATTTAATGAAATGCTTTTTTTGTCCCCTATGCGTTCCTAAACTATTCATCCGATGGCGATGAAACTTTGGTGAGTTATTGTACGCACACACGCAAAGGTTCTATATTAGTACAACGGGTTTACAATAGGTGGCGCACGAGGCGTTTCATTTCGAAGACTTCGGGAATGAAGCGGTGAACAAAAGATAATCTAGACTATTATTGAATACTCCGTATTTATAGGTGTTAATAGAACAAAGATCAGTGTCATAGGTAATTTTTTTATACCTTTCTATAATTTTCCATACTTACATGTATTAACAGAAAATTTTATTCTTATTGTTTAATGTTTCAAATAAAGGGTACATGAATATAATAATTATAGATTTCTGCAAGTGAGTTTGCTGTCAAACGGTTAATATATAAAAAAAATGTACTTTACATAAGTAGGTACAGTTAAAAGACTGTAACATGAATTCACATTATTATTATCGATGGCTGATGGATGGATGATGAGTGTCTCTTAATTTTATCCTCTACTAAGCGCGCCAAAAGAACTGTTATTTATAACTGGCTGTGCCCACGCCTTCGCTCGCGAGAACTACAGAACGCCGTCGGTTGAGCACACGCGCGCTAGTTGTTCTAAAAACAAATATACTTATCGTTAGTTTTGACAGACACGTTGAATTTTATAATATGTACAGATAAAACAAATTCGAATTTTTGAAAATAGCTAATGATAATAAGCTCTGATATTCCAACTAGTAGTTTTCGACGATAGCACCTAAATTAGGGAACTAAGTCGTTCTACACCGTTGTTGTTCGCGATAATTTGCATTGTTTACTTGCTTTAATTAGCACCGCGTTGTTTATTTTAGCTTGCGGCGAGTTTGGTTTTAATGATGGAAAATTTTAATTAACTAACTTGTAACAACGTGTTATTATAACTTTATCCTGTAATCACAGTTGACGAAGTGATGATACGTACTTGATAGCTTATTTTTAACACCCGATGCCAACGAATGCAACACTTTAAATTAAGTTTTTTTTTTTGTTTCAATTAGTAAGAAATTTCTGTTCAAGTACATTTTGTAAGTTGATTGACTATTACTCGTTAACTTGTAAAACCTACTTACCTTTGATAGTTTTCCTTTTAACCTCATTATATGTACTATTACCATGAATTTTTTCACATACTCGTATCCATAAACAAACATTTAGCTGGAAAGAGGGGTACACTTGACTCTAACAAAAAGTTATTTAAAACTTAGCTCTAGCAATTTAAAACTTTATTTTTCGCAAACGAATCCCGAATTGTAAAATAGTTTTCACACGCCTGCAATATTTTTAAATGACCTATCTAACGATATCACACATGATGGGATAGACGAGAAAAAAATAATTCATTCCTAATTTACATGTAATCTAATCAATTTTTTTTAGATTTTATTTTGTCCACTTCTTCGGCATGATTGATATGTATATCCATACTAAATTACAGCTTTCTAGTACCAAGAATCTTTGAACTAAGCTGCGGACAGACAGACGGACATAGCGAAACCTATACAGGTTCCTTCTTGACTTCGGAACCTTAAAAAGCCGGTACAGTCGTTAACAGATCATCAGCTCTTTTCTAGTTGATGAAGTGATGTAAACAACTTCTATAGGTCTGATCAATTAGAAATTTAGGTTACCTCTATGATATTGCAAGAATGTGGTAACTTTAACCTGTTGCTGCAGCATCATTTGGAAGCAGGATACTAAATTCCTCATAAACTTACAGCTAAGGTTTTGTGTTCAAAGCGTACTGGAATAGTATCAATGGACATATTATTTTTGTCTGGGGTTCTTATTTTTTTTTTATTTGCTTTGTTAATATTATAAGCAGCATAAGGTCGCAGGCTACGTATCAGAGAAAAAGCGTAACATCTTCACACTATTATTCCTTGTACGATACTCTCCTTAGCATTATTGAACATCGCTTTATATTACATTTCCTGTTTATCAAAACTATGCACAGATGGCGTGCCGAAATAACTTCCGCTTTACAATATTATAATTCAGACCGGATATATTAACTGACAACGGAAGTCGTTAGTATTTGCAAAGTTTTTATTAAGTCAACAATATAAATGTTATAAGATAGGTTATAGCCACTACGGTGACCCGAAAATGGTTTCAAATAGGCTAGTAGACTATACATGTCCAAAAACAGGCCGCGGGCCAAAAAGGTACCCTCTAACGTTTTTTAATTTGCCCGCCAACGTCAGCGGTCGGCTGCCGCCACGTGATCCTGCTTTTTCATATTTTGAATATCATTAAACTTGAAACGTGTGAGTTAAAGCTTTGTTTATTAAATATTATATCTATCTATTTATATTTAAATCTATCATAGCTGTACGCACTAGGTGGCCCGCCGGCTGACATGTAATCAAAATTATAACTCACCTCCAAAATGAATTGTCTAGACATACTCAGACAGTTAATAAATATTCTAAAATATATTTAATACAAAATATAACATAGAAATTTGTCAGTTCTAACAATAAAAGCGGTAAGTAGTTTGCAAATCGTATGCACATATCTTGCGAAATTGAGAAACCAATATATCAGAAATAGTTTACCTTTTCTTATATTAAAAAAGTGCACAAACAGTAAATTGTAATATCAATATTTTACCATACCAAATACTTTTACTTCAGATGAGTATCGGTTCCAATTTCCAAGTAACTCCTATATGTATATACTCGTAGAAGAGAGCGTTATTTGATACTAATAATTTGGAATAACATAGGTCCTAACAAGAGTTATTTCTAGAAAAATATTTATAATAAAACCCTCGATGATGATCTTCGAAATATAAACACTTAAAGTCTATATATACCTTACTTTACTTATGACTTGAGATATTGAATTTCACAGCACGTCATCGACAGTATAGACATTTTATTACTTGCGTAAAAATAAATATATATGGCAGATAAAAAAGATACAAAGAGGTTGTATTATATTAGAAATGTTACGTGACAAGGAAGTAAATGTAGGTGATTAGGTTCAACTTTTTCGTGAACTAGGAAACTTACTTATTCGTACTATCGACTTTGTAAGGGTATCTTAGATAATTACGTGATATTATGAACTACGGACATTTATATTTGAAATTATATTTCTTTAGGCGCGGTATGAAATATGTCAAGAGTGGATTTTTACATAATGTAACAAAAATCTACAACCACGAAGTTGTTAAGCCTCTTGTTTTATTATGGTGAAAATAGTCATATTTAATGTTATTTTTTAAAATGCCTGTATCAGTGTAATCTGTATATAAATTACAAATATTGATTTTTATCGGCAATCCTCATTTTGTTTGCGTCAAAGAACTCATAACTTGTAACGCGCGTACACAAGTACACGCATCCACTCTTCTTTTGGTAAATACCAATTAGGATTTTTATAATGAAACGGTAAAGTTTCGATTCTAAGTAAAATTCACTCACAGTTTAAGAGCATCTAAAGGCGCCGTCTTAGAGAGGATAATCTAACAACATTCGTCGCAGATAGGGTTACCAACCTGAGTGCATTTTTTATAGTAGCTCGGCAAATTGACTGTGTGGTCCCTGATGGTAAGTACAGTACAATCCAAACACAACGGCGACCACCGAGAGATCATAATCCATCGGTGGTCATGCCGGCCTGCATAAATAGAGATATTTCACGTTACACTTGAAGGACTCGATATTATAAGAAGGAGCACAGATTTACAATCAAAATGCGGGACGTGAGTAAAAACCACCGTATAATAAAAAATACATTTATTTATCATGTTTGAAATAGTATTATTATACATGCGAAATGCGCTATCATCTCTTGAGTAAAACAAAACGTACTTTGATTTCTACTTCTACTCCAAAGTTTATCCGTACCATAAAATGGGAAAATTTGCTGTCCCGCTCACATCTTTCGCGGAACGCATCATCGAAAGGTCTAGAAACAGAATGTCCCGGCACTCATGGGACGGTCGGCAACCCTATCTACAAAGCGGCCAGGTAATTAAACAAAAACATACTAATTTTAAATCCCGAAGCGCTAAAATACGGTTTTATAATGAGTTTATATCCCTATCAAGATCGCTGTATACTTACTTGTTTTTATCTTATATATAAAATACTTATTTTATTTAATCTCACTTATTACTTCTCACTTATCACACACACAATATTTTACGTATTTACATACAAAGTGTTATAGAAAAACAAATACCTAGTACCCGCGATTTCGTTTCCCTGAAAATGATTTTCTTATCTACAAAAACTACTTGTTTGATACGCATTAAATCATACACACATCTTTGGACAGGGTAAGGACAATGAAAAAAAAATCATGTATAATAGGTAATAATAACGCAATATTATTTCTCTCTAATATTTATCTGTCTGTGTGTTACCAGTCTAACAGTAGTAATATGTTTTCGGCGAACATTTTTGTGGTAAGCTGGGAGGGACGCTCCCGATCTTACATGAGCCGTGCCAAATGCACACCCACAGACCGTTTCAAAACTATCTTTCGACGGCGTTATCCTTCGCTGACAATTCAATGTATTTTTATGTAATTTATATTCACTTGGCAACCCGGATAAAGAATTCGGTTTTGTGATGTAAGCCGGATTGGCAATTTAATTTAAACGGTTTAATTTTATCATCGTACGGTAAGATTAGAAAATGTGGAGATTAAAGTAATAATTAAAAAAAAGTGGGTGCATGTAAAAAAGTAATACATCTTTGACGTGTCCAAAAGGTTTTTAAAATTGCACGAAATTAATTTATTGGAATAAAATATATTTATTGTGTGGTTTTATGTAACCACGATGCAAGTGAAACTTTTTTTTGGGCAAAAAATACATATTATTGAACTCAGATAAATTATGAAAATGTTGTTCATCGAGGTTGTAAATAATAATGACGACTGATGAATATTTAAAAGTAATGACAAAGTTAAGATGTTGCTGTTATAATTTAAGCTGAAGGAGAATAGCCTGGTAATTTTGTTATGGGTGCCAAAATGTAAAAAGGCTAAACACAAAAAAATGCCTTTAAGCACAAATATAAGCTACCTTGACATAAGCTGAACCTCACAAATAATCAAATTATTATTTCACATAAATAAAAGATTAATTTCCTGATAAAAAAAAGTTCTTAAGAGAAAAGCTTCGGTGTTCCACCGAACGAACACATCCGGAAAAAATAAACATGAAGGATGTTATGTGAGTAGACAGGTAATCTTGTTCGCCTCTCGTAGGTAGTGCTATTCAGAGGACATTTACAATATACGAAGAGTACGACACGATAAATCGTCGGCCATAACTGCCTAGTTAATATGAAGGATAACACATACATACCTTAATCACTAAGAATTTTATATAACCACCAGGCGTGTGCCTAATAGGATTTTCTATCGGTAACACCTCAAGAGGATGAATTTTAAGGGATTGACGTCTTTCAGAAGTTTTAGAATCACTAACAAGATTTTTATATATAAAATTATTAATATATATAATATTAATAATATATATATATATATAACATTTTATATATAATATTACAGTTATATTGATACGTGATCTTCTAGTTAATTTCATGTAAAATTATGTAGTTTTATATTACTCGTATGTAAAATAAATAAGTGAAACATTATTCTTTGCTAAGCCTTCGTCATTCTTTCATAATACTGTTAAACTGAAGAGTAGACTTTGATTAATTAGAGACCTCGACTTTAGAGATGAAATTTAATGGTTTATAAAAAAAATTGGACAAAAATCTGGAATACTATTGAAAATTTTATATACTGGTTGGCTGTATAACGCATGTTCCTTTGTCCCTTTTAGAAGGCAACTTCGATTGTCTCTGACATTTTGTTCTCTTTTGTCTTTGCTTATGGTTGAATGATTTTACAAGGTATGTACGATTCTATGTGTTCTAACTGTTTATTAGTAATACATTATTATAAAAAAAACTCAATTATTTTATTATTAAAGAACCCATTCTGAACAAATACATATATATTTCACCCATAAAAATATGCATCGTAATCGTTGTGTATAAATAAAGAAACCTTTAAATTACTTAGCTTGATCTTATTCCTAAGTTTTTGCATACTTTGCCATGATGATTTGGCCTTAAAAATAATCCGTTACCAGATCTTATTTGAGTTTAATTCTTACTAGCCGTCCTCGCGGCTTTACTCGTGTGGACTATAGAATGCCGTCGGTATTGTGATGACCGACGTCCACCGGTTTAAAATGTTTATTATTTTGTTTGTGCGGAAACATAGTTTTTTTTTCTAAAATAAAAGTAACCCAATTTATTCCTTATGACATCTGCTATCTGCCAGTGAAAACCCCCTCAAAACCGGTCCAACCGTTTTGGAGATTACCCGGAAGAAACAGACAGACAAAAAATTGAAAAAAAAAAATGTTCTTTGATATAGGTACTGTGTATACTTTCACACGCATTTAGTATGAAGCTGTTATTTTGACATCACAAACAGACATTTCAATTTTAAGATTGCTAATTCATTTTCAATAAGCTTAAAATTTCCTAAACCTTAAAATTCTAAAAACATTTTTTTTTCTAATCTATCTAGCTATCATCAGCACACTATTCTTCGACATAATGGACTTCTATATCTAGTTTCATTAGAATCCATCCAGCCATCCAAGCGTGTCTGAAGGAGAAACGTTGAAACAAACATAACTATTTTGGCTCGGTGACCCAAAATAGGGTTTTGGCCTCCGAAACGAGATTACGTTACTTGTCCCGATCATGTGCTATTTTTTACCAATTGTCTGCTTAAAGCTGACACAGTTTAACTCTACTGTATCATCACGCTAGCTATACCTGGGTCTATCTGACGATTGAAAAATCGGCCTTAAAAACCGCTAACAATATTAGGACTTAGTTGGACAACTGTTGATGTGGCGACGCGTGGCCACGCTATATGATAGTATGAAACATACGATGTGTTGTATGTTTTATTTATAGAGTAAAAGATCAAAATTCAACTATATCCGTTTATCAAGCGAAGCGGTAGGGGTTGTAACCACCATACACATATATAGTAATATAATAAGCCCATCAAAGTGATTTTCTCTTGGTTTATCGCGTTTTGGAATCAGCCGGTGTATATCTAGTAATTTATTTATTTTATTTGGACCGACAGTAGTCAGTGTATTAAATGCAATTACAGAAATAATAACAATTTAAAAAAGAAAATACACTTGGCCTTTTAAGGCAATCACAACAAGCACTGTGTAGACATAAATATGTTTGTCGACATAATATATGTATTGTGTTGTATACTAAACAATACAAAAACACAATAAAAAAATAAAAAAACAGTTACAACAGATTATTAGAAATTAGATCAAATAACTATTTACAAAGAAATATATGTAATAGGAAAAAAAATTATCGATGTCAACTGTATATAAAATTATTAAAAAAAAATTAATAATATATAAAACACTAAATGTCAAAATACAAAAAGCAAAAACAAAACATATAAATTATAAATCGTCATTAATAATTAATTTTTGCAAGTACTTTATTGTCTCTTAACAACACTGCTATCAGGCTATGTAATCAGCGGAGTGGTAGGGGTCGCGACCACCATATACTAAGCTGAAATCCTCTTACAGTGATTTTTGTTTGGTTTGTCGCATTTTGGGATTGACCAGACCCGCTACGACAACTCAAGCCTAGGTCTGATCCATCAGCATGGAGCCCTTGAGTCAAGCAGCCGTTCGCGCGATACAGTGACTCTACATTCACTAGCTTTCACAGCCATACATGACACGGCATTATACACACATGCACAACACAAAGGTACATAGGTTCTGTAAGGGATCTTTTTTTTCCTTTTTTTGCCTAGTTAGATTAGACAAAAAATTTCAGACCACTAAGTACACATACACATGTTCCTTCCCTCCTCCCAGGGGGCAGAAACATGTATATATGTATAGTTAGTTTAGATCGAAGGATAGGGATTTAGTCAGATCGCGACTTAATTGCATACGCGCAACAGTCCGAGCCGAGGTTCGGCCACTTTGGCACCCTCGGATGTTGTTGCTTGACTTTCGTGGCTGAGTGCCTTAAGCGCTCGCCCCCAAGCCCGGTAAAGCTGTAAAAGCCGTAAAGGCTCTTGGGCCCCTAAGGCTAACAGTATAGTCAGTTTGAAAAAAAAAAGGATTGACCAGTGTATATCTAATAAAAACCGGATTATTAGGGGTTGCGACCATCATACACGTAGTAATAAAGTAATCCTCTCACATTCATTTTTGTTTGGTTTGTCGCACTTCGGGATCAAATTGTCAATCAAAAATTTAAGAATAAAATATACATAGGTATTTCTCTTGTACAACAGTTCTTAAAATCGGTTAAGAATTAATTTTTACAATATATAAAAGTATTATTGGCGATTTTACATACAGACAAACAGACACATACAGACAGACAAAAAAAGTCATATTCGTGACTAGTTTCCTTTATAATATCGAGAAATTTGGGAAAAAAATACTTGTACAGAAAGGACTAAAGATTTATTAATATAGATTATAAATATCATTTATGTGTACCCACGTTCATGTCGCTTACACTACGACATTAAAGAATTATTTGCTCTAGTTCACTAAGCTGTCACAATGTTTCTTTGCCGTATATCTTAGTTAGGTTAATTTTTGAAGCAAAACTACTTTAGGCGGGACTAGGAGGTAACTGGACAACAATGCAACGGAAGCCCGTTACGGCAATATGGCGTCATGTTTCTGTACCATCCGGTTTTTAAATATATTTTTTATTTTGACCATAAATGGTTTATAAATTTTTGAAAAAAAAAACAAATGAGTAAAATTGAAAGTGCAACATCATGGAACTTCTTTTACACCTACATTTATATAAAGGGTGTAAGCAGTGTTAAAATATTATTCGACTATCGGGATGATGATGACCGTCGGGATGGTGGTGACCGTCGGGATTGTGGTAACCATCGAGATGTTGTGGTGACTGTTGCGACGGTGGCGACCGTCGGGATAGTGGTGACCGTCGGGATAGTGTTGACCATAGGGATGGTGGTGACCGTTGGGGCAATGTTTGCCGTCAGGATAGTGGTGGCCGTGGGGATAGTGGTGACCATCGGGATGGTCGTGACCGTTGGGACGATGGTGGCCGTCGGGATAATGGTTATCATAAACCAATCATATCACATTTGAAGTATTATAGTAATTAAATTTTTGTCTTAAAATGTATAGTTGTCGACGATAATAAATGTATATATACAGTGTTACATCATCAATAAATGCCTTTTAAATTCTCATATGATGTTTTTATTTTTAACTTAATCGCCATCTCTTATAACGCCAAAGAAGTTTTACTTCAATCGCGTGTGACGGTTACACGCGCTCAAAATTTTTTGTTTTAATCTTCCTCAGTCATGACTCGAATAGATATAAAATCCACTAAAGTATCTAATTAACATATCGAAAAATCGTATTTTCAAGACATAATATTACATCGGTCTCTATATACAAAAGAAGCAAATTAATGTCGGTTCTCGAGGGATGTCAATGGTATAATAGGCAGAATAATGATTTACCCTGTATTGTTATTTGATGTTCATATTGTCTTAATTTGCCGTACGGTTACTGAAATATATTATTTTGGCTTTTATTTATTATGAATGGCTTCTGATATGAAAATCTCTGTTCCGAATATTTAAGTGACCTGAGATTTACCCTGAACGATTCATGAACTTATATTTTTGTTTGGTAATAAGCAAACTTAAACATTTATTCTTTTTTTTTCATTTGTTGTGTCTGTCATTTCGTCCTTTAGAATTTCATGTATGAAAAACAACGATAAGAAAACAGATCTGTCATCAAGCTATTGTTCTCTATTATCGATCGATCGACATTCTGTCATATGTCTACGCTGTGAATTTAACATGTATTAGGTTCCCTGCAGTTTTCTGAAGCATGTAATTTTTTCCTTAGTATCCCGTTTAGCAGCAAGTATTACCTGACGGTATTTCACAATGAACTAACGAATCCCCCTCTTTTTTAGAGCAGTGGAACACTGGAAATTTCCCGTCCAATTTCTATCAGATATTTCACCCAAATGTAAACACAATTTAGAACAATTCGAAAGTTAAAGTCAGTAATCGCAAAAAATAATTTTACTACAAATCATACCGTAACCCAGTAAAGACTATGTAAGTGCGAAAGAGATGGTGTATAAGCTGTTCTATGTTTGAGCGAGAAGTATGTGTGCGGCGATCGGCAGTTAGGTACTTTGTAGTGCGCAGTGCGCAATGTCCGGTCAGAGTGCTTGTTATTTAGACACGAGGCTATAAGAAATAAATAATAAGTACTTGCAAGTTGAAAGTTTTAGTCTAAGTCGTAGTAGCTCCCAAACCTGAACATCAGTAGATATACCTGCTGGAGAGGTTACCTACAGCACTTGAAAATACCCAAGTAAAATCATTTTAGATAATATCCGATATTATTCAAAAACACAAGAGCCTCAGCTCAACCACTCATAGTTCAATATTCAATATACGAATTTAAGGTTTTGCAATCATTTAGGAAAAGCTAGATTTATTGAATGATTTTATATCTATTAACAATTAATATCCAGTGAATAATGGCAAGCATTATATATGTCTGTTTAGTATAATTTAATAAAAATCTTGATAGCGCCAAAAATACAAAACAACGACATCTATTGTAGAAGTTTAGAGTAAACAGAAAAATCAAACCAAATTCTCGAGAATTCATTTAATTAATTCGAATCATTTTAATTCTGGATAAACCTAACATAAAAATTATTTCGTAATAATGTAGAGTAGTCTCGGAATGTCTCAGAACATTTAAAACTACTAAATGCCATCATCTATGAATTAATCGTGCAAAAATACACACGTTTGTATTTATTTTAACCATTTTTCATATAATATTTCTTTTATATACAAATAAATTATATAATACACATAACTTATTTATATAATGTATATAACTAAACGCAATTAATACATCATGCAAATATCCATACGTGTCTATTTTAACTACAATCATACCAAACATATCAAAAACTGTCTAAATGTTTTCTGTCCATGATTCTAAACCCTTCCCTAGTATTTTTTCTTAAATATCTTTAATGCACAGATTTCCACACTTACTAATTATTAATTGATTATTATATAATTAATTCATAAAAATGTAATGAATGACTTTTAGGTCTTTTTAAAAGTAGTATTGAGCAAATAATGTGTGTAAATTACATGTTTTTATGTATAACAATTAAAGATTCTTTTCTTCCTAAGTTTCCATTTTCTTTTTTTTTAAATAAACGTTAGTTTAATTTGAAATATATAATTGTGAAATTAAAAAAGATGAAATCATTGATATATACGGCCAATTAGACGAAATCATATAATTAAACAAATAAGAAGAACTTACTGTACATTTGCCATTGGCTTTTATTTGATAACTAGCTGTGCCCCGCAGTTTCATCCGCGTATAACTTAAAAGAAATCGCTGATTGATGATTTATAATACTTCAGTATATACAATATTTTGATCGGGCGGCCAGGGTTAATGCGTCACACTCTGGCTCGTTCACGCCAATAGACCTATAGTCAGACCCGAGCAGAGAGTTCAATTATTTTAATTTTATATTATCACCCAAAATATTCGTCGGAATAACATGCTATAAAGGGCAAAGTTGATCTACATAAAATTTTCTCGATGACTTTCGTTCGTAAGGATTAATATGCCATGCTTAATAAATCACTTTTCAATGTTCTATAAAACTTTGTCACAAAATACTTTATTGAGGCTTATGTATAAGAGATAGGCATATAATAATGCAGACTATTTTTTTATATCCTAAGGAGCAATATTTTTGTAGAACATTGTATTTACGTACAACTAACCATTTCGTCAGCGCACGCGGATAAAGCAGTTAGGGTGCGCTATTACTTCTGACTTAATTAACAAAAGTCAATATTTAAGGCTAGCTGAGAGGTGTAGCATAAAGCTAAATACAGTATATTATTTCTGGTGAATCTGGATATCATATACAAAAAGAATTTTTCGAATCTGACTGGTAGTTTCTGAGATTAGCGTGTTTAAAAAAACTCTTCCGCTTTATTATATTAGTATAGATACAGTAAAAACGATTTCATAGTTGAAAATTTAAATACGTCGTGTATACGATTTATTACTACGAGCTTGCAATTAGCCTAGACCAGCGATTCCCAATCTATGGTACGCGTACCCCTGCAGGTTCGCGAGGTCCCATTAGAGGTACGTATAAATTGTATTGGTAATGGCGGAAAAACAAATATTTTTTGTCGTAATTCATTGCAAAATCCTCTACCACCAACTGTTACAAGAATATCCTCGAAAACAATAAATAAATAATAAAATGACTAAAAAAATATAAAATGTCGTTAAAGTACATAAAGGGACTCCTACAGTAACTCTCTTTAGATTACAAGTTACAGACAGTACTAGGTATATTTCAAAGTAAGAGACCTTAAAAGAGGAAAGACGCATTTTTAGGAGTAGTTATGGAGTTATCAGGGGACGGGTACTCAAATGAAATGTTTTATTAAGGGGTACGGGAACGTAAAAAGGTTGGGAAGCACTAACCTAGACTAGTAATATTCATTGGACTGCTAATGGAAGTATGAAATATTCCCAAGTACAGTTAATAACAAAAGTTTTACTACACACTCGCAAGCTTGTAGTGTGCTTGGGGTCAATTGTATAAAGTCATGTGTTCCTGCATGTAGTTTGAATTCATCCAATTAATTAATGGCCAAGGCAAAGTTTCTTGTTTCTTTAATGGTGTATTTTTATAAACTTGTAATAAGAGATGATACGTGTATTCTTATTTAACAAGCTTCCAAACGCCAATAAATTCGAAATTAAACAAAAATGGATATGAATTTCAAGTAATTTTTTCTTTTCAATTTTCTCTTAGTTTAATCATTCAAAAATAGCAAATTATTTATTTCTTAATATATAAAGATATATAAAGAGAAGATATATTTTATGTTGACATAATTATAGAAGACAAATAAAGATACGAATTTATCCGAGTGAAAAGGTTGAAATCAATCCCACGAAACGTAGAAAATGTAAACGAAATCGTATCGTTGAAAAGATTTTTGTATCGATCTCTTAGTTATGGAAATGAACGGGATTTAGCCGAGTGAACGAATAAATTGCGGTGCCCGATTGTGACTATGAATAAATTTATAGGTCTATCAGAAAGGTCGTGCCCTATCGTGTAGGTAATAAAAAACAAGCCTTTGGGTCGAGATGAATTTTGTTTAGGATAGCTTCGCGTACCAAATTATGTGATTATGATGCTTACCTACATCATCAGTAAAGAAAGAGTTTTATGAAGTAACATTTTCTGATGGACTTGTCACCTTATGGTTTATTTTGTCTAGCAAAGGATTCTCTAAAACAATTTGTTAACTTAGGTTTTTTTGCCATCTTTTTCCTGTGATGTTCTTCTGTGAATTTGTTTCAAATTTAAATCTTAACAACTAATACTTTATTTATTTCGTTCCTTCTGATATAGGACTTACAACTAATATTTTACAACTAAGATTACGTCAATTTAATACAAATATCTAAAACTTATGAAATACTTAAAACTATATTTATAACTTATTTAAACACTAACATATAATTCCATTAATAATCTAATTATTCTTGTTTATTTATTAAGTTTTTTCAATTGGCATATAATATCTTCACAATGTTCTATAAACACATTTTGTATTTTCTTATCACTAATGATTTCATATAAGTTGTCATTCTCTAATTTAGTTCCCATTTCCATTTCTGTTACAAAACGCTGTTTACAAAATATTGGGCAATCAAGCAGAGCGTGTAATCCTGTCTGGTTAGTATAATTGTCACAGGGACAGAAAGGGTTGTTTTTCATTTGAATCTAAAAAGGTACTCGATAAAAGCGGCGTGTCCTGTTATTATTTGCACTAGCGATGGGTTTAGTTCTATTTTCCTGATATTTTTATATACCGAGGTCACATCGGGGTAGAATATTTTTGTGGTTTTAGCTTTATTTGCGTTTATATATGTTTCATTCCACAGCTGAATTGATTTTATTCTGCTTTGATTTTTAATATATGAGATTGGACAGTGATCATAGTGTGGTTTGGTTTTTAGCGTCAGTGCTGCTTCTTTTGGTAAGTCTTCTGCCTTGTCGTTCCCTTGTGAACCCGCATTTAATTTAACCCAGTACAGCTCTATCTCACTTCCTGATTTTATAACTTTTGCCATTTCTGTTCTAGCTGCAAATGCCAGTGGGTGGTATTTTTCATCATTTTGCGACGTATAAAGTATAGATATCGAGTCAACGAAAATTTTTACCTTCTTGAATTTTCTTGATAATTCTATTGCTTTGTATAGCGCGAATATTTCTGTCTGATAGACAGTGCAGAAAAGCTTGAGCTTATACTTTCTGTATTCTTATTAAGTTAGGTTGGCAAGTCAGATAATTGTGATCTCAAAATAAACATAAATAAACAACATTCATAAACACAGTATGTAAATCATTGTGAAAGGGTTAACTAAATCTTGAAATCCGGTAGAGTTAACAGAGAAACAAATAAGGTTAAGCTTAAAACTCAGGTTTGCGGAAATTACAATTCAAATGGGTTTGAATTGCGATACAGGAAAAGAGGTCTCAAATGAAATAGGACGACATGAAATTTGGAGAAATGGTAGAAGATCTATTAACAGAATAAACAATATAATACATACTAGTTTTATTTCTCTTATTATGCTTAATACTTACTTAAAATATGTCACATAAAAATGTAAAGCGCTAAAGATAAAATGTATCTAAATTCATTTGTAGCAAGCCACCTTGCCAGGTTCTTAGAAACAGAGCCAGTTCCTCGATGGTTAGTAACTGGATCATAAACTAATTTTCTTTGAAAGTAGTAAACCGTAAACCGATCCAATTAATGTTTAATGGTCCCTGTAATTCATGCCCAAGTCAACCTTAAAAAGGACGTAACCTAAACGAGCTTGGTTCTGCACTTTGCTATTCTTTAGAACTAAGTTGAAACGCCTCGTCTGTCTATTTCGCTTCACCTATTACATCCTGTAGAACGGAACCAGCACTAACAACACTGTTACCCTAAAGTGAAAAAGATGTGACAGTTGAGCTTCCATAGTCTAACCCTACAACCCTATAAGCGAAAACCGATCACAATCTTGTTAAAAATATTGAAGAAATTTTTGACGTTTGCTGTTTCCGATCTTTACCCGTAAGTAATCTTTACCGCTTATAATACACCAATGGATTGCAGTGTCACCGTGATGTCACGGACCGGGGACTAAAATTTCAATTTCCGCCCGGAAGAGATAAATTTTCTTGTCATTTATTGACATTACTCTGGTTGGAGCCGACGTTTGCTTTTCGTTCAATTGATTGCTTTCGTATATTTAGGCTAAATGAAGAAATTTTGAAAATCATTGCTTTTTAAACTGTATTTTTTTTTTAAATAGTTTTGTAAATGTTGTGTCGTATACGGTAATTATAATATTTTTCAATAGTGGAAGTATCATAAATATATAAGGTGCAAGGCAATGGCTTGCAATTTTCAATATCAAATAAAATCAATATGCCAATGATTACATTATAGTATCAACTTGGAGAGTTAAATTTCACCTTTAATTTTACCTATAAAAACGTGTTTTTCATTGAAAAATGAAAAATTTTAGGTATAAAAATATTTACGGATTTAATATGATGGAACAGCACATGGTACTCGTATAAGCGAGCTCGTGGCATTAGTTTATTCTGAAAAGTCTTCTTACACTTACACCCACTTTATTCGTCATAATTGATTTAGAAAATAGTGTCAGATTGATACTAGCTAAATGAAAGAATTTAAATTACTTATTTCAAAATTATAGTTCATAATTATGTTGCATAAAAAATATTATATTAATTATTCTTATATATGTGGATTCATATTTAGATAATTAAATGTAAAGATAAATGATGCGAATGCTAAAATGGTTGTGTAATTAGAATGGTTAAGATTAGGAATGATTGTATAATGAGAGGAAAAATAAAAATACCACCCCTGAAATAGTTATTGAAAGGCGATTAGCGTGGTATGGATATGTCATGAGGAGAGACGAAAGTCATGTAACGAGAAAAGTATTTAGTATAGACGAATATAAGGGTATAGGATGACCAAAGAAGGCATAAACTGATTTTCTCAAGAATAACATGTGTATGAAAGGTGATACTACTGATAGAGGAAGGAAGAAGAAGAAAACATGTTATTATGACCCTATGCAGATGGTATAAAGGCTTGACGAATGGGCTTAATAGTAAAGTAACATTTGTTAAGTTTTGATCTACTCAAAGTGTATTTGGCCACTTTATATCTAAAGCTCGTATAAATGACAAGCGATAATTCTCATAAATACAGGTCGAGCCTGAATTATTAATACATACCTGTTATATCAAATAATGCAAGGAACATACATTTGAATTATAAATGACGATTCGCTTTATGCTTGTAGTGACACTGTTAACGTAGTCGATTCTATTTAAGGTCGGATATCTTTGTTATTCCTGGTTGCCAATTATGTGTAATTGATCCACAGTAACAATAACATAAAGCAATGATGGCTAAGTGGTAACTTGTACAAACACCGCAGCGATTGACTCGAACTCGAGCAATGATCCTGAGCTTTTGGTGAAGGAAAACATTGTGATGAAACCATAGCACGGTGGTAGGGTATTTTCAAACGCCAGCCTGCCTAGCTACCACCTTCAAGTTGAACATTTGTCGCCAAATACCAATAGGTGTGTTTTGGTAACTGCACTTGAAATTCAGCTTCCGTTAGGATTAGCGTGTAAGCCTTGGGCCACAAGGACTCAACATCAGGTGATGTAGTAGCCATAACAGTAGACCTAAAAAGGTAAAAAAAATTAACTTAATTCCTATTTTTTCATGGGAAAAGCTTTTATCCTATCTTTGAATGCGATAGGTACTGCTGTGCCCGTGTTATTGACTTGTGGAATGAGCAGAATAACGTATGCGAATACAGCCAGTAATGTATTGTAATTAATAATAGGTCTTTACCTATGAAATTGCCGTTCTGCAGTACTGGCCATTTCAAATCAAAATAATTTTTGTTTGGCTAAGAATTCTAATTTCAAATTAATTTTATTCTAAAAACATGGAATTCTTTTTCAAAAGTAGTTAGGTTATATGTATTCAAGTTATTATAAAATTACTGACAAGTTTTTATTCTACAAATAATTTAATTCTATGCTATGACCGATTAAATTTCCCCGGTCGTTTTCCTTCGGATTGAAAAATGACAGCAAGCCACGCATTTCTCTGGTGACTATTTACATAATACGACGACGTTTTGCTTATCACGTTCCCCGGCTGGATATTTGCAGTTTTATTTTATGTTTTCAGGGATTAAATTGACTTGATTTACTTTTGCAATTCTTCCAAAAAAATAAAAATTTTTGAAGCGTCTACTAATAATTTAAGTTGAACATATTATTTATGTTATTATGTTATTAGTTATTATGTCTTTTAATACTCATTCTATTATAATTATTTTCATATATTAAGTGCACTTTTATGTCACTAATGGGATTATTTGTCAAATCAGAAGTAGTTAAACTATAACTAATAGCTTTTCTATATTCATAGTTACGGTGAAAAGTTTGATTGTCTAACGCGTAAAATTTGTTGTTAAACACACGTTAGTCAATTAGCTTTTCCACGGTTGATACGCATTCTACTTGTTATTTAATTTCATTTAAGTTATTTATGAACTTTGTACAGCAGGTGATAAACAAAAACCGAAGTGATAATTTAAATAGTTAGAAATATTATTGTTTTAAATTGTGAAATTGAGCTATTAAGAACTTGTAATTATGAACTTGATAAAATAAATAAATAACACACGTGGATAAAATGAGAAAGTAGAAAGGAAACGTAATAGAGAAAACATGAAAATGCCAAGGACATTATCGAGATTACATTCATTCCGAGACCTTATTAGTCTCGGCTTGAAATTCCGCAGATGATTTACAAAAAAATGTATAGGTATTACAATATTTTATGTTATGTAGAATTTATAACTGTCATTTAATTATGTGTGATTTTTTAAATACAATAATTTAGATATTATAAGAAAAAAAACTTAGGTTCCGAAATAAATCCAAAAACATGTTTAATTTTTTTTATTTTTGTCTATTTGTTTCTTTGTCATGACGTACACTCCGAGACGGCTGAATCATTTTTACGGGGCTATTATTGGCAGGTAGGGGACTTTTCAAAAGTAATTTAGAGTACATATAATTACATTTTTCTATATGAACTAAGCAGTAATGACAAAAATTACAACTAAAAAAAGTTAGATACACTTATATTCTTAGTTCGTGTAAGACACCTAGTCTACGTGATTTATCGTATTAACGTAAATAAATCGGTAGGCACCATTCAGTACTTAATAAAAATACGATTATTTACTTCAATATCATATTAATTATATTTAAAAAGACAATATATTATTACTAAGATATAATTTTTGCGCACATATAAACTGAAGCATTTTCAAGTCCAAAATTATTACATTTTTAATCATCTATATAAAGTTAATTATTTAATAATATCGGTGTATATCCATAAAAAGTCTAAAAAAATTATAATAAAAATCTGGAAAAAAAAATTGTTCATTAATTCGATTTTTTCTTCAAAAAATTAAGTTTTTGTTAATGAGCCACGCGATTGGAAAAGCTAGTCAGAAATAGTGACGTCATCGTTCAATAAATACACACAGTTCAGTATTATTAGATTATATTAATAATTGAATATCTAGTAAAATCAACTATACGTATAATATTTCTATCCATATTTCTATTTATCGAAGGATGACTTCTCACGTGGTCACCATAATGCTAGGTTAAGTGGCATTTTTTTATATTCCTTTTAAATGTTATTTTTTAATGAATAAATTATTAATTAACGAATTTCCTATTTGTCATAATATAGTGTTTAAATCAATCAAATCATCTTAAGCAATCCTTTTCCATTTGTACTTACAACTACAAAAAAAGAACAACCTATAGACACCCTTATGTTTTTATGTCTTATACCGATCTTTAAAATGAAAAAGAAATTTCTCCAACTTGTTGGTAAAGGAGTTATACAAAACAGCGATATTGCTTTTGAGGGCAATGGAAATTACTTTTCAAACCTGTGCCAAGTTCGAGCCAAGGACTGTGGACTTACAAAGGAAAATAATAAATGGAATGAGAAAATTTGCGGTCAAAATATTTTAAGGATTTCTTCAAGTTGATTAAAATAATAAGCTTACGTTACATCTAATTGTATTCATAGATATATACGAAATTTGTTTTTGGGTCAATGAGGGTAGACATACTTACACACTTGGATGTTTTTTTTTTTTTTAATAATACTATCCGTTTATTCTGATCAAAGGAACCATCCTGCCCGTGCGAGTAAAGGCAAACAGAGTGGAAGCTACTTATAGCGTAAAAACCTATTTGTGTGTGTTCTGAAAAAATATTGAACGTACCTCAGTATATACATTCTTATAAGAGACACAAATAAGAGATTTTTTGTGTTTGTGTGTTTTGCCTTGTTGCTATTTTGTATTACATACTACTTATAAGCTATAATATCATGACGCCTTCTATAACAAAAATTAACCGTTAACAAGTGACAAGTAAAAGTTTATTTATAATGTCAGTTCACAAGTTAATGTCGTTTTCAGACAGGAATATTGTATGGAACGGTTATTTCGTATAGGTACTGAGTTACCATGAAATTTCATAGATACAAAAGATTTTTGAGAACGTAGTCAAGTTTCTCGTTGTTCCTAATAATCTTAGATACAATTGTGATATTATTTTGTGTATCAGTATTATCAATCAGTACATAATTATAATAAAATTTCAGGCACAGCAAAGTGTGCGTGCAATAATTGTAATTGATTGACCTTTGTAAGTGGATATCTGGAACTACTGATCCCATTTTGGAAGTTATTTCACTGAAAAAAAGCTACGTACTCCCTGCGTGACTTAGTTTATATATTATTGCTATTGTGTTTTATATTATGACTAGCTATACCCGCGACACCGCTCACAATTATTGTTTGTGAAGATATCGGGTTTTTTTTTATTTTTCGTGATGGTCTTCTCTGTTATCGCGGCCTACATAAATATCTCTTCACGTTACTCTTGAAGGACCCGATGTTGTAAGGATAGAACACATTGGCTGGGAGACCGTTCCACAGTTTCACGGTACGATAAATATAAGACATAGAGTAATTTTTAGTTCGTGCCGAGATGAAGGTTACCGTAAAACTGTGGCTCCGAAGCCCGGCGCTTGTGGTTTTATTGTGGAAAGGAGAAGAGAGCACTAGATTGAATAGCTCTTCAGAGAACTTACGTAACTTACTGTTCCTGCGTAGCTAAAACCACCCGATGCATTTGGTAATGTCTGCATCATTAACAATGCGGACAGCCTGTCTCTGCAACCTGTCCAGAGAATTGAGAAGATATCTCGATATTTATACAATATTCGTTTTTTAAATATATAATATGAAATTATAATATCTAACCTTAATATTTAACCTAATATCTTGGCAAAGGCATTCAATGTACGTTCTGCATAGTCTCGTAATATGGTAATTAAAACCAATATAGAAAGACCGTAATATTGATATCTAGGTATCTAGCTATATCTATCTGCATCTAGGCGCATCTGCATTTAAAACAAAAATGACCTTGAATGAATGAATTTACATCATTTCTTAGCATACATTCGTTTCATAGCATATTTTCGTTTTGAATAGGTAATCGTTTAGTGAAAGAACCGTTAATGAAGCTGAAGGACATTACCATTATAAGTTGAGCTGAAAGGAAACTATTTAGTCACATATTACATAAACACAGTAAGGTCATCGTATTTGGTTTTACTAAAACCCTTAAGGGACAAACATATTCGCATAAAGAATCCAATTAGGCGGTGCGGCGTGGCGACAGGTGGCACTGTTATTTTTATTTAACATATAAAACGCGTCGACAAGAGAGACAGTAAATAAACAACTTACTGCCCCTTTTATTTTATTTCATTTATTACTATTTATCTTCTATACGTACCTATACCAATCATTCGATTCTGATGAAAATTTGGTGAGATATTTTACGCACGCATCTGAATTAGTACAACCAATCGTGTAGTAGATGGCATAAATGTCGTTTCGTTTCGACAATAACGGGAACGAAGTGAAATGAAACTATGTTTGTTTGAATGTTTGTCCATTAATTACGCTTAAACAGCTGGACGGATTGTAATAAATTTGGGATAGAAGTAAATTTTGTTGTGAATAGGAAATATAAAATATTTTTTTTATCACTAATTGAAGTGAACAGGCAAATGATGAGTTAATTGGAAAGCATATAAACTTTCTCCATGAAAAACGCTTAGATCTACCAACTTTCACGGTGATCGATCAAACGGTGTTTGAAGTTTATCAATCTCAGATTATATACCAAAATCCATCTATATATATATATATATATATATATATATATATATATATATATATAAATCGAAATACCACTCATCACATCTCCGAAACTGTAGGTCCGATTGCCTTTAAATTTAGCATAGTTACCATTTACGCGATTTAGACGCTCAATAAGAACGGATTTTACACAAATTCTATAAAAGAATTGACACGTGTGAAATCGTGAGGCACATTAATTGTATATTTACGTTTGTATATAGATTTATATAAATGTCGTAGTGCGTAGGTGGCGTCATTCGATATATAGTTCATATATTGTTATTGCTTGGACGGAGTCGAAGGCGTAGCACACAAGAAACAGGGTTACAAGCCTGGTATAGCTATTAAAGCATCCTAGCCAAAGGTATAGTCAACTCGAAAAAAAAATTTGAAGGGGAATTTTCACTTAGATCATCGTACTGTACGTATCTCAAAAAATATTCTTGTTGTACCCTGTCTTCTGAGGAATGGAACATCAGCGCATTCGAGTGTTAGTGCCGTTACTGTGGTTACATGGTTACCAGGCCACCTTGCAAATCTCGAGATTGAACGCTGTGCCTGTTGGCGGGGAGTGGTGAGATAACCAGTTCAGTATAGCAAGGCTCAAGGTGGTAGGGAAGATTGGATGCCGCTGGGGGTAACCTCAAATAAAATATTCTCACTAGGATCAGAATATACATTTTTCATGTGTTTGTATTAGATCCTGACGGCACCCGCATGGCTTGTGATCATCTCTAATGACGATATATCGAGGAGACAGCTACTGACTGATCCTGTTGTTGTAAGTGCACGTTACGACATCTATATATATAAACTGTCGATGACACAAATGTCATCGACAGTCGTCGATGAAAACACCTAGTTTGAAGGCACAATATCATATGGAGGAGGGAAGAAAGATATATAGATATTAAAGAATTTGTAGAGTAAATATAATTTATATTTACTTTCATAATTATAAAATCTTTTTTTAAATATTCATCTGTTTATGTGTTTTCTGTTATAACGTAAAACCCTTACGAAATATTATCCATAATACTATAAACAACATCGTTAAAATTTACCCATAAACATCGTATTTGTACTTTGTTTAAAAAGTATGAAAATGTTACGATTCAACTTTGTTTTTCATCTATATATAAAATAAGCAAACTGTATCTACATAATATCGTTAAAGAGCTTGTGGGTTTGGGACACGTCTAGGTTTTATTACTAAATGTTTTGTGTGGGTTCGTCTGGGGGTAGTAACTGTTTGGTTAATGATCCTGTGTAATATGTGTTACAAACTGCGTGAGTGGTTCGCTAATATTAAAGCAAGTTTATAACGAGGTAGATATTTTTAACTATAAAATAAAAATAGTGATATCTTATACTATTTTTAGGAATGACTAAAACGTATCCCGTTAACAGTTTACTAATCATATATATAATACTAGCCGTGCCCGCGGCTCTGCTCGCATAGTATACGGAACGCTATCGGATGAGCGCACGCGCAAATTGCGCTGCCTCAAAACTGCGTATTGTGGGTGATCCTTAGTAGATAGACATATGATATCGCTGACTTCTTAATAGGTCTTTAAAAGATCAGCAATTTAGTAATCATTTCTTTGATATACCTATCTTTTATATTTTCAGTGTAAGCAATTTAAGAACTCCAAAAGGTTTTTTTTTTTAAATGAATATTTATTATCGTCACTGCTTATTTCATAGGTTACTATATGTAAATAATATAAATATATCCTATAACCTAGCCAGATAACATAGCTATGAATAATTTAAAAAAAACCCATGTAAATCGAAAAAACCCTACTAACAATTGTTATTAATTTATTTAATCATTTTGATAACGACTCAACATGCAACAGGTATTCCATCACTTGAATCAAGTTCGCTGTAATTACAGCAATTATTAACTTCCTTTATTTAATATTGCACAAAAGGATTTAGCTAAATTCAAGGGATATGTTACAATCGAGTAGCTTCATACAAACAAAAACCCTGATTAGGTAACATGAGACCGTGTAATTGTTTCTTATCTAGTACCATTGTTCACGAGACACGAACGAACGTGTGGTACAAATCATAAGAAATTAGCTTTATGCAAATTTAGTCGCTCCTCATTTTGATAAAAATAATTAAGTATTATTATTAGATTCGTACGCGACAAAATTGTTTTTTTTTTTGCCACAAACTCACCTGACGTTAAGTGACGATGTGAGCCAATATGACAACACGCTAAACCTAGTGGAAGACTTGCTCTCAGTTGCAGCTGCCGGAACACACCTATTGGTGCTTGGCGAGAGATTTTCAACTTGAGTGTGGTAGCTAGCCAGGCGGGTATTAGAAAAATCCCTACTACCATACAAAGCCAATATGCCAAGCTTTTTGAAGTTACACTTATTTAGGCACGGTATAAAAAAATATTAGAGTGAATTTTTGCACACATTGTAACAAAAAGTCTACACTATGAAATTACTTGCTAAACCTCGTCTTATTATGGTTAAAATAGTCACGCATAAGTATATGCATTTTTTTTTAATATAAAATATGTCAACTGAAGGGAAGTACAGTAAACTTAAAAATAACAGTGATGATCTATCTGGAGTCATCACCGTCGTGCTAATAACAGCCTTTAAATGTCACACTTCTAGGCAAATGGTGAGAGAACACAGGGGCTTAATCACCAAGCCAGCGCACGGCTTATTGACTTATCGTTGAAAAATCTTCAGTTCTGTATTACTTAACATATGCTGGTACTACAAGAAGATTTCACAAGCGTTCAGGTTTCCTCACGATTTTTTTCTTCACCGTCAGACGACAGTGTCATCAATTCATATTAGTAACTCCCGAGGGGATTTTCTATCAAAAGGTTAAATAAACGGTCTAAGAACAAACATAAAGTCAATTTTTCAACCTTTTGAAATACATGGAATTAAATTAATTAAAAAAAATCAAAACGTCTTTGCTTATAATTTAAATGGTGTGAAATATACTAATCTTTAGGTATTTTGTAAAGCGTTTTTCATGTTAAAATGACCGCAAGAAGTTCACTTTACGTTCTATCGATTTATAAGGACGGACAGAAAACCGATACTCAATCAAACGCTATAGTTTATAAAAAATAAGATTATATTTTGTACATTTCAAATATTAGAGTTATATTACAAAATTTTCACCCTTTTATTTGGCAAACGTACTCGAATTTCTCAGACTAAAATAGGGCATTCACTAGAGAAATTCAAATTGACATTGCTCGTAAAATGGGAGTATATTTTATCATATTAATATTCATCTTGAGGTATTTTTATCCATTATTAAACGAAATGTACAACGAAAAGGGTTTCAAAACGTGTGTACCAATTACTTAAATAACTAAAAAATAATACTCGGTATTATCTATTTTGTTAATAGACAAGGTAAATACATTTTTAAGGCAGCATAACAAACTGACGAAAACATTGAGAGACTTGCAATCCATCGTTGTCATGCCCGTCTACGAGCCTTGGCATCTGGATGTACACTGGCTGATCATGAAATGCGACAAATTAAAAGCGAGTCACTGTGACAGGCTTAATACCACATGTATGGTAGTCGCGACCCAGTTGGATACAGATCTCTACCACCCCACTTGTTTACTAGATATAAAGTACCTACCTAATGTGTCGATATAAATAGTGCACGACCAATATTTACATCAGAAGCATCATTATTCTTCTACACATACTGACACAAAGTTAGAACTGCAACAACCTTACTTTGTATCAGGTCTTGAAGTTTTCGGATAAGTGTAACTTTTTTATTTTAAAAACACGTAGTATCTCGGCACTGTTCGAGTTTGAAATTTGTTGTTCAAACTGGGTCTTTCAGCGTCTTGAAATACAACATTGTTGGAATATTTGTCGTATTACTGCAACGATGATATTCATAAAATAATTCATTTCTTTTTCAGTCGAAGAAAAACATTTAACATGTTAGTTTCGGAAAGATATTGAATTGGTCTCATACGCGCTTGTTACTAATAAGAAGAATAGGTATATTTTTTGCAAACCGTAATTCTATAACATAGGGTATTCATATCATTAAAGAATGCAAGTATATATCTTAGCTCTAACAATAAAAGAATGAAGAATATTATAAGTTTTTACAAATTGTTATCGGCACTGTTCGACACTAACGGGAAAAATTTATTCTCAACACTCATAAAACTTCAAAGATATAGAGTGTTATTCGAAAGTCATATATCACGGTGCGGACTGATATATTAAAAGAGTTTGGGATAAATAAGAAAAATTATTGGACACAGTTTAGATTTTTCATATAGTATTGCGTTGATATGGTAACAGCTCCCGGGCGGCAACCTACTAGGGACGGAATAAAATAAAAAATCGAGCCTTGTGAATAAAGAGTAGAAAATGTTATTACTAAAGTTATGTCTTTCATCAAGGCAGTCGTGTTAGGCGAGTGTTTTTATACCGGTGTAATAACAAGGTTCGCACCCTACGACTGTATAAACGATTTTTCCAGAATTCCTATACTTACTAATTCAAATTGGTAACACTATAGATCGACGGTCAAGTAAAACATCGTGAGGAAACGTGAACGCTCGAGAAATGTTCTTATAGTATACCACTGTATGAAGGAAAAATATAGAACTCTTTTATCGGATTTTGAAATCGCCAATACCTCGAGGACTTATAGTATTGAAATATTATAAGAAGAGGTCTCATTGCCCAGCAGTGGGACAATTACAGGATGGTATTATTATTATTAAAACTACGTCTTTGTCTATTATATATTGTATTTAAATTGACTGTATATTTTTTTAAATAAAAACGAAAAGCAATATTTACATTAATATTCATTTATGAAATGTGTATTATTAGCGTTTACATTTAACTTAATTCTAAAAACGTAACATTACTTTAAAAGGGACAAGCAAGTAATGTATTGAGGAAATGTAGAATTTTAAAAATATTTTTTTAAGCTATTTCTATAGACTATAGAACTACTAGACTAGAGTGAAACATCTTGTATTTTATTAATCTTAATAAAAATAAATAATATAGAACATCTTTCCTTTGTTTCAAATAAAGTGTTTTCTCTATATTATACACACATGTCACAGTTTGTATATTGTGTCCCTTTTATACAGAAGTCGAGTACAAACTATTCCAAAACTCCAGCTTTAGTAACTGACGGTCGACCAACAGCCCGCCATAATTACAAACCTTCTAAAGGATATGTCGGGCATTCCTGGCGATTATCTGAAACAGTACTGTCTAATCTCACGTCGCGTCGGTACACAGTCAGCTTAGCGTTCGTCAGTAACATAGCAATTTAGTTACAAATAAACAGCTGTGGTTTTTACATTTTAGGTAAATTTAACTCTACCGTATGTGTAAAGTATGCAGTGTAAATTTTAGAAATTGTTTTCAGTAAAAAAGAATCGTTTGTTTTCATACATATGAAGAGTTTTAGATGAGTCATTTATAAATCAATACCAAACATATATGAACCAAGTTTTCGTGATAAGCAAACAGGTATATTATGGTGTATTTTATTACAATAATAGTTGTGCCCACGGTTTTATTCGACTATTTCTCCATCCAAACCAAATTTATTCGACCAATTCTACATCGCGCTGTGCCCCAGTCAACGTACCCTTGTAGCCTATCGTTTATCGTTTATCTAATTTCCCGTCTTTGCCTACAGCTTGCCAGATTGCTTGACTTTCATAGTAACTACTCCACTTCTTAGAGTCGTAGCTTGAAGTTTTAATTTTAAGAAATACATTTTAATCTGATTGGTTTTTCTAAAGAAAAGTACGTTCAAAAAAAGAAACTCTTGAATTTTAAAATATTAGTATAGATTCAGCTGCCAGAATATATATAGTATATATAGTATAGATCTAAAAAGTTATCTCGCCAACTCCTCAACCTTAACTCATCAGTCGACCCGTGACCACGGCCTGTGTAACCAGGCTGAAATGTTAAGCAATTAAAAAGTAAGGCGTGTTGTAGACCTGCTTTATATTTATTATTATGACGTGTTGTATACTAAAAATGTAAAAAAACCGTTCTTACTGGTTTTATAAAACACTAGCTGTTCCCAGCGGTTTCCCACGCTTATAATTTAAAGGAAATTGCAGATTGATGATTTATAAACCCTCAATATAGACAATATTTTTATCGGCCAGCCAGGGCTATGCGTCACAACTCACACGGCCCGTTCACGCCACAACATTTATAGTCATAGACCCGAGCTGAGTGTCGAATTATTTTAATTTTCCATTATCTCCCAACCTATGCGTCCAAATAACATGCTATAAAGGGCAAAGTTTATCTTCATAAAATTATCTTGATGATGAAGTGACGTTCGTAAGTATTAATATGTCATACCTAATAATTTTGCTCATAAACCACTTTTCAATTTCGAATAAAACTATATAGCATCATAGACTTATTAGATGTACTAAGGAGCAATATTTTTGTAGACCATTTTATTTACGTATCACCAACCATTACGCCAGCGCATGCAGATAAAGCAATTCGGGCGCGCTGTTTCTTCAGACTTATTTAACAAAAATCAATATTTAAGGTTAGCTGAGAGGTGTAGCCTAATGCTAGATAGCCTATACTATTTCTCGTGAATCTAGCTATCATATACAAAAATCCAACTGGTAGTTTCTGAGTTTAGTGTGTTTAAATAAGCAAACAATTAAAAAAAAAGCATCCTTGTTTATTATATTTGTATAGATAGATAAAAACCACAATACGTAAATATTTTTTTAATCATAAATCTTTGACTTTTAGTAGTACAATCTTTTTTACAAAATATGCATTGCATAACCTAACGGGTAAGGTTAAACCATATTAAAAGACCTTTTATCTCGACACTACCGGGTTTATAGTTTCAGGAAATTTATATTCATGATGGGTTTTGAATTTTTTACGTTTTGGGTCAACGTAACCCTCGTCGTGCGGTTTGAATGGTTTGAACTATTATATGAGGGCTTAAATATAGACGCGATGATGCCGTATTTTAAAAATTATTTATTTTCTACTTTCGTCGTCATGATTTTAACTCGTTCAATCGACGTGAAGTAAGACACTAGGCCGTAACATAACCGAGCTAAATCGTGAGGTTCTCTCGACAGATTGCGTTGGGTACAAAAAAGCCCCAACCCATTTTTTACGTGCTCCTTAACAAATATGTTGAGTTCTGTGAAATATCTAAGAGAGAAAATGTGATTTTTGAAAACTTTTTTTTATTGTTTCCTATTTTTATGTATACTCGTGGTTGAACCCCGGCATGTATCAACCAACTTTTGGGAATTAACGTACATTTACTAATTTTCATTGGTGTTTAATTCATTTTTTCCGACAGTGTGTCCGCTGACGGTGAAGGAAAACATCGTGAAGAAACCTGAACGCTTGAGAAATGTTTTATAGTACCTTATGTGGAAAAAATATAGAATTGTGGAATAGTGGATATAATCACCAATATGTTATGGGCTCGTGTGTCGATTAATCCCTTTCCTTCTTTTGGGAAGAGGCATAATCGCCTAATCTAGGGACAATTATAGGCTGTTATTATTATCATTATTTGGTAAAATACATGTTTTCTTGGATCATACTAATGATATACATGGTAAATTAGGACATCAAGCTACATAACAGATACCAACCTTTTTCTTTAAAAATGCCCTATATCAAACATAGTACATTGCTATAGCTACTTTCATGCCTCTCTTGGGAAACAGTGTTATAAAATGTATCTTTAGAATTGTAATCGTAACCTCGTTTAGCCTTTAGGTGCGCCCGTATAAGAAAAAGGCATATCTCATGATGCCAGAGAAACAATTTCATTCCGCGACAAATATTACAGCTTTTGTATTCCTCTATCTATCGTACATATTAATACTATTTTAAAGAGGTAAAGTTTGTAATTTTTGAAAGAGTTTATCTCTGGAAATACTGATCCGACTTGGAAAATTATTTCCGTGCTTGAAAGATTCCTTGAGTGATTTAAGCTATTCTTTATTTTATTGTATTAATGCGAACGAAATCGCGGGTAGTTCTTTTATATATGGAGAGAATTTATGTCATTATTTTATGTCATTAGTATTATGTCACTAGACGGCAATTACCTTGATGTTAAGTGATTGAAACTGTGGTGTCTTCTAAATGTAGCCGCATTTTCAGATAGTGGATGGTAGATAGTTAGGTTACAAAGTAACCTGCAACCTTGTTATAGTTGCAATATGATATTCGTGTTTACAGAAAGCTTGGGATATTTTTAAGATTCTAACAAATACTTATTTCTTCTTCATGTAAAGGTAATTAGAGATATAAGCAACATATCTCACCGGCTTAAATAAATATTTATTTACCATCGCGATTAGTATCTTTGATAGACGTTTTATTAATAATACCTAAAAATACCAGCTATCAAATAAGCAAATAAGGAGACATAATTTCACACAAGATCATTTAATAACGAACTAAACAAAGCTTGTATTATAGTAACTAAATAACTACATATATATAACTCCCAGACAAACACGGTAATTTTTTTTTATATTATAAAGATGGCAAACAAGCATACGGCCCGCCTGATGGTAAGCGTAGTCGCATGTTGCCGACCTTGAACCCCCTACCCAAGAAGCTCTGGAATACAACATAAGGTTATTTGGCTGGAATCTTCTGTAGGGTGTAGGTATTTCACAAGTCGGGCCCAAATCTCCAAAGAATTTTATCTGTGCTTTAACCTCTGTTTTTCGTCATTCACGACATATTAGCATTTGAAACATCGAAAAATCTATCGTAATGTATTTTTTGTATTTTTGTATGTATCGTAATGTATCGTAACTATTCCTTCAAAAAAAAAGTTAACTACTAAAACAGCTGAGTTGAATCGTTAACCATTATCAAGCTGTATTAAGAGAAAGGTGTCTCTCAGCGTCTGCTACCAAACCCCTCATTGTGACAATAATAAAGTCATAATCAACTTATAAGTATTCGAGTGCTGGCCACCTCCTAAGTGGTATGCACGGGCTTATTCATCACGCTAGCCCATAAGGTATATGCGATTACAAACGTCGAAAACCCGATATTTCTGCATTTTCCGCCACTATGGTAACACGCTCGATCCATAATATCCTGACGTTCAAATTTCTCATCATAAAATTACTACTTATTATTACATGAACCCTAAAAGCTACGATAAATAGCAATTAGAAAATTATAGTTAAAATAATGCAATCTACTATAGAAGTCATATTATAAATTACTATGCAAATAATAATCACTTATTAGATATATTTTTGGTTTTCTCACGTCAGCTTAGAAGAACATAGCTTATTAGTATTGAATCTTTATCACTTTTATATAATATTATAATCTATTTCATAAACAATCATATTACGTCACAAACGTCTATGGATTATTTCTTAACAAAACAAATACAAAGAAAACAATTAAAAACTCAAAATGTATTATATTTTTATCAGGTTAACATGATTTAAAGGGATCAAAGAAATTTATAAAAAACTAATAAGAGAACACATAAATAAATCAATCGTATTAAAAAGGTAACGTTTTCTACCAAACAATAACACATAAATATTCCTCACAATAAATGAAAACATAAAATTCCAATTTAAAATTCAAACAGAACGGTTATATACGCATAACTCACCTGCGAAACACCACGTGTGCTATTGAAAACAGTCAGTCCACTAACACTAAACAAACACCCGAAAGTGAACAAAATAAAACAATTCAATTTTTAACTGAAAATGTTTACGTACACCGACAGTGTCTACACGGTACGCGAAGTACACCGGAGCTTTCGAAATTCGAATCTACGAATAAAATGCGGGGTGTGACATTCGTGTCAAGGTCTGCTACGAGTACTACGGCGTAGACGTCCGCATCGGAGCAGCTCTCCCGTACAACAGCCTCACGTTGCTACGAGCTACGAGATATGAGGGATCCGTAGCCAATCGAAGTGAAGCTGCGCGAAACGAAAATATACTCTACTTATTTTTCGTCATATTTTATAGTACCACTGTAATTATCTTATACTATATTAATGTATTTATTTAAAGGTATTCAGAGACAAATTTCGACGGTGGAAGGCTAAATGACTAACGTGTAAAGATTGTCAAATACATGTTACATAGTCAGTTAGCCTTTCCACCGTCGGTATTACTTTAAATTAGGATCGATTTTTATTTCCAATATCGAAAACTATTATTGAATTCAAGAGATATTTTCAAATATTATGTATTAATAATTAATGTGGATTAACTACAGAAATAACTAGATAAAAAACTCAATCGTAATAAAATAAATAATTTTATTAATAAATTTAAATTCAATAATTATAATATTGAAATATTTTTTTTTTATCGAATTGCATTGTATTGTCACATACTTTGACAGTAAAATTGTATAACAAAAAAATGTTTTCGAAAACTAGAGCCCAATATAAACCATAACCATTATACAAGCTACGAAAGGAGATAACGTTAAAGTTCGGCAATCCTGAGCGTGTATCGAAGCGAGACAAGGCTACCGAGTCAACTCGACGTGTAAGAGCGAGACTGACACAACAGACAGAGACAGAAAATAAGGGCAAAGTTTCTTCTGTGAATTATTAAAATGAATTATGTTTTATTTTGCTAATTGACTCCGGTGACGGGAGTGAGGTAGCTACTTTAATCGGATAATTCATTCAGTTCCAAATTTTAGGAAGCATAAATTATATTAAACACGTTTTGTGAGATATCATAATATATAAAAATCAAAACTTTGACTATTTTTCTAAGTATTTATTGAATATTTTTAACATATATAATAATTACGAAATAATTCTTATTTCTAAATCATTTATATACGCAGATACATATAGGCTCTCCGTTTATTGGTATTATTGGTATCTTTTATTGTTATTATGTTTAAAATTACAAAAGATTATGCTAATTATCTCCTACAAACATAATATAATAATTAGTAGAGTTTACCCGCCCGCTTTGCTACGTGCAAAATTATAAAAAGGTATCCCAAGTCCTGTTCCCCAACAAATTCAATCATTTATTTATTTAATAAATTTCATAGCTTTGATATTGTATAACATAAATTATATTGATAAGCAGAGCGTTCAGCTAATTATGAATTTTTATTACATAATTTATATATATAATTAATTATTACTATACAAAAAAATAAGTAAAGAAGAATGTTACGCGTGTGTGCGTGTGACCTTGTATGTGTGTGTTAGATCAGAACTACCAATTAGAGCTATTCTTATTTGGTTTCAAATATTTTTATAATATTATTGTGATTATTTAAAATCCATCCAGCCATTCGTAGAATAAACGTTCATTAGTAGGTAAATATTAGATCTTCTACATATGAAGTTGTCGTTTTGTTGAACTGTCCAACTTGATCTCAAATATCTGGCATTTGGTTAGGAATTCCAAATTCAAATTTATTTCAAATTTAGGCTTGTATGTGTTTCAAATTTCGTGATTCATTTATTTTTGACCCATTTGATTTTCCTTTGACATCGTTCTTTTCACAAAATGGAAAACTTAAAATATCGCGTTAGCTACGAATATGAGTTCCACCGTGGCATCAGCGCTGCAGAAACAGCTCGAAGGATTAATGATGTGTATGGGGAAGCTACTGTAAAAGAAAGCACGGTACGTTTTTGGTTCCAATGTTTTCGTTCTAGAAATGTTGACCTACGAAACAAACCCCGTGGACGGCCGCAGACTCTAGTGGATAATGAAGAATTAAAAGTGATCGTGGAAGCGGATCCCTCGCAAACCTCGCCAGAGTTAGCGGCAGGCTTCAGTGTGAGTAATAAAACAATTTTAATTCATTTGAAACAAATTGGAAAAGTGAAAATGATCGAGAAATGGGTACCGCATGAATTGACTGAAGCACACCAATAAACACGCATTGAGTACTGTGTTACATTACTCAACCGTCACAATAACGAGGAAATTTTGATTTTTATTCGTGGTACTTGTGACAAAAACTGAATCCCTTGCGACAATCGGAAATACTCATTACTGTGGTTGAACCCAGTCGTTTTCCCAAAAATAATTGACTCAGAAAGATGTACTGGTGCTTATTTTGTGGACCAGTGCTGATGTAATACACTACAGCTTCCTATGATCTGACCAGACATTTACGGCAGGTCTGTTTTATCAATGATTGCAAACCATGATTGAAAAGCTATCCGTTAAACAACCGAGACTGGTCAATCTCTCTAGCCCACTGCTGCTTCAAGACAACGCTAGACCCCATCATACTTCACGACACACGGTCTCTAAATTAGAGGAACTGCGGTTAGAATGTCTCCGACACTCATCATATTCATCGGACCTTGCACCAACAGATTACCACTTTCTTCGGAATTTGGACAATTTCTTGCAAGGAAAAAAATTCAATTTCAATAAGGCTGTCCAAACCGCCTTCAAAGATTTTATTGATTATAATAGCTTTTTTTATAATAGCTCGGCACATTGTCTATACTCTCCCTGATGGTAAGCACAGTACGATCCAAATACAACGGCGATCACCAGTAGATCGAAATCCATCGGCGGTCGCCGCTGTCATGCCGGAAATTCTCGCTCCCACGATTTTTTCAGCAATGGAATCAGTGATACTTATAAAATGGCGAAAGTGCATAGATAATAACTTCTATTGTCTGTTTGTAATGTAAAAATAACAGGTTTTTACTAAATGCGTATGAAAGTAGTTATACACGATACATATATCAAAAAACCCGTTAAAAAAAAGACTGTGTGTTCCGGGTATTCTCTCAAACTGTTAGACCGATTTTGACGTGACTTTCACTGACAGATAGCTGATGTTATACGGATTAAGTTAGGCTACTTTTATTTTAGAAAAATAATTAGAGTTCCAGACAAAAAGAAAAACCTTTTTTTGTAGTTAACGCGAGTGGAGCAGCGGACACAGCTAGTATATATATGTGTATGTGCGTGTGTAAAATTAGATAAGAAAGGTAGGGCACAGATAATTTTTTTTGTGACCTCTCTGTTTGGTTGTGTTCCTGCGGAGAGTAGGTTTTACAGAGCTCGTTAGGTTAAGGGGTTCAAGGTCAGCAACGCGCTAGTGATATCTACACTATTATAGGCGTTCACAGACTACGGTAGCCACTTACAGTCAGGCGGATCGCATGCTTGTTTGCCATCTTAGTTATATAAAAAAATATATTGATTTTTTTTCTCAGGATTGAATACCCGATTAATATAAAAATTTAATATTAGGTCTTTACCTATGAAATTGCCGTTTTGTATGAAAAAATTTAAACGATGTTTTTTCATGTATTTTTTATTTGTATTAATCGAAGTAATCACCCATGCAATCAATGCATCTTTGCCAGCGCAGTGGCAGTTTATTGATGCCCTTCTTAAAGAAATCAGCTGGACGGGAGGCAACAAATTCTTCAAAGGCATTTTGTACTGCCTCTCGGGTATTGAATTTTTTTCCCGACAAGGAGTTATCCAAATTCTGGAAAAAGTAGTAGGCTGTAGGCGCAAGGTCTGGTGAGTAGGGCGGATGACGGAGAACTTCCAACCCCAGTTCTTGCAACTTGAAGACCGTCTGTTGTGCAGTATGAGGTCGCGCGTTGGCGTGCAGGAGCAGCGGAGACGAGCGATTGACCAATGCTGGTTGGAGATGTGCCACCTTCTCCATCATTGTGTTCAGTTCTTCACAGTACACATCTGAAGTAATGCTCACCCCGTTTGTGAAGAAGCTGTAATGAATCACACCGACGCTAGACCACCAAACAGTGACCATCACTTTTCTAGGGGTAAGTTTTTGTTTAGGGCATTGTTTAGGTGCTGAACCAGGATCCAACCAACTAGCTGAGCGCTTGCAGTTATTAAACAGAATCCATTTTTCATCGCAGGTAACAATGCGGTTCAAAATTCCTTCATTTGTGTGTCTGTTGAGCAGTACAAGGCACGTCTCGACGCGTACTTCGCGCTGGCGATCATTGAGTTCGTGGGGAGTCGTTGTCAAGCTTTTTTACCTTGCCAATTTGACGCAAATGGACCAATATTGTTTTGACGCTAACGTCGAAAGCTGCTGCTAATTAAGCCGTAGATTGTGTATCATCAGCTTCCACAATCGCCTTTAATTCGTCATTGTCGACCAAAGTCTTAGGACGACCGCGAGGTTCATTTTTCAGGTCGAAATTCCCAGAACGGCAGCGAGCAAACCAATAAAAGGTGGTGCGTTGGTTTGTAGTGTTAGCTCCGTAAACGTCGTTGATGTTGCATGCCGCTTGTGCCGCGTTACTGCCACGACGGTACGCATGTTCCATAATTACTCGAATTTTTAACGTATCCATGATGACAAAAAATATTTAAATGCGATGAAAATGTAACACTAATCAATAAACAAATGACTACTTTTGGATAAAAAATTCCGTTTTTAAAATAAAATTAATTTGAAATTTGAATTCTTAGCCAAACAAAAATTATTTTGATTTGAAATGGCCAGTACTGCAGAACGGCAATTTCATAGGTAAAGACCTATTATGTTTTAAGAGCTAAAATTAGCTCTATGAAAAAATTTACTGCTATAGTACATACTTCATAGGATTTTAACGTTTTATTAGTAGTTACATTTCCTCCAAGTATCATTTAAACATGTTTCCAGATCCGATTTACCATGCTTATTTTAATACCTTAAAGGGATCAAATAAAGCTTTAACCTTTGTCAAATTTTAACGAACAATTCTTGACATATTTTTTTTTTTATATGGGGCCATAATTTCACACACGGCATTCCATTTACGCAAAGCTTGTATTATGCTAAATAAACAGCGATATATACATACATAGATATTTAACACTCAGACATACAACAAAAAATTATGCTCATCACATAAAATTCATTTATGTAAGGGGTTTGAACCCGCGGCTTATGGGCTCAATAGTAGGGCTTTCTGATATATTGCGACACGAGGTCTATATTATGTAGTATATATATATAACTATATATATATAACTTGATTATTATATACTATAGTTATACAGTTGTACCAGTGGGACCAGCCTAATACCTACATGAAGATTTCTAAACAAAATAAATATTTATTTGAAGATATATATAAAAATAAAACTCCCTTTAAAATATTAACAAATTCTGATGTGTAACAAACAACCATGAAGAACAATAGGTATACAGAAATGGAGACGGAATGTATAATCAAACTTATTCAGGGTATCCGTCACATCACGAATATGCATTGTATGAAAAATAGTTCTTAAACTTATATAAATAAGGTTCATAGGGAAGCGGTGAGGTAATTTTGCTTGCCGGCGCAAAACAATGGGCCACTAGAGTAGTGTGAACACTATGTTAATGCAAATGTGAAGGGTTGGTTTCAAAACTATAAGGACGTGGAATGTAAATCAAATATACACACCAGCATCCGTTTACATGTGTATTTTTTTGTTTTTTTTTTTTTTAAATAATAGTTACATAAATTATAGTAACTATTATAAACTTCTTCTGATTGCTAATTATCTATATAAAATGAAATACTGTTCGTTTGTAAACGCATTACTTGAGAAATGCTGGATAGATTTGGTTAGTTTCTTTTTTAAGCAGTCTTAATAAGGTTATTAGAGAAACAAAAATTGGAAATGTTACCTGGAAAATTGGAAAATTTTGAAAATCTGAGAATACTTTTAACTAACTACTAATGGATTTTTTTATGAACTCAAGAACATAACTCACCATTTGAACGATGTTTATTTGTAATTTTTTTTTTGTGTATTATAGTCCTGGAAAAGTTTTCAGGGAAATAAGTTTGGGATAGATGGCGTTGTGGTCGAGTTATTAATTTTAAATAAAATTAATTATACGTAATACATAAATAAAAGAAAATTGTGTTCATCTTAATTTCACATTTTAAACTACACAATTATTTTTTTTCAATTTTGTACGTGTTTTTTGAGTACTTGATCGCCAAACTAGGATTCTTTGAATTATGCCAGCTGATTTGCATCCCAAAGAATGTTAGTTCACGTTTGTCGTTTAAATTTTTTCAATACGACGTCAGAAGAGGAGAAAATTACTTAAAAAAACATAACAATAGGTGTCTGTATTTCTGTGTGCGTCTGTTTGTTGAAGCTGTATATATGAGTATAAATGGTCTATGTTACTGCAGAAAATATTCTGTATATACTTGAAAATAAATATTATTATTAACATTTACTCGACAGTTTTTAAGAGGACTTCAGTTTTATCGTAGGATTTATTAATTAAAAAATTGAGATTTATAGATAGATATATATAATAAATTTAATAAGAAATTGAGATGTCTCGATTTATTTTATTAATAGAGCATTTACTTATGAGCGTAAAGTGATAACCACATATAACTCATCGTCAAGAACGTAAATTAAGGTTGATACCACATCGTCTCACTTGTACACTCGCATAGTGCTTACCTTGTACAAAAACACGATTCCGCACTTTAAGTAATTTCACATCTACACTTTTTTTTTTCGAACTGACTATACTGTTAGCCTTAGGGGCCTTGGAGCCTTTACGGCTTTTACAGCTTTACCGGGTTTGGGGGCGAGCGCTTAAGGCGCTCAGCCACGAAAGCTTTGCAACAACATCCGAGGGTGCCAAAGTGGCCGAACCTCGGCTCGGACTGTTGCGCGTATGCAATTAAGTCGCGATCTGACTAATTCCCTATCCTTAATACGATCTAAACTATCTATACATATATACATGTTTCTTCCCCCTGGGTCATCTATACCATAATATTACAAATCTCAAGAGATTGTTTGTTTGTTTTAACGCGCTAATCTCCGAAACTGCCAGTCTAATTTGAAAAAATCATATGAAATCGTATTTATTGAGGAAGGTTATAACTTTACGCTACAACCCTAAGGAGCGGAGCAGTAATCATGAACATCAAGCAATCTGGCAAGCTACAGGAGAAGTACGGGAAGTAAGAACATTAATAGGCTACACGGATGCGTTGACGGCGGCATAGTGGAGAATTTGTCGAATAAATTTAACACGGACGAAACCGTAGAGCACAGCTAGTCTAAAATACATATAATGTTTTTGTGAATACAAACTAAGGTCGATAATAATCACAATTGTTATAAAGCTTTACATAATAACGGTACTTTAATATTCTATTTACTAATAAAACCTTCAACCATTCACGTATTTTGTATAAAAAAACGCATATATAAAGAAAATACACAGAATTCTAATATCGATAATATAATTAATATCAAGATATAGAGATATATTTAAACATGTACGTAAGATAAAATCGTGAGACCACAATAATAATAAGACTAAAATATGCTATAATATTAATCACAATATGTAATATGAGTCGGGGCATTTACAATTGGATGTATTTTTTTTTTAAATTTATCTGTGTTATAACAATTGTAATGTAATTTTGCTATTGGAAGTCTAAAAAAAAAACCAAAAAAACCTGATATAATTGAATATGTGTATACAAAATCTCATTACAAAAAACATGATTACAATATACAGCGGGAAAAGTGAGGATCAAGATTTTTAATCGTTTTTTTTTTGTAGGCACATCGAGATTACTGTATTTTTTACCATCTTCTTGAGCTTCATATTATACACGTGAAATTGAATTTCATATTTCGTTACAGTCAATAAATATCAAGGACAACGATGTAAATAAACTTGAGGAGTTATACAAAGTAACCATAGAAAGATAATTAGTGTATTTAATAAATAAAATATAGTTATTGGTTAGACATAAAAATTGTGTCCTGACTAGTTCGCGACCTCAATTCACCAGGTGTAAACACAATAGTAACATGCTCAGGTGGATCGCGTTCGCTTCAAGCCGCAATCCGGCATAACAGTGACGAACGATAATGTGTTGTCGATCTCAATGTGGTTGCCGTTGTTTTTTTAATCGTTATAGGTTTGGCGTAGTGGCCACAATCTCACCTGGTGTTAAGTGATGATGTGGCCCAAGATGATAACACGCGAAACCTAGTGGAAGACTGGCTCTCAAGTGCAGCTGCCAGAACACACCTATTGGTGCTTGGCGACAGATTTTCAACTTGAGGGTGGTAGCTGGCCAAGCGGGCATTAGAAAATACCCTACCGCCATGCTATGGTTTCTTCACGATGTTTTCCTTCACCGAAAGCTCAGGCTCATTGCAGGGATTCGAACTCACGTCAATCGACGCGAAGTCGTACACGCTACCACTAAGCCATCATTGCTTCAAAATTGTTTTTGGATTGTTCTGTTTTCCCATCAGGCACTGTGGTGTTCTTTTTCTGTGCTGCTATATAAAAAAGTCATAATTTTCTTATTACTTCATTTAAACTTCTTCTCTTTTTCAGTTGTGTCACTCTATGGATAAACGTTTTGCCAAGAACTCTCAAGTTTAAAATATAAACATTAACTGTATTTCTGACAAATAAAGTTAACTTCAATTTTTGATATGTTTATAATTGTTGTATGATCAAGCTGCATAATCAACATGTTCTTACAGTGGAAGTATGGATGACATTTACTAAATGTCCATTTACTAATGGACGTCTATCAACACCCGTCACCGTCAAGCCAACTTTTGAATACAATATCAAAAACTCTTAGGCATCTGAATATACATTAGTTGATACCTAAATGGCCGTGTGTGTGCCGGCTTAGAATTGCACCACCCCTTCTCATCCTGTGGGTGTCGTAAAAGGCGACTAAGGGATTAGCCGAAGAACGGGAAGCAGCGTCCTTCGAGAATATATCAACGACCATACTGCGATTGCCAACCCGCCTACCAAGCGTGGTGATTATGGTAAATCCCCCCAATTATGGTAGTACGAATAAAATCTAGACCCCTAGTCCCCGGTGGCCCCGCTATTCCTGACTCCGGTAGCGGTCATGGTAACGGTGGGGCATGGGGTGCTATAGTTAATCCCCGGCAGAGATCCGGCTACCACAACCGACCAACACTGGCCCTGGCAACTTATAACACGCGCACACTGCGAACTGACGAGAAGATTGTAGAACTTGAGGAGGAATTGAGCAAGTTAAGGTGGGATATCATAGGTTTATCTGAAGTCCGAAGAGAAGGGGAGGACACGATAATCCTTAAATCTGCTAACTTGCTCTATTTTCGGGAGGGCGACCAACAATCCCAAGGAGGTGTCGGGTTTATCGTCCACAAGTCCCTTGTGAACAACGTGGTAAAAGTCGAGAGTGTGCCGACTAGGGTAGCGTGCCTTATACTCAGAATAACCAAACGGTATTCGTTGAAGGTTATACAGGTGTACGCTCCGACCTCGGCGCACTTTGACGATGAGGTGGAGGCTATGTATGAGGATATTTCTAAAGCCATGCATAGCTTCAAAGCCCACTTCACAGTTGTCATGGGGGATTTTAATGCAAAACTGGGTAAACGAGACGGCGATGAGCTGCGAGTGGGGCAATTTGGAGTAGGAAACCGGAATCATCGAGGTCAACTACTGACCGGCTTCATGGAGAAGGAAGGCCTTTATGTGATGAACTCTTTCTTCAGGAAGCGAGAACACAGGAAGTGGACCTGGATGAGCCCTGACGGTGTAACGAAAAACGAGATAGACTTTATCATGTCGACGAAAAGGCACATATTCAATGATGTCTCTGTGATCAATGCGGTCAAAACCGGAAGTGATCATCGTATGGTAAGAGGCACATTGAATCTTAATTTGAAGCTCGAAAGATCTCGATTGATGAAGTCTACGCTCCACCAAGCACCGATCCAACTCCAAAACCCCGAGAGCTTTCAGCTGGAGCTCCAAAACCGTTTTCATTGCCTAGAACACAGCGTGGACAATTATAATGACGGGTTCGTGGAAACTGTCCATACGGTTGGATCCAAGTTCTTTAAGACCCACCGTACAAACAGGACCAAAAAGTTCTCGGACTCTACTCTAAAACTCATGGAGGAGAGGCGTGAAATGATTCTGCAGTCTAAAGGTGATGCTTGTGCTTATCCGCAGCTTAATAGGCAGATCTCAAAGTCACTGAAAACTGACATACGCCAATTTAATACCAATCGTATTAAAGAGGCGATAGAGCGAAACAAAGGCTCCAAAGTGTTCGCAAGAGATCTGTCTATTGGGCAAAGCCAGCTAACAAAGCTGAAGACTGAAGACGGCAGAATCGTGTCATCCAAACCTGAGCTCTTGAGAGAGGTCGAGAAGTTCTATGGACAGTTATACACATCAACACAGTAACCCGTTACGAATCTAGCTAAAGACCCAAGAGCTAGACTGACGTCTGCCCGGACGTCAGCTTGTACGAGATTAGTATGGCTCTCAAACAGCTTAAAAACAAGAAAGCTTCCGGAGATGACGGAATCACAGCCGAACTATTGAAGGCGGGTGGTAAACCAGTCCTGAGGGCCCTTCAGACATTGTTCAATTCCGTCATCCACGAAGGTAAAACGCCGCAGGCATGGAACAAAAGTGTGGTGGTACTCTTCTTCAAAAAGGGTGACAATACCCTATTGAAGAATAATAGGCCCATCTCACTTTTGAGCCATGTTTGTAAGCTATTTTCGAGAGTTATTACGAACCGTCTCGCTCGCCAGTTCGACGACTTCCAGCCTCCCGAACAAGCCGGTTTCCGAAAAGGCTATAGTACCGTAGACCACATACACGCATTACGGCAGGTTAAACAGAAGACCGAAGAGTATAACCTACCTCTTTGTTTAGCGTTTGTGGACTACGAGAAAGCCTTCGATTCGATTGAGACCTGGGCTGTACTACAGTCTCTCCAGCGGTGCCAAGTAGACTACCGGTACATCGAAGTGTTGAAGTGTTTGTATGAAAACGCCACTATGTCAGTTCGACTGCAGGATCAGAATTCGAAACCTATCCTGTTGCGGCGGGGAGTCAGACAAGGAGATGTTATCTCCCCTAAACTGTTCACCGCTGCACTGGAAGATGTTTTGAAGGTTCTGGACTGGGAAGGACTAGGCATCAACATAAACGGCGAGTACATCACCCACCTTTGATTTGCCGACGACATAGTAGTCTTGGCTGAGACCATGGAGGACCTCCGTGCGATGGTCGATGACCTCAGTAAAGCCTCTGAACGAGTTGGTCTTAGAATGAACATGGACAAGACGAAGATTATGTCGAACGTCCATGTAGTGCCAACTCCCGTGAAGATCAGAGACTATACGCTTGAAATTTTTGAAGATTATGTTTACCTGGGACATACAATCCAGTTAGGTAGATCCAATTTCGAGAAAGAGGTCAATCGTCGAATCCAACTCGGCTGGGCAGCGTTCGGGAAGCTACGTAACATATTCTCGTCCAAGAGACCGCAGTGTCTCAAGACGAAAGTCTTTGACTAGTGTGTGTTGCCAGTGATTATATATGGAGCTGAGACGTGGTCGCTAACTATGGGCCTCATAAGTAAGCTCAAAGTCACTCAAAGGGCAATGGAGAGGGCTATGCTCGGAGTTTCTCTGCGTGATCGAATCAGAAATGAGGAGATCCGCAGGAGAACCAAAGTCACCGACATAGCCAGAAGAATAGCTAGACTTAAGTGGCAGTGGGCTGGCCACGTAGCTCGTAGAACAGATGGCCGACGGGGTCAAAGAGTTCTCGAGTGGCGGCCACGTACCGGAAGACGCAACGTGGGCAGACCGTTTTTTTTTTTTTTTTTTTTTAACGTGGAGGAACCCTGCATGGGTACACACCCGCCCGGGGGGACGAGTGGTTATGTGAGACTCTTACTCACTAAACCTCCACCAGGTGTACCATCAGCCGCCAAAATGGGGCGAAACGGGATCGCGGTAGCAACAACCGCGTCGCCCTGGCGGCCGGTCCCCATCGGGCCTCCGGCGCCAAATAGAGACAGTCTGGTACAACCCCAACTGTCTCCCAGACAGCTGAACCAGTGCAATGGAAAGACGGGCCCCCCGACCCATCTCCCCTTGGTTCAGCAAGGGTGGAAGGAAGAGGCAATAAGCGCCCCCACCTATAACCCAACGTCTACGCACGACACCTACGATGGTGTAGGCGCTGGTGGTGCCCTGCCTTTCATGGGAGGCGGCCTACATTTGGCGCCCCCCCTATGATGTTCCGCTGACCTTCCAGCATCAGCACACAAGGCACAGTGCAGCTTTACAGCTGCGCACTGTAGTGCATTGTGGCCAGGCTGCCCGCACCGGAAGCAAAGCGCTCCCCGGTCAATTGCCGACTGGCAAACGGGCCGAGTGTGGCCCACGTCTAGGCACTGGTAGCACCTCAGAGGTCCGTCCTCTAATAAGCGGACGCGAGCCGCACTCCAACCAACCAGAAGTCGCCCCGCCTCCAACAGCGCTTTGGTGGCAACGGCTGGGGGCGACAAGTGGATCGCTCCACTGCCTCTCCCATAGGGGCGTATCTCACCTGCCCTAATAAGGGCTGGCTCACAGCCACCCTTAGCCGCAGCCGCTGAGGTGACTTCAGCCACCGACACCGTCTCGTCGAGACCAACCACTCGGACATTCGCCCTCTTTACTGGTATGGCCACAGTGGCCACCTCCGCCAACGCCTGTTGGAGCTTCTGCGCCAACCCATCAGCCTGCTCCGGACCACGGGCGCCAGGGATCTCAATGATCCTAGAGCCCGTGGCCGCGGGACGAAGCGACAAGTTGGTAATGCCTAGCTCCGCTAGCGCGTCCCGATTCACCCCCATGAGGGCCGCCTTGTAGGTCACTCCCCTCTCCACCGCCTCAGGCCGCAGTGTAACAATCACCGCAGCCGATCGGGGCGTCGAGGGAAGTTTCCTCTTGGGCTTTGCTCCGGGCACCTTCTTATGAGAAGCGGTTGCCTTTACTACAGACGGTGCCGCAACTGATACCTTCTTGGCTTTGCGCCTACGGCGACGGGCCACAGTGGTCCATCCGTCATCGTCAGGTCCCAAAACGGGAACAGGGTCGGAGGCCGGAGTGGCAACGGCGTTTACCGCAGATGAGAGCGGTGCCCACTCCATTTCCAGGGGATTTGCAGGCTTGCGTCCCGCGGTCTTCTGCCTAGCAGGCTTGGACACTGCGGAACCCGAAGGAGCCTGTCTGTCCGCAGCCAAGGGTGGGCGGATCACCTTGGCGGGCAGGAGAAGGTCCTCCAAGGCCTCTATGCGGGCGGTAATAACCTCCCCCATAGACACCCGAAGTGATCGCTCCATGCTCACCATGTGATCCGCCAGAACGTCGGTCAGAGATTTCGGCAGGGATTCAGGTTCCCGGCGTGGAGCCTCTGATTGCAGCTGTGGCACTGATGGTGGTGCTGCTGCCGAACTACGCAGACCGGCAAGCTCCGCCTTGAGTTCCCCGACCTCTTGACGGAGCCTCCGCGTCTCTCTATGCAGGATGAGAGTTTCACTCGCCATAGTGCGAGTAAGGGCAGTAGATGTTACTTCCTGCAAAGTCCAGGCCGCCTCCTTCAGAGACTTGATGAACGTACCCTTGAGGTTGCCAGATTTCTTGGCAACCTCAAGAATCTCGTCCACCTTCTCCTTGGCAAGCGCCCTGAGCCTCGCAGGATCGAGGAATTCAATGCCCTCGAGCACCTCCACATCCGCCTCGTCACATGCCTCGGCACTGCATGGTGGTTCGACAAGGGGACAGTGTGCTGACCCACTTGCCTCACCAACGGCTGTGGCACGAGTCACACCTGCAGAGGCGCCCGGGCTTGATGTTTTTCCCCTTCGCGCTGTGGTAACTTTGCTGGGAGTCAACTCATCCCCAATAACCGCATCAACTAAAAGCGACCGTTTCCGGTCAGCTGGTGAGCTGCTAGAACCACTTGTCCAATGCTGGACCGCAAATCGATCCAGCGCCGGATCCTTCTCCAGGACCACAGTGGGCCCATCGGTTGTCCGTCTATCCAAAGCCAAAGTCGAAGTTTTTATCTCGTCATCTTTTGTCCTATTGCCTGCCAAAGTTGTCGTGTTTTTCCCTGAATCTTGCAAAATTTTGCCCCCCCCCCAGAAAACGTGGGGCAGCCCGAGCTACGCTCGGGGAGGGATTCTCCCTTGCGGGTACCCTCCTGGGGTAATATAATCTTTAATTTTGCCTTGTCCATTCTTATCGTTTACTTCCATCAGTTTGCGGTACGCCTGCCGGGACCGGTATGAAACAACCGAACCCGCCAGCCGCTATCCGGAACTGGGCCCTTGGGGCTCAAACTGAGCCCTCATCGGCCCCAGCCCGCGCACATGCCACACCCAGGAGTTTTAAGGCTCTCCAGCCGGCGCTCCTCCATAGTTCCCTCTGATAAGCAGAGGGATACATGGAGGAGCGCGTCAGGTATCAGCCGTCGACCAGAGTGGTCGACGTTGTCCGGGGTGCACCACGAGGAGGTTCCTGACATCGCACCCCAACGCGGGCAGACCCGCCACAAGGTGGACCGACGACCTGGTAAAGGTTGCGGGAAGCCGCTGGATGCGGACAGCACAGGACCGGTCGTTGTGGCGATCTTTGGGGGAAGCCTATGTCCAACAGTGGACGTCTTCCGGCTGACATGATGATGATGATGATGAAAAACGGTGTACTGATGTTATCTATCGCATCATACTATCACAGCATAAAAGAAAAAAATATATATACATTTAACCAATTCTTATCCAGTTATTTTATGTCTATCAATCCGAATACTTCCGAAAGGGTTGTATGTAATTAAAATTCAGTCGAGCTTTGGCTCTGTTAGCGGCATATAAATCAGACCAGACAATGTTTGCCTCGGTCCCCTCCTATTGAGATTTCACAAGCTATAGAATAATCTTTGATATATTTTCTTTTGAATTAACATCTATTGTATTAGCATGATGAATATGGATGATGGTAGGATATTTTCTAATCCTTGTTTGATTAGCTACAAACCTCAATAAAATTGTAAATCTAAGCAATATTAGAATAATGCGCCAGTTCTTGTCGACGATAAGATTCTTCACGAACTGATGTTACTGTTTTTAAGTTTTATAAATGCCGTCTCAAGACCTTAACTAAATAATATGTATTTTATATAGAAATACAACTTAATGTTAACGCTTAGAACTGTCATACGGAATTTTTGTTAAGATTAAAAAAAATGAAATACGTACTACATAAAGATTTATTTATTAATTTTTAAAAGCTCACTTTTTTATAGAATTATAAATACACAATAACTAAGAATTATAAGTGGCACCACGGAGAACTAATAGAGATATGGTGCTCGCGAAATTAATAAGAACGTCTTACTAGGGACCGCGCCCTTCGCTATATTTATAAAGACAAAGTGCATAATGGCACTTATCATGGTTTTTACTAATAGTTAACGTATATACAGTGGTGGTCATATAATTAGAAACACTTCTTATGAATAAAGAAAATATAAATTCAACGTACAAACGTTCGTAAAAAATATACACATTCAATAATTAATAATCATGCAATAATATAGCCGCTCAAATAAAAAAACTCATTAAATGCATAAAATATTGTTAGGTCCGTGGGTAATAAGATGCCGTAGTGACACTCAAAAGTAATTTATTCGTACTCAGCTAATACAAATTAAAAAGATAAAAAAAAACAATAATAGAACAAAACAAACGCATAAATCGTCCACCGAAAATTCTCACAGAATAACCCTGTAGGCACTTGCAGAATAACACTGTTTGTTTCTCTCTTATTTCGCTTCTTGTTGTCGCTGCGCTTTCGAATTTATAACTGCCGCGTCTCGCAAATCAGCTCCCTTATATATCTAAATGACTCGATCCCGAAATCTCTGGAAGGTCCCGGAACTCTTAACATCTTGTAAACAACTTACGTCATCGCTTTTTAAAACGAAGGGAACTTTTAATTTATTGCCCATTGTTTGCTGACAGTTTTAGCGATAAGACTTTCTATGTGTGTGTCGTTGAACCTAAGATTATACGTCACACGACTGCACTATGATAAATTCACGATGTTTATGGACGGTTCTAGAAATTTCGAGAAAGATGATTTTTTTTTCTATTTCTTTATGTTCAAGCCGTAGCAATATAAAACATATTTTACTTTTAATTACAAAATGAGTCTTACACATGTAGGAGTTTATTTTCTGTTACTGGAAAAAGTAAAAAAGCATCCATAGCTCGTTCTTTTTTTGAAATTGGAGAATAAAATTTCTTTTTTACTTTTTCTATTATTTTGGCGGCAATCCTAAATTTAATATGAATTTAATTTTGTTCAAAATGGGCAAAAATAAAAGTTGTGACGCGTCAACTAGGCAAATAATTGTTAATTTACATATAGATCATAAGTGGACATACAGAAGAATAGCTGAGCTTTTAAATTGTTATGTTAAGAAAATTTTTAATGCAATTGATTATTATAAAACACATGGAACTGTTGAAAATGTTCTTAGAAAGGCTCGGCCAAGAAAAACCTCTCCCAGAGAAGATACGCTAATCGTTGGTGTTGCTTTAAAGACCCAAGTACAGGCTCCAACCCGATTAAAAATGAAGTTTTTTCTCCTGATAATCCGAGAAACATGTCGTCAAGACTGATACGCCGAAGATTAGTGGACGCTAAATTGTTTGGAAGAATCTCTCGAAAGGTACCGCGTCGTACCAAGAACACCGAGAGAAGCGATAATTATTCGCTAAAAAATATGTTAATTGGACGGTACGAGAATGGCAAAAGTGTTATTTTCAGATGAAACAAAAATAAATACGATAAATATCGATGAAAAGCGCTATGTTAGACGTCATGTAAACAATGCTTTTAATTATAAATACACAAGGAGTATAGTCTAGCACGGTGGTGATAACATTAAAGTTTGGGGGTGTTTTTCCGGATGTGGAGTTGGACCCGTTCAGAAGATTGAAGTTACAATGGATCAATGGCAATACAAAAATATCTTAGAGCACACAATGATTGTCTACTGGGACGATAATTTGCCTGTAACCTGGAACTTTCAGCATGACAATGACCCTAAACACACGGTCAATAGCGTCAAATGTTTCCTTAGCGAACAGCGTATATCTGTTTAAGATTGACCAGCAAATAGTCCGGATTAAAACCCGATAGAAAATCTCTGGTATATTGTTAAAAACCAAAGTCTCAAACAAACGTAACACCAGTCAAAACGAACTATATGAAGCATTTGCATGGAATTCAATCCCCCTAGAAAAATATATGAAATTGATTGAATTAATGCCACGTCGTTGCAGTGCTGTTGAAAATAAAGGAAATGCCACTAAATATTAATTATAACTATTGGTAGGCTGTGGATAGTAGCTATTTCGTCAAATTTAAAAACAAAATAAAACAATATTTTAATAGCACACATCGTAGGATTTAAAGCTTAAAAGTATCCTTATCTTATTGTTGTTAATTACTATGTCTTTTTTTCTCTTTACCTCAGATGTTATTTGTTATTATATGTTTTTGTTTATGTTTTTACGTACTACATATAACTAATTTATTGCGACTTGAAATGCGTGTTATGAGTGTTCAAGTGTGAGTGTGAGTGAATCATAATAATAATAAAAATAACAATACTAATTACTAAAACTTAAAAAAGTATTGCTTTTTATACTTTTTTGTTGTTGTTTCTCATTAGTTGACCATTATTGTTCATACCATAAAACTGATTTAAATGTTTGTCCATAATGTAATATTGAAACTACACTTGTGAAATGGGATTCTAATCTGCTAATTATACGACCACCACTGTATATAACAGAACGTTCTTAAAAGCGATCTAGTAGATTAAACGCATAATTATGGATTATAGATCTACTATAACCCAAAGCATTTAGGCGTGAAGATTATTTTAAATTATAGACTTGATTAGAGTCATTAACGCAGTTGACACTATCATTAGCTTCTCCAAAGATTCAGTAGTAGGCACCTGGATATCATTAAAATTTATCGAGTATAACTTTATTTGTTTGAATTTAGGTGAGTGTTCTACATTGTCTATTTTTGATATCTTGATAATTTCCTTAATTAATGAAAACATCTTTGAAAACATTTTTTTATCGTTATAGGTTTGGCGTAGTGGCCACAATTTCACCTGATGTTAAGTGATGATATAGCCCAAGATGTGAACACGCTACACCTAGTGAAAGACTGGCTCTCAAGTGCAGCTGCAGGCACACACCTATTGGTGCTTGGCTACCACCATACTATAGTTTTCTCACGATGTTTTTTCTTCACCGAAAGCTCAGGCTCATTGCACGGATTCGAAATCACGTCAATCGACGCGATGTCGTACACGCTACCATTGAGCCATCATTGCTTCCAAATGTGGGAGCTTTTGAGTGTATTTATCATTTAAAAAAACATGTTTACAATACAAAAAATTATTACCACTCTCAAACAATCTAATCATTAAATAGGTAAATACAAAGATAATTCTCTTTTTTTTTTTTAATTTACTTTTTTTCAACATGATCTCTTTGTATAAGTACTCCTTTGCCTTTTTCTAATTCTTCTTCGACTGTTTCTTCAGAACCTTCGTTAACTCCAAAATATTTCTTATACATATCACGGAACTGAGCGTATTTGTCTCTTGCGTTATCCTTTCCTGCTGATTCAGGTGTATCATACTTATGACCGCAATAGCAAACGTGGTCCTTTCCGCAGAAAGCTGGTTTACCGAGCTTCATGCATCCTCTTATACATTTCCTAGCAACTTCAAGGTTTGGGCAGAAGTGTGCAATGTGATGTCTTAATGTTGATCGGTCTTCCTGTTTATTTCTTGAATGTAATAAAGCTGTTGATTATAAAAAACATATAACTAGTAATCTATAAAAAAAAAAAAAAAAGTTTATACAAAAGACAGAAGAAGAAAGCCTGTCAGTAAATCATTTTAAATTCATAATTTATCTGTAATTCTTGTTTTTTTTGTTATATAGATTTATTGTATTTAAAATTTCGTTACAAACTATATAAATGCGCGTGGTTGAATATGTCGTGGTGATCGAATAGTTAAGATCGGTGGAATATCCATTCGATATCCGCAGATCCGCAGATATCCTGATATATACCAATCGATTGTTCAGAATTCATGTACATAAACTATTTTAAAATGGTAACCCATAGGCTGCCGGTAAATAAAAACAAGGCTTCAAGTTGTAAATCTGACGCCAAACATCAATATCCAATAGGCAAGTGCACCAATAGCTGCACTTGAGAGCCAGTCAACTCTCTATAATTTTTTTACATTTTTTTTATTTGTTTATCTAAAGGGATCCTATTAAACCTCTGGAGTTTGTCTTAGCATGCCATAACATAAGGAATTATTAAACGCGCTGTTTGTAATATAGGTATGGTATAAGTGAAACGTTCAGTTAATATTTTATTGTTATTTTATAACCTTATATATTGGGAAACATCGTCACTTAACATCAGATGAGATTGTGGCCATAACGCGAAAACCTATAAACAATAAAAAAGGTCAAACAGTGGACTTTAATATTAAGTTATAAAAAATATAGATACGCACGTAAGAAGTTCTTTGGCGTAATAATATAAAAATAACAAAAAAAAGGTTACGTGAAGCCTTCAGAAAAAAATTTTTTTTAAAAATTATTTTTAATTCTCCTAAATCAGCGGGATTCGAACTATTGACCACTTGTGCGTACTGTCTAGTCTTCTCACACCACTAGGCCAATCCGACGACGACCACAATCATGAAAATCAGGACTTGCATTAACCTTGCATAATGTAAATGTATTCTATCTTATTCTCTCATAGGCTAAATCCTATAGATGTATACGGTTGTCTCTTTTTTACTGTTGTTTTTTCGTTTCATCAAGATTCAAATCACAAGAAAGAAGTTTTTATTTCAAAAAAAGCCTGCTTGCTAGCAACATCATATATATGACATACACAAAATAAATAAAAGGCAGTACAATGAATTTATAATATTATCATTAGTGACTAACTTCATCATGTCACACTGCCGACATGTGATGCGCGCGCCAAAAGAAGTACCTACGACATCAAAAAGTTATGTCTACTTACCTAAAATTTATTAAATGTAAACATAATAAAACATTTAATGACGTATTTATAATTTCGAACGTAAAAATCTTACCTTCAACAGATTTTTTAAAGAAGAAACAAGATAGAGTTAATTTAGTAATACTCATATTCAAGCTTACGGGGCATTTCCGTGTAATCGTCAAAATCAGAAAATCGGTTATCCTTAGAATCAACTTGGAAATGCGGTATTTCATCTAAAAAAAAAGAAAAGCATTACATTATTTAATTATTGTTTATCCCAAATTTCTTTGTTACTTCCACTTGCAAAGATAAAAAACACATACAACACACACACAGACAACACACAAACATAATAACACACACAGAACATATTATCATCTTTATTATTGTTATGATTTTAATTTATCTAGGACATTTATTTAAATTCAAATATTTTATGTTGTAGGTAGCTGAAACTACTATTCATCTATTGCAAGCGGAAGTAGCAAACAAATTTCGGATAAATGTTTACGACGGATTTTCGCAAAATAACGCCTTTGTCAATTAAAACTATGATTTGTTACCTTCAAGTGTTCCATAGTGCGGTTTTTAATCCCATGGAATAATTTGACAATCACTAATGTCAAACTTGAAAATAATGTTGCCACACTAATTTTTGTAGTGTTGTGTTACCATATATTTTTTGTAAAGACTTTAAATACTGAATTGAGGGTTTTTATTTATTACTTGTATTTTTTATATCATTCAACATACCTAATAATTTACTATTAAGTTCATAAGGGTAATAAATATACTTATGTCGAATTACTTACAGTAATTCAACAAATAAAACGTTTCGGATGACCCACAACAGACACGATTTTGTCTACCTTATTCGACTTTCACCGTTGGTGAGTACGATGTTTTTTTTTTCAAAAAGTAATTTTTCTAATATCTCGATGGTTTTAAGATTAGTGTTGATTGATACACATCACTATTTTTAAAATCCAGTAACTAGCAACACATTAAATGTCATTTTACTCAGTTGAAATAAAAAACGTACTGTTGATGATTCCATAATTGTTGTATAATTAAGTAAGCGGCCGATTTTAAGCTTACGTTACGGCATAGCTTTCTCCACTCGCAGTTCTATTTTCAACATTAAATAAAAATTATTAATAATTGAAATGAAATGCAGTTGACATTTTTTTTTGAAATTTTCTCTTCCTTCAATATTTTCATATTATTTATTTCTCTAGCACCAATAGTCTGTGTGTAATTTGTAAAAAAAAAACTAGACCCCTTTTTTAATCTTTAATTATTTATGAGCGGGTTTTAAATTTTCAAGCATTTCGATTTAATACGTTTTTAATGTGTTGACTAGACTATATTATGACTTTAATTGCTATTAAATAATTTTATAATATAACTTGAAAGAAAAATATTCAAAGGTGATATTGCTGTCCTTATCAATACGTAATTCATACTGTGGCCACATAAAGAATGAAATCAAGAATATTTGATAAAAAAATTATTCATTCAGTCGCAGAAGTTGTCCATTATCCATTTTCACACGGATGGTACTGTCTGAATATACACTAATATTTTGTGGTTTAACCAGTTCGGCCACAAACGAAAGCCTTCTTCACTAAAAGGTGTTAATTTTATTAGAATTTACCATGAAAAGATTTCGGTTTCAAACAAATACACCTCCCATTCAAGCAGGCGTGGTTGATTCCGCATTTTTCCTCACAAAGGAACTTCTTCGCCTGACTGTCACAATCTTCATCATTGTGTATGTAATAAATCGAATCTGCAACTGTAAGAAAAACGTGTATGAATATTTTTTTATTGTAAAAAGAAACAGACAGACTTGCATTCTACTTGATTTTAAATGGCCATTACAACTTATAGCTATGTAAAAAGTTATCTCAAGAAGGAAACCCCGTACGGAGAGAGCCATACGTGGTATCTTTGTGAAGGAATATTGGTAGAACTTGTGGTATGTTCAACTGTGGAAGCACCTACTGCCACATCTATTTCTGTTGCAAAGCAATAGTGCTGGCTACAAACCTACAAACCACTCACAATTGAATAGTAAGAAAGTTTTCTAATTTGAGACATAAGTATCTTATCACTACGTAGTAAGGATTTTTTAAGCGAGTGAAAATGTTTTGTCTGCTTCCCCTGCTCGAAAGACGGAAGAAAAAAATGTTTATTGTGGGTGATACTTAGAAGCTCTTTTTAAGATCGACATTTATGTAGAACATTAATTTGATATATCTCTTATGGTTTAATCAGCGTAAGCTATTTAAGAGAACCAAAAGCGCCTTTTTTCCGTATTGGTTCACTTTTATCATAACTGCTTATTTCGTATGGTACTTTACCTTACAAAATATATCCTATAATCTGACCTGATAACATAGACATGAACTAAAAAAAGAACCATTACAATCGGATAAATGGTTTTCTCGCGAAAAGAACATAAACGGACAGACAGACAGAGAGCCGTTGAGTTTTATAATATGTACAGCTATAGAAGAAGATATGGCAAACAACTATACAGCCCGCCTAATGGTAAGCGGATATCGTAGCCTATGGACGCTTATAATACCATAGGTATCATCTAGCGCGTTGCCTACCTTGAACTCTCCTACCCCAAAGGAGCTCTGGAAACCCTATTCACCGCAGGAAAAAAAACAAGGTTATTTAGCTATGAAATTCTGTAGGGTAGAGGAATTCCACCAGTCGGGCTGCCCCAATTAGAGAGAAATTTCCAAAGATATTTCTTTTTTTTAGGTTCTCGGTTACCTCTTCTCGGGTTCCTACTTACAAGTATTTTAATTTAGTTGGAAAATATAGTTTTAAATGTAGACAAATGCGTTTATACAAGCTAGTTTCATATATTCTTCTATTTCACACAGAAAACCACCTTATAAATAATATTAGCAATTTTGTACAAGAGCGAAAATTGTTTGGTGTGTCTTAATCGAATAGTTTTAATTAATAATCGAAAAGTCATCATCACCTTTAAGATACGAATCATTCAAATTTATATCTCAATTTTATATACCTAATACATTTCAATATTTTTGAATATGAAATTTGAACGACTGTTACAATTATTATGATGTTATGATATTTATTATACTTACAGTTTGGAAATATTTAATTTAGGCGAAAAAAAATGGATAAAAAATTACTTACAATTAAATTAAAATGATTTAATTTTGTGTTATATAACAACACTTGATATGTGAAATTCTCTCTAATAGAACATATCTATGTATTACAAAATAATTAAGTAAATTTTCATTGATTAGTAAGTCTGTGCGTTTGAATTTTCCTGTAAGTATAATAAAATAATAAAAATAATAAGTATTCATCCCCTTACTAACATCATTCATAAAAACATAACAACTTACATGTCCAAGTTATACACAAAAAAACCAATCCGCTGACGAAGCAGGAATTTTCCGTTAACATTTTCCTCTGCCCGATCGCAGTCTGACTGTACAAAACGAGCGTTGTGAAATGAGATTTTTAATTGATTTTGCACAGGTATCGGAATAATAGATTGATTAACTCCACACGATCTAATCTCAGAATCCACTATCAGCTTATTATTAACCACACAAAACTGATTATTCAAGCACACTAACTTATACTCGATAAAATAAGATAGCTAACAATGTTAGTGAAAATATACACAATTATTTAACGCCATACTGAAACTAGGACGCAATTAATAATTTTATCTTATTAAAAAAATATTTACACTAATTTCATATATAAATTGTGCGATTTTATCAATACAGGTTGGTATGTATTATATGTGCCTTGTATATTTCATAAGCAGCTATCTATAAAGAAGTATTGTTCTGACAATAAAAACGACAAAAATCAATTAAACATCGCTTGATACTCTATAAAGGTGAAAATTAATGTCGACTTAAATGTATTGTTCTAGTTGCATTTGAAGAAAACAATACATAAAGACACAACTGTATAAACACCTAAAGTTAAACCAATACATAGGTATTGTTATAAGTAGATATTACAAAGGTCATGAACATGTTTTATGATGTATAATTTTTGTTTAAAAATTTTCTACCATTGTTAAGTAAATAATTTTCATGTTCATATTACACAATACATTATTATTATTATTAATACATAGTATTAATACCAGCTGTGCCCCAGGGTTTCACTCAAGTAAAATTTATTCGGCCAATTCCCCACATTATCGTCGCGAATACACCCTTATAGCATAACGGTATTCTCACTTCCCTTACTTACCTACAGCCTGCCAAATTTCTAGGCAGTCAAGGTTACTGCACCACTTTCTAGAGTCACATCTGAAGTTATATAACTTATACTAATCTTCCTCAGTAAATCTTTGCATAGTATAAAATGAAGTCGCTTCTGCTGTGTGTTCGCTTAGATCTTTTAAACTATTCAACAGATTTTAATGCAGTTTTGATTAATATATAGAGTGATTCAAGAATAAGGTTTATATTTATAATACATACATATTATAGTACAAAAAGGCCGAAAAATTCAAAACTTTGTAATGTGATATCGTAACAAACATATTTTTGTGCGCTTAAATCGAAAACGCTGGCTAAACATAACGAGATAGATCAAATTAATGTTCTACGAAATTTGATATCTTAAAAAAATCGATAAAAAGCCCATATACATACCATATATATATATATATATTTCACACTGCCCCATATAAGTATCTACAATGCACCCGTGCGAAGCCGGGGCGGGTCGCTAGTACTCTACAAAACATTTTTTTTTTAAATCTGACTGGTATTTACGGAGTTTTATCGCAAACAAGGAAAAAAACTCTTGAACTTCATAATATTAGTATAGATTTATATAAATTGAAAAGATAACTAGTACATGCAAGGTGGAAACCAGTTTAAAGTCTTATAAATCAGTCAGAAACAAACAACGGCGCAACGCTCCTGTGGAACGCTTCAAGCTGGCATCAAACAATGCCAAGTTAACTCCAATTACAGGAAACTCTAAACGAGACCCGAGTGGGTAAAACTTCATTTCCTTACTTATAGAAAGTGAAGTAAGCTTCTGTTGCTTGTGACATAAATGAGAGCGATACGCAAAGCAACATTTTATTATTTAATTAAATATTACTTCACTAATACGTTATGGAAAAATGATGAGAGTGAATTTTTACGATGTGTGCGCAAATTGTTTCGAAAAGTATGGGTACACTATAAAGTTGCTTGCTAATTCTATTGTTTCATTTTGGTGAATAAGTCACGTAATATCGACTGTGACTATTTAAATAAATATAAATTCTAACGCGTGTAAATTAGTACACATATCCACTTTCTTTTAATCGTAGCACGACTAAGTGAAAGCTATGATGTCCTGATGGTAACCATAGTGCAATTCAAAAACAATAGCGACCACCGAGAGATCTATAGTCCATCGTCAGTCACACGGTCAAACATCTATAGTATATATAATATGTATGAAGAAATTTATACGGCACCGGGCCGGGGCCGGAACCGGCCCCAACTGGGACACGGTCAAACATCAACAGTATAATTTTGTATGCAGTAATTCATGCTACACCGGGCCGGGGCCGGAACGGGCCCCAACTGGGACACGGTCAAACATCAACAGTATAATTTTGTATGCAGTATTTCATGCTACACCGGGCCGGGGCCCGGGCAGTTTTTTCAGTTTTTTTAGAGTTGATTCATATTAGCACAGAGTCGAAGCACTTCAAAGCATCAAATTTACAATAATTGCATGAATGCGCATATCTTCTAATGAATTCGCACATTTTTATGTATAGCAGTGATGGATATGCAGTTACCGCAGATGTGGTTCGCATAATAGGTGCTTGAGTCCACACATGTGCACCAATCAGTACTGGTAGCTGGTATATGTGCACCAAACAGTGCTGGTAGCTGGTTGGCACATGTATTCCATAGTATGCATGGTAATTTGTCTTTTTTAAATCTCGATGGATATATATAGATGGATATATAACATCTATATTATAATTTTGTATGGAGTAATTAATACTACATTGGGCCGGGGTCGGGCCAAGCGCCGGCCTAGACATGGTTAAACATCTATAGTATACTTTTGTATTAAGTAATTCATGCTACACCGGGCCGGGGCCGGCCGGGGCCATACAAAATTTATAGTTGTAATAGTCGACCAATGTATAAAATGTCTTCAGAGAAGTAAATAAATAGCAAAATTTAGTACAAACTCCATTGAAAATTACTTAAAGCTCCCTTGTAAGTCTACATATTGTGATGCGCAACTATGGAACCCTCCCTACACTACGCGAGGTCCGACGCGCACTTGTGAAATTTTTGTTCATATACATGTTTTTTCTTGCGCTGTATTATTTCCACTGCGCTGTTTATCAGATTTTTAATATTATTCTACGATCTAAGGTTAATGTTTATCATCATGTAATCGCTCTGCTTTTGGTCTTTAAGGCACACGTCATAGTAACGACGTCCTTAATGAACTCTCCCTGGAAATTGGTAGAAAAGTTCCGAACTAGTCCACTGAAGTTTGGGCATTAACATTCTTTGAATATTTATTAAAAACTGCTCAAGTGCTTATTTAATTTGTCGAAAGATTTTTTGTATATTATTTTGTACGTGTCTCGAACCGTGACCATATGTTAAATAATGTATTGAATATTCTGATTTAGTAAGCCATCGCCCGCGGTACCATCACTTCCGCTGCTTAAGCCTAGATCCCATCATCCAGACTTATATTTTTTTAAGTATACTTAGAAAAAAATTTAAATAACATATACGCATATTATTAATCTTAGCTGTGCCTGCGACTTCGACCGCGTGGAATTTTGTGTATGAAAAACAGCGATAAGAAAAGAAACTAATGTGTAGTGAAATTCATCATTGGCTACTTAACTGTGGCTTTGTGAATGTCTCGGATTCCTGAGACGCAGCGTGGAGGTATTCACAGTTAGCTGTCAGCCGTGCCTCATGCTCTTCACTATTTTCGATTGATCGCTATTCCGTCATAGGTCTACGCTTTGAATTCAATCTAATACATCATTCCCTACATGTTTATGGCGAGCGTAATTTTTTTCTTACTATCACGTTCAGCATCAAATCTCACTTATCCGTATTCTCTAGTTATGGTATACTGAAAAAATCCTGTCCACTTTCTATCAGACATTTTATTTAAATACAAATTACGATACAATACAGTCCGTCGTGGTGGTCGAGTGGTTTAGACCGGCGGATTATCGATTCGATGTCCGCAGGTTTGATCTCCGGCACGTACCAGCGAAGTTTTCGGAGTTTGCAAACATTAACTAATTCAATTTGGTAGCTCTATTGGCTGACGGTTAAGGCAAATGTCGTGAGTAAACCTGAGCACGGTTGAGAAATGTTCTTTTAGTATCCAATGTATGTGGGATAAATACTGTCAATTTCTTGGTGTTTAAATTCGGCAATACGTCACATCGTGTACTGGTGTGGTGATTAAGTACCTTCCCTTAGAAAGACGCCTTTGCGTTGTAGTGGGACTCTCACAGACTGATATTATTCGTTCGTTCGTAGGTTATAAAGTTAAATCACAAAATTCATTTGAAATCCACTTCATAACGCAATAAATCAAAAACTCTTTGGGAATACCCAAATTAAATTGTTTTTATTATTAACTGACATTATAAACAAAACGTGAAAGTCTTACTCTACGCCTATTTAAGGTTAATACAAAAATTTTAGATTTTTGGTTTATTTTAGTATAATTTATAAAAAATCTTGATAATGCAAAAAACACCAATCAACGACATCTATCGTAAAATATTTAAACATAATATAAAAACAGTTTATTGCTATTAAAATTTACGTGAAGATAAAATAATTTGGATTAATTCGTATAACTTCTACTTTATCTCACTATAGGTATTACAAACATATTCATATTCCATACATTCTTTTTTATATATACATAACTTTAACGCAATTTATATGCCATACTTAAATAACCCCTATACGTGTAAAAATGCATCCTAAATATTGCTACAGACTATAAACTACAATGGTACCACATTTCATCAAATTGAATCCAGTGGTTTCTGCGTGGCTTACAAATTCAATGATTGACAGACAGGCAGATCGACAGTTAGACATTTGTTTTAAACTGTCGAAATGTTTTCTGTGCATGAATCTATACCCCTCCGTAGTATTTTTCTGAAATATCTATATTATCGGGTGGTGGCTCTTTCGTGTTCAAGTGTTGCGAATGCAATAGACGTGGCGTGGTCATTAAGAAGTGAGAATCGTCTTAGAAAGGGCCTTGTCATGTTGAGTAATATTGTTATTGTGTGAATTACAGTTTTAAGAAATACATAGATTTTAGTCATATATATTGCTTTCTTTTTTGACTCTACTGTTTTATTATAAGTAGGCATAGATGTGTATAAATACATAGTTCGATCGGATGGACAGTTAATTTATTACATCCTTCACGAAATTTTAAAAAACTAGAACTACTAAGATTTGACGTCTTTACCAATATTTAAATCCTTTTTTTTTTAAATATACAACTAAGTTGGCAAACAAGCAAGAAGCTTTGGAAGCCCTACTAACCTCAAAAACACAAGACAAGTTTAGTTGACTGCGATCTTCTGTGGGGTGGAGGTATTCCACCAGTCGGACTGCCCCAAGTAGAGAGAAATTTCTCAGTGCCCTACCTCTTTTAGCTTAGCTCTCTTATCTTATGCGTCTATAGTAAATATATACTACATTTTTCATGAAGTCCAGCTAACCTCGAAGCTAACAACACCAGTTTCAAATCACAATAGGAGCTGAAAACACAACATAGCTTATATATAAGGGTATACCTCAATTATATTTTAATAAAGGAAGTTAAATGGAAAGCTTTTTCAACAATTTAAAGCCAGTATAAAATTCCTTTAGTATAAACTTGATTATGATCAGCTAACAATATAATTAATATTGTAATTCTATACTGATCATTGGCAGTGTAGGAGTTGCTGAGTAAATAAAATAAGAAGTTTGATACTCCATCAAACCTTGATACCGATGTCAACAAGGAACCCTTATAGATTCGCCATGTCCGTCTGTCTGTCCGCGGCTTAGCTCAGATATTCTTAGTACTAGAAAGCTGTAATTTGGTAAACACATTAATCACACCTACAAAGTCGTAAAATAAAATCTTGAAAGTAAGTTTCTTTTGGTTACACGTAGGTTAGGGGTCAAGCAAAGTAGGGATATTTTTTTAAGCTATTCCATAGTGGCTTCGGAGTCACAGTTTTACGGTAACATCCATCTCGACACGAACTAAAAAGTTCTCTATGTCTTATCTTCGTCGTACCGTGAAAATGTGGAACCATCTCCCGGCCAATGTGTTCCCTCCTTCTTATGACATCGGGTCCTTCAAGCGTAACGTTAAGAGATATTTATGAAGGCCGGCATGACAGCAGCGACCGCCAATGAATTTTGATCTCTGGGTGATCGCCGTTGTATTTGGATTGTACTGTGCCTATCATCAGGGGCACTAAAGTCAATGTGCCAATAGACAAAAAAATGGTGATAAAATCATCACGTTGACTCTCTTTTTGTATGCCGCGTTGCGGGATCATCCTATGTATTTTATATCCAGATATGGAGACCATGCAGGCCGGTATGGCAATGATGTTCTGTGCTTAACATAAGGCATAGTGACGTCACATATATATAGTTTAAGTGAATACTACAAAATTTATCTGAGCTTGCTCTTGAAGCATAAGCGTAAATTTAAACGGTTATTCATTGTATGTAACCGTACCATGAATCGTTTATGAATTGCAAAAGGGAACGAACGAACTTTGGAAAGTAATCAGAACAAAACTAATTTCAGAGCCTCTGTTGGTTGTCGCCTCAACAGAGTTGTAACGTTTGTTTGGTAAACTTTATAGCGCGATAATTAAGAGTGAACAAATTCTAAAAGTGTTATGTGACTCCTGGGACCTGAGACTTTTGAGCAGGTATTATATGCTTATGAAACCTGGCAACCTTGTGGATTAATTGCAAGTTTCATAGTACCTAAGCAATTATGTAGTTAAGTATGGGAAGGAAAGAAGTGAAGTGTGGGACGGCCGGCGGCGAGATTGATCGATGATGATTGATTGTCGATAAGCGATGGCTCAGTGGTAGAGTGTACGACTTCGCTTCGATTGACAACGACGTTAAGTTAAGTTCCAGTAAGTTAAGCGTGTTATCCTCTTGGGCCGCATCGTCACTTCACATCAGGTGAGATTGTGGCCACTACGCCAAACCTATAACGATGGTATTTTTTATGGTATCACAGCAAAGTGAAGTCACTTTGCCTGATGTTAAGCTCAGTACAATCCAAACACAACGGCACCAACGACAGTAATTCATCCCTGCAATGAGCCTGAACTCTCGGTGAAGGAAAACATCGTGAGGAAACCATATCATTCTGGTAAGGCTATTTCTAATGCCCGCCTGGCTAGTTACTACCCTCAAGTTGAAAATCTGTCGCCAAGCCCAATAGGTGTGTTGCGGCAGCTGGACTTGAGAGCCAGTCTTCCACTAAGTTTAGCGTGTTATCGTCTTGGGCCACATCGTCACTTTACATCAGATGAGATTGTGGCCACTACGCCAAACCTATGACGATGGTATTTTTTATGGTAAATTTTTTATGGAAAGTGAGGTCACTGTGCCTGATGTTAAGCACAGTACAATCCAAACACAACGGCACCAACGAGAGCAATTCATCGCTGTTCGTATGTGCCATGCCGGCGTGTAAGCCCTTCAGTAGTTGGATATAAAATACGTAGGCTGATTCCAAAACGTGACAATCGATAAGAGAGTCATTATGACATGCACTATGTGCATGACGGTCGCAAACCAATTGGATACAGATCCCTATTTTTTTTATCGTTATAGGATTGGCGTACTGGCACTATTTCACCTGAAGTTAAGTGAAGATGTGGCCCAAGATGGTAAAACGCTAAATCTAGTGGAAGACTGGCTCTCAAGTGCAGCTGCCTGTACATACCTATTGGTGATTGGCGATAGATTTTCAACTTGAGGGTGGTAGCTAGCGAGGCGGGTATTAAAAAAATCCCTACCACCATGCGCCGCGAAGTCGTACACGCTACCACTAAGCCATCATTGCTTGAAAATGCATCAACGCTAAAATGTAAGAAATAAAAAATAAGCATATTCTACGTAATATAAATATATTAGCTACTATAATTAACTTTTGTACTTGACTAAACCTCATGACAAGGATAAGGATAAGGAACTCTCATATAAATAACTATTTCATTCTAAATCAAAGCTAAATTTTAAGATGTTACGTTCTCTTTTTACACTGAAAAAACAGACGCAGATTATATTCCTATATAAAGGCCAACGACTCGTTTATCATCTTGTAGTCTGCGCGATATATCAATGTACCAAGTGTCAAGCAATTCAAACCAACTACAAATTTAGTTAGTCCTAATAGAATTTGAACATGTAACTTCCGTCATCGAAAACATAGATCACAGAAAATTTCCAAAACGTTAATAAGATAGATACAAGTTTTGTTATCTTCCAGCTATACCATTCGGCAACTTGCCAGTGTTGGAAGATGATAATAAGATATTGTTCCAAAGCGTGCCAATTAGTTGGTATGTTGGAAAAATTAATGGACTAACCTCTACTGATAGCTTCGAAGAGGCGGAACTGAGCTCAATCTCTGTAACTGTATTCGATTTTGGTGAAAGTAAGTAATGAATGTTAAACAACTTTAAAGTAATAATAATTGATAAAGTTTTTATGCCTAAATGTTGAGGTCTTTTAATGACCAATATATCATCGAAATTTTGCCTTGCGTTTTATTTATAAAACGCACCCGTTTATTAAATAACGTACTTTATAGTACCTAACTTGTGTACACCACAAAAAGTCATCAACTATTTGCTTAACACAAGAGGCTTTTGCTGTGATATTTACACGATGGTTTATTCATAGATATTTCTCTATAAATATGTTCCCTTACCATACAATAAATAGTGTTAAATGTTCAATAAGTGACTTTTTAATATATAAATAAATTAAAATTTCTTTACAGAAAATAAGCTGGTCTGATGTTTGCTTCGCGGGCATCCTTGTAACTGTGCAAGGTGTATGGAATAAGGACATACTGCAGAAACGGTATCCACTTTTATATCAAATCTATAAGGATGTTCACAACATACCTGCCATGCAGGCTTACGTCACCAAATACGTGCCCAATTACAAATATTAATTTATTTCAAAGTATTTTAATTATTATTATTTTATTGAATAATATAAATACATTAACATAGTATTGTATATACTAGTACATATTTATTTAAAACAAATATAGTATTTTATCGATGACAGTTCCAATATGCATATATTGTTATATATATCATATAATATAATGTTATAAGTAATAAACTTTGTGGTTTATTTATTAAATTAATTTTTATTAATAACTATAAAAAATATGCCTTTCCTAAATTAATTCATATATCTATATAATGTAATCGTTTTAGAATGCGCACCACTTGAAAACTACTGGAACAATATGAATGTAGTTTTCAGATTAACATAGTAATGAACCCGATAAAGTATCTATACATATCGTCACGCCTTTCCATAGGAGCTAAGCAGTAGTAGTAAAAATAATGAAACTTTGTTCACGGGATGTATATTTCGTTCCTCAATTGTGATGGGTTATAAAAATTAACAATCATAATATAAGTAAATATGAGATTACAAGGCGAAAGTAATTAGTCCGTAAAAAACGATTGTGGAGCCTCAGGGCGTCGCTTGTTATATTACCGTATGCTGAAATCAAATGTATTTATTTGATATAAAATCAGGGAGTACACAACTTTTGAAAAATTGTTTTAAACACTTTGGTATGCCTTGAAATGATTACCCGTGAATTAATATTTATTCATTATTATAACTCTAAAAATGATGTAATATTTATATATGAAACTAGTGCGGTAAGTTGGTTTCTACAAACGAGTAGAAACAATTTCGTTGATTGTTTTTTAATACTCTTTGCTTTGAAGTAATTAAAATATAATTTTCTACTTTTAGTTTAAGTTTGTACATATACTCGTAGGTATAATTTTGAAATCGTTTTTTTTTTTCTAATAATTAACGTTAATATATTATAAAAACGCTAGTCGGTGCAGTTTTCTGTGTGTCTTAACACTTTCCATCCCCATTAAAACATTTCCTCCAGCCGTGCGCAACAAACTACCTCACTCTTTATTACCAGGGTTTCTCTTGTCGCCATTGTTAGTGTATGGTTCTATTTAACGCGGGGTTTGTTTTGCTCTAAACCTTATATTAATTGTTATAATACAATCGACAGTTGATCAGATCGATGAACTGTTGGTTGGACATTTTTTTTTTTGCATCAACACCTCTGTTGTAACAAACATTTTTGAAGGAATAACCTTTATAATCTTAAACGATACAAAAAAATGTACATACTATGTGACGCATAAAATAGAGTGTGATATCTTCAGCAAAATAATACAGAGCTTAGCAAGCAACTTCATGACGTAGAACTTTTTAACGATGTGCGTGCGTATCGTAAAAATTCACTCATCATTTTTTCATAACTAAGAGTATCTTTAAAAATATAATAATAATATGTATATCTGTTAGGACAAACATTTGCTAAAAAATTGCACTTACGAAGCCTGTATACATTGTTCGAAAGTTAAAAATTACGCACCATACAAATGAGCGTGCGGTAAAAATTTTACCACAAGCTCCATTGTAGAGCAAATTTTACCACACGCTCCATTGTAGAGCGCCATAAGAATCTTAAATGAGGAGTAAATTACAGGTAAAATTTTCAAGATTAATAACTTATCTGTATAATTTCCTATTTGCTATTAAAAATATTCTAACGAAAAAGTTTGTTTCATTATCTATTGTACTGTTTGCTCGCAAATGCATGGAAAAACGTTGTATGACACACGTGCGGATGTTGGTTTCTACAAACTCGTAACTATGGTAAGCCCTCGACTTGGTCTCAGACGTACATTCGTCTACTCGTTGGTAAAAACCAACTTACCGCACTAGTATCTTAAATCACTATTATTGTCGATGAAATTTTTATTTCAATTGCGGCAAAAATGTTCGCAAGCTAAAAATACTTAACAAAATTAATAACGATAGAAGTATATAAATTAAACATAAACGCATTAACCAGTCGCATGAGTAGATGTGTGACGAGTATAATTACTACGGGTTTATGGGTTTGTCTACGGTTAAGAATAATCTAACACCGTCAAAATAAGTGGATTGAACTACCGTATTAGCGGATTGTTAAATGATTTAGTGCAAGTAGGGTATATCTATAAACGAATATTAACCACCTTACTCGTCGCACTGAGTGGAAGGGTATATAAGTCGTAGCGCACAAAGAGGGGATCCCAAGCTCGCCCGCAAATGCTCCAGGGCCCCTAAAGGAAACAGTATAGTCAGTTCGAAAAAAAGGAGGGGATTCATTCTCGCTTGGATCGTCGAACCGTTCACAAAGTCTAGTAACTCATTCATAATTTGTGAATTATACTGGTGGTCAATGAATTATATTCGTGGTAGTCAGAACATTTGTCATCTAAGATCAGAAGACGACATAATTCTTCTAACGAGACTTAGTTCATTTCTTTGGGATGTAAGGTGAGTCAGATAACATCTTAAGACTTGAGACATCCAAGTTAACTTCACCTATACTTGGTACAACCTATTGAGTAAGGAACAAGAAAACAGCGTAGTAAGGCTGCACAGCCTGACTCATTTTCGACCACCATGCCTATAGTGAAAGGTCCGTCATAGTGATTCGGTTATGCACACCCCGTTTCGGGGTTAACCTCTGCATATCCCAGTTTTGATTTAATCTGGATATCATGACAGCAGCGACTAATGCTAGACTGTTGATCTCATGGTGGTCATTGTATATTGGAGTTTACTCTGCTTATGGTCAGACACAGCTTCTGCTCTTTGCCGTGATACTATTAAAAATATCACTTTTATTAATAGTTTTTTTAATACATTGTATTTCTCGCTATAACTGACACCTTACAGTTTTGTCCAACACAGCCCTTAAGTGATGTAGCAGTAAATGGGTCTAGTTTATTTGCCCTCTACTTTCCCGGTGGGTGTAGATGTAACTAATACTTATGAGACAGGGCTGACTAACGTGTGGTCAGAAATTAATTAACACACTTAACTAATATTTTTATGTGTACGAACGTAAATTATACACATACGGTGGTAACTGTATTTTGGGTAAATATAGACCTATGAATGATGTACTAGAAAAACATTTCTAAAGCGTTCAGGTTTCCTCAATTCCGAATTCCGATTACTTCGTTGGTAAATGCCGGGGCTTGAACCGGCGGACATCGATACGATATTCCGCCGGGGGGAAACCGCTCGACCACCACAACCAAAAAAGCACCAAAGTAAATAATGATAAAATTAGAATTAAAAACTTAAAAAAAAATATTCGTATAAGACACGTTGTTCCGTGGAATATTTAAATAATTTTCACGTGATCGAACTTGTGGATATAAGCTAGTACCTAACTTATTATTAAGCGGGGAACGGGCGGTTAACTTCGTTCTCGCACACCCGCCACATCCGCCCTCTCCTGCGGTAATTCAAGCCTAGGTCCGTTCCTCTGGTAAGCAGCCCTTGAGCCAAGCAGCCGCTCACGCGATACACGTGACACTGCGTTCACTAGGCTGCCAACATACACTCATTACACTGCATTTCTACATACATGCACTCCAGTCAGGTACATAGTGTCTGTAAAAGACCTTTTTTCTTCTTTATATAGTTAGTTTGGACTAAAATTGACAGATCACTAAATACATATATGCATATTTCTTTCCACCTCCTTAGATCGACTTACTGATAGGTAACTAGCCTGTTCGCAACTTATTTGTAACAACGGCAACAGTCCAAGCCGAGGTTCGGCCACTTTGGCACCCTTGGAGCTCGTTGCCACGCTTTCGCAGCTGAGTGCTTTCAGCGCTCGCCCCCAAGCCCAGTGAAGCTGTATAAATTGTCTGAGGATTCAAGGCCCTTAAGGCTGACAGTGTAGTCAGATCGGAAAAATAAAACTTAGTAATAATTAACGCAAATCAATTTTGAACTTTTATTTAGAAATAATAGGTTTATAATATAAATAAGTATAAGCCAAAATTATAAGTAGAAATGTTTTTGACAACCCTGTATTGGCTTGTACTAAGTAATTGTGGGCAAAATATACTAACCCCAACACCTGTGGACCTCTCGAATAATGGATGAATTGTCTAATTACATTTACTGAACGTAGGGTTGTGACCTCGATGTTATCAGTCCAATGAGTTGTGTCCATTCGCGACGTAATCAATTTTCTGTTTATAAAAACAATGCGATTAACAGGTTTCATATAAACAAAATATTTTGGTATCATATCGCTGAACTATCAGTAGGTACGTATCTTTCGAACGGTTAGTTTATCGAACCTATATAAAAAAATGGTGGAGGTTTACGCATCACGCAAAAACTACTGATAAAAAAATGTTTCGGTTTTCCTCGTTAGATACTTCGTCATAATATATTTAAAAAAATACCATATCTTCATAAACAATAAATTTTATAGTCCACTCGAAATATTTAAAAAATGTATAAAAGTATTAGCTGATTTATTTCATATATTAATTACTACAATCGAAAATATGGGAGCTTTTGCATGTATCCTCATACATCAGACTCTAGTAAAGACAACTAACCTTTTATTGTACCTATTTATAAAGTTGTCGCCTATTAAATAAGTTGCATAATCTGCATACATCATGGGGTCGATAAAAACTTTAAAAGACAATGTTATTATTGTAATAACTTCTTATTCATTAATGTATCAGCACAAGTCGTATTTTAAATAAAGATAGGTCGTGACGTGGTTTAAAAAATTTCTAGTCAGTGCATTTAAAATCAGGACTGGCTGCCCAAAGTGCCGAGTATCGTCAGTCGCGGGGCTCTTTTCACACCATGTTAATATCTACAGAACTTTTAGTGGGAGAATCACTACTAACGAGCGGTGGTATGGAATTTTACCATTTAATATCTCACGTAATATATAAATAATAATTAGTTTAACTTTCCTATATAAATGCATAAAATCAATTACACATATGTCTACAACGGTCTATATCATATCTCTTCTGTAGGTATGTGTCAATCTAACACAGAAGGCTGCTACAGAGGCGTCAAAATAAAAGTGATCAAATATGCACCACCGGGCTTCTTATCAGTCTTGATCTATTTCCTCTCTACCAAAAGACAATCTGACAACATCTGCATGTTTTTAATACATTGCTGGTTGGTGAAACTTTTTTTATGATCAAAATTTATGAATAACTTAACGGTGCCCCGAGGCTCCGCGCGTGTTATTTACGCAGTATTTATTTTTGTTTCGTAGTTTTATTTTAACTCTTATTATTGACTAATCATACACTTAGTATGATATGAGGACTTCTAAAAGTGTTCTTGGCATTTCTTATATCCTATCAATTATGAAATGACAGATGCTTTCCGTGTACTAAATTTCATAAAAAATTGTCGTGTTAATAAAATTTTCATTGTGTAAAATTCTTTTATTTTACGATCTAAAAGTAATATTGAAAATTCTTATAGCCTATCAATTGACCAATGATATAAGCATAAAAATCCGGACATACAAACAGACAGCCAGACAGGCATACTTTTTTTTCAATGTCATGTTTGTGATCCTTTCGGTGAGTTTCCTGTATAATAGAAGTCTATATATAAATTTATTAACAAATACATGTATAGAACTACAGATGCATTAATATAGATGTACTATAAATTGTTACTAACATTAGAACCTTTTAATGTGCTTGACTAATAAAACTAGGCAAAATATATATATGTGAATAGTACCTATAACATTTTTTCCTGGCTGAGCATGAGTCTTTATCATGGCGAGTATTCTAAAGAGCTATTCCACCTAAATCCCTGTTCTCCTTACTATAACAGAACCACACGTTGGACTACAGGGCCATAGCTTTAAGGTACTCGGCACGAACAAAGAAATTCTCTATGTCATATCTTTGCCGTTCTGTGAAGTTGTAGAACCATCTCCCGGCCAGTGTGTTTCCTCCTTCCTACAACTTGAAGTCCTTCAAATATAACGTAAACAGACATCTAAACCGGCGGGCATTACAGGCACGACTGGTGATGGATTGTAGATCCCTCGGTGATCACTTTGGTTATTGTATTGCACTGTCATATCAAATACAATAACGTCACATTTTGTGCTGCAATAAAAATATATCTATATTTTTATGGATGCTGCATACATTACCTTCAATGGACATGAAACAAAATAGTGTGAGTGAAACTTAAAAACTTCTATACTGATGTTATCGTTAATATCTCCTTTAAACCACACATTTGTCTTGACAGAGAAATTTTATTGAAACTTCCGACGCCTATAGGAATAGACCATTGTCTAACCCCTTTGACTCTAGAGAGGGTTACGGTGGCGGCAGGACAAAACGCCTTTGTAAATGTACAGTTTAGAGTGAAGTCACGCGTGTTGTTGTTGCTATAAAAAAAGTAGTAGGCGTTTTCTTGTATTCTTTTTTATATCAGACAATTTATTTTATGGGCACAACCAGAGTTACCTAGACGCTTTTGTTGTGGTTCTTGTATTCAAACATAATAACATTAATTTTATTGTCATACGTCAGTGAACTCATGGCCATGATTTTTGGATTACCAAATTATTACTGACTAAAAACAGTTAGTTATCATCATCAGTAAATTACACACTATCAGTAAAGTTTTTTTCTACCAACATCGTGCCTTGCCCGTCTGGTATCATGCCAGCTCAAGTCGTACAGTCGATTTCAAATACAAAGAAATAGATAATACTTTCTTTCGCCACTACATATTTGTTCTAAGAGAGTAGTAGCTAAGCTCAAGCGTTCGGTTTTCCTTACCATGATTTTCTTCACCAGCAGCCTATAATGTTAAATTTTATGTATAATAAATTGTTTCGTGACTGATAATATTTTAGACATTCTTGTACATAACGCTCTAAAACGTGCTCTTCGTCCTATATATGTTTTCTAATCCTAACAACGATGTAGGGTCCATTACACAGCCTAATGGACGTCAGAGTAACGTATGAAAAATGAAAAACGCGATGTACCCTTTATTTATGAGGGGAAAAGATGCAATCACTCTCAAGGGACGTGTCGGCCTGTGTTGTTTACTAAAACAAGGCTCGAAGGACTCATTTATAAAACCGGTATAAAGTTTATAATTTGTTTTATTTAAAATAAAAAGCGATTATTTAGCTCTAGTTAATAATAATAATATTATAAAGTTCAAGTAGTATTGGTAAAACATCGATAGAACTATCATATAATCGATTGTCATGAGCACTATCGATTAATCGTTTGTTGATATACAGCTATTGATTGTTGATTACAATACATCATACGGGGATTACAAGAAATATTTTTGCCAATGGCCTTTTTCATTGATTTTTTAGATAACAATCGGTTACTATCATCGATTGCCCAAGAAATCGATGTTTTACTAACGTAAATTCAAAATATTGTTTTTTATTTGCTTGTTTAAACGGGCAATGTGGCCCAAGATGGTAGCACGCCAAGCCTAGTGCACACCTATTAGTTCTTAGCGACAGATTTTCAAATTGAGGGTGGTAATTAGCCAGCGTTAGAAAAAGCCCTACCACCACGCTGTGGGTTCATCACGATGTTTTCCTTCACCGAAAGCTCAGGCTCATTGCAGGGATTCGAACTCACGTCGATCGACGCGATGTCCTTACACGCTACCACAGAGCCATCATTGCTACACGCTACAACTGCACTACACGCTATATTTGTAATGAGCGGAGCAGTAACCGTAACTGTACTAACCGTACCGTAACAGTAACCGTAACCGAAACTGTGTGCAAGTATGATAAGTGAAAACAACGATAGTCTAGACGGCTGCTTTGGCGGTGCGTCTGCTCAGTGGAGAATTTGTCGAATAAACTGAATACGGGAGAAAACTGTGGGGCACAGCCAGTATAATTATACAGGTCTAGTGAAGAATACGAAAGGGTTAATTTAAATTTCCAGTATTTTGTTTGTTTTATACTGGTCTGCTATTAATTGAGCCTAGAAAAAATGCGCTCTAAGCTAGAATGATTGCATATGTAGCAGACGACTCGTGGAGTATATCTTGCACTCTTCTCAAGCTTGCTCAGCTTGGCTAAGTTACTAAGCAACTATTCGCAAAATGGTTTTTATAATCTATTATAAAATATAGGATTCAGAAACAGAACAGGTAAATTTTTAATCAACCTTGGGGAAGTCCGTTATCTTAAATAATTATCAAATCTGTCCAATTACAAATTTATTCAGTTATAACAACTCTTCAACCTGTACTTAATAATAAATAATTATTTAAACAATATTAACTCAGTTTTTTTTTCCTGACTATACAAAAACGTTTGACTAATAAATTCAGGGCATGTTTTGTTAATGGCAAGATTTGGAAACCGCAGCAAAGACGAAAGCGGATCTGTTAGTTGAAGTGGACCCAAACTGTCTCTCACGTCCCTAACGCATATTTAATTAGGATTTACAAGCTTAGTATTAAACAAAGCACATTGTTGTTCAGCTTCAATCAGAGATGTAATCAGATTTTAATTAGAGGGTAAATTTCATACATCACTGTTAACTGTACGTATATAAAAATTATAGGAAATTGGTGACCATAATTGTCTGTACAAATGATTTTATTTAGAACTAGCTGTGCCCGCAATTCCGTGGCTACAGAATGCTGTCGGTCGAGCGTATGCGCGAATTGTGCTGCTTCAAAAATGCTTATTGTGAATGTTTCTCTGAAGATATACATATACTATCGCTGATTTTCTTGTAAGTATTTTAAGATCTATAGTTATATAGTACATTCATTTGATATATCGCTTATGGTTTAATCAGCGTAAGCCATTTAAGCGCCCCAAATTCGTCTTTTTTCCGAACTGATTCACCATTATCGTCACAGGTTATTTCGTATGTTACTTTATCTTACAAAATATATTCTATAACCTGGCCTGACAACATAGCTATTAAAAAATAAAAATCATATAAATCGGATAAGTGGTTTTCAGGTGAAAAGAAAATAAATTGTCAGACAGACAGAGATACGTTGAGGTTTATAGTAACTAAAAAAGATGTAGACATAGAACAACGAAATATACTATAACTATATTATTTCAATATAAATGTTAAGAAATAAATATTATCAAACTTGCATAGATTGTTTTATAGAAGCACGGCAATGTTCCAAATGGCAAGCACAATACAATCGAAAAACAACGTCGACCAGAGAAACAAGCGATCCATCTCCGGTCACCGCTGCTATGACAGCTTCGAAGTCTCTCAACAGCTTGATATTACTGGCAGATCCCGAAACGCGTTAAACCATAAGAAAGTCACGTTTAAGAGTCTATCATCACGTGCATCGTGGTCGCGACCGGTCAGACCGATCGACCGTGATCGGTACACATCCCTACCATCCCCCTATATGTTATGGGCAATGTATGAAATGTCGGCATTCAATAGAATGAAGAGTAACCAGCAATGTATGAAATAAAGACAATTATTACATACTTTGCCTAGACAAATTCATGGGAGTTTTTGGCGGGATCTCAAAGTGTATGTGATTGAGACAAACATTTACATCTATAGGATTTAGCCAACGAGAGAATGAGATAGAATATACACAGTTAATGCAAGTCTTGATTTTCACGACTATATTCGTCATTGAAATGGCCTAGCGGTGTGTCGCCCAGACTTGTGTGATAAGTTGTATTGATGTATGCACGTCATTTATAACATTTCCTATGCAAATAACCTCCAAACACCATGCCATTACAAGATTTTTTTGAATTAATTCTAAATATATTTAAAACATTAAAGTCGCGTAAATTATGGCTCCTAGAAAATTGATCTAAATCCTGATCCTGTTAGAAAGTGTAATAATGCCTGAAAATGCGGTTTCTGCCCTGCGCAGATGTTTCTACGTCCAGTTATCATGTCGCCAGCCAAATTATGGTCTTAATTGTTTTAATGCGTGAACATTAAAATATCAGGAAATAGAATACAATGTTACTGTTATTGTTGATAAATGATATTCAATGTTAAACGAAATTCCATTAGCTAAAGAGTATTTAATATTTAATTTATCTATACTAATAATATAATACAGCTGAAGATATTTTTGTTTCATTTTTTGTATAAACGCGCTAATCTCTGGAACTACCATCCGGGTTCGAAAGATTCTTTTTGTATATGATAGCCAGAGTCATGAGATTCATTCAATATAACTTCACGCTATGACCGTAAGTAGTGGAATAGTAACTATGAAGGTTTGTAATTTGGCGAGCTGGGAAGAGCACAATGACTGGGGCGCGTATGTATGTATGTATATTGTATAAGGTACTTGCTATGCTCCATAATTTCTCCCCTGTTAAATTTATTCGTCTAAGTTTCCACCACGCTGCCGACTCACCCGTGTAGCCCATTGTTGTTCTCAATTCCTGTACAGTACTTGCCTACATCTTGCCAGATTGCTTCACGTCCCAAGATTACTGCTCCACTCATTAGGGTCGTACCATGAAGTTGTATAATCATAAACCACCCTCAATTAATGCCTATGAAATGCAAAAATATTTTTTCAAATCTGACTGGGTAGTTCCAGAGATTAGCGCGTTTAAATACTTAATCAAAAAACAAATCTTGCAGCTCTATAATTCCTCTTATTATAAGTCTTGTTTGAGTCTTTTAGTGATTTTATAACTTCTTAGCGATTGAACTCATATGTATATAATATTGTTTTATAGAGAACATGTTTTGTATATATGTTTGGATCCTATAGGTGATGCTGTTGTCGAGCCATTAACTACCAAAACAATGTCTGCCTGCCCGCTAGTATTAGATTATTAACTGTAAAATTTATTGGCCTAGATTTGTAAATGTATCTTCAACTGACTGTATAAAGGTTGCACAAGTGAATAACTTCTATTCATTCCAAAGTTAAAAAAACAAAGTCGAATAAAATTTTATTACTAATAAAATGTGATAATTATGAACTGCGACAATAAAGGATGTAATGATAATAAAACCGAAACTTTACGAGATCCTCCGGAGGGAATCCGTCGACTTCGCGCAATAAAACCTAGGGCGTAGGTAGTCATTATATAAATCATCGTCCTTCCTCGGTAATAAATGATAAAGGGAATTCTGAATATTTCGACTGGATTACATCAAGAGCTGTGCGAGTATCTACTTTTGATTACAGCGAGGCTGACCAGCTACAAATTGTTGTGGTGATCTTTGGGGAGGCATACGTTCAATAGTGGACGTCTTTCGGCTGAAATGAGTCGTGACTATGTTTTGAATACAATATTGTAACCGAGCGGCGTATCTTATTCCGAACTATTTGATGATGCCACTAAAATCGTTTATATATAACGACAATAATGTACTACGTACATTGAGTGTCGAAAAAAACCAAACAAAATTAATTTTAATACAAATTATTATCAGATAATTGTGTAATATTAAGTTACTATCTAACCATATAAATAAAATTATAGAGGTTTGTTTTGTGCACGCAGAAAGGAACTACTACTGGATACATAATGACATTTTTTTGTTTTACTCATTAGAAACTTATGTTTGGTATAGTGTTGTTTTTGCTAAGAATAATGGTTCAAGCGTGCAAAGTCGCGGGAACAGCTAGTATTTAAATGTTATTAAAATTAACGCGCCTAAAATATTAACTTAACACGAAATGTAAAATAATTCTCGTCATATCATATCTCATGTAAACAAGACTAATATTAACTGTCTCATTATGTCACATAAAACCATAACCAACCAACCATAACCAAACCATATATAAATTAGACGTTACTTTCATATGGCCCGCGGTTTTGTTTAGAGTTGCATCTAATTCCAGTGCCTAAATTATTTTCGATGCGGATATTCTAAGTTTGATCCTTGATGTAATAAAATATTTTATAACCTTTTTATTTGAAACAAAAAATCAACTATGTTTTAATGTACTTATAAAGAGCTCATTTAATGGAACCTTCTAGAAGATATTTAAAGTTGTGTCTTTTTAAAAACGCTTTCGCTTTTTACATGGCAAACGCCCTTTCAAACGAGGTCAATAGTCTATGTAGCTATGGGATAGGTAATTTGACATAAATCTGTGGAGACCCATTGACACACCCGTTTCTTCAAATGTATTGCCATCGCCACTACTGGCAAGAATTACTTCACAAAATTTAGAGCCTTTTTTTCCTTTTGTTAGTAAAACTATATGCGAGGCGATAACAGAGGTTCGTATTGTCTGTTAAAGCTTTGCTCGTGACCAGTTTAGTTGTTGGATTTATTTTTATCTTTACGCCTGTCACGATGCGCGGTAAATAAAAAACACGTATCCATTGACAAAATGTTAAGGGACAATTTCTACTTGTTTGTATGAAGAGTCTTATCTCGGACGCGCAAGCAAGGACTTTTAAATGTACGTATATTAATAAATTTATACATGTGTTTGCTACAAATATCTTGATAAACGTCTATTATAAAGGACGTTGATCATGAATATGACAGTAAAAAAGTTTTGTCTCTCTTAACTCAAAAACGGTTTGACCGATTTTTATGAAATTTTGTATAAAGGAATCTTGTGTCATTGTTCAGTTGATATGCTATAAGAATTACCAATAAACTTTATTAACTAAAACGTATTTTTTTTTCAAACTACCGATTTTAATTAAATTTAGTAGATGGAAACCATGTGTCATTTCATAATTGATAGGTCATAAGAATTGTCAATAATATAAGTTACAAAATTACGAGAAGAAACGAATTACTGCATACTAAACTTGCGTAGAGTCTCGGGGAACTGCAAGTATTATTATGAAATATTTGGAACTAAATAATAAAGGTAAAATGTTCAAGGACTCTTAATTACTTTTGATTTAGATTAAAGAGGCTAAACTTATAATCCAGTAATTAAAAGCTTTATATAGATTGGGACGCCCAGGATAACATTATTTGACACGCCGACGAAATTGAAAGGTAATCCATTTAATACGGATTGGTACAGTCGAGCACCGAATCACGAGACAACTTACTCAAAATTTAATACTATTGAGAGAGCAACTATTGTATATGAGTATATGTCACTGAATAATTGTACGAATAATTAGTTTATGAACAATCTAGTGAGATTATAAACTCACGGTATACTGTGAATGGACGGACACAAAAATTTGCATGTAACTGTTACATTTTCGTAGGTTTATAAACTAACTGGATTGGCTAGATTAGGTTAGGCGTAGAAACTATGATCATTATAAAACAAGTTAGCAGTTGAAAATTCATTATTTTCAAGTCCTAGTATCATGATTTTGCTTATTCAATAGAGATAACCTCAAAAATTTAAAAAAACATTAGTGTCTGTTCACAATGTACCGACAATTTACAATCTCAATCGATTGTTTTTAAACTAACGGTTCTTACAATTATTCGGTTACATAATTATGCATATATTATGTAATTGATTTCTCGAAAACGGGTTTACTATCCAAGTTATTCGAGATAGATTTTTTTTTTTCAGATCATTGTGTGGTAATATATCTTTCTTTGACATACCTTTAAACCATGGAACCGTCTTTTGGTCAATGTTTTCCCTCCATTTTATGACATCGGGTTCTTCTAGCGTAACGTGAAGAGATATGTATGCAGGCGATATTTATGACAGTGGCGGCCGTTGCAAAATTGTCGATCTCTCTGTGATCGCCGCTGTATTTGGATTGTACTACTCTGTGCATCAGGAACAGCACCGTGAATTTGCCGAAATACCATAAAAAAGTTCCCAATTGGCCTACTCTGAAATTGGTCACGTGGTTATCATTTCGTATTTACTTTAACGATACGTTTTTGGATCTGCCCGTATGTATCCTGTTGCCTACTGCAGAGTTTAAGTTTGTTATTATCAGTATTAGGTCGCACAGATAATAACAATATGATACCAACTAGTGAATATTAGGTTGGTGTTAGTGGCTTAATCATCAGGGCCTTTAAAGCTAATAGTATAGGCAGTTCGAAAAAAAAACTGTATTTTATATATATATATAAAACAATGTTAAAGCGTTAGCATTCCTTTCCAAAAATCCCTATCTTCAGCTGGTAGTGTTATTATGTAAATTTAAAATGGTGGACTTTTGTCTCATAGGCTTTGGGTTTTTAGTCAATGAAGTAAGTAGTAAAGTAATTATTTTGCCCATAGATAGGTACATATGGACACTCGAACCAGCAGACATCTTATCCATTACTCGTAATGTATGTAAATAAAAATGTAAGTAAATGTCTGCTGGTTCGAGTGGTAATATTTAATTAAATATTCGATCATCACGATCACATAATATGGCAATAAAGGTAACTCCATGGATTTTTTAGCATCTCTTTATTCAGGTTCTGGTATGTTTTCATGTAACTTATCTTTCTTTATGTAACTTTTCAATCTTTATCATCGAGAAAGTTGTGTGCCTTATAATCTGTATCATCTCCGTTTTACTATATATAATTATGCCGATATCTGTACCCAGCCGTAAAGCAATCATTGGCGGGCGTTTCTCTTTTCACCTCGGACACTCCTTCAACGTTGGTAACTAATAAACTGGAATACAGTAAACTAAGATAAATAAAAAAAACGTCTATTTATTTATTTCACTATTATAATTTACATTTATGTTTAGAATGGTTAAGATGATTTTATTTCTGGTTAAATATCGAGGAAATATCGAGGTAGTATGGTAGTAGCTCGAAAAAGAAAAGGGCGCTCGCTACACCGGCCAGTGTGTATGTTTGTAATATTGAATCAATCTTACAATCTTGTAAGATTAAGTTCTGCTGCATTCGCAGTCCATAAAATTCGCCAGTTAACAGATATTGCCACTGCTAAGTTAGTCTACTTCACTTAATGTCTTACGTTATTTTGCTGTGGCATTCAACGGCTGAGTAGACACCATATTCATGCGGGCAATTCGAGCAACATACACGAGACATCGCGAATCATTAAAGAACAAGTTCCAGCAATTTAATATCTTAACTTTGCCTTCTCAATACATTCTTGATAATTTCATGTATATTCGTAAAAACTTTGACAAGGTTGATTTTGTCAAATACCTGCACAGATTTAATACTAGAAATACACATAATTTAGTCGTACTGTGTTTTAAAATTAGTAAGACTAATAAGTGTTTTAGGTAAAATAGTGTTAAGTTCTATAATAAGTTCCCGAAGCACATTACTGATTTGCCAGACATTGACTTTCAGGACCATGTCAAGCAGGTTTTACTGTCAAAAGGTTATTATAGGGTGGAACATTATGTGAATGATAGTGATGTCTGGAAGTGACTCCCTCTCTGTGCATTCGCAAAATTATTAATATGATTGTTAACTGTAAATATTATTTATACTATTGGGGGGGGGGGGTTAATTTAAAAAAACCCGATCGAATTTCTTGCCAGCTCTTCTCTAGGGCTGGAATGTTTTCCGAACCGATAGTATCGTTTTAATGTTCATAAGTGCCTTCTTTCGGCCTAAATGGAATAAAGTTTCTTTTTATTTTATTTAGATTTCCTATTTTAAAATCATTCAGAATGAAAAAAGTAAAATTTAAAAATCCTTAATTTTATTAAAATATGATTTATAGAATCAAAATCTCTAGTACTTAGATCAAAAAATAAAAATATTTCAAATTAAATAATCACCTTATATAATTCAGCTAATTTAATAAGTAAAGGTAAATTAAATTCATTATCAATGCACGTATATAGCATGTTCGTTTCAAAATTAGCACTTATCTTCAAGCATCAAAGTTATGAAACGCTTCAACATTCAATTTGAGTAATTCTCTCACGAATCGACTTATTTCCTAGATTTATTAAAACATTGCAATGTACAAAACGCTTGTGTAAAAGTCAAAAATTACGCAACTGTTATACAAGTCTTACGTGTAGGTCAAAGATAAGAACTGTTTTAGACAGCATGAGAATAATATTTGAATGTAGTTTATTTGTAATATAAATTATGACATACTGGCTGTGTCCCACGGTTTCATTCATGTGTAGCCTGTCGTTGTTTTCATTTCCCGTACTTGCTTAGAGCTTTCCAGATTGCTTGACGATCACGAGTACTGCTCTGCTTCTTAGAGTCTTAGTATGAAGTTCTACAGCTATATCTATAGCCTATATAACTAACCTTAACAAATATCTATGTTTATATTATAATTACACTGTAAGTGTATATGTGACTTAACTCCTCCTAAACGGCTGGACAGATTTTGATAACAATTTTAGTGTTTACGTGTCTTTGGATGGTTTAAGTTCATAAGTGGACCCGGTAGATGGCGCGGTGTAGTCCACGCCAGCGAAGCCGCGGGTACAGGTAGTATTTATATATGTATATAAGTGAATATTTGTATGTTTGTTACCTATGAACTCCAAAACGGCTGGAGTGATTTAGATGAAATTTTCAGACAATCTTCATATTAGGCCATCGGGTAATGTTTGGTAGAGATCGGATAAGAAAAATTCTGAGCCACAGCAACATGTGGCTGGGTTTGCTAGGAGGATATAAAAAGACAAAATATTTTTCCTAATCTGACTGGTATTTATAGAGATTAGCGCATTCAATTAATAAAACAAACTCATATATGTATGTAATAGGTCTTTACCTATGAAATTGCCGTACTGGCCATTTCAAATCAAAATATTTTTTGTTTGGCTAAGAATTCTAATTTCAAATTAATTTTATTTTAAAAACAATAATCGCCAGCGCGAAGTACGCGTCGAGACGTGCCTTGCACTGCTCAACAGACACACAAATGAAGGAATTTTGAACCGCATTGTTACCTGCGATGAAAAATGGATTCTGTTTGATAACCGCAAGCGCTCAGCAAGTTGGTTGGATCCTGGTTCAGCACCTAAACAATGCCCTAAACGAAAACTTACCCCAGAAAAGTGATGGTCACTGTTTGGTGGTCTAGCGCCGGTGTGATTCATCACAGCTTCTTAACAAATGGGGTGAGCGTTACTGCAGATGTGTACTGTGAAGAACTGAAAACAATGATGAAGAAGCTGGCACAAATCCAACCAGCATTGGTCAATCGCTCGTCTCCGCTGCTCCTGCACGACAACGCGCGACCTCATACTGCACAACAGACGGTCTCCAAGTTGCAAGAACTGGGGTTGGAAGTTCTCTGTCATCCGCCCTACTCACCAGACCTTGCGCCTACAGAGTACTACTTTTTCCAGAATTTGGATAACTCCTTGGCGGGAAAAAATTCAATACCCGAGAGGCAGTACAAAATGCCTTTGAAAAATTTGTTGCCTCCCGTCCACCTGATTTCTTTAAGAAGGGCATCAATAAACTGCCACTGCGCTGGCAAGATGCATTAATTGCATGGGTGATTACTTCGATTAATACAAATAAAAAATACATGAAAAAACATCGTTTAAATTTTTTCATACAAAACGGCAATTTCATAGGTAAAGACCTAATATATATACTATACTACTATACTATATCATAACTTTTTTCACATATCCAAAACCAACCATTTAGCTGGCAAGGGGGGACACTTGACTCTAACAAAAATTAGCACTTTAAAGCTTAATATTTTGCAAACGGATTCTTAAATCGAAAAATGGTTTTCAATATCAATATGTTCAATATCCTTGAACAGCCTAACCATCGACGCCACAAGATGGGATAGATGAAAAGAAAAAACATTCACACTTTATGCGTAGGGAAGGTACTCTAAAGTATGTTTTTTTTTCAAGATTTTATTTTACCATTTTGTAGGCCTGATTAATATGTATACTAAGAATCTCTGAGCTAAGCAGACAGACATAGCGAAATTATAAGTGTTCCTTTTGACTTCGGAACCCTAAAAATAATGTTCACATCAGAATCCAAATTTATGTTACGTTTAGAATTTAATTTAATTAAAAAAAAAATACCGTATAAAGAGACAGAGGAACGTCTTTAATAAATCGTTAAAAATATAAATAACTTGCAGACTACATTTTTCTTTCCAACGAAGCGCCGTAGTTCATTATAGCCGCCGCAGACTGACGTCCCGTGGCGCGAACTTACCTGAGAACTAGAAATCTGATTCATACACATATGAACAGCAGAGACTGTATGATAAATTGTACAATATGATTCTCATTTAAAATTTTGAAGTGAAAATTTCTTTAGCAACGTTGTTATTTGAAACTCGATGAAACTAAAAAGCGACGGTAAAAAAAGACAACCATATACATATTTAGCCTACGAGAGAATGAGATAGAATACATTTACATTATGCACGGTTAATGCAAGTCCTGATTGTCATGATTGTGATCGTCGTCGGATTAGCCTAGTGGGGTGAGATGACCAGACTTAATACGTAGTACGCACGAGTGGTTTATAGTTCCAATCCCGGTGATTTAGGATATTAAAAAAGTTTTTTTTTTTTGAAGGGTTCACTTCTGACACCGGTGAACTGCTGCACGCATATTTTTTTTAATTATTGTAACAGGACAAATTGACGGTACTGTACTTAATGTTAATACATACCATCGACGGTAGCCGGCTTATAAGCCCCTCTGCAGATGGGTTTACACTGGCTGAACACGAAGCGCGCAAACTAAAAGATCGTCACTGTGAAGGTCTTATCATCATGTGTACGGTGGTCGCGACTCGGGCACACATCCCTACCCGGTTTGGTATTACTTGGATATACATTGGCTGTTTCCAGAACGAGACACGCATAAGCGTTTCAATGTGGTGGGTGTTACACCTTGTGTATTGTGGTCGCATCCAGTCGAACACAACTGTCATATCCTAACACCCAGCAAGCAATTAGTAGCAATTTAGTAGTACGTAGAAACTAACGTCAACGTAATAATAACGAATTGATTTACAAATACTTTAATAAATAACATTTAATTTAAAATAGATTATTTTGTTAGTTATTTAGAAATCTTGCTTGATGATGACAGTTACTAAGAAGACAACCAATTAATGCCTTTTGATCACCGCTGACAAAAACTTAAACATTTGCATTAAACAATCGTAATTGTTACTTCTATGTTTATTTATTGAAATTTGTATTGATTCAAAACCCTCGAACGTTATTACAAATTTATAAACGAATTCAGAAGTTATTGGCGGAATCTTGATCTCTCATGAAGATGTTTCTATTCTAATTCATTTAACTTACGTTATTTCACCCAATATTATGTAATGTTGGTGGCATTTTGCATGGTATAGTTTGGTTGTTGTACACAATATAAAAGTGAATTATAAATTATTAGCTGTGACCGCGTCTCCGCTCGCGTGAACTAGAGAATGTCGTCGGTCGATAGCACGCGCCAATCGTGCTGCCCCCGCTCAAAAGACGGAACACAAAAATGCTTATCGTGGGTGATTGTTAAAAGATAGACATATGCTATTGCTGACTTTTTTGTAGGTCTTTTTAAGATCTACAATTATGTGGGACATTAATTTGATACATCTCGTATGATTTACTCAGCGTAAGCCATTTAAGCGCCTCAAATATTCTTCTGAATTGATCCATTTGACCATTATCGTCACTGCTTATTTCGTATGTTATTTATCTTACAAAATTTATCCTATAACATAGCTATGAGTTAAAATAAAAACCATATACATCGGATAATTGGTTTTTGCGTGAAAAGAACATAAACGGGCAGACAGACAGAGACACGTTGAATTTCATAATATGTATAGATAACTAGAAACATTCATTTTGAGTTGCGTAAAAACTCACTGAACAATTCTAATAACGGAGTCACAATCTTTTTAGAACGATATTTGATAATTAGAAGAAGTTAGCAGTTAGGCTTAAAGGACGTGTATTCAGTGCTCTTATCAATTAATTTTAAAAAAATATGTTTGTTCTTATGTACGCGCGTAAGGAGTTTTTTGGCGTAACAAAACAAAACTCCAAATAAATGTATCCCGAGTGTCAACAATATGATGAAGTAAGCCATCAATGATAATAATGTAAATCATATTTCTAGCTTCGTTTTTCAATTGTGTAAAAATAAAAGCCAGTAAAATGAATTCACATTAACTTTGATTGCTAACTTCATCATAGGAGTTTTTGGCGGGATCTCAAACTGTGACGTAGTGGTTTTTTGATTATTATGCAAAAGGGAAGTGAATTGGAAATAATAACATGGATCATGAATGCTGAGATACCACAAAAACTCCCTAGAAAGTTTAACAAGGGAGCCACCATCTTGTTAGGATACACAAATCGTCATATCACTGGAAACTATATACACTCGATAATGGCAGTAATGGTCTTCAATAAAGAAGGCCGGTTGCTAAGCTAGGAAAAAAATAAAGACGAAGAACTTCATCATAGCGCAATTCTGTCAGATGATGTGCGCGCAGCTCTCAGTTGTGCCCTCTACTAAACACGCCAAAAAAGTAACTTCAATAATTACTACTAAACTACAAATTCTTATCTAAACGATTCTTTGTGAAGTAGTAGATAATCACGTTTTTGACTAATACATACCTATACCCAAAGTGAAAAAAATAGCGAAATTATTTTATTTAAATCCGCCTTCCATAGCTACACTGTATGTTGAATCTATTAAAACTACCTACTTAAAAATGTAATGTAATAATGTAAATGGTTAAGTTGAATATTTGAACTTTAGCTTTAAGCTTGTCTTTTAAGCGAATTGTAAAGATTGTATAAACATAGAATTGTAATAGATTGAATTCTAATAGAATCCGCCTTCCCAAACTATAACTATACTTTCTGTTGAATTAATTCAAACTACCTACTTAAAAATGCCATCTAATGTACAGTGGTTAAGTTGAAATTTTGAATTTTTTATCTATAAGTTTCTCTGTAAAGCGAATTGTATATATATTCTTAGAGAAATAAAAATATTTTAAACCATAAAATTAATAAACATACAACAGTATATTTAATAACAGAAATAGTTTTTATGTTGCTAGCGCAAAGTTATGTAAAATATGGCCCTTCCGGTTGCCTGGCGGCAAAGGAAAGTTTTCCTCACAGGAATTGTTTTAATGTGAACCGTACAGTTTTCAATATGGTACATAAAACCTATTTCCACGTGAAGTTGAAACGTGTTTCATTCCTTTCCGTTTGTGGTTTTATTATTCACTGTAATTGTATCATTGTAGATAACATTTAATTTGTGGCGAAGAAAACGTATTCTAATTGGCAAATAATATGATAATTTTGTGATTTTGCTCAAATAAGTACTCTTAGATAAGAATGATTTATTATTAAACATATAACATATTTTCGTGATGAGCCAGTACCCAACTGCTGCGAGGTTTACAGATCACAATGACAGTGGTGATCTGCGATGGACCACCCATCCTTCGTTGGTTACCATTGTTTCTGAATTGCACTATACACCATCAGGCCCAGTGTCGTCCCTTTTCCGTACTAGTGAGATTGTCGTGTGATTGTACCGGTAAGATTGTCTAAAGAAACTAACCTGTTACTTCATTAAAAAAACAATAATATCCAGTTTGCATTAGGTCGAACAATAATAAATAAATATCTATATATATATTAGTTCCCCCGGATAACCCGCCGACATATTCTCGATTCTACTAATTGTTCAATTCACTGGATAACTAGTATAACAGTGCTATATTTCTGGTCCATGCGAGTTATCAGGCTTAAACAATACCATAATATGATGACATGTCTTAAAAATACAAGTTCAAATTTAGACCATAATTCAATCCAGGTTAGGACTACTGTACGTTTTTTAAGAGCAAAGATTATCGTGGTCTTTTGTGTCGCTTTCACTTGAATTTGTTGCGGTTTGATTGTACTTTATTGTCATTACTTTTAAGACTACATTCGTTTGTAATAAAACATACAGCTTTGATACGACAAGTGCAACTTGTGTCAACTCTGTCTAGCTATGACGGAAAGGCGTGAAATGATTTTATCTGGTAAAACGAAATCACAGAACTGACACGTTCAGAAGATAAAACTTTATAACCATACGGAATTTGTGTCGTGTTTCATACTTAACATTAGTTTAAAGTTTATATGTTTTTTATTTAGTATTTAACCAGATATTGTTTTTTTAATATGTATTTGTACTAGCTGTTATATGCCAGTTTCACTGAGCCATCAGAAAATAACCAACTCGTGTGTCTTAATCAACGACAAAGTCGACTTGTAATACGCAGTGAGACGTCGCTCAGGTGCAGTGTTTCTTGTAGTCGACTTATTAATTGAGGTCTTCACTATCCAATAGCTTCAGCTAGAAATGTCTTTCAGCCGGTCTTTGCCTGCTTGTCTGCGGTCACAGAGCCCATTTGTCGCTATCGCGCCCACCCAATAGTGCGGGTCAATAGTAAAGTCAATACTACGAATACTAAGTCATAATCCCGGATTCCATAATCACAAAGACATGATTCTCCGACATATATTGAACAGTATTTTATATGACCTGTTGCTAGAGAAAGCTGGTCCTTTTAACATTATATGCCTAATTCCATAAGAATTCCTCCAGCCGTTTAAGCGTGACTGATAGACAAACGTTCAAATAAATAAGATTTCGCGTGTATAATATATACTAGATATTTGATTAGATAGCTAAATAGTTCATACCTCCATCCATAAATACATATTACATACACATATACGCTCGAAACAAAAATTACAACTACGGTCACGGTCGGTAATTTAATCCCAGATGAAATGTCTATAATAGGATATATTTTAACAGTTTATTGATATTATTATTTACTGTTCTTATAAATCGCAGCTATTTACCACAAAGACAAAGGCACATGAACTTATCTCTTATTTCTCTTTTTTTTGTGACAACGTCATATCTCCCTTTATTCTTACAATTAATGATTCAAACTTCATTTTAAAATTTACGTTTCCCACTATTGATGAAAAATAGACAAAAGTTTTCGTCTAAATAACTTTTTAATTAAAGGTGTATTTTTATTATACATTCAACTAACTTGTAAGAGATGCCATCTATTAACAATCTGTTTAACTTACATGACATTTCATATGTACATTGTTTTACATTATTTATCGATAATATGCGGAATATTCGCTCGGGTCAATTAGTACACGTCGTAACAAGTGGTGATTAGTCTATCCATTCCGTAATACTATGTTTAAGTTACTTATGCGTGCATCGCTGTATTATTTGTTTACTTGATTGATTTTGTATCCAAGTCATATTATATATTAGTAAGCACTGGACGTGCTAAAATGACTAACAATAAAATTAAATTGATTGCTTCATACACTGCCTGTAATTCCTCAGTTTACCTTCAAATATTAAATAAATGAGCTCTTACCTGTTGTCACAGTAAACTTTTAAATTATATGCTTACGTTGAAATTTATTATGAGGTCGCAACATTGTCGCCCTACCGCCATTTTGGCTTAAAAATATCCTATAATGGCTTTAAAATAATGTTAAAAGTTGATTCCAAATCTTTAATTTTACTGCAAACATCGATTACTTGAAAATCCAATGCTTATAGATTTCTTGAAACTATTTTTGTAATTGGTTTCTAGCTAAGAACTTTATTCTCATACCTAATTCCGAAATAGGTCCGTAGAGAAAACAAATTTACGATTTCCGAGAAATAAAAGCATCGAGAACTCACTTTAGACCGAACGTTAACTATGATTAGTTTTTTATTAGATCAGGAAAATGGTTGCTCTGAACCGGGGTGGTTACTATTGAAACTGATTCGAATTTGATTTTGTTTCTGATTCGATTTCACTTTTGATTCGAACTCGATCCTATAAGTGTACTCTTGAACTAAACCGAATCGAAAATCAAGACTGAGTAATAATAGAATCATATCAACGTCGTTATCTGTAAAGTATTATAAATCTTTGCGTGGATTCTTTTAATTCTAACATTTTTACAGATAAATACGAGTACTAGATTGAAATCGATCGAAGTTAATTCCGATTCGAGCCACAGCACAATCGTACCCTAGTGTTGATTTCAAGAGTGCCAAATCTCACCAAATCGATTTTTATTCGATTCGATTCAGAACTCGTACGCGTCAAGAGTAAGGCGGCTGGTATTAAGCACTGTACAACCAAATACTGACCAACGACAAGGTATAGATAACATTAAATAAAATAAAAAAGGTGTGTGTACGATTCACACACGATAGAAGTGAAACTTCATTTTAAAAGACATTTTATATTTTATTTAAACAACGTGCAATATACATACTCACCGACATTTACTCTCTCGCTCTGGCTCACACAAAGAGGAGAAACCGATAATAAATTGCTCTCTCGCTCTGGCTCACACAAAGAGGAGTGACCGATAATGTGCATTAAACGTTTAACATTTAGCGTTTAACGCTTGGAAGTCGCATAAGAAGTTTCACTTCAAAAAAATGGTGTGTGTGCGATTTACACACGATAGAAGTGAAACTTCATTTTAAAAGCCATTTTATATTTTATTTAAACAGTGTGCAATATACATACACACCGACATTTACTCTCTCGCTCTAGCTCACACAAAGAGGAGAGACCGAAAATAAATTGCTCTCTCGCTCTGGCTTACACAAAGAGGAGAGACCGATAATGTGCGTTAAATGTTTAACGTTTAACGCTTGGAAGTCGCATAAGAAGTTTCACTTCAAAAATACATTATTTTCTTGGAGCAACTCCACTAATTGGATCACAAATACCATAAAATAGTGAAAACCTGTCATAGTGACTCGTTTTAAGCGGCGTACTTTTGGATCAACCACTATATTTTTCTTTTTTATGAGACAGTTTCTAGGCCGGTGTAAGGTTTCACTTTCAGTTCAACTGTAATAATTAAAAAAAAAGTTTTTTTAATATTATATTTTTGTTAATGCTTTTAGTTAAAGTTTATTTGTAATTGTAAAATATGTTTAAACGATGAGCAGACGAGTGTAGGTAGATAATTCCCGTTATAGGTCCGAGGGATCGGATTGTTAACCGACGACCCTTTTTCTTAAGCAATTACCTGCCCGCCGTTCATGAGGCTAGACGTCGTTCTCACTCCGCTCAGTGCCTATAATATTTGCAATGATGTGTTATATTTAGTGTGTATTTAAACCGTAAGTAAAGTCAGTACTATAAAGGATGTTATTAATCCCCTAGTACACTACCGTACTATCCACACAATCACCCCACAATATGGATAATGTTTTACTTTCCAAGTTTACCTAAGTCTTTTTTGCAAGACACATAAAACACTTAACTTCAGAAACAGTGCCTTTAGTTTGTAACGCAGCCCAGCGCATGTAGTTCTGTTGTGGAAAGGAGAGGTGGGAAGTAGATTACATAGCTCTTCAGAGTACTCACCATAACACAGACCGTAGAAAACGCACGCTCAACGAGGCAATGTTTCTGCGCAGCTGAAGCGGCTCGATGTGTTTGATAACGTCTGTATCAATAATAATGTGGACAACCCGCATCTGTAACCTGTCCATAGCACCGAGAAGGTATTTTGCGAATCCATTCCAAAGATGCAAACGGTGTTCCATAAACGGCAAAACTTGGGCCTTGTAAAAAAGATACAGTTAACCAGGTGTGAGAAATCGTCGCGCCCTATTCTGGATCCCGTGTCTCCGAGATATAGAGGAGATTATACTCCCCATGTAATCCATGATGATGATATTAATGTAAATTAATCGTACTGTATTTTTCATTATTTACATTATTAGCATTGATGGCTAACACCCTCATGTCGCATTTCGGTCATAAGATGCGAGCGCAGGTCTCAAATTTGCCCTCTACTAAACGAGCCAAAAGAAGTATTATAAATAAAATATATAAATACTTCTAGTTGGATTTAGTAGCTTCAACTAATTGTTAATTTATTGTTAACATGTAACATGCAACAGTCCTTGTAGTGATCGTTTAATTCCGACGAACACATTTCCCTAGACAGAACACATTCTCGCTGCAGTAAACCGCTTTACATTGTTTCATTTAATTTTAAACTATGTACTTCCTAAAACATATATTATTAATATATAAGTACATAATACCTCAATGATATATAACAATAATTTAATTGTAAACCAATTTTAAATACGTATATATAAATCATCAGCATTTTGTGCAATAAAGTCGATCGAATAAAATGTGTAGTAAAGTCTTTTAAAATAATACAAAGTAAGATAAGTATTGAGATGTCAAGTAAAATAAAATGTGACAGAATCTATACAAGCACTTTCAAAAAAATTAAGTGTCTGTGTCTGTTATTTAGAAATAAAGGATTTGTTCTTAAGCTCATACAGAGTTGGGTATTGCACCTTACCAATTTTTAGGGTTTAGAAGTCAAAAGGTTCAGTGTGTCCACCTTTCTGTGCGCGGCTTAGCTCTGTGATTCATAGTACTATAAAGCTGTAATTTGGTATGGGTATACATATTATTCACACCAACAAAGTGGTAAAATACAATATTGAAAAAAATAATGGTTTGGGTACCTCCCCTACACGTAAATTGAGAATGTTTTTATATCTATCATAGCGTGTGGGGTATCGCTGGATAGGTCGTTCAAAAATATTGTGGGTTTGTGAAAACCATTTTTCGATTTAAGGATCCGTTTGCTAAATATTAAGCTTTAAGGGTGGTAGCTAGCCAAGCCAGCATTCGCAAATGCCCTACCACCGAGCTATGGTCTTATCACGATGTTTTCACTTTCATTAGAGGGATTCGAACTCACGTCGATCAACATGCTGTCTTACCCTTAAACCATCATTGCTTCAAGTAAACATAAATATATGTATGTATGTGTGCATAGATTCACACTTCGTGTCCATCCCCTTTGTTTTGGTATATAATCAAAGAAAAAATTTAAATAAAAAATAAATAATCCCGTTTCATTATGATACCCGCACGTGTTTTTACAGATTTAATCACAACCACGTTTGTTTGTTATCAAGCATCGGGATTAATACTTGAAATGCAAATCAGGGCGGTTTAAAATATACGCGTGGTGTACCTACGTTTGAATTAATTTCGTTTAATTGTACGCTGAACAGTGATGTATCACATGTCCCCACAAAAACCCCAACATCATGCTTTTTTTATATTGTTTGTAAAACGTTTGTAATTCTTTTTTTACTAAACTTTATAAAAATTAATATTAAAATTTTGCCAAGTACGTGTCGGGCCACGCGCAGTGTAGGGTTCCATAGTTGCCCGTCACAATATGCAGACTTAAGGATCACTAATGTTACACCGAGCCGGAGTCGGAGGGGTGCCGGTCGGGACATGGCCGAACATTTATAGTATACTTTTGTATGAAGTAAAGTATGCTACACCGGGCCGGATCCGTGAGCAGGACGGGCACGGTGGCAAGGATCCGGCCCGGTGTAGCATGAATAAAGGATGAATCATATTACACGGAGCCGGGCGCGCAACATTTATAGTATACTTTCGTATGAAGTAATTCATGCTACACCGGGCCGTGGCCGGGCATAAATAATCCTTTAGAGAGAGGTCTAAGTAATAATTGGGAGGGGTAAGTAATTTTCATTGGAATTTCTACGAAATACTCATTAACTTTTAAAGCCTACTTACCTCTGATAGTTTTCCTTTTGACTTCATTATATACAGAGTGGGAAAAACGAATGGGACACGGAGGAAAAGTACATGAAATATTGATGATACCCTTTTTTTTTTGGATAACAATAACCGCATTCGTAGGTTCTTTTTTAATGAATCGAACCAACTGAAAATGCAAAAACCGACATTCACTATGTTATTGTGCCAATCGATAGGGTCTATAATAAGGATAAAATCTCTTGAATAAACATCGTATCTCACAAGTACAGCTTTCTAGTATTAAGAATCTCAAATCGGAAAAACCATAGACAGATAACTATAAGGATTCCTTTTGACTTCAGAACCCTACAAATTGAGAGAACGATAAATTACACATTAACATAATTTTCAAAACAACATATGTATTATGTTAGCTAATAGTAAAACGTTAAATATATTTAAAAAAGTTATTTATAAGACAGTTTCATCTCTCAAGACATCCTGAGATGATTTACATATTCTATCTATCTTATATACATCTACACATATTATAAAACTCAACGTCTCTCTGTCTGTCCGTTTATGTTCTTCTCACGCGAAAATCACTTATCTGATTTACATTTTTTTTTATTCATAGCTATGTTATCTGGCTAGGTTATAGGATATATTTTGTAAGATATAGTAACATACGAAATAAGCAGTGACAATAATTGTGAATCAATTCGGAAAATAGACTTATTTGGGACGCTTAAATGGCTTACGCTGAGTAAATCATACGAGATATATCAAATTAATGTTCGACATAATTGTAGATCATAAAAAGACCTACAAAAATGTCAGGAATAGCATATATCTATATCCTAAGATTCATCCAAAATATGAATGTTTATCTTTGAGCGGGGGCAGCGCTCAACCGACGGTTTTTTATAGTTCACGCGAACGGAGCAAGCAACTTCAGTAATAAATTAATAGTCGGACAAAAACATGTGCAAATTATACTGTATATCACGTGACCGGCTATAAATTTATAAAATACGTTGTTTATATTTATGAAAAGTAATTAAAAATAAACTTCAATTTTGTCAAAATTATGCGTTAAGGAACGTTACAACGGAACGGAACGAAAAAATTATTAGTAACCTTTTTCATAGGCCGTTCCTTTTTCTACAAGAATATGTGTGGTTCATTATGATCGTATTATTTGTCAACGACCTATAAAATTACAAAGAAAAAAAAGAAATTTCTCCATGTTAATTCCATACAAAACTGTGACTGTCGTGGGGGCCGGGTTCATATTAATATTAAGAGCTGTAACTTGGCAGGAATTTTTAATTATTTATTCGGAACCAATTTAGGACTATCGTGAAAAAATTCGCAAATACTCCAAATGAGGACCACCCTAATAAATATAATTATATTTAATTGGTCATAATGGTTGACGGTAACGATTTGAATCAAATTTCGTCTTTAAATGGGTAATATTATCAATGATTTTTTTTCGAACTGACTATACTGTTAGCCTTAGGGGCCCTGGAGCCTTTGCGGCTTTTACAGCTTCACCGGGCTTGGATATTTGCAATTTTTACCTAGATTAGTAGGTGCTTGTTTGCACTAAATCGAGCTATGCTCGGTCACCCAGATATTATATAATATAAATATATGTATATTCTACAAATAGTATAAACTTAAACATTCATGATCCTGCACATCACTAATAAATATGTAGCATTATGACTCCCTTTCATTGCAATTAGTTTCTTAATGTAATTCTATTCCCTCATTCTCACTAAAGACAAGCCACGGTTAATTAAACTAAGCGATATTGCTAAATCCAATACAGTGTACACGTATACGGAATAGGATTTTCATTCGACATACTTTACAACTTATACCATAGATGTACGATTTGCAAACTTCAATATCTCTCTTGTAATAAAAACGCATCATTACTTTTTGATTTCTTGTCCATTTATTTTCTCCGATGAAAATTGAGCTTCTGTGTTCTTTAAAATTTGTAGTTGTATGGCAATTATTGTACAGTAAATTATAATGAAAAACATGCGTGATTGAGTGTGCCTTAAGTATTATGTATTAAGTGTGCCTTATATATCTATTCTATATTAATAAATCTGTAATTCTATTTGCATAAGTAATTATTTTTCCAAATTTTATTCTAGACAGCCATTTCATACACCACTGATCTCTAATTTAACATTTACAACTTTTTGTGTCTGCCTGTCCGTTTACATGTCTGGATTTAACTCAAAAATGACTTGACCGATTTTGATTAAATTTTGTATTACAAGCAGTATTTTATCACTAGGAAATTTATATGTTACTAAGGGACCTGACAGATGTTGTCCTGCCCAAAAATCAGCTTGTCGGCAAATAAATAAAAAGTCCTGTAATTCGTTCAAAGCGTCACCTACCGGGTCCAATTGTGAATCTAAACCATTATTGATTCCACTTCAAACTGAAAACTTCATCAAAATCGGTCCAGCGGTTTAGAAGGAGTTCCGTCACATATGTATTGTGCCTATTGTGGTATATGGCTTTAACGATGCTTCATAATGTAACCAGTAAGTTTATATAATTTAATGGCACCGTCAGACATTACCGAGACCAATACACTATTACAGATAACAACATTTTAAAGGTTGCAGTTATCTTGACTCTGTTGCCTAAAAACCTTTCCACGAATACTGCGTTTTCCACTAGGTGGTCGCCATTCAAGAACTCTTTGGCCCTCTCGGCCATCCATTCTACGAGCTACATGGCCCATCCACTGCCACTTAAGTCTACCTATTCTTAGAGATATATCGGTGACTTTGGTTTTTTTGCGGATCTCCTCATAATAGTTTTCTACATAGAAAGTATGTTTAGACTCTCAGACATTTGGGCAAAAACATCGGCTCCTTCAGACATAACTGGAAGAGACATTTAATCCTGCTGGCAGCACAATAACGAATGGCGACGAATTATAGATCTCTCTGTGGCCGCCGTTATTTTTGAATTGCATTAGGTATAGTTCCTATACGTAAATAAAAAACTTCGCAATAAAAAAAAAGACTGTAATATACGATGTATTCTGATGTACATTTAGTTGAAACTTACCTATCGTCGGTGATACTGCAATACGTTCTATGTCAAAAGAGTCTGCCTCAATATTATTCATTGCAAAATGAAATTTTCACATTAGATCCAAATTAAGGATCGTTTTGCATAAAATTATATAGATTTTACTAATGATATAACACCACGATATGGATATCATACACCTAGCGAATCATTGAACAAATGTTTTCTCTCTCCTGTAAATTCCGTTCGCAGTGACATAGCCCGTTTTGCAATATCACCAAAGCTATGTAGAAATTGAGGTCAGATGCAGTGCGACATCTGTAGGCTTAATCACTAAGTAAAGATAATGTCAACAAAATATTTTATTTGCAATAAACCATAGATGAAAAATGTCCATCCTATAATCATTATAAGTTGATATTATAACTGACGCAAAAAATTCACCAGGAACTGGGAATTTTAAAATCTTCCTTTAAAGAAAATTTAGAATAACAATACAGCAAAAGGCAATAACAGTGTTACCTTTGAAACTTGAACTATATATTTTAAAGTACTTAAGCTGTAAAGTTGAACGACATCAAGACTTAATAAATTCTTGGGATATTTTACGAACGAAACTGGAACGTAGATAAAATTTGTATTTCCATTGTTTAAAAGCTATTTTCGACGAGAGTTTGATACGTAATATTATTGGCATCATGATTCAATTGTTTTGTTGCTTTTTTTATAGCAGCTCGGTAAATTGACTGCACTACCCCTGATGGTAAGCAAATTACAATCCAAACACAATGACGACCACCGAGAGATCGGTAATCCATCGACAGTAGCCGCTGTTATACCAGCTGTCATGTCATAGGAGCACACTAACAGGGAGACGGTTCCACAGTTTACCGTTACGGCAAAGTTAAGATATAAAGAACATTTTAGTTCGTACCGAGTAAATGGAAATGAAGAATTAAATTAGATGATACCTATTCTTAATGTTCTCTTGAGGCAATATTCTTAAATTGTAACTAATTAATTAACGATAATATTTACATAAAATATATTTTATATAATTTCATTCAAGTACATTTGGAATTTGGAAATGATATACTACATTTATATTGAGTAAATTAATTATTATTTCTGTACTTTATAATACGACGTGCAGTGTGTAATAATATTTATGGAAACTTAATTGGTGTATGAGTTTGTTTCTTAAGATTAGTTATAAGTAAAATAATCTGTATGTTTCCCAAAAACGAATAAATAAATAAAAATTAATAAATAAGTCTGCCAAGCGTGGCTATTATGGAAAATTCTCCCAAGTATATTTTTCGGGAGGCGTATATCTAGCAATAGACGTCTTTCGGCTGAATGGAAGGATGGATAACATTTGGATCTATAAGTCTTAGAAATAAGGTTGTAAAACTCAAACATAGAGTTTTTTTATTACTTGACTGCCCAAACCTGCTCAGAGTCTCCGAATTTATCAGCCAAAGGGAATTACCTCCATTCTGTCAGTTAGACTATGGCAAAAAAAGAAAAAAGTTTTATTCCTTCAACACGGACGCCAGTGAGCGGTGAAATTTTAATTAGGAAAGTTATTTTGTTTTTTCTCCCTTTTACTCTGTCCTCACAAAACTATTTTGCAGTGGGAATGTAACCTTTAAATATAAAGGATTAAGATTTAAAATAAACTCAAAGATTTTATGAAAGTATACAATTTTATCTGTTGTACTTTACAAAGTCAAACGTCAGTAAGATCCGTTTATTACATGCTGTCAATTGTGTTAGCTACAAATTTTTATTTAATAATTATACAAATATCTAGGAATAATAACAGTAAAACTGAGTATGGTAAATAAAACAACAAACTTTTATTGACAAATGACCATGCTTTTTAGTTGTGAGTACGAATCCCTGCAATCAGCCTGAACTTTCGGTGAACGAAAACATCGTGATGAAATCATAGCATGATGGTAGGATATTTTCTAATGCCCGCCTGGCATATGTACGTTCCGGCAGCTGTACTTGAAATCCAGTATCCCTAATTAGGCTAACCGTGCTACTATCTTGAACGATATCGCCACTTAAAATCTGGTGAGAATTAGACCATAATATTAAATCTATAAAGTTATTTTTTTATTTAATGCTCTCTTGAATCTAATAATTTAGAATTTTTGAGGTTATATCTATTAAATAAGTAAAAACATGATTCAAGGACTTACAAAATGTGATTGTTTTACAGTTAATTCATTATGTGCGTAATGATCGAAGTTTCAACATAACCTATCGTAACAATTAGTTTATAAACCTACGAAAACGTAACAGTTAGATTGCAACTCATAGTGTCCGTTCCCTTTCACAGTCTACCAACAGCTTACAATGTGACTACACTTAGATCAGCGTGGGGTCGTTTTGCATTTGTAGAAGTGCAATCAATATGCACAGTGACTATAACCGGAATAAACACGTTTGTGCGAGTTACCACGTACTCACACTCTCGCATCAGTGTTGCCACTTTAGCGATTTTGTCACTAGGTCTGGTAACTTTTTACCATTCTTATCAATCTATTACTGTAGTATTTACTACTAGTAGTAGTATTTAGTTATTTCAATTTTCATTTTTTAGTGATTTCTAGCGATATTTGCAATTACTAAATTTTCTATTCATTATTCAATTTATTTAAATTCAAACATTTCATGTCTTAAACTACTATTCATATATTGCAAGCGGAAGTAGCAAAGAACCCTTTCGTGTTAAAATTTGGTTGTGGTTTCAGGTCACACTTTGTTGATTTTATGATTGAAAAGAGATATACATATATACGTTTTTGAAATAAATATAATTGTTTTTATGAAATAACCTATGGTTAACGATTTCTGGTGACTTTTTGAATGACGATTTTAGTTAAATCTGGTTACTTTTGGTACCAAGCGAATATTACTTTTGCCAGGTGGCAACACTGCGCATCAGTCGCCTATAAGTAGCGTTAGAAGTTAAAAGTGTCATGCAATTTTGTTTGTTATTATTTTCTTACTAATTTGTATATCAAAACGGATTATCAATGACATAAAAGCGACAAGGATGAAAGCGAGGATGAAGATGACTACGAAATGTCTGGAGTTGAAGAAATTTATGATTAAAAATTACTTTAAATATGTATAATATTAAGTACCTACTTATAAAAAAATTGTTAGTTTATATATTTATCTGCCGACCGTACACTACGATAAACTCAAAAACGCCTTCAAGTTGATTTGCCTGTAATTTTTTTATAAACAAACGGTTCGTACAAATATCTGATAACATATACCTCTACATACAACCTATTTTTCACCATAATTCAAGCGATATTTAGTTACCGATCTACTTTCTATATGTATGTGAAGTAATATCTCAAATGTTAATATTACACAAATACCGTTAAACTTTACCTGTATAGCGTAAATAATATATGTATGGGTAGCCAATTATACAGTAACACGGTAAATATCATTGTGAAGTCATATTCTACACAAAACAAAGAATTAGAACACGTTCCTATGGTTTCTAAGTGCATACTGATGATATAATTACATTAAACGAAAGGTTACAGTACTAAAGCCTTATAAATGTCACGTTATGCATATTTTATTATTTAAAAAAAGGACCAATTCAAATAGTTATAATGTTAACTGGTTAACTCCTAAATTGTTATCTCACCTTTGATTTACATTTTTGTTACGTGACTAAAGCCGTCCATGATTGCGGTGTTAATGAAAGTACAGAAAGTTTAATTATTTTTTCCATTATGTGACGAATGGATATTAATAATTTAATTTAGATAAGTGTATCAATATTTCGAATGAAATTAATAAATATTCATAAACATGAGAGAGTAATAAGTGATAATAATCCCAGTTTTAAATTAATTATTTATTTTGAATTACTAGATTAAAATAAAAATAGCTTTTATTATTTATTTTGGGAATTTTCCAAAATCAACTAAATATAATAATGGCATGAGTTATGACATCTATATATTAATACGCGAAGCAAAAACTTTGTACCCCTTTTTACGAAAATTGCGCGGACGGGGGACTATAAAATTTTCCACACTTATAGTTTATATAGAGGAGTGCAAAGTGCTAATATTTTGTTTAAATTATTCATAAAATAACATAAAATCAATTAAAAAACAATTACACACACTACCATGTATTATATATACACTTTTATTTATTGTTAAAGTCTATGGTCAAATTGTGAATAGATAAATACTATTTGTCTATAGTCTTTCTGAATGTCAAACATAACCATGATATATATGTCAAAAAATCGTGTCTATGTCACTATTGAAACAAAAAATTATGTTCATAGCAACGAGATAACAGATCATGACAAGAATTCAAAATAAGGCGTATATAAAATAAATGGAAAGAAAGTAGAGATGCTGCATGCTAGAAACAGGTGTGCTTTGTGTACCCATATAAGCAGCCAACAACGGGCTTGAAGGATGGTCCTAGCTCGAGCCCTCGAAATTGTGAAGATCTCCAAATATGAATCCAAAAATTGTTCAAGGCTACCCACTAAGTCGGAACCCGAAGAGAAGATCATTCTGGCTGGAGCTTGTATGATAAATTACATGACTAAACCTGTAGTTATGTCTTTACATGTATTTTTTTTTCAAATTTCCTGATTACTTTTATTGTAGAGAACACAGATCACAAATATGACCTAAAAAAATTGTCTGGCTGTCTACCTTTGTATGTCTGGATTTTACTCAAAAACGGCTTGACAGTTTTTTACGAAATTTGAATACTGGACGTTTATGTAATTCCTCATTAAGAATTTTCTATAACAATTGGGTATTTGAAAAAAAAAGAATATCTATTTTTTATGTATTTTAAAGCTTCATCATAAATGATAATAGTCAAGTAAAAAAACTCTTAAAACATTTTTTTTATTAATAATTGAAAATTGTAATATTTTAAAAAGAATCACATAACTACGAACGCGCCACGATTGTTCGCCAGGTTTGTGACGTCACAATGTTAAAGGGGAATTTCATCGATTAAGACTCAAAACACTGTATCAGCCGTGTGCTACAATGAGTGTAAACTAACATTATGACGTCACACGCGCTCTGGTTTGTTCGGGAGCTGTCGGCGTGTTTTCGGTACTGAATTCAAAAATTAATTTTCATTTTGAAATAACTTTTGAAATATTGCAAAAAGAAAAGTTTTGTTGTAAAACTTTATATATGATCTTTCCATTTATCACAAAAAAATAATCAAAAACCCAATTGAGGAAATATTAAAAGTATTTTTTTTATTAATTCTCTATCGATTTCGATGAAATTTTGAATACTTTTAAAAATCATAAAATGTGAGTAAATTCGTGTTATTTTCGAATAAGAGTTCCTTCTTGGCACCAACGCAGCACAGACGGCGCGCAATATAAACGACGTATGTGAACTAGGTACCACAAGTGAAAGCACGACACGTTTTTGGTTTAAACAAATTTTGGAAATTTTGATCTCTACAATGAGTCTCGTGGCCAACGGAAACGAAAGTCGACAGCGATGAATGGAAAGCCGTAGTGGCAGCATATTCATCTCAAACCACGTCTAAATTAGCAGCAGCCTTCAACATAAGTCATAAAATGATACTGCTGCGTTTTTGTCAAATTGGAAAGATAAAAGGCTAGAAAAATAGGTACTCGCTGTAGAACGGTAGAACTCACTGAACAACAACCACAAAATCGTGTCGAAGCTTACTTTTATTTGTTGAATAGGCACACAAATGAGGTGTTTCTGAATCAGATTGTCACTTTTTATGAAAAGTGGATCCTGTATAATAATTGAAAACGTCCGTCACACTGATTGCACACAGGGAAGGCAGCTAAACCATGTTCTCAACGCAAATTGAGTGAAAAGAAACCTCTTGTGAGTGTATAGTGGACCTATGCAGTTCAGCATAGTTTGTATGTAGCATAGACCCGGCATTGTTCAGTTCATCTTGAGACCTGGCATAACAACCAATACTTGTTAATTGGTCTAGTCCATTCGTTCTTCACGATAACGCTCGCACAACGGTCTATCTCAAAACTACAGGAGTTATGACTGTAAGCTCTCCATCACCCACCGTAATCACCAGTCCCTCTTCCAACTGATTTACATTGTTTTCCGAATTTGGATTGTTTGTTACAGGGGAAAATTTTGAAATCCGATTAAGCGATTAAAAGCGCTTCTAAAGATTTCGTCGATTCCCGTCAGTAGGATTTCTATAGCAGAGGCATCAGTGAACTTCCATTAAAATGGCAAAAGTGCATGGATAATAAATGTCATCACTACACGTATGAAATACACATTTTCCATTTTTTTAATATTTAATGTTTTCTATATCTTGCGGTAATGTCATACTTTAATCCCAATTATTAAACATAGATTTTTACGATAGAGTTTCTATAAATCGCGCCTACAACTGAAAAAGAAAGGCTAGTAAGGTACTGTGAGATGTAAAAGTGAAACACGCGATTAATTATGTATTTCGTTTGTCATTTAGTTTAATCTATCGAAATGTGAACAAGTCTCTGATACTCTGTAATTAGTACTTTCATTTAATTCATATTTGATAGAGTTAAATTTTTTTTTTACTTATTTCGTCTTTATATCATACAATTTGCATAGTTATCTAACATAAGAATGTATTTCTGGTAGACAAATGTTTTACATAGTTATATGAATAAGTCATTTTAGTTAGTTATTTTTTAAATAAGTTGTTTAGTTAACATATCTGAATGGTTTATTTAAATAATCTATTGTTAAATGCATACAAAACAAAATGTATCACATTTGCCTTGTCCAATATCCAACGTGTTGACAGTAATATCAAGATAGGAATTAAAAAAGGCTTAATTGATAACACTATATTCTTAATGAAAAATTAAAAAGAGGTCCATTAAAACACTGGCGGGGTTATTAACCTCTACTGCAATCACAGTGCGTAAGATTCGCCAGTTAACAAATATTGCTACTTGCTGGTTTAGTCTATTTCGCTTAATTCCACAGTTTAATATAAAACACCGTAGTATTTTCTTTTTTTTTTTCGAACTGATTATACGTTAGCCTTAGGGTCCCTGGAGCCTTTACGGCTTTTACAGCTTCATCGGGCTTCGAGTATTTTACTATGGGGTTGACCAGCTGAGGTAGATACCATATTTATACTACAAAAACGCGCAATTTGAGCAATTTATAACATGGAACCTCGCGAACCACTAAGGAACAAGTTTTAAGAATTTAGCATCTTAAATTTGCCCTCTCAAAATATCTTGGATAATTTAATGTATTTAATATAATATGTAAGTATGTAATGTAATATAAAATAGTCATTCCATCTTTAAAGTTTAAAATACACGACGTTACTGACACTGGACACAAATGTCGACATTAGTTTCAATGGCGTCTACTCGACGTTCAATTTTTTGTGTCGAAATCAGTATATAGAGCCAGTTTCCGGGCTCAAGTGTCAAAAACACCGCGTACGATCTGTCTACACGGTAGTGATAGTGACACTAAGCGAGACCGATACTTCATGAGTAACACGGTATAGCTGCGGTGTACCCACGGTAACACTCACTCTATAGACTGAGTGACCAGTGTCAAGTGGTGCTGTCTCTTTAGACTTAATAAGACAATTATTTTTTATGTGTTAGGTTCTACAGTAAACTTCCTAAGCATATTACCGATTTCTTGGATAATAAGTTCAAGAATCACGTAAAACAAGTTTTATTGTCCAAAGGATATTTAAAGGGTGGATCATTACGTGAATGACTGTACATCTACTGAAAGTGTCAATAACAATGAAAATACTGTAAAAAAAGCAATAAAAAAGGAATTTTGATAAACCCGAACGTGTTTCTTGCCGATTTCTCTCGATGACTGGGATGTTTTCCGAACCGGTAGTAGCATATTGACATTCATAAATGCCTTCTTAAGACTAAATTTGAATTATGTGTTTTTTCTATTTTGAACATTTTATCAACTTTTTAGAGTAGCCAGTAGTAGGTACTTTGTTTGCTCAGTATGCCCCTGGCTGTGGTAGTGCAAAATAAGGACAGTAATACAGTATTAATACTCGTCAAGTATTATTTACGAAGCATTAATGTAACCTAAGGTTAGTGGTTATAACAAAAACCAAATTATTTTCTGCATTTAAATCATTTTAAAAAGATCTTAACATAGATTCTGCGGATTGAATATTTTAATTAAATTTAAATAAAACTATTAGTAGTTGATGCCATCCAAATCGCCGTCAGGGCCCCCATGGCGCCAAGGTTTCGACTCCAAACGATAATTTAAAATTTTATTTAGTCAAGTTTGTAGGAGCGATGTATTAATAAAAAATACTAATACAAAACTTTTTAATTAAACTAATTTCAAATATAAATGATTAAGATTAATTAATAACTAAATTATGAGTGTACGGACAGATTGGGATGTCCAGTACGACTGAATACAGTTTTGAACCTATCTCTAAAGCTCCGCTTATTGTTCCCACGAGTTACATGATTACCAGGAATTAACGTGCTTACACAGCGTTTTCGTGGGAGCGGGTTGTTATGGTTAGTCCTGGTGACCGCATAACTATTTAAATAATTTTTATATACACTCAGTTTCTAAGAATACTTTTTTATTATTAAATTAACTAACCACCAGTGCAGTGCCGATTGGTTCTAGTTCTATAACCCTAACGTAAATTAAGCTCGTAAATTGTTTTGTTCGGTGACAGTATAAAAGTCGACAAGGTAAATAACATCTTGAAAATAGCTCTTATGACCGTGCATGTTTATTTCTGCAATATCATTCATTAACACCATGCGATAAAGACGAGTCGAGAGAAAACTGGGAAGTGATTTGAAATTCAATGAATGATCGTATGAATTTTGTATTCAAATTAAGCGTCATTGTCATTATGATCGACAAGTAAGCTTGATATTTACTATCAATAATATGTAGGAATAATAATTTTGGAATTAGCAAGGAATTAGTTAATATTTGTCTCATTCTATCATAGCTAAATGTTAGGTTATGCTTGATATTATGGCATACGGTTTTTGTTTTCTCATTTATCCACTATTAGTAAATATTATTTATTATAATACTATTATTATTAGCTACTAGAGCTGCCCCGTGTCTCCGCACACATTTTTAAGCAGTGAATAGTTTTGTCTCGTAATTTAATTTTTGATCATATTAATTACTTATATTTATAATGATTTATATTTATTTTCGAATGAGTTATACTTCCCGTGTTTAAAATTTTATAAAAATCGTATGATATGATTTTTAAATTTATTCTATGATTTGTAAAAGTATTATTGATGATTCTTGTAGCCTATAAATTCTGGAATAACATAAATAGTTCCAGTGAACAATATTTGACCGAAATCGGTTAAGAATTAATATATTTGTTTACGATTTATAAAAATATTATTGTAAATTCTTATAGCCTAATTCACCAAATTCTTATACCAATGACGTAATGTTCCTGTGTACGAAATTTAATAAAAATCGGTGAAACCGTTTTTGATTTAAATCCGGAATTTAAAATATATTTTTAATTAGCATATTCGTGATCAATATCTTTTATATAGAGGAGGTCTATCGGGAAATTTGGAAAATATATTACATGTACAGATAGAACTACAAATTTATTAATATACATATTAATGTAGGCAGTAAAAAAATCGAAAGAACCGTAAGTAAGGAAATAAACTTGAAAGAAGTGTCACTAATTTTGTAACCTAAAACGTACGTTTAACATTTACTCCAGTATTTATTTTCATAATGCACGAAAGGCAGTTTTGACTAATCATTCAATATATTATTATATTACTCCGGTTCACGCAACAGTATCTTGATTTGCGTTTTGCATACTCTATCGCGTGTCTGTTGTTCCGTTACGACCGATTAGTTACATGTATTGAATATAATTGCAAGTTCGACGGGAAAAGTTGAGACAATGCCTTTTTTGTAATTCATTACAATAGAACTATCTGTCAAAGAGAGCTTTGTTACCACTACTATGATTTTTTTATTGCACCGACCAGTTTATTTTTAATATTTAGATTATTATTTTTTCAGTTGCTTTTGTATTATATTACCAGGAGTATTAATTTTCATAATGTAAATAATTGGAACCGTAATCTAACCATAAGACTTTTTTAACTGTCGGTAATTATTATTTCACTAGAAAGTAAATCTTTTTTAAATAAGCACTGTATAATCCAAATAAAACAGTGCCCACTGAGAGATCGGCAATTCATTTTTATGGTTCCGAAGTCATCAAGGAATCCTTATAGTTTCGCTATGATCGTCTGTCTGTCCGCAACTTAGCTCACAGATACTTAGTACTAAAAAGCTGTAATTTGGTATAGTTATACATATTAATCACGCAAACAAAGTGGTAAAAAGAATTTTTTTAGGGTACCACCCTTTTTTTTGGAGTTTACTCCTTAAAAACGATATAAGGCGCACGGTAAAAAATATATGAGAAGTGAAATTGAAAGTGCAACATCACGCAACATTGATGTTAAAGCACATCCATAATCAGGATTAAACATTCAATATACAAAAACATTTATATAAAAGCTTGTGTGCTGTGTAATTTTTTTTCAAAGCGCTAATTTTTAAAAGATAAAGTTATGCTAAGAACAATTAATAAGCTAAGAGATCCTATTTGGTACATGCTTTCAAACTGTGCTTACACGTCCATGGTTTATAGAAATCGGTGTCAAGTTGAATTGTCCACTAATGACGTTGTTATTGTTTGCCGTTTTATTAGTGACGTAAATCTTTTCGATACACATATATTGATATGTAATTGTTTCGATTAAAATTAGTAAATCACTTTTAATTATTTCAGTGGCGAAAGCTGAAAATAATTTTCTGTTGCCATAACTTTCTATCTAGACCAAAACTAAATTAGTTAACAAATCTATACACCTACATAATTTACCAATTCGAAAGTTTTTAAAATAATAACAATGGTAGGGGACTCTGTTAAAAACTACGTAGGGGTGATTAGAACATGAATTGTGACAAATAGTACTGTAATAACATATGCAGTGAGAAGATTTGCTTAATTAATAAGATAACTAATGATTTAAACTACTTTAAACTACTAGCTGTGCCTGCGGCTTCGCTCGCGTGGATTATAGAATCGAAAATTAAAGTAGTCTAAGTTATTCCTTATAATATTTATATTTATATATATTACTTCCATACATAAGAATACATAAGTTTTTTTGGCACATCACAAAATTCTACGATTAACATTCGCAATACACATAAATAAATTATGAAACAATATCATAATACTTACTTAATCTATCTTATGAATATGAAGTAAGAAGTTGCGAAAAATGAAAGTGGACATGCTTTCGCTATAGTATAATAAAATCTTTACGGGGAATCAGTCGTAATCCAGGTTATAAATAAGTACTTAAATGATTCGATAAATGAAACAGGATTTTTAACTTTCCCTTTGATTAAATACTCTAAATTATAAAAGGTGAAACTGAAGTCAAATGGCATGAATTGTATAGGTAGGTAATATAAGATCTTTACCTATGAAATTGCCGATTTTTATATTGACTAGTGTGAATATCGATATCTTTCATTCTAATTAATATCGCAAATCATATTAATTAAATAATATAGCTAAGATAATTCTTTTTAAAAATGATTTGTCCATTTGTTTTCCGCCCTTTCGATTTTTCTTTGATATCGATGTTTATGTGACCATGGAAAGAGCGAAATTCGCACTTTTTTCGAATACGAGTTCCGTCGTGGCACCAACGCAGCACAGACGGCACGCAAAATATACAACGTGTGTGGACTAGGTACCGCAAGTCAACGCACGACGTATTTGGTTTAATCGCTTTTTTTTGGTAATTTTGATCTCGACAATGGGTCGGGAACCGTAATTGAGTAAACCGTAGTGGCAGCAGATTCATTTCAGACCACGTCGGAATTAACAGCCGCCTTCAACGTAAGTGATAAAATGACACTGTTTATTGGAAAGATAAAAAGCTCGGAAAGTGGGTGGCGTATGAACTCACTGAACAACAACAACAAAATCGCTTCGAAGCCGGATTTAACTCGTTGAATAAGCACACAAATGAGGGGATTCTGAATCGGATTGTCACTTTTTATGAAAAGTGGATCCTGTATGATAATTAAAAATGTCCGTTGCACTGGTTGGACACAAGGGAGGCAGCCATTCTATGCCCTAAACGCAAATTGAATCAAAAAAGCTACTTGTGTATGGTGAACCTGCGCCGGCTTTGTTCATGCATCTTGAGACCTGGTACTACAATTACGGCAGAAGTGTACTGTGAAGAATTGTAAATGATGATGGACCAGGTCATTGACAAACAACAAAAATTTCAATTCCTTTAGTCTTCTCCTTCCTTACGACAGCAATCGCAGAAAAGACTGTCTCAAAATTACAGAAGTTACGACTGAAAGCTGTCCGTCTCCCACCATACTTAACAAGCCTTGTTCTCACTGATTTTCATATTTTTCTCCGAATGTGGATAGCTTGTAGAAGAAGAATTTCAATTCGATGAGGCGGAAAAAAACGCCGTTAAAAAGGTCATCGATTTCCGTCTCCAGGAATTCTAAAGCAGAGGCATCAGTAACCTTCCATTAAAATGGCAAAAGTGCATCGACAACAATGGTCAATACTATGACTAATGAAATAATTATACTCAAAATTTTTTTTGATTATTTCTATATATTATTTATATTCAGGAACCCTTATTTCTTAAATTTGATGAATGTATTTATTGGAAAAAATATTGTACGAAATTCCTGGAACATGTTCGCAGTGATTCGTTTGTTCTCATCTCATACATTGCTCGAAATGCCCAAATATAATGGTCCTAAATGTAATAGTCGTAATTCATGAAGCGTTTACGATTATGTAGTCCATTATCAGAAATTACACCATATTTGTCATAACATATGTATATTTCCGTGTCTTGCATAGCAATGTCGATACGAGTGTCTCGACATAATATGAAGAATTATCCTGACTTTTTATGCTGTCAGAAATTGACAGCTCGAGAAGTTAACGTCAGTAAAACAATAAACTTAAACAAAAAAAATGTTTTTAACCATTGAAATTCGTATAAAATTAAAAAATATTTAATACAATATAACATTTGTTTAAATATATAATTTACTTTAATGTATATTCAGGAACTGTATTTTATATACATGTTCTTTTATAAAATTAATTCCACTAGACGTCTGTTTTTCGTAATGTGTTTATGATTAATTTTCATTTTATTCAAATCTATATATATTAATAAATCTGTACGTCTGCCTGTACATATGTTTTTTCTTAATTTCTTGATAGACATCTATTATAAAGAATAATTAGCATGAATATTATATTTAACATTTTTTGTTTATCTGTTTATATGTCCGGAATGAACTCAAAATCGCCTTCACTAATTTTTATGAAAATATTTATTCGGAAGCTTATGTCATTCCTTAATTGAAAGGTTATAAGAAATTATATTATTATTATTATTATTTCTCAACTGATTTTGTAAAAAAAAATAAAGCGAAAATTATATGTTTATTTTTACTGCGTAACAGATGCGTGCGGAGCCGTAGGGCACCGCTACTATAATATAAAAAATAATTTGTTAATTTTTTATCAGAAATAATATATTTAAAATCACCTACATTGTTACACCCAGCATACAAAAGTATACGGTTTACAATGCTATTTAAAATTCAAGTAAATTACACAAAACTCACGAGGTCCACATAAAAAACAAAACATTTTTCATGACAAATCGCTACTTTTCAAGTGCATTCGTGTAAGAAACCACACTTACACTTTCGAAATGGCTAACTGTAACTTTCTCCCGTTTTACAAGATGGGCATGTTATTGATGGTTCTATAGATCTGTCTACTGGTGCCTTCTTAGTGTCTATTCTTTTTTTTTTTGTAATTTCATTTGCTTCGACGTCACAGTGATTGTACTGCTTCGTTGCTGTTGGCCATTTGTGTTTTAACATGAGACGGGCACGGCCGCGCTCGCCGTTTATTTAACAAAACCATACCTCCGCGTAAACGTTTCGCTTACAAAGCGGCCTATATTAAACTTCACGCAGTAACGTTAACGTATATACGTTTTGTTATCGTCGACTCGCGTCTGTATTTGATAAGGTTGTTAACGTACTTTGGTGCCGGTTTGTGTGTATTTGTGACGCTTCAAGAAAATGGAGTGTCATTAGCGTAAAAGGTAAGTTAAAATGCTTTATGTTGTTTATTAATGGTTCTTTTTGTGTTCTATCAAAGGGCTCGTTGAGTGTGGAACGTTTTTGTATGAAGATTTCACGGCTTGTTTGATACTGTTTCATTTACTTCCCAGAACGTTTGATGATCTCACAATTTCAAATGAATTTTCAGTACATATCTATGAATATACTTTAGTAGGTGCATGTTATTATATAATTAAACTAAATTATAACTACAACTAATGGATGCCATCTAAATCGGAAGAAAACGTACCCAGAACGCTAGGCGTATTGCCTCATTTTATCTGACTAAGGTGTTTGCCAGACCTCTGGTCTGTGGAAAGGTAAGATTTAATGGACTATAATATTTGTTTTATTTCTATTCAAACAAACTAGAATCATAGTTAATCTAGTACAAGGTTCGACAGTTTTCTTTTTCTGTGCCAAAACAACAATCTTCGTGCTCTTGTCACCATAAGCTGAAGTTACCAAGACTAATTAAAGTGGTCTTAAATTTAATTATTTTTTTAACTTTTTCTAATTTGTATGCATCGCATAGCGATCTTGTATCGAAATATAGTAATGAAAATATGTACCAAAAAATTATTTTTGGTGTATGTATGCATGTTCTTTTAAAAGCAAAGTTTTTTAAGCAATGATGGCTCAATGGTAGCCTTTACTGACATCGCGTCGATGGACGTGAGTTCAAATCTATGCAATGAGCCAGAGCTGTCTGTGAGGGAAAACACTGTGATGAATCCATAGTACCGTGGTAGGGCTTCTTGTAATGTCCGCCTGGCTAGCTACAACCTTCGAGTTGAATATCTGTCGCCAAGCACCAATAGGTGTATTACGGCAGCTGCACTTGATAACCAGTCTTTCAATAGGCTTAAATCGCTACTTAAGACCAGGTGAGGTTTAGGCAATAACGTTGAACATAAAAACGATAAAAAAAACTATCTTTGCACACAATTTATAATCAAACACTTATGATAGCAACAGTATTTGCAAATAAAGTTATGAAGCTAACAATTTTCTACTGTAAAAACTATACATGTTATAAAACTTATTATAATAACTATATTATCTGGTCAGGTTATAGGATACATTTTGTTACATGAAGTAACATACGAAATAAGCAGTAACCATAATGGTGAATCAATTCGGAAAAAATATGCTTTTGGCGTGAAAATAACATAAACGAACAGACAGACAGAGAGATGTTAAGTTTTATAATATGTATCGATAACAAGAAATGCAAAGCAGATATTGATACAAAGCTTTCTCTACCAAAACACCTCATATTAAATAACATATCATTTAATATATGTCGGGTAATCTTGTCGATGTGATTATGGAATCCGTATTAATAACTTAGTATTCGTACTATTGACTGTACTATTGACAAAGAGCCGAACCTCGGCTCAGACTGTTGCGCGTATGCAATTAAGTCGCGATCTGACTAAATCCCTATCATTCGATCTAAACTAGACCACCGCACGCACTTTATAAGCAGTCAACGACCGGCTTAAAGGAATTCTCGCATGAGCTTTGGAATAATATAAACCTCAGTTAATAAGTCGACTACAATAAATACTGTCCCTGAGTGCAGTCTCGGTGCCTCTCTAGCTGCATACTCAGCACATCGGAATCTACATTTGGGTAACCAAAAAAAACTTATTTTTTGCTTGTCACATAAAAATACGTTTTAAGAATCCTCATACAAAAATTAAATAGATTTTTTTTTAAAAGGTGACACATGTTATTTAAACTTCAAAATTGTTAATATGTTTTTTTTTTCTCGTCATGTAATTATTAACCACAGTATGAGTATTCTGAAATTTTCAAGTTGATGTTTAGATTATATAGGGGTCGCTGGCGATTTTTTTCAATCTTAAATTAGCGTACACTATATGATTTCAAGCGACCTGCAAATGTAAATATTACACAATATGGACAAATTTGGAATAACAAAAAAATTAGAGATATTAAAAAATATTTGTTTTTCGACTTGATTTGTCGATTGAACGTATTAAATTAACATTATTATTATGTGAGAAGTAGAAAAGAAATAGTTTTATTGGGCCACCCTGATCTACATAGTTTTTTAAAAGGAGGATTTTCTTTTACCTGTGTTACCTATTTGCTATTTGGTTATTATTATTTAAATTTAATAATTGCCTCCACAATCGTCATGTTCGTATTGATTAGATTACTGATATAACAAATGATTTATATTACAACACTAAAAATAAACCGGACAGTTATAAAAACAGAGATATTTATCAAGTAATTTAGTCATTGTACGTTGAAGATTATCTCTTACATAAACGAAAAAAATTATACGACTTCAGGTTACGCATTATAATCGCTTAATTTTAGATACAATTATAGTTATGTATAATAGCATCTCTTGTTGGAAAGGTAGTAATTACGACAAGAATTAAAATTCACTAATTATTATTCTGCGTTTTAGAAATATAAGGACGTAAGTCACAACATACTAGTTCAAACTTACTGCGGTATGATTAGCTCGGTGCATTGACGGTACAATCCAAATACAACGGCGCCCACCGAGAGATCGAAATCCATCGGTGGTCACACTAACCTTGATGGTAGGCACAATGAAATCCAAACACAACCCCAGTTGCATGCCGGCCTTCATAAATATCTCTTGCGTAACGTGTTACGCTTAAAGGACCCGATTTCGTAAGAAGGAGGGAACACACTTGCCGGTAGATAGTTCCATACTGTTATAGAATTGTCTTACTTGTTTCTGAACTTCAAAAAAATCAGAATTGGGTCCAGATAGAAATGAAAAATATATCATTTACCGAAATAAAAAATATCTTATGTGTCAATCTTAATGTCAAATCCGGACCCGACATCCGACAAGTGGGAACGAGCTCTTAGCGGGGAGAGGCGTGTCGTCCTCGACATCCGACAAATGTGAACAGCGCCATACTTACTCATAGGCGAGCGAGATCCGACACGATTTTTTTCCAGACGTAGCTGGCATAACACTCGGCATATCTTCTCGACACCGACACAAAATCGGTTTCCGACAAGTGTGAATAGCTTCATATAAAATGCTCTGACACTGGAACATCCGATTAAAATCCGGGCCCGACATCCGACAAGTAGGAACCAGATCCTAATCTTGCCAAATCTCCTATGAAGGAAAGTAACAAATTGTTTTGTAAATGAATTAAAGAATATATCTACATTTTTACAGCTATAATTAACTTAAATGTATGGAACTTGGTACGCATTTGATCTCAGCTCTTTTATCGGTGACAACGACTACCTCGAACGCCGTTTCTACCGAACTTGGCCCCCTTTTCACATTTATATTTTATTGGGACTGGTATTAATATAATTATTTTGCACGTATCTTTTTTTTCTTAATTTCTCAGTTAGACTCCATGGTGTCATTGTTATTTACAAAAGTTATACCTACATCGCAAATGTTTATGAATCTTTAAAACCTGAAGTATTCCTCGTCAACGGTACTTTTTATATACCTGCTTTAATAGTTTAAAAACTTTTACAAGTAACTGTTTATAAAATTTTAATGTGAGTATTATTCATGCAATAATGAATAATTTTATTCCTGAGTCAGATTGAATCGCGACCACTGTACACCAGGTAAAGAATCCGCCATAGTAAGCACGTGTAGAGAGATAAGTCGGTGTACATTTAGTAATCAAGTGGGGTGGTAGAGATCTGTAAACGACCTGATCTGGTTTATCATGTTTTGGAATTCGGATTCAGCCAGTATACCTATATATCCAGCTGTCGAGAGGCTTGACGACCGTCGATAGATTGCCGATCTTTCTATGGTCATCTTTGTTTTTAGATTATACAATGCTTGCCATTAGGCATAGCGCGCTACTATTATTTATTTATTTAGAGTTAGCTGTGCCCAGCGGTTTCAACCTCGTATATTTTAAAAGAAATGGCTGATTGATGATTTATAATACTTCACTATAGACAATATTTCTATCGGGCAGCCAGGGTTATGCGCAACTACTCGCACGACTCATTCGCCCCACTACACTTATAGTCATAGATCCGAACCGAGTGTTGAATTATATTAGATAATTTTCTATTATCTCACAACCTATGCGTTCAAATAATATGCTATAAAGGGCAAAGTTTATTTTCATAAAATTGTCTTGATGAAGAAGTAACTTTCGTTCGTAAGGATTAATATGCCATGCCTAATATTGGTCAAAGATCAATTTTCAATTTTAAATAAAACTTTTCACAAAATACGTTATTGTAACGTATGCATAATAGATAGGCATATGGTATCGCGGGCTTTTTTTAAATGTACTAAAAAGCAATATTTTTGTAGAACATTATTTACGTATGATATTACTAACCATTACGCCAGCACACGCGGATAAAGCAGTTCGGATGCGTTGTTTCTTCCGACTTACTTAACAAAAAACAATATTCAGGGCTAGCTGAGAAGTGTACCTAATGCGAATCCAAATTGTAGTTCCAGAGATTAGCGTGTTTAAACAAACAATCAAACAAAAGAACTGTTTCCCTTTATTATATTAGTAATTATAGAAGATAAACACAGTTGCATAAAATACACCGTTTTTTTTTTATATCGATGCATAGTTTTATTATATTAGAAAATTGAAGTCTTTCAGTGTATCAAGTAATTATATATATTTAAAATAAATCTATCAGGTCAAAATAAAATTCAATTAAAACTAGTTTTTTTTTACAATACAAATGAAATTGTATTTGTTAGTACAAATGAAAGATTTCTTATTATTTTTGCAACAAAAATTAGACTTGCAGCATTCGTTGCGCAAATTTATCCGCTGATTGCTGCAGTAATATGCATTTCGTCTACATCGAATTAAAATACAGATTGCAGTCAGCATACCACAGAGTCCACGTAATATATAATAAAAAATGACAAATTCAGTTCCACACTAAAATTTGCATTATGATTTATATTTTTATTATACTTATATTTCTCACTAAAATTAATGAATAACTTACATTTCCTTAAATTAATTAATTTTCTCTTTTTTTATAAAAGCGACATTAAATTAGAAAGATAAAATATTTGAAAGAAACAAAAATATAATTATGCGTTGCAGTTTTAATAAGGTGCATGCAGTGATGCTTCTGCAGTTGGACCCTGCACATATAATTCCTTTAATTTTTGTTTAAGAAATACAATGTACTTCTTTAAGTGACATCACTCAATCTTAACAAAGTGTTAACTGATCAATGATATGTTCGTTATTTCTTTTACAAACAAAGCTTACATTTAAAGTCACGAATTACAGAAATATGAAGCAATTTTCAACGCATGTCAAATTGGAATGTAAGGTGATTTTTTTCAAATAAATAATTCAAAGGGTTTATTTTTAAACTTCTCAATTCTTTGCAATTATTATTGGTCAGATATATAACTCGCGGTATGTCGAAATAATGCGTGTTTAATATATCGTCCTTACCGTTTCAATATTGTTTTTTTATACTACAAATGTGGCAAACAGGCATACTGCCCGCCTGATGGTAAGCGGCTACCGTAGCCTATGAATGCCTGCAATACCATAGGTATCACAAGCGCGTTGCCGACCTTGAACACCCCTACCCCAAGGAGCTCTGGAAACCCTACTCACCGCAGAAACACAACACTAGCTTATTTGGCTGCGATCTTCTGTAGAGAGGAGGTATTCCACCAGTCGGGCTGCCCCAAGTAAAGAGAAATCTCCAAATAAATTTCTCTGTGCCCTACCTCTCTTGTACTTAACTATGGGATTGATTCGTTGTGTGCCATTGCAACAAAGAAATATTTTTCTAAAAATATACAAGTAGGTACCTTACCTACCGCTCTTGATACAGAGTGGATACAAATTAAAAGTTGCATTCTCATTACGTCTTAAAAGAACACAGATCATTATTTCATTCAAACGGCACATTTACTATCTATTACGACACTACACTTATGTCCGTTTAGATCGCGAGCACCACACACCACATGGAACATCCGCTATAGTTGCACGCTTAGTTGTGTTAGGTTAGTGATACGTAAATACAATGTTCTACAAAAATATTGCTCCGTAGTACATCTAAAAAAATCGGCGATGCCATGTGCCACATATAAATAAGTGCAAGCAAGTGCTTGGCAAGCTGTAGAGCATGCCAGATTGCTTCACGTTCATAGTTACTGGTCCGTTCCTTAGGGTCGTAGCGTGAAATTATATAGCCTACACTATTCCTCATGAACCTGGTTATCATTTACAAAAAGATTTTTTTTGAATCCGGCTGGTAGTTCCAGAGATTATCGGGTTTAAACAAACAATCAACCAAAAAACTCTTCAACTCTGTTATATTAGTACAGATTAAACTATTTTTACAAAATTAAAAATAAGCCAGTACAATGAATTCACATTTTTATTATTGATGGCTAACTTCATAATGTTACACTAAAGTCACATGATGCGCACACAGCTCTCAATTACACCCTCTATTAAACGCGTCAAAAGAAGTATGAATTCGAAAAAACAATCTAACTATTATTATTACTATACTAATCGAAAAGAAGACGCAAGACTTGCAATTTACTAAATCTATTTTTAAACAATACACTTCAATTACAGAACGTTTCATCATGAAATCTAAGTTACGCTAAGTTCCGTTTCGAGAATGACGTTCACACGATAAAACTAAATACTTCCTATAGTAAAGGAAATAACGCTTTCAGTGAATGTAAAATCATTGGTCGACTAACGATTTCGAAATTCGCCAAAACGCAATAAAAACAATTTAACAGATCGATATTATTATAAATCGAAACAATATTTTTTTGTAATCAATTATGATTGTTCTTTGTCATGCGATAGTCCAGTCAAATTTTTTGGTATGGAAATGTTTCAATAAGTGTCCGTGAAAATAGGAAAGTGGGTTAACAAAACCTATCATGTGGGTACCTACTATACAAGGTATAATATCGATCGCTGAAATGAGGTTATTTATGATTGAGTTATGAATTGATTAACTTTAATGAACGATAAAGCACTAGGTACCTGATCTATTTGGCTTTCACATCGTATAAAGCCAAATGTACTATCTATTAATGAATACCTAAATATTATTTCTTGACAAAAGTAGAATTTTGAAACATACATTTATGTTGACATAAATTTTATTATGCTCCCTTACACATAAAACGCATTTATCTTCTGTACGTTAGTATGCATATTACTTGAGAACAATTATTCGTATTTTTAAGATTTTTAATTCCTGGATAAATAATTATGTTTTTTGACCCGGTTACTTTCTTTACATTTGGTGGTATATAAAATAAAAACAAAAATGAAGTCAGACGAAAATTATCAATCACCAAGGCATTCTCTTTTAATACGCTGCAAATTATTGTTTAGAATACGAAGATTTAAAATTAACTGTACCGTGTATCTATCATTTACATTTAAGCCATAATGACTGTTTAATTTAGTTATTAGACTTACGATCTGAAAAACAGTAATAATTACGAAAATAAATAATTTCACCCAGCTCAGCATTTCATTTTGCCTTATAATCTGACATAAACAACCTGAAATATACAAGGGACTATTTAATATCATGATCGTAGGCTTTGAAAGAAGCGTTGGCGTTGGAACAGAAGGGAACAATTTAGCTAAATACTATTAGGGTAATACTAATTAATGAACAGAAATTAATGTTTATCTTTATAAATCCTTAGCCCAGGAGTTTGAAGCTGCGGGCGTAGCTAATTATTACCACAGATAAAAAAGTTACATACTTTTGAAAATCATTTTATATATATACGTACCTAAATAGTTATCTACATACATATCTAGGTACTGAATTTAAAATCACTCCTAACTATCCAATTTTTATGACATATATATATGACATATGACATATGACACATATATATGACATATGACAACCCATAGTGACCATTATGTAATAAGTTAATATAAATTGCATAGAAGTTGAACACATACAATTTCGTATTTGCCTTCCAACTCATATAAAAGTTATAATGAACACATAATTCTAAACATTCATTGTAATTGAATAACTTTGTTTAATTTATAAAAGTCATTCTCACTTTCTTCCTAAACAATATACAAAAATATAAAACGTCATAAATGCTTATATTCAAGACTTTTGACATTTGATTGGCAATAAATAGCGTCATAGTGAAACTTCAATCGTAAATTCATAATGCCTGAAGCCAATTTCTCAAACCCATTCAAACATTCATTCATTCGGTCAAGTAAAGTATCAAATTTACGAGTTCATTCAATCGAGAGTGACTTAGCAAACAAGGCCGTATTACGAAGGATTTGTTTAAGTAAAAACAAAACTATTTTCTATAATAACCCCGATTTTATGATTGCGGATATTTTCGTGACAGTAATAATCGTTAAATAAATATTGGAAATCAATTTCATATACTTCAACGGCGGACGTAATCCCCGTGGGTGTATTAACAATAAAAATCAAATATATTTTTTACGATAAGTCTATTTTATTTGCTACGTGTTAAGAATTTGTGTCTGAGTAGAAAAGTATTATGTCATCCATCGCAAGTTTTCGTCAAGCTAGCTGAGTCAGATAAATGTTTTACTCGACAAATAAAGATATAAGTTTATTGAAACAGAACACTGTGTTACACATTGCAAAAGTTACGATTAGTTCTGAAATAATTAGAAAACAAAGACAGACATTTATAAAATAGTACAAGCGACACGACAGCTAGAGCTCTTCTTAGTGTCTCTGTCAAAATCAAGAAAAGAACATCAAAACACGCGTATACCGCCAGATTCAAATAATAGCTTTATACAACCTACATCGTGTATTCGCAGTAACGAGGCAGAAGACGTATTTCACGACGTCCGGAAATACTAAGCCTGGGTTGTCTTGCTATAAAGTTGTATTATTTATTAAATTCCATTATATGCATAGCTATTGGAAAAAAAAAATGGTACGTAACTAGCTTTTCCGTCCGGCTCTGAATGCGTTTTTATGCAATAATTATTTATATGGCATAATTTTATTTTTACTTTTATCTTATTATTTATCGGAGTTAATATTGATAATTTTTATAACCTATTAAGTAAGGAATAATGTGTACTTCCAGTGTACAATATTTTATTTTATTATTTATTATTTTATATATTTTATCTTAAAATAAGTTAACATTCAGTATCACCGTGAAAAAAAGCTTTCGACATTTTGATACAACGATTCGGTGTGTTAAGGGACATTGGATTTTAATTTTCATTAAATTAAAAAAGTAATTATATTAAAAATGAGATAGCAATACAGCCTTGTCACAAAATATATAGGTAGTACAGTAAGTTAGCTCTAAACAACGAGCGATAATACGGCGCACGCGCGTATAAGCGCGTACGTACAAGGATCTCAGATCAAGTCAGTCGAACGCCTGTTGAGAGTTACCGCGCTTAATACATAGACTTAATTATTTTTAATAATCGTAAGTAAGATTAGGTTTCAGTTTCAGCAAAAATCCTTCCGTCCTTCAATCGCGCCAAAACTCCAGTGTTTGTGAATTATCACACTAGCCCTAGTGCTACAGTTGCTAAATTCAATGTCGGCCCCAGCCGTCTTTCTGTACTTATCATCTATATGTGGTGTTGCTAAAAGAAGTTAAAAGTGAATTAGGTCTTACCAATTAAAATTATTTCCGTAATCTTGCTTACATTTTTTGTCCTTTTTTACCGTTAATTAGCAAAAACACAGAGATAATTTTCTTCGGATGAATAATTCAATTTTAAAATTTGAAATATTATTTTAAATAAAACTTTCATGGTATAAACAACTAACAAAATATATAAAAAAGTGATAAAAAAATTGCAATTCACTAAAGTGAAGTTTGTATGATTTTATGATTGTAATTACGGCAATAATTTTAATCACACAAGTGTAACAGCGAATCACGAAGATAACGGGTATTCATGTGAGGTAAGTTACCTCTCTGGTGTAGTAATGTACGTTGTTTAAAAGATTGTTTTATTGTATTGCATAATTTCTATGCTGCAATATAATTGTGTCGAGGAAATCGTTTGATTATTTTATTTCCTATAGGAACGTTCTGTTTATGTGTTATTTATTCCCGTGTCAACTTAATACAATTCTTAATAAGACTCACTGATAGTTTTTATAGATTTTTGAAATTTCATTCTTTAAGGGATTAAAACTGGAATATCCTTCAGCATACTGCTGGTTTATAAATTCTACAAATGCTCAGTGTGGTATTTTTTTAAATGTCATTATTTAGTTAAATTACATAATTTAGTAAAAATATTGTATTTGAATCGGGTGTTTGACCAAGATTGGTTGAATCTAAGCAGCGGAACTCGCGTTGTTGTGTTCTGATTCTTAAAATGTGGTCGGCAATACGCACTGCCTCACGGGAGGTTCACAAACATTTTGTTGCTCAAATAAGTAACATCTGGGGCCTCTGGGCTCTTGGACCATTAGTACATAATGTATACTTATTTCACTCACCCGCAATATTTTTGAACGACACACCACGCCATGGGATAGATAAGAAAAAATTCATCCCTAATTTACGTGCAAGGGTAGATATCCTAAACACATTAACTATTTTTTCCAAGATTTTATTTTACCACTATGTCGGCGTCATTAATATGTATACACATGCCAAATTACAGCTTTGTAGTTCTCTCTAAAATCTCTGGGCTAAGCTACGGACAGACAGACGGATGAACTATGGCTATGGCGAAACTATAAGGGTTCCTTGTTGATTATGGATTCCTAAAAATTACATATACTGAGTGGAATTGCTTTAGCTAGGCGCTCATTCCGTAATTATAAAAAAACAGCAACTTAATTAGTAAAATAATATGAATAATTTAATACCATTCATTAATTTTGTGCTCTCTGATCGCCTAAAAAACAGTTTTTGAATAATTGATTCATATTTATAAGTGACAAATAAAACATTTCATTTCTTGGAAACATATCGTTTTGAAATTCTCAATTAAAACATGAATTGAAAGTTTCTAAGTAAGCGAGCAGAGGAATGTAAGAGCGTCTCTATTTTGACTTTTTAAATAATTTAAATTAATTAAAAGTTTAACAAATTAAATATAAATATATATCTCAACAAACACTAATTATGTAAGTTACAGTATAAAGATCCATGAATAAATTTGTCTATAGTTCATTAACACATCACAACAACTCTTTTATTGAAGAAAACATATTACCTAGAGTAAAATAAATATTTATAAATCTGTAAGTAGTTATGTCGGACTCTGTCATTTGCATCTATATGACCTGTAGCCAACTTCAAGATTTACAGCTAAAGTTACCTGACTTGCTTTAATTATTTTTTATGGCATGCCTACGAATTTATTCCCGAGATTAATAGGAAAATTCCTTCTCTAGAAAGCAAACTATATTTTGAAAGTCCCGTTTCCAGAAAAAAAGCTTATCGCTAATCTTGCACTTATCTTTCCTTTAAACTGCTGTATCTTTCAAACTGTAATTTAAACCGCTCAATAAAATATAAAAATATCTAGTACCATACATGAGGTATGTGTTTTGACGTTTATTTTTTGTTGTTTGCTATTTCGTAAAAACTCTACTATATACATTTTTTCAATTAAAGTACCATAAAATTACACTTGTGGCAATCAAAGTATAATCAAAAAAGATCTCTGTCACCAGGCATCGCTGTCCTGCCGGCCTGCGAGCCTCTCAGCAGCTGGATATCATATTGACTGTTCCCGAAATGAGACACAATAAAAAATTATCAGCCTGTCCATGGTGGTCGCTACTCAGTTACGATCTCTATCACCCTGTTTGATTACTGGATATGGCTTGATTATTGTGGCTTGGTATACCAGCTGACCCCAGAACGCGATACGCCTGGGTTTGCGTGCGATTAAAATCAAATCAAAAAATACTTTATTCAAATTAGGCCCCAAGGAGGCATTTATGAACGTCCCAGTCAACAAGAAGAACCTTCTTCTTTTTCTTTTTTTTCTAACCGTATTTAAAATTAATAATTATATTAATAAGAGAGAGTCACTGTCAGACATCAAACTATCATTAACTATAGCCGATGTTACTCCTGGCGTATGGTCGTCGCGATCGGACACAATTATTGCCTTGTCCTACCACCCAGTAACCTATATTATAAAGCAAATAAAACATACAAGGCCATACAAAATTTACCTATACATAACAATATTTTAATAATTATTTTAATTGGTTAAACTCCCTCTAACTACTTGGGAAGTTACGAGCGAAAGTCATTAAAAGTAGTAAGTTGGTTAGTTAGTTTTAAGTCGTAAATTTGTTTAAGAAACACCATTTACTTCGACTTTACGATATAGAGCTAAAGTAGGTACAGATATTCGCTAGAAAGTTTCATAAGAGATAAATCTGAGGACACTAACCTTTGTGTCAGTTGTTTTGACATACATTGAACTATAAATACCCAACTATGTACTTACCAAATACCTCTTTCCAAGAGTAGGTACTAGGACGGTCTTAAACGTTAGTCCAGTTTTGAATAATATATCTGCAATTACAAACATGAGAAATTGATATATGTATAGGTACTTCGATGAGTAAACTTTGAACTTCTACGAATATATTTCAATAGTAGAGCACATAAATTATAATCACGGCTATACACTTGGGACTTGGGACAGAAAACACAAGATAGATATCAGTAGGTAATTACTATCATAAGAGAAAATCACCTATTGTTAATATTATTAATAATGAAAATATACATCATGTTTTGTTTAACTTTATTATTTTATTTCACGATTATATTTTAATAACTTTAACATTTTGGCCACAATCTCATCTGATGTTAAGAACGATATGGTAATGTACTGTTACTGTAAGGTACTGTTAGCTATAAGGGCCCTGAAGCCTCAGATAGCTTTTTCAGCTTCATCTGGATTGCCAGTAACACGCTAAGTAGGGGAAGAACTGGCTCTCAAGTGTAGCTGCTGAAACACGCCTATAAGTGCTTGAGGGTGGTGCTAGCTAGATGGTCTATGCTATGGTTTCAACACGAAATTTCCTTCAACGAGAGTTCAAGTTCATTGTAGAGATTCTAACTCACGTCGATGAACGCGGTGATCAGCAAGCGAAGGTACAACTCCAATGTTATTCCGTTGCTAAGTAATTAATATTTCATTATATTACACTCTAATGGTATAATAATTGGTGGCCTTCATCTATGCATATTATAAAACTCAACGTCTCTCTGTCTGTCTGTCCGTTTATGTTCTTTTCACGCGAAACCACTTATCCAATTTCCATGTTTTTTATTTTAATTAATAACTATATTATCTGGCCAGGTTATAGGAGAAATTTTGTAAGATAAAGTAACATAGGAAATAAGCAGTGACGATAATGGTGAATCAATTCGAAAAAAAGACTCTTTTGTACGATTAACTGACTAACGCTGACTAAACCATAACATATATATCAAATTAATGTTCTACATAATTGTAGATATTAAAAAGACCTACAAAAATGTCCGGGATAGCATATATCTATCTATCTTCTAAGGATCACCCATAATAAGCATTTTTGAGGTAGCACAATTCGCGCGTGCGCTCGATCGACAGCATTCTGTAATCCACGCGAGCGGAGCCACAGACTCAGCTAGTTATATCTAAAGATAAAGAAATGTATAGTTAAGATAAGTCATAAGCGGTGAAAGTAAATCAGATTACAAAATAATTACTATAACATTTAATTACATCTACACTTTAATATCAGGTCCGATAATCGATAAATCCTGCGATAATTAATCTAATCCCCAATTAATTGTGACAGCTTGAATTATATTCTAGTAATAGTTAATGTGTTTTGATACTAAACTCAGTAGTGGACAAAGTAAAACACTTTCGGTTTTATTCGCGTGTTAGTCTTGGTTTGAGTGTACATATTTACGTTGTAAAATAAAGCAAAAATTAAACAGTATGCTATGTTGTTCATCGCTGTTTTGTTATTAAACAATTTTTCTAATTTTGCATTTTCTTGCAAAACTACACGTGTAGTATATTTTTGGTCAAAATCTTAGTGATCGTATTACTTAGTTGACCGATTGAGATAATATTCATAGAATATGTTTGTTTTATCAAGGCGATATTGTTCATAGTTTGTTAGGACCCTATAGGTGGTGCCATAGATAATTAAAACAATTTAATTATCTATGGGTGGTGCTGTGGTCAAGCCATTAACTAACAGAAAGGGCAGAACAACGTCTACTGGTCAATCTAATACTATAATAAAAATAAATATGTGTGTAGTAATTACAACTATAATTATTTAGATAGGTCGAGGTGACAACTAGCAAACAGTTGAGCAACTACGTATACAATATAATTAAGAAATTTATTAAGAAAATGTTGTGTTGAAAATTTTTGAATACAGAATTATGGGCGTAATTGATGTAAAATTTAAGGTATTATAGGTTTAAAGATATTTGATTTTCAAAAAAGAATTTACAAAATTCAGTTAAAAGAGAATACATTAAATTACTCTGTTTGTTACTCAATTAAATAAAATTTGGCACATAGATAGATTATAATCTGGATTAACACATCTTACTTTTATCTCGGTAAATTATATATTTCTCATTTCTCTCTGGACCCAATTTTGAAGTCCACTCAGACGAAGTCTGTCTAATATAATGCTCGTATATAACTCAACAACGCTATTGCTTTTTGATATTAAAAATAAATAATTATATTACGCGAGTAACACCCGTAAAAATAACAATAATGGCAATCTTATTGAATTATCCATACAACAACGATAAAAAAAGAAAGACTAGCTAATCCGTGCGAATATTTAGCACATTATAGAATGTAACAATCTAACAGCTGTCATGTTAGTTACGCACATCATTAATAGATGGCGCCTTGAATATATTATATTATCATTCACAGATGAGATTCCTAATAAAAAAAAAATATTTTTATTTTTTTAAGAAAACATTTACATTTACATAATTATAAATAGTCATTTGCAAAAAACATTTATTTCTTAATAGCGGGGAATACAAGCTTTAAAATGATGTTTTAATCATTAATTTTGATAAAGAATTAATTGAATTAACACCATAGCGTTACTAGGAAAAAACAGAAAAAAGAGTTCTTACGAGTACTGTTACTTTATTATCTCGTATAAAAACGCGAACAAACGTCATTCCAGTGATTTGTAATGTATTACAATAATTGTGTTTTTTACATGGCTTACATAATTGTAAACAAACACGCGGAACACGCCTGCGTCACAATTAACGGTTTTTGTATTTTTTTATAAGCATTAAAACAATCACTTCCTATATTTTTGCAACTAGCATCTGTAACGACGCGTAAATTACTTCCATAGTGTTACTATTATAAATTAATGATCATTACACGGTTTTGGAAAAAAATAAAGTTAGAAATATTTTTTGAGAGCTAAGGCTGAATTTAAACCAAAGCTCTTGAGGAATTATTTTATAAAAATCTATCTCAACAATTTTAAAGAACCGGAAATTAAAATTATTACTAGATATGTGATAGGTTTAAATTCGCTGGCGGTATACTAAAGTAATTCAATAACAATCTAGAATATAATATCAATCACATAGTAATTAATATATTTTCTGTTCATTTAATAGTATACCTTAGCCATTTTATGATCTTTATTTTAAATTCAGTTTTAGCTATCAAAAAAGATTTATGTTTTTTTATCTGTGTAATAGTCATTAATTAACTTTTAAGAGTAACGTTATAGAAATACGGTACGCGGCGTTGCAGATGCAAGCTGTAAAAATTAAGAAATGCTAAAAAAAAACATATAAATAAATATCACCGATTTGAATTTTCCATGTTATTTAAGTCTAGCAGATACCTTAGTCGGTTAAAAGAATTTTTACAATAGTCCCTTTAATGGTCATTTGATATAAGCATAGAACTTACAAAAAAATGGCACTAAGGTAAGCTAGACTCAAACATCATAATTATAATAGGAAATTTTGTACTAAAAAATTGTGTGGTTCTATAAAATTACTGTTAAAGGGACTATTGTCAAAATTCTTATAACCAATTAAGGTAAACTTAGACTTACGTAAATGTAATGGGAACCAATTAATGAAATGTATATATTAGTTTTTCAGCAAACGCTAATCTAAATTTTTCTATCAAATTAAAAAGGCCGATGATGGTTGATCCATTGAACGTACATTCCAGTATCTTCAAACAAAACACTTGGTACTTTGGTAATTCAGATTTCGCTTTCCTGTTAGCCTCACCTTTTGATCATATGCCTGTTACACTCCACCAGATTTCTTATAACCTTCCATAGAATTGAATAAATCTTGATTATATTAAATAGCCAGTAGTGCCCTACAGTTTTATCTCTGCAAAAATTCTCAATTGCACCACCGCGGCGCGGCGTCAATGCACCCGTGTAGGCTACCATTGTTTTCACTTTTCGTATTTGCCTAAACTTCCCCAGATTACTTAACGATCATGGTTACTGCTCCGCTTCTTTGAGTAATATCGTGAAGTTATATAGCTATTTAACTTCCTCGATAAATAGACTATAAAATATAAAGCTATTTTTTCAAATCTGATTGTTAGTTTTAGAGATTAGCGCGTTCAAAAAAACAAACAATCTCTTGAAATTTATAACTTTAGTATAGATAATTCGAAGTGTTCGATTTATTGATTTAGGAATCTTATTTGTTCATAAAATTTAACGACATCCATTGAAAACAATGAATGAATCCATTAACGGGCATCAATTAACAGTTGATTAGAAGGAGGTCGGCTAAGAGTTATTTCTGGCAGTAACACGAACTGGCGCATCGACAACATGCAACGGTACCTTATAACTCGATAGCGGAGAGAGTAAAAACTTGATCCAAGTAAGGCGTTTACTTGTGGCACAAAACTAAAGCGATTGCATGGACTGTAGGTTTGAACTATATATTTTTAATTAGAAATTGTTGATTCTTTTTTTCTAAGTTACATTTTGTTTCTATGTAGTATCTATTTGTATCTAGTGTTTTTATTTCAATTAATTAAATACTCATGCTGAATAATGTGTACCATCATATTTTTTAAATTCAAAATACTACACTACGCTACTACTAAACTACACATCAACTCGTAGAATAAAACAAATAATGCCATTTTTTATTTACAATTATAACCAAATTACTAATATAATACCCTGTTGCATAATTGTTGAAAATCATTATACCTTTATTTGTGTAAAAACTGTGTGGTGTCGTGGGACACCAGATAGGAACGAAGTTCCTTATTATAATTGTTTTGTTTTTTCAATAAAAATAAAAAATAAACTATTTTACATAATTATATTATACCTTTCATTTATTTAAAATGATTTATAAAAATATACAATAAAATAATAGCAAACTGCAATAATAATAATAGTCATCACATAGACTATACATTAGACACTGTATAGCCATCATAGATAGACTATACATAAACATCGCTTTTTTTAACGTTACGGTGTTTTTTGCCGGCTAGGTTATCCCTCCGCAACGCGCCATAAGGAACTTCGTTCCAAATAATGTAGAACCACTTTAACTGCTATGCCAATACAAGATAAACACACACTTGTACACCGTAGTAATAATATTTTGAAGTGAAAAATTATTTTGGCGCACCGCACACAGATTTACGGTAGGTAGTAAGTTAGGCTGATCCGTCACGCTCTGAGTTGATAGGCTCGATCGGGTGAACTCGGGACCGCCGAGTGTACCCGAGCGAGAAATATACAGTCAACTGCTCTTCGCTGTTGTGTCGCTGTGTTTAGTATATTCAATTCATACGTAATAATTGTCTTTATGAAGTTTTCACTTCTGCCGTGCGGTCTTAAGCACACTCATGTTTTAATTTTTGAAGTGAAAACTTCTTTTGGCGCATCGCACACAGATTTTCCGTAGGTAGTAATTTTATTTTAATTAATTACGTAAAAAAACGCTTGTATCTCGTCTCATGATCCAGGTATGTACGAATAGGTACAGATGACTCGAAGCGGCATAATATGGCAAACAAAAACAGTAAACATAGCTACGCCTGCGTGGCCAGTGAATACCTTCACCGCTTTAGCTCTTATAGGAAATAAGTGTAAGTGTGTATTGATATTTAAATACTCGATTATATTGATTAAATATTATTAAGATTACCCTATTCCTTGAAATAATACAAAATTGTTTACTTCGGAAAAGGCTACCTGACAAAATTATAAATTACCAATTTTTTTTTTGGAGTGAATTTTACCCATCATCGTTGCTTAATTTCGCTGTCCCAAACCACAAAGCACTGTGTAACTGGGTAGTATATTTGGAGTATTTACGCGAGAATGGCTGCTATAACGAACACCTGCGGTGAAACCTTATTAACTTTTTGTCATCTTCATTTCACAGGGTGACTTAAAAAGTCGACCGCCAGCCTGATTACACGCTGTGTTTTCTATTTAAAACAAAATTTTGTTTCATGAGTGTTTATTATAAATTTACAATTAAATTAAACTAAACTACTTATTGGTGTTATACCTACTAGTTTTGCCAAGACTTCGTTCCTGTTGGCTTGAAAATGAATCGCCTTCCGCTTCATCTGTCGTAAGTTGTCGCGGGAAGGTGACCAACAATTCACCATACGTTTAACGTATTCGGATGAATGGCTTCGCATAGGGTAGAAACAAACGTTCATTTTAACAGCATGCAGAGGGTTTTTATAAGTTTAATATGTGTATCTGTGTGGCTCTGTGTGGCATCGTAGCTTCTAAACGGCTGAACCGCATTTGATTTGGTTTATTTTTTGTTTGAAAAGTGGCTTGATCGAGAGCGTTTGTGTGTGTGTGTGTGTTTCCTTTTTAATTTATGGCTTCTACTTATTTGGGCAATAAATAATAAGATAGATAGCAAGATAATAAATAAGATAGTAGAAAGGATTTAGCCGATGTCAAGTGTGACACGTTTTACAGTTTAGTTACCAAATAAAACAAAAACAATCAAAAATTTATGTGGGAAAATTTGTTATGGGATCTGCAAGAATATTACAAAATGATATATGTTAAACATGTTTGTCCCGTACGCATTCCTATGCCTTTCGTCCGATTGTAATGAAACGAGTTGTTGCGCGTACGCTCGAAAACGATTCTGTATTAGTACAACCATTTACCAATAGATGGCGTGCGAATAATTTTATTATGAATAGCTAGAATTGTATAAATAACAATGTTAAATTAAGTTGCCATATTGTTTAAAATTACAGGAAAGATGGCAGCTAAGTATTGAATGTAGTGACATTGCGACAAGCATTTCTCTTGCATATTTTGCTAGATGACAGCCTACAACTGCCTTAATACCTACGATCTTATTATGATAATGATAAGAGTGGTGAAATTACTACAATACTGATGTTTTACTAAAAAATTATCAATGCTTTTAAATCAAATTAAAAAATTACAAGTTTGTTAATATGAAAAAAGGTGTCTGTGCGATTCACACACGATAGAAGTGAAACTTCATTTTAAAAGGCATTTTCTATTTTATTTAAACAGTGTGCAATATATATACACACCGACATTTACTCTCTCGCTCTGGCTCACACAAAGAGGAGAGACCGATAATGTGCGTTAAGCGTTTAACATTTAACGTTTAACGCTTGGAAGTCGCATAAGAAGTTTCACTTCAAAAAAGCTAATCTGTTTTGATATCCCGCAAACTACATATAACTCCCGTTTAACCAAACCACGATGTCAGACAAGCATTACACGAGAAGTGGGACATTGTGTCACTTACGCCAGGCACATAAATTTATCTATCTACTGGTATACTGCATTATTTTGTATTTAAAATTACTGCTCACGATACTATGTAAAAACAAAATATTGGAGTTGTTTCTAACGATAGATTATCTTTATAACTGGAAATGATATAAAAAAAAGGTATGTGTGCGATTCACACACGATAGAAGTGAAACTTCATTTTAAAATATATTTTATTTAAACAGTGTGCAATATACATACACACCGGCATTTGCTCTCTCGCTCTGGCTCACACAAAGAGGAGAGACCGATAATGTGCGTTAAACGTTAAACGTTTAACGCTTGGAAGTCGGATAAGAAGTTTCACTTCAATAAAAGTATTTAGAAAATAAGTAAAATATGAAATTATCAAGAGTTTATGAGTAGAAGTTATTTCCATAAAGGCCAAAAAATTGTGATTTTCAATAATCACTAATATACTATACTTTTTCCATTGAATACACATAATATTTATTTTTGTAACTAGGTTTTAATGCGTAATAAACTGGAATAATTTGAACCTACAATAAGAAAAAAGTAGAACAAACTATTAAGGTATTCTGTCGCAGTCGTGATCCAGAGAAAACTTCTATACAGTAATTGTGTTGGTTATAGTTAGTTCTAGACTTTTCTAGATATTTCTTCAGTGTTCGAAATGTTTATTCAGATCGTAACAATATGTAGATTTTGGCCGAGAAAACGAAACATTATCTTTATCAATGAAGTAAGTATTTCATAAGAAGTGATCATCTTACAGAAATTTTGCTAAATAAAGATCTTCTTTGAATTTCAATCATTGTAGAATAAATTAACTTATAAATTTATTTATTAAAGTTGAATTTAAATTTACTCATGGTAAGCAATTTAAGCGCCCCCAGAAGCATCTTTTTTCCGAATTGATTCACCATTATCGTCACTGCTTATTTCGTATTTTACTTTATCTTACAAAATATATCCTATAAAACCTGGCCAGATAACATAGTTATTAATTCAAAAAAAGACATGTAAATCAGATGAGTGGTTTTCGCGTGGAAAGAACATAAACAGACAGACAGAGAGACGTTGAGTTTTATAATATACTAGCTGCGTCCGTAGCTGCGTCTAAAATCAAAGTAGCCTAAGTTATGCTCTATAACATCAGCTATTTGCCAGTGAAAGTCCCGTCAAAATCGGTCCCACCATTTCAGAGATTACCCGGAACAAACAGGCAGACAGACAGACAATAATTTTAAAATTGGTTTTTTGTTATAGGTATCGTGTATACTTTAGATAATTTTAAAATTATAAGTATGAAAAAGCGTTTGGGACATATATGGGATATAGTAATGAAGACTATCAACAATTAAAAACAAAAAAAAATGGGTTACAAAGTAGAGTGAAATTATGCTTTAACTGTTGACTCTATTCTGTAGAGTCAGGTCGTCTGACGGTATACTAATAAGGTAGCATAAAATCTTTGTACTTATAATATACTTAATAAAATTCCGAATAAAAACGCACAACTTGTACCGGTGAGTTTACATAAGCAGCATAAACTTTTGGAATTCCTTATATAACACAGATGAGCACTATGTACCTAATAAATTATTTTTGTAAATTCATACCCTACTGATGTTAAAAATAGGATGATTCTGGAAAACCTCATCGGGCACACGGCTAGTAGGTATATTAAGTACTCATATATTCTCTGGTAATTCAGTTACGAAATCAAATTACAGTGTATATTGATAACCAGGTATGAGGTAGGTTTACACTGCGATCTAATAGACAACGCTCGGAAATTCCTTTATCTAGATAATGGAGTGTCACCGTTAGCTAAGTAGCGTTACCTAACCAATATATTACTTCATCAACAACATACATATTTCTATCTAGTTAAGTGTCGTGGGCGGCGCCAAGGGTTTTTAAAAAATATATACAAGTGATTATCAAGAGATTTTACTAAAGAATCAATATTTTTTTTCATAATTGTCTTATATATAATGTCTTAAGCTGTAAACACCAGGTGCTGTTTATAACCGAATAACAAAAATATGTCGCAATACGTCTAGACTAAATACCAGGTGCTTATCTCCAATTATAGTCATTACACCCTGAGTAAATATGCAACGTCAGCGTCTTCTACTTATGTACCGGTTAAAATTTATAATAAGAGAGGGTACAACCTTTATAACTAACTTAATAACAAAAAACATACCGTAATTCATCTAGGTTGAACAACAGGTGATTATCGCCAATCCTAGTATAGGTAACACACGAGTAAATATGTAACGTCAGCATCTTCTATGTATCTATGTACCATATGTATGTATCGTTATATGTTCCGTATGTATTTACCATATATACGTACCGTATATATGTATCGTATATATGTACCGTATGTATGTATGTACGTATGGTATGTACCGATTAATACGTCATAATAATATAACGGAATAAATACAAAACGGATCAATATTGTTGAAGAATATAAACATTATCTACTAACCAAGAAATTATAAAAAACATGACTCATTTATTTTTTAATAACTTGACTGACATGGACGACAGTAACGCCAATTATACGCGCATTTTATGTGACATGGAGAGCCGAAAATTATTCACTTTTCACAATACCTTGCACATAATGTTTAGAAATGAATATGGAATTAAGTTAAATGTTAATTTTGTTAAATCGTAATTTCATATATAACGTTCCAGTAGAGCCAGACTATCTATCGTCCTATAGATTTACTAGCGGTGCCCCGCGGCTCCGCACACATTTATTACGTAGTAAGTATTTTCGTCTCTTAATTTCATTTGTACCTACTCATATCAGTAACATTTCTCATAGTCCATCAATTGAGGAATGACATACGAGTACACTTCCCGAGTACAAAACTACATCAAAATTGGTTGAGAATTAATAAAAAAAATACACAAGCTTCCCGTGTACAAAACTTCATAAAAATCGGTCAAGCCGTTAAATGTCATATTCGAGATCAGTGTCAGGAATCAGGAAATTAAAAAAAGGACATGTAGCGATAGAACTACATATTTGTTAATATAAATTTATATCGTAAATTTAAAACAAAGTACGAACATACGAATATATAATTTCTCCTCTCACCTAACCATATTATTAAAATAACAGATAAATCATAATGTAGCACGCACTAAATAATTCACGTAATATCATACAGTTTCATGCGGTCGCCTCGTATTTATATAAAATATTATCACTTAGTCCATGAATGTTTACATTTTTTATAAAATACATGGCAGTGCTTCTGACTTCGTTTGGCAACTTACATTTCTTAAAAAATACAACATGAAAACTTTTTTCGTATATCACTATTTTGAATGGGAAAGTAAAAAATCGGCCGCTTCAATAAAAACAAAAAGACATACTAAGGAAAAATGCTTTTTGCTAATTTAAAAAGAGTGAGAGTAGACTCGAGTATATTATTTGTTGTTTAAATTTAGGGTTTATACTATAATTAAACCAAGTTGAACACTACAGTTACAGCTTTTATGACAACGCAAAAAAACCTTGAATCAATACACGTATCTTATGTGAAGAATCTCTTTTTTTTAACATTCGCCATAATAACATATGCCTACTCTGTGAAAATATCAATTGGCTAATTATTGCGGTTAATTATTATTACGGTAACAATATATTTATAAAATTAAAAGAAAAAATTACTCTCGACACAAATAACCTATTCGTTGAGACCATTTCAATGAGCACAAACACAATAAATACATACTGTAAGCAGGTTACGAGTTTGGCAGATTCCAGAAAATGCTGCAGCATCAGATCAAGGCTACTATGTTCTTCAGATATCATTGGAGTAACAGAATAGCAAATTTTGACACGATCAGACATTTGGAAGATGCTCACATACATTCATTATCTAGAAAAAAGCTAATAATCTTCAAACGGCTGAACAGATTATTTTAAATCATAGCTAAGAACACTCTTGAATAAGTCGCCGTTTAAAATCAGTTCAGCCGTTTAGGAGCTACAATGCCACAGAGGCAGACCTCTGTTTGCGTCGGAAGATAAAAATTAATAAAAATTAGGACGGATAGCAAAGGCTTAACAATAAGGTTCCTTTTGTTCCTTTTTTAGAAACGGAACTCTAAAAGAACAGCGTGACCTACAAAATAAATGAAAAAAAAAAACGAAATTTATTACGTTTAAAATATTTTTTTCTTCCGTATACGTAACCATGCCTACAGATATAAACAATTTGATAAAATGATTAGTATTTAATTCAGTCAGTGCCGCGTTCGCTCATACAAGCGCGAGAGGCGTACTTAGTGCGTAAAAAAATACATTACGTGTTGGTATTTTGGTTAGAAAAGTATCTATTTTCATCTTCAATTTCATTAGTTACATTACAAATTCTATGTTAAAATTTCAAAGAAACATATTGAAGTGAAAGTATATTTTGTTTTCTTTTTTTAGCGTAAATTTATCTTGTGTTTTTGTGGCTGAATTACGTAAGTCCAGCGAATGTTCTGTGTACGTGAATAATGAGATAACTTACGGTTTAGCCATTATATTAATGGAATAGCACATTTACGACATAATATTATGAGAATATTATTAGCATTAATAGTCCGCGTTGTTGCGAGCTACAATGAATTGGAAATCTCCTTGGCATAAAATAGTTTCATCGAAAATTTTCAGTGGTCACTAAAACAATTTGCAATTCTATTATTTAATCAAGTGGGTGCAATAATTATATTATTAGGCTGCTATCTTAAGTGATTACGCGTCGAATATTTTAGTACATAGTATAATTATTTATTTTGTTTTTAATTATACTATACATTTCCTCTGGATATATTTGATTATATACTTGTGAATGTTACGGTTTTTTAATTATCTCTTACATCATCTAAGAAATTATGTTATTACGTAACGCTAACAAGCTTTTATGATGTTTTTACCAGGTATGATATGAGATTTCAGATCTGTATATAGTATTTAATCGATTCGGTTATGGAAACGGATATTAAATTATTTCAGGTATCAGATAGTTTCGGATAAATTCAACAATTACATTTTTCAAAGAATTGTAATTTAAGCATTGTGAGGGTAAAACTATTAATTTAATTTTAGATATTTATTAGTTACTGACATTCTACAATGTCTCACTGAACTTCATCCCTGTCCAAATTTATTCAGAATGTTTCTTTAGGATACAGATACAATTTTTTTATTTCGGATATCGGGTCGTTTCGATTACAGTTACGGAGTTCCATAACTTCTCCGATTTTTACACGTAATATAAGACAAATTATAAAGTTCTCAATATTTAATATGTAGATCCTATATATACGTGAAGAGAAAACTTCGTACTTCTTTTTAAGCATAATGTGTAATTTGAAGTGCAGAAAGCTAAAACTTATTTATAATATACTAGCTGTGTCCGCTGCTCCGTTTGCGTGGACTACAGAATTATTGTTTATGAAGATCTCGTGATATTTTTTTTTTTTTGATAAGAACCAATATCTAAGCAGTGAAACAAAAAAAACTAAAGTCTATTCAGTAGTTTTTGCGTGATACGTGCACAACGGCAATAATTTAATTTGCATAGATTACAAACACATTAAATTAAACTAAACTTTTATTGTTTACTTTCATACCTACACACATAGGTACTTCATACATAATAGTTTGTGGTCAAAAAGCCCCACAGAGTAGAGATTGTCGCCAAGGCAATTTAAAATTTAGCTAATAAATAATTACAGACAGCTTGAGTTTCGAAATTTTGTAAGTATAAAAATACTCTTTGACAAAAGAACGTCAATAACATTCACTTGTTCAGTTCATATATTTTTCATGAATTACGGTCTAATTTCGACCACTGGGCAACCATTCATTACAATATAATGAAGAAAATACCACAACCAACAATTTTTTTTACTGTTACGATCTGAGGATAAATAGAATAAAAACACTATTCTCGAAATATTTGGAATTATCTAGTATATACACGGAACATTAGTATCTATTCATAGGTATTAAAACACTAGAGTTCATTCACACATTCAAAGCTTATCGCTCCGATTGCGTAATCCAACAAATAATGGTCAAAAAATAAAAAAGTTCCTCTTTTAAACGGTGTCAAAAATTCAAGGTCATTTTAGTGATTTCGTCCCTATTTTATTTTGGTATATAAGCGAGCCGTGTTCCTAGCCAGGAGAACGTAAGCCCGGTGAAACTGTCAAAGCCTCTAATGGCTCCAGGGTCCTTAAGGCTAAAAGTGTAGTCTGTTCGACAAAAAAGCCAGAACAATTCTGTTTTAAAAAATCAAGTGGGAACAACAAGCGGTAAAGAAATCTGCAATAGGAGCATATAGATACTTTAAGTACGACCTCAGTATAACGAACATTTAAACAGAGAGGTTATTTAAATTTTATTTCACCGAGTACGAATAAATTATAAACGTGAAAAGAAACGACATTTTCACTACCCACGGATATAACATTACAATTTAGTAACCCATAAACCAGCGATCATGTGAGCAGCTCCAATGTTAAAAAACATGTGATTTACAATATTAAGATAATCATTCATCTTTCGACATTATCTGAATTTTATCTTTTCAAGTGTTGAATACCAATGTCGAGTTAAATTGCACTTTTTTGATATATTATAAGGTTGAATTCAATTTTTTCATCAGAAACTATGTTACACTTGGCCTTGATAGTGACGGTACGAGGTAAATTTATAATACACGTATTTTTTATTTTGTTAAACTAAATATTCTAAAAACGTTTTATTATTATTTATAGGATTTTCTTAGTCACCTGAAGTTAAGTGACGATGTGGCCGAAGATGATAACACGCTAATTAGAGAGACTGGCTCTCAAGTGCAGCTGCCGAAACAAACCTGTGCTTAGCAACAGATTTTTAACGCAACCTAAATAAAGTTATTAAAATAGCGGGCATTAGAAAATATGGGCATTTTCTAATGCCCGCCTGGCAAGCTGTCGCCACGTACATAGGTGTGATAGCATGCTAGGCCACACGTCACTTAAAATGAGATGGAATTGTCGTCAAAACGCTAAACCTTTAAAAAGCTTCACAATGTTTGCAAAACAACGTCAAAAAGTTTTACCTAGTCTATTTTTTACCATTTCGCTACTATTCAAATATATACACAGTCTAAATAATTCTACTACTACTACTATCAATAATTCTAGAGCAATGTTATAAATTATTATTAAGTGTAACATAGTGTCTCGACCTCAAATATATCCAACGTGACATTGATTGAGAGACAATTCTGAGAAATTCTCTCACGTTATTTGGTGAGAGTCTAATACTAGTCCAATATAATAACGGATTCAGGATGTTGATGGGGCTGCCCCGTTTCTGCAGTGCATCTGGCATGTTCGCACAGGCACACGTTGATGGCTTTCATGCCATCATCAGACAAAAATCTGCCTCGCTGCTCTGCAGAGTGCGGGCCAGCTCCAACTCCATCATGAAATCCATAGCAGGGAGGTACGATTCCTCTATTATTTATCATCTTGTTAGGAATTGTATCTCAGGAATCGAACTTGTAACTAAATATTAGCGTCTACTAACATAGGTATAAGATTTTTTCTTTTGTGTTACTAACCAAATATGGATGTTGCTCATCTGAAGTAAATGATATTTTATTTTTATTTTATTTTTATTTAATACATAATTTAATTTAGAATCGAACAATGAGCATACTAAATTATTGTCTGATGTGTATTGTACATTACTGTGTTGATCTAATCAACTTCTGACTCACGGTATTCCCGTTGCTCCGGTATTAAAGAATAATAATAAACTAGACTCAAAGGTATAATCAAATCTTACGGTAATGTTTCAAATTAATGCTGTCCGTGATAATGTAAAAACTCAAATTTTCTGTCCATCTTAATAACTACTTATTACATTTCTTCGCCATCTTGAATCCTTCTATAATTGCAGAGTTGCCGTAAACGCAATTTAGATTTAAGAAGCAATAAAACGTATATAATTTTACATTGGTTACTTTAAGTAAATAAAACATTTTTATAGAAATATAGTATACTAGCGGACCGCCCCGGCTTCGCACAGGTATTTAACAAAAAATACAAAAATTATAAATTTTCATACGGATTCCTAACTTTTTATTCTATCGCCTATATTCATCAGGGATAATGTGGGATTCTAATGGTAAAAGAATTTTCAAATCGGTCCAGTAGTTTCAGAGCCTAGTCAATGCAAACAAACAATCAAATCTTTCCTCTTTATAATATTATAGTATATAGGAAGGTCATATTATTAAGAGCAAACTCTTCTAAATTACTAAACCTCTAATAGTATTTTTTTCTATGGTGCAAATGTGATAACTGTAGATGATCTTCAGGTCAACTAGCGTTGAAATATATTACAGGTAATACTGTAATCTATTCTTGAGCCCGAAATGCAAAAGACTGAAGTGAGTGACTATGAGAGCTTCTTGTATTGAGGTCGCGAGAAAGTCAGGAACGAGCACAGATCTCGGGCCAGATCTCTGTGAGAACGAGTTACGTAGTGGCCCACTATCGCCATTTTCTCATAAGTTCTTCAGCAAGGCTTATTACTAGTCCGTACTTAGTTAAAGTATCTCAGACATCTGAATCTATACCAATTATTTCCTATATACAAATTAATTTTAAATTAATGTTATTGTAAAATATGTTGTTACATATCACGCAAATATATGTCAACCACAATAGATTTGAAATGAAATATAAATATAAAGTTTTCTAAATAAGACCGCAAAAGTGAAAGTTTTATAAGAAATGTAACAAGAAATTTGCATACAAAGAACAATGGTTGCCATGGGATTAGAGACAATTCTGATATTATCTAAAGAAATAAATTGTAATTGACTAAATGATTATTGTATTAGGGCAAGACTGCCGAAACCCATGTCCGCGAGCCAGAAAGTGTCCCTCAAATGTATTTGAATTGGCCCGCCAACAGCAGTGGTCTACTAACACCACGCGATTGGTATCCTGCTTTTTTTTTCTTATTATAATGAAACTACGTGTGAGTTAGAGCTTTGTTCATTTGAAATATCCATCTATTTATATAGCTTCTTGCGGTAAGGGGTTAAAGGTCGGCAACGCGGTAGTGATACCTGTGGTATTACAAGCGTCCATAGGCTACGGTAGCCGCTTACCATCAGGCGGACCGTACGCTCGCTTGCCAGTTTAGTGGTATAAAAAAATTTATAGCACACTTCCAAAATAAATTAGGTGTCCAATTAATTCCATAAAAATAACGTGTAATTTTATAATGAATTCAAAGCAATCGATCTTAGAGATAATAATAATTCAAAATTAGGAGGTGCGACTTTGTATCATGCGGGTTTGACCACAATGAGTTTGCGGTAAATAAAACTTTCGTGATGAAACAATAATACGGTGATGTGACATGTTCTACCTTGTAAGTAAGCACTAAATGTTTGTAGCTTGTTGCTTGTGCAAAATCTATCAGTAAGCGTCTATAGCTGTCTTCTTACAGCCGTATTTGAAAGCCAGTCTTCATTCTATGCTAACGTTGTTACCATCTTCGGCCAATTAAAATCTGAGTGAGATTGAGACAAAGCGGTTGTCTGGAATACAAAGAAAGTCAGGTAAAGGTCAACCGATCTTACAGAAATAAGCCCTCGATGCCGATGCTTTCGCGATACAGTGACTAGCATTCACTAGACCAACATACTTTACATATATCACACCTACACTGTAGGAACATAGTGTTGATGATACTACATTATTTTCTATATCAAAAGATTCGGTCTCAATTATTCATTACAAAATGTTAATTATGTATAGTTATTTTCACATTAGACTCACCGAAATAAAAGATTGATTTGTATCACACTAAATATATATTTATTTTACTGACAATATAGCATCACGATATCATTTCATACATCTAAAAGACAGACTTTAAGACTTGTTAAGTTAGAAATCCCCTATCATAGAAAATAAAAAAATATTTTGTAAATGAATTGAAAAACGTATATTCCTACAGCTATAATTAAAGGAACAGCTATGGAACTTGGCGCCTATTAATCTCAGCTATTTTGTCGGTGACAACGACTAGCCCGAACGTCGTTTGTACTGAACTTGGCCATTTTTCACATTTATGTTTTTGTTGGAACATACTACTCTGTCAAAAAAGTACCGGGAAAAGATCAATAATAACCAAAATGTTAGATATTTATCCAAATTTATTTTACCGTCTTGAAAGTATGCTCCTTCAGAAAAGACATACTTATGCCAACGAATAATACAATTATGAAAACATTTTTAAACGCTTTTTCCGGAATTGAGTTTAATTCTCGTCGCGAATTCTCCTTTATCCGAGAAAGAAAACGGGTGCCACGAATTGGTAATTTGAATTTAGGAAAAAGAAAAAAGATGGCTGAAGCCATATCCGGTGAATGAGGTGGTTGATCGATGGTATTTGTTGCCTTTTTGGTCAAATATTCGTTCACATTGATGGCCTTGTGCAAAGGCGCATTATCGTGGTGCAAAATCCAAGAATTTTCTTTCCAAAAATCTGGGCTTTTTCGTCGAATTTTGAAATGATACGGATCGACTCGTGAGACACAAAAAGTTCAGCGGTTATCTCTCTCAAACTTGAATGAGGATTTTCAGTTATTATTTCCTTCACTTTTGCTATGGAAACTTCAGTTGAAGACGTTGATGACCTACCAGAGCGAGGCAAATCTTCCAGCATATATCGCCCGCTTTTGAACGCTTTGTACCACTCATAAGCACGTGTTTCTGATAAAGTCGATTCACCGTAAGCCTTCTGTAACATTTTCCAAACACTAAATTCAACTGGCAATGCAAAATTTAAGACAAACTCTTTGTTCTTTGTTTTTGTCCATTATGAAATTCGCAATACACACTAGATATGATCTAACTAAAAACAGCACTGTATTTAATCTAAATGACAGAAGCAACCTAACTCCGCGCCAAAATAATAAAAAAAATGCCAATCTAACAAAAAAATTTTTTTTATTTGGAACCATAAACAAATCATCCATTCCCGATACTTTTTTGACAGAATGTAAAGTTTATTCTAAATCATGTACCATTGCAGTGCCCTTGCGCTTGTTGCCATTTCGGATGAGTGCCTTAAGCCCGGTGACGCAGTCAAGGCTCTTAAGAAGAATCATATTTTGTAAGTTACTAATTACTGCGTCTGTCATTTGGAAAAGTAACATGTTAACATTTATTAAATTTATTACTGTGTTGCCCGCTCACTTCGCTGAAGAATAAAAAGTATCCTATGACATATTGCATCATATAATCGATTTTTTAATAAATTTCATTAGATTATCTATGTGGAACCGTTTAAGCTTGATTTATGGACAAACATTCAAATAAGTGTACTTTCACATGTAGATTACATATTTAAAAGATTAGTTAGGCATTATAATCTAATAAGATTATGTATATTCCAGATTTTATTGCTCTGAATAATCTAAGAAGTTGGCAGTTTGCATTTGAACTGCTTCGATTAGCATCCGGGTTCTATGCCCGCGGCGAAATACCTACAATACATTAAGACGTCATTATGTATCGCTCTCTAAGTCAAAACGTGGCTTTCAGAATACCTTCACTGGTGTACGAATTGTATGGTATCGCTGTAAAAGCCGACAAGGTCAACAACATAATTCGTAAAAAATTGCTTATGTGGGACCGAAAACACGAACAGAGCATGTAGTAGGACCGAATTAATTTTAATTACAAAATCACAAAGCATTATTCAATTGTAGTGCAAATTCTGAGGATTAAACATGACATTCTTTTTTGACACTGGCAGAATTCGTAATTACAAGACGCCATTTAAAAGAAGTTGAAGTTGTTTTGCATATCCATATTTATCTCAAAAAAACCATTTGTTTACTGACTGGAACAACACTGGCGTAATCTCAGTACCCACTTGAGATACAAGATTACCTAGTTTACGTCGTAGCGGGCATTTTGTTGAAAAATTAACAACATGTATCTAATATTAACAATCAATACTTTTAAACTCTGTGATTTTTTATTAATAATAAAATAAATCAATTTATTATTATAATCTGTAGTAGCAGAAAACATTTAAGTGCAATTTCGCTTAGTAGGTGGATTCACATACGAGTATTATCTTGAAGTTATTTGATAACAATATTGACATAATTATATTAAGCTCACATACCTAGTCGTTAGAATGACGAGAATTATCTGTCATTAATTTCACAAACTGATCATAAACAGACAATGAAATTCCTTAGATATACAAAACAAACCTATAATTTATCAATAAATAATACAGGTTTATCGTAACGTTTCGTATAATACATTATTGTTTGTGTATAAACAATATGAAGCCAAACCTTTATTTAATACTCACGTGTTATATTGCCTTTAAATATGATAAGGTTTATTTATAAGCCTGTACTCGCGACTTCGTTTGCGTGGATGTCGAAAAATAAATATGAGATAAAAAGTATCATATATGTTAATCCAGGTTGTAAGCTATCTGTGTGCCAAATTTCAAGATAATATAATAGGATCAAAACTATATTTTATTGTAATTAAAGTTACGGTGGTGTTAATTTTGGCTGTCGATGTGTATTTTATGCTACATGGCTAGGTACATGTAATATTTTAAGAAAGTAAACCTTACTAAATTAGACACTTGGAAAGTAGTAGGCTGAATAATAATAAAAATAAATAGTTTTTTTTTATGGCGAAGCTGTTTCAAAATATCCACAAAATAATTACGGGACAGAACTGATGGGTAGGGTGCTATCAAAAACGTCTCTGACTGCCGCAACAGGATTGTTCAACAACAGTGTTATGGGGAGTTATTAATGGAATCTTGATCTGTCATGTTGTTTTAATTTTAATACATAAACTTACGGTATTTGGCTCTATATTGTGCAACATTGGTGGCATTTTGCGTTATATAGTTTGGGTTTTTATTCAAGTGAAATAAATTATAAAGAACAACTATAAGCATAAACTTTGATATGCCACAAAAACTCCCTGGAAAGTTTTAACAAGAGAGCTACCATTTTGTTAAACGTTTGCTTGAACTCTGAAGATTACATAAATATCCACGTGACATTGGCATAATTGTGTATAAACACACGTTGCCGTTAACAAGAAGAATCACTATTATGCCGCGCAGCATACTTTTGGTTGAGAATGAAGAACGTTTCAAGGATCATTAGTACCGTGGTTTAAGGTAAATTTCAACGCATTTACACTTGTATTCCTTCACCAGGCCCGTTTGTCCTAAGTCGAAGCTGCGTTCAGATGCCGTAGTCGATGGCCGTCAGGTACTTATTTACAACGTGTATTTAGATTTGTGATGAAAGTTGATAGGCAGAGATATGTTAGTGATTATTAAAATTATAGTAATATAAAAAATTGGTATTTTTAATCTTTTGTAAGTTAACGTAGGTAACCAAAGATGTTTTTTAGTGAACGTAACATATAAAATTTCATTCCAAATTTATTTATATCAAATTATTATCGATATTAATAGGGTCACATCACTAAAGCCGAGGGCCACACACGCTACGGTCTACCGAAGAGATTACAAAATAGTCCTGTGCAGTTTTTTAAACCTGGAGCGGCGACCGGCGCAGTATAGATAAAATTTTTTAATGACACCCTACGGTGAGCATGTTCGTGCCCATACAAGGACGTGTAGTCGAACTGCGCAGGCAAACCTCTACGAAGACTGTAGCGTGTGTGGCCTGTTCTGCGTAACTGCGTTCTTTAGCGTTCCTATACTTAGCATCTACATCTAAAATATACGTAGATATTTACCTAACCATTGTTCATCTTATTATTTCTAGCAACGGATCATTTTTTTTAGAATGTCCTAGGGTTGCCAACTTTTTTTTATATTAAATATAGTATTTTTTAGGCTATTACCTGAAAAAATATAGTAGATGGCAAAAAGACAAAAAAATAGTTGGTTTGAAACACAGATTTGACAAAAAGGCAGATGGAGCCTGACAGAACACGAAAATGTCCCTAACAATTTTATTATTAGTATTCAATTGTGTCAATTTTGAAAGGAAACATCATGCAATGTCAGTACACTGCATGTTGTAATAATATATACTCGTAAAATATATGCCGTGTTGTGTGTTTGCGTTTGCGTGCCGTTTGCGTACACAGCAAAAGTTCTTCATGAAGACATAAAAGCTTATTTAGATGTTATTTGATACTGATTACAAAACTGCAACAGTGTTGCTAGGTAACAATAAAATATTTTACTGGAAGTTATAGTAAAATATATGTGTATGTAGTGTTGGAAGATCACTTTATTTACAACCTAACTATCATGAAACTAAAGGTAGGGTAATATTTCTCACGTAATAGTTTGTTTGTTTGACAACGACTTACAAACACTGAAAGTGATAGATAAGATAGGTAATAGATAGAAAGAGATAGCGTTATGGTTCCAAAGTAAAAATTATACAGAACCCTGGACAATTTAATGTAATAGTCAAAAATCTAATGTGGTCGCCAAACATTTCAAATGCTTACGACATCGGAATCATTAGGCATAGGTATGGTAAATTAAAGCAAAAGTAAATAAATAAAGAGAACAAAGAGATATTAATTAATAAGGAAAAAATCAAAATGGTAGATATAAGTTTAGTTGAAAATTTGTATGTAAGGGTCCTTAGGACCCTACATTTCAAATACAAAATCAGTTTTTTGATGAAGGATGATGGATGAACGACTACACTACTGAAATGGTAAAAAAAAGTAAAACTTATGTTAATTACCCTGTCAACATTATTCACACGGTGGTACGTGTTGCTATCTGATTCCTAAGGACACACAACTAAATGGATGCCCCAGTTTTGTCGTTCGTAAGGCTCCTTTTTCTCAAATATGTGGTTTCAAATATTTTTTCTATGTTTAAAGGAATATTATTTACTTCTTGATAGACAGATGATGATGATAATGATAAATGGGAGTTTTTTGCGGGATCTCAAACTGTCATGTAGTGGTTCATATTTTTCATACATAAATTTGTGTTATTCGACCCTATATTGTGCAGTACATGTGGCGTTATGCATAATAAAGTTGGGTTATTGTGCACAAGTGAAGTTAATTGGAAATAATAACATGGATCATGCATTCTGAGATGCCACAAACACTTCCTAGAAAGTTCTAACAAGGGAGCCACCATCTTGTTAGGATACACAAATGGTCATAACACTGGCAACTATATACACTTGATAATGGCAGTAATGGTCTTCATTAAAGAAGACCGATTGCCAAGTTAGGAAAAAGAAGAAGAAGATAATGATAAATAATCAAATTGATAATGACTTACTAAGTGTGGTGCAGAAAGAGATAAAGGCTGTGGCCTGCGTTCCGTTTTACGTTTACATATTTTAGAATAAATAATGTTACCTATTTTTTATCTAATAAAAATATAGTAGTGTATTATGTTTTTTAAGAAACATAGTAGTTGATCGCCTAATATATTAGTAGGGTTGGCAACCCTAGCATGTACCTACACAGTTTTACGGTTTTAGAGTGTAATATGTATGCTATGAGCATGAGTAGTATATGTATGGTAGCTGTTTGCGTTTGGGTGCGTAGTTCTTTAGAAATGATTGAAAATTACTGTTAACCTAGTTTATCATTTTAATTAAATTTAACGCAAGCATTTTGCTGAAAAATAAGTGTTTAAATACATTTAGTAGGTACACAAATGTTGAGCATATATACGTGGATTAAAATTGAAAAGCAGGTACATACTGTGTTATCACTGAGTCATTGAATGCCGGCAATCATGAATTATCAGCTTTACAATGTCGGTGTGAAATCATAGCGATAAGATAATGTATTATGGGAGATGGATAATAAAAAGAATAGTTGGGTGGTTACCTTTATTGGGTTGTTACATTTACAAAAAAGGTTTAACTTTTGTTGATAACGTATACGAGTATATGTGAAGTGTTTATCGTATGGTTGACAGATAAGGGGTAAAGGCGAATATAGAGTTTGCGTCAATATAATCAAATAATATAAACAATACATACCAGGTGTGTTTTTATTTTCACATTATTTTTGTGGTCGTTAATTTCTGACTTCACATTTTAATTATTTATGGCAATGTAATCTACTCCAAAATAATATATTCATGATTTGTAACATCTGATGGAGATTATACGAGATTTTTATCAAACACCTAGATGAAATGTATTAATAGACTCAAAATCAATGCTATCAACATTTTTGTTTTTCCAACCTCCACTAAGAATCGAACTAAGAAAAGTAGTTCTAGTTAAAAAAGTAACCTTAATTTTAGCTTTTCACAATTAAGGCATAACAAAATGATGTAGGTTATTTGTAAATGTCTATTAATAACCAAACAGAAAAGTAATGTAACGAACTAACGAAATAATTTTCATTAATTATATCTTTTGTAATTTGTCCTTTAAAACAATGGTTTGAAATGTTAACTATTGTGGCAGCCCGACTAGTGATATACGACAAAAATACTACAAAAGATCGCATTTAAATAGCCCTGTGTAGTGTTCCTGCGGTGATTAGGGTTTTCACAGCTCCTTGTGGAAGGGGTTTCTAGGTCGGCAGAGCGCTAGTAATACTTCTTCTGGTGAAACAAGCGTCCATAGGCAAAAGTTACCCGCTAACTATCAGATCGGCCATAAGCTTGCTAATACATGAATGGTACTTCAGCGAGTTCTTTTCATATTTATTCTAATATCAAAATAAATTTATGAAGCTTAGATATCTCAATCTACTAAACATAGGTTTACTAGACATTCCTATGTCAAGACATGATCTGATGTTTACACACAAATGTAGGTAAGTAATTTATTTTGAAGTTGTTTTTTTTTACATTTTATTAACAGTAATTTATTCAGGTACATTCATATATATTTAGATATATAATAAAAGAAAAAAAACATTTAGAATTGTTTCATAGTCTAATTTAAAATCAGAAGTGCCAATACAATGATGATATGATCGCCGATAGGCGAAGTTCGTCGTAACATTTACTTTCAAAGCGAACGTTAAAAACATGTATTAATTTATTGACTTATTTTACTATATACCTCTCATAAATTTATCTAGATCTGATTTTTTAATTTAGAAATCTAATTTGATATTAGTAGATTTTATTTAGTATACTATATAAGCAATATATTTGGCACTCTCTAGTAATAATAGACGTAGATAGATCATCTTTATGACTTTTACATATTATTACTTTTAAATAATCTTATTTTAATTGGATCCGTCACGACTCGAAAGAGCAATTTAAGCTTTTAGTTCCGGCATATTCACTGTGAATACTAGGTATAAACGTAAAGTATACTGCCCGTAACTAAACGTAATAAATCAAAGCGACAAGATACAATTTATCATAAGGAAAATAAAATTAATAATTTTCATTCGAGTCGTTTTAATTCTTCTGCTGTGTAAAGAAGCTATCCTACTCAGAACTTTTTTTTCATCAAGCCTATTAATTAGAAAACTAAATTTATTTATTAGTTAGTTAAGTTTAAACACATAATTAAGAGAAAAAAAAGTTATGTAGTCTTATTACGAAAAAGTTTATTTTAAAATTATCCAAAATACCAACACGTAACTAAGTAAAATTTGAAGCCATTTTCGATAATTGTAGAATGGTTTATAAATTTTATAATACATAATATTATAGACAGAGTATGAGTTCGGTTAAATAAACAACAATGTCGGACAGTGTGAAGGATTTGGAAAAGTGTTACGATGAAAATGTGTTCCCTGGGCGGCACCCGCGAAGCATTGGTCAGTATTAATACTTAGTAAATCGTGTAATATACATTTTCTGGAAGCAACTAATATTGAATACTACATACCTATATATGTATTGGTAAAACTAAAGCTATGGTACTAAATTATAGTTACATATTCGCTAAAACTTATAAAGAAAAAAATGATATAGATACGATCTGTACTTATAAAGTCTTGTTAATATCTTTTCAACAAAATTCATGTTGAGGACGAAAGTAAATTATCTAAAAATATTACCAAATCGTCTTATGTACATAAAAAGAGTTAATAATTTTTTCATTAAAATGCATATTCATTTTAAAGCACGTATTTGCTTCTACTTTCATTTTTATCTCCAAGGATTTCATTTATATCCCAAATATTAATGGAACTTCAACCAGTTGGCGATTGATTCGTAACGCACACATGTAGTAATTCGTTTTCTTCGTCGTCGCCTCTTTTCGTTACACGATGTCAGCTTTCATAATCAAGAGACGCCATTTACTCCTTTGCACAAGATCTTCATTTAACAGGTCAGAACGCTTCATGTCCTTCTGGTCATTTGTCATCCAAGTGGTTTGAGGTCTATCTTGTCCTTTTTTTCCTGTAGCTATTGAAAGGCTACAAGGCTAATTGACATGAGTTCGAATCCCTGCAATGAGACTGAGCTTTCGGTGAAGGAAAACATCGTGAGGAAACCACATAGCATGGCGACAGGGCTTTTTCTAATGCCCGCCTGGCTAGCTACCACCCTCAAGTAGAAAATCTGTCGCCAAGAACCAATAGGTGTGTTCCGGCAGCTGCACTTGAGCGCCAGTGTTCCACTAGATTAAGCGTGGTATCATCTTGGGCCATATCGTCAATGAACATTAGGTGAAATCAAGGCCACTTCGCCAAACCTATAAAGATAAAAAAAGGCTACATGGGTCTTCGGATCACGTACCTATCCGAACCGTCTTAGCCTGGACTCGAAAAGTTTTTCAATAATGGCTGCGCTACTTAAAAACTATCCCTTATAAATTCAATACGCATTGTGTCTTTAATTGTAATACAAGTAAAAATTCTCATGTTGGACTTCGATGGATATAGCTACCTTATTACCGATCGATTGATTAATCTGCTTAATTAATTAATCCGCACACCAGAGCAGCAAGCAGCAAGCGAACAGCAAATGCTGAACACCATATGCTTCCCAACATTTGCATCTTGAAGCATGTTCTAAAATATTGTCTTATTATAGGGTTGTTCACGATACCGGAATACCCAGAGTACGAGCCGAAGCGCGGCATGTGGTCTGCGGCACTAGACGCCATCCTCACGACGCTGCGGTACTTGGCCCCGGCAACTCTTCTCACTCTCTTCTGGGGCCAACAGAGCTTCTTATTCAAAATACTGAAGCACATTGACTCCGCATTTAGAGCTAGTAAGTGTAATTTTATTTATTTATGTTCACATATTGCTAAATATCGAACCTGGATAATATATTGTCAAACATATTTTTTATATACTACTAATGTTGCAAACAAGCATACAGTTCACCTGATGGTAAGCGGCTATCGTAGCTTATAGACGTTTATAATACCATAAATATCACTGGCGCGTTGCCGACTTTGAACCCCTCTGCCCCAGGAGCTCTGGAAACCCTACTCACCGCAGGAATATAACACCAGGTTACTTGGTTACCATCTTCAGTAGGGTGGAGGTATTCCACCAGTTGGGCTGCCCCAAGTGCCGAGTTATCTACAAAGAAATTTATCTGTGCTCTACCACTTTTTGAACCCAAGAGGAAATCTAGAAATCCTACTCACTGCAGGAACACAACAATAGGTTATTTGACTGCGATCTTCTGTAAAACCTAATTTACTATTATAGATATTTATATCTATCTGTACATCACCATATTAATAATAATTCAGATCAAAAGATTGCTGTTGTATGTGATTAAATTCGCTAATCTCTACAACTAAGAGTCAAATTTGAAAAATATTTTACATTGTGTAGCTGTGCACGCGGATCCGCTCGCATGGACTACTGAAAAGGTTTTTTTTTTTGCGCGGAATCTTAATTATTTTTCTTAAATAAAAGTAGTTTAAGTTACTCCTTATAATATCAGCAATCTGCCAGTGAAAGTCCCGTCAAAGTCGGTCCAGTCGGAGATTACCCGGAATAAACAGACAGGCGCACATAAAGACATTTTTTTTAAATTGTTTTTCTTTTATTACATGTATGTAACGTGTATACTTTCATATGTATTTAGTCAAAATCTATTATTTTGACATTACAGACACTTCAGTTTTATTATGTGTAGATTAGCTGTGCCCATGGCTCCACTCGCGTTGTCTACAGAATGCTGTGGTCGAGCGCATGCGCAAATTGTATTACCTCAAAAATGCTTATTGGAGTTTTTTTAAAGATCTACAATTATTTTGTACATTAGTTTGATATATGTCTTATATTCTTATGGTTTACTCAGCGTAAACCATTTAATCACCCCAAAAGCGTCTTTTAACCGAATTGATTCACCATTGTCGTCAATGCTTATTTCGTATTTTACTTTATGTAACAAAATATATCCTATAACCTGGCCAAATAATCCAGCTATGAATTGAAAAAGAACCATGTACCTAAATCGGATAAGTGGTTTTCACGTGAAAAGAACATAAACGGACAGACAGACAGACTGACGTTGAGTTTTATAAGATAGTATAGATTTATTTATAAAGGTTTGTCTATATTATTATTGCTTACGTAAAAATTATAATAAATTAATACGACTTATGGACTATGCTAAGTGTATCAATTTCTTTTTGAAGAAGGTTATAAGCCATATAAATTCACGCTAGATGACTTACTGGTTAGCCAGAATAACTCCAATTAGTTACCTATTACAAATTATTTTTATATTAATGCAACATTTATCTACGTGCTTTAATTCTATGTCACAATATAGTAATGTTTAAATAACCGATCCGATCTTAACAGTTAGTCATTTTACAACATCGAAATGCAAACAGTGATGCATAGTTACCTACCATTAGGTACTTACGTATCTTGATTATAGCAGTATAGATAAAGCTTAGCATCTACTTCCATAGAAATGAAACTTGTTTTACAGTTTCATGTTTAGCTGATACTTACATCAGATTTAAACATCTATTCATATACATATACATTATTCTGCACATATTAAAACGTCTGTCCGTTTAAGTTCTTTCCACGCGAAAACCACTTACTCGATTTACATGTCTATTATTTTAATTAATAGCTATGTTATCTGGCCAGGTTATAGAATATGTTTTGTAAGATAAAGTAACATTCGAAATAAGCAGTGACGATAATGGTGAATCAATGGTGAAAAAGTAAGGTAAGGTAAAAGGCGCATTTTGGGCGATTAAAAGGCCAACGCTGAGTAAGCCATACGAGATATAAAAAGACCGAAAAAAAAATCAGCGATAGTATATATATTTATCTTCAAAGGATCACCCACAATAAGTATTCGATTCACGTGTGCGCTCGACCGACGGCTTCTTGTAGTCCACGCGGGCGGAGCCGTGGGAACAGCTTATTTTTATAATACCTATATAAATTTCAGACTTCGAACAATTTTTAGTATAAACACAACTAACACCGACAAAAACAAACAAAGCCTATTTATTATTAGTTCTATAGACTGTGCTATTATTATGACTTATATCAGAAATAATATAATATTAGAAAGTTGATATTAGAATAACGTTAAAAGATTTTAGTTAAAATGTGTATCGTATTGCAATTGCTATATGTATTTATGTCTTACAAAACTCAGATAAGACACGATTAGGTACGATGAATGTATGTTTAATTAATTAATTGTTTCATACTTGTCATAAATCTCATCTTATTATGCAACATTGATTGATTGACATACCTACATAGAGTATAATAACATACTATGTATATAACATGTATGTTAGATACACGAACATTCTGTCGCTAGGCCTATAATAAAATATTTCAAAGCTACAAGCAGTCGATAATTAAAAGCATTTTAAATCATATATTAGACATAAATCTAAACTTTACCTAAGTAACAATATTTTTAAGGGTTGTCTACTCGCGAACCAGATCGTGTTTCTTGTTTCAGTGTTATGAGTTATGACGTTCACAAGTACCTTCTTAGGGCCTAAATTGAATAAATTATTTTTATTTTTGATAATATAATCGGTAATGACATTATCCTTTATCAATGTGGTCGAAGCGTAGGTGTATAAGTAATATAGTTGAAAAATAGCATATTTAACAACCTGACGGACAGACAGATAAGTATGTAGATATAAACTTAAATAAACAATGTTATTTGAAGAATAAGATAAGCCGGATTCTTTTAAATCGTGATAACATTTGAAGTGCAAACAAGAAAAAAGTAGGTAATCAAATTATGTAGAACGAAGGCATTACCGTCGAGCTTTCTTTTTACTTTCAATTGTCACAAGCTATAAAAAAAATTAAATTATAATATTCGTAAATGTGAGAACAGTGTGCATAATAGGCACCTATCTATTGTTTAAATATATTGAAGCAATGATGGCTCAGTGGTAGCGTGTACGGACATCGCGCCGATCGACGTCAGCCCGAATCTCTGGAATGAGCCCGAGCTTTCGGTGAAGGAAAACATCGTGATTAAACCACAGCATGATGGCAGGGTATTTACTCATGCCTGCCTGGTTAGCTACCACCCTCAAGTTGAAAATCTGTCGCCAAGCACAAAGGTGTTTTCCGACAGCTACTCTTGAGAACTAAATTTCCCCTAGGTTTAACGTGTCATCATCACCCTATAAGTAAACGATATAAAAAAGTCATATCTGTTGATACACCAATTACAGCGATTTCAATAGGTAATAATATATGGGAACTATCCCACATAGATAATAATTGAGATTGCCAAAGAAAACAAAAGAATACCAAAACAATTACATTCAATTATGATTGTTTAAAAAAAAATTCGAGTTCAAGTTATCATGACCTCAAATCTTACAGTTATGAGGATATTATTACGCTTCACTTTCAATTTATAAGTTTAAGTAAGTAGGTACGTGCTGTTATACGGGTATTATGTTTACTCAAGAATTTTTAGTTTGTGTTCTTCTTTTAGGTACATACCAGGGATGTTATGGAAATCCGTATCCGTAACCGAAACTATCGGATATCAGAAATATAAAAATACCTGTAACCGAATCCCATATATTTTTATGGTTTCGGATAGAGCAAAGTCGAATGAGCCATTGTCAAAAACCAACACAAACCGTCCACCACAAACCACAGTCCACACCGAAACCACAGTTTCGGACGACTGTAATCAATCAATTTTAACGTTATTAACCGGAACATTTATTTTTAAATAATTTGATTTTTTTCCGAATACATTTTAAACTCATAATCTCAAAATGGTTACATAAATATAACTGAATCTCGATACCAAATAACACATTTACGGATCGGACAGGTTTTTTTAATAATATAAAATTCTTTGAATAATGAAATATCCATAACCGAAACTATGCGAAATAATCGGATATCAGAAATAATTTCATATCCGTATCCGTAACCGATTAAATACTCTTAAGATACCCGTATATCATCCCTAGTACATACATCATTTCCGAACTCACGGCGTTTCTGCTTATAGCCCAGTAGTAACAGTCATACTAATTTCACAGTTCCTACTAATTAAGTGTTGTCAGACTGATATTTAAATACTCAAGTGAACATTGTTGTGCATTCAGCGATATGAATGTATCCACTTTTTATTATTAAAGGATGCTTTCAAATAATCTACATTTATTATAGTACTAGCTGTGCCTCACGTATAATTTAAAAGAAATCGCTGATTTATGATTTATAAGACTTTAGTATGGACAATATTTTTATCAGCTCACACGGCTCGTTCGCGCCACTACACCTATAGTCATAGACCCGATCCATAAACCGTGAAGAGGGATAAATAAAAAAATACCTTAAATATTGATGCATAATTCTATTTTTTTTCCAGTTGTATTTTCAAGCGAGGAGCAAAAACAAGCAGTGCTACAATGGATGGCAGACGTAGGGCCCGTGAGAGTCGAGCAGCTGGACACAGTTTGGAGACACGGCTGGATATTGTGCGGCGTGCTGGACGCTGCACTACCCGGCGCATGCGCGGGACATCCCCTTACAAGCTTGTCTTTAAAACATGCGCAAGCCATTGCCGACCACTACCTTGGTGTTGAACCTGTTAGTATTATGTTTCTTTTTTTGTTACGCACTTTATAAACAAGGAAATCGGGCCATGTGAATATAGAGTATAAAAGCTATGACTTCAGTTATGTTTGGAAATTGCCCAAGATTATTATGCCTGATTTACACTCACGCCTCGCGGCTCGTCTTGTGTCTCGGCCGCAGCTCGTTCGCTCGTCAAGTTATGTGCACACTCTCGCGGCGCGTTCAGTTGTTTTGGGACTATCAACTATGAGCCCCTTTGACTCGTGCCCAAAAAACCGCTCCCGACGCGAGCGCTGCGAATGGCGAGACGAGCTGCGAGGCGAGCGACGAGCACACCGATTACACACGCGTCTCGTGGTTCGCCTCGCGGCTCGTCTCGCTGCTCGCGCGAGAGTGTAAATCAGGCATAACATTTTCATTTAAACCTAACAGCGTTAACTACATTATCAATTACATCGGAAGTGTCTGTTTTTTTAAGTTTAAATGTATTGATTTATTTTAAAGTGGGCAAGCATGTAACGTATCGAGGAAATAGACAAAATTTTAGAATTAATATTATTTATGTCTATAGGCTATTGGGGTGGGAAATTATATATATAATACTGGGGCGGCAGATACACTCGGCTCGACCCTATTGATAAACTACATATATTCGTATGCGACTTCAAATTCATTCAACGCAGTGCTTCAGTATACGCATATCAAAAATTTGATAGATACCTAGGCTTTGTCGAAGTGCTTACCAGTCAATAATAAAGACATGAGCTGCGGGACATCCTTTAACAATGATATTGCTCTTAGACAGTAATATACTTACGATCAGATGCACTACATTCGATTTTCCAAACCATTAAATTATTGAAAAAAAATTATAGGTACAACTAAATGAAGACGAATTAAAAATTAAGTCCGTAGCATCATAATATTATGCAACGTATTGCAATTTCGAAGTAAACCCTACAAATATTTTCAAATATCAATGAACAATGTGATAACTTTTGCGGAAAAAGACAACAGCCCGATTTCGTAATCAATCTCTTATTAACAATAATATAAATTTACTAAAGGGAATATGAAAATTGAAAAGTAGCTGTCTTCTATTTGTTTTAGATTATACCTAATAATGTTTACGCTTTATTTTCAGGTTTTCTCCCGCCAAGAGCTGGAGTCAAATGACTCGTTAAGCAGACATCAAGAATGGAAGCTTGCTACATACTTAGACCGCATACGTCAAGCTTTAGCGAAGCTGACACCACCTGTATCGAAACTGACCTCACAACGTACGTCTCCTGAAACCACCCAATTCACCCTTGATTATGTCGCTAAAGGGTCTGGCCTAACAGCTGCCCAAGTAAAAAACAAAGTGAACTTCAAAATTTATCCAACCGCGCAACAGTCTTTAGATCCCGGTGAAATCACTATTCTCATAAGAGGCCCAAAAGATACCTATGGTATGACAGTATTTCCACCAATACTAGGGAAAGCCCAAATGCTACGACAAAAACTGCTAGGAATAACAACCCAACAAAGTTACACTGAAAGCGCCTTACCGATTACTCATGGTGCTGCTTATTTTAGAACGTACGGGAAGAACGATATGAACAAAACTTATTACATACCAAAACGAAAGTATGATATAGAAATCGAAGTAGAAGCGAGACCAGATCATGCTAAAATAAGTTACATGGTTAATTTAGAAGGCCGATATGAAATATCTATTACAAGCAGAGGACAAAGCATTGTTGGGTCGCCATTCACAGTTACTGCATCGCATAACATTATAGACATTTTAGAGAAAGAAAGTTTTTGCTTAGAAGACGGCGAAGAAATAGACATAGTCGATGTCAAAACTGATAGGAAAGTTGTACTGAGGATAGTAGATTTTGTCACTGAAAAAATGTTATTAAAGGAAAATGGATCGTTGGAAAAAATTAGTGATGAAGAAGCGAAAATGCTTATGGCGACTGATTCAGAAAACGAAACATCGATTATCGATAACGATCTATGTAATAACAACATTGTGAGCGAACGAAAGGTTAAAAAACCTAACAATAATTTTAATAGTGTAGCGCATAGAGTGTTAAAAATGAATCGTTTCTGTAAAATAATCAATGATCAAGTTAAAGAGAAACGATTACAAACACTAGAAAACGATAACAATTCAAGTACTACAAGTCAACAATACATCCCTGATGTAGTTAATTCAACTTTCAGCGAAACTAATACCAACCCATTCATTTTAACACAAAAAAGAAGTAAGTTTATAGTACCTGAAAGTATATCCGTATCAATACGAACAGAAAAATCAAAATCATTTTACGAAGAGTTAATTGATACACTTGAAGCTGACAAATCCGTTGCTAATATTACTAATCGATTAGGTAGTACTAATAATAGTCCTGATAGTATAGGAAAATACGAAACTCAGTCGGAGCCAAGAGAAGATGACAATATTTCTATTGATAGAATGACTAATACTAATCCATTCGTGAGTAACATTAGTGATGACAATTTAACCCAAGAAAGCCACTTGGATAAAGGTATGTCATCTGAATACGAAACCAATAGTTCACAAAACGAAGAAACTCGAGACACCTCACTTAAGATTATTATAGAGCCAAGTTGTACACCGTCTATATCTCCAAGTAAAAATAATCCATTTCTAAAAAATGAATTGAGACCACTAGAAAGACCCAAGTCACCTATATTTAAAATTATGTCAGGAGAAGGTTTTTATAATGACTATCCAAAAATTGAAGATTCAAAATCGGAGCTCATTCCAGAAGAGATGCTGGGAAATGAATTTGTTAATCCATTTTTCACTCATCACCATCAACACGATCCAAGTGAACAGTTACCAATAACTGATTTTATTATTGGAGCACCCGTTTCCTTGCCTCCTATTATTAGGGCCTCGTCTCCTAAACAAGGGATGAATTCACTTATAATGACATCTCCAAATGAACAAGTAAATAAAAGTAATAAAAATTTTAAATCCATAAACAATGACAATGAGTCTAGTGAATCGTCGGGAACGATTTTAATACAAAAACCATTTAAAAACGACAAATATAAGGATACAACAAAATCCAATAATAATTCACTATCATTAACAACTTTTCATAGCATGGAATCGAATTTAACAGATACTATAGAAAATATAACAACTATAGCAAACTATGAAAGTCCATACAAAGTATACAAAAGTGAAGATATACCACAGGATAATAGTAGCTCATTACGAAAAGACACTTGGGACTCAGCGTATGTAAGTATAGACGACAATAGTACACCTGATAATAACAACAATGATAACACCACTATTCAAGAAATAACTAGTAAGCAAAAACATACTGCTTGTGAAGCTTTGCAGGAAATTAAGAAACAAGAAGTGCATCTTATGGGCCCAGCTGAAAGAGAAATATGGCAAACATGTAGTGAATTAAACGAACCAAAGCTTGAAGACTTAAAATCCAATAAATGGGAAATTATACGCCCCGTGTTTACACCAATTATCGAGGAATGCGACAAAAGCATTCCCTCAGGATTTAAAGATATATTGAGGTCTGAAAAACTTTCTGAAACAGATGAGGTTTCAGTAGCATTTGCTGAACTAAATGAAATATACACAGAATACTTCCCTGTGCCTGAAAGCAGTACTACTACTACATCAATTAAAGATAAAAAATGTCGACATGGTATGGATGTAGATTATACTGTTCAAAAGGAAAAAAATAGTGTCGATTCTGCATCTGAAAAATTACCAGATGTGAAAAGACACAAAAACCAATTAGAAGGAAAGATTTCTGAGGTTCAGACAAATGTTGCTGAATCACTTTCAGTAAGTCAGGACCTTCTCGACGAAACAAATAGACAGACACTTACGTACACCGTGCACACTACAAGTGAAACTGAATTCGGCGATAGTGATAAAAGTAACATCGTTATGGAAAGAAAAAAATATTGGGACGAAAAAATTCGTCAGTTAGAGGCTAAATCCGCAGAGGCTGCTATATTACCAAAAAAGAAACGTAGCACATCTTCGAAGCAAATGAAACACGATTCCTTGAGTAAGCGAAAAGGTAAACAAATGATAAAGAACTTTTTAAACGCAGGTGGATACAACCAATCAAAGCATGTACAACCTATGAATACAAGTTATAGTGACGAAGACAGTATCATTTCTAATTTTCAAGAAATAACAAATGAGCAGTTACAAGCTGATGAAAAAATTGTAGAAAAATGGAAAAAGTACTGGGATAACAAATTAATAAAACAGCAAGAAAACAGTGAACCGATATCCACTAAAACGAATTCTCAAGTAAAACAAAGTACGTCTGAAAAGGTGGATGACGTAATTATTGATAAGATTAAATTAAACACAGATCTTAGTTCAGGAATTATAACGACACCAATGACAGTGAAACAAGAGTTACCAGAAGAAGTTTTTAAAGCTTTTGAAACCAGTCCAAAACGATTTTTCGGAACGTCAAGAAAACAAATCCTGAGTAAAATAGACATTTTTTCAGCTAGATCATCCAGTTCGGATGAATCATCCCCAGAAATCGTTGATATGAATCATGATAGTGGTTTGGTGTCTAGTCGTATATCTCTTTTCCATACCTTATCTAATACCGAAGAGTTACCATGGGTAAAGAGGAAAAGTAAGTCAATGCATAATATTTACCATGGAAAAGAGAATAAGAGTGAAACTCCTTCTGAAAAGAAATTACCAGCTCATACAAATGCAACTAAATCTTGGTTATTGAAAAACAGTGATTTAAAAAGGCCGGTACCTAATAACGAAAATTCAAGGACAATAAACAACAAATTAAAACAACAAAAACTAAATATGCCTTTAAACGATAAAACAGCAAGTAAACTAGATAATACTAACAATAAAATACTTGATGAAACTATTTGTCGAACATCGCCAGAACATAACTCTGAAAACGTACCAATTACTAGCGCAATCAGTGTATCAAATTTAAAAAGTAGTGCATCTGCACCAATCTACACTTTACGTAAAAAGTCTTTTAGCAAATCTGAAATGGATATATTCAGCAAAGTTCCGAACAAATCAGATGACGATTATTTGGATAAATATAAATCATGCGATGAATTACCACAAATAAATGTTAAAAGCTTTATATCACTCTATGAAGGCGTGAATAAAACTGCTGTGGAAGCAAAACCTAATAAGCGAATATATAGAACAAGTTCTGTAGACTCTCAAAAGCTTCGGTTGACCATCAGTAATATTTCAGGTAAGTAAATAATTAATGACAAAATAACAGTCCAAGAAAACAAATTATTAATTTATTATGTAATTACAGATACTGATAGAGAAAACGAAGCGATTAACTATAGGACATCCGATATTTCACCCAGAAAACTTACGTTACACAAAAGTTCCAGTTTATATATTGATAACCAAATCAAAAACAATGCCGATTATATAAATGTGCAAATTACAAGAAAACAAGACAAAGAAACGACATATGTAAGCCTTTCAGATATAGAATTAGAAATAATTGAAAGTAGTCCAGATAAGTCTAGCGAATCCTCTCCAGAACGAGTAACTGTAGCTGCTCATCTTGAGTATAGAAATCGTTTTAAATCGGCTAAAGAATATTTCCAATCTCTAGAAGAATTGAGGGAAGAAAAGAAACCAAGAAAACGGAATGAGTGTGAATTACTCCTAGAAAAATCAAACGAATCTCTTGAAATAACTTTACCACAAAGGCAAAAAAAGAAGCTGAAGTCACATTCGATGCCTTCATCCGAAATATCAAAGATTTGGAGTCAATTGCAAGAAAATAAAATGGATGAAGAAAATGACACAAGTTCGACAAAACTTGTAAAAATTTCCGAAAAATTTAATGTCGATGATTTGTTTTCAGATGTAATGGAAGGTAGATTAAGTCGACAGGGTAGTTTGAGGGGTATTCCAAACAAGAAAGCTGTTCTAGAAACTTTCAGATCGATGGAAAATTTAGCGGACAATAGAATTATTTCATATGAAATAACGGATCCGCAGCTTAATGACTTTGCTAAAGAAACGAGTATAAAAAATGCTCAGACATATTTAAAAGAGTACCCTTATCTGCCAACAACAGATCCGTCCAAATACCATTCAAGGGTCGATGTAAAGGCATCTGGTCTGATTTCTTTTAAGGAACTAATACAAAAGAGGCCTAGAAGGAATAGCGTGCCAGACTTAAGGCTAAACCCAAAATTTACTGAAGACCTATAGATATTTTACCAATTTTAGATATATAAGATTGTGAACAAAGACAGTATTTAAGTGTACCTTAACATTAGTAAATACTCAAGGGTTTATATATTAAAAATAATATTACAAATAAGTCTTCATTCAATCATTGTATGTTAAAATTCATAAGTATCACATTCATATTTGTAATAATTATTCAGTCAAGAGTAAAAAAATGTTTATATTGTACTATTTTGTACAGTTATTGAATCTTATAATTAAGATGTAATATTATTGTAACTATTTATTTTACATTAAAATTAAATTACATTCGCTGTCTATCATTTTGTCCAAAGTAAAAATTTTAAAATTATGAAATTTCATTGCACAAATTAAATTAAAATACTATTTGGTACATACAACAAAAAAATCCAAGAGAATTGATTACTTCGATCTAACAACATACAATACGATATAAAATTACTACATAAATCAGTAGCAAAAAAAGTGCACAAACTGCAATGCGATTAAAAAAATTAGATCTTTCATCTTATTTAAATTATATTAAAATTATAATTCTATTTAATTTCACATTATATATAAAATCCTACCCACTTAAACTAAGTTACGAGGTATTAGTACTCTGTAGCATCAGAATCAACCATTTTAAATCACATCGTAAGCTTTCCGTCAGTCCCGGATCTACAATTTTTCCGAACCTGAGCAATAATTGACATCGACGTCATTTTATTCCATTATTTGAGATATCTAAATGTGACGGGAATTCCCCCACCAGAACCATCAAACACTACTCACGCGTAAATAAATCAACTTAGGATGTGTCCCGAAATAAAACGAACAATCGGTAGTACATTTCTTTCAAACATATGGCCCCGTTAATTTGCGGGCATGTCTGCCCCCTTCTAGATCCGGCACTGTATTATATATTCCAATGGTTGAATATTTTGAAGATTTCTTTTCTCACAGTACGAGTTTACCCTACTAATAACAAATAGGTAATAATTTCTTATTCAGTATCTATCTCAGTTCTGTTTTCGATAAGTCCGCAAAGAGCTCGTCTGAAAATGTGCCGCGTAATACATAGAAGAATAATGCGATTCATTTTATGTGTATCTGAACGTAAGACGAGGGTGCGTCTGCTCGTCGCCACTGCAGCCAAGCGGCTACCTGAGGGTCAGAGCGGTCACCCCTAGCCTCTAGCTGCTGGTAATACGCCTCGCGTATTATGCGAAAAGCGTCCACACTCCTGTACGGTAGTTTCGTTACGGGATCGATGTAACGAGCTGGTCTTCTGTAAACAAAATAAATAATACTATAGGCCGACCGCTATAAGCGCGACCCCGCTGATGGTTTGCAGGGCGCGGGACGCGGGGCGGCGGGTATGCACGGATATACACGGTATTAAGATGATACTATATATCTTAAGATCAATAGTTTATGCATTTGATTGCAATTGGTACAGATATCTAATGATAAATAATACACTTAATACATATAGTATTTGTTGTCTTTATTAAAATGCTAATCAAAAAATTACTCTATTGAAAAAAACTTGTGCGTATAATCTTTTTATACGCAGTCGAAATGAAACTGAAAACTGATAAATGAATAAAAATAAACCATTACTTTGGATTGATTGTATAGTTTTTTTTTAAACGCAGCGTCCGTAATTCCATTTTGGTAACATAATCTCACGTGAAGCAGTAACAAAAATAAAACCTCGTAAGCCCATACGTCAAACATCTATCGCCGCCGGCGGCCGGCAACAGACTAACGGTGAAGCAGTAACAAAAATAAAACCTCGTAAGCCCATACGTCAAACATCTATCGCCGCCGGCGGCCGGCAACAGACTAACGGTGAAGCAGTAACAAAAATAAAACCTCGTAAGCCCATACGTCAAACATCTATCGCCGCCGGCGGCCGGCAACAGACTAACGATGAAGCAGTAACAAAAATAAAACCTCGTAAGCCCATACGTCAAACATCTATCGCCGCCGGCGGCCGGCAACAGACTAACGGTGAAGCAGTAACAAAAATAAAACCTCGTAAGCCCATACGTCAAACATCTATCGCCGCCGGCGGCCGGCAACAGACTAACGGTGAAGCAGTAACAAAAATAAAACCTCGTAAGCCCATACGTCAAACATCTATCGCCGCCGGCGGCCGGCAACAGACTAACGGTGAAGCAGTAACAAAAATAAAACCTCGTAAGCCCATACGTCAAACATCTATCGCCGCCGGCGGCCGGCAACAGACTAACGATGAAGCAGTAACAAAAATAAAACCTCGTAAGCCCATACGTCAAACATCTATCGCCGCCGGCGGCCGGCAACAGACTAACGGTGAAGCAGTAACAAAAATAAAACCTCGTAAGCCCATACGTCAAACATCTATCGCCGCCGGCGGCCGGCAACAGACTAACGGTGAAGCAGTAACAAAAATAAAACCTCGTAAGCCCATACGTCAAACATCTATCGCCGCCGGCGGCCGGCAACAGACTAACGGTGAAGCAGTAACAAAAATAAAACCTCGTAAGCCCATACGTCAAACATCTATCGCCGCCGGCGGCCGGCAACAGACTAACGATGAAGCAGTAACAAAAATAAAACCTCGTAAGCCCATACGTCAAACATCTATCGCCGCCGGCGGCCGGCAACAGACTAACGGTGAAGCAGTAACAAAAATAAAACCTCGTAAGCCCATACGTCAAACATCTATCGCCGCCGGCGGCCGGCAACAGACTAACGATGAAGCAGTAACAAAAATAAAACCTCGTAAGCCCATACGTCAAACATCTATCGCCGCCGGCGGCCGGCAACAGACTAACGGTGAAGCAGTAACAAAAATAAAACCTCGTAAGCCCATACGTCAAACATCTATCGCCGCCGGCGGCCGGCAACAGACTAACGGTGAAGCAGTAACAAAAATAAAACCTCGTAAGCCCATACGTCAAACATCTATCGCCGCCGGCGGCCGGCAACAGACTAACGATCTTGTTCCCCTCCCGCGTCCCGCAGACCATTATGAGAATCGCGCTTACGGCGGTCAAGCTATAGCTGTAATGTAATGGCTGTCATGGTAATTAAACATATTGTTTATTTTATAGATGGCGCCTCCTACATGTTGGTAATTAAACATATTGTTTATTTTATAGATGGCGCCTCCTACATGTTGGTAATTAAACATATTGTTTATTTTATAGATGGCGCCTCCTACATGTTGGTAATTAAACATATTGTTTATTTTATAGATGGCGCCTCCTACATGTTGGTAATTAAACATATTGTTTATTTTATAGATGGCGCCTCCTACATGTTGGTAATTAAACATATTGTTTATTTTATAGATGGCGCCTCCTACATGTTAGTTGTATAGACAAATTTTCGTTAGGGATGCCATTTTTTTATAAGGTTTTCAATGATAACAGTAGTTTTATAATATTCATCCATTTTTCGTCAACAGCGGGGAACTGATGTCTGAATCATTAATTTTGATAAAGAATTAAAGGAGATATGGCGTTACACGTTTGATAAATAATATAGAGTTATTACAATTTACAATACCTACATTGAATTTGTGTTACTGGGACAACGAATGAGGGAAATCACAACGTAGGAAAAACATATATAGGTATATATACATACTTTGTGACTGCACACAATAACTGCCGTTTCCTCTTTGGAATTGAATTCGGGAAACATGACTTGAAAGCTTTATTTTTAATGTCGTTTTCGAAAGATAACAACGTCCTCTCGTAAAACTGTGTACATTTCTTTATGCTTTTCGCTGGTTTTTCTTCTTTGCTGAAAAGTTTCAATATAATTTTTGTGAAGAATACAAAATGTTATGAAAATAATAAACTACCTAATTCTAGGTTCAACCTCGTGAGCACCACACGATTTTTTAGTCACTGAAAAGGCAGTTAATAACATCAAAAGTATTATCGTTTCAGTAAAAATCGTTATCATTGAGAACGTTCGGTATGAAACTCGACTAAGTATATCATTCGACAATGGAAAAGCTAATCGACTAAAGTGTAGTTGACTAACTTAACGCGTTATTTAATTAATTACCTTTTACACCTTCGTTATTATTACACAGATTATACATTTTGTGAAAAACGTTTGGCTGGGTACCTTGGCACATGAATACTATGTAAATTGTACATACTTAGTTCATACTTTTTAAGTTAATTCTTATTCTACCAAGAGAGAACTAAGACTGACTAGTCTCAAGAAAAACAATGTGATTATTGACTGACATTCAGTAACTATGCAGCTCTGATTTGAATTAGTTATAGACAGCCATGGGCTGCAGAAGCCAGTGTAAACACATTAAAAAGGAATTTTAGTGAATTACATACATACAGTACAATGAAATGCATGCAAAATTGCTAAATAAAGGCTTATGTTTAACTTATTACCAGATATAGTAAAATATAATAATAAAAAAAACACTTTATCCTGCCAAAAATAGCAAATGATCACCAAAATTAAAACCCCATTTCAATGTGAAATTATAACCAAAACTTTTACTTTTGCTATTGCTTGCTATTAAAGCAAAAGTCTCAAAACTAAACATTGTTAACCCAAAAATAGTAAATGACCATCAATACTTTAACCACATCATTATAATGTTTCAATAATATTAGTATCTGGCGCTCGCATCGTTATTTCTTATCACAACTCAAACCTAACCTAATTCAAACACATTCTTAATGGCGCATTAAATTACTCGCTAAGATTTGATGATAATTTACTACATTTGGTATCTGAATACAATTTAAAGTGTATTCATTACTAAAACAGCTAGAAACTCTTCGGGTTTTAATGTGTTAGTGGTGGTCATTATATTTTATCCCATAAGTATATATAGTACTAGCTGTGCCCGCGGCTCCGCTTGCATAAACTATAGCATGCTACGGGTCGTGCTATTGTGCTGTCTATTTGAAGATAATTGTGCTCCCTCAAAAATCCTTATTGTGGGTGATCCTCTGAAGATATACATCTAATATTGTAGACTTTTTTGTTGGTCTTTTTAAGATCTACTATTATACCACTCAGCGTAAGCGCCATTTAATCGACCCGAAAGCGTCTTTTTTTGTCCGTATTGATTTACCAATATGGTCATTGCTTATTTCGTATGTTATTTCATGTAACAAAATACATACTATAGCCTGGCCAGATAATATATTTATGAAATAAAGGAAAAACCATGTAAATCGGATAAACGGTTTTAGCATGAAAAGAATATAAACGGACAGATAGACAGAGAGACATTGAACTTTAAAATATCTATAGATGATTTTCATAGATTTCTTCAAAAGATTGTTTTTTGATTGTTTAAGTGTTTAAACACATTAATATCTGAAACTACCAGTCAGATTAAAAAAAAAACTTATGGTATTTTATAGTCTTTAGGACTTTAGGAACAGAGCAGTGAACATAAACGTTAACCAATCTCGCAATCTGTAGGCAAGTCAATTTCGTATGTATGAAAGAGGCATGTACAATACAAATTTAACGCAGGTGAATGCGCAGGGCACAACTAGCAGTAAATAATTCTTAGCGATATTATACTATCAGTTATGCCAATTCATAAAAAAATTATATGTTTAACATTTCAGGCAATAATTTCACGATATATCACCATGACATATAAAAACTCAAAAATAATTACCATCTTTAACTGTTTGACTACAATCAGCTTGTACGTAATAATAAGAAAATAATACTAACCCAATAATATTATCAAGATTTATTTCTTCATCTGGACCAATGATATCAATTTCCTTTTTAGTGTCAACAATCTCTTCAGATTTCTCATCAGGTACTACAACATCTTCATTCTTGGGTTCGGGTAAATCTATATTACTTGGTGACAGTAATCCTGCAATGTTATTAACTCATTTGTTACTCTCTCATATATTTTGCAGTATTTTACTAGTGTCATAATTTTAGACATATATAAAAACAACATGACAATGATTATTTACAGCCATATTGAAAGTTTTTCAATTTCAGAAAATAATGTCGGAAGCCCTATAATATGTCACTGTCAATTAGCATTATATAAAAAAATGATACTGTTAAAAATTACAAATGGGGCATCTACATAGTTTACGCACGTCTTTATTGATTCAAAACATAATCGAATTATTTATTATTTATAGTTCTAATAAATAATCGATAATCGTATAACGAACTTTCGATTTACTGCTTTACTTTCGAGCTACACCTGTCAAATAATTGGGATATTCCTTACTATTTTTAAACTGATAAGAGTGATATACAAAAAAGAGCGCCACAGTTGTCCAAAATAGTCGAACTTGACCGTGTTTATTAAACGAGAACAAAGTAAATTTACATTTTATTGTACATCTGACACTTAACAGTGTTTTGAGCATGCGTAGATGGTAAACAGAATAAAATGATAACAGTAATCTATTCTTATTTTTTTTATAGAAACACGGTAAACTTATCTACATTGTATCTCATGGCGAGCACAAAGCAATCCAATAACATCGGCGACTACCGTGGGGTTAACAATCCATCAGCAGGTATGGCTGTCATGCCGACCTGCTCAAATGGCTCTTCACATTATATATGAAGGTTTCCATGTTATAGGAAGGGGGGAACACAGTGGCCGTGAGACAGTTCCACAGCTTCACAGTGCGGCAAAGATAGGACATAACAAATTTATTTGTTCGTGCCGAGATAGAGGCTACCATAAAGCTGTGGCTTCGGAGTTCAGCACGTACGGTTCAGTTGTGAAAGGTACAAGAGGAAATTAGGTTGACCAGCTCTTCAGAACACTCGCCATGATACAGACGGTAGTACACGCTCAGCGAGGCAATGTCGGGCAGCTGAAGCAGCTCGATAAACTTAGAAACGTCTGCATCATTTACAGTGCGGATAGCCAGTCTCTGCAACCTGTCCAGGGCTTGGAGGAGGTATTTTGTGGATCCGTGCCAAAGGGTGCGAACAGTATCCTATACAAGGCCGAACTTGTGCCTTGTAAAGCAGATACAGCTGATCGGGCGTAAAAAACCGTCGTACCCTGTTCACGATTCCGAGTCTCCGAGATTTGCCGGAGAAGACACTCCCGATGTACCTAATCCCTGGAGTTAAGGTCGCTGCGAATATCTATACCTAGGATATTGAGGCTGTCACGCTTTGCTACCGAGACGTTCTGAAGAGTGGGGAGGGGAGAAAACGGAGTTTTTTTTTTACAAAACGCGCACACCTGTGTTTTTTAGCCATTGAACTCAACCAGGGTGTGGTGCAAGGATTGTTTGAGTTCAATAAAATTTCCTGCCGTTTTTTTTTCTGTATTTCCGCGACCGTAAGTGGGTTTGCTGTAATGGCATCCATGAATAGCGCTACCATCTGCATAGCAATGGATATATGACTCAAACCCGGTTACACGATCTGTCTGTCTATTTCTTTCTCTGTCTATGTTTGAAGACAATTATGCATATGTCATGCAACCTTTTTTATGTTAAACATAGTATAGTAATGTATTCATGGAGCAGACTCTAGTTCTTAACGTAATTCACATAACATCAGGTAAGATTGTGAACAAACGCGAAAGCAATAAATAATTTAAAAAATGTTTCCTTCACCATCAGCCAATATTAATAATTAAATTCAAATTAGTAAATACTGCCAAATTAAAAAAAATCGTCTGAACCTTTGAAACAATAAATTATATATATTCATAGATAAAAGGAATAGATTATTTATTACCTTCCTCATTTTTTATAATATCACTTAGATTTATATCTGGTATCGGTGATGTGCAGTTCTTGTCTCGAACTTCGTTTCCATCAGAAACTATGGGCACAGCAAAGGAATGATACCTAAAATAATAATTACTTTCTTAGTCAAAAAATGCGAACATTAACTCAAGAAGTTAATATTGTTATTATATAAATGAAAGTAACTTTAAAAACTATATAAGTACGAGCTATTTTATATTGTTACGATCTTTATATAAAATTCACTATTCTTGAACATTAAAAAGAAATATCTGGTATAGTCTAGAATTCATTGTAAACATCGAGTATAAATTTGTAAGTAAAAGAAGGCGTCGCAGAACACGCACACATAGAAATATTATTGGTCCGATTACGTAAGCAAAGAAAACAATTTCTCCTCTTCCTTTTAACGTCAAGATCATTCTAGAAACTTCGATCCCTCATATTAATGGGGCATAATATAAACAATACATATTTAGCGGACAATTCTGTTTTAGACAGAAACGAATACAAGAAATTAATAGAAAAGAGATAAAAGGAAGAAATCTGAAAGAGGATAACAACCTCAGACTATATGGACTTGTTTCTCTGAACTACGGCTGCTACTGAGAACACTTGAATAGTGAGTTTGCTTGTATTAGCCTATTTATTATTTTGTACTAATACAATATTTTATGGCAAATGTTATTTTAATTACCCATGAGTCTAACAATATTTATCAGGATTACCTTATTACTGGTCCAGTGATAGTTTTTTTAATTGGTCGAATCTTTTTTCTTTCTAGTTCAATTTGCTCAAATCTTTCTGGAAATAAAATAATATTTAATATACATAATAATAATGCCTTATGGTTCCATACAGTATAGTTTTTTGCCTATAACATTAAAATACAATTTTGCTGTAAGAAAATGTGAATTGTTATTTCATTCTCTAATACAGAAACTTACATTATTTATAAATAGATTTTTATTATAAAAAAAAGTAAAACTATGAATATTTTCTTCAAAAAATTTTAATTCAAATTTACATATAATTTTAAGGAGGGAGAAATCTAAAACTCCCTCATAAAGAGTTTCAGAGTATGGTATTAAATTGTTTGTGCTTACGTCATACTTAAAAACTTTCTTACCTAAACTTTTAAGATTTTCCTTTTCAGTTATTAGTGCTTCTTCTAATAATTCTTCTTGTGTTGGCATTTTTTCTTCCACTTTCTTTGGTTTCTTTTTCTTTAACTCTGATCTAATTTTTATCCTCTGTTGTGTTTCTGCTGATTTCACTGCTGTACTTTGCCTTATTGACTTCCGTCCTAAAATTGTATATTATTTGGTAAAAATATATAAGTAGTATCTATAATAAATGTAAAATTAAAATATTTGCCATAAGTAAACTATACCTTAGTCATGATATGAAGACTTGCATTACACATCCACAGAACGTAAATTGTTACGTCATGCAAATTATGACATAACCTACAAATTTTTTGGTACTGATAAACATTAAAAAACATTTTGCACGATAAAATCCTAGATAAATTCCTCTATACCAGTGGTGCACAGACCGCGGCCCACTGTGGATGTCTGTGCGGCCAACGAATTAAAAGAAAAAGCGACAAATAAAAGCAAAGCCAATAATTCTGAATATGTTGTTGAGACCATAGGTTTGTGCTGTGTGCGCTCTGCAAAGTTATTAACTCAATGCAATGCACTTCGATTAAAAAAAATTAATTTCAGTAAAATTTTTGTGTATTTACGAAATTTTTTTGTTAGTACGTGCATCGTTACTTTCTTTGTTATTTAAATAAAAGTGGACCAAAATAATAAAACCAAGGAATTGAAATTTAATCATATGAATCGAAAATTAATGGAATTCATCGAATGCCATTATACATTTAATTCATTTATCTCCCATTCAATTTCGAATAAAAATATATATATTTACGTAATTCCAACATTTTTACTGCAGCAACAAGCAACGAAGAATATTGACTGGAAGAATCAATCTTGTTGTTTGGAGTTGGGCATTCAATAATTCAAGTGATCCAGATTGTGATTTCAATTGTTTTTATATTTTTTTGTTATTTCATTTACGTGTGTTTTTATGTGTGTGTGTTTATGTGTAAGCTACACACCCTTCAATCGATTTAATGCATAATCGTAATATTGTATATATTTAGCTCTAAAAAAGAATTGATAATCTTAAAATCAACTTACAATTTAAATTATGCTACATCTCTAAAATAAATATTTGACATGTGTCACGCAAGTTTTCTTAATATAAATTAATAATAGTCATATTAAAAATTTGAATCGAATATATTATGAAGTAAAAATTATCATGGTGAAATTAAAATCATAGAAATCAAGACATACCAATGGACGTGTCAAACAACTTGTCTCTCTTTTTAATCTTTTCTTTAGGTTTATCATCTTTTTGAGTGTCCTCCTCAGGTTTATTTTGTTTTGGTTTATCTTCTTTAGCTTTTTTTATCCTTTTACTTTTATCACCCAATTTCTTTTTTCTGTTTGGATCCTATGAATGGGATTTATGAAAATAATAAGTCGAAAATGTATGTTCATCATATTAATATTTAGGATTAACAAAGTCACTGAACCAGACTTCATATTCAATAGTTTTTTTTTATAATTTCTGGCTTTTGTAGATTTATTAACAAGCAATCTACACAAATTATAAATTTATAAAATAATAAACAAATGTAATCAAATTGGAAATTTACCAAAAAATTAGTCTTGCTGTAGATAAGAAATTAATATAATGTTTTTTTTTTCTTGTTTTTAGGCCTTGAACCCTTGGGGTTATGTCGGCCTAAATATAATGATAAATAAAAAAACTCACAGTGTAAGCTTTGGTCCCAACTTTTCTTTTAGTTTTTTCCTCTACTTCTTGATCTGAGACAGGATCATCATTCTCGTCAATATCAAAATCAGAGTCCACTTCATCATCTACTTCTTTCTCCTGTCTATAAATATGCAAGAAATACATAAAAATATTTCATTTGAAGTATAAGAAAGAATATTACTCATCTTGAGAAGAACACAGTCAAACTCTGTAGGAAACTTCGTATAACAAAAAAGGATACAAAATGAAAAATACATATGACTAAATTCAATGCAGTCCAGTTGGGCACAATTACCACACAATTATTACCCTTTTTCTTAAAAAAAAAATATGTTAATAAAATACTATAAAATCTGGACAGCTGAGCATAGCTTGGAAAATACAAAACCTTTTTAGGTAAACTTGGACGCTAAAACACATCTAAAAAAAAAAAAAATTTAATTCAAATTGTTAGAATAGTTTCTGAGAAAATAATTATATATATACAACAATTGCTCATCTAAGAGCCGATATTTCAATTATCAGAAAACTTTATCTTTAGGAATATTTTTGACATTTAAACGGATTATGTATGGAAAACCTTTATTTGCTTAATTGTAAACAAGCCAAGTAGCCTTTTTATAAACAATATTATAAATACCATTATAACTCAAACCTACTTTTTCTAGATGTTTAATATGAACATTTCTGATATCTCTCATAATAAAAAAATATATAACCTATGTAATAACTAAGAATAACATATACATATAGTAAATACAGAATATGAACCTATACAAAAATCAATGGATGATATGCGATATGCGTGGCTTATGTGAGAAATAATAGTTCAAAAATAATTTGATAAATCAACTTTAGATCATATACTGTTTGATTTAGACTTCACATTTTCTTTTTTACAGTTAGTTCCCTATATAATTAAGCTAAATATAAAAATGTATGCTGTGGAAATGAATAGTTTTAGTTATCACATTTATTATTATTTTCTTAGTACATCTAAGATTCTGAACATTTCTCTTGCCTTTTTTCATTATTTTCCTAAATCACATGCTATTACTATAATTATGCTAAGCCATTAGTTATAAAAGTATTTAATTTAAATTTACCCTTCTTTTAATTTTCTAGTTTGTTTTTGAATTATCTTTGTTTGGTTTACTAAGGCTGTTATATTAATATTGTTTGACCCTCCATGACAAAGATGAATAGGAGCGGGGGCCATTAGAGCGGCGGATGGTACACCATGGAGTTTTAGTGAGTAGGAGTCTCACATAACCACTCGCTCCCACAAGCGGGAGGGCACCCATGATAGGTACCTCCGTTAAAAAAGTTTTAACTGTGATCATGATTCACAAGCTAAGCAAGCGATCAAGCAGGCTGTGATAGTGGCCGGCGAGGGCCAGAAACAAGTTGCCATTGAAAATAGACATTTTGCAAATCTTAGTACCATGATTTTGCTCTCTATAGCCTTTGCATTGCATTGCTTTGCATAGCCTCAGAAATTATATTTATAATATCTCAAAAACTAACTGCTTCTACTCTTTTTTACTCACAGAGAATTATCCCCCACCCCTCTTCCACATTACACCATCTAAATCAGCGGTAGATAGTCTAAAGTCTAACCAAAATTAATTATAATTAAAAATAACATATATAGTAAGTAAGTAATACACTTTAGTATAGTAATACGAAACTAAAAAAGAAAGGTTTTAAAAAATTCAAATTAACCTAATATTTAAGATTCTGTACTTACTCGTAATCATTGTCTTCATCAATATCCTGAAATCCTCCGTACGTTGTTTTATAAAAATCATCTTCCTCTTCTTCATTTAATAGTTTTGCCATACGATTTCCCGCATTTGGGCGACGCTCTCTTTGAGTCATTTTTTTTGTTTTACTTCACAACGTTCGAATAATTTATTTAATTGTTAAATGAAAATATTTACTTATGTTTATTAGCAATCGCCAATCACTAAAAAATTTCACAAATTATTTTATAGTTACAAACATATTTGCTGTCAAGTAGGCGTGGGACAGATATACTGGTCCAGGTATCAATACCCGGTGCGAGCTTACGAGTATGTGGACCGGGTACAGACCGAAATACCCGGTACATACGTTAAAGGTATTACGTCATCCGTACGGGCCGGCCGCGTACGCCTATAGTTTGCAATAATTACGCACCTGCACCTTGATGACCAAGTATTGATATTTGCAGGTATTTCTCACGAGTCTTGACTCCGAATGGTCCGAAGTGAGTAGCATCGCATGGTTTAGTTAATCATTTCATTTTTTGAGACAAATTTGATACAGATACGTATGAATTTAAGGCACATAATGGCGTAAAAACTCTAAAGCATTATTATGATTTTATAGTGGGTTTTTTCCCTATCAATGTTTGTCGTACAGGTTTTTCATGGTAACGTGTTATTTATGATTATATAGATAGAAAATATTATACATTGTTGGAAATATATTTTAAAAATTTTCGAGGTTTTGTGTGCGTTGATAAGGTTTTAATTTTTTATGTCAGTTATGATTTGTGAAGTGATTACGCTAACAACTGACCTTCACTTTTTGTCGCGATTACCTTAGCTGATAGAGAAAGAAAAGAAAGATTTCACTTCAAACACTTATCTCAACAGACAGATACATTCTATTTAAACAACATCCATTGTATTACAAGTATACATAAAGCATAGATGAAGATTACCTAGCGAGACCACATCTACCCGTATAAAATACTTAGAGGTATTTTATACCTGGTATTTGTATCGGGTATTCGGCGATACCGCACCTTGAAAAACAGGTATTGATATTTGCATGTGTCGCATTTCTACTGTCAAGTGTCAATGTCAAAGTTGTCAATTTAGATTTTGTCCAATTTTATCTTAGGCATAAGCAGTGAAACAAACAGCCTATAGTAAATTTTTAAATGTAATACTGAATTGTACTTATTTTTCTATATTAATTTAAAGTACATATTAAATAATTAATTTCTTTATATGTCTTGGAAATATCTTGAATTTTTTTTTTACCGATGAAGTAAATCTGTACCTAATAAAGTAGGATCTCAATATTTTTACCGTGATTTTAATTAACTATCAAAGTAAAGAATAAAGCATGGTAAGCCTATAAGAAAGAGTTAATTTTTATATAGGAGAAAGCTGGAGTAACAACTAGATTATAATTGCCACTATCAGAATATAAATTGCTTAAGCTTGTGGGCTTATGTGTGATGACATGGTGAATACAGAGAATATCCCACTATTATACTGTTATTCTCAGTAGGTTTTTACCCGCCACGACCGCCCTCTGCGGCAACTCAAGCCTAGGTCCGGTCCATCGGTATAAAGCCCTTGAGCCAAGCAGCCGCTCGCGCGATACAGTGACTCTACATTCACTAGCTTTCACAGATTCACATGACACTGCATTATACACACATGCATAACACATAGGTACATAGGTTCTGTAATGGACCTTTTTTTTTTCTTTTTTTGCCTAGTTAGTTAGCCAAAAATTTCAGACCACTAAATACACATACACATGTTCCTTCCCTCCTCCCAGGGGGAAGAAACATGTAGGGGGAAGTGGGGTACTTTGATACAAGGGGCACATTGATACACCAACAATATTTCAATATTAACAAACATTATTAGAGACCCGACAAAACTAAAACGTCCATATACATGTCTTAGCTCCACAGCTATAACCATGCTGACCGCTTGTTAACAGTTAGCGTTGGAACAGAGTAAGTGTGTTTTTAGTACGACTAACTAAAAAATACTTAAGTATCTGAAAGTATTTCTCTGCTGTTTTATATGATATAATTAAGATTTAAACTTACGAAACGTTAGTTAATCTATCCAACATTCGGTATTAGAAGTGTTTTTTAATGTGTTCGATGGTTTTATTGATTTTTTATTTTTATTTTTTAATAATCTGCTGTGGCACATGACACATCAATACGCGGGGCACATTGATACGTATTAATCACATCCATGTAAGCGATACGAATGTGATAAAATCGGTAAATACAATAGAAGTCGTATTTGTGGATACTGATACTAGTGCAATTATCAATGCTGCCGAAATTGTGAAGAAAATGAAATATCTGCAATTGAAACTGACCTTTATCTACGAAAAAACCTGCATCTAGTAAATTTCTGTTTGTGTGAATATAAGACAAGCGTTTATTTTGCAGCTGCAACTGCAATACCTGTGCTTTAGCAGTTACTATTTATTTAAAGGAAACGTCTCGAACTTTTTTCTTTTGTACTTTTTGAAATAATTTAAACGTATATAACGTTCAACCACACAGCGGTGGTAATGGTGCCAGCATAAATTGAGATACCTTTAGGAATTTGTCATTACTGAATAGAGCTCAGCTTATACCTGGAACTGTTACCAATGGTGCAAGGTTGACTGTACCTAAACATTTTTTAATGTAGTTATTAAATAATTAAATCCATAGTAGTTTCTATAGTTTTGTTTTAAAGAGAAAAGCCTTTGAAACATATAATTTTTCCTTTATTAATAATCTTAAGTCTTATTATAATGTCCACCAGTTAAACCTTATTTCCTATTATATATTCGTACATATATATTGTCGTACTAAAGTGCCCCATTCTATGTATCATTGTGCCCCGTACGTGGGGCACAATGATACAAAACCCATTTTTTATTAAATTAATTTTATTCTCATTATTCTTTAACTTTAATGATTCTTATGACTCATATTATAATATTGATAAAATTTAACATTCAATAAACATAAAATAATAAAATTTTATTAATTATTTATGCATAAAATACGACATTGAATTTTTCTGTATCAATCTGCCCCACTTCCCCTTATATATGTATAGTTAGTTTAGATCGAATGATAGGGAATCAGTCAGATCGCGACTTAATTGCATACGCGCAACAGTCCGAGCCGAGGTTCGGCCACTTTGGTACCCTCGGCGCCCCTAAGGCTAACAGTATAGTCAGTTCGAAAAAATAAAATATTTTTTTTCTTTTTATCTTTAGGGGTTATGTAGACCGGCGCGCTAACGAAAATCACTGTGAAATTATTAGTTAATTACTATGTGTATGGTGGTTGCAATCCCTACCTCTCCGCTTGATTAATGGATATAGTTCAATTTTGATCATTTTACTCTATAAAATAAACACGTGTGATATTCGTGGCTACCAATGTATTACCAGAGTACCTATTACTAAAAAGGTACAGTGATATTGTAAATCAACCGGCGGCGCCGTCTACACAAGCCCTTATAGGTTTAGCGTTGTGGCCGCAATCTCACCTGATCTAAGTGACGGTGTGGCTCAAGATGGTAGCACGCTAAGCCTAGTGGAAGACTGGCTCTCAAGTGCAGCTGCCAGAATCCATCTATAGGTAGATGCTAGGCGACAGATCTTCAACTTGAAGGTGGAAATTTGCTAGGCGGCCATTAGGAAAGGCTCTACCACCACGCTATGGTTTCATTTTTTCCTTCACTAATCATGATCATTATAGGATTTAAAACCACACTTGCTTATAAGGACAACATTTACAAGGACATTTACATTTACAAGGAACATTTTATAAGGAATTAAGTGGTAACTGAGTCATCAGATAATGATATAATTATTAATCTCTGGTTGCAGTCTTAGAAACTATAAGTTTTTTCGTTCGGTAAATTGTGAAGCCTGCATGGGTATTCCATATGAGTATTCCCAAAATATAACTTAAATTTTGATCTTTCTACCTTCAAATGGAGTGGATTAAAAAACATTAAATGTGTTTTCTTGAACCGAATCCTGAAGGCAGTGTATTTAGAAGAAGGTTATTAAATAAAACATGAAATATTTTGTGCGGTTTATTAAATTTTAACAGTTATAAGATTTTACTTCAGTCATCTTTAGTTATTTTTGACAAAAACTACAATTCGTTATTTCATAGTGTCAAAGGGGATATTTATTTTGCATTTTTACTGAAGTGACTGATTCAAGCTGAACTGACAATATAGATTGATCATTTAAAATCATCTTGAATCATCACATTTTATTAGATATAAATTAGGTTGTAACTTTTATAGTAGTATGAATTTTTATATTCGTAAATTTTCATGTGATTTTATATTTAAACTATTAAAATTATTATTTTTTACGTAATTTTCATTATTTGTTTCTATTTATAAATGATTATATAGTTTGAGCATAAAACCACAAGAAAATAACTTTGGATACCTTGTACTTTTTAAAATAATACACTAAAACAATAAATTATTAGTAAACGAATTAAAATACACATATGCAGAATGTAATATTACCCAAGTTAAAAAACAACAACACTTCATAATACATAGGTACTTCGTAAACTATTTCCAATAAATAATGGATAAAATTAAAATGGAATGTTCCGAAATAAGGTATTGGTTTAAATCTGTTTATACTAGCATAACATCACTCCAGTTTAAATATAAATATTAAATAAAACATATAAGTAGTTAAGATTTAAAATCTCCATCTATTTAAAAGAACAACACTTCTAACAATTATGATAACTCAAACAAATCCGATTCTATTATAAGTAATAATTTCTACAAACATCAAAACTTTTAAATTAACATATCCGAAAATCAACAATTCATTATTTTCCAGTGAACATGTTACCTTAGTTTGACATCGTATATGTCATTTTTTCATATATGATGTATGAGTGATGTCAAAAATAAGTCATGTGTTCACTGGGTCATTATTACATTACATACATTAATGTTTTTACGTCTTTACACTTTAAAAATAGAAACCATTGAGCATGCCCTGGGGGTATTAAAGTTATTATTAAATTAATTTATGATATAAAAAAAATTTGGTATAGACCTAATGCCATTTTCTATTGTTTTCGAGTTGATCATAAACACACAAATATATATCTACGGAAGTCTACTTTTAAAGTGTGAAAATTTATTTTACTGTACAAAAAGAAACCCAAATTTACAAACCATTTTAAAATATATTTTATTATAATATACACTTTTAATTAGGTAAGTAGGTACCTACTATATTCTATAACAAAAAACTTGAAGTAATCACTTAGTTATTATGCTATAAAATTACTTGTTTAAATTTTAACGCAATAAAATTTATAAAAACGTTAATAGCAACGCAATTTTTACTAACAAACAGATAATTTAACATTTTATTTTATTGCCAGTAATAATGTTTCACTATGAATAATGACGTAAATAAATAGTAATCTGGCATATGAGTTTATACTTGATATAGTGCTATTTCTGGTAATCAATATACTAAATATAATATTTTAATTTATTATCATACCTATTTTATGATCTTAACCACCTCCCATCGATTGTATAGTGAGCGTAAGATGCGAGTCTTCTAAATTCTGCTTTCGAACATTCTAGTCAAACACAGTTTTACAGATATCTATAGATAATAATTCGAGTTCGAGTTCGTTCACATTTCAGCTAAGAACAGATGATAGGAATATTTTTGTTTTTGTTCGTCCTACACTTCGCCTTGATCGTTGAAATTATTTTAATTCATTTTTACACATTATATTAATTACTATAGATAGGCTTAGTTTAGAAAAAATGTAATTTAATATTAAGTAAACACATATTAGTCGATAGAGATAAAACAGCAAAATACTGTTCATAAAATTGATAAATAATGATCGACAAAGTTGAACAAATCAAGTTAATAAGGTACCATATGTTAACAAAAACGATAAAATCTATTGATAATAAAATTAAAAGTGGTCGATGAGTTTTATATTGTATGAATTCTGTAGAGAAGTACGGATTAAAAATATGAAAGAAATATAATTGAAAGATATTTAATATAATGTAATTTAAATAAATTAAAAAAATTGATATATATATTTATGAAATTTTGAATGCCGATTTTTTTTGTATTTTTTAAGTACATCACTTACAAGTAATTATTTGTTTTTATTATTATATAGGTCGCCCGCTGTAAGCGGGACCCGGATTGTTTGCGAGACGCGGGGCGGCAGGTTTGCACGAATATACACGGTATTGAGATGATACCCTATATCTTAAGATAAATAGTTTATGCATGTTATTGCAACTGGGGCAGATATGTTATGGTAAATAATACATTTAGTACCTACTCATAATATTGTTTTCATTAATGCTAATAAAAAAAAAAGCATATTGAAATTAAAAGCAGTTTAAGTGAAACGTCTATAAATTTAATAGTATATATTGACAATATAATTGTATTAAAACATAGCGGTCGTAATTCCATCTTTGTAAAATAATCTCATGTGTAGCAGTCACAAAATTAAAACCCGTTTAAGCAAATACGTCAAACGTCTATCGCTGCCAGAGAAACGTCAACAGACAACAGACTAGCTTATTGGTCGGTCTTGTTCCCCTCCCGCGTCCCGCGGATCATTATGAGGGTCGCGCTTACGGTGGTCGAACTATACCAATTTTTACTCATGCTAAATCAATAAAGAACTAAGTTTTTTTTAAGTTATAATGAATCTCGTTATGAATACCTTTTGAATTTAATTGTTCAATTCATTTTACTAACCTAAACGAACGACTACTCAAAATTTCATAAATATCAATAAAGAATACGAAAACTTTTATAATACTACTTACATCGAATTGCTACTTATCCTATATATTTTTATCATAGTTAAAATAATAAATAGTGAAAACGTGAGAGTTATATAGTAAATTTGTCACTACATATTTTTTTTAAATATGTACAGGAATGTAGTGCGGATGTGAAAATATATTAAAAAACGCACTTCAACATGACAATAGTACCTCATTGCAATCGTCATATTGAAGTGTAGAAAGTGTACCTATAAATACTGAAAAAGTATCACTTAAGTACTTACATACTGTTACATAATATGGCGCCATAGATCTTTCGATACAAAATAGCCCAAGACCTGAGCCCTTGGTTTCGAACTATTTTAATGAATACTCTAATAAATAAATTATACTCTTTAGTAAAGAACTACCCACGTGAACACGTTACCTTGGGTTGACATCACATTTACATCATGTGTGTCATAATTACATAATTTTTACACATATGCTATGAGGGTGATATCTAATATAGGTCGTGTGTTCACTGGCTATAAAGTCGTATTTTTATTTATTTACCTATTAAATAAACAACGTGAGATTCCATCTGCGTTGAATTTTGAATTCGAACGACAGACTTCGATTTGAGCCTCCTAACAATCTTTAGTGAATAATAATTTCATAACAATTTATTCAGCTGTTCCATGGCACCATTTAAAATTAACTTGAACAAATCAACAAAATAACACTTTAAGTAGGTAAGTAATTAGTAAGTACAATAGAGACAAATAATTCGAGTAATTTAAATAATGAACTTCGGAACCCTGTGATATCTAATCCTGTGATATTATAGTAAATAGATAACTATTCCAACTATACAATACTACGGTATTTATAATATCGTCATTAGATTACCCTATTTATCCTACTGATTGCAGTTGTAAATCTCCCAACGAGTAACTTGGGATTTCATTTAAATTAACATTAACCATATTAAAATGAAACAATTTGACAAATGTATAATTATTTATATCTGTGGCTTGTTACTGAATGGGCCAAAGTAGGTACGTTTCTCTTACAAATGAGAGTTTACTGCTATGTGTGATAATAGTTTGTGCTAAAGTGTGTCAGTGTAACAACAACATTTCAAAAGATAACACGTATTAAAGAACGATGAACAATCTCTGGACCTACTGATACGTTGAGTTTTCATATTTAGACAAAAAAAGCATTACGCAGCACGAATTTGTATAGTTGGAAAAGTGGCATTAATTTAGAATAATAGTAAAGACTAGTAGTAGAATAGATCTTAGTTATACTATAATATTGAAGTAAACATTTTGAGCTAGCATTTTGTATCTCTAAAGGGTTAGTTATAAAGTATAAATTATCATACCTATAATATAATGTATAATTATGTACATTGTTCCAAAAATCTTACGAGTATTGTGTCTTGTGCAAGCGATGTTGGAAGTTGCATTAATGTTTATCCTCAACTTAGTGATATTTGGCACTTAAATGTGAAATTGAGCATTGTACCAATTAAAAGAAAAATGCAATCTGTTTGAGACTTTATTACGTTTCTTATTATTTATTACGCATGTAAAATAGTTATTATATGAATTTTAAAGTGAAACTTTTATTCTATCGCCCCAGAAATTTTCGTTCATCTATCGTATGTCGCATTGCATTACATTGTCGCAAATAAAATTGAATTTTATGCCGTGCAGTCAAGGATTATGATTGTAAATTCGAGACATTATATATGTTAATGTGTGTTATTTAAGAATGTATGTCACATGTCTTCAGTAATTTGTATTTTATTTTTATATTTTTAGTGTTTACTTGCATCGTGGCTTCATAAAACCACACAATAATTTTTCATTATTTGTAACAATGAGGATTCGAATTGCCGGTGGTAATTTTATTGGCGGGAGACACCAATAAAATGTCTTAACAATAACTTTAAGGCATACGAAGATCAGAAAACATGGAAAAGCAGTTTTATAGGAAATAAATTAAAACTAGCTGATCCGTGCGAATATTTCTCAAATTATAGAATTTAAGCAATCTAACAGTTGTCAAGTTAGTTAAACATATTGTTAATAGATGGCGCCTTAAATGAATTTTCATTTGAATCAACAGATAGCATTCGTAATGAAAAAGTTTTTCAAATATTTTTAACGAAAACATTAACTTTGAACTATTTGCCTATATTTCGTCAATAAATGGTTTTTGGATTGGATAAAGGTTTTCAAATAATATTTGAATAATTAATCTTGATGAGGAATTAACTGAGATATAGCGTTGCCAGTAAAAAAAACGTTTAAAAATATTATATATTATAACTAAAAGAAAAAAATTATATACGGTAAATTTATTTGGCTAAGTAGAAATAATTATACTTCTCCGATTGTAACAAAATATTCTATTAACATTTAACAATATCAGTAGATTCCATTTGATTTTATGCTTCGATATCCCTGTGAAAAAGGTTTTTTTACGGTGTGACTAGTTATTATTATCTATGCAACAAAAAAACTTTTTTCTTATTATGATATCGAAAAATAAAACCATGAATAAATAAATACAAAACATGTTACGATATTTATTTGCTTTTTTGGTAATAATAATAATAATCTTTTAACGATATGCATAAAGACAGTATCATTTAAACAATATAACAATTAAATAAAACTTAACACATTCTTTACAACATCGCATATAATACTTTTATATTTGTCTGTGTATTTGTCTGTATATTGCCTTTCAACGACTTTTTATGTGGTCAATTAACTTGATATGCATTTAACAAAAATCGAGTAACTGCAAGCATGTAATTTTGAAAATTGTAAAACACCGAAGTTGTTCTTTCCTATTATATAGAATATATAAGTAAATATAATTTAAATTATTCTACAAGTATTTTATATTTAAATAATTTATTAAGTGCATTTAAGAATAGTATGCATTATACAAGTATTTAATAAAAAAGATAGTTTATCGAAGTCAAACGATTTAGAAAAAGTTCGATAATGTTGTCGAACTAAAGTATACCCTTTATTTTGAATTTCAGCTCATCAAAATACAGATTGTGAAAAGGTCGCTTTTTAACGCTATTTAAGGTAATATACAGTATTATAATATTAAAAAATTAGCGTATAGTGTACCTAGTTAAAAAGGGAATGTTGAAGTCGCATTATATATTGTGAGAGTAGGACAACTTGGATGAGTTCTATACTTCTATAAGTGTGACAGAGAGGGAGATAGAAGGATGTACGGTTAAAAAGAATAGACAGGTAACCGGGCTTCGTCAAACTGGTTGTAACTAACGTATTTTCAAGCTATTCGCTATAAATAAGTCTTCAAAATGACAGTACTGTAGCACCTGATGCTAAGAATATTAAAATTAACAGCATCCAAGAAAAAACCATAAACTGTCAACATTGGAAACTACAAAAATGGCTTTACGCGCATCGATTAGATAAAGTTTGGTCGCCATTTCTCGATACCAATGGAGTAGGAATTTCGAGCTTCTAGACGAGTTTAAGTTTACATAAAATTATTTATCATCTGATGGAGTTTTTGGCGGGATCTTAAGCTGCCATGTTGTGATTTTAATTTTCAATTCATTAAACTTGGTTTCTTTGGCCTTGTATTGAGTAACATTGGTGGCATTTTACGTAATATAGTTTGGTTATTGTGCATTCGTGAAGTGGATTATAAATATTAACTGGAAACATGCATTTTGAGATGTCACAAAAACTCCCTAGATAGTTCTAGGCCACCATCTTGTTAGATCAACTTTGTATATAAAAATACTACGAAAACATACACACTGACACTGGCAAGTGCTTATCGATGCGCCGAAACAAGAAGAAGAAAAATGCGTGTGATTACCCATATTGACATGTTTAAAAATACAACTAAGTCGAAACACTTAGTTTAGCTGAATTTCCCATATAAAAACGAAATCGAGTGTAAATTGTGAAATGAAGAAAAAAGTGTAGTTTAGTTGAGCGATTTGTTGTCGAGGATTTTACAAATAGTCGTAGTCGGTAGTAGGTCAGTAGACCCAGGAGACCGGCACCCACTGCGCCGCCGAGCGCAGCCGCGCCAGCGCGCCCTCCAGCTGCGCCAGCGTGTCGTCTATGTCGTTATTCACTATAGTCATGTCGAAGTAGTGTCCGTACGTGCGGCGCAGCTGTTCCGACTCACGGACTAACACTTCCAAGGAGCCGTCATACTGTAAAACAATTTTTGAAGTGAAACTTCTTATGCGACTTCCAACGCGTTAAACGTTTAACGCACATTATCGGTCTCTCCTCTCTGTGTGAGCCAGAGCGAGAGAGTAAATGTCGGTGTGTATGTATATTGCACTCTGTTTAAATCAAATAGAAAATGTCTTTTAAAATGAAGTTTCACTTCTGTCGTGTGTGAATCGCACGCACACCTTTTTTTATTTTATTTACACATTATTGATTCATCGTAAGAAGACTTGCAAGACACATGTCAAATTATTATTATAGATATGTAGCATAATTTAAATTATAAGTTGTTTTCACGATAATTTTTTAGAGCTAAATATTATATAATTGTGAATACGATTAAGCGTTAAATCAATTGAAGGATACGTAAGCGTTGTAAATTAAATGACGAAAATAAACTATAACAACAATTGAAATCGCATTCTGGAACAACAGACAACTAGACTAATTACATATATATTATAAATATATACAGTAAATATACTTCGTTGCTTCTTGCTGCAGTAAAAATTTAGGAATTACGCAAATATATTTATTAATAAATTCAATGTATAACGGCATTCGATTGATATTCGATTCGTATGATTAATTTTCAATTCTTTAGTTTTATTATTTTGGTCCACTCTAGTTTTAAGTAACATAGAAAGTAACGATGCACGTAATAAAGAAAAAAAATCAAAATTCGCAAAAATCATTTTACAGAGGAAGTTATTAAGAAACCGAAATGTTGTTTTTAGGTTATGTCATAATTTTCACGACGTAACAATTTACGTTTAGCGGACGTGTCATGCGAGCCTTCGTATGATAAACAAGGTATACTAATAAAATTATATTCTTCTTTTCTTATAATGACAACGTATTTATACCATACAAATGTCATGCAAGGACTTTGAAGCAATTAAACATTAATACTTGTTAAAACATGATGCTGTAGTTTCATAACGATATTTTGCTTCACATAAAAAGGTCAGGCTCATTGCAGGGATTCGAAGTCTTATCGAACGACGCGGTGCCCATACACGATACCACTGAGCCTATATTAATTTGATATACAACTTTTTCGATTTTATTATAGTTAGGAAAACGGTCTTCTGTAGCTCGCAAAAAGAATACATAAGTGTAAGTTCAGCATAATATGTAGTTTTTTTTAAATTAGGTACAGTCTGCAAAATCTTGCTTGTTTCCTTACACGAAAGAAATGCGTTTTTTTCTCAGGGCCTACGTTGAATAAAGTAATATAATATGTAAGTTAATAAATGCTTACATCGGCAACATTGTTGAGAGGCGGCGCGGCGATGAACACGACGTACGGCGCAAACTCCGCGGTGCGTAAAATCTTCAGCGCTTGCGGTTCCACGTCCAGTATCGCGATACGGCGCTCCGAGTGTATGCGTCGTATTGTCTCTAACTTTGTTCCGTACATTGCATCTTCATGTGTTCCTAGACAAAAAAAAACAATATTTTTACGATCCCATAAGATGTTAGGAAATTCATTACTAGGTTTTGCCCATGTATTGGTTTTTGTTGTCTTCGAAATGAAACCACTCGCACGCCACCTATTGTTAGCTGATGGTACTAATACAAACTTTCGCGGGTGTGTGACACAACAACTATTCAAAATTACATCGCAATCGGATCAACAGTTTAGGAACGCATACGGGACAAACAAATAATCACTATTTTATATATAGACTAGCATTACGCCCGCGGCTCAGAATGCGTTTATTACCTCCCTTGCTTTCTTATATAGTAAGTCTATCGGAAAAAAATGGGGGAAAAATGCACGTACATGTACAGACGGATCAATAGATTTATTAATATAGATATATAGGTAGAGCGTGTGAACCCAATCTCACTTAATGTCAAGTGAAGATGTAGCTAAAGATAACGCTAAGCGTTAAGATAAAGAGACTAATCCTCATGTTGTAGGTGTTTGGTGACAGATATTCAATTTGAGGGTAGAATTTAACCAATACTATAATACTACGGGTTAATCACGATGTTTTATTATGTATGTGCTATTGCAAAATATCAATTAATTTATTTGTTATAATATAAAATCAAATTTAGTGAGATCTTCATACAAGACCCTTTGATAAATAACCATGCCCCAGAATTTGTATTATACTAAATGTTTTTAAAACAAAGTCCTATTATAAAAACAAAGATATATTTAAAACATAACTTCGTATCAGATAAAATTCAAGGGAAGCGTAAGTTGCTGTAGTCAAGTAGTTTAGACCGACGGAATACAGATTCGATGTCGGCATGTACTTATGATTACATTCCATTTAAATTGGTAAAACTATCGTGAGCTTGTCTGGTGGTTAAGCCCTCGCCTTCCCTCGGGCAGAAGCCTCATTGCCCAGCAGTGGGACAATTAAAGACTATTATTAAAAGTCCTTTATAGGAAACAGTATTTACCGTATTCTAAATATTCATTGGCAGCGATGTCACCCATCATTTCATCGTGAGTCACGAAGTAGTAATGCCTGCCGGGCTCCTCGTCAGGTCTCGGAGGTCTTGTTGTATCTGAAAATAAATAATTACTAACATTTAATATTTATTTTTCGTATTTGACTGTAGGGCATTTATCATCAAAATCGATGGATACGTTTTGTGAATGGAGTGAAAACATTGCGATCGGAAAATGAAACTTCATTTAATTAAGGTTAGAAATAAAATTAAAAAAAAAAAGATATGTGCGCGATTCACACACGGTAGAAGTGAAACTTCATTTTAAAAGACATTTTCTATTTTATTTAAACAGTACATACACACCGACATTTACTCTCTCGCTCTGGCTCACACAAAGAGGAGAGACCGATAATATATTGCTCTCTCGCTCTGACTCACACAAAAAGGAGATCCTGATAATGTGCGTTAAACGTTTGCAACGCTTGGAAGTCGTATAAGAAGTTTCACTTCAAAAAATATATATCTTGCTGGGTCTTGTCGATGACTGGGATGTTTTACGAACCTAAGGGAAATGAAAGTAGTTCCTGTTACAAAAAGGTTGGGGAACAAGTTATACAAATGTTAACAAGATCAAATAAACATTGATACTAACGCGGTATAGGATAAGCGTATTGATCCGGATGACGTGCGATTAGAGTATTCTTTATGTGACGTCGACCGACGCCGTGAGCTCCGAGTAGAACGATCGTCTTCCTTTGGAAAGCTGGAATACAATAAAAATAGTACCAAAATATTTTAAATTATACTTACTTCATTATTTATATATACCATTGACCAGCTGTATCGTATTTTATAAAATTACGAGAACTTTGTCCATAAATATAATAATAATTAAATAGAATATTCTAATAAAAGGGATAAAGTACAATGTCTTATGGATTATTAGAAGTTCTTCAATGTTAATTAAAAAAATAAACACCCAGAGCTATGAATAACTGAAATGAACAACAATTGCTTTTTAATAACCTTTGTTGTCTATCAGTTAACCATCGAAGACTTAAATAATGTCTAATACTTACATGGCAGCTTCACGACTTCTTCATAAGTGACCACATCAAGCTGGTCGAAAACCGCATTATGTTTCGCCAAATATTTGTCTTTAGACTGCTTCTTCTTACGTCCGAATATAGAACAATTCACTGAAACAATAAGCGATTTGAATAAAAGTATATATTTAATTTTTAATCTATGACTAATCGGTTTATATAATTTTCATGCTAAAAACTATATTATGGTGCTGTGTAAAAATAGTTAAGATTTACTACCGGCAAACGAATGTTTGCAATGCAACACTGTCGTACTCATGCAAAAGCAATTTCCATAAATTAAGATGAATAGGATTATTCAAATTTGATTTATTTCAAACAATATCAATGTTCTATTTAAATTTAGATTTATTGAAAGTAACAATAAAATGATAGCCGAACATACTTATCAATGTCTGGCTTAAAGGAACAAAAAAAAAAAAGTGAAAAATACAACGAGGTGCCGCTAATTAAACAAAATAAAGCCATAGATAGATGTCCGCGCGTTTACCTGTATTATCACACCCTTCCGTATGCGACACGCAGCCTTCCGCTCCTAGCGGCACAACATTACAACACGGGTCATGCAAACGCAAAGGTATGGTATTGGATTACTACTCGATTTCGGGATTACATAGATATAGGGAAATGTTTCATCAAGTTACAAATAAAAACGTGATACTTGGTACGGTCGTATTTTGATTACTAATAAAAAAACAATAGGCAGTTATGTAAACAAAGTTAGATAGAACATAAACAAAGTATAATGTTATGAAAGCCGAACACGAACACGTCCATGAAAGGGAAAATACATTAAATACAAATATTCGATAAAACATTTCCCACAGATGGAAAAGAAAAAAATATATTTCGGGGTTACACAAACTCCCTTTGATATCGTACGCCAGGTTGATTTAACTCTTGAATGCGATTTGTATTAAATATTGCAATGAGAGTATCTAATAATCTGCAGAAAATGTCGGATATTCACTAGATTCTGCACAAGAAAGCTATCGGTCGGTTAACGTGCAAACTGGGGACGAACTTTACGATGATTTTATGAGTTTACATAAGATGCCGAGGAGCTTGTATTACTCGTAAACGTAGATAAAAAGCAACTTTACATACCAACTGCTTCGTCCAATAATGTTTATGTTTGTAAAGGAAAAACACGAAATGTTAATGTAAGTTCACGTTCTAATAATGAGATTGGCTTTCAAGAAGTGGATGATGTTCGAACTAAATATGAGAGCTTACAGTATTAGAATGTATACACATAAGGCAATCTAACATTAATAACTAGAATTATATTATATTACTACCTAAACGCAAACACAGGCATCCTATTACGACATCAAATTTAACATAACAACATGAAAATATTCATTTTTGAAGTGAAACTTCTTAGGCGACTTCCAACACGTTAAACGTTTAACGCACAATATCAGTCTCTCCTCTTTGTGTGAGCCAGAGCGAGAAAGCAAATGTCGGTGTGTATGTATAATGCACACTGTTACTCCTCGAATTGGTTATTACCTTGGTCGGTGTTAGATTTTTCTGCAGCTGCGCAAGCTGCTCGCCACTCCTGTAGTTCAGGACTTGGGATAAGTCCAGCCGATCCACCAGATGCGTCCTTACGGGCTTGCCACCAGTGAGAGTCATCCTTGCTGATTATCTGAGTTCACATATATTGTGTTTTTTTATGTTAATGTATACTGAATTCACAACTTATTTCTCATTTTCATTTTTCATCTGTACATATAATAAAATTGAAGTGTCTGTTATTTAATGTCAAAATAACAGGTACCTATAACAAATATCCCTTTTTTTATTTTTGTCTGTCTGTCTGTTTGTTCCGGGTAATCTCCGAAACGGTTGGACCGATTTTGACGGGACTTTCACTGGCAGATAGCGGATGTTATAAAGTATAAATAAGACTACTTTTATTTTAGAACAAGAATTAGGGTTCCGCAAAAAATATTAAAAAAGGTTTTTTAGTAGTCCACGTGAGCGAAGCGGCGGGCACAGCTAGTTATTTATATGTTAAGCATTTGCCCACAACCTCACCCGATATTAAGTGACGATGTGCATCTGTCAGAACACACCTATAAGTCCTTGACGATAGACTTTCAACTTGAGGGAGGTGTTAGACAAGCGGGCATTAAAAATTACTATCATGCTTGGTTTCATTAAGTATGTTTTCCTTCACCGAAAGCACAGGCTCATTGTGGGGATTCGGACTCAAGCTGGTCAATGCCGTGTCTACTGAGCTATCATCGTTTCAATATTTAATTCTTAATATATCATTATAACAAAGTAGTGTAATATATAAATATTTTTAGGGCTATTATGAGCACGATATTTCGCGTATATTTGAAAAATATTTACTATAATCTGTAACGTTTTTACGATTACGAATTACGAAAATACGTTTACGAAAATCTACTTTATAAAGTATAAAATAATTATCATAATTTTTAATGCTAAATACCTGTAGGATATCGCCAGTATTGAAAGCGATGCCGGCCTGTGCACATGGAATCAACTCATCTTCTAGCGGGTCATAATCGAATTGTGCTCTCACAAATATCTGCAATCATCGATTAATTTTAATTTATTTCTTACATTGCAATTAAGAAAAAAAAACAAATAAAACAATTAAATTTATTGATATAATTAGCTATAATAAGTACAAAAATTTAACATGTGGCTCTTGAAACTGTGGTACTAATAATGCATAACATTCAACAAAAAAAAAAAACAATTTAGATTAACGATACTTCTTATGATAATCGACTATACCAGGGGTTCCCAAAGTGTGCACCGCGGCGCCCTGGGGAGCCGTTTGGAGTAAGCAGGTGCTCCATAAGGCGTTACTTAGTTTTAGATTGTTAGAAAGCAGGACATTGTACAAGGGAAAAATAACTCTAAGATGTATTCTGATGATGAATAGTGTATTCTAAGTTGTGAGGCGTATCTAAACTGTTTTGTTCATTTTTGTGTCATTGCACACATATTTTGACTAAGGCTTGTACAAGGGAAAATTATTCTAATATGTACTTAAGTTGTGAAACGTTTTCTTCATGTTTGCATATATATTTCGACTAGGGTGCCGTGAACTGATATATTTTGGGAACCCCTGGCCTATCTATGTTCATCATATGAAAAGTTGCATGAAGTATCCATTGTTTTTTTTTTATTTATGGCCTCTGCATATGCAGCCAATTTCGCCAACGTTATGAATAACCTAAAACAAAACACAATGACTCAACACAAAACAGTACATAGATTTATGATACATGAGTTTTAAAAATATTGAAATTACATTGATACATTATCCGAATGGCGAAATTGATTATATGTAAATTAAGAACAATAACAAAACTGAAAATAAAACAAACAATGAGATACAATTAATGTTAAACATAGAACAGTGAGACATTGACAGTGATTTAAACGAAGACATGAAGCGATGATAAAAGAACAACAAGCGCACAGTAACATAGGAAATCGCTATGACGCGTGGCCATGCCCTGGTGGATACATACAAAATCATAACACAAAATACAACATAAACAACATAACATGGAGTAGCATAGGATTTAGTCTCGCTACTTACTAGCACGGGCGAAGGCTTTATCCGGAAAAGCTAGTTAGAACAAACAAAAATTTAATGGTGAGTGTTTTTAGAACCAATTTACGTATTAAGGGACAAGCATTTCAAACTGATTATAAACATAGATATTGTATTATGTGCGCTTGCCGACTTTTAATCTTATTAAGAAACAAGCGTTCAAATCACACTAGCATTGTGTTAAGTGAACAAAATTACTCTATTACTTGTTGTTATTTAAAATGTGATACTCTAGTATTAAATAATACAGCTGGTTAATCTACAACTAAACAAAGTTCAAATTCAAACGGCTAGAAATCTTAAAAGTTGAAAAAATAATGTAAAATATATTCTATAATAAACGAATGCATATTAAAAATTACCTCGCAAGGCGGTGGCGCTGATCGGTATGATGGAACGATTTTGAAAGTTACGGAGCCTCGAGCTTCGCGCTGTGGATTTTTCATTTCATTGTTAGTTGCTAATTGTTTTTCTACACTTATTCTTAATTATATTATAAAAGCAGTAACAAAATTACGGTTATGTCTGTAAAGACGATCTTTTTTTCGATATCGGAAGATATCGCTGAGAAATAAAACAAATAAAGTGGCAGAGATAATTTTCATATAATAGGGATTTAAATATGAAACTGCCGTTTAAACGCATTGGTCATTTTAATAGAAATTAAACCTACATAGTGTCAAATTTCAGAGTGAAACTTTTTCACACTAAAACTATAATATTCTGAATAAAAAACAGACATGACATTTGATGTTCGACGTAAAGATGGATGCAGCGAAAATCAGAGTAATATTCAAATATGAGTTCCGACGTGGGACTAACGCTGCAGAAACTGCTCATACTTAATGTCAATGCTATGTTTGGAGAGGATAAGTTCGTTATTGGTTTTACCGCTTTCGTAGTAGTATTGAGCTGAAGTATGAACCACGATGAAATATAACCACTAAGGTAAATAACGATGAATTGAAGGTGATGGTGAAAGCCGATTCGTGTCAAATTACCAAAGAATTAGCGGCATGGTTTAACGTTAACATATCCACAAAACTGACGCATTTGCAGCAAATCGTTAATATTAAATCGGAAAAATTATTTGTCTCATGGCCTCATGTTTTGACTGATATGTAGAGAGCAGCGCGCGTTGAAGCTTGCGATAATCGCAAGCAAATAACGTAATGCCTGACCCCAGGTGAAATGCCAAAACCATTATTCTAAAGCGAAGCTTAATCACAGAAAAGTGATGGTAACTGTTTGGGGGTCACTTCAGGACGTAATTCACTACAGCTTGCTTAGATTCGGTCAAGCAATAACTGCGGATGTCTACTGTGCAGAACTCCGAACCACTTCACCATTATTACTCCATGATAACGCCAGACCACACACTGCTCGTGAAACAGTTTTGATTGAAATTGAGATTGAAATGCAGTTACAAACCATTCGTTATCCTCCATACTCGCGCAACCTTGCCCTAACCGACTACCACTTTTTCTGCGATTTGGACACGGATTTTTTTTTTGTGAACCCAGGAAGCAGCACGAAATACCTTCAGTTTGTGCGCTCTAGGTACACAGAGTTTTATCGTTAAGGTTTAAATGATATTCATATTAGATGGCAGAAATGTGTAGACAACGAGGGTAGATAATTTGATTAAATAAATATATTTCATCTAACAAAAAATCATTTTAATTTTTCATTAGTAAACGGAAATTTCATACTTTTAACCCCAATAAAACAATAATTATTCCCAGATACAGAGGTTTATACTTCTTAAAAAGAGAAAAGAAAGACAAAATGAATAAATTTGAGTATAAACTGCTCGATAATTGATGATAAACACAAGGAAAACATGTCAAAAAACAACTAACAGTCTTGCTGGTGATTATGTTTTTCTTTATATTTTACATAGAATTTGGGTTAATTAATTAAAGGTTATGGATTAAAAAGGGAAGAGTTAGAACATACCAACATTCGCTGCAATTGCGCGACAGATTGGTTAGCGACGGGCGTTCCATTGATCTCTTTGATCTCATCGCCAACGTGAAGAGTCGCCTGTCGATGGATCATACCGCCGTGCATGATGCGGGCCACGATGCACCGACCGTCATCTGCTAGCTTTAGAGTTATTCCCTAAAAAGCAAAATATCCACATTTATTGATTATGAAATGAGTGAAAGATATTATTATGCTGGCAATTAGAATGTGTGATGGTGAGTTAATAGAATTCATTGCTGAAATTGTCAAAATTTGTAGTATATTTTCTTGACTACTGATTCTTGGGACTGTTGAAATATCCCGACGTTTGATATAAAATTATATATATTATAATGTATTGCATATTTTATACAAGATCAAAAATATTATATAAAAAAATACGTTGTCATAACTCTATTCACTTCTGAAACTTCGAGCTATCGTGTCAAGTTTACAAAGTAGGTTAAACATTTTTTTCTGATGCAGGTCCTAGAATGCAAACATACCCAATAAAAAATAAGTAGTTCAAAATCTTCCTAGTCAACAACATTGTGAGGACTATTTCGGATTTAGCAAGGCAACTAGAGCCACCAACGCCACTTCACAGGCCGCCACAGACCGGTTCTGCACTCGCATACAGTGGCTTCCCGCAACCTTCAAGATATTTATAGTTATTACTAAAACAAGATTTTTCACCATAGGTTCGTCGGTGTTCTTCTGAAACTGCACGAGGCGCACTCTAGTCACGTTCTCGAACTCGGGTTCAGTGTCGTCCTCCTCCTCCGGCGGTGGGGCCGTGGTACGCCCGTTGACTGGAGGCGGTGACGCACGTAAAGACTCTTCACCGTACACCTCTCGAGCGACCACATCGTGCGCCTGTAGTAGGGCCTGCAAGAACGCATACATATTTTTATAAAAAATAATAATCTAGTCTATACTAACGTTTATTTAACCTTATATTAGACGATGATAGCAGCTCATCTATCAATAAACTGTTTTGAGTTTATTGATAGATGGACTGGAATTCCTATCAATCCAGAGTAGTGTTTTTTTGAAATGGAAATAGTTGAAGCGGTATTGCTTCCATACTAAAACTTTACGCATATTTCTGCTCCTGATATATGAATACTTTACTTGCCAAAACTATGAACTCCGTTTACTGAAAATTATTAAATATTAATGTATAAACACTTTGTTGACTACTAATTGTATAAATTAAAAACAAACGTATCTGATAATGTACAGTCTACATCATCTATTTAAATTTACATTTCAATACATTCAGTCAAAAAAGTATCGGGAATAGATGATTTGTTTATGGTTCCACATTTTTTTTTGATGTTACATTGGCACAACTGCTTTTAATTTTGACGCTGAGTTTGAGCTGCATCTGTCATTTAGATTAAATACAATGCCGTTTTTAGTTAGATCATATCTGGTGTATATTGCGAATTTCATATTGAACAAAAACATCGAACAAAGAGTTTATCTTAAATTTTGCATCGCCAATAGAATTTCGTGTTCGGAGATACTGAAAATATTACAGAAGACTAACGATGAATCGACTTTATCAAAAACACGTGCTTATGAGTGGTACAAAGCGTTCAAAAGCGGTCGAGGTCTGCTGGAAATTTGCTTCGCCCTGGTTGGCCATCAACGTCTTCAACTGAAGTTGACATCGCAAAAGTGAAGGAAATTGTGACTGAAAATCCTCATTCAAGTTTGAGAGAGATAGCGCTGAACTTGATATACACAATAATAATACGCCTTCGAACAAGGCGAACAAATTGTGAACGAATTTTTGACCAAAAACTCAACAATTAGCATCGACCAACCACCTTATTCACCAGATATGGGTCCAGCCGACTTCTTTCTTTTTCCTAAACTTAAATTACAATTTCGTGGCACCCGTTTTCACCCGGTAGAAGACATAAAGGAGAATTCGCGACGAGAACTAAACTCAATTCCGGAAAAAGCGTTTAAAAATGTTTTGATGATTGGATTATTCGTAGCATACTTTGAAGGCGATAAAATAAATTTGGATAACTAACACTTTGTGTATTATTGATTTTTACTTTATTGGCAGAGTAGTATAAATAATAAATTAATAACAGCATATATTATTTGCTCATTTTTCTCAACCATTTAATTTATGGGTTCAGTCGATTTAGTAAATGAAGCATTCATATAACATTTATAATTTAACAAAAACATCGAAAACTAACGATAATATAAGGCTATTAATAAGATAATTGCTTGGTATCTTTAAAAAAAAATGTATAAATAAAACTCCTCGTACCTAACGGGTATTATGTCACGCATAATACTTATATACAATAACAGTCACCTTCCCCACTTTAGCCCACTTTCACGATTTTGAACTGGACTTTGGAAAATGGCAATGAATTAACCGTTTCTTTTTTTTTCGATAATTCCTGCCTACTCTCACCAGAGCAAAACTAGCAAAGAACCACTGTTCTATGGCACGGTAATAATACATAAATAAATAAATGATTAAATAAGAAATAAAGCCTGGTAATTAATAAGCATAACGTCGTTAATATCTTTTTTCCCATTTAATGGCAACGTTTGTTTATAAACAATATCATGCCAAAGTTTCGTGGATTTTTTTTATCTTCAGAGTACAAGCAACGATTTAAGAACATAATGACTCTCTTATTAAACTATCCAGGGAGCTTATGTGGCGACTTAGAAAGACAAAATAAATTAAAAATCATTTTATGTAATGTACGATAGAAAGGACTTACATAAAAAAACAGGCTAAACACATATACACCCAATCAATAATCGAATGCGGACAGAAGTAGTCCGATAATGTGCTCATTTAAAAATGTTTTCGCTTAAATTTATCTGATCCCTTTTCATTTTACGGTTGAACGCTTTTGGCAGACGAGCGTGAATACAAAATGAAAATACATCGAACAAACGATCCGATATTGCGCCAATCCAGTAATCCATCGAACGGTAGTGGCCACAGCCGTGGATTCACTTCAGATTTTCAATTCAATCCAACAAACATCCATGCCATAGAGTTCGTTTCGAATCAAACTGCATTTTATTTTGATGCTTTATACCGCTTTGCATTTGGTAAAAACAATAATTATCAACTTTCATATTATTTAACACAAAACGGGTTTTTACTATTATAAATAAAAAATGCATCATCATCATCTTGTTCTTCAGCCCGTGGTCGCTGCTGAGCATAGGCCTCTCTTCTTGTACGCCAGTCATCCCGATCGTGAGCTAATCTCATCCATGTTTTTACATTTACATATTATCGTCCAGACGTGGACACGTTGTTGCATACGATAGAAAGTATAAATGAAAGATTACACAATATATATCAACCTACTCAATAGAAAATGCATATAGTAATTTCGTATAAATAATTGCGACGTCTTATTTCTGTACAAGTTTTATCTGAATATAGCTGGTGAGATTATATTTATATCACTGTGTAACTTAGAAAATTTATTACCTTATATTATTACCATTGATATAAAAGAAAACAGTATAATGTGTATACGAGTATAAAATAACAAAATGTTTTAACTTACTGTTGTTAAATTGGAATTATATAAAGTTTCAAATACATATTAATAAACAGGACGAAAACTTTCCTTTGTGTTTAACATAAAAGGTATACAAACCTTCCTACCGAGTCGTTAAATGCCTCTACATAAATTAAGAATTAAAAAGCCAACCTACATAACAAGAAAAATGAACATTGCCATAAATTAAAGTTTTTTAGTACCAAGTGAGTGAGGTTGTAATCCTACAAAACTTTATGAATATCACAATAGAGTAGTTGGCAACATTTTAAAATTATTTGGCGACAGTTTTCTACTCTGTACGATTGTTTGAGCACAGATTATTATATGCTTGCCCTTTGCAGAATAACGTAAAAAAAAACTACCTATTTTGTGTTTGAAATTGACAGTATTAAGGGAAACAATGAATTTATTGTATGTTATTTAATGTATTTGTAACACATATAAATTGTAGCTTTCTGCACTCCTTCTAAATATAAACTTTAATTATACCAAATCTCATTCTCCTACGTGCGCACAATATGTTTAAAAAGATTTACCAAGTTTTCTATCCACGTATTAATATATATATACATTATTTAACGAACCCTTAATTTTCAGATTTAGAAGCTATAAATTTGTTGTTCGTATATGAAAAGATAACAAGAAAATTTGCATAACAATTCATACTTTCATGTGACAGAAACTAGAATTAAGGCTAATCCAAAGTCAATATAAACAACGACTCGGATCTAACAAATAAACATATAATCACGACGGTTTATTGAGAAGTAATTATTTTCGTCTTGTAATTTTATTTATCCTCTTAATATTGTCAAATCTTATAGTCCTATCAATTTTAGGATCCCTTGATTTTATAAGAATTGGTAATTGGTTGACTTAATAAAAAAATATTTCCATGTCTAAAATTATTATTGTTAATTCTTGTATCATATAAATTGAGCAATGACATAGGGGCTTCCCGTTTAACAAAAACCATAAAAATGGGCCAAACCATTTTTGAATTTAATCCGGACATACAAACTGACAGCCAGACAAAAAAACTAATATTCGTAATTCATGTCCTTTATATATTATGATGTATATCAGGAATTTTTAAAAAAAGTACATGTACATACAGAACTGGAGATTTATAAATATAGATTACAAATCATTTTAAAACGTGTAAAGAAGAATATTGCAGTAGAACCGATATTCATTGCAATGTACATTTTATATGAGTACTCTCCGATGCCAGATCAACGAACATGAAACTGTTAGAGTGTAAACAGAAACCACTGCAATCGTCGTTTTCGATGAAACCGATCCGGTGACCTAATATTTTAAACCCAAACTTGAGATTAATATGTTTCAACAAGCATAATCGAAAACCACTGAGGAATCGAACACAAACTAATAAATAATCACATTAATTATTCTCGAGCTCAGACATAACGAATTATTTTGTTAATTCCTTTATATCCATAATTCCGTTGAGATTGTGTCAAAACGTTAAACGTATAAGGATGTATTTATTCTGCACCAGTTGAATGATATTATAACACATTGACATCATTGCAAATAAATAAATGACCATTACAAAATATAGCTTTAACGTTAATTAAAAGAAAATATATATTTATATGGAATATTATCAGATTCTATTTTAATTATGTCCAATAGTACAACAACTGTCCTTCTTTTATGGACGTTTTCAAATGAAATTGCATTTTTTCTATTGAAATGTAATTTCCTGACGTCCTTCCGTAATATAATTTAAATATGGTAATGGAGCACTGTGACAGAAAAAAACATTTCTACAGCTGTCTTCCCATAACAATTTCAGTTACTCCTATCTATTAAATATATTTTTTAATTCCTTAATGTGTATTACTAGTATTGATACCGCTTAATAACAAAAGGACGCACCGCAAAAATTCAATTTTTTAATTTATTTTTACTGCTATAGATAAATAGTCTAAACTTGAAAATTTCTAACAGCAAACTACACATTTTGCCTAGAAAGAGACATGTTCCAAATATTTGTGTAATATTATATACCAGCGCACGCGTTCATTATCGGAATCGGTTAACAATATTCATAAAAAATCAATATAAACAAAATACGCTTTCGAGTATTATAAGAGAAGAAATTTAAAAAAAGCTGGATTTTATAATGAATGTGTGGTTAATAATTATCATCAAATCTATAAACAAACAAAAATTCAGCATACAAAGTTTCAACACTTATTTGAAACCCTAAGTAATGAATTTTCATAAATTCAAGAGTATGCATGCTAAATTTCAGGTTAATAGACATATTATGTGTGTGTATTACCAAACAAATTTTCAACCCCTATTTATACAATATATACTGATAAATTTTGAAAAATTCTGATTCACGTGTTTCGTTATGTTTATTAAAGAGCCTAAGTACAAAATTTAATTTTTCACCCAATTGGTATAAGCTTTCAACCCCTTTTTTCATCTTTAGAGGTTGAATTTCCCAAAATCCGTGAATTTCTTAGTGAGCATCTACATAGTGTTACCATGTTAAATTTCAAGTCAATTTCAACTTATAGTTTTGGAGATCTCGTGATGAGTGGTATTTCGCTTTTATATGTATAGATTTAAATATTAACTAATTTCGATTTTACTGTACATTTTCGTCTCACGTGCCAAAATTATTGTTGTCAATACACCCGTTTGTTGTGAATGTAATCCGAAATGTAAATAAAGCTTACATTAATGATTAGTCTCCGCTCCGACCCAACTAACTAGATAACAGGTCTGCCACGTTGACAAGCCGCGTGTTTTATTAAATAGTTCAAAGAAAATTCGGGTATCCGTATGTAGTGAAATTATTTCAAAACCATGTATCTTCGGTTAATTTACCTAAATATAAACACAAGTATTGTTAATTTGTAAAAAAAAACTACGTTGTATGTTACAATATTTTTTTAACAAAAAAGAAAACCAACTTCAATTATTTTGAGGAATTTCTTGGTGTATCTTCGAAGTCGATGGTCCAATGCCAATGAAATTAAACCCCTTTGAGGTATCCCCTTTCCAATCAAAAAAGAATCATCTAAATCGGTTCATAAACAAAGAAGTTATGGCTGAACATAGTGAACATACATAAAACAAATAATGTAAGATTTTCTATACATATCTTCAGTTAGTGTAATTATTTTATGATATTAAATTATTCACTTCATCACCTAATTATCCCGATACAGAGAATACATTGAACGCCCCTCGTATATACATATATGTTATTTCAAAAAGCGCTGAATCAATTTCGATAAAATTTATATGGGACCATCTCTGAAATATGAACTACAAAAATAAAAGGATCATCAAATTCAATTCATAATTGGCGGCGTAATCTCTTAACAAACATACAGTCGAATTGATAACCTCCTCCTTTTTTTGAAGTGGGTTAATAATAATAATATATTTTTTAGTATTTGAACGTTGTATCGGCTCAAATAAATCCTTTATAATCATAATATATTTTTTTATATTATCAAAGATCGTCAACGGTGTATAAACAATATGATATTACAGATAGCAAGATTAAAGTAAAAACCATTAGTGCTTCAGAAGTATCTTGTTTAAAACGAATCACTTCTGAAATAAAAATCTCGGGATGTATATTAATATATTTTTCTGCTGACTAAAAGTGATATTATTATATGGGTCGTGGCTAAAAATACAAAGAAAAAAAATCTCGAAACTCTTAATCCAACTGATGGTTAACATTTTGCAATAAATAAACTAAGTCTCATTAAAATCATTATTTCAACAAGCTCACCTATTTACCACAACTATTCGATTAATCTTGCTCTTTATTTATCAAATTACAAAAACACTAAACTCTTTGTTCGACAAAAGAGAAGGCACTTAAGACAGCGGATAGTAAATAAAATATATGAAATAACAGAAAAGTAACATCCAATATCCACTTAAATTCTCAAGAGTAAAATCAAGGTATAAAGCGCTTAACTCAAAGAGATAGCGGTCGACGTACACGAAATAAGAATGGTAAAGAAAAATCCTGAGGGGGATTTAGTAATAAAAGGACGGGTTCTGTAGTTACATTTACGCATACAACGTTCACATATTCTGTCACCTAACAAAACATTGCTGTAGAATAAAAAGGAAAAAACAATCAAGTCATCTTTATATCATCATACTATTGTTTTCGCATTTCTGACTTTCGCACGCGTTTTTTATGTGGACTCACCACTACGTATCCTGGTTGTATCTGCCACGATCCGAGGGTGCATCCTGAACTTCCTTAGACGTCTTGAACAGTCTTAACGCTTCTAGAGCACTAGAAAGGTGTATTTCACTAGGTTTCCGATACTTTTATGCAATTTACCACGAAATTATTCACAGCGCGTGTATCGCTGCAGTTCCGCGAAGGCCATTACAATGTCTTCGTTTTGACGTACCAGTTACGCGGCAGATTTGTACGCATATTTCAAATACAATGATGTCCCAAAGGAATAGGAGAAATTGGAAGGAAAAAAGGGATGTCGCAACATTATGCAATAATTATTTTCGTCATGTAATTTTATTTTTAATCATATTATTGACGATTCTCACACCTTATCAGTTACGGAATGACAAATTAATTATACTTCCCGTGTACAAAGTTTCATAATCGGAGGTAATAATTTCTTTTTGGCTTGTTTTACGATTTTACAAAGTTTTATACAACTTTTATAGCTTATCAATTATGGCATGACATACGTAATTCATATTAACCGTTTTTGAGTGAAAATAATAGATGTCTATATACAAAGAAACTTGGAAAAAATATAACATGCACAGACAGAACTACGGGTTAATTATTATTAATAATTAATACAGAGATAGACAAGTTGATTTTAATTAATAAATTTTAAACTGAAACCTACGTAGAATTAATTAAAATATTTAGGACGGATGGTTTAACTTTTGTATTAAATTGACATGCATGTATGTTGTAGAATGTCCTGTATGGACCCTTACACGATGTTAATACGAAGCTCCTCTGTAACAAATTGTCTGTTAATTGCAGGGATAAGTCGCTCTTTAAATACACTATAAACAAACATGGAAAATTGTTCAGAATAATTTTCTACAGTTAAATTTCCACATTTATGCAGAACTGTGTAATTGGTTGCGAACAACTGAAGATTAAATTCATTGGCGAGCCTTGAGGGCTAATATAGTCATATGATTATAATTATTTAAAAAAGTTTGGAAAAACGTGTTAAATAATATATTAAAAAATACTTGGTTGGTGTTCGGCCAAAATCTCACCTGATGTTTAAGTGACCATAATGGCCTAAGAAGGTAACACGATAAGCCTAGAGGGAGATTGACTCTTGAGTTGAACTGTCGGAACACATAATATGTAGGTGCTTGGCGACAAGTTTGGCATGTGAAAAAAACCTACCACCATGAACCGGTTTCATCATGATGTCTCCCTTCATCGATTGATTGGTTTTAACCAATTTATTATTAAGTAGCTTTGCCCACTGCTTCGCTCGCGTTGACGACAGAAGAACGCGTAGTGCTTATAAAATCATAATTTCTTGAAACTTTAATAACTTTTTATTGAATCAAGACATCGTGTTTTTTCCAAGTATGTATGGAGTAAAACAAAAAAAAAAAAATATCAAAAGCTATCTAGTAGTTTTGCGTGATACGAGCACAATGGCTAACCTCGATTATTTTATTTAGGTGTGTATATATCTTTTATATTAAGAATATATTGTTGCATTAACAAGGATAATAAAAAAGAACCAACCTATATAATATACTCGTATTCATAAGACCATTCCAATGAGTTCAAACACGATACCTCTGCTGTAAGTTTGAGGTTATTGAGGAGTTAAGCAGATATCAGATGAAGCTGGAGTATCAGGTCATGATTGCCATATTTTTCTAATATAGTTGAAGTCATAGAACACAATTTATCGCCTCGATCAGACCTGTGGAAGATGTTCACATCCAATCATGAACTACAAAAAGAGCTGATAATCTTCAAACGACTGAACAGATTTTCTTGGATTATAGCTAAGAACACTCTGGAGTCTTGATCAAGTCATTTTTCCAACAAACAAAAAAACCGGCCAAGTGCTAGTCGGACTAGAGCACCGAGGGTTCCGTACAAATTTCTAGGTATGGAAATAGTTTGCCCATCAGGGAATTGAGGATAAACTTAAATTTTCCCATCTACGTAAGTCACACTCAATTTTACCAACTGCAAATAAGTTTAAAATCTCAATTTTTTTTTTTGATGTAACTAAAATTTACGGTTTTCTAATTTTATCCTTGACTTGTGCATAATTCATTGCAAAAAGTAAAAAAAAAACATGCACAAGAAATTTCTACGTGGCGAATATGAGTGAAATGTATATAAATAAAATGATTGAGAATTGGAGTTGTGCGCGCATCAGGCAAAAACTACTGAATAGATTTTGGTTGATCATATTTTTTTGTTTTATATCTTAGATAAATTACAATAAATAAATATAATTAATAATTAAAATTACCTCTCTTGTCTAATTTACAAATATCCCGTCATTTAGGAATAGTTGCAGGCTGCGTTGTAAACTTGCTCGCTTTTGGAGATAAAAGCTTACGGCTGCATTATCTATTTACATGTCACATATTTTTATGCTTGAATTTTTTAAGAGAACTTAAAAATCTTATGAAATTCTTCGCACACTACACATCGCATTATAATTCAACAATTAAATCAAGACCTGCCATTCAAGAGTCGAGTTGGCCGAATTGGTGAGTACGTATTTTTATTTGGTACCTAAGATTTGGTGCAAACGTATCTCCAGGACTAACGACCCACGCTCTCTTTTTCTTTTTTTAATTTTTTCACCATATAATTTGCATCCGCATATGTTTATGATAAATATTTTTAACTTATAAAAAATAAAAAATTATCACGATATTTTCATAAACAAAAAATATACAGTCCACGCGAGCGGAGCTGCGGGCGCAACTAGATTTAATTATTTTAACTATTCCACGGTTGTTATCAGAATTTTAATTCCCTATATTAACGATTTTTATAATCTTAAAGAGTGAAGCAATTTTAAATTATTTGATAGCTGCATTTTCATAACAGAACTAAACATATCAGAAGATTCTCAAAAATAATATTCCAACCGTAAAACACAGTCGTATGAACGTATTCATAAAAAATGTGACCATGAGAATTCGAACCGTAAAAACGTATTCGTAAGAAAAAGGGTACGTACCTACATGAGAATAAAACTATAAACGCTTTTGCGACAGATAAATAAAATTTGCCGCCACAAGAACCACCTTCAGCACTAACGAGCTTGTCACAACTGTCAGTAGGATAAAACAAGTTCTATGTTGTGATTGCAAGAGAAACAATAAATCCACTTGATAATAAAGCTGACAGATTCGATGTAGCCACTGCGGGATGACAGCCGGGCCGACTGCAGCCTAATACCAGCCTCGATATACAAGAACAGTGTGTTCATTTGACGCGCGTAAATTGGATAACAACTCACAGGGATTGTCGTAGTGCATTTATATAGTTCTCATTTTCTGTACTTGTCAGATTGCTTGACGGTAATAGATAATGTTTTATATGTTACGCTTTTTACAGTCGTAACGTGAAGTTAAAGAGATAACCTTCTTCAATAAACAGGCTACCAATTGCAAATTATTTTCCAAATCTGACGGATAGTTCCAGAGATTCGCGCGTACAAAGAAAAAAATATGTTATACGTTGACTGTAATCTCAGCTGCGGTCAATAAGCTTTATGAAAGAGATCGATGATGAATGATGAAGATGATGATGAAGCGGTGATGACTCAGAGGTAGCGTTTTTGGATACTGCATCGAACGACGTAGGTTCGAATCCTACAACAAGCCTTCGCTTTCTGCCTGAAAGTTACCGGTACACTTGAAAGCCAGTAGGTATATCTAGTTTTAGCGTGTTTACCATCTTAGGCCACATCGTCAGCTAATATCAGATGAGACTGTAGTCAAATGCTAAATGTATAATAGAATTTAAAAATAAATTACAATTTTGCAATTAAATAGATAGTAATTGGTGGAGAGGTCACGGGTGTTATAAATAGAAAAAATATACTAGCAGTTTGTTATCTGTATTAATAAATCTGTAGGTTTGCCTGTACTTATATGTTGTTTTTTTTTTCAATTTCTGCTAGATACCTATTATAAATGACACTAATAACGAATATGACAAAAAATATAATAAGCGAGCCTTACAGTAGTCGCATATGATGGTTACATCTGATATGTTATCCTACTATGAAATTGTATTTAAATGTATGTGAAGTCAATTTATTGGTTGTATTATTGGTCGAATATATTAGAGAAAAACAAAATACCCATGTAATTAATTAGTTTTTTTAATCACAATGAAAAATATTATATTTACTTTTTTTTGCGACTATACTGTCTGACTGTCTGACTATACTGTTAGCCTTGGGGGCCCTGGAGCCTTTACGGCTTTTACGGCTTTACCGGGCTTGGGGGCGAGCGCTTAAGGCACTCAGCCACGAAAGCAATTAAGTCGCGATCTGACTAATTCCCTATCATTCGATCTAAAATAACTATACAAATATTCATGTCTCTTCTCCCTGGGAGGAGGGAAGGGACATGTGTATGTGTATTTAGTGGTCTGAAATTTTTGTCTAACTAACTAGGCAAAAAAGAAAAAAAAACGGTCCCTAACAGAACCTATGTACCTATGTGTTATGCATGTGTGTATAATGAAGAGTCATGTGTGGCTGTGAAAGCTAGTGAATGTAGAGTTACTATCGCGTGAGCGGCTGCTTGGCTCAAGGGGTCCATACCGATGGATCGGACCTAGGCTTGAGTTGCCGCAGAGGATCGGTCCGTCGTGTCGTGGCGGGTGTGCGGGAGCGAAGTTAACCGTACGTCCCCTGCGGAGGGAACGGTGGTTTCGCGGGCGTGGGCGCGAACACGCATATGTTGCGGGAGCGAACGCGTAATACTTGTTAGCTTTCTCGATGTCGTCTTCGGGATTGACAAAGAGATTTCGCGGACGGCGTTTGTAACGTTGGACAACGGGTATCGAGTTATCTGGGATATAATTCGCGGTGGCTTTAATGAGCGGGTTGGGATGATTTGAGGCACTATCGAAATATCTCCTAGTGAGATATTTCACATAGGCTTCTATCGAGGGGAGCCCCATGTCCCTGTATTACATGTATGCGATTCGAACATAATCGCGGCGCTCTATACCGGATTATTGGCGATTCGCCATGTTCGAAACCACTACCTGAGAAAGGTTACGGCACATTGGACTGCGCAGGCGAGATTTTTCCTGTGTCTGTTTGACGCGTATATGATTGTGTCGTCAGCGTAGAGCCCTACCTCGACCTCGGGGGGCTTTGGGAGGTTGCTGACGTACAGATTGAAAAGGCAAGGCGCCAGAATGGAACCTTGCGGAACGCCTGAGCGTATAGGGTGGGCGGTAGATAGTACTCCTTCCATTCGGTAGTGGAAGGTGCGGTCGCGTAGATAATCGTGGACTAAGTGTACTAGCCTATCCGGGACTTCTAATTGATGTAACTTGTGGACTAGTCCGGCGTGCCAGACCTTATCGAAGGCCTTAGCTACGTAGAAAAAGACCGCAAGCGTACGGGAGGTAGCGATACTACTTTTAGCAAAGTTACTCGTAATGTGCTCCGTGAGGCGGTGCACTTGATGTGTACACGAGTGTCGGGCGCGAAAACCGAACTGTTCGGGAGGGTATAGATTTTTGACATCTATAAGGTTTTGAGACGGTTCAGAAGAAGCCGCTCGTAAAGTTTTCCTAGCGTGTTTAGAAGGGTGATCGGGCGGAAATTATATTTACAGCGACAGGAATTAACCTAAAAGTATGAAACGGATCTGCACTAAAATATTTATTCGAGTAATTCCAGCACGCGCTCATTAGTCAATTCAAATAGCGCGCGCTTCCTCGGTTTCCTGTAACACATTTCCATTCCTTTTCCATAATCACTCCCGCAAAAAAAAAAACAGAAATCGGGAGGAAAGATGTTACACATCAATAAAAAAAATTGTATATTCCAAATGTATCTATGTTCAAATGGCTTGAGTGATTTTTATAAAAATTTTGTACACGGGAAATATATATTATTCATAACTTGTTAGCATATAAGAATTGTTAATATGAATAAATATGTATATCATGTCCATAATACAAATATATAATAAGAACTAGGCAAAAAGCATGTGACATTAGTGAAATAATAAAATCCATCAGAATTAGAGCGAACAGCATCGAGCCGTTCGCGCCAGTTGACAGTGGTTGACGGCGTAATACCAGCAGCGAGTTCATAAAGCTCGCCAGTAACTATTCGAAATGTTAATGCTCGTTGACAAGTAATATAAACTTCCACTGGTTTATGCAATACATAGACGATATAATAAACTGGGTGCATTTGTTTACAAAACTGCAGATTTGTCCGACGTTAAAGCTAACAACAGATTCCATTCAATAACGAGGGATACACGACAACATAATACCAGGAAGCGAGTAAAAGTTTTTCGACTACCTACTAATACAATCCTGAAACTAACAATGCTATATAAAATCCTTCCATTATTGTTAACTATCTTGTATCTACTTATAAATAAAATGTTCATAAATATTCAGCAATAATGTTATTAATATAATTTATAAATAAATTTTACTTTTAATGAGATTCAGAGTCGCTTATAAAAACAAAAGCATCAAATGATTCCAAAGACATACTATTTAGACAAACTTGAGATTTAACTTCAAAACTAAATTCATTATCACATCTCGTAGTTTTAGGTACGCGAAACCAAGCTCGTAGTTTCATGATTTAAAACCATAAAAATATTTTCATAACTTATTTATGTAAACTGAAGCTAATGCTGAAAAATTATGTCCTTTTATACTATAAGATAAACTATAGTGTCAGTAATGATAAGAAAATGTGTGCAACAATTCAGAAATGTAAGAAGTGGAACCTTCAGAAAAATATATATATTTAAAAACTTTTTTTAAATATCCTAAATCAGCGGGATTCGAACTATCGACCACTCGTGGGTACTGTGTATGAAGTCTGGACTTCTCATACCATTAGGCCAATCCGATAACGATTATAATCATGAAAATCAGGACTTGCATTAACCGTGCATAATATAAATGTATTCTATCTCAGTCTCTCTTACGCTAAATCCTATAGATGTATACTTATGGTTGCCTCTTTTTACTGTCTCTTTGCACTGTATTTTATCGTCAATCAGGTTAATTTGTTGATACTGAACAAAAAAATAATAATATTCTAAAGCAAATTTTTATAACATGAATTCCAAACAACCTGTTTATAGTAATAAAGTCTCGCAGGCTCAGCCTAAGGTAAGTACATAATAAATAATTTTGTACAGGTTATATTACTTAGCTGGATATTTTATTATAATTCTATAGTACAAGAAACTGGCTCCACAAAAATACACACTAAAAGTCTTCGGATGCCAGAAACATCGGATTTCAGAACTCAGCACTGGTGAACGAAGCGTGTATTATTATTGTATGCGAATGTGAATAAAATAAGTTCCTTTGTGTCGACGTCTTACTTCCGCACAACAGCAACGAATCCGTACTCCGGTTGTATCTTCGTAAAATAATGATTCCGCAAAACACATTATATAGAAGATCGTTTTAAAAGTTTTATTGCAAATAATTGGGCGTGTATTATTTTTAAACTCTTTCAATCCGTCAATTATGGAATGACTTAGAGTTCATCAAAACGGTTAAGAATATACATATATATATATATATATATATATATATATATATATATATATATATATATATATATATATATTTATACGTTTTCTAAATGTATTATATTCTATAAATTCTTATAGCCTATCAATTGAGCAATGTCATGCATGTTTCTCGTGTATAAAATTTCACGAAAATTAATCAAAGCATTTTAAAGTTATATTCAGATATACAAAGAGACTGATAGACAAAAATAATTAAAAATAAACATTTACAGACAGTACTACAGATTTATTAATATTGATACTCAATATACTAGTTATTGGTCTCCGATTCATTATTTTTTTCATATTTTAATTCCCATACAATTATTCATTTAACCAGCACTTAGGTACCAGAAGAACATAATATACCTACATAATTTCGATTCGGATACCATGTTATTTTTTTGTTATGAAAAAAGTTAAATTTCATTTGAATTTACGTACATAATAATGTTAACAGTGAACTAAGAGGCAGTATATCACATATGTCATGAATTTGTTTAACCGAGAGCAATAAAAGTATCTAAGAACGTATATCAACTTAAAGCACCATTTATTTTATGAATGGATACCGGATTCTTCTTATATAAGTATATTTGTAATCGTCAAAGTTATATGATCGTTTAAAAATCATTTCTAAATAATGTTAAAAGAACTAATGAGAAGATAGCCAAATCAGCTGGAGACGTTTTTGCATTTTTAGTAGTGTGTGGTCTGCAGATAAATAAATAAACACATACTTTTAGTTTTATTTTGTTTTTATAAGTAGGCATTTAATATCATACATATTCAATTTCTTCAACTAGTCATCCTCAATAAATAATTTATATTAATGATAATTCCTTCTAATATTGTATTTAAAGCCTCGCCTCTACCCTAAAATTTTATTTTCTATTCATTCAAAATAAAGAAAAAATACTTTAAATTTAGGCGCTCAGAAGGCACTTATGTACGTCAAAACAGTACTACCGGTTCGGAAAACATCCCAGTGATCGAGAACAACCGGCAAGAAACTCCATCGGGCTTCTTTTTTTCCAGCTATATAAAAATAATATTTATAGTTAGTAATCATACTAATAATTTAGTGGATGCACAGAGACGGAGTTACTTCCAGACATCACTATCATTCACATAATGATCGACCCTGTAATAACTTTTGACAGTAAAACCCGCTTGACATGTTCCTTGAACTCCTTGTCTGGAAAATCAGTAATGTGCGTCGGGATCTTATTATAGAACCTAACACTATTACATATATAGAGTGAGCAATAGAGTGTAGACAAATATTTCTGCCGCTAAAGTTATGGCATAAAAAATTTCCTCAGCTAATGTAACAAATAATAACACTGAATAACAAATAATAACAATGAACAACAAATACAATCAATGAACTAATTACTTAGTAAGAAAATAATAAAAAACACAATGCCATGACACTTCTAACGCTACTTCTAAACGACTGATACGAAAGTGCGAGGAACATGGTACTCGTAGCTAGCGTAAATTAGTTTAGTCCGGCTTTAGTCACTGTGTATATTTATTACACTACAGCAAATGCAGAAACGTCTCCAAGCTGATTTATGTATAGCGCTACATTTTTCTGCCTAAATACTATAAAATATGGCGTGATGATAGACGAGTAAATAATATGTGTACTCTTATTGTTATTTTTAATACACAACGTGCCAATTTTAAACATTTTTAACAGGAATATTAAGAAACTAATATTTTGTATCATTGGCCTAATTAAAATGGTTTTAATATAACTTTATGATAGTCTCAATATGTACAATGTACATATTATTATGTCGCAGACGTTTCAAATAATCATAGTTTCAGCTAAAAGTATGGTAGTTACGGTAAATGTCAATTATTACTTAAAATTTCAAACTAAATTAAACAATACCAATTCAAAATATTTATACTTATTTTTAATTTGTTTAAATGTTAAGACACTTATATAAACTTTTGTAATTATGAACGATGGTTTTAACGAGCACTTTATATTAGTGATAATTAAAAAAAAATATTAACCCTAAATAAATAGACACTTCTCCAAACAATTAAGTGGAGAAAATGTTTCTTCTAAACGATCATTAAGGATTAACTATGTTATTTCAGAATTACCTTGTGTAACAAACACTTAGGTGAGCGCATAATAACATCGCTCCTCTACGGCGTGAACACCGCACCAAATGCAAGTGTTACCATAAATTCACTAAATATATCCAAGATAATACCAAAATACGTGAGGTAATGACACACGAAGCGTTAGTAGCTTTTTAGGAGGTAAATAATTGGAGTTTAGCATTACGTGTTATACACGAGAATGAGATGTGATCAAATAAAGTACACACGAGGTAATGTATGTTGTAATGTTCCACAATATACAATTCCATTGGCGAGTGTTCCAAGAGGTAGTAAATAATATGATAATATTATTTTTCACCTGAACAAAATGGTTAGTACGAATAATCGCATTATAATTTTCCCTGATTTAATGAGATTTACAACGACGATGATACAGATTTACCAACGTAAAGCTACGAATTAAATTTATGGAATTTAATACAATCTTACTAACAATATTTAGAGATATTTCTGATTTTCTCATACAATATGATTTTAGCTTGTCACCAAATTCAAGATAAAAAATTAAACTTATGAATTTGAATTTACTATTCTCTAAGTAAAATAAAATGTACGTCTATAAAGCATAAGGTCGTATATTGTTTAATACATTTACTAGTTTATTTCCTTTCAACTGGGTGGTAGAACACAATTGGTTCAAACCGGATAGCGACCATCATAACCCAGTTGTAAGAATCGCCACGAGTTTTTGGCGGGATATTGAGCTGCCATGATGTTGTTTTTATTTTTTAATTCATTTACTTAGGTTCTTTGACCCTATATTATGTAATATTGGTGGTATTTAGCATAATATAGGTTGGTTATTTATTGTGCATTCGTGAAGTGGATTGTAAATATTAACTGGAAGCATGCATTTTGAGATGTCACAAAAACTCCCTAGATAGTTCTAACAAGAGAGCCACCATCTTGTTGGACCAACTTTTAATATAAAAAATACTACGAAGACAAACACATTGATACTGGCAATTGGTTATTGCGGCACCAAAACAAGAAGAAGAAGACTCGCCACAGTGACACACTTAGGTGTGTCGCGTTTCGTGATCAGCCTGTGTATATCCAGTATTCAAGTGGGTTAACGTATCTGGCTAGACAACAATACTCATGGTGATTAAAACCTTGACAGTGACTATTTTGTTTTGTCATTTCGAGATTAGCTAGTGTATGCTCAGCTGCCGAGGCTTGCAAGCCGGCATCACAACGCCGATCAGCGCGGCGATAGATTGCTGATCTCTAGCCGTTGTTTTTTGATTATAGCATCAAGTACAGTGCTCTCTTTGTCGTTTTACTAAAAACTTTTAAACCGACAACTGAATATCAACTATAACGAAGGATGCTTGTTTATTCAACAGCTAACATAAACAGAATTGTAAGTACATTTTTAATACAATACTGTGTTTCTTGAAATTTCCCTTAATTGCGCATTTAATACAATTTAATTCGGGTATACTGTAATAGGGACAAAAAAGATTCGTGTATCATTCATATCTAAATTTCTGAATTCAGCAATTCAAATCCACACTTGCGATGTTCTATAACGCATTCATAGATTTATTGTAAGGTCTGAAAAAGAAATTACACTATTACCTTGATATGGGTAATAAATCACTCAAAGGACGAAGATCCCAAAAAATGACCCTTCTAATGCGTCTCAAGGGTGTGTTAAAATTTATAAGGATCTCAGACTAGCGATCGGAAAACGCTTTATTATATCCTCAAGATTACTTCTATATTAATAAAACTGGCTTTGATTCATATTACAGTAGGCAAATTATTTTTATATTATGTAAATAAATTACATGTACATCTGAATGAAAATAAAACAAATTTTGGTACTTAAACGTAATTAACGGACTGTGTGATAATTGTTAATAGTAAATTTTTGGAATAAGTGAATGATATTGGATGTCTTGGTAAGTGCGAAACGGATGAAGCAAGACAAGTTACTAGCGGTACGAAAGTAAATGATACATTGGGTACCATTTTAAGCAATAAAAATATATCTAAAACATACCAGCTCAAAATGCATATTATTATATAACATATTAAATTACATCTAATGATGTATATATTATCTGTCAAAACTTCAAAATTATTCCTTAAAATACTAATTTGCATTTAGTTTGAAGGTTTCTTCAATAGATCAAGTAATTAGCATACATATCTTCGCGTAATGCACTGTTAAGCCCAATAAAAATACAACCACACGGTCCTACGGTTTAACGCAGACTGGACGGACGACGAACGTGTAGAGGGTGTCACAATGGTTGTCCGCACTTCTTTGATTCTTGCTTCAAAAACCGCTAAATGATAGATAGCGGACGAATAGACGAAGAAGGTGTAGAGGAGAGGGCCTATTTGCCTGCATTTGTAGCTATTTGCCAAATACCGGAGAACGTAAAACAAGTCCCTCTAACTAAGACAGTTAGTTAATAACTAAAATGCGGTACTATAATATTCGTATTTTATTTGATGATTAGTATTAACGCTAAAACTTTTGTCAGAAGCTACAGTGACAGTTTAGAGTATCTCTTTAGAGATATTACTGAGTAAATTCTCTATATACAAGAACGCTAACTAGAAGTAAATATAAAGCTGAAATGGCAATTCGCTATTCCCACGACAACTATTTTGGATGAGAAAATTACCTTTCTAAATGAAATAACACAACGAAAAGTCAAAAAACACTTTGTTCATGTAGAAAAATAAAATAAAAGTATATTAACTCCATGCTGCTAATAAAATAAGTCAGTGAACATTGCCTAAAGATTTATAGATGTGTTTGTTAACGTACACAATGAAAAGATTTGTTGTATTTCTGTATACGTAATGCTTGATAGGAAAACCTAAATAACAGGAAGGAAACGTTGTTTTCGAGTGGTGCGGTACACAGTCTACGTCAATGCGGTGGACCCTTTGGTAGGGTGATGCAAAAAGGTCTGAACTATTTATAGCAAACGATAAATTTATTCAAAGATAGAGAAAACGGTAAGCAGAAACAAAGATTGTAATGATCTTTTTTTGCTATTGATTGAATTGATGAGGGCAAAAAATTAAAACAAAAAGTATGATCACAAAGCATAAATAATTAAGTAGGTTTTTTTTATATCATGCCAGGACTTATGCATAATATTGACAACCTCTTTTCAACCAGTAAAAAATTGATTTCTTGTTTCGAAACCATGAAAGTACATAATAAACGTAACATTTATAAAACGGGAAATACCAAATAACAGAACGTAAACCGAAAACAGAAATACTCATAAAACATTACACTTATGTAAAGTAATTGGATAAGAAGAACAACTCGTATTATCCTGCCAATTGAGAATGTACCTACTGACTGAATATTATACGTAGCATAAAGTTTTACCTTGCTAATTTCGTAAATAACGCTGTATGTGGGAAAGTCTCATGTGACAAGTTATGTTATGATCCTATTCAGAATGTGAAAATTAAATAATTTCTGCATACACGTTCACTGCGAGAATATAATTTCTTGGAATTTGGATCTTTTTAAAAGGGAAAAATTTTTTTTGCACAACTTGTGGACACGAAAAATTGTGATTGGCATATTGTAAATTTGACCGGGTAGTATACAGAAATCTAGTGCATTATCGCGACTAGTGTTGTCATCTAAAAGAAAAACACTAAAGAGGAGTTGGAATTTCATTTGCAAAAGCTGGAAAGTTTTTTTTTTATCGTTATAGGTTTGGCGTTAGTGGCCACAATCTCACCTGATGTTAAGTGACGATGTGGCCCAAGATGGTAACACGCTAAACCTAGTGGAAGACTGGCTCTCAAGTGCAGCTGCCGGAACACACCTATTGGTGCTTGTCGGCAGATTTTCAACTTGAGGGTGGTAGCTAGCCAGGCGGACATTAGAAAATGCCCTACCACCATGTTATGGTTTCCTCACGATGTTTTCCTTCACGGAAAGCTCAGGCTCATTGTAGAGATTCGAACTCACGTCAATCGACGCGAAGTCGTACATGCTACCACTGCGCCATCATCGCTTCATAATAATAAAAGATATAAAAAAATAAAAGATAATTTAAGTACAAAATAATATGGCTATGCCCATGTTATTTGCAAATTGTCAATACTAAACCAGTATTACTATTAATGCAGAGTAGTTTCATGTACGTAAGAGCTACCCAACCAACCAAAAGAACCCAACTTCTCTATTTCATGATAGAAAAATGCACGCTGGACTCTGGAGTCACAGTTTTACGGTTACCTCGAACTATGCATGAACAAAAAAGTTCGTAATACTTGTCATATCTTCGCCATACGATTAAGCTGTAGAATTGACTCATGACCTACTTTCTGATTATGACCTAAGATATCGCGTACTGCAAGCGTGGCGTGAGAAGACATTTAGCAGGCCGGTATGAAAGCGACGATTACATACAGAGAAACGATTTCTCAGTGGTGGATGTTGTTTTTCGATTAAACTGTGCATACCATCAGGTAGACTTCCGTAACTTTGCTGCGCTTACTATTAAAATCGTCCAATGCTATGAACATTGCAAAACCTAAGATCAACCTTGTAGCATTTTAAATCGGAGAAAATACCGGACATTTTCTCTCAAAACCACTGCGTAACCAATTATCGGAAATAAAACCACGCCTTTAACAAGTCGGCGAGGTAGATTTATTTGAGGTGATCGTTTCTACTTCGAAGCGAGATAAGCGGTTCCCGCACAATGTCATCAAGATTAACAAACACATAAGTGAAATTCCGTACTGTCGAATTTGCAGTTTATTAGAACACGTATATAAATTACATACTACATATATACTTATGGAATATGCTATGAGTTGCAAAGGCGAATAATATCTATGAATAATTATAAAGGTAGTAAGAAGTTAGTACCAACATTTTTTTTTCGAACTTCGAACTGTTAGCCTTATGGGCCATGGCTCCATTAGAGGCTTTGACAACTTCACCGGGCTTGGAGTACCAACATATGTGGTAATAAACAGTTGGCTCGTGGAATATTTGAAAAAGCCAAATTAATTTATAGTTTCTGGTAACGCCACCTTGTCCTATCTATCATCTCCCAACCCCTGTCCGTCGTGTACGATTTGTAACCGCGACACTTGTTCGTCACGCGCTTTCGCGACGGTTGAGTTTTTATTGTTCCTACGCACCCCGAACTCCCGCTGAAAATCCCACGCAGAAATTACAAGAATCCTTCATCGAAGGTTCTTTAGACGGCCGTACGAGACATCCTGGAGCAGAGTTTTGCTGTTCACACAAGAAAGTGAAACAGGTCAGTGCACGACGTCCTTTTTCCTTACTATTGTATCCCCACGTCACGCCATTGTGGCATATACATTGGGCATTTCGCGTATCCAGTTTGGTTGATGGACGTTCGGTGTTAGAGCGACAAATTAATTATTTTTCATTATTCTTTGTACATTTATTATGTCGTGTTTTCTTCTTAATTGTATTTTTGTAGTGGTTATGTAAGCATGTATTTTGTATGGGAGTGGTGTGTTTTTTTTTGTGTTAAACCTTTTCATATATGAAGATTAAAAAATGATCGATTGAACTGATTATTTTGTTCAGAAAATGCACAATGTTTCGTAAATGTTAATTAATTGCACATTGGATAGTGTACATGTTCATAACCGTTCCATTATCACTTGTAGAGCGTTAAAAATATTAAATATAGATAAAATCTGTGTAAATTCACATTAAATCGTACATTTGTGTTAAATTTAAGTATTATAACAAAGATGAAAACAGTTATTAACGTTTCAACACGGCTCGTGTTACCAAAGTTTTATTGTTTCCTTTGAACATGTCTTTGGAAGTATCATAACATGAAGTTTCAAAGTAAAATTCACAACAACGTTCTGTATTATAGATTCTGTACGGGTTTCTATTCAGTTTTGAAATTTAATTGTAATTTCACAAACAAGAGTCAAAGAGCTTATATAAAATTATATATTATTCTACCTTTAATTATACGACATAGTTTGAAAAAACTGTTAAAGTAATAAATTATATATAAGACTATAATATAGTTTCCAGATGTACCATATACCTATAAGTCATTCATCCAAATGGTAGAAAGTAATAATGCTCGAATGATCCTCGACTATCTCAGAAAATGTTAAAAAATCAGTCACAATAACTCACTCTGGCGTGTCGTGTTTCTCGATCAGCTAGTGATATTCACTTATTTAGAAAATTTGCTGAAGTATTTGAATACTTCCATAACAAAGAAAGCTTTTGAAAGGGTACAGTCATTTTGCTATGCCATTATATTGTAAAAAATTCTAGTCAGCCACCCATAAATCAACACTAAAGATCAAAAATCATAAAACTCAAATATGAACTTGTGCGTCTGTTCAGTAAATCAAATTGAACCCAATAACACGTTTTCATTTATTATATTTGTTTCCGGTAAATAATCGTCTATCGAACATTAATAATCGTAGAACGACGCAATAACACGTTGTGACCCGTAACAATGATGCACCCGAAACGCAATTTAGCCCATAGTTCTCCCCAGATGAGCCAGCGCCGATGCGGGCAATATCAAAAGATTAATGGACAATGGAATGGCTTCTGACATCAAAACCACTGATTCGACAGCTATTCGTTATGATTTCGCGTTTCACCACTCCCCTAAATACGATGTTGTATGCTGTTCGCTATTATTATTTGTAATTATTTTCTAAGTATTCTAAAAGAGAGTATCCCTCATTAGTTTTTGGTAAACTACAAATACGATCAAACGTTTTGTTTTCTTTAAACAAACTTTATTTAAGCAACTTAAATTATTACTACAGAAAATGAAAAAAAATAATCATAAAGGGAACTTATATAAATCTACTACGAAGTTAATTACATTTTGTGAACTATTTTTTATCTTGCTTCTTCTTACCCTTTGAAAATTCAAATACTGATTCAAATACTGCAAATACAATATACAAATACTGATTGATTAGTGCAAGTTGTAGTAAATTATAAAGACGTATTATGTACTTACTCGTACTTCGACATGATAACACCTGACATCATACAACCAACTTACCCAAGACAGACTAATTATGACATATTATTAATTATAATTTGTCATTATTTATAACTTTATTTATACTTTATGTATCACATAATAATTATTTATGTGTACATACTCTAAATATATTATAATTTCTTAGCCCATGCAAGGAAAAGCGTTATTATGAACATTTTTGTGTTACTACAGATATCTCCAACTTTCAACTAAATAAATGTCATTTTTATGTTTTGAAATATTCAGACGTTCTGAGTCTTGACAACTAGTCTACTGTCTAGGCTTAGCGTGGTAACATCTTCGACCGCAACGTCTATTTCTGTATACGGTTATACACAAAACTTTAAGATTTAAAAAATCCTTGCAACCTTCGACTTTTAGACAAAAAACACGCCAGATAAACCAGTGTTATTTATTAATCATCTGATTTAAAAAGGATAGCGTGAACAATAATAGTGCTGTACTAAGGGAATAAAACTTATGCCTCGTTTCGTTTTAAGGGTTCCGTACCTAAAATGAGAACACGGAACTTAGTTACTTTTTTGTACAATCTGTCTGTTTGTACGTATTTCAAGGTCCTTTTTTACGAAAACTGCTTGAGCTAGGGAGTTAAAATCGATATCGACCAAGGCTTCATACTGCTGCAAGAAATCAAGTTTCTAGGTTACCTAATAACGAGATACCTACTTCTTAAGGAACTACAATCTTGAAATTTAGCATAAAGGGAGGTCTTAAGTAATGATGGCATAGGGCATAGGGATTCGCGTCGATTGACGTGAGTTCGAATCTCTGTAATGAGCCTGAGCTTTCGGTGAAGGAAAACATCGTGTGAAAACCATAGCAATGGTAGGGCATTTTCTAATGCCCGCCTGGTTAGCTACCACCCTCAAGTCAAAAATCTGTCGCCAAGCACCAATAGGTGTGTTCCGGCAGCTGCACTTGAGAGCCAGTCTTCCACTAGGTTTAGCGTGTTATCATTTTGGGCCACATCGTCACTTAACATCAGGTTAGAAAGTGACCACTACGCCAAACCTATAACGATAAAAATAAAAAGGTCTTTTGACAAGTTAAGAAATAAATCCGAATATATTTTCCTTCAAATTCCGTCTGGCATTAAAGAGATAAAGTTCGAAAATATCCGAGATAAAGTTGTATTTTTTCTGTTAATTTCATTCAATGTACTGTGCGAGCGTCTGCGAAATATTGGTAAGTTTCACTTATGTAAGCGCCGTCGCACGTCGGAGACACCGAAGAATGTAAGGATAATATAAAAATAATATTTATGTAAAACATGTAATATGGAACAGTATTTACGGAAAACCTCAGAGTGCGAGTTCTACTCGCTATTTATTATTAAAAAATTGTGAAATATATTCTACACCATATTTTTAATGGTTAAATTCCCTTGTTAACATCGTTATCTGCTTATAACTGCTTTTATTAACAGAGACAGCTAAGATATATTTCTATCTCGATGACATTGGTCTTAGTCTGATATATTCTATGTTCGTGATAATCGTCGGGTTACACTCGGGACAGGTCAGAATAACAGAACAGTAATTGTATTTTATGACCGCAGGTGGTTTAACTTTCTGTATATCACGTTATTATTTTCACTTATTCACCCTCTATCACTATCATAAATAATCATACGAAAATAAAGAGCCCGATTTATAACGATGTGTGATATAAATAATATGTAATTAAATAACAACTTGTCTTTTAGTAGATATAACTTGATATAACGTAGATATAACGTCATGAAATATTATAAGAGCGAATTTTACAATGCGCGCGCACATTGTAAGTCTAAACTATGAAGTTGCTTACTGAGCCTCTGGTTTTATTGTGGTGAAGATAGTCACATTCTATGATATGTAACATAAAAGGACAAGTATCTAGATACTTATACTTTTCTGTAAGTGTAAAAACCATTCCTGCAACACTTAGTCTATATACGACACAGTGTATTTGAGACAGTTCCACATTTAAAGTGCCCCACATACCGAACGGCTACAGTCTATATGTAGTCTGCTTTTGGAGAGAACTAAGCGTCTCAAGTGCTTCCATTGTGCTCAGACCTTTGCCTAGAGATGTGAAAACAAATGCGGCATAGTAACTGTAACCGAATGTTTGTCGTAACATATGAAAACATGTTTTGGTCGGTTCGTATTTGCTTTGTCGATGTTGTTTTACTACCCGATAAACATTTCCTACACGCTAGTTTGTCTACTTAACGATACCAGTTTATGTCATATCGGGGATAATCCGAGAGCTAAAATTGTAATCTAGATTAAGATCTTGGTATTGATATATGTTATATATCTGAAACGTATTTGTAACAGTTAATTTCCGAACAACATTAATATGAGCATAAAATAAATATATAGCTTTGATTAAAACAAGTTACAAAACGTCAGATTAGAAAATTTTTCGCTAAAAATAACATAAAATTAATTTAAAATAAATACTGAAGGAACAATTTAACTGAGGCAGAACTTGAAGCAGGCCTACACTCAGACGTTTGGACTGTGTTCATAATGATACAAAGACAATTCGTGTGAAGAGCTGGAAAGAGCAAGCTAAAAACAGAACGGTTTGTAATTCTATACAGGACTAGACCCACCGGCAGCTGTGGTGTTCAGATGATGATGACAAACAGGGAGTTATTGGACTTTATTGTTAAAAGAAATTAACAAAACAATTTAAAAAGTTTTATTTTACAATTTAAAGCTCGAACATTATAAAGAATTAGTATAATTCTGATATGTTTTGTTATAGTCAATATTGTCAATATCACGAATTATACTTTAAAATATTCGTCCTCATTAAAAAAAAAAACAAGTTATACCTAATATAAATACGAGCACAGCCCCTATATTCTGAACATATTATTTTTTTATCATATTCTCAAGTCAACTTACAAATTGGATTTATTTGACACAGACGAAAATACGTCCGACAAAAAAAAAAGGAGTGTCTGGAAACTCATGAAACTAACTCTCGAAGTTCTGACGACGTCGTTTATTCAACTCCAGAATTTCCATGAGTTATATTCAGTTTTGATCTTACTCATTCAGAAAGTTTGTCTCGGAGCGTTAGTAATTTATATAGTTTTGAAAAGGAACCGTTCTGATGCAAAATAAACATTTCATGTTTTCACATTATCTATTAATTTATATGAATGAGAATTCAATATAAATTAAAATATAAGGTTTATCTTTCTGTATATTACAATGCGTATTTACAAATCATTATTCATAAGTAATATATTTTGATACAAAAGCCTACTTCGTGTAATGATAGCCTGAAATTCTACAACTAAATAACTTAGGTAATGAGTTGTTGTAGCAAAAATAATAATAGAAATAAAACAGATTATAAACAAGTAGGTAATTATTAGAAAATTTAATGTCAATGCAGGCAGAGAGGTAGACACTAATTTTAAATACGTTTAAGCTTATATTATTAATTTAAATTATATTATCATATATTATATGCAAGGTGTAAGTCCACTCTTTCCACAAATTTCGGATGTTATGCGTTGAACTCCAACCGCACATTTGTGTATGCTCCTCCTTGCATTCAGGCATGCATGAAACCTATTTATCAATCCTGAATGGAACAACACTTCGTGTTTCACTTTTAAGCCTGTACATTTCTATCGAATAATTACAACTAATCATAAATAGCACATAAATCAAATAACCGTAACTTAAAGAATACCAGTAAATTCTTGCTACAAAAAACGTGCATTTATCTTAGGAATACTACCCATGAGTAGGCAATTATGCATATATATGTTAAGTTAACACAGGCGAGATTCGTTCGTTTGGACCCAAGCCAAACCTATTCGAAATAACCCAGATTACTCTACAAAGTGTTATTAATTACTTGACACTTGAAAAATCTTTTTTTGTTAATTTTAAAATAAGGCGCATAAACAGACACAGAAACATAAACTAATTCATCAATAACGTCAAAAATCTGTATTAATTAACTTAGATAATCTTATAGGGAAATCTGTACTTATATTAAGCAGATTCAACTAATTTTTGAAGTGTCAGATGTTGAAGATTACGTTGGTAGGTATGATGTAAACTAGAAATATACCTAGCACTTGTAAGATATAAAAGGAGAAATTGAGGCTTAACTGAACTTATTTTTTTTTATCGGCCATATTATACAATTCCCTTACAGAAGCAAAAGAAGACTATAAATGATATAAGCACCTAGAAATGCTACTAGTTTCTATACTTAGACTAACAGTATAGTTAAAAAGAAAATCCAATAACCGAAACGTTTGTAATAAACGTTTTTTTTCCCAACCAAGTTGCCGCATTGGAGGAGCCTATAATAATGTATAGTTTTATGCTAGTAAGAAAAATAACAACTGACTCTATTTCAACAACAAACCTCTTTAGAAATACTATAAAAGATCCATCAAAAGCTTTTAGTGTCGAGAAATAAACTAAAAGCCTAAATCCCAAGTCTCCGGAGAAAACGTGTTGATAAAACTTGCAACACTTAAGGCTACACAGTTCACGCCTCTCGTCGATCGCTTTTGAATTCATGAAAATTTTAGTGATAGAGCGGTAAGCGACATATTGGTCGAGTTTAATGCTGATAATGAATACAAATAGTGACATGGATTGGCGGCATTGGGGAGTGGACAATGTTACAACAGTAATGAGTGAGAATCCATACGATGACGCTTGACATGAAAATATAATATGCAAGAAATGAGTCTGTAACGTTTATGGATTTAAACAGGAGAAATATTCATAAACATATAATTTTATAGCTAATAATTTATTTGTGTAGTAAACTGAAAGCTGACCAGAAACCACGCAGCTTTTATGACTAAGTAGTTTGTGGTTTAGTGAGTACATAATAAGCGATTAATTCGACGAAATTTCATGTTACCTAGCTTTTTTCGCTTAATAAACAAACAGAGAAGACAGTCAAAAACAAAGATAAACATAACTTTTACCATTAAACAAATCATGTAAAAAAATGTTTCAAACTAATCGTTGTCACGTGGACACTTAAATAAATATAATGTACCAGAAAATAAATATATTAAAAGAAGTTATGGAAGTGAAAATGGAAAATAGATTAATATGTGTAATCCGAAGGCATTTACATTATCAGATATATAAAAATAGAGTACCTTATTAAATCTATTAATTATAGTAACACTTTCACCAACAAAAAAAATGTCCAGGTTTTTAATATATCCGTCAAAGATCTGTTAATGAAATTCCGTCGTGAGACGCTTATGTTTCAATAAACTCCATTCATTTCCATTATTATTTCTGCTTCCTCAAGCCAGCATGATTGAATGTATCCGCCAGGTTTTTTTAATTCGTTTTGTAATAATTGTTGAGTAAAAGTTCGAACTCCTTCGAATATCAGTTATAATTCAAAAGGTCTCTGTTATTATAACAATACAAGTTTTATCGACTCCAGACAAATATGTGTCAGTCCAGACAATAAATATAATAGTAAATATAAATAAACTTATACAATTCTCATTTCAGATTGTACAATTCCTTTAGCGATCCGTGTCTCTCTCCCGTAAGTCAGAATCAATCCGTCATGTTTTCAATTGTTTTGCCGTCTTGTTCATATTTTAAATTTAAAAAGTTCTTCAGCCAAAATACAATATATACGACCTACTTATTCGATATATAAATCGTAAAATAAGTTTGTAATACAATATTTAAAATAATAAGTTACCTATAGATGAGATGCCTTCGGAAATAGCCGAAACATAATAAATGAATTAATTAGGAATCAAATAAGGTGAAATAAATATATAATAAAAATATAAAAATGATTGCTTCGAATATCAGTTATAATTCAAAAGGTCTCTGTTATTATAACAATACAAGTTTTATCGACTCCAGACAAAAATGTGTCAGTCCAGACAATAAATATAATAGTAAATATAAATAAACTTATACAATTCTCATTTCAGATTGTACAATTCCTTTAGCGATCCGTGTCTCTCTCCGTAAGTCAGAATCCATCCGTCATCTTTTCAATTGTTTTGCCGTCTTGTTCATATTTTAAATTTAAAAAGTTCTTCAGCCAAAATACAATATATACGACCTACTTATTCGATATATAAATCGTAAAATAAGTTTGTAATACAATATTTAAAATAATAAATTACCTATAGATGAGATGCCTTCGGAAAGGAGCATAAACACAATAAATGAATAAATGAGGAATCAAATAAATTAAAATGAATACATATAATTAAAATATAAAAATGATTGATAAAGCAATCATTACATCGTTCTTGACAAACTATATATAACATAGCATATCAAACATACGGTCAAAAAACAGTCAAACAAATAAATCACGCTGCAGTATTTATTATAGATTAAAAACAAAGATTCTTTTGCTATTAAATCATGGATTTTTTCAGGCGTATGACATACAATGCAAACAAACCCGCTTGTCTCTGTGTACAATGTTCAAAGCCATTTTAAGAAGAACTTCCGAGTTTCAAATAATATATATAGTCTGTAAAACAAATAAGCAGTATAAGAGGATGGACTATTTTTAAAAACATTATTATTATTATTATTTCAAAACGTTGCGTTCATATAAAAACGACTTTAAGGTTTCGGTCAACTTTGTGACGAGTCTGCCTAGACCACGTGGTCTTCATATGAGAACTCTGCGGCACCGTCGACCATCCGAACAAAGTGCAATGAATACTACCCAATATCACTTAAGTCTAGCAATTCTGAGGAATATGCCACGATTCTTCTGTGGGTCTTCTCATTTCTGATTCGATCACGTAGAGAAAGTCTAGAGATATTATAAAAATACACTTATACACTTCATTTCATTAGACCAACTTCTTCTGTCACGATTTTTTTTCTTCCGATACAATGAAAGAATCCTTGAATGATGTTAATTTCATTCAGTTTTATGAACAACTCAGACGTGACTAAAAATTTTCACAAAAATATAGCTAGTGGTTCCTAAGACAGCTTACCTGTATCTCCTATAATTCGGATTTCCCATACTGTCCCAGTTAAACAATCACTTTGTATTTTTGTATTTCTTTATTTAATACCAAATTTTATTTGTATCCCTTTTTAATAGGTACCTATTCGAATCTATAATATTTCGAAAAAGGTGATCCACATACGAATAAGTTATTTAGTATGGATTTAATCAATTTACAAATAAATACACAAAAATATCACAGAGTTGTATATCCTTTCTTCTAGTAACTCTTAATTTACATTTAAAATCAACTAAACGTTATCCAATTTAAACTCTGAGAAAGTACTCACTTACGAACGAGAAAATTTTTACCGCGGTTTGAAAAACATCCATGTCACCGAGAAGAGCTGACAAGTGATTCGACGGAATAATAAAATTTAAGTTTGAGTTTAATTTCGTCAAAACATTTTAATGTCTAGAGCCTGCTAGAAAATTGTCATGTCATCATTTAAAATATCAAATTATGTATTTTAATAAGTGATTATAAGAGTATTTTCATAATGTGAAGACAGTTTTGATAACTAAATGTAATACTTTAGTTAATTTTGTTATGCTTAAAGAAAAATTAGAGCTGTGAAGGCAAACTTTTGTTTCTGAGATTAATAATACAGTTGGAAAAATAAAAATACTATAACAACATACTGAAACACACCTTTCATAAAAAGTAATTCGTTAAATTTGTTTACGCATTGGCGCGGTCTATCTAATATATCCAGATTTATTATATACCTATACTAATATTATTTTCTGTTATTTTCATTAATTCCATTATAACACTAGTTAATATAAAAATACATGCATGCAGGAAGTAACTAATATAAAAAAGTGAACCTGCCACGGTATGGAATGCTCTATTTTTTCTGCCTATCATAATAAGGATATGATATGAGGATAAACAGCCTTTTCCAGATTTCGGTACCTCAGATAATTAATTCAAAACAACGGTAATATTGACCGGGATGTGAAGAATATAATAATTGCTGGGTGGATAAAATGGCGACAGGTCTCGGAGATTACATGCGATCCACGAATATCACAGAACACTTAAAGGAAAAGTGTATAAAACCATCAAACAACCTGTCTTGATGTGTGGTTCTGAGTACTGAGCAAGAAAAGAGACAGATGAGACAAGTTGAAATACATGTGGCAGAGATTCGAACGTTAAACGATGGATGTGAGGTGTAACTAGAATGTATAAGATTAGGAATCAGTGTATCAGGCGTCATAGGTTAGCGTGGTATGGGCATGTCGTGAGGAGGGATAAAAGTCATGTAACTAGAAGAATGGTAAGTATAAAGGTGAAGTTAGAGGAGTAGAGGAAGACCGATTAAAGTATGGATGCATTTTGTGAGAAAAAATATTCGTATAAAAGATGTGAATATTGACATGATAGTTGATAGAGTGAAAGAGAAAAATATGTTTTTCAGACCCTACTTAAGTGGGATAAAGGGTAAGAAGAAGAAATGCGGATGATTTGATATTTTTAAAATCAATCCTATTATGGAAAAGCGTTTCTTAGAACTAGAACATGTTCATAAATAACAATCAATTGTAATATAATCAGATGCAAATTGATTAATACAATGCATAAACGAGAAGTGCTACAGTAGAAAAGGAATTTCTATTGGCAAGCCTGAATATTACCTACATGCGTGGTTATATGCATAAATATGTAGATGTTAATATTAAGGCGAGATTCGTTTGGATTCAAGCCAAGTAAATAGTGTAATCCACATTCTGTTGGTACCTTGATATCGTATATTACATAGAATTCGAATTATATTGGTGGAAATGTAGATCATAGAACATATTTTATCAATAACAAAGATAAACGTTGGAAATTAAATTGAAATGTCATTTGCAATGTTTGATACACCTTCGTATAATTATATCAACTTCAAAAATAATTTATCGAATACTACAACGTTACGTTTTTAATTGTCGCATAAAATATAATGTTGATATAAAACTATTGCAAATTCAATTTTACTTTTAAGTAGGTGGATAAATATATGTAAGGGTTTCGAAAGCATTAAAATATTCATGTTACTTTCGTTTTACTAAAACATCAACAAATCTAGTTAGGTATTCCCTGGTGAACACAGAGGGACACAACGGAGAAGATTTACTGGCATTCAGCGATGTGGAATTTTAAATGGGAAAAACTCGGTCTAACTTTATAAGCTTTTTATGCAAAACTCAACAGAACAGTTAAAAAGGAAGCATTAAAAGTAGACGGACAGAAAGTATTATATAAAAGAGTTTCGCTATTCACACAAAATATTATATAATGGGAAATTGTAATCAGCTAAAGGCGTGAAGCTAGGAATTTTAGTTCCAAACAAAAATGACTCAATCGAAAACCCTTCATATAGGTTTTACGACACAGTAAATATAATAGGCAACATTCTCGAGATACTATAAAAGATCCATCAAAAGGTTTATAACATACCCAAGAAGCAAACTATGAGCTATAAAAGACTCGAGTCTCCCGAGCTGTCAGCTGATAAAAGTTACAACACCAAACCTAGACTATTGACGCAACACAAGCTCTTGCGGACGAAACTTATGTAAATTTTATTCGAAAAGGGTGAGTCACATGTTTTTTGTGTCATATAGATACGTCGCATTGTATTAAAGAATAAAATAATGTCACCCGAATAAATATATGTTTCAACGATGAAATATCTACGTAGAAGCGTTGTAGTAACAATGCAACGTAAGTTTCATTAATAATGTTGGCTACCATTAAAACCAACATTACTTTCAAGCGAAAATTTGTAGGCAAGGATAGTTGAATTTCATTTTTTCTCGTGCTCTTAATTAAACTATACCCTTTTACACTCAAATTTCTCATACTTAGACTAGTAGACAGAATAGGGCTTTTTCTAATGCCCGCCTGGCTAGCTACCACCCTCAAGTTGAAAATCTGTCGCCAAGCAAAATAGGTGTGTTCCGGCAACTGTATTTGAGAGCCAGTCTTCCATTAGGTTTAGCGTGTTATCGTCTTGGGCCACATCGTCACTTAACATCAGGTGACATTGCAAACACTATGCCAAACTTATAACGATAAAAAAAGTTATCCAGTTATGATACGATGTTCATCTTATCACTGTTTATTCTTTATTAACATGTTAAAATTATCCTTATCTGATAATATTAGATAATTTTTATAAATGTTATTTTGTTTCGAAACCTTGAACTATTATACATATTGAACTTGCTATTATAAATATTGAATTTGCTTGTTCTACTTCTAAAAATCCTATTTAATAAAGGGTTCATGTTTAATAAGCTTCAAGGATTCACTAAAGCTCTAAAACAAGTAAATTTAACGTGTTTCTCAACTTAATAGATGAATCATATGCAAAATTCATAATTAAAAAACAAATGTGTGCAATAGTTCACACTTGTCAGAAGTGAAACCTTCCATGTTCTTTACAAAATCTTTTTAAACATCCTAAATCAGCGGTATTCAAACTATCGACCACTCATGCGTACTGCGTATGAAGCCTGGTCGTCTCACACCACTAGGTCAATCCGACGACGATCACAATAATGAAAATCAGGACTCAGGAATCTCTCGTAGGCTAAATCCTATAGATGTATATGGTTGTCTTTTTTTTTCTGTCGCTTTTTCGTTTCATCGAGTTTCAAATCACAACGGTGCTAAAGAAGTTTTCACTTCAATATACATTCGGTAACAATAATTTAACTAAGCCGTTTTAAATGGAGTAAAGAAACACTTTTCCGGCAATATTGTAGGGGGATATAACAAATATTCCATTGCCATTGAATGGCGATGCACGATGAGAACAATGAAGGGAATGCAAACATACATCATGTTTGCCTGTTCATATGCAGAATTTCGTGTACAGAAACAGCAATAAAACTGGGTGTAGCGGCTAGAACAACGTGGCTTTCATTTTCTGATTTATTGATAAATAGTTTGATAAGTTAGGAAGGATATATAGGACCTAAATAAAGTTTATTCATTAAGCTTTTATTATGATGTGGGAAGACGTAATAGTCATGTTACTACAAATGAATTATTTTTATTTTTATTTGGTTGTTGACTTTTACTGGTTTTATCAAGAGTAGCTGATGTTATGGCACAATCATAATATAGTAGAAAAAGTGTCTATTTAACTGGATGCATACTGGCTGATCCAGAAATGATATGCCAAAAGTGAGTAAATATGAAAAACACTTTGGACACAAGCATTACGGGACTAGGCACACCGCTAAGTTTTGCTTCAAACGAGTTCCTAATGCGAGTTCAACCATAGAGATTGCATATTAACTGCATTCATATATTCCATACTTTATCTGATATCTGCTGGCTTCACTTATATCAAACATGCAATATATAGATTAATCGGTTCAAAGGCAGCAACATCAAAATGTTAACGAGACAAACAACTTGTCGGCTTGAAGACTGTTTAGAACAGCCGTTAAAACTTCACAACTACGATATTGAGCATTTAAATTAAGTTCAGAAAACGGAGAAACATCGAATCCTGCACGAGACTAATTAACGAACTTGAGAAAATAGTTCGAAGCTGTCCAACTTATTATAAAGGCTTCGCGGTGACAGATGAACATGATTAATAAGGTTACCCTCAGCTAATGAAGTTGAAAATGATAAAAATGAACGCTCGACGGGTAAACTCAAATGATTAATGGTATTTACTGAATAAGTATTTGTACGAAACAATGAAAACTGAAACAACATTATTATAATAACAATGATGTTGGGCTATGGGAATTTCCGCTTTGTTAATATATATTACATTATTATAATATTTCCCTTTACATACCATGTAAAACCATCCTGCAGATGTCCTTAAATCGATTTGTTTATACTTATTCCGTTTATTATTAAATAAAATAATTTTACAAAATAACACGGATTCTTACCAGTTCTGTTTGATTTGCAACTGCGATATTTAAATAACTTTAAAATTAAATAACTCTTATTATTCAGTTATTGGTGTGGTTTTAATTTGACTGTAACCTAATATATCAAACCTGTCACCATGATATTTAAGAATATAAAATTCAAAAATAATGAAAAATAATAATAAAATAGTTTCCTTTCAAATATAATACCACAGACACATTAAAAGTAGGCACTGTTTTCAAGAAATATTATGTAGGTATATAAGAAGATAAAACTTTTAAGATCTTCATTCGAAGCAAGAGAAAATAAAAAAAAATCTACTTGGGCAGTCTAGCGAAAAATTAGGCCTCACCTAAGATATGTAAGATAATATTATCAGACATTGTCTAGTGACAAAGTAAAGGGGTATTTTCCAACCGCCGTGATGTTCTTCGTAGGAGTGACAGTTTCCGCATCAATTTGCCGCTTTGGCGAGCAGACGGCTGAAGGGCGAAATAAAAGTTATTCGAGCGTCAAAGGCAATAATGATCGATTGGAATAGCCCGACTGGTTTCATGAAACCACCGATGAGAACTGTTTCTAATCCATCAAAAGATATAACAACTTTGGAAACTTATTAAGATTTTTTCTTCCTATGGTTATTTGGATCTGTCAAGACTTATAGAAAAAGTTACATAGCGTTTGAATGCGCTGTATTATTGTGAGTAGTAAATCCTCGTGAGACCAGTCCATGGTGTAGTTTCGTTATTAATAAACTCTTCATTCATTATTAAACACTCAGTAAACATTACATAATAATATTATTATGATTAAGAATAACGTTACATAGATATTATAAAACTCAACGTCTCTCTGTCCATTTATGTTCTATTCACGTGAAAACCACTTATCCAATTTACAACTTTTTTTAATTTTAATTCATAGCTATGTCATCTAACCAGGTTATATGGGATATATTTTATATGATAAAGTAACATACGAAATAAGAAGTTACGATAATTGTAAATCAATTCGAAAAAAATACGCATTTGGGGCGCTTAAATGGCTTACTCTGAGTAAAACATACGGGATATATCAAATTAATGATCTACATAAAAGTACATCTTCAAAAGGTCTACAAAAAAACAGCGCTAGAATATATCTATCTTCTAAGGGTCACAAACAATAAGCATTTTTTTCTTCCAGCTTTTAAGCGGGGGGAGCATGATTCGCGCATGCGCTCGACCGATGGTATTTTGTAGTCCACGCGAGCGGAGCTGCGGGCATAACTAGTATCTATATACAAAAATCTTATGTGCCTCTGTTAGTGACCGTGTAACTTTTGAACGATTTGAGCGTTTGAGCTCATATTTACACAATATATTTATTTTATCAGGATGATGATTGTTCACAGCTAGGTTAGGATCCGATAGATGGCGCTGTGTTCAAGCCATTCACTACCGGTAAGGACACAACAACGTCTACCGGGCCAGCTAGTGCCTGTATAAATATGTACGTCTTCATTTTTTATCTATTACTGATATATATTTGTGATAGAGATATGATTTAAATTATTATGACCAAAAGATCTAAAGATATTATTGCGAAGAATACACCAAAGGATATATAAAGAAATAGAACTATGCTAACTTGCTTTTTTTCAGCGAAAACTTCACAGAAAGTATACGCAACATTACTCTCGAAACTTTACTAAACAAAAGTTTCCTATATCTGAATCACAACAACCGCAATTCCCTTTCAATAATTCATATTGAAATATTGTTTTTTTTTTCTAACATTTATACGCAATTGAGTTCAAAATGAAGTTCATATAAATCCATGAATATTTTCAAAGTTTTATTATTCAAATTAGTATTTAAAAAATAATCTACCTTTGTAAAAAGGTCTTCTACATACCCATACCCAACGTTAAGTAGAGTAGACATAAGTTTTTCTTTTCCACTATCGTTTATCAATTGTCATCCCAGTATTCACACCTTTTATATAAATAAACGTTCTTCACACAAACCATTTAGTTCTATTCTAGTTACATGACTTAAATCCCTCTCCATGATATGCCCATCTTTAAAAATTTAATGTTTTTAAATTTGCCATGTCACTGTATATTTTTAGTATCCTACATTGCTAGCCACGAACATCATACGTGTTTTCTTTATAGAGTATAAAACAAAATTCAACTATACTAATATATTATATATTATAATTATATATATTATTATTATAATAATAATATATATTATATATATTAATCGAGGGAAGTGGTAGGGATCGCAACCGCTTTACACAGAGTAATAAACTGATTATCTCACAGTTATTTTCGTCTGGTTTGTCGCGTTTCAGTATCACCCAGCGTCTAGTTAATAGATAGTGAGGTATTTGCTCATTATGCCTACATGTATAATGTTCGACGCTAGTAGTGTATTACTAAAAATATACAGTGACAAGGCAAATCAAGCGGCGGAAGATCGGCGGCGCGGCGGCGTGGCGGCATAGCGGTGCGGCGGTGTGTTAGCGGCGCGGTGGCGAAGTGGCGGCGCGGCGGTGCATTAGCGGCGCGGTCTACACAAAACCTAATTCTGATGCAAACAGCGAAGGTGCGAACGTTATGGCAGATCATTGGACGAGGCCTATGTCCAGCGATAGATGCCTATTGGCTGAAATGATGAGGATGAGTAGACCTAGTGAACTGAAAGATAAATAAAAAAGAAATTCAGCGTGCCGAGACACATGACAAGGACAACAATTGAGGAACGTTACACCATCACATAACATTATATTAAGCGACACAGCAACACTTCGTTTATAAACTTCAGCAAGAAAAGAGACAGTGTAATGGATAACATCTGAGTGATTTAGTAGCTACGCTAGGATCAGTGACAGGAAAACTTGTGCAAATGGTATGACCAGCAACATTATTTATATAACAAAAATTTTGTGCTACAAATCACCATTCAAATATAGCTTTGCCGTGTTTATCTTTCGTTAAATGCTATTTGGTCAGTTGAAATTTATTTATATGTTAAAAATGAATTTTTGATATGTTTAACTACTAATGATTATTAATGGTGTTAATTATTTTAAAAAAAATTTACTTATGTTTTGAGTATAACGAACATCCATTGCGCCGAGGCTGTGTAAATATTTCAAGATAAATAAAAAGCCGGTAGATTTATTAGCTTCCCTTGAACTGGAGCAGTTCGCTTCAGATTTATTTCCTTCGCCATTATTACAGTTTATTTATAAGCGATCTCGCGTTACTCCAATTGATGGATAAGTCCGGAGCTTTAATGGACGCGGTCTAAGTAAAGAGATTACATGACTAAAAGCGATGACACATATTTGTAATAATATACGGAAATAGAACAAAATTCAGACGGTTCCCAAACAAGTGTCGCAGAACTAAAGACAAATAGATTCGTTATTTTTTTAACTGTTAATATATATATATATATAACTGCGCTTAGAAAGTGCCAGAACCATTTTCATAAAAAATATAATATACCAACCAGTACAATAGATATATAACGTTATCCACTACGAGATGGAAACCTACCGTCAGCTGGTATTGTCATGTCGGCCTGCTTAGTTGTCGTTTAATGATTTTTTAAAGGACATGAGAAGATGAAATCTTACAGAGTAGACACGTGCGTTTGGTGAAGAAAACCTGGTTAATATACTTATTACTATTCTTACTGAATGTTTGAAAAATTAGGATAATATATAATGGATAAACCATTGAATAATCAGCGTTTGAAATCGCTAACACACCGTTGCCTAGTATTGTAGAAAAGCCTATAAGCACTTCTTCCTGGCCTTCGCCCAACAGTGGGTCATTTTAGGCTGATATACAACTCTAGTATAACTTAGGAAAAATCTATATATTTGTATTTAAATAGGTAAAATAACATCAGAATGTACCTACCTACATAGTAATAAATTCCTCTGTGCTAAGCAATACATCTTCTTTTACGTTACGTTACACAACAAAATATAAATAACAAATACAATTAACACGGTACACAGCGCCTCCAATACTTAATGTACTCTATCACTTAACTAGATTATTTGTTATGTAAATATTTCGTCAATATTGAGCCTGCGGCGAAAAGTCCCAACCGACACGTTCGGTTCAACACGGGAACGCTTTTTATCTCATACAGATATATTTAAATAAGACCACAGATCTTATGTTTGTTTGTGAAAAGTTTACACATACGTACAATAACAAATTGTCATTATTATCTAAGTAATGGAAACCTCAACAGAATTACTCTAACGCGGAGTTAAAATTATGGGGGGATTAGGTTTGTATAATTTGATACACAGTCAACTTTTTTGTACACTGGTTTTAATTTACCATGGTTACATACATGATCTCTGTTGCAGAGAAAAGGACGGTAAAAAAGACAGCCCAAGAAAAACAGTTATTTTAAACTACTGGTGGTGAAACAATTTCTTTTAAATTCTTTATAGTTTTAGCGTTTGGCTTTAACTAACTGATGTTAGGCGATCATGTGGCTTAAGATGGTAACATGCTAAGCACATGGGGGAGGCCAGCTCTCAAGTGCAGCTCACGGAACACACCTATAGCTGTTTAACGACAGAATAACTTCAAATTGAGGCTGGTAGCTAGCCAGGCCGGCATTAGAAAATACCCTACCACCATGCTATGGCTCATTCTAGGCATTCGAACTCACGCGGTGTCCGTACTCTTTACAACTGAGCCATCATTGCTTAAGAAAACATTTAAGGCGAATATAATCCATTAAGGAAACCTCTTCATATATATCTGTCAAATAGAAGAAATATAAAATTTCAAAGAAGCTCACACTGAGTAAAGTTTAGATAACATTTGAGCTTAAGCTCTCGTTATTATTTTTGGAGATAATTAGATTTTCTCGTTTCTTATCGCACTCGGCAAACTTATGGAGGACAAGAGGCTATTAAGTGAAATAGCGTATTAATGATTTGAATGATAAGCGAATTTTTGTGTATTGTACGATTATTTATTATTAGTATATATATATATATATATTTAATTTCTACTTCTTTAGGTGCGTGTTAGGTGATTTTTTGCGATTCGCGCGCACGTTGTAACAAAAAGTTCTTTAAGTGTGTTATGAAATAAATTTAAATAGTTAAAATAAATAAAAACACGCTTTAATTACGTACTTACTTTTTTGTCTTAGCATCTCGTTACCAAGCCCAATCTATATGCCTTGTTTAAACGAACCATATAAGCGTAAACTCTAAGGGTTTGCTATTAACCACTAAAGAGTTCCACTATGCACCTCCTGGCTCCCTCACCAGACCCTCGTTACCAAGACCAATCTATTGGACTTGTCAAAGCAAATCATATGAACCCAAACTCGAGGGGTTTACTAGTAGCCACTGAAGTGTTCCACTATCCACCTCCTAGGTCCATCATCAGATCAGCTCCAAGATATCAAATTATAGTGTTGTCATCCGAACTACATACAAAGTTTCTTTTCATACATTCAAAGTTCATTTTGATACCACAATTAGAAGTAGGTTAAAATTGACTTCTAAGATTTTGTTAGTTAGTTAGTTACAAGTGAAGCTTAATATAAGCGTGCTAAAAAGATGACGTGAGTAAATTTTTATGCACGCACTTTGTAACAAAAAGGATACCCTATGAAGTTGCTTCCTTAACCTCTTGTTCTATTCCGGGAATATACTCACGTTCGTGATTATGCGTCAAAAAACAGACTGAGGCTATTCAATCAAATAAGTATAACATCCAACGTGCGTACATTGGTACACGCATCCACTTTTTGTTTGGTTTACATTGTAATAATAACTTGATATTAGTCATTACAAGTAAATAAAATATATACCGTTTTAATTTTTTAAATTGTATCTATGTATATCGCTTTTATAGATTTAATACTAGATAACAGATAGGCGAGCGTATCACCAGCTGCACTGTCGTAGATAAAATAAATGATATACTTTGTGACACCAAATGCAGGAACAGAGGCGGTAAGATACCTAAATATAGCGCTTTGCGGACTGCGAGATATCACGGGGTACTTTAAAACACATCGCTAAAACTTACTGCGGTCGCTTTCATACATACAGTCATATATCATATATAGCGTCATACATAAATAATAAAACTCTGAAAGTGTCCCACTTCTACGCAAAGCCCTCTTACCGAGGGAAGGAACGGAGTTAATCATCACGTCAGCCCACGTAATATTGGCGGTTTTAAACAGCTAGACATCAACAGTTCTATCTATATCTTTCACACAAACTGGTGGTACTATAAAAACATTTCTCAAGGGTTCACGTTTACTCACGGTGTTTTCCTTCACCATCAGCCGATAGATAGTGTTACTAATTTGAATTAGTAAATGTAAGTGCGAATGATCTAAAAACAAAAACGTTAATACATGTCGAGGCTCGACATTGAATTGATATTCCGCTTAAGCCAGTCGACTACAACGACTTCTAAATATAAAGTTAGGAATTTACTAATTCGCACATGTATATCTAATCGTGTTAAATTCTATCGAGTATGAAAAACTTATCGCTTTAGAAATCATGGAAATTCAACCTTTAAGTTACAGTCCTTCAAAGTATTATATAGATTAATATTATTGACATAACAATACGATAAGAAAACAAAATTAATAACGACTAGTCAATATTACGGAAATTGCTCTTCAATATTTCATTATTCAATGCAAAAAAAACGTTTTTTTTTTAAATTAATTATTTAGATAAAGACGAGTCTAACAGATAAAATCCAATATTGTATTATCTAAAAACAAAATTAGTCATTAAAATTTATATAGTTCAATAAACAAATTAGAGATACGAAAATTTTCATGTAGAAATAAATTGATACACCGATACAGCGCATTTGATACAAAATTCCCGGGTTAAATAATATTTCGGCAAACAAAAAAAACATGAGCGTTCATTCGTTTCCGATAGCTAATATCGGAAATTAAAAAAATGATTAGGAATACTTCAATAACAGAGCCAGGGGAGCAAGCGACTTTGTTTTTAAAAATAAAAGGATTCTCTATACAGAGTACAATTTAGATAATGTTGTAAATTTTCAGACTTTTTGTCTTCAACCTACCACCGTTTATTTTTGTCAGAGAACTCATAATTCATTTTAGAATTGATACTTTTCTATTTTCATTTGATATACCAAATACAATTTTATTTTGCCCATTGCTCACAGCACTATCATTCATAGGTTTGGTTGCATAAAAAACAAGTTTTAAATGTGTTAGCTCAGAATATAATTCCTTTTCGAAGTGAGAGGAAGTACTCGTATGATAAGAACAACGGCCATACGATTTGAACGCTTTTTTTTTCGAACTGGCTAGCCTTTAGCCTTAGGGGCCCTGGAGCCTTTACGGCTTTTACAGCTTTGCCGAGCTCGGGGGCGAGCGCTTAGGGCACTCAGCCACGAAAGCTAAGCAACAACATCCGAGGGTGCCAAAGTGGCCGAACCTCGGCTCGGACTGTTGCGCGTATGCAATTAAGTCGAGATCTGACTAATTCCCTATCCGTAATTCGATCTAAACTAACTATACATATATACATGTTTCTGCCCCCTGGTCTGGTCTGAAATTTTTGTCTACTCTAACTAGGCAAAAAAAGAAAAAAAAGGTCCCTTACAGAACCTATGTACCTATGTGTGTTGTGCATGTGTGTATAATGTAGTGTCATGTGTGGCTGTGAAAGCTAGTGATTGTAGAGTCACTTGTATCGCGCGAGCGGCTGCTTGGCTCAAGGGCTCCATGCCGATGGATCGGACCTATGATTTCAAAGCAATTCAAACGCAAATACGGTAAAGGCGTGCGTTTATTTAAGTTTAAGAAAGTGAAAACATATACGATATCTTTACTTATCTTAAAGGTCAAAATATAACATTACAAAAAATAAAACAAACTAAAATAATAAACGTACAACAAAAAAATGGCGAAATTACATAATAAATAAGTCTAATAAAATATATAAAAAATTGAAGAACTCTTAAAAGCGATTAAAATGAATAATATAAAAAAGCGTAATTAAAAAATAAGATTTAATTTTTTGCCCGTTGCCTGCCACAAAGTGATTTCAAGAGGGTTAAAGATTTAACTTCGTAGATTTCGTTAGAGAGTAATCTCTCAAGTCCTCCGACTGAGATTTCTCGAGACTTAGTTTACAGCTTCGAGACAGAATCAACTCATGTATTTAATTAAAACTAGATTTCCTGTAACTTCCTTTGGCCTCAATACAAATGAAGCGCGTTGACATTTAACATCCTCTGGGGTGTGACAATAGATTTCTAATTAAGTTTTCAACCAATTCTAATATAAAATTTGTGTACCCTATTATAAAACCTAAGGATATGCCTACTTATTCCCAAAATGGAATTAATTATTTATGCGTTATTACAAATGGTTTCAGAAGTATCACATACATATTAACATTAAACTTTTCATATAAGAGATTCTGCAATAGTAATAGTCATAGTGTACAGAACAGCGTCAAGTTCCGACGGACGGGTACATAAGGATTTGCGCAGTGTAGAAGCTATGACATCGTTTCCTGAGGGTGTAGCAAACCGAAACTAAAATAAGATTCTGTGTGTCATTTGCCAACATAATAAAGTATACTATAGATGATGAACGTGTCTTGGCCAGCGCCCGGTCTGGCCCCAGCTCGGTGTAGCATGAATTACTTAATACAAAGGTATACTACAGATGTTTGAGCGTGTCCATACAACAAGTTTGTGTGACAAGTGACTACGAGTGACAAGTTTTAATTTTCTGAGTCACCTAGAAGTTGTCTAGGTTTTAGATGAGTGAGTGAATCAGTCAGTGATAAAAATGCTACTTTTCAGACCCTAATAATTCAAGAACTATATATAGGTTTATTCGTGAATTTGAGATTGTAGGTGTTCAAGGAAGGTTTATTAAGCATACAAAATTTCAAGTGTGTATGTAGGTCGAATAACTTTTGACTTATGGAGGGGTCGAATGTAGCTCGAAATGGTTCGTGTAAAATACACACTCTTGTGTCGGCCTTTCCTTTTCCGAACTTGGCTGACACATTGCCGTCTGTCTAGATTATAATAGTAAGTACTAGGCTCAAAATTTTTCAATCAACAGATAAGTTTATTTATGAAGAATTTTTAAATTTTAACAGTTCTTCCATACAATATTTGTCAAAACGTCATAGTAAAATTCTTCCTTAAAATAATCTGACGCTTGATAAATCGGCCCTAAGTCTTATATAATAATATTTTTAGGGCCTATTTTTCAATCGTGAGATAATTTTATACAAGCAATAATTTTGAAGTTTTAACAGATAATATATGGGAAATTTGTCAAAATTAAAAAACTATTCCTCAAATAAAGTTCGGTATCTGTTGATTGAAAAATCGGCCCTTAGTGTTATTTAATATTTTACTTCTTATGTGCTTTTAGATATTAGACGTTAACTCATTAAGATTTACAATAAAGTAACATTTTCATCAATTAATTACAGTAAATCATGTTACATCGGCAGCGCAGTAATAACATCAAATAAATAATTGAATTAAGTCATCTGGTTCGATAACCTGTCCATATCTGTGTAGGTAGTTAGGTACAGATAGCAAAAATTATTCACCCGAGCATGATACATTACATCTCGAATAACCTATTTAAGCCCATTATTATAAATCCATCAAGCTTAGAAGTTGAAATGTTGTTTTGCGAAATCGGAAACATTAAGCTTTTAATGAACGTTATTAAACCAGCAGAACTTAGTAAAATGCTACTCGACCTCGTACAACCATTTGTCAGTAGAGACGAGAGGCCCAAGCAAATCCGACAACCCTTATTTACAGACCAGTCGAACGTGAACTAGGAGTTCTACATACTAAACTGTGACAGTGATAAATTTAACTAAAATAAACAGTATCGCATTCAGGGCTATGTTTCACGTTGGTTAATTTTATCATTGAAGACGTTAAGAGTAAAACTAAAATCAGCATAATTTTCAACTATTAAATAAAATAATGTAATAGGTACCTACACATATAAATATTCATTAACTTCCTGGTACTTGAAGTAAAAATTCAATAATTATCAAGGTTTTAAATGAAATAAGGGTATTTTAATCGGACTTACATACGAATTACACTTAAACATTAATAGAAACATGTGAAAAAATGACAAAATAAATATCGCGCATTTAATAGAAAATTGAGTATGAATAGTTCACCTAAGTCACAAACAATTTTATCGCACTGTAAGTGAATAATTTTGTGCGCGTTTTTTCAATGACAGCTAATCCCTACACTCCTTATCTATTTCATGCGTTAGAACTATTAAAATATGAAAATGGGTTCATTCTCTAAATTAAAAGTGTATAAACGACAAAATGTATTTTTTTTATTATTTATATTAATTTTTTTTTTCGAACTGACTACACTGTTTGCTATAAGAGCCCTGAGACTCAGACGGCTTTCACAGTTTGACCGGCCTTGGGGGCGAGCGCTGAAGGCACTCAGCCGCCAAAGATAGGCAACAAGCTCCAAGCGTGCCAAAGTGGCCGAACCTTAGCTTGGGCTGTTCGCGATCATGTGAAAAAGTCGCGATATGACTAAATCTCTATCCATAGAAATTCGAGCTAACTAGCTATATACATGGTCCTGCCCTATGGGAGGAAGGAAGGAACATGTGTATATGTATTTAGTAATTTGGCAATTTTTGTCTAAACTAACTATATTTATATCAAGCGAGATAATATATTTTATACAAAAATCCCCACTACTTAACCAATAAACTATTTATATAAAGATTTATCAGTACGGGTATTAAAATCACAGTTTAGCTTTTTAATAATAATACATGACTTAGTTTAAAATGACAAATTAACTTTTGGTTGAAAATAAATGAGTATGTTTACAAAATAAATAAATTCATAAAATAACTGTACTTGAATATACTTTAAATTTATACAAATCAATGTTTGTATTTTAGTAATACATATCAAAATAATAAAAAAATCATAATTGAATATGTTTGGAATAAAAACAGTCTATAATATGAAACAATATTATTATGAGTATGTTTGGAATAAAAACAGCCTACTACTATATGAAAAAAGAAACAATAATCTAACACACGCGTCCCATGTTTTTCGTTAACATACAAATTATACTTATAAAACTCTTTTTTAAAAGCGTGCTCAACAATATATTTTTTCATATAACCTGCATTGAAAGTGCGAGTTTCAATGCCTGTTGAGCCACCCGAAACTAGTCAATATCAGACGAACGCCCGAGAGAAGAGAACGATTTTTTCTGCCCGCTAAATGACGTTGCAGCTCTGTTTTCGATCCTATTAGAGTTTTTGTCAAAGCTTGCTATGTCAAAGCTTTATAATTGTCATTTTAACCATCAACTAAACTGACAGATATTATATTTCTGCAAGTAAAATAAATAAGAAATATAATTTTAACAAAACAATTTTAATATGGATACAATAATTACAAGTACACCACAACATCTTTTTGACAAAGCAACAACTGCAACTTTGGATTTATTACCTGAAAAATCAAAAATAAGGTATTTCAAGTGCTTACAACAAATATTTTGTAATCGCTATTAGTCTGATATTTTCTAGTTCTGGCTGGCTCCATTAAAACTCGCACTTTTAACGGAGGTTATATGAATAACATTGTGTGTGAAGCGGGATGAGACACGATTTCAGATTTCGGGTGATGCCAGGCCTCGCTTCGCTTAGGCAAGCAACTTTACCCTCATCTGAAATCGTCTTGTTTCATCCCTAGTAACACAATGTACTATTGTTTTTGTGTTGTGTATGTAAAATTTTACGAAGGATTTTAATAAAACTCATCTTAATGAGAATATAATAGTGACTAGTAAGGGGGCGTTCAAGTATTACATAACGCATTTTTTTAAGATTTTTCAAATGTAACACGCCGTAACGTTTTTCTGTAACGCCTTCCCCCCCCCTCCTCCTAAAACGTTAAGTAACACCCAAGTGACCTTTTTTACCTAAAAGTGATAATTATGTTACGCAAAGTTCCGGCGCAAACATAAACGAAAAGGGTTGCCAACTTAGAGAACAAAATAAAAATGATGTACAATAAAATCGAGGGATTCCTCGTAAATATATTGCCTAGTTTTTTATTAAAATTAAAAAAAAAAATGACAATGGTACGTAAAGCGTTGTTCGAAGCACCCCTGTAACGCATCGTAACGTTTTACAAGACACCCCCCTCCCTCCTACTTGCGTTACGTAATACTTGAACACCCCTAACAAGTTAGTTTTAAATCGATTACACAATAACGAACAGACAAGAAAGTGAATTAATAAAAACGTAGGTATGAATAATCAACACCCGACGTTGGTTAAATACCCTAAAAGTTTAATAGGTAAAACAAGTTTATCGTAATCGTCATGTAATAACTTAGGTAACTTTAAGCGGAATATCTATTCTTTAATATATAATTTATAACGAAGTCATAATAATTTCGTGAAGAACTTTCAGCCTAAACGATACTAAACTTTGTACAAATATTATCTAGGTTTTACAAAATGTTTGCGACCCATATATAAGATAGCTTCCATTATATTATATTCATTTGTATTTTAAAATAACCAGTAGTTATCTCTATAATTTGTATTATATGTTATAAATTAAACACTACTAAACAAAAGTGGAAATTTCTTTAAATAGTATACCAATTATTCCTCATAAGCTTCATTATGAGGAAATTCACCCATCACCATACCAGTTTATAAGTACAAAGAATTTTTTTATCAATAATTTTATACAAGGCAAAATATGCCTCAACGAAATATCTATATACATATAATACAATTGGAGTGTCTGTTTGTAATGTCAAAACAACAGATTTTTACTAAATGCATATGAAAGTGTATACACGATACCTTTAACAAAATTAAAATTTTTGTCCGTCTATCTGCCTGTTCCGGTAATTTCCGAAACGGTTGGACCGATTTTGACGGGATTTTCACTGGCAGATAGCTGATGTTATAGGGCATAACTTAGACTACTTTGATTTTAGAAAAATAATTAGGGTTCAGCACAAAAAATAAAAATAAAACCTTTTTTAGCAGTCCACGCGAGCGGAGCCGCTGGTATATCTAGTTGGATAATATGAAATAATCTAAAATATTATTCTTACATGATATAAAATTATAATCCGACCCCTGTATATATGAAGGCGTAACACAAAACCCGAATACGAGTGGACATGACGCTACCAGATCCTCTGTGACAGTCACAATACGGTCTCGATTTTACTGTACTCGTTCTGTGATTTATGTTCGTCACGTTATGTTGTGGAAACGCTTTTAACCATTCAGAAATTTTAGGGTTCCTGTGAAAATGTTTGTTATGATTACTTTTTATCATCGGTATTTTTGAAGTGAAAACTTCTTTTGGCGCACCGCACACAGATTTTCCGTAGGTAGTAAGTTAGGCTGATCCGTCACGCTCTGAGGTGAACGGCTCGATCGGGTGAACTCGGGACCGCCGAGTGTACCCGAGCGAGAAAGATGGTGAATTCCTTACCGAGTTTTCACTTCTGACGTGCGGTCTTAAGCACACACTCTTTTTTTCACTACAACTTTTTATACAGGTACCTAGGCTATCTTAATAAGCCATAGTTCTGTCTGGACATGCAATTTTTTTTTCAAATTTCCTGATAGACACCTACTACAAATAACAATGATCACGAATATAGTGTAGTGTTTTCTTTGTCTGTTTGTATGTCCGGATTTAACTCAAAAACTGCCTTACCGTCTCTTATGAAATATTGTACACAAGTAGCTTACCTATGGAATTTTTCAATAACACTTTTAGAAAACGTAAATATAAATATTAAACCGAAATTCTGATCCGATTTTAATAAAATTGTACACGGGAAGTATGTCATTCCTCAATTGATGGGCTATATATATGGCTATATATTTATATGACAAATATAAAATGACTGTGTAATGAATGCGTGCGGAGTCGCAGGTCACCGCTGATGCATATATAAATCTGTATTTCATGTGTGTCAATAATTTTAATAACACTAATCTATACTAATATAATAATGCTGGATATTTTGTTGGTTTAAACGCGTTAAACTCCGGAACTACCAGTCGGATTCGAAAAATTATTTCTGTATATGATAGTCAGATTTATGAGGAATAGTATAAGGCTATATAACTTCACGCTATGATCTTAAGAGGCGGAGCAGTGATTGCGAACGTCAAGCAATCTAGCAAGTTGTAGGCAAGTACAAGAAGTGGAATAACGACAGGGCTACACGGGCGCGTTCGCGGTGGCCAGCGACGCGCGACGCGACGTAGAGTTTATCGGGTAAATTTAACACGGGTGAAACCGTGGGGTACCGCTAGTATTTCATAATTATACTCGTATACTTTCTACGGGCTATCGCATACAGAAATAATTTTAAAATGTAATAAGCAAGTCAGTCACGCACTGTACATTTAGTTTATGGGTATATTTAAAGATCCACATATTAAAAGTTATTCGTTCTTGACTGTTACTACTTTCAGGAACATATTCTCAACGGATTTTAGGGTATAGCAGCTTGCCTGTCAGCCGGCAGGTGGTCGACGAAAACGACGTAATGTATCACGTACTGCCTCATATAAATGGTTATGTTAGAGTAACCGATAGCACCTTTAATAAATCTTAATGCGAAATTCAAGGGCTCAATCTGTATTATATATAAGTAAGATTAATATTTCTTGTACTAAGAATATTTGTATAAAATCAATAAGGCGGATTCGCAAAATATTAACATTTCAGACTAAAAGTTTTGGTCTGATTATAAGTCGCACCGTGTTTTAGATTTAGTAAAATAAAAGTTTTTTAGGTGATAGTGTTAGGTTATAATTGTATAACCTATGCCGAAGCACATTACTTATTTGCCAGGCAAAGACAACAGGTTTTACTGACAAAATGTTATAATAGGTTGGATCATTGTGTGAATTATAGTGATGTCTGGAAGTGACTCCCTCTCTGTGCATCCACTAAATTATTAATATGATAATTCACTGTAAATGTTATTTATACAGTTGGAAAAAATAAAAAGTGTCTTGCCGGTTCTGTTCGGTGACTGGGATGTTTTATGAACCGGTAGTAGTGTTCGACGTTCATAAGTGCCTTCTTAGGGCCTAAATTGAATAAAGTATTTTTTATTTGAATATTGATTGTTAAATTCCATTCTTTACATTCTACTGTGCCTAAGTATATGAACTTAAAACATTTTAATTCATGAAAATTAGATATAAAATCGAGGCTCAAGAAAACGAAAGTACGTATTCGCACAAAGATTTTTGTAATTATTTATAATCCCTAAATATATATTTTTTGCATTTTTGTAAGCACTAGCGACTTCGTTCACATGAATATTCTTTTGATGTTCCACGGGAACTACATGTCTTATCTAAATTAAAAGGGATGTCTTTTTAGGGTTTCTAAATTAGTAGTTATAGTTTTGCCATGTTCGTCCGTCTGTGTCAGCGATAGCACAGAGATTCTTAGTAAGTACTAGAAAGCTGTAATTTGGTACGAGTGTACATACTAATCACGATGACAAAGTTTTAAAAACTTGAAATTTTTTAGGGTCCTTCCCCTACACGTAAAGTGAGGATAAATTTATTTTTCCTCGTCTATCGCATGGTGTCGGTTGTCGTTGGATACGCCGTTCAAAAATATTGAGGGTGTGTCAATATTATTTTTCGATTCAAGGATCCGTTTGCGAAATATACAGCCTTAAAGTGCTAATCTTTGTTAGAGTCTAATCTGTCCCCCTGCCAGCTAAATAGTTGTTTTTGGATTTGTGAAAAGTTCACGGCTTTGGTATATATAATAAAATTAAAAGGAAAACTATCACAGCTAAGTAGGCTTTACAAGTTAACGAGTAATAGTCGACCAATTTATAAAATGTACTCGGAGAAGTAAATAAATAGGAAAATTTCGTACACACTCTATTGAAAATTACTGACCGCCACCGTCTACTTATAGTGACGGGCAACTACGAAACTCTACATTGCGCGTGGGCCGACACGCACTTCGCTGATTTTTTATTTTATTTTAGATTTATCTTACACTGATTAGCCCCTATGAGATAGGTAGCCCAGGGTCTTCCTTGTTTATTTGTTTAATAGATTTCAAGTGATGCAAAACACATAAAATTTACGATTTCTTATATTCTACAAATAAAAAATTATGCAATGTTTAATTTATCTGTAAACCATCCTTTACGAAAACTACGGGTCTGACTTCGAGAAAGTTTTTGCATACTTGGGTGTAAGTGAAGCCGAGGATATGCCAGTATGTATGTGAGACATGTTCACATTCCGTTGTATAAGCTTGATTAATTTTGAATAAGCTACAGCTATGCGATATGTTGGTACTCTAGTGAAACTCTCTCTTTGATATTAATCAACGCCGCTGACGTCAGTTTGCAGTTGGGAAATTAATTTTATTCAACTTTCAACTATATTTGAACAAGGGTTTATTGTAAGATTTTATTGTTTACCTACCAGTAATAAATGAAAAATATAAGGACACAGTTTCACACAAGGCCTAAATTTTCAAACTAAGCAAAGCTTAGCGTATGTAATAACTAAATAGCTTCTTTTTTTCGATCTGACTATATTGTTAGCCAAAAGGGCCCTGAAGTCTCAGACGGCTTTTATAGCTTCACAGGGCTTTGATGAGGAAAGAAACATGCGTAGCTACATCTATTTAGTAATCTGTCAATTTTGGATTAAGCTAACTAGTCAAAAAAAGAAAAAATGTCCCTTACAGAACCTATGTACCTGAGTGGTATGCAGGTATGTTCGATGCAGTGTAATAATTGTATGTTGGAAGCTAGTGAATGCAGTGTCACTGTATCGCGCGAGCGGCTGCTGGCTCAAGGGCTGCATGCCGTAGGAACGAACCTACGCTTGACTTGCCTCGTGACGGGTGTGCGGGAGCGAAGTTACCCACTTGTCCCCTGCGGAGGGATGGAGAGAGGGATGGAGAGGTGGTTTCGTATGAGTAGGCGCGAGCACGCTTGGTTTCTAACGACGTTTGTGTAGTACCTATGCGTCGGAAACCTCGTAATACACGCGAGCCAAACCACAGGCACAGCAAGTAGATGTATAAAATAATTCACATTTTAAAACAAAACTTTATCTGTTCTCATTTTTATATGTACAAGTGAGACACAGTTACTCTAATTGAACATTTTTTTAATGCCTTTCAAGATATACCTACTCCTTTGTATGTATATATATTTAATCTTTGAAACTTGGTCGTAAAAAAATATATGCTGTACATTTCAAATAAGAAATACATGCTTTTTTACTGATAACTTAATACTAAGTGAGTTCTTGCCAGGTAAGTATATAATCTTATTATTTATATAGAGAGAAGAGATTGAAGGTTACACTAACTTCCCGCGACTTCCTCCGCGTGGACTTCTAAATTGGGTCTATACCGGGTTAAAAAAATATCATATATGCTGCTAATTTAGGTTATAATAAACTATCTGTATGCCAAATTTCATCCAAATTCGTTCAGCCGTTTTCGCATGATCAAACATCCAAACATACAATTTTCCCATTTTTTGTACTTATTAGTAGGATATGTTTTCTCACTATATTAGCTTAATAAAGTGAAGTAAAAATCAGTTTACATATTTCCTATATATTAATAATACTGTTACACACGGAGGTGAACGAGCGGGCGGTTATAAACAACGCATGTCAACATGTCTTTTCTTATAAAGGGGAAATTGATCTCGAGTATGATATTTATGCCGCAAACTATCGGTAGGAAGAGTATTACAATTTACATTAATCAACCTCTCCGCATAGGAAAATAGTTTTTTTTTTTCATTCATGTAACAGTAGTATTGAGAATATAAGCCGCTGTCAGGTAAAGGACCCTTAATTCATTCGATTCCATATAAAATCTGTCGGTGACAGATTTTTAAGCCTTTGTATTTAAATAAATACTTTTATAATATAAATTGTTCTCAATCATCAAATCAATATTGATTTTATCAATACGCTTTGAAACTTAAACAAAAATGCTGGTACCTTCTAGTAGTGAGCTGATTTATTTATAACCGTAGATCACTCACTGTAACGATCTCCGGCCATATCATGAAATTGGTTCAAATAATGTTTGTTTTTTGTTGTAAACAAGTATTTTCACACATAAATTAAAATATATGACTAGTTATTTAAGCAAATAAGAAACGGATCATAAATAATTAATTTACTCACATAGCAAAGCATTTCGGTAACAGCATTTATTTTGTTCCACTAACATACATTGGAAGTCACACTCTTTTGAAATGTAAAACCATATAAGTTGTGTCTACTTTTTGTGCTGTAAATATCTAGTTAATTATACACATGGTAATTAAGGATAACTATAGTATAATATTAATGTATTTTAAAAGTGTTTATTGATAACATTTACCAAGTATCTTCGATATATTAACACGAAAACAAGAATTAGTATATCATCGTCAAATATTTCGATTTCGTTACTACGCCACGTTTCTCGAAAGCGTCCACCCAAGGCGACGCTGGCTAGCGACTGAATGAAAGTTCCCACTTACCAACGTACACTGTACGTCCCTCTGAAATAATGTTGGCAGATACAACGGCTTGTAGCAGCGATATCGTCGTTGATAAACATCGATTCACAACCCTTTTAGAGAGACCTAAAATATATATTATTTTTCAGAGCTCCTGTAGCAAAATATATGTCCCATATATATATATATATATATATGTATCTAGCTTTAGGTTTTTTTTGTACATATTTATACCTGGAATTAAATAATTAAAGCATCTTTCATCCTCAGGAACTTTCAATGAATTCTAATCAATTGAAGTGGATTCTTAGGAACTCTCATTAAAATAAGACCAAGTTTTGTTCGATTAGAGAGTCATATTAGTGTTTTTAGATTATTGTATAGTGCGAAATAATAAAGCAAAAAATTCACGTTTGTTTGTTGTAAAATATGATTCAACATTAATTTAAGAATTTTATCAAAAGCTTTTTAATTTGTAGTACCTAGTTGTATTAAATTTTGAAAAATACTATTTTTGAAACCGTTTTAATGAATACAAACATTTACTTCAACCATCAACCATTTTAACAAGTTAAACATCGCTCGGTTTTGACTTTTAATATTTATATCAAATCTATGTTCATTGTATTTTAGATCATTATTTAAATATTTTATATAGAAAATTTCCAAACACAAAAGCAAAACAGTAAAATCTCATTTAAAGATAGACACTAATTATGCCCGTTCGGGTCGATGAAACACCCATTAACCCTGCAAAACTTTGGACAATATATTATCACCGCCAATATCTGCTTTTTTTTATAATTTTTAAGGCTGTGACATATAATTTTAATACACTTGATGTGTTCTTTGTACAGTTTCACAAAAGTATACAATTTTATTCATTATTTTTTAATAAGATTTTTTTGTTGTTCCTAGTTTCTGATTGTATAGTAATGACTGTTAATATCGTAGGAGGTTCTGTTGCACATAACAAAGATACGACTAACAAAGACGAACAACTAATTTTAATTTATTTATATTATATTTCCATGAAATACAGAATTACATTAAATCCTATCATCCGTAACATAACTTAAGGTTTAAAATATCCAACATTCTCACGTTCGTTTACAAATATAAAACGCTCGCATCTATTAAAAAATAAAACAAAATGATGACTTACAGTTCAGTTAAACGTGAGCACAGATTTATAAGCATACAAATTTTCGTTGAACATAATTATAATTACATAGTAAAAAAAGTAAACCTTCTAGAGTGGAAAACATAATCAAAGGCAAAACAAAAGTCTCAGACCACCGGCGGCTATAGCCAATGAAATGAAAATATTATCTAATTGTGAATTCCTACATTATTACTCTGTCTTCAAGTATTACAAGAAATTTTCTTTTATAAGTTTTTCATGCTACTTTATAGAGTTATTCAAATATAGTAGAAAAGTGTTTTTATATAATTTCGTTGGTATCATTTCGTCGCTCGAAGGAAAATTGAAAAGAGTATGAAGGCGCAGCGTTCAAGGTTATTATTATTTGTTGAAAGAAAATTAAATAATTCTGACAATGCGTCGTAAAAAAAGAGAACTTAAAAAAAAAGTTGATAAACCCGGTCGAGATTCTTGTCGGTTCTTCTCGATGACTGAAATGTTTTCTAAACCGGTTGACATTCATAAGTGCTGTCTTAGGCCACATTGAATAAAAAAATATATAATTTTCATTTTGACAATATATACTACAAGAACTTTTAAGCTTTAATATTTGTATTATATTTTGTTATATTATCCTGTAATTAGAATAATCATACAATTATTTTAAGGCTCGATATATATACACGGTGTCCCAGAACTCAACGTCAAGCCGAAACGGGGTGACAGGATTGATTGTAACCATCATGAGAAAAATCAGAAAAAAAATCTATCCCATGCAGTTTGGAAATTATGGGCATTTAAGTAAAACCTAGAAATTTGGTCAAACTGTAACCATTTTTCGGTTATTGTGGTTATTTTTTATGATTTTTGTTCATTTAAACTTTGGAACCGTAACCCTAAATAACATTTCTAGAACCACAGTCAAAAATAATGACACAACTGCCCCAAGTTTTCTAGAATTAAGACTATTTGTTAAAGTATGAATTTAAAATTTTCAAAATTTGTCGACTTTGAAAGGCCCTCCTTTAAAAAAAATGTACTAAAGTGCCATGGCAACTTTGTAATTTAATATTAACTCTTATTTTTTAAATTGTACCTACTGCTGTAAATAAAAACAGAGAGCGTTATACGTCTTGTCATGGAATGTTCGATGTGAACACTCTGCCAACGGGAAAGATTGAAGGCGGGTTCTTTATCTTCGATACAAAAGGGAAACAGGACGCGCTGATGTTGCATAAGACGTAAATATCTAGTCCACCTAAACTCGGCGCACTTTTTTACATGTGTTCTATAGACGGGTTTCGTGGGCGGTACTCCCTGAATACATTTTCTCTAGCGACCAATACTTTTTTTTTTATGTGGACACAATTTCACACACGGCCATTTAATTCCATACTAAGCATAGCTTGTATTATGGTAATTAAACAGCTGATATACTATACATATATATATCATCATTTCAGCCGAAAGACGTCCACTGCTGGACATAGGCCTCCCCCAAAGATCGCCACAACGACCGGTCCTGTGCTGCCCGCATCCAGCGGTTTCCCGCAACCTTTACCAGGTCGTCGGACCACCTTGTGGCGGGTCTGCCCACGCTGCGTCTTCCGGTACGTGGCCGCCACTCGAGAACTCTTTGACCCCATCGGCCATCCGTTCTACGAGCTACGTGGCCAGCTTACTGCCACTTAAGTCTAGCTATTCTTCGGGCTATGTCGGTGACTTTGGTTCTCCTGCGGATCTCCTCATTTCTGATTCGATCACGCAGAGAAACTCCGAGCATAGCCCTCTCCATTGCCCTTTGTGTGACTTTGAGCTTTCTTATAAGGCCCATAGTAAGCGACCACGTCTCAGCACCATATGTAATCACTGGCAACACACACAGGTCAAAGACTTTCGTCTTGAGACACTGTGGTATCTTGGACGAGAATATGTTACGTAGCTTCCCAAACGCAGCCCAGCCGAGTTGGATTCGACGATTGACCTCTTTCTCGAAATTGGATCTACCTAACTGGATAGTATGTCCCAGGTAAACATAATCTTCAACAATTTCAAGCGTATAGTCTCTGATCTTCACGGGAGTTGGCGCTACATGGACGTTCGACATAATCTTCGTCTTGTCCATGTTCATTCTAAGACCAACTCGTTCAGAGGCTTTACTGAGGTCATCGAGCATCGCACGGAGGTCCTCCATGGTCTCAGCCAAGACTACTATGTCGTCGGCAAACCGAAGGTGGGTGATGTACTCGCCGTTTATGTTGATGCCTAGTCCTTCCCAGTCCAGAACCTTGAAAACATCTTCCAGTGCAGCGGTGAACAGTTTAGGAGAGATAACATCTCCTTGTCTGACTCCCCGCCGCAACAGGATAGGTTTCGAGTTCTGATCCTGCAGTCGAACTGACATAGTGGCGTTTTCATACAAACACTTCAACACTTCGATGTACCGGTAGTCAACTTGGCACCGCTGGAGAGACTGTAGTACCACCCAGGTCTCAATCGAATCGAAGGCTTTCTCGTAGTCCACAAACGCTAAACAAAGGGGTAGGTTATACTCTTCGGTCTTCTGTATAACCTGCCGTAATGCGTGTATGTGGTCTACGGTACTGAAGCTCTTTCGGAAACCGGCTTGTTCGGGAGGCTGGAAGTCGTCAAACTTGCGAGCGAGACGGTTCGTAATAACTCTCGAAAACAGCTTATAAACATGGCTCAAAAGTGAGATGGGCCTATAATTCTTCAATAGGGTATTGTCACCTTTTTTGAAGAAGAGTACCACCACACTTTTGTTCCATGCCTGCGGCGTTTTACCTTCGTGGATGACGGAATTGAACAATGTCTGAAGGGCCCTCAGGACTGGTTTACCACCCGCCTTCAATAGTTCGGCTGTGATTCCGTCATCTCCGGGAGCTTTGTTGTTTTTAAGCTGTTTGAGAGCCATAATAATCTCATACAAGCTGACGTCCGGGATGTCTTCTGTGTAGTGTCGAGTCAATCTAGCTCTTGGGTCTTTAGCTAGATTCGTAACGGGTTTCTGTGTTGATGTGTATAACTGTCCATAGAACTTCTCGACCTCTCTCAAGAGCTCAGGTTTGGATGACACGATTCTGCCGTCTTCAGTCTTCAGCTTTGTTAGCTGGCTTTGCCCAATAGACAGATCTCTTGCGAACCCTTTGGAGCCTTTGTTTCGCTCTATCGCCTCTTTAATACGATTAGTATTAAATTGGCGTATGTCAGTTTTCAGTGACTTTGAGATCCGTCTATTAAGCCGCCGATAAGCACAAGCATCACCTCTAGACTGCAGAATCATCTCACGCCTCTCCTCCATGAGTTTTAGAGTAGAGTCCGAGATTTTTTTGGTCCTGTTTGTACGGTGGGTCTTAAAGAACTTGGACCCAACCGTATGGACAGTTTCCACGAACCCGTCATTATAATTGTCCACGCTGCTGTCTTCTAGGCAATGAAAACGGTTTTGGAGTTCCAGCTGAAAGCTCTCGGGGTTCTGGAGTTGGATCGGTATCGATATATATATATATATATAACATTTATTTATTAGAGGACAGTTAATTCTGGTCGATCCACCAACCTGATCGGACATTTACCGATGATCATAGTAATTGTGTATTCATTGTAACTTTAAATAAAACCTTTTTTTAAGTACTTTCATTTCGCGGTGTAACAGTTCGTTACTCAGCAAGGTACACTATAGTTGGACTTTTAATTGTATTCAGTTACTTTACAGTTCTTTGTCCTTTTGCTATTTTAGTGCCTCTGGCAAACCTAGAGGTGTTTAATACAAGTTATTAAATTTAAAATAAAAAGTATGCGTTAAGTACATTATTTAGGTTGATTCAATTTCGTTCATTCTTACACCACCTCACTTTTTTTTTTGTCAAAGACTGGTAACCTTAAACTGTGCAGTTACTGAATACAATTATAAGTCCAACTATAGTTACAACGTACTAAGTTGGTAAACTACCTGAAGGTAAAGTTGGCTTGGGTTGTCTGTAAGTTGTTATTTGACCCCGCTTACACATCTAATAAGCGGGGTCGTATGTTAATCTAAGCAACAATGAAATGATAAGTACATCATAATAGGTCTTTACCTATGAAATTGCCGTTCTGCAGTACTGGCCATTTCAAATCAAAATAATTTTTGTTTTGCTAAGAATTCTAATTTCAAATTAATTTTATTTTAAAAACATGGAATTATATTTCCAAAAGTAGTCATTTGTTTATTGATTAGTGTTACATTTTCATCGCATTTCAATCTTTTTTGTCATCATGGATACGTTAAAAATTGGAGTAATTATGGAATATGAGTACCGTCGTGGCAGTAACGTGGCACAAGCGGCACGCAACATCAACGACGTTTACGGAGCTAACACTACAAACCAAAGCGCCACCTGTTATTGGTTTGCTCGCTACCGTTCTGGGAATTTCGACATGAAAAATGAACCTCGCGGTCGTGCGAAGACTTTGGTCGACAATGACGACTTAAAGGCGATTGTGGAAGCTGATGATACACAATCTACGGCTGAATTAGCAGAGCTTTCGACGTTAGCGTCAAAACAATATTGGTCCATTTGCGTCAAATTGGCAAGGTAAAAAAGCTTGACAAATGGGTGCCCCACGAACTCAATGATCGCCAGCGCGAAGTACGCGTCGAGACGTGCCTTGCACTGCTCAACAGACACACAGATGAAGGAATTTTGAACCGCATTGTTACCTGCGATGAAAAATGGATTCTGTTTGATAACCGCAAGTGCTCAGCAAGTTGGTTGGATCCTGGTTCAGCACCTAAACAATGCCCTAAACGAAAACTTACCCCTAGAAAAGTGATGGTCACTGTTTGGTGGTCTAGCGCCGGTGTGATTCATCACAACTTCTTAACAAACGGAGTGAGCATTTTTTGCAGATGTGTACTGTGAAGAACTGAACACAATGATGGAGAAGCTGGCACATCTTCAACCAGCATTGGTCCATCGCTCGTCTCCGCTGCTCCTGCACGAAAACGCGCGACCTCATACTGCACAACAGGCGGTCTCCAAGTTGCAAGAACTGGGGTTGGAAGTTCTCCGTCATCCGCCCTACTCACCAGACCTTGCACCTACAGACTACTACTTTTTCCACAATTTGGATAACTCCTTGGCAGGAAAAAAATTCAATACCCGAGAGGCAGTACAAAATGCCTTTGAAGAATTTGTTGCCTCCCGTCCAGCTGATTTCTTTAAGAAGGGCATCAATAAACTGCCACTGCGCTGGCAAAGATGCATTGATTGCATGGGTGATTACTTCGATTAATACAAATAAAAAATACATGAAAAAACATCGTTTAAATTTTTTCATACAAAACGGCAATTTCATAGGTAAAGACCTAAAATATTAAAGATAATAATGATTTTCCGAAGAACATCTTAAGCTAAATCCTGTTGCCTCCAATATCCGGGTTAACGTCCTAAGTAAAAATAGTACTTCTAATACTATAGCAATTACGTAACTCGCGTTCGTCCCTTTCGTTGTTTATCAATTTAGTACGTAACCAATTTAGTTATACAGGGTAAAAAATATATTTAGAAAAGTTTAGTACATTATACAAGCAATATTTATACCTCACGTTAGATTTTGTAAAAATTATAACAAAGACGATAAACGAAAAATTTTTAAGCGCAAAAAAAGTGTCGTGTAGTCTGTAAAAATATAACAAGATTAATTGAACATGTAAAATACTTGCAAAACTCGAATATTTATCTTCTTAGATAATTTATTTTATTTGTGCATTTGAGCAGCGTGCAACAAATCTCTCGATACGACGTTGCTTAACATTTTTATGCCAGTTCCATATATTATTTTAAAATAATGAATAAGATTATTTTTAGATTTTTTTCTTGCCGGTCCCCGAAAAGTAATAATGTTCTGTAATTATTTATTCAAATTGTGTATTTATAGTGTAAAGGATTATCTGGAGTATATGTATTGGCGTGTATTAGTGTGTATTATTTGCGTGTCTATAGATTATAGTCGTCCGAAACTTTGGTTGTGTGCGTGTGTTGGTTTTTGACAATGGTTCATTCGACTTTGCCCTATCCGAAATTATCCGAAACATTTATGGACGATATTTATTACAGTTACGGATATTTTTTATTTCAGATATCTGATAATTTCAGTTACGGATACGGATATCCATAACATCCCTGGTTTGAACCACGTCGAATATGATTAATTACATTCCGATTACAGAAGTAATTTACTTTCATCTCCATAATCCAATCAATTCTATTAACCATTTCTAAAGTAGTATAAAACTTCACGTCGCTTATCTTTCTACGATATCGGGTCCTTCTAACGAGGTATAAAGAAGCATTTCTGGAGACCGTCATGACGGCGACGTCTGTTAATGGAATTTGTCACCGGCGCGGCGCGCGGTTCGCCTTTGTTTCTGGACAGCACCAACTGTGCAGTCATTTCGCCGAGCTACTATAAAAGCAAAGAAGTTTCTCTGTAATTTTAATTAAACTGCTCATTATGTTAAAAACATAACATGCACTTGCCATACAAGAAGTGTTTGATACTTGATCGGCGGTCCAAAAAAAGAAACGCTTATTGTTCGTGTTCCAAATTCATAGATTATAAAAATATTTTCATACAGTTTCACCACTGAACACTCTCTCTTCATATCGTGCTACGGCGATGTATACGTGTTTGTCAATCAGTCTACAATAAATTAAATAAGAACCAGTCGTTTTCAAATTAAATAAAACAATAATTATATTCAGTTCGAAATAAAGTGAGTCTAAAATAGTTTTAAAATACTTTCATATTTACTTAATAGCTATAAATATTTTGTAATAAAAAACAGCACGATAGAAATGCACGTTAGTCGTGTAGAAGAAAACTGTTTTATAACATTCCGACACGGGATCCATTTGGACCAAGGAGCAATATCGTAAATCACTGCCTATACGTCATAATATTCAACCGGAGTATAACTATCTACAACATTTTAACACTACATATATACTATACAAATAATATATAAAATTCAAGAGATTTATATTGTTTGTCTGTTTGTATGAATGCACTATTCTCTAGAAATGCCAATCAGATTAAAAAAATATTTTTTCCTTTTATACCAAACTTATTGAGAAATGTTATAGTTATATAACATCACGCTATGGCCCTCAGGACCGGAGCAGTAACTATGAACGTCAAGCAATTTGAAAAGCTGTAGGCAAGTACGGGAAATGGGACCAACGATAAGCTACACACATATGCATTAGCGTCGCTCGGCGCTGTGCATGGTTGGTAGAATATATTTAACACGGGTTAAACTGTGGGACATGGTGTAGGTAGGCGTCCGATATAAGCTGAATAAAAGTATCAACAAAACACACGGCTTCGAGTGCAGTACAAACAATTGGAGAGAATAAAAGTTTACACTGCTGACATACTCTAGTTTAACATTCGGAGCAACTCTACAAGAGTCACGTTGAATAAGAAATTCTGCTGAATTTTTCACAACGCAAAACAAACAGTGAAAATGTTTCGGAAGAAATACGGAACAAGACAAATACAAATTACGTTTCACGGTAATCATTAAATACGGTAATAAAAGTTTATTTTTCTATGACAACAAATAGATCTAATATAAGGGGATAGGATGTGATTTTTAAACTTAAAATATACAATAAAATAGGGTTGTTTAAGAGTTAATTTTTGCAGTCTGGATGTTAAAAAAAAATTTAATATACCTATATAAAAATATTGCAAGTTCATCATGAATAATATTCGAAAGTTGTCCATTTAATATTGTAATAATGATTTGCCTATTTTAACAGACTTCAAAAATGTCTATAACCTTGTTCATCATGCCATAGCTTGCATGATATATCCACAGAACGTAACTGGTTACGTCGCGTCGTGCAAATTACGACATAACCTAAAAACATGCATTTAAACTATACATTATCAATAAATTATATATTTATTATATCATATATTATTATTATATTATATAATTATGGTACTTATAAACGTTATAAGTACATTTTTCACGACCATATCCCAAATAATTTCCTGTATACAATGATTTTTTTTTTGTTACTACGTACATCGTTACTTTCTATGTTAGTTAAAACTAGATTACACTAAAATAATAAATCCAAGGAATCCAAAATTAATCGAACGCCGTTGTACCTTTAATTTATTAGTTTATTTTTAATTTCGAATAACAATATATATATTTACGTAATTCCTACATTTTTACTGCAACAATATGCAATAAAGAAGAATATTTTGTAAGAATAAGTGTACCAGATTGCGATCTCAATTGTTGTTATAGTTTATTTTTGTTATTAAATTTACACAGCTTACGCATTCTTCAATTGATTTAAAGCATAATCATATCATCGATTATATTCAGCTAATATTTGACATGAACCAATAATAATGAGATAATCTATATAAATGAAATTATTGAGGTTTGCCGTTGTGCGCGCACCACGCAATAATTACTGGATAGATTTTAATCAACTTTTTTTCTTTACTGCTTTGATAGTAGGTCCTTATAAAAATAACTTATATCTTTATTCAATAAAAAGTTATTGAAGTTACGATTTTTATAAGCCCTACTGGTTCTTCTGCCGTCCACGGGCGCGGAGTCGCGGGCACCGCTAGTATAAAAATAAAAAAACGGCTTTAGCACGGCTGTTTAAAATTAAATATTTACACATGAACATTATTATATTTACAGTATTATTTTTTAAACTAATATTCAATCATACGTTGCTATGTTATAAGGCACTACCGGTAACATGCACTCTCGCATGCGAGACCAGCACGCGCCTTCACTTTTCGATCGACGTCACCCTACACGAATTGCACGCGCATTGTACTTTGAGATCAAATTGGGGCTTCTTACCGGTCAGCCGCTTACATAGTGTATGTACATTTATGTTATTAATATAATATGTTTTTCCTATCGCTTGCTGTTTTTACTACCAACACAGCGATACATGTCAATGCTATAGACGCAAAACTAATGGTCTTTCGAGCCGGATTAACGAATAACAAATCCAAAAGAAAATACATAGATATAACAATATTAGTTAACACCCAAATAAAACAAATAGATGGTAAAACTGTTCTAGATTCACTAGTTTAGCCATTTGGTAAACATCTCAACAGTTTTGTAGTTAATTCTAGTTGTAACTGAACTTGGACAGTACAGCAGAAACCAGTAACGTTCGGTCTGTACCGCCAAGGCTTGAAGTTTCGTAATTAATAACTTAGAGATGCGAAACTTCAAAATTAAATTCAACGATATACTATTGTAGTTCTCATTTAACAAAACGTGTATTTGAATTATTGTCCCCGTACGTAACAACGTTTGTACGTGATCTGAGAAAGTTCCACGTATTTGTTATGTAGTTCGAACAGACGTAATTCAACAATACGCTTCAATGTGCGACTTTTCTACCTAGTATTACATAATGTAAAGCGAGTTGTCCTTTTTTTGCTACAAATGTAAACTATAGAGACTGGGTAGTCTCCACTTAATTTTTTTGTTTAAACGTTGTTATCCCAAACTCTTTGATAAACGCCTACAAATAAAATGATTATTAAAAGTAAAACGAACGAAGTGCGAGGCGCAGCCGCGGAGTGCGCCGACAACCAAACTAAACGGACGGGGCTGGAACCTCGCACTTCGAGAACGCGAACGTAGCGGCGCAGCGCAGCATCTAAATTACTACCCGGGCATACTACCAGGCATGAGGAAGGGGAAATATCACACGGGGTACATGTAGAGGGACGCGGGGTGTGACGCTGCGGGGATGTCGGAGGCGCGACGTTTACGATACGACACACGATGCAATGGACTGGGCGCTGGCGGGTCGAAAGAAGAAGACTTTCACCACAAGTTTTTTCTTCAAAGGGTTTCTTGAGTTTTGAGGATGCGATTGACGTCTACCGGACGATTTTTTTTTCAAACTGACTATACTGTTAGCCATAAGGGCTCAGGAGCCTCGAACGGCTTTTACAGCTTCACCCGGGCTTGGGGGGCGAGCGCTTAAAGCACTCAGCCACGAAAGCATGCAACAAGCTCCGAGGGTGCCAAAGTGGCCGAACCTCGGCTCGGGCTGTTACAGAGATTAAAAACATATCGCGATCTGTCTAATGCCCTAGCACTCGAACTAACTAACTATACATATATACATGTCACTATCCTCTGGGAGGAGGGTAAGAGACAAGCATATATGTATTTAGTAATCTGTAAATTTTTGATCTAGACTAACTAGCCTCAAAAAACGAAAAAAAAGGTACCCTCCAAAACCTATGTACCTAAGTGTAGTGCATGTCTGTAAAAAGTGTAATGCATGTATGTAGGTAGCTAGTGAATGCGGTGTCACTGTATCGTGCGAGCGGCAGCTAGACTCAAGGGCTCCATGCCGGAGGATCGGACCTAGGCTTGAGTGGCGGACGAGTATGGACTCGCCGCTACATTTAAAGGAAAGCCGGAGAACGTGACAACGCTATCGGCGACAATTCTTCTCTCTTTCTAATCTTATTTACCGTATGTTATGTATTTAGAATCTTTGTATTTCACCTATATTGTATTGGATTCTAACTATATTTAAACAATTTTGCTGACACCTATTCTAATTAGTAAGGCCTTTCTTATACTATACAAATCTTATTATTATTATTTTTTTATCGTTTTAGGTTTGGCGTAGTGGCCACAATCTCATCTGATTTAAGTGACGATGTAGCCCAAGATGATAACACGCTAAACCTAGTAGAAGGTAGTAGCTCTCAAGTGCAGCTGCCGGAACACACCTATTGGTGCTTGGCGACAGATTTTCAACTTGAGGGTGGTAGCTAGTCAGGCGGGCTTAGAAAAAGCCCTACCACCATGTTATGGTTTTGTCACGATGTTTTCCTTCACCGAAAGCTCAGGCTCATTGCAGGGATTCGAACTCACGTCAGTCGACGCGAAGTCGTACACACTACCACTGAGCCATCATTTCTTCAAAACAATCTACGCGTGGCTCCTGCTACGCGTGGTAGGCTACTGGCCCGGCTGCGGCTTTTGCTACGCGTGGTAGGCGACTGGCCCTGCTGCAGCTCCTGCTACGCGAAGTAGCGACTGGCCCTGCTGCGGCTCCTGCTACGCGTGGTAGGCGACTAGCCCTGCTAAGGTTCCTGCTACGCGTGGTAGGCGACTGGCCCTGCTCCGGCTTTTGCTACGCGTGGTAGGCGACTGGCCCGGCTGCGGCTCCTGCTACGCGTTGTAGGCGATAGGCCGGCTGCGGCTTGCGGTGGGCCGGCTGCGGCTCTTACTACGCGTGGTAGTCGACTGGCAGGCTTAGAGGCTTAGGCGACTGGCACGGCCACGGCTCCTGCTATGAGTGTGTTTAGGCTTAGAGGATTAGGCGACTGGCCCGGCTGCGGCTCCTACTTGCCGTGGCGTGTAGCAACTAGCTGCCTGGATCAGTATTAAGGAGGGTGCGAGGACGTTACCCCTTAACACTGTCATCACAGTTCTGATCTTAGATGATAGATGATATATGTTCTAACTACCACGAATATAATTCACGCGCTAATGAGTGACTTAGACGAAAAGTAGATCCGGCAGTCGGCAGTTCCCATTGATTGATCCGGCAGTTCCCATGGATGGTGTTTCGAAAACAGGTAACTCAGTAATACGCGGCTGTGTTTATTTTAAACTCAACTAAGAAGTGCATCCATAGAATTGCTTAAATGAGCATGATATCTGATCATCATATCGGAAACTTGCATATTCCCACAAACTGCGACAACTGATCAATCCTAAAGCATTAACATATTTTTTTAAAGCCTAGGTAGATACTTATAAATAAGATTATAACATCTTTAAGAGCACCTGCAGGCATTATAATAAGATACTAACTTGCAGATGGATGCATTTGTAAGTTGAGTCTAAAATGAACTAATGTTTACTTAAATTTTTCTCTAATATTTGTATAGATCATTCTTAAACTACTATTATATATTATTAACGAAAAAACTTAATCAGAATTCCTTTTGAGGCATAAAAAGTTCACAGTCAGCACTTGACATCAGATAAGGTTCGTGGTCATCTTCACTTGAAGTGTCTTAACTCGTTCTAATACGGAAAGTTGTAGCGGCCCCTTGAGCACGTACCCTCTCACCACAATTGGACATCTCTTAGTGGGATCGATACTTGTCTCTAATCTGTACATATTCAAGGAGATTTGATTAATACTGGAATTTCCTATATCCCAAAATAAAGCGTATTTTGACAATTTATATATCGAATCGTTGTGCGATATTAGTTTATAGATCACAAATGTAGTATTCCTTGTTCATCATATGAAGGCTTCACACATTCACAGAACGTAAATTGTTACTTCGTGAAAAATTATGACATTATCTAAAAACATGCATTTCGACTGTTCCTCAATACAGCGATATTTGTGAATTTTCGTATTTTTTAATAACTACTTGCATCGTTACTTTCTATATTATAAAAACTAAATTTTACGTATAGGAAATTAGTTGGATCTCGACTTATTTGCACGTACTGCAACAGCCTAAGCCGAAGTTCGGCCGTTATGGCACCCTTGAGCTTGCTACCTCTCTTTCGCGGCTCAGTGTCTTTCGCACTCGCCCCCAAAAACGGTGAAGCTGTCAAAGCTTCTAATTGGCTCCAGAGACCTTAAGGCTAACAGTATAGACAATTCGAAAAAAGAAAGTATTTAGGTTGTGTATTGCAATTAACGTGCACAAAATAGCGGGTGATTACAAATATAATATATAGAGCAGCCAATAACAATAAGCCCAAGGAATTGCGCTTATAAATACACTAGCTGTGCTACGCGGTTTCACCCACGCATAATTTAAAAGAAATCGCTGATTGATGATTTATAATAGACAATATTTTTATCGAGCGGCCAGGGTTATGCTTCACAACTCACACGGCTCATTCGCGCCACTACACCTATGGTTATAGACCCGAGCCGAGTGTTGAATTATTTTAATTTTACATTACCTCCTATACTATTCGTCCAAATAACACACTATAAAGGGCAAAGTTTATAACATACTATAAAGACAAAGTTTATCTAGATAAAATTGTCTTGATAATGAAGTAATTTTCGTTCGTAAGGATTAATATGCCATGCCTAATAATAATGCTCATAAATCAGTTTTCAATTTTTAATAAAACTATCTCAAAATACCTTATTGTTGCTTATGTATAAGAGATAGGCACATGGTATCACGGTCTTCTTTTAGATGTACTAAGAAGCAATATTTTTGTATAACATTGTATTTACGTATTCCTTTTTTCGATCCTACTGGTAGTTCCAGAGATTAGCGTGTTTAAACAAATAAAAAACTCTTCCGCTTTATTATATTAATATATAGTATAGAAGAGTACATGACGCGTATGTCATTTGTTATAACTTCACGGCAATATACTGTTTCTATGAGTACATGGACTTTGAAAATATTATGTTAATATAAAAAGCGGTATTACATAAGCAATGTAATTTTTTTTTAATACCCAGTGACAATAATAATTCCCCAGGAGTCGACGTCTATATAAGGAAAAAAATGTCAAGTGAAAAAGTATAAAGAAAAACTGAGAAAGTATATGACGACAACATCTTCATAGATATCTAAGTACCTACTATGTTTTTTTTTCACCAAAACAAACACATAAATTGCTCATAAATTCACAGTCTTATTACCGGGTAGTGGCTCGGAAAACTCTTTACACTTGATAAAACTTTATTATGTACGCGGTAAAACTACCTATGACTAGAGACTACATAATTCTATTGGATTAGAATGGTTGTGACGAAGTTTTCGATTTATCGAGAACGAGAAATATAAAAGAGAAAGAAAGTACTATGAATAAATAGTAAAAGTATTAAAGAAAGAGATTACCCTTATGTTTATAGCAGTGGAATAACATTAGGAAAAAATATTTTTCTGTAAGTTAATAATATAAGATAGTAGAGATACCTTTGCATTTTTAGTTGGTAACTTGAAATTGGCAAAGTAAAAATTACTCAGGTAACATAATTTTCCATAATTAAGTTTTGCAATATTATATACTAGTGTCCAAATTCATAAGTATAACGCTTAGTATTTAATTAGAAATGTAATAATAAATGAACCTAAACTATAAAATTTCTGGGACATATTACTTGTAAATTATGTAACTAGGTACATTAAACATTACAATACAATCCGTTAGACAATTATAAAAAAGAAAAATGATTCATTTGCAACTTAACATAAATCTTTATATAGAACTAGCTGGTCCCGCAGATCTAATGGTAGTGGAGTTTTTCAATTACATATATACCAGTATATATAGATAATTTGTACCGTCTTTTTTTCTTACGGGTCCTGAAGCCATTAGAGGCTTTAACAACTTCACCGAGCTTGGTACATGATTCGATAAATCAATAAATCCACTTATAGCAAATGTTTTGAGTTAAGAGATTCCATAATGTACCATGAAAAGTCACTGTGCGGTTTTATGGCTTGAGCGTGATACTTGTCGAAATATATTATTACCCTCAGGCGTCATTTAGACAAGAACGTGTAAATGTGGTTATCAGTTCTTGAGACTAAAATGATGAAGTTAATATATGAAATGTTATATAATGCGTTATTACAAATGTGGTCTCATAATTAATTAAATACCCTACTTGTGGAAATGGGTTACATAATACCTATCTGACAATATGGACATCGAACGAGAAGTTAGAACGCTGGTTTCTATATACCTATGTGTTGGTTCAAAGTTTCGGATGATGTTCTAGACCACTAAAAAATATCTTTTTAAAGCTAACTGTTAAACGTTTTTTACATGCAACCCGTGGATCTGCTATTGACGAAAGAGAAGAAATGGTTTAAAAGTACAATAACAACTTAGCAACGGCTTGAGGGTTGTTTTTGATGTTCACACGCCATTGTAGTGCATCATAATAGATGTTTGTGGAGAACGACACATGATGGCTTACACTCGGCTTTGCAAAAAACGAATTGCATTTGTGATTAACCGCGCGAAAGTCTCTACGAAGTGCATCCTGCAGGTTGTGATTGCTAATAGATTCGACTGTTCGTTATTACACCAATGACTAACTAACATACGCTTTAAAATGATGTTTGAATCATTAATTTTGAATCATTAAACACAAAAAAAAAAACACGCGAGAAATAATTTGTAGAGAATACGAAGGCTAACTACATATAAATGACAGTCATATAAAAGTAACTTTATTCTTTCCTTAAGCCAACCAAACAAATACTATGTCAGCTATTTTCCTGCGGATTTTTAGATGTACTAAGGAGCAATATTTTTGTAGAACTTTGTATTTACGTATCACTAACCATTACGCCAGCAAACGCGGATAAAGCAGTTAGGGTGCGCTATTTGTTCAGACGTACTTAACAATAATCAATATTTAAGGCTATCTGAGAGGTGTAGCCTATATACTATTCCCCGTGAATCTGACTATCATATACGAAAATAATTTTTCGAATCCGACTGGTAGTTTCAGAGATTATATAAGGTGTTTAGACAAACAAAAAAACTATTCCGCTTTATTATACATTATTATATAGTACAGATTATTTTTAAAACAAGCTTTTATATACCCCAATCACGACCTAGGCTAGGATTACAGACTTATCGAGACGAATCCAACAAACCTAAATACGATGAGGAAATCTTGTTTTGCTGAGGCGTTATTATGGACTATCAGTTCTGATATGTATAGTAAAAAAAATATTACTAAACCTGATTAATTATAATGATAATAACATCGGCTATTAATGTTACGAAATTGTCAAATTGGGTTATTCGAAAAAAAAAATTACAACGTAGGTAAATAAAATATTTTATCTTAGAGAATAATAATTTAGCGAGTGTCTCACGACTGAAACAGCAAATATCTTTAGGGAGAGCAAAATGAATAAAAAATTGCCAAGTGCGTGTCGTGTCACGCGCTATGTAGCGTTCCGTAGTTGCTCGTCACAAGATATTTAAGTAACTTTCAATGGAATTTATAAGTTTTACCCGTTAACTTGTAAAGCCTACGTAGCTGTGATAGGTTTCCTTTTAACTTTGTTATATATACTACTGCCGTGAACTTTTTTAGATGTGTAATAACAACCATTTAGTTGGCAAGAAGGGGGGGGAGACAAAACTAACAAAACTTGGCACATTAAAGCGTAACATTTCGCAAACGGATCCTTGAATAGAAAAATGGTTTTCATACACCCGTAATATTTTTGAACGACATATCCAACGACACCAAACCATAGGATAGACGAGAATAAAAAACATCCCGACTATACTTGTAGGTGAAATACCGTAATATTTTTTATTTTTGTCGGCATGATTAATATGTATACCAAATTACAGCTTTTTAGTACTAAGAATCTCTGAGCTAAGCTGCGGACACACATACGGACATGACAAAACTATAAGGGTTCCTTGTTGACTTCGGAACCCTAAAAAACGTTGACATAAAGAGATGAGAGTAAAGAAATACGCTATGTCGTATTCGTGATTTACATACTTAAGGTTTTAACTTGAATAACAAATTAGATTATTAGAACGGTTGGCGAGCAAAGAGAACACAGAAAGGTGGTCTAAAACTTTACTTACTAACATTTTTTTCTTTGTGAAGAAAAATTCAATCTTTTTACATAAGTACGATAGTAATTTGTTTAGTTGTATTATAAATATATTTTAGTTAAATCTAGTAAATTATCAACACACCAATAAAGTATAAATGTGGTCATCAATGAAATGCAAATATAATTTTAATTAATTTAATATTTACTAAACCAATAATGTTTTAACTGTTATAACTGAAAGGTTATGGTTGGCATTTGTGCTTAAAGCGCGTCACACACGATTAAGATACTATAATATTGTATGATACGATAACGTAACATAAAAGATTACGTCATCTCCTTCGTCTGTGACTCGCTTAAAAATGTTTCCATAAGTACGTCGTACAATCACCGCATTTTAATCTAATCACACAGTCACTAAATTTTTCTTTTTATTGTAGCTTGTTAAGGTTGTTGCATAACAATATAATTATAATTTGGACATCCTTATATCAATATTCATTGTATTGGGGGGGTCATTCATTTATAAACTTAATTTTGAGTCGAGTCGAGAGGGAGTAAAGGGTTGTGGTGGTCAGCGGGTAATGGTAATCAGTACAATAATAAGAAAATTTGCCGCGATTTCATTATATTTTTTCTTGTGTACATAACATAAGAGGTGAGATATTTATTGTAATATTTAAAAAAAAAAAAACTTTCTGTTTTATTACAATGAATTATTACACAATCTTGTTAAGACATTTTTATTGAAAGATTTAACGATTTATTTATTATTTGTTTTTTGTTAATATTGGGGTGATGGGAGTCAGAATAGAAAAAGAAAGCAAAAAATCTGTAGGCAGGTCAAGGGACGTATTCTTTAAGATAAACACTCTTCCTCAGAGTCAAATACAAGTCTCTGTAATATATGTGATGACGATTCAAAAGATACTGAAAATAGATCCTTGGTTTAAGATGAGTTTGGTCGCAACATTGCGTTTGGTACCGAGCCGAATGGATTCAGCGGAAGGGTGTCTATGCGACAAGTGCTGAAGATTTTTTGACTCTCATTGTCTAATATGATGACTATTATTACCCTCATATCAGGGCAATGGTGGTCAGAGTAGTTATTTTTAAAGTGTAATTATAACCAATGTATGAAACCAAAATTTAAAAAACTGCTTCAGATTGATAAATTACTAGTTATAGTAATATTTTTTTTAATTAAGCTGAAATAATTAACTTCATTTTTTTATCGATTCTTGCTTTTAAGTGAATCCCATTAACCCCTTACCCCTATTCGAGTTTGTTTCCGTCACAGATGGAACTTTTGTTTTCTAAAGATTGACTTGATTGAAAACTGATTATTCTATATCAGAGTGTTTAACCATGACATATTGATAAGTATTTTCAATAACAAAAAATAAATTTCTTATTAACCACCTATAATAAATCGTCATTGTAAGATATACTCATGGAATCATAATTCGTCGACAAAATGCTGCCGCGTTTCTTATCACAATGCTAAATTTAAAAATATCTCATAATAAAATCCGCTTAATAGAAATAATTTTATTTTCCTAAAAACAATATAATCGAAAATAAAAACTATTTATAGTGCAAACAGTGGCATCTATGCAATTTACGAAACAACTGAAATCTACACAGATAAAATAAGCGACTTCGCATGAAAATATCAGTACGGGTTCTAAAGCCAATGAAGGCTATTTTTGACTACCTTGGAGTCTGATAGATGGCGCGGTTAGGTGTACACACATTTTAGTCCACGTTAGTGACTGATTGTGAACAAAGTTTACGAGATGGCGCTACTGTGTATTTATAGTATATTTGTTGTAGTAGTATTTATGTACTTACTTATTTATAAAAATGCCAAAGTAATAATAATACTGAAGGAAGCGGAAATTTGTAAAACCACAATTATTTTTTTTCAAATTGTACTTTACATATATACGATATATATCCACACGTGATATTTTAAAATATAATCTAGTAGATAACATAATTTGATAATGGGAACGTGTAAATGACAGGTACAATATACCAAGTAAAAAAATGTTTTTAAATATATATTTTTTATAGCGGAGAAGTAGTAGGTGTCCTTGCCTCGTAAATAAATCGAATACCATAAAACCCATATAATCAAAAGCATACATACATACACCAACCTAAAACTCATCAGTCGTATTTCTATTTCTACAGACCTACTTACTACCCCTAGATTAAAAAGTCATCTACAAAAGAAATCTTTAGATTGTGTTCTACAATTTAAAAATGTTATATAATTTAACGGGAAAAAACCCTCGATTGCATTTATTAAACACCTATTAGCTGGGCCCACGACTCCGCTTGCATGTGTCGAATACTGTAGGTCGTGCACAAACGCGAATTGTGTTCCCTTAAAAATTCTTATCGTGTGTGGGCCTTCGAAGAAAGGCATATACTATTGTTGACTTTTTCTTACAAAATATACCCTATAACCGGGCCAGATAACATAACTATGAAATAAAATATAAAAAAAACATGTAGATCGCATAAGTGTCTGCAAAAAATATAAACGGACAGCCGGACAGAGATACGTAGTTTTTATAATATGTATAGAAGAAGAATTTCTATTTATAGAATTTATATCAAGAATTTTCATTACTATCGCTTAAACAGCGATTAAAAATAAAGGTGTGTGTGCGATTCACACACGATAGAAGAGAAACTTCATTTTAAAAGACATTTTCTATTTTATTTATACAGTGCGCAATATACATACACACCGACATTTATTTTACTCTCTCGCTCTGGCTCACACAAAGAGGAGAGACCGATAATGTGCGTTAAACGTTTAACATTTAACGTTTAACGATTGAAAGTCGCATAAAAGTTTCACTTCAAAAAAAAACTTTATTCAATTTAGGCGCTACAAAGGCACTAACGAATGTCAAATCACTACTACCGGTTCGGAAAACATCCAGATCATAGAGAAAAACCGGCATAAAACTTGATCGTGTTTATAAATATTTCTTTTTGTATTTTTATAAACTATTTAAGTCTTGTTTACAGGTTAAATGAATATACAGAGAGGGAGTCACTTCCAGACATTCACATAATGATTCACCCTATAACTACAATACCTTTTCGACAACAAAACTTGCTTTACATCTTTCTTGAACTTATTGTCCGACAAACACACACAACACAATTATCTAAAAAACTTTTGTATGTCTCACTAAGTCCAAAAGATTGGATTACTATTTTATATTTACGTCTAGTACCTATTGAGATTGTGCTCGTCATTTACATAATATTACTAATTAGGTTTCCATTAAATGAAAACTATTATAGATACATATTTACATACAATGATATATGGTTGTACAAGCCACGCCGTGTGGCAGTACAAAACCACATCAAAACCAAATGAAACAATTTATTATTTGTAGATGCTGGAGCCAACATTTTACGCTCAACCAAAACTACCCGCCATCTCTGTTATTAATGTTAACTCACTCTATGGTTTCATTCATATATTAAATTTATTTTATAAGAAATAAATATCCGAGGTCTACTCGTAGTTTTCATTATAATTATTTACTTAAACGCAAAATATATTTAAAAAAAAAACAAGTTAAAATTAATTAAATACATATTTCGAAAAAGTTGTAAAGCGAAGGGAAAAACGATGAAATAAATATAAAATCACACAGATTTCTATGAAACCTATAAATAATAACCATCTTTGTTTCCGTTATCACAATTACTATAGGACATATTTGCATAAATCGGGGAAAACTAAACCATGTCGTATGGAATTCTCCAATTTTATAAAATATTTATCATAATAAAAACACTTCGGAAGAGCCCAAAGTATTTTCTTTCTCCTCTTCTTTTCGTACTCTTTGAAAAACTCCACCGTTGGGTTCACCTACAACCTAAGTATGTATTGAAAACTTTTTTAATAATATCCGCCAATAATCTTCGTTTTTTTTATTAGCTTGGCATATTGACGGTACTGTCCCTTATGGTAAGCACAGTACAATACAAACACAAAGGTGAAAGGCTAGTAATGTCGCTTTCTCTTGCGGCTAATCAGTGATCCATCTGAGTACCTCTCAGCGGGGGTAATGCTGGACGGCAGAAATTAGCTTGCATGGCTTTGGCCAGACTCCAGTAGACTCGAATGTTAGTTAAGAGTTCATGACCAATTCGAATATGATCTTTTTACAAACAAAGCTAGATCAATATATTATGCCACTACAATTTACATTTAAACAGAGTTTTTTTTGACTAAACAGAGACGTTTTGACTACTTTCGAAAAAGTTCTACATAATAATTATATAGTTTAAAATACGCAGTATTTAATAGGTATTTATTAAGTAGCTATGTGTGTCTCGCTTGTCAATACTGAAAAAAAAAGATATTTTTGACGTAGGATTTTGTCTTTTTATTCTATGAGAAATAACTAATTCGTGAAATAAAGCCTTAATTTGACTTATTGGCAAATCAGCATTTTTGCGCCAAGCATCGTGCTTATTTTAAGAAGATAAGGCAGTTGCAGAATATTACTGTCTAACTGGAGTGCGACCATCACACGTAAAAAATAGTGAAAACCCCGCTTTGGAGTGTCTCGTCCCAATCACGTATCCCGTAAATAGATCCCATAGGATCTATTGTACAATGTAGTTGATTTGTTGTATTTGTAGAGCGGCGTTAACTATCAACGGATTGTCATATTATAGATATAGCAATTATTATTGGATTGTTATGTAGTAATCAAAATCACAATATTTAAGTCAGTAATTTTCTATAGCGATCTAGAAATAAAGTATGTTTACATTCTCGAAGGTTTCCTTAGAAAAAAGAATCGATATAATAAAACGTATATACCGATGTCACAATTTAACCAAGTTTTTTTTTTTTTTTTTCGAACTGACTATACTGTTAGCCTAGGTGCCCTGGAGACTTTAAGGCTTTTACAGCTTTATCGGGCTTGGGGGCGAGCGCTTAAGGCACTCAACTAACTAGAACTGTTATTGATATAAGTAAGAGATTTAAGGGTTTATTTACCAATCAGTTTTCACCAATTTCGATTATTTACCTGAAAATAAGAAAACGGATATTATTTGACCAGCTTTATATATAAAAATACATATGTATTATAATATGTTTACAAATGTTAAATACATGCAATTAATTTAATATTTTAACAATTCACTGCGATTACACGAGAACTATGGATTCTTCTTCCTTATCTTTTATCCCACCTAAGAGGAGTGGCTTGGTGGTAGGGCACTTTCTAATGCTCGCTAGGCTAGTTACCACCCTCAAGTTGAAAATCTGCCACTAAGCACCAAGTGGTGTATTCCGGCAGCTGCACTTGAGAGCCAGTCTTCCACTAGGTTTATTATATCAAGAATATCAAGTAATCTGGCAAGCTGTAGACGAATGCGGGAAGTAGAACAACTATAGGGGGTTACTCGGACGTGTTGGCTAGACGCGGTGCCGGCCGTGGAGAGTTCGACGACAAAATTTAACACGGGTGAAACCGCAGGGCACAGCTAGTATATAATATACATGAGAACTACAAATAATATTTTATGATATAGACTAACTGTGCCCCACGATTTCACCCACTTATAATTTAAAAGAAATGTCTGATTGATGATTTATTATAGTCCAGTATAGACAATATTTTTATCGGGCGTCACAACTCACACGGCTCGTTCACGCCACTACATCTATAGTCATAGAGACCCGAGCCGAATGATGAAATATTTTAATTTTACAATTCATCCCAAACTATGTGTTCAAATATCATGCTATAAAGGGTAAGGTTTATCTACATACAATTGTTTTGATGATGAAGTTAGCTTTCTTTTAACCTAAAATTAAAAGGAAAATTAAAATAATAATCGTAAAATCTGATTTTGATTTATGTTCTGCTACATTTTTAAAATAAAAATTATTAGACATGTGTCATGCAACCTATATTTGATGAATAAACTTTTTATACTTTATAGTACACTTATAGTACTTTTACACGTTATAGTAAATACTGATAACTTATTAGACATTTAAAAATATTTATGAATAAAAATTAATTTAAATGTGAACAAGCGATCCCTCAAAACCGAAGCTCATCTTTGTTGACCCTTCAGTAATCTTCACTAGTCAAACATGAATAATTAATACATTTAAAATGGAATTATTAAGACTTTAATATTTAATAAGCCCCTCCAACGCGCTTTTCCAAATAAAGGAGCTTTCTTTATTGGCAGCGCGCCTCGCAAATCCCCTTTCCTTTATAAATTAAGATGACAAGCGGCATCGTTCCCTTTTACTACATTATTTATAACTGGTGGATTTCATTACAATTAATAAATTAAATCGATCATTAGTACACTTTAAAATGATTAAAATATGTATTAATAATTTATTTCACCTTGAATTAACAAACTATAAACAAAAAGTGGCTGATGAGAACGTTGGCTACAGTTTTTTTTTAAATATAATAAATAAGTTGTAAGAAAGGCGTGTAAGGTGGTTCAAATAGCGTCTTAGAATTGAGACACCCAAGCCAATGGATATGGTGAAAAGCCCGTCATAGTGGTCCACTTATGCGCGTCGAGTTTCGAGATGGCGTTAGGGCTGGATATCCTTATCCTTCTATTTATGCAGGCCGGTATGACAGTGTCGACAGGTCGACAGACAGATCTCTCGATGGTTGCCACTGTTTTTGGGTCGTACTGTGCTTTATGAAGCAGTGATGGCTCAGTGGTAGCGTTTACGACTTCACGTCGATTGACGCGAATTCGAATCCCTGCAATGAGCCTGAGCTTTCGGTGAAGGACAACATCGTGAGGAAGCCCTAGCATGGTGGTAGAGCTTTTTCTAATGCCCGCCTGGCTAGCTACCACTCTCAAGTTGAAAGCTGTCGCCAAGCAACAATAGATGTGTTCCAGCAGCTACACTTGAGAGCCAGTCTTCCTTTAGATTTAGCGTGTTACCATCTTAGGCCACATCGTCACTTAACATCAGGTGAGATTGTGGCCACTACGCCAAACATATAACGATAAAAAAAACCTTCGTTCCGTTACTTAGTCGTGCTACTATTAGCAAAGTATTATGAAAATGTTACTCCTTCAAAATGTTAAATTCCACGTAAGAATCTGTGGAATGTTGGAGTACTTATCTCTTAATATACAGTTAATTACTTCAAAGAAATTAATTAAGTCGGGGTTTATTAACTGTTTTTATTAAGTCGAACTGAAACAAGGCGCAAAAGTGATAGAAATAAACTGACGATACGACAATATTGATATTGATGAAAGGTAGTAATATATTATGTTGAGCTTCAAATCCATATATAAGATCCTTGAAGTGACTGTGTTGGGATAAATATAAATATCAATGAAAATAACTATTACTGTAAGCCCGAGCGTCCGCTGAACCCTACTTAGAGACCTTATGGCAGTATCGCCTCTCCGCCAGATAGCATCGTGTTGACCCACCCTTTGAGTACACAATAAATTTATAAATTTTTATGTATCATTTTATACATTTTCCCTATATCAAAAATCTCGTAGTGCCTTAGGCATAGCAATTTGACGCTTGGAGTATAAGATTTTATTATTTCTTGGGATATTATTTAATAGGTAAAATTGTTAATAAAAATACCAATAATGTAGGAGTGTTCAGCTTACACTATGAAGTTTCAGTAATCTTTAAGCGTGTACTTTTATTAATAACTATTTTTACAAAGAAATTTGATGACAACATTATCCGTGCAACCTTAATTGATATTCACCATTACTTTCTTAACCGACGTGGATAATATTTATATGTAACATTTGAGTTTTTTTTTTCTGCCGTAGAGGCCGCCTTTTATGCTAAGAGCTTTTTGACACTTAGAGAAATAAAGCCTTATTTTATTGAGATGGGAAATATGTAATATACCAAAATATGTGTCTTTTGCGATAAAAATAAAAGGTTTCTGTATGTTGACATGTGAATATTTGTATATTAGTCACCGAGTTAATCTTTTTTAAGATATATATATCAGTAACAGTCAACATTTAACAACGATTATTTTGCAGTTATCGATTAATTATCAGCGTAGTTAAATTTTTAGGTGATCTCCAAGAACTTTTAAAGAAAATCTACATAAGATGTTCTGTGCTTGGACGGTGTCCGTTTAATTCTGTAAATCATTTATAAAACGGTTTGCATATACATACATTTATTTACCACTCGCAGGTTATCTATATTATCTAAAATACGCATAAGCATTTTTCTTATTTCTGCAGTGGTTTGCATACTCGGCATTATGACTCGTAATGACGCTAGGTTGCCTAATAAGTTAACACTGTTAATATGAATGAATCACAACGAAAGCCCTTGTCATCGAGGCTGGTTTCGTGAAACCGTCACATACCTTTGTCTGTCTCTCAAAATATGTAATAACGGTTTGCTCAGGAACTCGATAAATTCCAGAGCGCAGGTTTATGCGACAATAATTTTCGGATATTGTCGAACGGTTAATTTATTGAAGGTATTACGGAAGTTGTTAATGCTTGCAGAATGCTTAATGTATTCACAAGTACCATACATTTCAACCAACTAGGTGGAAAACTGTTTGGCATTGTGAGGATCTTGCAAGCATAGTAACCCCAATTCTTCCGTAATTAATTATCCAACGCTTCCTAACTCAATAAATATACTTTGTATAGGTTTATGTGACATTATTGATATCATAATGTAGGTTATTGGTTAACGGGATTGTTTCATATCTACATGGGATGCAAGTAACCTAGTTGAGTTCAATGCCAAGAAAACTCAATTGTGAGCGTTTTCTACCAAAGTTCTCCACTCTTCAGAACGTCTCGCTAGCAAAGCGTGACAGCTTCAATATCCTAGGTACGGATATTCGCAGCGCCCTTAACTCCAAGGATTAAATCGGGAGTGTCATATCCACCACATTTCGAAGACACGGAATCCTGAACAGGATTTGTCGGTTTATATACTTGTATAGAATACTTTTCGCACCTTTGGGATGTTTCCATAAAATACCTCCTAGAAACCCTGGAAAGATTGCAGAGAAGGGCTGTCCGCATTGTACATGATGCAGACGTTACTAAGTTCATCGAGCCGCTTCAGCTGCGCAGGGACATTACCTCGCTGAGCGTGTTCTACCGCCTGTGTCATGGCGAGTGTTCTGAAGAGCTGTTTAACCTAATTCCATCTTCTTCTTTCATAATACAACCACACATGCTGGGTACCGGAGCCACGGCTTTACGTTATCCTCCATCTCGGCACGAACAAAGAAATTTGCAACGTCTTATCTTTGCCTTACTGTGAAGCTGTGGAACTGCCAAAAACTCGATAGAAATAGTTACTTTCGCATTTGTAATATTGCACAGTGTGAATATACAAACCGTTTATCATCATGATGCCATAATTTAATGCTTAATTAATTACTGAACGAGTGTAATTATGTTCGCTAGAATTATTTTAATTGTCACTATTAGTTAACATTATTGAATTTGAATTATCATTTGATTACCTCTTACGCCTTTGGATTGAAAATATACAATTGCTATGCACAATAAAAGTGTCTTTGAAAACTATACACTGCTCGTCTAATTTTGTTACTAACTATAATATACATTTTCGTAATGAATGAATAATTTTATGGCTTAAATTCATATAAAACTTGCTTATTGGTTGTATTACAAATACATGAAAATTAAAGAAAAAAATCACGTTACAATAATTATGGTTACTTTCTAGGCATTATTTTTTAAACAAAATGAGTCGATACCTCCTGTGTATAGGTACTATCGTAACTTCATTTGTAAAAGTTTGAAGTATAGTCAAAATAAAGTTCGTATTAGTATAATATGTAGGCTTTTGATGATCATAAAGTCAAATAAAGACATAAAATTTACTTTAAATGGTCAAAAGGTAATTAAATATAATAAGAATCCTATTTATATAATCAAAACTAATATTATACATGCAAAAGTAACTCTGTCAGTCTGTTTGTTACGTTTACACTCCTAAACCGCTGAATCAATTATGATTAGTTTGTATAAAGATCAATGGGTTATCGTTGAAAAACATAAGTTACTTATTGTCGCGAAAATGAAACTTGAACGATGATGAAAGTTTGCGTGGACAATCGATAATTTGTCAAATTAGGAATATGAAAATTTATATTTATGTTTATGGTAAGTATAGAAGTGAAAGCTGGGTGTAGCAGAAAAAACAAGAAAGTAGAATAAATGCAGTAGAAATGAGAGCGCTAAGAAGTATGATAGGAGTGAAATTGAGTGACAGGATAGGAAATAGTGTAATAAGAGAACGTTGTGGTGTGAAAGAAGATGTAGTGACACGAATTGAGAAAGGGATGCTTAGATGGTTTGGGCATGTAGAGAGAACAAATGAAAGAAGATTGGCTAGACAGATTTATAAGATGAGTGTAATTGGGAACGTTGGAAGAGGAAGGCCTAGACGAACGTTCCATGATCAAATCGGGGACGTTTTGAAGAAAGGTCAGGTCAAGAGTACTCAAAACCGCCGAGCATGCATGAAAATATTGATGAATGTTGAGGAAGCGAAGTTGTATGCCAGGATCGTAACAAGTGGAAGGACGTGGTCTCTGCCTACCCCGTTGGGAAAAAGGCGTGATTTATGTATGTATGTAAGTATAAAGAGTGTTTCGCGTTATTGAAAAATCATCCCTCAAGGAGTTTACGGCAGAGGATAAAGCCATTAATTAACAGAAAAGGAAGAACGTCTGCCGGAAAGCTAGTAATATTGTAAATGTGAAAGTTTGTATGTTTGAGTGTTTGTTTCTCACACTGAAAAAAATGAATAGCTGAACTAGTTTGACTAATCAGAAAATAGCTTAAATTTACTTCTTAGTAACCAAACTTTTGTTAAAATAACTAAACTGGTTTTGCTGCACTTCCCAAACTAGTTAAGCTATTCGTACTTTTGTTACTATTAAATAAAAAATTGGCTATTGTTTAATGAAATGTGTTTGCTAAACTCGTTTATCTACTTTATACAAAACAAAGTTTAGTAAAAAAATACTATTTGATTACTGATAGGCAAACACTCTAGTAATTATTATACAAAATGTTTAGTTATATCTAAGCAAGTATTAAGTAAATAATAGACTAACAAATCCATTAAATGTTTATTAATTTATTTTCCTATTGTAGCAAAAATGAATTATCAATTAGAAGACAAACTTATACAGTTATATGTAACTAAGTTATCAAAAACATTCCTAGCTAAAATTTGGTTATCTATTTCAAATTGTTTAATAAATAGTAGATAAATTAACATATTGTTTCAACTAAACGAACTTGTTTCGACACGAATCTGCAATCCACCAGCGGTACGCGTTTCTGCGCTTATTAGTGTTGCCACCTTAGCGATTTATTCTCTAGATTCGGTGATTTTTGTCGCCCTTTTGCGAAATTTTTCTATAGTTAAGTGAATTATTTTGCTTTTCGTTTTTCAGCGCTATTTGATCGCAACCATAATAATTATGAAGTTTCTTTAAAATTCAATAAGTTAATTTTTTGTTATTTACTTTTACGTATTTTTGGGACCCTGTAACTTTAGGCGACACTTTTCTCCACCACTGCATTTCACTGATTTAATTACTAATTAACTTTACGCCATGTCTCTCACGGGAAAGGTAGAAAGAATAGAGCACCACTGCAATCTACTTTTGCATACCTCTTTAAAAGTAGTACATATTATGTTTTTATTGCCCGTTTTTTCTTTTTTCGGTGCGCTTACTTCAAGAGTTATTTGAAGACCCTAATAAAATTGTGCCAACTTTATGATAAGTTTTAAAAATATATGTTTCACCACTACAAAAAACAGGTTTTGAAAAATAATAGAAAGTTCAGTGATATGATTTTTACAAGATTTGTCTGAAACTGTCTTTATTATAAAAACAAGATATATTTTTTTATTTATGCGCGTTATTTCTAGTTCTGAACAGGATAATTTCAAGCTACAAACACGGTAGTTTTTAATTTTCATATGGAAACACTGGCACATAGTGTTAAAATTATATTATTCTTCTCCTTCTTTCCGTCGACGGCAGTTGCTGAATTACCTACACTGCTTTGATATTATGAAGAGTATTTTTTATGCGTTTTTCAAGTGCCTCCGTTTTAATATTCATGGTGTATGTTAAATTACTTTCAAAAACGAAACACCGACGACTTTTTTACATGGAGAAGTCAGTCGATCCCATGGCCGATGAGTTACGATCATGGGGTCTCGAAATCTACATCGATAATTTTGCAGGTGCGCAATATTAATTCTTATTTAGTTTTCAAGAAAATAGGAACCAACTGGCTGGTTGAATTAAGTTACGAGTTTTGGCGTGATTTTAGTCAGTTATGTAACTATTGGTTTTAGTATTTTTTCGTAATCATGCATAGTTTGACTCTATTTTGAGTAATATTAGTGGCATCTTGCTTAATATATCTTGGTTATCGAGTGAATGGGATGTGAAAGAATAACATGGAATATGAATTCTGAGATGTCTCAAAAACTCCCTGAACTGATAAGTTTTAACAAGGTCATCTTGCCAACTTTATATATCTGATAGGCTAGCGTTTGACCACTATCTCCTCTATTGGTAAGTGATAGTGTGATAAAGTTTCTTAATTATATAATATATTGTATAAATATAGTATTTAAATATACTTTTGCAATACGTAATTATTTTTTTTTGCAGTTTTTGAAGAAGCACTTCAGAGTTTTGTATCTTGAAAATGATGACAAACTAAGTAATAATTGGTATATAGGAAGACCCAAAATTATTGCAATGAAAAGAACTGGCAGAATTTTAAAAGAAATTACAGAATACATAACTGGTAAGTTCCTATTTGGGCTAATATACTAATGTATTTCACTATACATTTGTATTACAACCAATTATTAAAGTAATCTTTTTGTTGCAGAGGGTAACGAAGAGACTGCAGACTTTGTAAATTTTTGTTATTACATCAATAAAAACAAAATATAAATTGGTATTATCTTTTATTTATTGTACTGAAACAAGGTTTATTATTAAATATAATGTTTTGGTTATTAGTACCTTAACTGTGTATTTATTATTTACGGACATTGTTTTGCTACCTGTCGCTAGATGGTTAGCTGATTGTTTATTTCTTTTATTTAGATTAACTAATTAAAACGATTGCAATTGGTTAATATTGTTATATTAAAACAACAACAACAAATTAAATGTTGACTAGAGAACTTCCCCTAAGGATTTCTTCGCAGGCCTGATCTCCACTTTGGAAGTTTCTAGTAAGTTATTTTAATGTAATTTTAATTAATGGCAATCGTGATAATTAGTTTAAATAAAACAAATACAAATTCAGCTAACCAACTAGTGACAGGTAACAAAGCAATATCAGTAAGTAATAAATAAACAGTTAAGTAACTAAAACATTATATTTAAAAGTAAATAAACTTTGGTTGCAGTAGCCAAATTAATTAAATCTGGTAACAAAACATTTTATTTAAAAGTAGATAAACTTTGGTTGCAGTAGCCAAATTAATTAAATCTGGTAAACAAACATTTTATTTAAAAGTAGATAAACTTTTGGTTGCAGTAGCCAAATTTATTAAATCTGGTAACAAAACATTTTATTTAAAAGTAACTAAATAATTAAGTTAGCAGTAGCTTAATAAATCTGATCGGGTAACATAACAATTTTGTTATTAATAGATAAACAATTCATTAATAGTAACCAAAAAGTTAAGCTAATTTAAGCAAATTAAAAGCTGTGTTAAATAAACTAAATTTTGAAAACAGCTAAATATTGTAGTTACATTTAAACAAAGCAGTTTCATTAGTATTACAAACCTGTTAAGCTAATGGTACACAAACAGTTTTGTTAATACCACAAAACTAGTTCATTACCAGCCAACAAAATAAATTCATCAAAAAGTAACTAAAATTATTTTACAAAACTGAGTTTGGTTACTAGTAGGCCTCAGTTTAGTAGTCCCCCGAATTTTGTTACTAATAGTTAAAATTTGAGCTACCATTATCAAAACTTTTTTTTCAGTGCAATCACGCAAAACGGCTAACCGGATTTCGGTGAAATTTGACACACAGGTAATTTATAGCCTGGATTAAAGTACGAGATACTTTTTATTTTGGTAGATGACATGTATTAATTTCTCTCTGGACCTAATTCTGAAGTCGAAGTTACGAGCTAGTATTACTTTATAGATAGGGATACGAGCTAGTACAGATTATTCAACGTATTCAGAATATTCATTTGGCCATACCGTAACCTTTATCAAACGCAGTTACAAACTTTTTTTTTTAATCAAAGCTCGGCCAAGTGTCTGCAGTGTACTTGATGGTGAGCACAGTGCAATCCAATAACATCGGCGACTACCGTGGGATTTGCAATCCATCGTCAGTCGTCGCTGTCATGCCGGCGTGCTCAAATATCTCTTCACGTTATGTTTAAAGGACTCCATGTTGTAGGAAGGAGGTAACACATCTTGATCTGTCATGTGGTGAATGTGATTTGAATTAGTAAACTTCTATATTTTGTAATTTTAGCAGCATTTTACATGATGTGGTTTTTGTTATCGTGCACAAGTGAAGTGGATTATAAATAATATATAGGAATATTTACTTTACGTTACCACGAAAACTATTTGGGGACAGTTCTAGCAAAAAGCAAAATATTGTAGGTGACGATGGCAGAATAGTGGATAAACACGGTTAACATTAAATAAGATTTAAATGAAACTATGTCTGATTGATACATATTCACGATTAAATCTCTGAATCGATCGCAATGAAATATCGTACAGATATAGCCTGGAGAAAGAAACAGTACTAAACATGGAGAAGAAGTCCGTGGGAATAAGCTAGTTGCCGATTATGCATGAAATAGGTCTACTCGTAATATTACGAATGCTTCATTACCGCTTTTGCGTGATATTTAAAAGTTATTTGTAAAAAGTTATTAAAATAATTGCATTTAAGTAAAAATGAACGTATTATCCACAATTAAGAAGAATTTCACAACGGTTTGTAAAATCGCTTTCCAATAATAGCTGCGAACACTCTCGGCTCGTATATATACGAGCTATTGATTCTATACTGATATAATAGACTCCCTATTGTGCTTGCTGGGTTCTCAGTGTCTACTTATTTATTGTGGCACCGTGTACATACAGAATAAATGATGAAGGCTGCCTGCATTGTGCCGCTCACGTCGGAGGCAATCTGCACTAAACATTACCCGGACTTCAGGATAAGAACGTGGCGATCGACTTTGCATTACAATACATGCATGATTATCTATTTTGAGTTATTGTCGTTTTTTACAGCTTTCCACTATGCACGTTCCATCATATACTTCCATTATTATCCACAGAGGATTAAGTACTATACTAATTTCAAATTTTATTACATTTTACGTGAATGATAGTGATGTCTGGAAGTGACTTTCTCTCTGTACATCCCCTAAAATAATATAATTACTTGCTAACACACCCGTGCGAATATTTCGCAAATTATAGAAATAGAATGTAAACAAAGTACAGCTGTCATGCCATGTCAATTTCTGAAAAGACTTAATATGTATACTATACAAGAAAATGGATCTAATTTCGAACAACTTATCAATTAATTTATTGAAATGTTGTAAAAAAATAATAATTTTAATTAATATCTTCTGTTTATGTGTAGGTAATACTTGATTTGTTTAAAGTACAAGGACGCTTTGCTGGTAATACACTGATACACGACTGTTCCGTGATAGATTTTATTGCGACTGATTTCACTGCTTAACAAATTTAACTAATTCCGACATCTTCTTTCAGTAATAATCCGTCATGTTAGTTCGATATGTAAGAATCGTTAAATTTCATGATCTTCTCGAATTGTGAGATGCAATTTTTATTTCAGAGTTTTATCTTTATAATAGACTCTATCAATTGGCACAATAACATAGTGAATGTCCGTTTTTTGAATTTTTAGACGGTTAATTACCGGCAAAGGTAAGGTAAAAAGTCTGTGAATGCAATTAATCTTATTTAAAAAACAAAAAAAAAAAAAGTTTCCTTTACGTCAAATTTGTTAACTTCAATGTTTAATGTACTTTTCCTCCATGTCCCATTCGTTTTTTCCATCCTGTATATAAATATTATAATTGACTGTAAACATTATTTACATAGTAAAAAAATCCGATCGAGATTCTTACCGGCTCTTGTCACTGACTGGGATATTTTCCAAACCAGTAGTACTGTCTTAAAGTTAAGCAATCCGTTTTTAGGCCCTAAATTGAATAATTTGGTTTTGATTATATTTATGTTGAAAATGTCAGGCTACAATGCTTAAGTTAATTTGCACGATGAGTTAGTTTTCAATTCGTTAACGTCTTATATCACATCACATCCTCTATAAGAACTGCTTTTTATATTTTTAATAATAGTTTTAAAGTATTCTATTTAGCATGAAAATTAACATTTTATTAGTTATAAATCAATAGAATGTAAGAAACAACTAATCACGTACATTGTTTTTTTTTCAGTTAGCATTAGTAAAATGTAAAACTGAAAACTATTATATAGGTAATTTGAAGTTATGACTCTTCATTAATAGTGATTTCGACGATGATTTTCATCTGTGGTTAGATTTGAGTCACTTATATATTGTAAGAAAACGATCGCCAAAATGAAAGGTAGCATTAAAAACCATATTGATAACTAAATAAAACATGAATTCGTTTTGTGATATGTCTTTTACGTTTACCTAAATATTACATCGTTCGCCACGTAGAGCAATAGAAAAACCTTTTGACGAATAACTTCGAACAATAGGTTCCCGATTACAATAAATAAATAAATAAAAATAAAATAAAATAAAATAAATAAAACTACATACTAGTACATGGTACAAAAACCTTTTAAATATTTTACGACTATTACAGCAACTACGTTCATAAAAAAATATCGAAATTCTCACGAACTATTTATTATTCCGAAGGCTGTATAGCTCGTTTGTGTGTGTGTGTTTTTTTATAAGAGAAGACAAGACTCCTTGTGGACATTCTATGCTAAACAAAGCCATTCTCGACAAAATGATGGATGAAGCCTTTCGCTATTGTAATATATCGAACGACGAATTTTTGGTTAAAAATCTGGGGTACCTTACAAAACAAACGTGATTGTACTTCGATGATTGTGCATCCTTTTATTTTTATGATATAGCTAATAAAAACTGCAGTAAACGAATTACTAATAATTATATGACTTCATTTCTTCATAAAATGACGATATTCTTTTTCGCCCGAGATATTCATTTATAAGAAAGTACAAATTACATATCTACTGACACATATTTCGTTGATAAATGCCAGATATAATGAATACAATTGTATTAGTTTTAGAACTTTATTTTATTAAGTTTATTACGTTGTATGTCTAAATACTGCCAGATAACAAATATACATTATATGTACATACCTTAGTAAAATAACAGTATTAACAAAACTATACCATTGCAAAGACCAGTTCCAAAATGAACAAACTTTTATATTCATGGTAGGTTTTTAATAAAAATATTTACGTAGTGCGTCGAAAAAGAAAATAATATATCATTCTGTTTTCTCACGCTAATGTAACGATAAAAAAGATAAACAAAATAAATAAGTTTACTAAAATAAATGGTATTATCATTAACACAGATTATTATAATGAAAACAAAAACAATAGGTAAATATGTTGTGTAAAATAGTTAATAAATTTAGAAATAAAAATAATATTGTTTTGGGGAAGAAATATAATGACGATGAAATAAATAAATAAATTCATATCGTATACAAATTCAAGTCCCAACGAAAGGAAACAATTCCTGTTAAACCGTAAATAAGATTGTTAAACCGAGTAAGTAGGCGTCAAAATTGCTTTCGATTCGAACCGAATTGGACCGCCGAGCCTAGCGGCGACACATCAACCTCTCAGTCACGTCCCAGCAATCTGTAGCGACCGACGAGTCGTCGAGAGTTCCTTTATATGGGCCTCGAACCCATATTCGATCTATAATTTATAACTCACATATGCCTGATCGAATAAAACAGCGTTTCCAGTATAACTAATACATAATACGCTTTATTTTCTTAAGTGCTTTAACGACACCCATCTCCGATCAGGGACCTTGTGCCTTCTAAAATAAATAACTCTGTGCTCTTCCTGCTATAAAGAAACTCCCACAATATCCCCATGTTATATTATTTACAGTTTTAAGTTATAGTTAAATCTAAATTAATACTAGTTCCTTATGTAGACAAAGTTACCCTTCTATTTAACTTTATTCCAACTTAAACTAAGCCAAAGCTTCAATTCTCTTTTTATTTATTTTTTCTTGTATTAGCACAAAGTATCTTACAGTTTCAGCAAATGAAAGTGTAAGTATTATTACAATATTAACAACATACGCTTTATTGAAAAGTACCTACAAGTGCTGAGTTACAGAATTACGTGATTTAGTATTTAGTAATTATCTGAATTTAAAAATCACAGCTGGCAATCGCTATCCTCGTCTGACAAATGAACATCATTTCGCGCTAGCTCTCTTTCACTCTACCTTAAATATTTATCACTTTAACAGGTCAGAAACCCTTATTTGCGGCCGGATTTAATTAGGTAACCATACATAATAATAAATAGAAGAAAAAATAATTGTGCGTTATGAACGTATAAATGTATCGAAATCATACCTGTTTACCTCTTCGCAGCCAGGTGCACAACGGCAACCGCGATTTTTCAGTATTTTATATATATTGCCGTGATGTAGACGATATTTTATTTAAAAACAAAAGAACTAATTTTTTTCCCAAAAATTAATTAAAAATACTAGCGGCCACATTTTAATAGGCAACCTGTTACATATGTGTATAATCTCCTAATCATAAATATACATAAAAAAATGTTTTTAGCAAAAATTCGATGAGCGCACTAAGTCTGCAGCCGGATCTATATATAAGCAATTAATGAAGCAAAACTTTTTTTTGTCTGATGATTTTTCCTTCTCAGAAGCTACGAATACACAACGACTAACTCATATGACTCGACAGAGAATCATTGATATAAGTAGGGAGGATTTTAAAAATAAATTTTGTTTAACGTTAAAATTATAAAAGTAATTAAAGGTATAATCAGTTTAAACTGCCAGACTAGCCAGAATCAATACATTTAACCCTATGTCATTCGCTCTTATTTCTCTACTTACTACAGGTTCGATTACATGTAAGGACGTTCTTGACACATCCACTCGAGCGAAATATTATAGGAATGTAACGTATATTTAACATACTGTATACAATGCTTTGTAAGGGTAGCTATTTCTCTACTTACTACAGGTTCGATTACATGTAAGGACGTTCTTGACACATCCACTCGAGCGAAATATTATAGGAATGTAACGTATATTTTACATACTGTATACAATGCTTTGTAAGGGTAGCTGTAATGAAAGAACTTTAGCAATCACCCCGGAGAGTTTAATGATCAAGGTTCAACGCATAAAACTTGGACCTTTTAATTCGGACTCTGTTGGGTCCAACGTTTAGAAAGTTCCTTGTAAGTTGAAATTCAAGTATGTACCTAGTTACCCGTATAATGCGTCGTCGTGTCTCTCTTGTTTGTACTTGGGAGTTGTTTTTAGCGTTATTTTATACATCAGATTATATTTCGTGGTAGTGGTGCGCCCGCGGCTCCGAACGCGTTTATTACGCGGTAATTACTTTAGTCCCGTAATTTTATTTTTACTCTTATTATTAACAACTAGCTGTGCCCGCGGCTCCGCTCGCGTGGACTACTAAAAAGCTTTTTATTTTTTGTGCGGAACCCTAATTATTTTTCTAAAACAAAAGTAGCCTAACTTATTCCTTATAATATCAGCTATCTGCCAGTGAAAATCCCGTTAAAATCGGTCTAACCGTTTCGGAGATTACCGGAACAGACAGATAGACAGACAAAAATTTTAATTTTGTTAAAGGTATCGTGTATACTTTCATATGCATTTAGTAAAAGTCAGTTGTTTTGACATTACAAACAGACACTCCAATTGTCTTATATGTATATAGATATTTCGTTGAGGCATATTTTGCCTTGTATAAAATTATTGATAAAAAAATTCTTTGTACTTATAAACTGGTATGGTGATGGGTGAATTTCATTTCAAGCTTCATTATGAGGAAAAAATTATTAATAATAATTATAATTGGTATACTATTTAAATAAATTTCTACTTTTGTTTAGTAGTGTTTAATTTATAACATATATTACAAATTATAGAGATAACTACTGGTTAATTTTAAAATACAAATGAATATAATATAATGGAAGCTATCTTATATATGGGTCGTATATATGTTTTATATGTACCATTTATACTTCTATTACATTATATTTAGTAAAAAAAACTGTTATGCTGACATTACAAACAGACTCTTAATGTTTTTATAGATTAATATAGCCTAATCAATAGAGGAATGAAATTTACTTTATCGTGTATAAAATTTCATAAAAATGGTTTGAGAAGTACTACTATCAATCTATTAATTTTGGAATAACATATACTTCCCGTATATATTCGTAAAAATTAATCAAAATCGGTTAAGAATTAAAAAAAATATACATTTTATAGAAGTAACATTGAAAATTTTTATAGCCTACCAATTGACTATAATGACCTAAGAAGGTTCACAGGAACCTTTATTTACACAGGTACATAATATAATAAAAATGGGTCAAGCCATTTTTGAGTTAAATACGGGCATACAAACAGGCAGACAATTTTCTTTTAATGGCATGCTCGCGTCCAATGTTCTTTATAACAGATATGTATCGGAAAATTTGGAAAAAAAATATATGTTCCTACAGAAGTACCGAATTAATGGTATAGATGGTACACACTTTAAATTTATAATACAGTTACATGCTTCTGAGAAACATAAACTTTTCTTCTTTTTACCAGGAAAAAATTTCTAACAAGGTAATCGAAATTTGCGTCTTTTGAATATACGAGTAAGTAATATAGACAAAATAAAAAAAACATTACACATTATTACAAATTCAACATATAGTACAAGCTTTAAGTTATGTAAACAAATTTTGACTATCCGTGTAAGTTAGGTTAGCTAAGTAGTACACAGTTTACAGCAGATAATCCGTTGTGGAAACTGACCCGTGATATGTTGCCTATAAATGCGACAACGTGTGGTAAGCTATGTTGATAAAAACATTAAAGCGGCCACAAAAAATACAACTTGATTTAATATAATTGACATTCGTTACGCTTTGGTAATTGGCTGAATTACTAACGTATCTTGTTTCGCAGTGTCTAATCTATCTTAGTAACCCCGTATCTTGTTAATATGAATAAAAGATTTCTTTCTCTCTATCTATGTAAATAAAACCTCGAAATAGAATTATCGACAAATATCTTATAAATGTTCCGCAGATACTTTGAACTTCATGTTATTCTATAAAACTATGCCAAATATCACAACAACATGTACACGGTTGTTTGTCCGAAGATGATTTATTATCAAGTTACGACCGGATAACATTTGGGTCAGTTGGCAACGATATTGTTTCGACCCATATTCGTAAATCAAGGTCAATATTAGAATGTTATGTGATATGAAAATATACGGTTGTCATCTGCAGTGATTTATTATAATTGTTTATAATTATTATAATCCTTCGGTTACTCGTCAAATAGCGGTAGTTCGCATTTTTTAAGGTTCCGAAGTCAACAAATAATTTCGCCATGTCCGTCTGTCTGTCCGCGGCTTAACTCAGAGATTCTTAAGTACTAGACAGATTTAATTTAGTATGGGTATACATATTAATCACGCCGAGAAAGAGGTACAATAAAATTTGGAAAAAAAAAAGTGATGGGAGGTCCCTACACGTAAAATGGGGATGATTTTTCTTCTCTCGTCTATTCCATAGTGTAGTCGTCGTTAAATAATGCGGGTATGTGAAAATCATTTTTCGAGTCAGGAATCCGTTTACGAAATATTAAACTTTAAAGTGCTAATTTTTATTAGAGTCAAGTGTCTCCTCCCCCCTGCGCCATTTATATGTTTTTTGTGGATATGTGAAAAATTCACGGCAGTAGAATATATAATGAAGTTGAAAGGAAAACTATCACAGCTAAGTAGGCTTTAAAAGTTAACAAGTAAAAGTCGACCAACTTATAAAAAGTAGGTACTCGGAGAAGTAATTTCTCAGAAATTCCGTTGAAACATACTTAAAACCCCCATCAATGTTTGCATATTGTGACGTGCAATTACGGAAACCTACAACCCGCCACGACCGCCCTCCTCTGCGGCAACTCAAGCGTAGGTCCGATCCATCGGTATGGAGCCCTTGAGCCAAGCAGCCTCTCGCGCGATACAGTGACTCTACATTCACTAGCTTTCACAGCCACACATGACACTGCATTGTACACACATGCATAACACACAGGTACATAGGTTCTGTAAGGGACCTTTTTTTTCTTTTTTTGCCTAGTTAGTTTAGACAAAAATGTTCAGAACACTAAATACACATACATATGTCCCTTCCCTCCTCCCAGGGGGAAGAAACATGTATATATGTATAGTTAGTTTATATGAAATTATAGATAATTAGTCAGATCGCGACTTATTTGCATACGCGCAAAAGGCCGAGCCGAAGTTCGGCCACTTTGGCACCCTCGGATGTTGTTGCAAAGCTTTCGCGGCTGAGTGCCTTAAGCGCTCGCCCCCAAGCCCGGTAAAGCTGTAAAAGCCGTAAAGGCTCCGTAAGGCTAACAGTATAGTCAGTTAGTTATAATCAGTTATAGGTAAAAAAAAAGGAAACCTAAACAGCGCGTGGCCCGACACGCACTTTTTTTTAATGTTGTAAGTTCACTCATTCTTTGTCGGAATTAAACTTTTTAGTCAAATCATCGTAATATATTTTGATCAAGTTGCGTGTGTAGTACATAATTATATTTACAATTTTATTTTTCATCAATTCAAACGTTCGTACTAAGAATAAATAGTATTATGTCGTTATCACTACATAATTACAATAATAATCACATACCCAATACAAATATCTCTGATCAGTCATTCTTCTCTACAATTACCTATGTCTAACTAACAACCACTCGCAGTTTCGTTCGCATTAACTACAATATAATATGTAATAAGAAAAAAATACTATCTTTAACTCTTTTTTATTTTTTCTACTTTTTAGAATCAGATCATTAGTTCCAAAGATTACCTCTGACAAACATATTTACCTCTTTATACTAATAGTATAGATTATGAAGGGTAAATCTCATTTGTAAAAATCGTGTCTAAAATGTAAGAATACAACCCTCAGCAATGGTCAACAGACTGTCCACATAAATCTCAAACAGTATCCGCGCTAAATGTTGAGGTCGAGAGATTCAGTTACAATAAAACATCCAGACAATTTGTTCCGTCAGTTGTGGCGAGTGTGTGTGAAGCTCTGCTGATAATATATGTCGGCAAAGGACAGTACAATCAACATCGTGTTTCCTTAAGAAGGAAAGATACAAAGCTTAACAAAGAACATGATTTTTCAATTCTAATTGATTTTCGCATGTGTAACGAAATAAACAGAGTTCTTACGTACCCTTTTTTATTTAATACTGCCTTTAATGCATGCCTTTTGCGTGTATTTCCGCGTAATAAGCACCACGAGTACCTACTTTATACTCTGTAAATATAAGGAAAGAAGACAAATAAGTTAATAATTCTCGTTATTTGTTTAGGGGTTTTTCTCAATGATCATACCAGCTCCATCTTAACATAATCATACTAAAATTTAAAACCTTTTGTACATCCTCTTTTCTAAACTATTTTCACATATTATTTTAGGAGCTTCATTGGAAGTTGCCCAAAAATTCTAAGGAACATTCCCATATCTAGTTTATTTAAATTAAATTTCTTAATCGAGTTTATCCTTGAGACATTCTACTAGAAGATGATGGACATCATCTATAACTCCGCATGTTGTACAAAGCGGGGAAGGGCGCTTCTACAAGAGATAACCAAACTGTTCTAATGGAATATTTTCAGAACGTAACCTATATAATAACAATACGTGTGACCTGTTTAATATAATACCACTATTTGCAGTGACATTATCACAAACATGTATGAATCCAATTGATTTTGTACATTTACATATTGGTTGTGATTAACATTATCACTTCTATTTTATGAGGAACTAGTTTCAGCTATATTCTACATTTGCAATACATTGAATACTATTTAAAATCAGAGTTGAAAGCAATACGGCAAAGTTACTTTGGAACTAGAGAATTGAAAGAAAAGCTGATATTTTATTTTAACTCTCGCTTACTTCAATATTGTACCAGAAAACCCAGTTCTTCTAGGGAATCTTAGTTTGTAAAATTAACTTTACTTGTAATTTCACAATAATGTGTCAGGGGACCGTTTATGGTATTTATCATAGGAAAACTTTAAGCTGGCTCAAGATCCATTATAACTTTCTTAAAACATTTCAAAATACTCCGACAGCTTTGTTTAGATTCCACAGATAAGTAACGCCGTTTCCCCTTTTGATTGATGTCCTTTAAATACTTTTATACGATGAATTAATTTTGAATAATGCCTCCTAACTGGGGTCTTAATACAAGTATAAATGCTTTGTTTATGTTTTAATATAATAAAGCATTATATTTTCTAATTTTATTTAACAAACACACTAAGGCAGTAACGTAAGCCTAGTTTGGGGGATTTATTATTACTGATACGTTTTATTTGTGTTAGGCACAGATAGAATAAAAATCTGGTCTAATAATTGTTATACACAGTTAGTATATAGAGAAATTTTAAACAACATTTTTTGTAATTTGAATTCAGAGAGTAGTCAACATGAATTTAGTTTTAAAAAGCGTCTAATAAAACTATGATTGAGTTCCAGTCTAAAGTGTGTGGCATCACTGCGAGAGCAGCTGCTTGTACTCTAGAAAACATTATGTAAATATTAAATTTTGTGTAAATTTCAAGGGCGTCAAAACAAATGCGTGTAGTACACGCAATACCTACACTATTATCAACACGCCCATTTGCTAAGAAACCCTCGATATAATTTTGTAGAGAAAGGCATATAAGCAATAATATCAATTTTATTGAAGTGGTTATATCTTTTTATTTTTCCTCTATTAAACAGCTCATTTATCTAGCCGAAACAGTGGATTCCCGCTAGAATCCTAATATGACATAACTAATAGCTTTACTAGAAGATTTATCGCTCGGACAAACGAGACCTTTTTGTCTGACAACCGCTGTTTCCCAAATCATGTCTGTTATTAAAGTATTTTGTTACTTACTACACGAATATATAAATTCAAATTAATTATTTGACCAAGTTGAAGTATTCTTACATGTTACATGAAGTATGGAATTAAGTGGTAAAGTGGTAGAAATGTTTGACCTAAATAAAATTACTCACTATAAATGAGCTAATGAAAAAAAAACCTTATTTCTAAACGGTTTTCTATTTCTATTATTCTCGCCTACGCGATTGTCTTTGAAAATACTGAATATTTGGACACAATTTTATTAAATGCAATTGAATATGTATTAAACACGATATACGTATATGGGTAACTGAAAAGAAATAAAAAAACGCGTTAGGAGAACATTGTATATTTGTTTATGTTTATTGTATTTTATGTTTCTAACTGAGTTTTTCTTTGCAATATAATATCAACATGGTCTTCAAAATAATATTAATATAATTTTATCATATATATTGAAGATGAACTGAATGAAAATATAGAACTATATATTTATTGCACTGGGTCTGATAGTAAGCACAGTACAATCGGCGGTCGTAGCAGTCATGCAGGATTTAAGTCTATCCGCAGCTGGAAACGCGGCAAACGAAAAGAGAGCCAATGTCACGGGTTTATGGCGATAAACCCACCACCATGTTCTTTGTGATTGCGATCCAGTTCGGTAAGACAAAGAAGACAGGGTATAATCAGCGTGCCATTATATTGATCGATGAAGACTCTTTTTAATTAGATAGTCAATTCGCTGAGAAAAAGGAACACAAGGAAATAAAAAGTAATTATCTTTATCGTTCGTCATGGCATGTAAAAAAAGTTAAAATAAATATGCCCCGGGGTGAAAGAAAAAACTTCTAAAAGATCTCGCAATAGGATTTAGTATTTTGAAGCGACTTCCACTATACATTACTTGAAGAGTATATACTTAGCAGATCCGAACTATATTATGGTATTATATAGTACGACTAGCAACCCTACATCGACCTTATCGCTACTATCCATCAAGTGTGAGTATAAATCTGCACATCATAAAATGCTCATATGTGAGTACGATCATACCATGTTATGGCATGCAAACAATAAGAAAGGAATTCTCTTGCAAATTCTTTCACTCTTTTTAAATGAAACAAAGCTTTCATGCATTAAGTATCATGTTAGTTCAAAATTTAATGGCTTAATTTTTTAATTAAAGATTTTTTTACTGGCAACCCTTTTTTATAAATCAAATATGTTAGCAGAAGTCATAAATGCTAGTAAAGAGGATCGATTGAAATACCTGTAAATGAATCACTACGTCGAAGTTAATTTATGCATTAAAACGAGGATACACGAACAAATATAGAACGATATTTTTATTATAATTAAAAGGTTTTTTACGTTTAATAATAAAAAACTATTTTTATGTTACCAATATCAATCTTTACACGCTATACTTCAATTCCCAGAGTTATAAATGTAAAACATACTTAACTCCGACGGTAGAAAATAAAGCAATAAAATTGTTTAAAAAAATAAAAAAAACTTTATATCTGCATACTATCATTTATATATTTCATTCCAGTCGAATAAACACCGTTTCCAAGAGACAGTACATTTATCCCTTTCTCGATCTTGAAATGCCCAATCGGACGATTACCTAGGTAAATGTCATCGTTTTTACACCTCCGTAAATCATCTCACTGAAGTGTCCATTTATATAGCTCTACCTCGATATTCGACGTGTATGTATTGTACCACCTGTCACCGAGACCTTTCGCGTACGGACAATAATTTAAGATCGGCCCATTCAATCGTCCCCGGCATTGTCCTGCTATGTTTAACGTTTAACGTTTGACATGTACCTACTCGCGGGACGTATATTTTGGGGACAATGCCTTTAAACTTGACAGCTAGCGGTGGAATTATTAAGGTTGGGAATAGATAGATATTTCTGAGGGTTAATAATAATATAACATTATAAATATCTTCTTGAATAATGCAAGTAAAGGTATTCTTGAGTAATGTAAGTAAGGAATTCATTCACCATTATCGTTACTGTCTATTTCGTATGTTACTTTATCTTACAAAATATATTCTATTAATTTATTCTATTATTTATTAGCTATGAATTAAAAAAAAGTAAATCGGATAAGTGGTTTTCCCGTGAAAAGAACATAACCGAACCAGAGAGGTGTTGAGTTTTATAATATGTATGTATGTATGCTTGCTGAACCGTGCGAATATTCATTTATATTATAGGATGTAAGCAATCTAATTACAGCTGTTATTATAGTTAAACAGATTGTTAATAGATAGCGGTTTGAATATATTTTAATAGCATCAATAGATGGCATTCCGAATCATTTTTAAAAAAAAAAAAAATAATTTTAGACATTATTCATATTTAGCGGGGATAGCGAAGATATTTTAGCGACAATATCGGGGAGAATAAGCTTTAAAATTGTTTGTGTCATTAATTTTGATAAGTAACGGAGACATAGCGTTGCAAAAAAAAAACATCTTTAAGAAATACAATATATTACAAATTGTATACAAATTATATCATAGTTGGTAGCATTTGTAAAGAGAAGTTTAAAAGTTACCCCTTATTTTAACATATTAAATATTAAAAAAGCATTGGTAAAAAAGTGACATTTATTCTTATCTAAAATCAATTATGCAGCGATGGAAGTTAAAAATCCATTAGTGTATGGACATTTTCGAGATACGTTTATTGAACTCCGAGACTAAAAGTTAGATAAATTATATCCAAACAAATTAAGGTCCGATTATTCAATCAACAGATACAATGTTAAATAAGTAACAAAGGAATAAAGTTACTTGGTTCTATATCAGTCTAATAAGTGGTTGTCTATTTTTCAATCGTCTTTTATTCCAAGTATAACTATCAGACCGATAACTCTGACTGGAGCGCTGCTAACTTCAACAAGGTGAAACAAATATATTGGATAAATAAATGTTAGAAGTAGGACAGGTTATTTCCTTATTTTGTCAGTTTGTCACAACACAAAGATCAAGAAATATATAACGTAAAAATGAATGTTTCTTTTGCAGCGTCTGTCATTAAATCAAAATGATCTCTAGAATAACCGTTATATGGCCGTCGAAGTGACAGACAAAGTTGTTCCTCCGATAGTCGAATTATTAAAATTCTAATAAAGTCTACCTGACGATTGAAAAATTCAATTTTATGCTATTTTTCGAATACTCACTATCTATCCGTTTATCTAAGGATTGAAAAATCGGGCCATAAAAGCATTTATTTCATTAAAAAAAATTGAGCGGATTCACGTTTTAGGTAAAATTCACGTGCCTAATGAAATTTTAGTCGACGTAATGAGATATAAAATAAAACACTGGCGGCATTGCTTCGAATACCGTATAGTACACGGCACACGCTTTAATATCGTCGTCAACTTTTATTAAGGCAATAAATCGCTTCACCTTCTAATAGGTGAGGAGTCACTGTTTATAAGAAAATAATTTAAAACGAGATCGACCTTAGTATAACCTTTCTTGAACGAGATTTAATGGTAAATATTGGCAAGAGTTAGGACTAAAGTTCACTGCAGCGCTAAAACATAGATGTCGTCTAACCAAACTATTAAAACATGCAACGCTAGATCGCTTCATTGCGCTTGGGTATTATGTATTTATATTTACGTCTACTTTTTGGTATTTTATACATATACAATATATTATATAAATGCTGATATTAAATATACCTATCTACTACAGAATGTCCTTAAACAACGTATTCAGCATTTTTGTCATTAGACAATATAAACATGTTTTGTTTAGAGGTTACTCTTGAAAGAGCGACATATAATTGACCATGGTATATAGGGCCGGTACCGCCGCACTTCCCTACATTTTAAATCTGTAATATCTTCGGGAATATTCATTTAAATTACATGCTGTAAAGGGCTATATTGATCTATATTAAATGGACAATGTATTTAAGGTACTTCATTGGATAAGGATTAATGCTGTATTGCTTAAAATCACTTCGTAAATAAGCCATTAATTCCCGTAAAATGTAAAGGATAAAAAATGATTATTGTGGGTTATCCTTAAGAGATAGACATATACCATCGCGGACATTTTGTTGACCTTTTTAAGGTGTACAATACTGTAGTACATTATTTTGATTAATCTCGTGGGGTTCAGCCAGCGTGTGCAACGTAAGCGCAAAAAATGTGTTTATTTACCACATCACATTAGAAACCTCTAAATTTATCAGTGTTTCTTTACAATATTATGCATGTATTATACATATAAACCTTCCTCTAGAATCACTCTATCTATTGAAAAAAAAACGCTTCAAAATCCGTTGCGTAGTTTTAAAGATTTAAGCATTCATAGGGACGGACAGAGCGACGCGACTTTGTTTTATACTATGTAATGAAGTATATTACATTTAATTCTTGGTATTCACGACCAGGTTCACGATTTGATTCGAATTAACGTCCACACTGCATAAATGTCGAAGCCACACTAAAGTGTACGGATTGCGGTACAGTTGAGTCGAACAGAGTGAGTGTTCAGAACGCGGAATCTAGTACGTAGTAGGTACATATAGGTATATCGACACTAAATGCACATAGTACACTACGTGTATTTTAATTTGACAATTTAGTATCCTTCACCTTATGATATTTGTTTTGATATGTCATATTTTATGCAAAAACAAAAAACAATTATATCGAATACAATATATTTTAAGTTTATAATGATACCTATTGATACCTAGTAAAAATGTATTTTACAACAGTAAAAACCTATATTAAAAATAGTAACTACACAAGTATCGAGAACCTCTTATTGAAACGATTTTTCGATATAGAGGCAGTTATCGGTTATGGAAGCAATTTTCTTGAAAAATGTGCCACGTATTGATACAAGCACCAACAAATAAGTTCCTTTCAACGCCACTCCCGATATAAAGTCTCAAAGTTTACGTTAGTGTATTCTACTAGCTTGTTAGGATCGTGGCTAAGTTTGTATGAATAACGTGGATTTAAAAATAGTCGTTGGTAAATAGTTCGCGAATCCGTATTGTTTTTCCTGACAGAGTATCCCGGTTTCGATCCCGGACAACAGAATTTTCAGAGTGTTTGTGTCCATTCCTTAATTTGCCAATAATAACTTTTTAATACAATTGAATGTGACTATCTATTCATATAATTACTATAGATGCGCGAAATATCCACCGAAATTTCACAATGCGTTTTCATAATAACTGTTTTCAGTACATTCTATATGATATGGCATGCGAGCTTACCGTGTAATACCGGTTGGTTCCTACTCGACAAAAGAACTGTTACCGAAATTTCGATATTCTGTCCGGAATGATTTGTATATGTGACACCTTGTACATCAGTATTTATTTACTTTTATAATGATTAGGCGCGAGTCGTATCTTTCGGAACAGTTTAAAATAACAAGTATTTCGAAATTGTTATCTATAAACTGAAAAAGCTGTTGCTACATACCTGTTCACATACTGGTGTGTGCTACAAAAGTAAATTATTTCAGTTTGGAACATATTCTTCTCTATTAAAGAGTCGAGAGATATAAAGGACTTGGAACAAGCTCTTTACTCTTCTTAATTATAGTTGTAGAAAGAGATAGCGTCTTGTAACAGGCTGTATTTGGAAAAGTTATTTCTATGGAACAGGAACAGGTGAAACAGGTTTACTATTTGACCTTTTATAGCTCATTTTTAATACTGATTAGCATAAAATGAGTGACAATTACGAAAACTTTATTTACCAATCTCTTTGTCTGATTATCTCAATTGAATATACCTATAAAAATGTATATGTTGGGACACATATACAGTTTTCATCCGTGTTAAATTTATTCGACTATTCAATTTATGTTGTTATTCTCCCTTCCCGTACTTACCTACAGCATGACAGATTGCTCGATATTCATTGTTGCTGCTCTATACCTTAGAGTCGTAGCGTGAAGTTATATAGACTATAACATACCTCAATAAATACACTATAAAATGCAAATCAGACTGGTAGTTCCAGAGATTAACGCGTACAAACAAGGAAAAAATCTTGAGATTTATAATATTATGAATATGGATATTTCTTAGATACTAAACAATCTGAATACTAAATACCGGTGTAAAGGGCAATGTGAAACATTATTGACCGACCTTAACAGTGACATTTTCGCTTGGTACTCATGGGTCGAAACCCCATTTTCTATGTCACACGAGTATTTATAGCTTTAATAACACGTGAACTCGATTTTAAAAGGGAGACTGATAATAAAAGATCCTTCCATGTTTCAGTCTAAGACTTATTTAAAATTACATGTGTCTGCAACTTCGTTCACGTGAATATGATGTTCTAATTGGACTGCGTCTTTTACTGGAATTAAAAGGTATTTTTTACTTTTTAAATTGTAATTGTATCACTACTGCTGAGGGAATGCATAATAATAAGTAGGTAAGATAATACTCTGAAAAGTTTCATACCTTCAAATAAAAATCTCTTCAAAATTTGTCCAGCCGTTTCGGAAATTTGCCAAGAAAAAACCAACAGACACAAACGGGCAAACACTTCAATTTTATTTATATGTATAGATTTTATTGGTATTTAACTAGATAAAAAATATATAGAAAAACGTGTCTATCCTAACGTGACTTCGTAACCTAAATTAGTTTTAGTTTGGTTATATAAAGATAAAAAAAGTTTCGTTGTGCATAAAGCAGCCTAACTTTGATTTACATATCCCGAAAATATATATTTACACTCTTCATACATTTGTAGTTAAAAACTAAGAATTCTAATTTTATTCGAATTATTCATCTAACATTGAACAATATTATTATTCTTTTGCGTTGCTTTTATTAGTTTCAATGTAGGTGTTGGTCTTACTATTTTTAACATATAGATGTCAATTGGAGTAATTAAAATGGCAATCTGGTATCATTAAAGATCTTTAAGTTTCACTTTAAACTTTATTACTAAACAAATAGTTCGATTTTATCACTATGCGATGAAAAGAACTAAAACTAAAGCGAAAAAAATATTATGAAATTATACATTTAATCCATCGAAGTATGTACCATTACTATCTATACACTTTCGCAATTTTATATATAGTTCATTGATTCATTGCTGTAAAACTTGTGGAAGTGAGATTCAATATAATCTATGAAGGCGGTTTGGACAGCCTCATCGGAATTGATTGTCCAAATTCCGAAAAAAAGTGGTAATTTTACGGCATGTTCGTGATCAGTGCCCTTCATATACAATAGTATATCAATCGGAAAATTTGCTAAGAAATTACATGCAGAGACCACAGATTTATTAATATAGACAAATTTAACTACCTTTATGATTTCTAAATGAGGTACTATGTGTCCAGTTTCTCCTTACTTTGAGAAGTTTTTGCTTAACGCTCGCCGAAATTAACAAGAAATAAATTAGTTCTCTAAATTGTTGTTAGTAGTTGTCTAAATGCAGTGTCATGTGTGGCTGTGAAAGCTAGTGAATGTAGAGTCACTGTATCGCGCGAGCGGCTGCTTGGCTCAAGGGCTCCATACCGATGGATCGGACCTAGGCTTGAGTTGCCGCAGAGGAGGGCGGTCGTGGCGGGTGTGCGGGAGCGAAGTTAACCGTACGTCCGCTACGGAGAGAACGGTGGTTTCGCGGGCGTGGGCGCGAGCACGCATATGTTGCGGGAGCGGACGCGTAAAACTTGTTAGCTTTCTCGATGTCGTCGTTGGGATCGACAAGGAGATTTCGCGGATGGCGTTTATAACGTTTGGCAACGGGGATCGAGTTGTCTGGGACGTAGTTCACGGTGGATTTTACGAGCTGGTTGGGATGATTCGAAGCGCTATCGAAGTATCTCCTGGTGAGATATTTCACATACATAGGCTTCTATCGAGGGAAGCCTCATGTCCCTGTGGAGGTCCATGTTCCTAACGAAGGCTGGAGGGTCGAGCAGGCGACGGAGAAACCGATTTTGGACTCTTTGCATGCGGGCAAAGTTATGTTTGGACATATGTGCGAACGCGGCGCAGCTATAGGTCAAGATCGGACGGACGCACATCTTGTACAGTGTAAGCTTATGTCTTAAGGACATTTTGCTTACCGAACTGAGCGAGGGTCGCAAGCGGGAAAAGATCCAGACGGCCCTATTCCGGAGATTTGAGCAAGCCAACACGACAGAGACGACTAGCATTGGATTTTAGATCTTTCGGTGGCCGCCGTTGTTTTTCAATTGCACTCTGCTTTCACTCAGGTACTATACCGTCATTTTCTCGTACTACAATAAAAAAAAAACAAAACAAAACAGTCGCAAGAGCAACACGCAAACTTAAAAAAAGATATCTGCTATATTAAACGATGTAAAAAAATGGACAAACCTAAACACAAAATTCAAATGTGAAATCAATTTAGATTAGCAACATCTGAAAAGTTTTTTTATATAAAATTCCCAGAATTCACAAAACACAATGTTCTCGGTTGGGACGGATTTATGAACGGCCAAACTTCACGAGACACGGGGTACACCTAATCGAATTCTGTCAAGGCCTTCGTCCGACTAATGAAATCACGCCGGCTACTCTCCAATTGGAGCACGTCCAAAATTTTCTTTAACGAATTTAGCTACAATTAATCGTGGTTTTTGCTTTAATGTATATTAATTTGATTTCATTGCCTTTTCTTATTTACATAAAAATCACATTACAATTATTGACCTAGAGAACATGCTCTTAAGATTATCAATTATAATATTTTTGCAATAACGTAAAACAGTAAATTCGTTAAAAACTCGGAACTTGTGTAATAGGCAACAAGATGGACAGTGGACACTCGGGAACAGTGTACTGTCGTCAACTTATTAAAGGGGGGTCTTCACTACTCCACAGCTCAAGCGAGAATGTCTTCAAGCTTTTTTTGAAGTTTAAAACTATTTTAGCCGCGATGAGCACTTTTTGGTAGGGGAAAATCTTATGGGTTCGCGTCACCGACATGCTAATGTTAATTGTATATGAAAATTTCCTTAGCCACGTGAGCACTTTTTGGTAAGGGAAAATCTTATGGGTTCGCGTCACCGACATGCTAATGTTAATTGTATATCTATTAGTATATATATTTATAGCACATACTGCTCTGATATCAGACTGGCGCATGTGCAGTTGTGTACACGAATACATATATATACGTATACACGTATAACCTGACCGTGTGCTGTGCGCGTTAGATACTTTCTGGATAGGTGAAATCTTATGAGTTCGCGTCACCGACATGTGTAATAGCAGTATATCTGTAGCTATACAGGTGACGTATTGTGGAATATTAGTGCTGTATATATCTATTTACAAGTAAAATTGAATGGATTTAGTAAAAAGTTTAATGTGTATATACTGTACATTGTTCAAATAGTGTTTGAGTTTGATTATTATCTTATTTGTTTAGTTGTAAAATCACTGTGCAGTACAATAGTTAGTACTAAATAAATATACTAATGCTTTTAAGTTGAAAAATAAATAACAAAAAAAGCTTTTTTTATTATTTTAAAAATTCGTATGTATATTGTCGTTTGAAAATAATTCTATGTTATAAGTTTTCACTTCTATCGGCAGTCCCTATGACTGTCGCCTATGATCGCGCCCAGTACATAGTGATAGTAAACTCAATAGTAAGGATTTCCACAATCAGATCAATACGATTCTCCGACTTAATAGTATCTTATTTAATTTGACTCCCTGGTAAAGGGAGCCGAACGAAGTAGATTTAACGTACCAAGGCGGACCTTGACATTACAGATATAACAATGTTGAGATGAACATGTAAAAATACATTACTAGATCTGAAGAGAAAGTAAACGAAAGACTTAGTAATATTAATACAAATAGAAAATACACATATTCAGGTATACGAGAAATATATTTTGCTAATATAATGAGACAACTGTACAGATTATATAAAAGAATTCGAGAATGGTGGAGCTTAACATAATAAACAATGTTGCTCCATCATATTGCAATTTGGAGAGTATTCGTGATATTTTTTTTCTTTCGTCAAAGTTATTTTAACCGTAAACTCACCTGACGCTGACAGAAAAGTGTATAAGTAATTATTGTTGTGGTGGGATATATTGAAACATGCTATGGCATGTAAGTTAGTTTTGAATTTATGTTACGTATATAAAACTACTATCACTTAAGTATTACTATAATGAGTAGATAATTTAGGTAGTCAAACAAACAATGTAGTTACTTCTTCTACTACATTCTGATCATTAATTAAAGAATTTAAAACCTTAATATTTTTGTATAATAAACACAAAATTTTATTTCATCTTTACCAGGGATGCACAGACAAACTGAATAAAAGTTTTAAAATAATTTACTGACATTATATGTTTTTAATTGCATTGAGTTAATAAGTTTGTAGAGCACAGCACAAACCTATGGTCTCAACAATATATTTAGAATTATTGGTATTGCTTTTATTTTTCGTTGTTTCTTTTAATTCTTTGGCGGGCATCGACAGTGGGCCGCATGCATGTATAGATTCTATACAAATGAATAAAATTGAATGTTAAATTTGTAATGTCGTAATAACAGCTTTTACTAAGAAAGTATCATTTTTGTCTGACTGTCTGTTTGTTCCGGGTAATCTTCGAAATGATGGGACCGGTTTTGACGGGACTTCCACTGACAGATAGCCGATGTTATAAGGAGGAGCTTAGGCTACTTTTATTTTATAAAATGAATTTAGGGTTCCATGCAAAGAAAAACTAGCACGCTTCGCGCGTGTTCTCTATAGACGGCATTCTGTAGTCCCCACGAGCGCAGCCGCAGACACAGCTAGTCTATTATAAAATACAAATACGTCATTTAATGAAATCGAAAAATACTTACATATAGAGAAATATTAATTTAGTTTTGATGCAAAATAAGATGTACATAATATGATTCACCGAATTCCAAACTATGATATTTCTTGAAGAATAGACGCCATTTGCATAAAGAAGTAGTCACTCAAATTTCTAACTGTTCAACAAACGTAAACTACGAGCTCTTGACGCTACTACTTACGTCTTAAAGAATTAACAGCATTAAGAAAGTAAAAAAGAATTTATCAGTAATATGAATATACGATTGTAAATACAAAATATAAACATTAAAAAAGACTACGTGTTATTGTTACCTATGGTTAAAACAACTAAAACTAACAAAGAGAACAATATAATTTGAGTGGCTGAAGGCAGCCCGAGTGTACTACGTCATTTCGCTTTCATAGTATCACGTTCGCAAACCGAATGATATAAAAAGTGGCTTCCTTTGCGAAGCTACGTCGAGGACGCGTGTTAGGAATTTTGGTACTGTTTCATGATATTACTTCACGTATCAATTGCAGACTATTTATCTCAGAAGGCACTCACATGTAATAATGTAAGTTTTGTTTTTCGAAAAAATACACGTACCTATTATATAGTATATATTCCACCTAGAATATACTCATACTAAATTTTACTATATTTATGTACTTATATAATATTCTAGACTACAAACATCATGTGTCTTAAGACGATTTTGCTAATGTGAAAATAAAAGAGTGTCATTTCATACTGGTCTCACAATATAAGAGACGTTTGACTATGACGGATATGTTACAGACAAAGATTTCATTTAAACTAATAAGGTCAAGTCAATAAATCAACCGAAAAAAACACGTGCTATCATTATTAAATGCGCATACAAAATTTCGAGTCTGTGCTGCTGACCGTCGTTGATGAGTTCCCTCGTCGAAAGCCAACCCTAGGTGCAGCAGCCAGGCTATGGTACATTTAAAACAGACAGTCAAAATTAAATTTGTACATACAATTTCGTATTTAAGCTGTTACCCGTTACGGAGTTCTTTTGTATATATATAGAGCCAGTCCTGGTTGTTGAATCTGATACCGCTTACCATAAAAATCCATTGTCATAGGAAGTGAATCAATGTGTAAAAATTCAACTTATCCTAATAAGAGGAAGTGGGACAGGTGAAACTAAATAGTGTAATAAAAAATTTGACAAGTGCATGTCGAGCCACGCGCCGTTTAGGGTTCCGTAGCTGCCGGTCATAATATGCAGACTTAAAGAGGGGGCTTTAAGAAATTTGCAATGGAATTGGTACAAAATTATTACTCCAAGTACATTTTATAAGTTGATTGACTATTACTCGTTAAATTGTAAAGCCTACTTACTTCTGATAGTTTTCTTATTCAAAAACACACAAATATAGCTGGCAGGTAGGGGCAACACTTGACTCTTAGGGCCGATTTTTCAATCGTCAGATAATTTTATACGAGTCATAATTTTGACGTTTTGACAGATAATGTATGGAAAACCTGTCAAAATTTAAAACTTATTCCTCAAATAAAGTTATCTGTTCATTTAAAAATCGCCCCTAAGAAAATGAGTACTTTAAAGCTTATTATTTCGCAAACAGATGCCTGAATCGAAAAATAGTTTTCACACTCCCGCAATACTTTTTAACGACCTATCCAACGATATCCCATACTAATTGATAGACGAGAAAAAAAAATCATTCCCACTATACGTGGAGGGTAGATAGATACCATTTTTTTTTTCATGATTTTATTTTACCACTTTGTCGGCATGATTATATACCTATATTAAAGTACAGCTATTCTAAATAAAAATCTCTGAGTTAAGCCACGGATAGACAGATTCACTTAACGAAACTATAAGGGTTCCTTGTCGATTTCGGAACCCAAAGGAGAAATAATATAATATAGGTGGTTACTATTTAGTATTTTCATAGTAAATTTTTAAAATTAAATATTGATATTTTACATCAAAGTTACAAATGAAATTGTACTACAGTAAAGTTGATGACATTTCCAAATTCGTATTTTAATCTCATTAGGCATACAAAACTTTAATAAAACCAGCATAAGTTCGTGTCTCCACCACAGAATTTTAAGGATAATACATTATTAATGATATAGAATATTAGTTTTTGCCTTTTTCTAATACTATTTAATACTGCTTCAACAGATAATTATCTTTATTATAATATTTATATAATTACGTAAATATAAATTATATAAGCTTTAATTTAAATTGACACATTGCATTGCCTTTGCATGCCACAAATTGCATTTAAGACACACACTGAAAAAAAAGTTTTGTTAAGTATAGCTCAAATTTTACCTATTAGTTACAAAATTCGGGGGACTACTAAACTGAGGCCTACTAGTAACCAAACTCTTAACTAGTTTGGGAAGTGCAGCAAAACCAGTTTAGCTATTTTAACAAAAGTTTGGTTACTAAGAAGTAAATTTAAGCTATTTTCTGATTAGTCAAACAGTTCAGCTATTCATTTTTTTCAATGCACGTTTTGTTGCTGTCGTATATTATCCTTTTCTAAAATGAAGTTAACGATCTAAAACAGTACGATTTAAACCGTTTTCAAAACTCATAAATCACCTCGTATAATGTTTAAGTAATCCTCTAAACAAATGAGAATATTCATTTGTACTCAAAAACCAATCCTAACAGTCATGTATCTCGGGGAGCTTAATTGTATGTGTTTTAACAATTTCACAAAACAAAGTATATATTTACCATATAATATGACGAATAATGGGTGATGTGCAATTTACCTGACACAAACAAAAATACTTATTAAATAAAGACTTACAAATGACAAGCCAACTTTTAGAGATGTTAGTTTTAACACACGATTTTATGGTACAAGTTAATACTCAACTGTGATTAAGCAAAAAAGTAAAAAAAACGGTTTTACTAATTAGTAGTTAGTTAGTTATTAGTAGAGTAGTTGTTTACATCATAATAGAGATAGAAAGTAGCCACACGAGTTGTCGCTATTATTCTTAGGCGATCTCCGAGTGATATCATATAAAATAACACCCACGGCTACCTCAATCTTCTTTATCCATCGCAACAACGCTCTCCAGCGTAGTTTTATACTATCGACTATACTTTATGCTACCAGGTGTTCATTTCCAAATAACCTCATAAGCATGTGACCTCAATATATATGATATGGCCCAAGACACGTGATGACACGTTATACCTAGTGGGGAAACTAGCTCTCAAGTGCATCTGCCGGACCCACACTTAAAGGTGCTCGGCGACAGATTTTAACTTGTGGGTGTTAGCTAGTCAGGCAGGCGTAAGAAAATACCCTAACACCATGCTATATTTCATCACGATGTTTTCCTTCACCGAAAGCTCAGCCTCATTTCAGGGATTCGAACTCAGGTCGGTCAACGCGATCTCCGTACACGCTACCAGCGCACCATCATTGCTTGCATTGCATACATGACCAAAATATTAGAATTAGGAAGTAACTAAATATTCAAAATTACGCGACTCAAATATTAACAAGAAATAAGTTCTAAAGATTAAACTTAATGAATACTAAAAATGATAATATAGAGTCTGTTTAACACTATGGTAAGTTATGAAAATGTAAACTTTATGTTGCGTATGTTCTATGCTTTGCAACCCTGAAACAAGTAAATACATACTCATAGGTATTTTATAATACAGTGAATATACGCATTTAAAATATTTTCTGAATACATAATAATCTTGATCTTATGATAAAAATTAATAGTTAAATACTTATAAACTATATACAAAACTCACTTTTTTAATCTTAATTATTATTAGTAATTATATAAAGTCAGGGCTTGTCAACCTCCATATTCTATTTACATACATTTTTGGTTGAATATTCACGGGTTCTCAATTTCCAAACATGCCAATACCAGCAACGTTTAAAGTTATGCTGACACGTGTCACTGATTACCGCTTAAAAGGTTAGTACATAACATGGTTATTATAATTTTTACAAATCCCAAACCTGTAGAAACGTGTGATGTAACGATTGATGTATGACTAAAACCATGGAACATTAATTTTATAGCCTATTCATTAAGGAAAGTTAGACATTCACGCTATGAAGCAATTATGACGCAGTGGTAGTGTCTACAGACATCGCGCCAATTGACGTGAGTTCGAATACGTGCAATGAGTCTGCGATTTTGTGAAGGCAAACATCATGAAGAAACCTTAGCATGGTGGCAGGGCTTTTTCTAATGCCGCGCCTGGCGAGTTACCATCTAAAAGTTGAAAAACTTTCGCCAAGAACCAATAGGTGAGTTCCGGCAAATGCACTTGAGCCACATTGTCACTTAAAATCAGGTGAGATTGTGGACACAACTATAGACCTATAACGATTAAATTCTAAAATGAAAAAATATAAAATCTCAACAGCAGAGCAGTAACTATGAACATTAAGCAAACTGGCAAAGTTTAGTTTGCGTAGGTGCGTTGCCGTCGGCGCGGTGGAGAGTTGGTCACATAAATTTAACACGGATGAAACAATGGGGCACGACTAATTACTAGATAAAGCTTGAAAATTGTATGTGATAGCAATTTAGGTTAAGCTAATCAAGGTAAAAGTAGGAATTTCACACGAGTATATGCAAGAGAGAATAGTATCTTTATAAGTCGAATAGAACGAAACGCGCAAACGTTGTACAGAGATTGTACTGTTGAAGGTTTTACTTGTGGACAATGGTCAAGGCAACCTTATTTCGATTAAATAAAAATACAAAACCAGTTTGCACGAATCTACACTCGCAGGGTGCTCATTAATAAACTATGATTTTACAAAAACTTATTTGTTCATAATAAACGTAAGAAGTACAACCAATTTCATCCTGTATGATTTTTGATCTGAATTTGATCCAGATATTGAGCACATCTTCCATGTGATATAAGTACATTCAAATAATATTACAAAACAAAAGCTATATTGAGAGCTGATAATTGCATAAAGCCATATAAATGACTGAAATTCAAACCTAAATTTATCATCGAATTTGGCTTATTGTATCAATATTCTTCATTCATACCATAAAAACCAAATCACACAAAAAAGTTTAATGAGATATTATAATGAATCGTAATAGTGAAATTTTAGCATTATAGTATACCAGCGGTGCCCCGCGCCTTCACACATGTTTATTACGCAGTAATAAGTTTCCTCTCCTAATTTTATTTTTGCTCATATTATTGACAATACTTCCCTTGTACAAAATTTAATCAAAATCACTTTTAGAATTACCAAAAAGTTCTTAATGTACCTATCATTGACAATTGTTCAAGTCCATAAATGATGTAATATATTTATTTATTTATTATTAAATATTACAGTAGGTACAGCTATGATGAGGGTTCATAGGATCCGGTTAAAGATAATTTTGTGTCCCGGATTCCTGTGCCCTACTTCTGGTTATATATAAAAATCATATATTATTATCAAATAGGTATAAAATAGTTACATACAACAAAATGTAAAAGTAGAAGTGTTTGTGTGTCTATATGATTTCTATCTACATTTTTTTTATATCGGTTGAATTTTTTTAACCGTTTCTATAAGTATTATTTACTACTTTTATAGTCTCTCAGTTGCGGAATGACAGAAGCTTTCCATGTCCAAAATTTCATAAAAATCGGTCGAGCCGATTTTGAGTTTAATCCAGTCATACAAAAAAAGACAAGCAAACATTTTTAACGTCAAATTCGTGATCATTGCCCTTTATAACAGATGTCTATAAAAAATGTTTTAAGACAGAACTATACATATTTTATATAGAAATTTGCACGACTTGTATAAAGTATTTTAATAGCTGTCAGAAGCATACAAAACTTCCAAGATATTGCTTTAAATCGCTCCGACAACCCAGACACGCCTGCTTTCGATTCAGCTACATACATATTTGAAACGCGCGGATAACTCTTGACATTTTCGTTGAGAGTTTCAGCGAGAGCTGAATTCGCGATTTGATGCATTGTTACACACGTATTTTTGTATTCGATGCGTGAAATTGCATTACATCGGAGTTATTCAGATTTCATATCAGAGTCAAAAATTTCGGTTGTTGTTGTCTCTATTAAATTCGATATAAGTATAGCGGTTTTTATGTTCATTTCAGTTTATTTCTAAGAATTTCACAAAAGCAATTACCAGGAAAAAATACTACAAAATTGTATAGTAACAAACATTTACTACTTTTCTACTTTAGGGTTTTTTATACACAGTACACATAGTACACATGTGTGTAGCACACATAGTACAGTACACGTAGTAAATTTAATGCGGATCTAGTACGCATCTTACTTTTTAAATGATAAACGTGTCGGCCTGATTACACAGACTGTGGTCGCGAGCCGATTGATATGTTATGGTGTCTTCGTTAGCGAGGGCAAAGACCTACAAAAAAGTCAGTGATATCATATGTCTATCTTCTAAAGATCATCCACAATAAGCATATATAAAGTATTTCATAGAAAGAAAACAGATATTTGACTTAAGTTATATATATTGCACATAGGTGATATATTTTACAATTGACTAATCAGTTTTAAATTATTTTTATTAAACTAATGCCCGTGCGCAAGCGCAAAACAAGAGCAAGGAATGGTGGATGCGATGGTGGATGTGAAGGAAAGATGGAGGCGTAAGCGGACGATGCTGGATTATTGGACGTACCGGACTATTGAAGTGCCGGATTAATGAGACTCTACTGTATTTCTATCCTTTGGTAATAATAATCTATTAACTACCCGTTCGATATATATTAAAAAAAATATCGTCATTAATGAGACTGCAGATCATCCTAATAATGGTAACATTGAATCATCTACGTTGAATTCCATCACAAATTTTCATTTCCCATTAATCCAAAATTAGAATACGAATCGAAAGCGAAACTCGTGCATTCATTACTCTGCAGAGGAAGTAATAACAGAGCATCAGTACGAGCTCTCATCGAACTGTTTGTTCCGTTCGCAAAATCTATTTGCCTTGCCGCGTAAACAGAGCAAAATGTTCTTGAACGGGGGTGATTGACCGAACAGTTGAGAGATTCCTTCATCTATTTTCATTAAAATATCTGTGAACATTCGAGTCAACATTCTCAAATATTTGAAATGAGTCCGACGAATTTACGTTACGTTGTGATTACACAACATAAAATAACCCGCTCGTGTTTATGTTTTACTCGTATATAAGGAAATGTTACTAAGAACAAGAAAACATTTTAAAGTACTTTTGACTACCTCTTGAACCTTATAACGTAAAGACTCAGGGAAAGAGGGGAGAAAGTATAAATATGTCGCCATAATCCACCTTGCAAGCAGTGCTCGAGATTTTATCGGGTAAACAAAGGAATTACATAGCTATTAAGTTCTAACAGACACAATGACCGGAAAATATTTTTTTATCTTTATAGGTTTGGCGTAGTGGCCACAATCACACCTGATGTTAAGTGACGATGTGGCCCAAGATGATAACACGCTAAACCTAGTAGAAGACTGGCTCTCATGTGCAGCTAGCGGAACACACCTATTGGTGCTTGGCGGCAGATTTTCAACTTGAGGGAGGTAGCTAGCCAGGCGGGCATTAGAAAAAGCCCTAGCACTATGTTATGGTTTCCTTACGATATTTTCCTTCACCGAAAGCTCAGGCTCATTGCAGGGATTCGAACTCATGTCAATCGACGCGAAGTCGTACACGCTACCACTGAGCCATCATTGCTATGATATACAGAAAGTATTTTTCAAAATATAATAGGTACTAGCTGTGCCAAGCGGTCTAACTCGCGTATAATTGAAAAGAAATTTCTGATTGATGATTTATAATAGTTCAGTATAAACAATATTTTTATCGGGGATAGGGTTATGCTTCACAGCTCATAAGGCTCGTACGCGCCACTAAACCTAAAGTCATAGACCAGAGCCGAGTGTTGATTTATTTTAATTTTACATTATCTCCCAAACTATTCGTCCAAATAGCATCCTATAAAAGGCAAAGCTTATCTACATAAAGTTGTTTCAATGATGAAGTAACTTTTGTTCGTAAGGATTAATAAGCCATGCCTAATAATAATGCTCATAAATCACTTTTTAAATTTTAAATAAAACTTTAGTCAATAAACACCTTATTGTGGCTTATCTATACGAGATAGGCATATGGTGTTGTGGACTTTTCTTCAGATGTACTAAGGAGAAATATTTGTGTAGAGCATTGTATTTACATATCACTAACCATTACGCCAGCGCACGCGGGTAAAGCAGTAAGGGTGCGCTATTTATTCCGTATACTTAAAAAAAAACAATATTTAAGGCTGAGAGGTGTAACTTAATGCTATGTAGATAGCATATACTATTCCTCGTTAACCTGGCTATCACATACAAAGAGTTTAGAGCAGTTACAAGATTAGCGTGTTTAAGTAAACAAACATACAAAATAAACTCTTATTATATTAGGTTACATTATGGCATCTAATGAAATCACCTCATTCTTCAGAAATGTGTATATAATCATATATTATAATTAAAGGCCATGATAGCGGTAAAGATATTTTGACAGTCGCAACACTTTGAAGTCTGTACTTTGAAAGTCGTGAAAAAAGAAACACAAAGTGTAACATCTTCAGATTTGTATAAAGCGTTAGCTCTGACAACAAAGAAATATTTTATAGTCAAAGCGGCTTTTCAAGTGTAATGTCTGTTTGTATGAAGAGCGTTCTGCCCATTTTTTTTTTGTTGTAAGAACATCACGGCAAAATGTTGTTATACCAACACAAAAAAAGCACGCTAAAGGTTCGAATCGAAATCGAATTTATTTCTACTTACATACGAGACGCGAATATAAAACAAAACAGCGAGGGTATTAGAGAAAAGGGAGTGGAAAGTGAGATAAACTTGTTAATCGATGAAGAACGAGATGAAAGAAGAACCCTTATGGTACAATACAAATACAACGAATTCGTTGGGAATTTGTTACATAGAACCAGGTCAAGACTCTAATTGAACTGTTTCGTTTAACCAATTTAATAATGATAGTAGCCATAAAAATATACATGCGTATAACATTTTTTTCTATTTAATTATAAACTTAACCCTTCGGCTCTCAAGCTTACACAAAATGCGCGTAAAATTGGCATTAATGCCATACATGCCATACATAAAGTTTATGATATTAACGACGTGGATGAATTCGATATTTCGATGATCCTACAAAGAACACCCTCTTCCAGGTATGGCTGGTAGAATTATATGACGATGGTGGTACACAAGCATGCTGTTATAATGGTAAGCGGTTACCGTTAGAAGCATGACATGTGCATTGCCAACCTTATAAAAACCTGTTCGTTACATTCTTGAAGAACCCCCAAACTGTAATCGCCTGGGATAATCTCACTAGGAAACTTATTCCACATCCCCAGTGTCCGCGAGAGGAAACTCCTCTGAAACCGAACTGTCCCCGTTTATTAAATTCCAAGGTGTAAGGATGAACTCACTGGCGATAGCGAGCGGTGCGATATTGGAAACTAGCCGGAGGCCTTATATCCAACAATTCGTCAGAACACAACCGAAACGTTTGACGAGACGTCTAAAGGCGTTACTTCCTTTCGCCATTTCATAAAGACTACCTAGACCTAAATATCTAGTCCGGTGAAACTGTTAAGTCGGTACTACACAAAAATAAAAGTACGCATGTTTGAAAACTGGCACATATCAAAATACTTATATTATGAAATCGAAGACTTTCAATATTATGAAAATTGCTTCGTAATAATGCAATATAAAAGCATACAGTAAGTTCCATTTAATATTTCACTCACCTTCGGTTCGATAGCTTGGATTTAATTATTCACCAATTATAGTGAAGAGAACTAAGGTGTATTCAATTCCACAATAGATTTTATATTTCAATACGTCCCAATTTAATTCAGTGTGAAATAATGATGCGCCTTATTTCTACATAGTTTTAAGTCTAGCAACCATGACCTGTTTATTCAGTTGCAAATGGTTTATTTGAATTTGTAATCATTCTATTTATCGAAAAATATTAAGAATAAAATATATATGATATACTGCACGTCATGTTTTTATGGATGTACTTTGTTTAAAACTTCCCAAGCCGTGGGCTGTTCTAATGATCAAACTCGCGTACCTTCCGGAAAAGAACTTTGTCCAACTTGATCCAAATGACTTTCTAATTATGTTTAATAATTGTTAAAAACAAGTTATGATTATTCAAAAATGTAATTAAATCGTAAGCTTATAAATACTTTAATTTTTTTAAAGTGAAACTTCTTATGCGACTTCCAAGCGTTAAACGTTAAATGTTAAACGTTTAACGCACATTATCGGTATCTCCTCTTTGTGTGAGCCAGAGCGAGAAAGTAAATGTCGGTTTATATGTATATTGTACACTGTTTAAATAAAATAGAAAATTCCTTTTAAAATGAAGTTTCACTTCTATCGTGTGTGAATCGCACACACACCTTTTTGAAAGTGAAACTTCTTATGCGACTTCCAAGCGTTAAACGTTAAATGTTAAACGTTTAACGCACATTATCGGTCTCTCTTCTTTGTGTGAGCCAGAGCGAGAGAGTAAATGTCGGTGTGTATGTATATTGCACACTGTTTAAATAAAATAGAAAATGCCTTTTAAAATGAAGTTTCACTTCTATCGTGTGTGAATCGCACACACACATTTTTTTTTTGTGAAGTGAAACTTCTTATGCGACTTCCAAGCGTAAAACGTTAAACGTTATATGTTAAACGTTTAACGCACATTATCGGTCTCTCTTCTTTGTGTGAGCCAGAGCGAGAGAGTAAATGTCGGTGTGTATGTATATTGCACACTGTTTAAATTAAATAGAAAATGCCTTTTAAAATGAAGTTTCACTTCTATCGCGTGTGAATCGCACACACACCTTTTTATTTTTATCGCTACCATATCACATTATGAACTATTATTTTAACTAAACATAAAACTAAATCATCGGCTACAAGTTATTGAATTTTAACAAAAGGTACACAAACTTTATTCAAAAATATTATTTCATAATTATTGGTTAACATTTTCGCAATTTCTATTTTTATTTGGGATGTAATATCCCGCCTGTATATAGGGTCTTTCCGTAGAAATAGGAACAGACGAAATCGGTCTTGAAGTCATGCTATATTCAAGTTCATATTATAAGCTATAAATACTTTTTTATTGTTTACCTACATAAACAAAAATGTTTGTGAATTTCTCGTGATGAAAGTGCTTTTTGTATTTTCACTTTTTTTCATTAATCGTAATCCTGTACGCTGGAACTGAGGTGGCCATTTCCCACGTGAACACTCTGGATTCAACACTGAACAAAAAGGATGTTGACCTTAATCCGTGTGGAGTTCATTCAAATTGATGGATGAACTTTTCCGTACATACATGTCAGGCGTGTCAGCGATCAATCTACAATGTTTCATTCAACCAGGGCAGACCATTTATAAATTGTAAACAGATTTGACTAAGTAAGTAAAAAGTTACGGGTGCCCATTTGATTAACAACACGGATAAAGATAAAAATTTCAATGTTTGATTTTTGACATTAAATTTTATTTTGTTTGTCTCTCTGTTTGTATGTCCGAATTAAACTCAAATACTGATTTTTATGACATTTTGTACATTGAAAGCTTATGTCATTGTTCATAAGAATTGTCAATAATAATTTTAGAATCAAATAATATTTTTTTATTAATTCTCAACCGTTTTATTGAGATTTTGTATACGGGTAGCATATGGCATTCCACAATTGACAGGCTCTATAAGAGTTGTCAGTAAAACTTTTATATATCTTGAAAAAAGTTTAATAATCTAAAAATAACACTTGGGTATATAAATTTTCACCGGATTCGGAAAACATTTTGGAGACGGGAAGCCGTAAATCATCCCATAATTGAAAGGCTCTAAGTATTATTGTCAATAAAACTCATAATTATAAATTATTATTTGTTTGTTTGTCGACTGATAGGCTATAAAATTGTTCATAATATGAGTAAAAATAAAATTACGAGACGATAATAATGACTGGGTAATAAACGCGTATGTTGCCGCGGGGCACCGCTAGTTATATTTTTGCAATATTGCTACGATCTGCGAATTGATAATAAATTGATATAAAATAATAAGACTATGGGGACTATATTATTATGTTTTCCGGTTTAGGCATAATCTGTAGTCGGAAATCATCAATAAATGTCAAGTTCAATGTTAGAAATATTGCGTAAAGGAAAATAAAGAAAAATGTAATATTGATGAAACTTATGTGTGTGACTTAGCATTCATATGATTAACTTACAATACTGAGAAAATCTTATATACTATTTTTCATTCCTGTTTACTAAAAGGTTTTAATGTGGCTCATTATTTATGTAGGTATTTACTAGCTGTTATCTGGGCCTTTGTTTGCGTATTCTTCAATCTTAAACTAAACTAACGTTAAACTATATGATATCACGCATTTGTTGAAACGAATCGCGCGGCGCCAAACGTAAAGTGGTTGTAATACTTCCGAAGTCAAACAGCTCACCAAAGATTAAACGCCATCGGACGAACAGTAGGTATAGAAACTAATAGGGGGCAAACACTTTAAACATTTTTATACATCCGAGGGTTGTTCATTAAAAAGGATGCGAATGAGAATGGGGTAAAAACTTTTAGGAAGTTAATATTGAGTAAAATCTTTTTAATAGGAGGCCTTTGATTGCTTTTCGTTATACCGTGGCTAAAATGAAAAATAGAAAAACGCACGGTTATTAAATATCTAATATAATCTAATCATTTTAACACTGAACAAGTCAGTCAAGATTTTCGAGATATTTTATAAGTAAATGTTTCGCCGTATTCTACAGTTACATGTTGGTGCGCCGAAATTAATCTGGAAACATATCACCAAAGATCATTCTCGCTCGGGATGTCCTCTAAAAGCAATTACCGAAGAAATGATTAAAAAAGGCCAAACAGTTGTTTTAGCAGATAGTCATGTTATGGTGCATTTTATTGTTGATACGAAGATCTCGACAGGAAGTATGAATATCATTTTACATAAATACTTGTGGACAAACAAAGTATCCGCACGTAGGGTACGTAGAATGATTACCGACGCGCAAAAACTCTGTTTCCCTGTTTGACGGTTTCCCGACCGTCTGAAACTGTTGCAACAAGGTCCTGATAGTTTTTGCTAGTTTCGCCATTTGTTAATAAAAACTAGACATGACGAACTCTATAGATACTGAAATTGAATTTAAGCTGTTACTACTTTTACGACTTGTACCTATAAAACTTCTCAACACGACTACAATAAAATTTGCAAAGTTTCAGCACTTGAGTTTAACGACGCTTGAGAGATCAACCCTTGGGGCATAAATTTATTTTCAAAAAACCACTGGTTTTCGCACTGGAAACGAAACTACTTTCAAGTCTATAACTATTTAAATTGATAAGTAAAAATAAAAATATATCATTATAGACGTTTTGAAATTAGGTCAAGCATACATAAAAGCATTGTAAAAACTTTTAACACGATATTCCGGTTCTTGGCTCTCAGTCTAAGGTACTGATATATATTCCGGACAACTTGTTTTTTGTCGCATAATTTCTTTGGGACTGGAGAGACCGTCAAGCGGTAATGGCACAGAGCCAAACTGAACGGCGTTTTGCTTGACGAAATGGGCCAGCTGAAGGAATTTCATTAATAAAACTATTTCATTCATGGCGGCTGCTGTATAATTTGTAGCAACTAAATTGCAGTATGGCTTCAAAGGGAAGTAGTTAGTACAGACGTGCAGTGATATTGGATTCTATCCCGAATCATACAAAAAAAGTAGTCGCTTCATGCGTTTTAATAACGAACCAAATGAAATATGCATGGCAAAAATATAGGTACGTGGAATACAATTATTATGATATTCTTGCGCATGAACTAAAGGATTTATTCACGTATCTTCATTTTATTTTCACAAACGTAATTATAATTAATAATAGCGACATTGTAATGTTTTTATTACGAAATGACAAAACTATTAGACTATATACAACTGTTTAAAAAAAGAAAGGATAATAAATTAGAATGCCTAATTTTCAATATTAAAAAATCGTTCCGTGGATTAATAAAACTAATTGGGAAAAAAGTAAATAAACCATTATCAGTTGGCAGTTTCAAAATAAAGTTTACTAAAAGCCATACAAACAAACATTGGGACAAAAGATTTAAAGGGACGTTATGGGCGTGGCGACGTTCAAATTATACGGTATTGGAAAACGATAGTTCTTATAAAAGGATTGTTAGAACTGTTAAATAATTCACCCCAATCTATCCTCATAGTAAATTGATCTTTGTGATTGCCCAAAAGTGTTAATAAATCTATATCGAATTATATTTATATAAGTGTATAGTGTACAATTCATAGTTTTAGTGTAACACAATAATTTAGTAATGTGGAGAACATTGAGTTTGTAATGTGGGACTGTTAGGAAATACAATGCTTTAGTCTCAAATAGTGTTTTAATCAATTAAGGCCAAGGAATAAAAGATAATTTAAACGTCTTAATACAAACTACCTTCATCGAATAATGTTTTCCTTAACTCTCCAACGTCCAGCCTTTGTTATTTTCCCTTTGACACATCGTACTCACTTCTAGATAACGCCTTTCGATCACCCTAATGACTCATTCGTAAAATTGACTCTTTCAGATCGTTATTAAAGTGTACTAAAGACAAGCATACCATAAATATATTTTAATGCCTCTTCAACTAAACTACCAATTCTCAAGTTTCGTACATCCATACATATAATAAAATTGAAGTGTCTGTTTGTAATGTCAAAATAAGAGTTTTTTAACAAAAAGCCTATTTTTAAAATTTTAATTCTTCGAAAAGGATGGACCGATTTAGACAGGACTTTCACTGGCAGATAGCTGACTTTTATTTTAGAAATATCCTCCGCACAAACAATAAAAAAGGTTTTTTATAAGTCCACGCAAGCGAAGCCGCGGGCACAGCTAGTCCAATTCTAAAAATATAATTATGCATTATTCTATGTTGAGTCGATTGTTAAGATTTGTTTGCTACAATTGGCACTGAATTTTCGCAATTATTGAAAAAACAGAATTTGCTTTAGTTTTAAGTAAATTACTCTAAGACTTTTGTACATATTTTGCTTCGCATATCATATGCGCAATTTAAAAGAACGTGATTGAAATTACAATACTTTTTTTCATAATGAGATCATATGTAAACTTTAATTAGTTGTATATAGTACACTATACTGCAAACACATAAATATGACTCATCTTAGTTTTAGTGTGGTGTGTAACTAACTACATGACATGACTTCTATTGTTCTCTAGTAAAATATAGCGTAATTAAAATGCAAAATAATTTGCATAATAACGACACATGGCATCGCGGGTTAACTTCACCGCCACACTCCTTTGACAGAATGAACTACTATAATAGGTTATTCAAACATTATATACATTTTGCTCTTTAAAATAATTTTATTAGAGTTCTCGTATAAAACGGTAATATTTTTGAAAATATTAAAAACACAATGGAAAGTGATAAATATTGAACCTGAAAACATATAATATAAATAAAAGGAATGTAAATTTGTGGTTTATAGAGTTTTTTGTAGAGCGTTCTATTTCCTACAAGAATACGTGCTACAATATTCTTTGTGAGCAGATCTGTAGATGAGTTATAAAATTCCAAATTAAAAAAAACCATGTAATTGATATGGGTAATAAAAAATTACGATGCGCGACCTCTTATTATTATGAAAAGCTGAAATTTTAACTGGATCTTTCTTTCGTCTCCTCAACTGAAACTTCGAGACCAATCAAGAAAAAAAAAGAAGTCGACATATAGATTTACAGTGACATTTAAGACAGCTAACAGCGAACACAGCTATCAAACTTTTACTGCAACATTTATAAATAGATGTATAATTAAACACAAATATTATTACTATAGTAAGCTAGCGATGCGTCGCGGCTGCGTATTCGTTTGTTACGCAGTAATTGTTTTCATTCCGTAATTAAATTTTTACTCATATTATGGATAATTCAATAGCTTATCAACTGAGGAATAACATATACATCCCGTGTACAAAATCTCATCATAATAGCTTGAAAATTTGTAAAATATCAATAAACAAATTATGGGATGACGTGTAATAAGCCTATCATTTGTACAAAGAAAGAATTCCGATGTCAAAAAAAAAAACCTTAAGAACCGGATAAGCTGTTTTTGAGTTGAATCCGAGCATACGAACAGACCAACAAAATTTTTTGTAACATCATATTCTTGATCAGCGTCGTTTATATAGGATGTCTTCGATCAATCAGGACATTTGAAAAAAAAATACATATTATATAAAAACATATTCAATTTATTATCGTTTCCAACATTGCCTCTCAAACAAATCATTACAAGAAATATCATTTTTTAAAAGAGGAATGATTATAGAACTAATATAAAACAAAAATATCAATGTAACGTGAGATAAAAAAACTAAGTCCCTGTAGTCGGAAATAATACTCTAGTGGACTAACAGCAACTAACAGCGATCATTTTCTAATCGCCCTTGTGTGGTAGTTAAAGAGATCCCTGCATCTAAGAATGGGTCCTATGATTTGTATTAGATGTAGTAACAATGCTTATCTGGAAATGAATAAACTACTGCGAACCACATGATAACAATAAAAGTAGTGAAAATAGAAATAAGTCACCCGGTAAACTAATAGCGAACTATAAATATTTTTTTTTTATATTCATCAGGTAAATATTGTTTTAACTAAATAATTTCACACTCGTATATGCCTGGTCCAGTTTTTTTTATGGTATTCTAATTACTTAGCTTTGTTGTTGCAGGTACTCTTTCTTGTTTATAGTTGTAGGTTTGGCGTAGTGGCCACAATCTCACTTGATGTTAAGTGATGATGTGGCCCAAGATGATAACACGCTACACCTAGTGGAAGACTGGCTCTCAAGTGCAGCTGCCGGAACACACCTATTGGTGCTTGACGACAGATTTTCAACTTGAGCCAGGCGGACATTAAAAAATACCCTACCACTACGCTCTGGTTTCCTTGTCGTACACGCTACCACTGAGTCATCATTGCTTCTAATTAACTAACTAATTATGCTAATTATCATCTTGTTACTTTTTAATCAATAAGAGAACTTCTTCAAAACTTGCAAAAAATATGAAAATATACATTTACTCTTGTAGTATTATTTCTGTATTTTTATATACAAAAAAAACTGCTAAATAAGATTCCTTTTTTAGAATTTTCGAACAATTACCCATGTAATGTTTCTTTCAATATGTAACCTTTATAATAAAAATTGCAACTGCTATTTTTAGTCACAGTGAGGTCACACGATGTGTTATCTGTACGTTGCGGCGTCTGAGCGGTGCCGTTGCGTTGTTGAACCATGGACATTTTTAATAATGATACTTAAATACACAGATTATAATTATTAAATCAACGAAAAATCTACGTTAACGAATTTCTACACGATCTTAAAAGGGGAGTTATAAAGATCCAATTATAAATTAAAACTGTGAACAACATCTTAACTATATCGCAAAGTTTAAATAAAAATAAATGTAGAAAACATTAAACTTATAAGCTAAATGTAACGTAATATATGATAATATATAATATAACCACATTTAAGTCACGTTCAGTAGTATACAACTTCTCAGACACGTCTGCTGGAGAAAACGCGACATATTTTGGAAACATATTAAAAACATTCTCTACCTATAACTGAAACGCCTATCATGAATAATTCAAACAGAAGTCGAAGGAACATGTTTTAACTAAGTTATTATGAGTGTGAGGTATAACGTTCTCTGTTACTGTATCTTTAGAAAATAATAATACGTCCAAAAGATAATGTGAGGATGATAAAGCTAAGAAACCAGAATGTTGCTATCAACAATCCATTTTTTACTGGTTTTGAGTTTTTAATATAACAATTAATTATATAACTCAAAAATTGTTTAACATATTTATAAACATTTAGGTTAAAACATAGTTTAATATACGAAAAGGTATAAGAATGAATTATTTAGTTTTATGTAGGTATCTTAGTTAAAGCAAATCTAATTATTTTAGCATTATTTAATGTAACAGTTCATTAATTATCCCAACATCGTGCTTATATATAAATAAATACTCAGGATCTCAATTGATCTATTTTACCATATTTACCTGTATAAATATTATTCAGCACAGCCTTTGCATAAAATTATTATTATATATTTTTATATACCATTGTAAATAAAATAAAGGTGTTAAGATAATTTTGTAAAGTAGTTTTATTTTATTTTTATCGATGAAAAAATCATAATAAAAATTTATGCCCGAATAATTATTTTCTTTATACCTCACATAGGACTTGAAATTAATATTTTATAATAAGGAACTTCGTTACTATCTGGTGTCCCGCGACACTACACGGTTCTTAATTAATAATTCTTTAAATTTACATTCGCATCTTCCATCACAACAAACGTAGTGAAATATCTATACATATTATAAAACTCGAACGTCTCTCTGTCTGTCTTTTCGTTTATGTTCTTTTCACGCGAGAATCGCTTATCCGATTTACATACTTTCTCATTTTATTTCATAGCTATGTTATCTACTCAGGTTATATGATATATTTTGTAAGAGAAAGTAACATACAAAATTCGGAAAAAAGACGCATTTGGGGCGCTTAAATGGCTTACGCTTAGGAGCCGTGGACACAACTAGAATCAATATAAATAAAATTGAAATGCTGTTCGTTGGTAAGCGCATTAATTAAGAACGGCTGAGCCGATTTGGCAATTAATTTTGTTTATGTTAATAATGTCCGAATAAGGGGGTTAGGAAATGAAAAATTTGTAAAGTTACCTAGAAAATTGGAAAATTTTGGAATAACTGAAATTGTCTTTTCCATTATTATTTTTTTATGAACTCAAGACCATGCCTCACGTTTCGAACGATGGATATGCCGGTTATGCGTTATTCTTATTTTGTTCTGTTCATTATAGTTCTGGAAAGATTTCATGACAAAAAACGAGATAGGAAGCGCTGTAATTGAGTTACTGACTATTTGAAAGGGTAGAACAATGACCTTATATAATATTAAAGGTCAGGTACGTGGATAATTGAGGTGGGGCAGTAAAGGTAGGCCAAAAATCAAGATGCGTAAGATCGGGAATCAGATAAGTTAATAGAATAATGGCATTTCTTCATTCGAAATTTAATTATTTTTTCTTAATAAATTCATAATAAAAAGTTTAATTAAGGACGAAAATAAGTTAGTCTCTTTTCGTCTTAACGAAGCTCGATTTCCTACTAAATGTATGGAAAAGGCTTTTTAAGATTTCTGCCATTTTTAGTACTCTAACCTTAGTTAGCCCCACAGAGTTTATTGATCCCTAACATAACATAACATATTGCACATTTTCTTGCTTTTTTATAATATTATAATTTATAACACTGCCCCTGATGGTAAGCACAGTACAATCCAAATACAATGGAACCACCGAGAGATCGAAAGCCATCGGCTGTCGCTGCGGCCTTATGCTTGAAAGACCTGATGTCATAAGAAGGCAAGGCCGAGAGATGAATCCCCAGTTTCACGGTACGACAAAGATAAGACAAGACGGTAAGATAAGATAAAACGGTAAGACAGAGAAGTTTTTAGTTCGTGCCGTATATTGGTTATCGTAAAATTGTGATTCCGAAGCCCAGCGCGTGTGGTTCTGTTTTGGAAAGCAGAGGAGGGAATTAGATTGAACAGCTCTTCAGAACACTCACCATGATACAGACGGTAGAGCACGCTCAGCGAGGCGACATTTCTGCGAAGCTGAAGCGGCTCGATGCATTGGGTAACGTCTGCATCAGTAACACCGATGTAATCCCTGGAGTTGAGGTCGCTACGAATATCCACACCTAGGATATAGAGCCTGTCACGCATTGCTAGTGAGATGTTCTGAAGAGTGGGGAGGGGAGAAAACGGAGACTTTTTTTAAAGGAAACGCGCACACCTGAGTTTTCTTGGCATTGAACTCAACCAAGTTACTTACTCCCCATATAGATAAGCGATGCAAGTATTCGATAAATTCAATGACAAGTTTCTCCCGTCTCTATTTTGTTTCTCCCCGAAAACATGAAGGCTTGCTATAATAGCACCCATGAATGGTGCTTTAATCTGCATAGCAATGAGTATGGCCTAAAGGTAACTGGCCCAATCACGATACGCAACTTGCTTTTGACTTATAACATCAGCCCAATAGCGATTATTAAAATTAATTATTTATTAAATATAATTACAATAGCTTCAGTGGATCCGGTTAAAAATAATTTTGTGTCCCGGATTCCAGTGCCCTTCCTCGGGTTAAAAACAGTTACATAGTAAAATAAAAAATAAGAGTGAGTTTCTTCTACGATTACAGACGATATCGGAAGAAGGAATATAATATTCCATTGCGATTCCAATCTCGTCTGCAATCGCTGAAGGATCTTTCCCATCAAAGTAGCGCTGCCGCCAAGGGATGGATGCAAAATAATCCCGCATTCCGACTGATGAGTAGTTCCTGACGAATAGTGTCAAGCTTTACGCCTAATCTAATCCTTACGCAAGGTGGAGGCGGAGCGCGTGGCACAGACGGCACAACCAGGCAGTGGTCTGATGTGGCCAAAGGGGCATCAACTAACACACCATACCCTGTTGAATGACTCGTCAACAGAAGGTCCAGCAAAGAGGGTGCATGACCGTCAACATCTGTAATCCGAGTCGTTTGGCTTACCAGTTGAATCAGGTCATGACTTACAGTGGCTTTGGGTGCCCAGGTCTACGTGTGCCTAGAGGACGGAGAAGGAAGGGTCCTCCGTGCAGCGCAGACGGCGACAACACACGTCTGACCGTACACATACTTCGGCTTTTGTTTGAAAGTTCTCCTCAAGCAGGTAGCCCGGGTAGTGTAAGTAGGAAGTATCGGCCGGACAGCAGATTTTTCAAGTATGCTGACTGTACGTAGTCTCTCTCATTTAAGACGTTATAAAATAAATCATAGTAAATATAATGTGTTTACATTTTATTTTAAAAAACATTTTTTATCGTATATATATCGATTGTGCTAGAACAATTTCCTTATTGAAATTGAATTATTACAAAATGTTTCAATATGAAAATGTCAACGCAAGTATTAATTAAGATTATGCAGTTGTACATTTTGTACATTTCCTTCCAACTCTTTTGCCTGTTATAAAGCACAGCTACATTGATTAAGATATCAAATACACAATATTGAATAAAACAATGAATGTATTAGCATTATAAATCATTGTTCAAAGTTTAATTCGAGTAAGATTGTTCATTAAAAGGCCGCTCATCACAAAGTCAACTGTCGGTTGAAACGCCTTTGAAAACCAAATGTAAAATAATAATCATGAATATGCTGATCAAAGGAGGGAATCTCAAGCTTATACTCTAGAAACTTTTTTTTGTTTGTTTAGAATATATTCTTGAGAGAATTAATCTCGGCACTCGGCGACCTTGACTGTTGTCTGTAGATAAGATTATATACCTAATCCCGTTGAGTGGCAAACGGAAATTGGAAGGGAAAAATAAGGAGAAACGGTAAACTAAATATTTATTTCATTTCTTTTACAATAGCTTATTATTTACTTTTAGAAATAAGTCACATTAAGTTACTTACTGTTCATGTAATTGCATCACAAGATGAAAAAATTATGTCAAAATATAAAAAGATTTTATTGAAAATTAAATCTTATATTTTCATCAGTGTTAAGATAAACAAATCACAGCTTCAATTAACTATAATTCACCGTTCTCGCAAACATTCAGCAAGCCAATGCAAATTAATACGAATTCATTCACTGACGGGTTTGATTGAAATAAATTGGTCGTTTAAAATTATAGCTGTTTCCAGAATGTATCACCCTATGCTATGTTCTTCAACGGTCGTTGATTTAATTACAAACTATTCAATGATAATTATTGCATTGAATATTTTCCAATCAATGGCCTTTTACAGCCTGTAATTTTCCACTGCTGGACATAGGCCACCTACAGGGATCGACACTGGACTCGATCTTCAGTTCTTCGCATCGAGTCAGTTCCACACACCCAATGCAAGTTGTCGTTCGATATTGCATGTGATGCCCCCACTACTTTTATCTTAATGTTGCTCCATCGATTATCAATTCTTCGGTAAATGTAGTGACACATAGGTACACTTTAGCAATCTAATCCTTTCATTTAACTAGTTAACTATTACTATATATCAATTTATTGGTGTAGATACATTCTTTGATTAATATAGCTAGTTATACCTAAGACACATTGAGCAACTCAAAATACATTATTAACGTTAAAGACAAGGTATTTAGAACAAACTGAAATGGAAATAATATGTAAGTATATATAACAGAGATTTCTCCAAACAAATTGAACTCGCTTCGTATGATACTGTTTCTATGGATTGACATCTACAATTCAAATACAAGAGGCACACAAGGATCGTAACGTTAATTAAACACATAGGTGCTGTTATTATTATTGTCGAAATTGCGTATGGCCTCTATCGTGAATCAAACGTAACAGGGTTTTGCAATAAGATTATATCAAGTATGTACCTACCTGGTATTATGTACACTGGAAATCAAAACTACATTCCATTTGATTTTATAGTAGTAAAACTGTCTCTAACAAAACTATCAAAGTATTTAATTAGATACGTCTTACCGGAACTTACTTTAGCTAAGTGATTAAATAGTGTAATTTCTAACGTATGTAATAGTACATTGTGTGACTAGGGGTGAGACACAAGACGATTTCAGACGAGGGTGAAGTTGCCTGCCTAAGCGAAGCGAGGCACTCAAATACCTTATTTGTGATTTTTCAGGTAATAAATCCAATGTTACAGTTGTTGCTTTGTCAATGAAATGTTGTGGTTGTAGGTACTTGTAATTATTTTATCTGTTGAGGTCAATAATAACACCTTCGACTCTTCAATGTGGACTGTACTTTCAATATTAAGAAGGCGGACCATCGTCCTAGGCGGAATTGAGAATTCCGAGCGGTGCTATCCATACAATTTGGTACCATATTCAAACCTTTCGGTTACTTAGAACTAGAACATGGTAAATAATACAATAACACATACAGTTTGCCTATCATCATTCGAGTATCAGGTTACGTAATAATTATTATTATCTCCAAAAATGCAAAATATAACCTCAGTTCAGTTTCGTAACCCGTAGGACATCGCATCTGACAAACTAAAGACCATGAAATAGGCCATATGTTAGGAAGTGTTTATCATAAATAAAACAAGACATATAAAAACTCTGTATTTGTACTCCCTAATCCATTGCATATGGAATACTTACGCTTGTACATAAGCCCATCGTAAAAACCGTACTATAATCAGTAAACTACCTTATATATCACGTAAAGACATATAAAACGCATAATAACATGGTAATACACTAAATTCAATCATAAACCTCAATATAGACACACTATTCTAGCTTATAAGTGCTAATAAGCATTTATAAACTTTTTTTTCGATCTGACTATACTGTTAGCCAGGAGCCTTTGCGGCTTTTACAGTTTCACCGGGCTTGGGGGCGAGCGCTTAAGGCACTCAGCCGCGAAAGCAAAGGCATTTCTAAACGTATAAGGTTGTGATATATCGAACCATTTACACTAAAGCGTCGTATATATGACTTGTATAAGAGTTACAACAAAAATATAATAAATAAAATATATTTTATTAAACTATTAAACATTAAAACCTTATGTATTCTCCACTGTTAGGCGTCCTAAGCCCCTATGTCCTTAACTGCTACAATAAAGACATTAAAATAAAAACATGAGTGCATGCACGCAAAGTCTACGGGATTGAGACTGTGCCCCAAAACTAGTAGACGTTAAAAAATCTATGTAATTGTATTGTTCACCTAACAAGGCGACCTAAGCTCATCTGTCCTCAACAGTATCCATATTAACATTGTTTTATTAAAATTGTATTTCTAATTTATTTTAGTTGCAGAAATATGTAATAATATCTGTCAGTTTAGTTGATGGTTAAACCATTAACTAATTTGTAATTAATTATCATTACATAGTATAAAACAAAGTCCGTCCCTATGTATGCTTAAATCATTAAAACTACGCAACGGATTTTGAAGCGGTTTTTTTTAATAGATAGAGTGATTCAAGGGGAAGGTTTGTATGTATAATATATGCATAATATTGTAGAGAAACACTGATAAATTTAGAGGTTTCTAATGTGATGTCGTAAATAAATACATTTTTTGCGCTTACATTGCAAACGCTGGCTGAACCCCACGAGATAAATCAAAATAATGTGCTACAATATTGTACACCTTAAAAAGGTCAACAAAAAAGTCCGCGATGGTATATGTCTAAACAACGTAAATACAAATGTTTTTTGTTAAGATGATATCTATGAAGGCTCCTAATGTTCACGCTCTAGCATAGATATATGTATTTGTGATTCTGTATCACATAGGTAAGTACAGTAATACTTCCACAAAGTTATATATTTGGCTTATTTTAGATTCACGCGGGAGCTTACAAAACAACGCTCTTAAGAAATGATTACAAGAAATACGCTTTCGGCAAAAACATTTTAAAAAACGATATTAACATTTTACAGTTAGATATCTAACCGGTGAATTTTCTTCACGTATGACATGGTCAACAAACAATGACAACGTATTCAGTGTAAACATTCATATAGAAAATACAGAAATGAAAATTTTCAAGGTAATTAGATATTGTAATTTATAAATTAACCGTTTTTTTTAAAAACAAAGCTGGAAATTTATAAGAATTTTTATTTCTATTTGATTATATTTTTGATCCGTATGTCGTCGACAGTTCAATTTAAAATTACTTATGTAAATTAATTTTCAAACACCATGCTACCCATTCATCGTAAAAATTAAGTAAATATTTAGAGCTTCAAATACAAACACTCAATACCTAAAAGGAATACATTTTGATTGTTTATGAAGGCTACCTATCGCATACAAACTGAAGGGTAAAATAAAGGTTTACAGAGTGAAATAAAAATCAACAACAAACAGGACCGTTTTCTAATAAATAACAGACATTCCCTGCGTACGTGTCGCAAATAAATTAACAAAGACCAAAGTAATTTTACGCAAATAAACATTTGATATATTAGATGAGGTACCTACTTCAAATGATTGTTCATAGACTGTGAAAGATATAGAACCTTTTACATAGAAAAGTGAAATACAGCATTTATTTTCATAGAAACTTCGATATTTTATGTATGTGGAAAGTGAAGGATATATAATTATACAGTTTACACTATGGCTACATTGCTCATTGCAAAAATATATAAATATTATATGATTTTTTTTCATGTAATTTTTATGGAAGAAGTACTAAACTAACAAGCACTGAAAATATAATAGATATTATTTTTGGGCTCCCCTAATAGGTTTGAAAACGTTTAGATGATTCTTAGATATACATACAATACATATTACTGAATTAATGACAAATCAGAAAATAATATTTCTACAAAAATAAAATGAGAACACAAAACTTATGATAAAAGAAAGAATTCTAAGAGCAGGTTTTCTCGTAATTTATATTACGGAAAAAGTAAACAATATATCATGGTACATTTTAACGTAATGATACAAGGACCTTGTTCCCGGGAAAATGTAACATTCGATAAATTGAATAAATTCAGCTTGTGGGAGGTGTAATTTTTTTTAAATAAAAAGTTCATGTATTAAATTTGAAGTTATTTAATATTGTCATTAATAAAAACTACTGTAAAATTATATTAATGAGATCACAGGGGTCATATTATACCTAAATACAAAACTTTGTTTCTTTTTCACAACTGAACTCCTGAACCGATCGCAATGAAATTTGGCATAGAGGTAACCTGGTACCCGAAGAAGTACACAGGCTACTTTCATCCCGAATATTTCTGAGGGAAGAGAACGAAAAGAATTTTTATCAAAGAAGTCCAAGAAAAATGCTTCAACTTGTGCTCAGGCTAAAACGTTTGATGTATATGAAAACTAAATCAATTAGAAAATCAATATGAAAAACACGCAGACGATGTCACATGCAAAATCTAGCAATTAGTATATGAAGAAGTCTACTTATCTCAATCGATAACTAAAAGTTGAACTATACTTTAAATAGTTTCAAAACATCGAAATTGCTTCAAAGTTGATCGGATCAATGCACCAGGTTTCTTTATCGACTGCAATGTTAAGCGGATAAGTTGAAAAGTCATACAAAGTTCGCCCTAGATAGGTACTGCCTACATTTTTCACTGGGCAACAGAAGATTAGATTTCAATCTGCCGGCTAACTGAAGTATTGTTATTACTAAAAGTTTTGTTGCCTGTAAGGATTAAAAAAATAATGTTTTGCCACTTAATACGTTAAATAAAGCGTCATTATAGGCCAACCGCTGTAAGCGCGATCCTCGTGATGGTTTCCGGGACGCGGGGTGGCGGGTGTGCATAGATATACAAGATATTGATATGATACCCTATATCTTAACATAACTAGTTTATGCATGCTATTGCAACTAAGACAGATATTTTATGATAAATAATATATTTAGTGCACCTAATATTGTTGTCTTAATTAAAATGATAATCAAAAAAGTACTATATTGAAAGAAAAAATAGAATATATATATAATAGCTCGGCACATTGACTGTACTGTCCCTGATGGTAAGCACAGTACAATCCACACACAACGGCGACCACCGAGAGATCGAAATCCATCGGCGGTCGCCGCTGTCATGCCGGCCTGCATAAATATCTCTTCATGTTACTCTTGAAGGTCCCGATGTCCACACCGGAAACACATTGACCGCGAGACGGTTCCACAGTTTTGCGGTACGACAAGAATAATACAGAGAACTTATTTATAAAACTAATTAAATATAACTAATTTATTGAATTAATTTTACGCGGTTATATTATAAAAGTGTTTTATAAAAACGGTTCACGCTGAGGAAGTAAGTGTAAAACTCTTTTAATAATGCATACACTGCCCCTCAACTAGAGTATTATTTTGAAAATCACATAATCTTTGTGTTCTATTTCACAGAAAAAATTCAAAAGTACTTCAATAAATGTAATAAAGATTCAAGTAAAAGTATTTCATTTGAGCTTCTTTCTTGAGAAAAATATTATTGTAGAATAAGCAAAGAATATTCTAGACTGGTAATTAATTATGTTTCATTATGTGTTATTATGTATTGCATTAATATTAATGTTGTAATGTTTTAAAGAAATGAATTTCTTGGAACTTGATCATTTTTCCTAAAATAAGAATATAACTGTCAATACCAATCGATAAAGTGATGCTAAAATATTTATAACGTCTTTTTTAACCCACTTGAGACCTTCGAGTACAATCAAATGACTTTTCTAGATATAACAACCACCTTCCTCCTTTCGCGTAAAGACGAAAGGAAACACCTCCTAATCGCAACAACGTGTATTATTCGGCAGCTCATTTCGAACGCTGAGCGTGAATGAAGGTCGGAATTATTTATTCCCATACTCGAATTGGTCCATTAGCTAGTAGGAAGCCCAAATAAATATATTTAAGGTATTTATGTAAGACACGAGATGCTACTATAGTTAAATTTTCCAACGATTATAATAAGATATTGTAATATATTAGTTGCATGACTTTAGTTAAAATAAAATGTCGTTTTGGGAACGGATTTGAATCGTTTTCCGATTAGCCGGTTTTACATCCACATAAAATAAATATCAACATAATTATCAAGGAAAGTCTTAACAATGTTTCGTACACAACCGTTTGGAATACTCTAAAAAAGATATAAAGCACATTTATTTTTAAGGCAAGTTACAAAATGTTGGTTCAGTGTTAACGGACACCACATCGATCGACGCGAGTTCGAATCCAATGAGCCTGTTTTTCGGTGAAGAAAATATCGTGATGAAATCATAGCATGGTGGTAGGACATTTTCTAACGCTTGCCTAGTTTGCTACCACATTCAAGTTGAAAAATTCGCCGCCAACGACGTGTAGGTGTGTTCCGGCAGCTGCATTTGAAAGCCAGTTCTCCACTAGGCTTAGCATGTTACTATTTTGGGCCTCATAGTCATTTAACATCAAATGAGATTGTAGACAAAACGGTAAAACCTTTAAAAAATATGTTAATTTAAATGTAAGGCGTCGTCCCCTAAGTCCCGTCGAAAATACATTGCCATGTTATTTATTCAATTCAATTAATTACTTTTTATGTTAAAAAAATTAATATATTTTTCATATTATCATACTGAGCTCCTCAATTACACAATCGAATCGTTAAGAATATTTCACATTAACATAAAAAATAATATACTTATTAAGATATAATATGCGTATACATATTAAACGTTTCGAATCTTTACCGACCATACTATAACTTTGAATCCCGAGCGACAAATTACAATAGAAACGAAAGTTCTTTTTTTCTTTCGAGTGATAACTTTCGACAGGTTTTATTACTTCGTACTTTTATTGCGAAAACTTACAAAATGCATAAGTAAAAAAATTCAAAAGGGTTCTATTGTAACGTCAACTACGCAACTTTTTCAAGATAGTGTATATACACTTAAGACCAGTTTTCAAGCGGCTAAAAGCAAGATTATCCTCTTATTGTTTCATTAAACTTTGTAGTTTCAACAATGAGATCGGAATAGAATCTATAAGATTTTTTCTAAGATTAAATTTCTTTACATCATCATTATTACGAAAGAACAATTTAAAACGTACTATAACTATTTATTTATTACCGTGAAACCAGAATGAATAAACGCAAACTTCACACAGCACAAACCTACAAAACAATGGAATAATTAAAGTGGATAGAAACCCTAATGAATATTAGTGACGTGCGACGATGTGTGAAGTATTCACCCGCCCGCCCTACGTAATGTAAGCGACGCATAGGGTTGCCTGTAAGTCGATATGAATAAGGATCAAGATAAATATACAGAAATAGGTATAAACTGGAGCCACAATAACATCTTCTCATCAATAAATTTTGTGCATAAGATAAACAAAGAAAGTAGGTACTCTAGGTTAATCAATCTGTAGTTCATTCCATACATGTTTTTTTTTCTAAATGTCCTAAAACACATCTATTATAATGGTTTTTATTTTTCTGTTTATACGTCCGAATTTAACTCGAAAACGGCTTGACAATTTTTTATGAAAAATTGTACACGGCAAGCTTACTACATTCTTCAATTAACAGTCTATAGGAATTGTCAACAATACTTTGGGGAATCGAAAAAAAATTAAATTTTTATTAATTCTCAACAAACTTTTATGGCAATTTGTACACGGGAAGTATAATGTCATTCAATTGATATAATGTAAGAATTGTGATTAATATGAGAAAAAATACAATTACGAAATAATTATTGCATAACAAACACGTGCGGAGCCGCTGGACGCCGCTATTTTATTATATAAATGTAACAAAAAAAAAATTGACAGAACTGCCGCACATTGTCGCCATTTTGCCGTGCTACTATAAAAAAGCAAATATTAGATCTTTACCTATGAAATTGCCGTTTTGTATGAATATATTTAAACGATGTTTTTTCATGTATTTTTTTATTTGTATTAATCGAAGTAATCACCCATGTAATCAATGCATCTTTGCCAACGCAGTGGCAGTTTATTGATGCCCTTCTTAAAGAAATCAGCTGGACTGGAGCCAACAAATTCTTCAAAGGCATTTTGTACTGCCTCTCGTGTATTGAATTTTTTTCCCGCCAAGGAGTTATCCAAATTTTGGAAAAGTAGTAGTCTGTAGGCGCAAGGTCTGGTGAGTAGGACGGATGACGGAGAACTTCCAATCCCAGTTCTTGCAACTTGGAGACCGTCTGTTGTGCAGTATGAAGTCGCGCGTTGTCGTGCAGGAGCAGCGGAGACGAGCGATTGACCAATGCTGATTGGAGATATGCCAGCTTCTCCATCATTGTGTTCAGTTCTTCACAGTACACATCTGCAGTAATGCTCACCCCGTTTGATAAGAAGCTGTGATGAATCACACCGGCGCTAGACCACCAAACAGTGACCATCACTTTTCTAGGGGTAAGTTTTCGATTAGGGCATTGTTTAGGCGCTGAACCAGGATCCAACCAACTTGCTGTGCGCTTGCGGTTATCAAACATAATCCAGTTTTCATCGCAGGTAACTATGCGGTTCAAAATTCCTTCATTTGTGTGTCTGTTGAGCAGTGCAAGGCACGTCTCGACGCGTACTTCGCGCTGGCGATCATTGAGTTCGTGGGGCACCCATTTGTCAAGCTTTTTTACCTTGCCAATTTGACGCAAATGGACCAATATTGTTTTGACGCTAACGTCGAAAGCTGCTGCTAATTCAGCCGTAGACTGTGTATCATCAGCTTCCACAATCGCCTTTAATTCGTCATTGTCGACCAAAGTCTTCGGACGACCGCGAGGTTCACTTTTCAGGTCGAAATTCCCAGAACGGAAGCGAGCAAACCAATAACAGGTGGTGCGTTGGTTTGTAGTGTTAGCTCCGTAACCGTCGTTGATGTTGCGTGCCGCTTGTGCCGCGTTACTGCCACGACGGTACTCATATTCCATAATTACTCGAATTTTTAACGTATCTATGATGACAAAAAAGATTTAAATGCGATGAAAATGTAACACTAATCAATAAACAAATGACTACTTTTGGAAAAAGAATTCCATGTTTTTAAAATAAAATTAATTTGAAATTAGAATTCTTAGCCAAACAAAAATTATTTTGATTTGAAATGGCCAGTACTGCAGAACGGCAATTTCATAGGTAAAGACCTATTATTACAGTTGTATTTAGACGAATAATTTGGCAGTAGGTTTCATGTAATTTGGTAGAACGTTCGCCAATTTAAATTCTAAGAATGCAAAGAATATTTCACTAATTAGTCTATTAATAACAATAAAACTTAAATGCAATCACAAAACTATAAAGACACCCAGTAGTTTCGTCTTTGTGAACAAACTGAACATGGACTTTGACGTCAGGAATCGATTTGACCAAAATAGTTTTGCGATTTTAAATTTCCGTCGTATTTTTAAAAGTTTTTATTAATGAAAATCTATAAATAAAAATAAAAAAACGTTATAAAACTCTACAGTGATAAAGATTGCAAATAAAAATACTTGACCTATATTTAAATTACTTCCGTTAATAATATTAAATATGATTTCCGTTACGAATGTAAAAAAAGAAAATAAACGAAACTTCGTAGAAAAATTATTACATTATGACGACGGAATTACAATTATTTATTTATTACACACATAACAGTAGCATTTTGTAAGAACAAAGTTTTTCGCTTCAATAGACCTTCCCATCACTAGTGATGTACATTTCAAAGAGCAAGCAGACTCATTTGTAATCACCACATATAACGAAAGCACCCTGCGGTTTCATCCACCATACGCTTCTAAACCTTTCTAATTTTGACATCCTAGGGGATTATTTTCTTCTCTCAATTATACAAACCGTTCCTACAATTGTCTGTCTATTGCTAAACTTTATCCCTAAATTTCGGCCTGATGTAAACTTATGCTAAAATTTTATCCTCAAATCCCTCGAGTTATACGATTCAAGGGTCGGCTTGATAAGCAAATGTTGGTCACTGAATTATGTAACATAATGTTTATCAGTGTATGTTATATACGACGAGTACGATAATATGATAGTAATATTATTAATAGATTTAATTAACTAACAATACTAAATTTGTAACTACATATTTCGAAAATTGTAATCGGATAAATATAAATAAAGTGTAACGGCTGAATCCATGTTTTATATCACAAATTACTCAATAATTCAATAAATTGTGCTGTTGAAATTAATTGAATATATATTTAAAAGTTGATTATGCCGGCATATAATGTTCAACAATAATATTCGAATATGAGTTTATTAAAGGTAAATATATGTATAAGTAATTACCATTCGAGTTCTATTAATTATATTTCAAATATTCGCACTGTTTCCTACTCTAAAACTAGACCGATTTTAATATTTTTTCCAAAAATACCTAATATAAGAAGGACTTAGGCTATGCCTATATGTTTTTTGCCTATTAGTTTTCTGAATATCTGATAACACCGGTACAACTCAAATATTTAGTATTATTATAAGTCTCCTAATTTTTATAATAATTAATTTATGTCAAATATCAAAACATAGGAACATAACAGCATTACATATAGATTGTATTGTATAAAAATATTTGCTTTAGTGAAATTATCCAGGGGCAAAACAGAAGAATACGTTTGCATAGACTAAACGCCGTCAGATTTTAACTACGGTGCATTTTTTAATTCCACAGAGTAAATTGACAATCACTAACTTCAAATTAAAAAACAATATAACCACATTAAGTTTTTTAGTGCTATGCTACCCGTATATTTTACGATACAATTCTTTGAATCGTAAGATTTTAAATACTAAATTTAGGGTTTTTATTTATTAATTTAAATATTTTGTAATATTCAACATACCCGATAATTTACTATTATCATTACATGAGCTAAAAATCTATAAAATGTATATATGGTGAACAAATTACAAAAAATATAATAAAAGAACGCTTCGGTTGGCCCCTGAGAGACGCAATTTTGATTACCTTATACGGCCTCCACATCTGGAGGCTTCAAGGTTTTTTCAGAAAAACTTATCAATAGGTATAATTTCTCATGCGGTTTTACGATTAATCCCAATTGGTGACATTTTAAAAACACTATAAACTAGCAACACACGTAACACAATGTAATTTTGTTCCGTGGAAATAAAAACCGCACTTAATTGCAAGGATGAAAGATTTATATGCACATAATTTCCAATGTGTGGATAGGGTAATAGTTATAGACGTAAAAATGTCAATAACACGGTGATATTACCGACCTGTCCAGATGTGAAAAGGTGGAACGTGCCCGCCGAACGTAATTCACAATATGCGAGCTATCCAGTATGGAACGCGAAGCTCGGGACACCTCTAAATAACTACGTTTGCATATATTCTGAATTTTAGACCTCTCAGCAATGAATCGTAATTAACGTTTTTATATTACTATTTTTTTCAACAACAACTAAGGTATTTTACGCGCATTTTTTACTTCTGGTGTTGCAAGCGTCTTTAGACTGCGGTGACCGCTTACAATAAGTCAGACCGCACGCTTGTTTGCCACCGTCATGGTATAAAAAAATATTGGAGGAAAAAGTGAACACTGTACTCATTGGCGTTTACGGATTAGCGTTCATTCCAATTTTTTCGTCAGTAAAACTTATTTTAATAACGATTTGGTTGAAGTAGAAACATTCTAACAAAAGAGGCTGACTCTCGATTGCTATTGTAACAGATTTAAAAGATAGGGCTGTTTATCTATAGTTTTTTCTTTTCTTTCATTGAAAGATCTAGAGGTTCTTCTATATAGAGCTTCATTTATTCGTTGTATAAATAAGTTACGAAATGCATGCTGCATTATAGAAAATAATTTGCTATAAGCCTTATCAACGTAGACTATACGTTATTATAAAATGTAATTTTATTAACATTCAATACATTGCCTACCAACATAAATACAAAAAAAACTCAAACATTTATACTGCTTAGCTATAAAACCGAACAATTCGTCATCTCTCAACCAGGCACGCTGTCAATGTCTTAAACGCGAATTTTCCTTATAGAAAAAGCGTAAGGAGAAAATTTACTACACGTCCGGAGGATTTGTCGATATTAAAATCGCAAAATAGCATGACATTTAGCTCCGATGGTGGATTTAAGGGCTTTGTATTTCAAGAATTGTATTATTCGGCTTACCTTTTAGCAGATCTGTGTGATGTAACTCGCGCGCCGCGATTCCAATTTGGGGTATTATTGTAATCATTTATTCAGTTTTAACAACGCGAAAAGGCATACTTTATTTCTATTAAAGTTCACACGGTTGTAGATCAAATAAAATGGAAGTAGGCGAGCAACATATGTAACAGGAATTATGTTAAATGGGGTACAGTAGTATTGGCGTGGAAACTCAGAATTGGTCGTAGAAGCGTGGCTAACCCACTGATGAGATGGGGGAGGATTTGGATGAAGACTGCCTTAGAGATAAGGCCATTCCCTTATGTGCAATGAAAGAGGCGTACGTATACTCAACTTTCGGTAGAAAAAGGCAGAAGAACAAGAATGTTTACAATCATAAATGTGAGATTTTATATTAATATATTATACCTATAGGAAAAGCAGTTAATAAAGACAAATTGAATACGTAAATAAAGCGAAAGATATATGCCAGGATCGTAGCAAGTGAAAGGACTTTGTATCTACCTACCCCGTTGGGAAAGAGGCGTGATTTGTGTATGTAAATTTAAAGTTACAAAAATCCACGACAAATTTTCCGAAGACCGTGTGCGCTGGTATGGTCATAGTAAAGCTTAAAAGAAGGCGAGGTAGGCCACAAACCACCTGGATGAGAACAGTTAGAGACATGACGACGATGGTATTATACCCAGAAATGAAACTATGACGCCAAAAATTGCATATTAAGACTAGGAGGGCTGATCCCAAAAGATATGGGAAATGAGGCACAGTAGAGGAAGAAAAATAGAAAAAAAATGTAAATAAAACTGAAAACTGGCAAAGATCGTTAAACTTTCATGAACGATATTACAATATTATATTCATCTACGCATCTAGGTATCTTTTTTCCGATTTTTACAAATATCGTATCAAAAAAATACCTAATCATGACCCATATCTACCCATATCAGTCCCTCAACACCGCTGTACATAATCTTTGTTCGGCTTTGCATATTCAGTTGCTCTAAACCAATTTATGACAGGGTCGAAATTTCAAACAGACGATTCGGAATATTATAAGTTACAACTAGCAAAATCGATAATAAAAATTAATATCGAAATATATAAATTCGTCAAAATACATTTCATTATGTTTTATAGGTTTAGCGTTGTGGCCACAATCTCATATGATCTTAAGTAATGATGTTGCATAGAATGGTAAACACGCTAAGCCTAGTAGAAGACTGGCTCTCAAGTGCGACAGATTTTCAATTTGAGGGCTAGCTAGCCCAAAAACTATTTATTTTCGCTGTGTAAAATTTAGTCTAATTATAGAGTTATCAAACTGTAATAAAAATTTGGAGTCTGAACTCGATGGTAGCAATTCTTAAATTGACCCCTTAACTCTATCATGTAAGGGTTATTATGCTTATCTTTATTTGGAAGAGTTAACATTTTTAAAATCATCTGCTACAAATTATAGTGTTTTAAACATGTATGAGTCGTCATCTTTTAGCTAGTAGCTAGCCAGGCGGACATTAGAAAATGCCCTGCCACCGTCCTGTGGTTTCATCACAATTGTCAAGTCAGGTGAAGCTGTAAAAGCTTTCTGAGGCTTCAGGGCCCTTAAGGCTAACAGTATAATCAGATCGCAAAATAAAACACTGTTTTCATTCACCGAAAGCTTAGGAATCGATCGACGCGATGTTCATACACGCTACCACTGAGTCATCATTACTTCAACATACGCCTAAATTATAGCAATGTATTTTTCATCAATATATATATATATATATATATATATATATATATATATACCTAATACTTTAAATATTATAAACGTTGATATAACATAAGCAAACAGCGTAATCATTGCCAGATACAATATTAAATTCAAATCAACTGCCTTTGTTGTGTTAATATTTTAATAAACTCCCAATGGTGGAAATATTTTTGCATATTATTAAACAGTACAGCTTTGCCCAACTGATTACAATACATATATATACATATATAAATTGAATATTTTATCTTTACTAAAAAACGGTGAACTCAAAGAGTACATTATTTTTCAGAAATAACATCAGTAAACTCAAAAAATAGAACGCCATGGCTAACGCATTGTATCACGTTAAAAAACAATATTATTAAGAAAAAAAAAACAATATTATTGGTTCTAAATAATCAATCATTAATTCAAAAGATTCTATATGTATTATAGGAATAGATTTTCTTCTTTTATGCGCCCTGTCTGCAGAGTATAAAATGAACCGAAAAGAGTGCAAACATGCAGGATTACTCCAGATACTGTCCTCCTTTTTTACACATGTGCGGAATGGTACCTACCTGAGATCTAAGCAGAACATACAAAATTACTGGATTTCAACAGTGGAGTAATTTTCTAATGTTTTCACATTAATTTTACGAAATCATAAAAAAAATAATCAAACTTTCGAATATACTGTCGGTCTATCAGTTTCTCGTTGCTGTAAAGATTTATGCATAATAAGTAAAAAAAAAACGTGTTGAACACCAAAATTCGAACATCATAGTTAAAGAAAAATTAATACTAAGAAATAAAACCAATAATGCCCCCTTCTAAGTCTGCATATTGTAAAGAGCAACTACGGATCCCCTACACTGCTCGTGGCCCGACACGCACTTGGTATTTTTTGTTACTGATACAACTTGATACTGATAAAAATTATATTATATTTTACTTTTTTCTTCGATATTCTCAGAAAACTCAAACTATATGTAACGTGTAAGACCTAAGTTGTTTTAGTCCGTCGTTAGAAAAAAATATATTATTACCCAACCAATAAGCGAATATAAGTCAATATACGAAAAATTTAAGAAGAAACAAAAATTTTGTTGCTACTTCTGCTTGGAACTGATTAACAGTTGTTAAAGTCTTTCTGCAGCAAATATTGTTAGTTTTTTAGGCATCCTCAAATAGTATTTTCTTAAGAAATATTTCTTTTTTTTATTATTATAATCGTTTTTAATTCTTATATCATATATATCTTACAGGTTCAGGTCAATTGATTGCTTGATGCACTTGTGAACGATGAACTTGATGCACAAATACGTATCTGTTAAGCAGTTCCGTAGAAGTAGCAAATAAATTTTTGAATTAATTATTTCCGATAGATTTCCGCAAAGTAACGCCATTGTCAAATCAAATTATAAACATTAAAAATACACAGTGGTCTTTATTTTTTAAATAATAACTATCTGTTCGCTATATCGCTCACTCACACACTTCTGACCGCATATTTATAAAATGCCAGCACTGGACCATGTCAATTTGAGGTATGAATTGACGTAAACAGTAGTACTTTTGGCGAAAGCCAAAATTCAAACACTTTGGAAACATTTCAATTTATATTATTACAATTCTTACAACACTGTTTCCATATTTAATTGATTTCATAATTTGTATCGTTGACTTATTAATTACAAGACGTGTGTCCTCTTTGCCGGTCGCTTCGTGAATGCCACTGAATCGATCGCAGCTGTTCACTTACGTCGTGGCAGAACTGCATAAATATTTATATATAAATATTTGGAAATTGTAAAAACTATGATTTATAAATTATTAACACACGATTTGTATTTTAACCTATAGATAATAATTATAATGCTTAATTGTATTATAACCAAAACAACACCTTTTACCATTCTAATAGTATACTAACAATGAAACTTGATACAACTCATGAATATGTGTGAATAAAAAATCTACATTATATAATTAGAAATATAATATATTTAAATACCCCTAACAGTACGCTTGTATTTGTAAGTTTACAAAATTACATAAGTATGTACTATGAATAAAAATATAAACAATATTAATATCTCTCAAAAATGATCGTTCATACAATCGATTTGAAAATCTAATTTGAGACAAAAGTGTATCTGACAGCGGCGGTATAGTTAACATTTATGTAAAGAAAACATTACACAAATAAAAATCCTCAAAGACAGAAAATATTATGAACTTTAATAAAGTTTGTAATTTGTGAATATTTCCATTTTAGACGAACGAGTAAACAACTAATATTTGTGAATGCGCGCATCCAGAATGCAATATGTAAATTCAGTTCCAACCTCAACGGTTTAGTAGTTATGCGCGGAATGCAAACCACGTTATATCTACATTATATTACCTCAAATAACTTCATAAAGCATAACTTGTCGCAGATTGAAACATGTAGATATAAATGTAATATAAAAAGTGTAATATGCATACCTAATAAACAAACAAACATGGCAGTAAAACTATACGTCATATTTTATTGGTATTCGAGTGCTACGACGTAGCAAGTGCTACAATAGTATACTACGCCACTACGGTTCTACAATACACAAAAAAAACAACTTATTTTGAAGGTACAACTGTAATGTAAGACAATATTTATTTATAGTAGCACATCTAAGTGACGACACTGTTCCTGATGGTATGGACAGTACAATCCAAAAACAACAGCGACCATCGTGATCTATGGCAATCTATCGATGGTCGTCGCTGTTATGCCGGCTTGTGTATGATTACCTCATTTGTTTCTCTTCAGTATAGCATGTTTTCGAATCATTTTGAACATTAACAGTCAAGCTTGTAACAGTCCAATTTTCGTCAAAGACCTCTCTCTATTCCCATGCATAGGATACAGCATTGAATGTCACAAAGTGAAATTACTTTTACATTTATTTTTTACATTTATTTTATTATAATTACCTTAAGTTTCATTATACGTCCATTTCAAGCCCTTGCAATGGCTCGTTTTTATTATTTGATTAATTTGTAAAAATATCTGTATTTCATATACTTTCTTAAAAAAGATACATAGTAACTCAACTAACGACAGCATTCACGTCGAGTAGAAATAACATGTAAACAACCTTCACAAACAGTATTAGAGCATCCCAACTGCCTGTTACGTAACTGTATACAGCGTTACAATGGGTCAGTTAGTCAGTAAAGGGACCCGAATAAATCAAAAGTTTCGCGTCACCGAATGAGACAGCCCGTTAACTCTCTGATAAAATAAATGCGGCACCGCTACCTTTCTCTTTAAAGATTATGTCACCAAAAACATTTTGTTACTCACATTGACACTATTTTTCTTTCTTTCCCTGACTTATCAGTGATATATCAATGGCAAATAAATAATATTTGCGTGTTTTAGTAATCAGAGCATTATTGAACACAATAAAATTAAGGTATCAAATACTTACTTCTCATAATATGACAATTTTAACGGAATACAACATTCATCTACATTAATATATCTGCGGTTCGGTCTGCATATACATGTAATTTTTTTCCCAAATTTCGTGACAGGCATTCTATACAAATAAAGGGTACTGATGACACATATTCCATAAAAAAATTGTCAGTCTGTATTTGTATGTCCAGATTAAACTCATAAACGATTTTTATGAAATTGTGTACGCTTATGGCATAATAAATAATACTTATAGAAATCGTAAAAAAAATACATTTTTGTTAATTTTCAACCCATTAAGATGATATTTTTTATAGGCGGGAAGCATATGTCTTTTGTCAACGTTTATAAGAATTATCAATAATGCTTTCAGAAACCATGAAAATGTTTTTTTTTTGTTAATTCTCAATATATTTTGATGCAACTTTATACACGGTAGTACATACATGTCATTATTGGATTCATGGGCTATAAAAATTTTCATTGAACTTAGAAGGTACAAATTAAATTACGAGATGAAAATAATTAATGCGTAATAAATGCGTGCAGAGCCGTAGAGCTCCTCGCCAGTATATATATAAAATCCAAGCACAAATGTTAGTTCTAAGGTTTAGTAAGTTGTTCAATGCAAGCATATAAATGCAACGAAAGCAAACAGACATTATGTAAAGGGATAAGAGGATTCCTATTCCATTCTGCGGCATGACGACTGGATTACGGCATTGCGGGATGTTGATGCTTACAGCGCGAATCTAACCCTATTGTGTCAAAAGCAAACATCCATTGTACACGAATTATATTGATAAACGGATTTATTATAGCAAAAACAATTGGTGTTTTTCGACTGACTGATGAATTAATCTCTTTTATTAAATTTCAGGTTTTTGTGGACTTGGAACCTAGCGACAAGTATTGATTTTATTTTCACTTTAGTCATTATTGATTTTAAAAATGTTCTAATAATCATATATTTATAAAAACAACTGCCAACTTGATTACGTTAATTATAAAAAAACTAATTATTAGAATTAAAATTTCAAGGTGCAAAAATAAATTTTACTACTATTCTTCATCACATATTGATTCCGTAAGATTATTATAACACATAATATACTCGTGAAAATGTATTAGATGTAATTCGAGTTGACAGAAGTGACTGAGTCTTTAACCGAAACCAACAACGACGACCACCGATCGAATCTGGCAAACTGTTTTACTAAACTAAAAACTGAGTCATTAAATACACTATTTCAATATATTTATTTTCAGTGCATTCTATAAGGAAATCAAAATATTTTAGTTTGTGTTATTAAAAAAAATCCTAATATTATCGGCGTTGGAATGAACTCATGAACTCGCAGATTATAAAATTATAACTTTTAATATTAATTGGTGGCTCTCAGGTGTTAGCCGTATGCAGGAAATTATGGCTATTTGAAAATAAAACAGATACATATAATCATTTTATTTATATACCTAGATAGATAAGAGGCAAAAATTAGTCTGATGATATAATATGTTTCGAATCCTATTTTAAACAAAATTAGTTCGCAAATTTTATATGACTCTTTAAAGTATAAAGGCTTCTTGCGACTGGTGAGTTACACATTAAGCCATGGGGTGACTGCCAAATGGCAATACACCAGCTGTTCAAGAGTTATTTTACGTCGTACAGTGGGCCAGGGCTGCAAGCCAATCTTCTTCTTATTAGGGTGAGGTTATTCGGTTATATACAATACGTTTTTTTATATAGCATTAGACGATAGATAGGTTGATATTGTTTACTTTGTTATGTACTTAAACCTAAAATTGTTAAAATAATATCTACTAATTATATCACAACAATATCAATATTGGTAGATAATGTATTTTTTATTATGGAGAAATTCGTAAATTTCTAGAAAACTACTCAAGATCTTTTAAGTATATGTACCAAGTTCTATTGCAAGTAATTAAAAATAATCAAACTTATATATGATTTCAATTAAGTGGTTGGATTCATCACTTAAATTGCAAAACCAAAGTGAATTTCGTGCAACCTATAATATCAGCCCCATAAACACTGATTAAACAAGTTGATATTCTGAATAAAAAGTTTCAATGCATATTAAAAAAAAACATTTATGCAGAAAATATTCTCATTTATTTAAAGTAAACAGTAACCGTGGCTAACAAAAAAGGTAAACATGATATTTTTGTCGCGGTTTGTATGGTGCAAAAAGTAATCTTGGGAAAGATTTTAAGACACAAAAATGTTGCTCGTATTTTAAAAGCAATGTGCTTAGTGACGAGAATTTGCGGTGACGTTGTCTGATATCTTCATATTATATTAAGAATGTCCAATCAGGAAAATGTAATCCACAAATTTTATAAAAATAGCCACACTCTGAACGTGCCTGGTACTATGAATTCATGCATCCAAAGATCGATTAAAAATAAAATTCTAAATACTCCTAATCAATTATATAGTGTTATTAAAGTTACCAGAGAAAAAATTATGTTAATAGAAATGAATAAATGATTTTTACAATATTTAGGACCTAATTTTTTGCAAAAACTTGTCAATACATACAGACGGTAGAAAAGTATTAAAAAATAAAATCATGGATGTAAAAGATTCACAATCCAAGCTTTACATTGTTCAACTCGACTTGAACATCATCAACCAACTGCAAATACTAATTCAATAGGATATATTCAATTGAAGCAACTGTAACTTTTGCCATTTGCTATCAGCAAAGCGCTTTTAGCTGATTTACATAGCTTATGCCGAATTGAGGCAATTCGAAAACACTACCATGACTCTTATAATTTCCTCCAAAGGTGTGAAATAGGAAACCTCTGTAACTAAATGGAACACAGCAGTGCTAGTAAAGCTGCTTTGTGATACAAATATATGTGACGGTGGTGTTTCAGCAGTTGAAACTTGCACAAATCTTAAACGTTTACGTTTAATAAAATAGAACTAAGAAAAACATCAGTCGAATAAACTAATATAATAATATTACTGAACTATAAATATGCATAATTTCCCTCATAACTGTTTGCCTTTCGTAAGGATAGTTCTACACCTTACATAGAAGATACATTATTATAGTACATACTGTTGTAATATACTTTAATAATATCGTAATGCCGCCTTACAGACAGAAGCCACGTCTCGCGGTTTCTGTAATATTATTTTCATCAATAACTCTATTTTGATAATTAATTGTTATTAATTAATTATATTTTGAAGCAATGATGGCTCAGTGGTAGCGTGTACGACTTCGCGTCGATTGACGTGAGTTCGCATCCCTGCAATGAGCCTTTGCTTTCGGTGAAGGAAAACATCGTGAGGAAACCATAGCATGGTGGTAGGGCTTTTTCTAATGCCCGCCTGGCTAGCTACCACCTTCAAGTTGAAAATCTGTCGCCAAGCACTAATAGGTGTGTTCCGGCAGCTGCACTTGAGAGCCAGTCTTCCACTAGGTTTAGCGTGTTATAATCTTGGGCCACATCGACACTTAACATCAGGTGAGATTGTGGCCACTACGCTAAACCTATAAAGATAAATAAAAAAAAATATAGAAAACAAATGGAAAAAAAAAGTTGCTTGGTTCTTAAAATATACATAAAATCCAGGTTTTTGTCTCTCATGTCAAATTTAGATTTTACGTTTACGATTGTATTCTATGTGGACAGCAACATTCGTTTGCTTAATTTTAAGACGAAATATATGGGTGTAAAACCATCTTTATTGATAAATAGATTGCTGCAGATATATTTACTGTGACTGTGACATAAATTTTCACGCTGCCCAATATTACATTACTTGCTGATCAATTTAGTTCGCATCAATGTATATTACACTTATACTTTGACAAGCTAGATTTTTGTAAAGTCCATCACAGTTTTAATACTAGAAATAGACATATATTATTCGTACCGTGTTTCAGACTTAGTAAGACTAATAAAATGTTTTAGGTAATAGTGTTAGGTTCTATAATAAGATCCCGAAGCGCATTACTGATTTGCCGGAAAATAAGTTCTAGGACAATGTTAAAAGCATGTCAAGCAGGTTTTTCTTTTAAAAGGGTTATTATAGGGTGGATCATTATGTGAATGATAGTGATGCCTGGAAGTGACTCCCTCCCTATGCATCCACAAAATTATTAATATGATTATTCACTGTAAATATTATTGGTATAGTTGTAAAAAAATAAGTTTCTTGCCGGCGCTTCGCGATGGCTGGAATCTGGGATGTTTTCCGAATCAGTAGTAGTGATTTGATGTTCATAAGTGCCTTCTTAGGGCCTAAATTAATTAATGTACTTTTTGATTTTTAATTTTGAGTTGTTTTTGCCGACCACTACAACCCGCTGAATTCACTTTGCTGACCAAAGCCTCTTTAATAAGCTGACCGTTTGAATGATTGCCATTTATATAAATATTTGGAGAAATTAGTCAGTTGCCCCTGTAAATGAAAGACCACTTGTCAGATATAAAAATGAAGTGGTATTCTTTTGGAAGGAAAATTGTTACCCATATTTTATTTTTTCATTTAAAATTGGCTCTTAATAATTACTACTAAGTAAAAAAGTTGCGAGCCCTTACAAAGCTGTGCTTTTTGCTAATATTAAAATACTTTATATAATATCATTCCGCAAAGTCAAATAAGTGTGTTATTTAATTTTTATAAGACATTTCAACGTTAATTCGAACAGAAAAGCAGGCAGCTAAAACTTCCAGCTTAATTTTCATATTTTATACGTTTTATCGTTCCAAGTCCGGCACGATTCAGACCCGAAACTAATAACTAGCAGCACAGGTGGTTCGAATAATTTGATCTCCAATATAAATGCACAAATTGGACGTGTACGTACGCTTGTTTCACGTTTAATTTAGACGACACAGTTAACGTGCACGTTTAATTGTTTACTTATTCAGTCATCGATGTAAATTCGTGGATTTTCGCGTTGTTAGATTTATATATATAATGGCGGTTTTTTTTTACAATTTGTTTACAGTGGCATGGGTAATTTACTGCATTGTACTTAATGGTAAGCTCAGTACAATTCAAAAACGGCAGCGACCAACGAGAGACCGGTAGTCCATCGTCAGTCGTCGTTGTCATGCCGGCCTGCAAGTGTCTTGGCAATTGGATATACAATGGCAGATCCCAAAACATGACAATCCAAAAGAGAGTTACTGTGATACGGGTTTATGATCATCTGTATGGTGGTCGCGATCTAATAGAGCACAGATTCCTACAACCGACGGAACACGGAACACTACTACGGAACACGACTCGACTAAGCGTGCCACCTATGGCGGGTAGAATCACGTTCGCGATAGTCGTTGTCACCATTAAAAGAGCTGAGAACTAACAGGTGCGAAGTTCCATAGCATTTCCTTTAATTATAGCTGTAGAAATGTAAGTTCTTCAACTCATTTTCAAAATAATTTGTTAATTTCTTTGATATGGAATTTCTTATTTTTTTAGCACCATTATGAAAAGTATCCTATGTTTTATTCCACGACGTAATCGTCTTTTATTTCAAATTTCATTACAATCTGTTCAATCGCCTTAGCGTGACAATCATTCAAACCAACATACTTTCATATGTATATTGTACTAGCTGTGGCTCACGGCTCCGCACGCGTCTATCACGCAGTAATTATTTTTGTCCCATAATTTAGTTGTGCAGTTGTATTATTGACTATTATATCCTATCAATTGATAAATGAAATAAGCTTAACATGCACAACATTACATGAAAATCGATCAAGTTGTTTTTGACTTAAATCCGGACATACAAACAGACAGTAAAATCTTTTTAATTTTATACTCGTGATCAATATCATTTATAACATATGCCTATCAGTAGATTTTGGAAAGAAGAAAGAATGCATTTGCGGATAGAACTTCAGATTTATTAGGTACCTATTATTGATATTAGATGTACAAATCTCACCGGTATAATAAGTGGAATTTTATTAATTGTTTCCATTTAAGCCATAAAAATACGTACTACACAGATAGTGATAAGAGAGGTAGGGCACAGATAAATTTCTTTCTACTTGGGGTAGCCCGACTGGTGGAATACCTCTACCCTACAGAAGATCGCAGCCAAATAACCTAGTTTAGAGTAGTGTTTCTGCGGTGAGTAGGGTTTCCAGTTCAAGGTCGGCAACGCGCTTGTGATACCTATGGTATTACAGGCGTTCATAGGTTACGGTAGCCGCTTACCATCAGGCGGGTCGTATGCCTGTTTGCCACCTTTGTAGTATAAAAAAGATAGTAAATAAAAAAAAACTACGTTTTCAGTGGAATGGCAAACATAATAAACTGTAACGATAAAACTTTCATGTAGGTATAAAACGATAAATGACGTTATCAGAGCTTTCAAATTTTAACTCTTAATAAAATTGAATTCGTTCTTCTTTTATTATTCTTTTTATTGGGTAACCATATACTCGTACTATGTCTGAAAAGAGACTGTAAATTAAATTAAGAACATTTTATGAATTGAAAAATAAATTACATATCCAGTGAACAACGAGTAATTGAGATTACTTACTAGTTAACCCGTGCGAATATTTCGCATATGTACAATGTAAAAGTATACAATCTCTCTAACAGCTGTCATTTTAGTTAAACAGGTTGTTCATAGATGGCGCCTTCTACATTTTAGTTGAATATATTTTCGTTTAGGAAAATATATTAATATTTTATATTTATAATATATATTTATAATTAATATTTATAAATATATAAATACCTTCAACAGATTAACTATAACATTATTTTTAAACTGTTTGTCTATCTTTTGTCAATAGCGAGGAACAAAAACTTTAAAATTATGATTAATAAATGAATTCGGATGAAGAATTATGGAAGATATGACGTTACCACAAACATAAACCTTCTAGAAATAATGTATAGATGTTGGACTTTCATTTACCAATGTGAAATGAATGTGGGAAATGAACATGAAATAAATAATTTAAGTTATGTAAGTACAATGTTGTCAAACACTCGAGGGGTTTTCTCTTTAACGGACCGTCTGAGCCAGTATGTACCTCGTTTTATTCTCCATGTATGCCCCGCAGGATTAACTAAGTTACAATTGTAGGTACTATACCCGACTTTGTTTTATATGACGACAGAACATTACGATAGCCGTCGTTTTAGCTGAAACGTCAAGAGTATTTGTTTAAATCCTTTTGGGTACAGAACTGCCGAATAAGACCTTGCGTGAGATAAATCTTTTGTTAAGTAGCAATAAACATCTAGGAACTATTTTTGCGATTCAGTGTTTAAAAGTTCTAGTACAAATCGCAAACTGTAAAGTTAAAAAAATATATAATAGTACTGTAATAAATAATAACAAAAAATTACACAGAAATTAAATTACAACAAACAGACAATACATAACTGACAATTATGCACATCACACAAAATGTCAGTCATATGCGGGATCCAACCCTCGACCTTTCGGTTCAATAGTAGGACTCACTACCACGTCATGAGTCTTGTAATAAAAGTAATTCGCCCTTCAAATAAAAAAAAAGAGAATAAACTGGAGTTCAGTATCTATTATATATTATATTGTACTAGCGACCCACTCCGGATTCGCATGAGTGCAATTAACTAATGTGGTGTTATTTATGATAAAAAAATCATGTTCGATCGATTTACAGTTCATCGCTTTGGTATTGATCATCTTTACGAATAATGTGGTTAGCTCGAGGCTCAATATTGATAGGTAGGACGTAGCGCGGGTTCTACGGGGCCTTCTACGGTATTCATTTATATAATATTATGTACAGGGCATTTTTAATCTACATTAAATACCCAAGTTACTAATATATGTATGTGGATAAGGATTAATAATGAATTGGAGAAAATAGCTTCGCAATAACCAATATTTTAAAAATAGAAATGGTTACTGTGAATCAACCTAAGGAGATATACATATGCCATCGCCAACTTTTCTCTAGGCTTTTTGAAGAACTAAAGTTCTTTCATACATTATTTTGATGTATCTCATAAGGTTTAGCCAACGTAAGCAATGTAAGCGCCCCAAAAATATTTTTTTGTCGACTTGGTTACAAAATATTGAATGTTGTCTACTGTACAAAAACTTAATTAGAATTTATTGTATATACTGTAAAAAAATCTCTAAATTATGGTGAAAACCGTATAAAAATTCATTGCGTGGTTTAGAAAAAGTAAGTGGACAAACAAACGACGCGGATGGCGACTTTCTTTTATACTATGCATAGATATACATTATTTTTCCTTTAAATCTCTAAGAACTTTTAACTGTGGATAGGAATATATTATATAAATAAAAAACTTTTGAACTTTATATATGTAATTTATGTATGTGTCTCATGTGTTCTTTTATCATCACAAAAGCCATAATTCCACATTAGTTGAATCTAGGTAGGCACGTGTCTGCCTTCAAAAATAAATTTACCTTTGTTTTACTGCGTATACAAAAGGTAAAAGCCAGTTTTCAAGTTTAAAGAAACGCAAATTAATAATGGTAATTTTATTGAGTTATGATTAAAGTTAGACAGACTCAGGCAACGAAACTCGTATTTACTACCACGGAATATTGAATTTGTATTTATTCATTTGCAGTAGAAACTTTTTTGTAACGAATCACAAGGAATTAATATAAATGAATGTTTGATTACTTTGTACTGATAGGTATAAAAATGAACCTAGTAATAATGTATTCTACATTTCATATACTGTTTTACTTTAGGTATGAATATATAATAAGACTAGCGGGCCTCCGCGGCTCCTCACGCGTTTGTTACGCACTAGTTCTTTTATTCCGTAATTTTTCTTTTCTCATTTTATTGACAATTCATACAGCCTATCAATTGAGAAATGACACAAACTTCCCGTGTACAAATCGTTTAAGAATTAATTAATAACATATATTCTTTACTATTTCTAAAAGTATTATTGAAAATTCTTATAGCCTATCAATTGACTAATGATATAAGCTTCCAGTGTACAAAATTTCATAAGAAAGGCGTGACTGCACGCCGTTTATATATATATATTAGATATAAAGAAAATGGGAAAAATAATCACGGTTCCTTAGACTACCTACCTATACAATCATACAACACCAATTTATCCCTTAATTTGATTTAGGTGAAATTAAATAAAACTGGATTTTTCAATTGGAGAGTATGAAAGTAAGAAATGTTCACCATACAGGTCAATAGACATATTATGTGTGCATAATCATAAGAAAATAGTTATACATAAATACTTTTTACCAAACAATCTTTCAACCACTTAGTTATACACTCTTTACTGATGAACTGTGATAAATGCTGATACATGCGTCTCATTATTTTTATTAATAGTTTTAAGTACTCAATTTCAAATCATAAGACAATGTTTACACCTCATACACACTTTCAACCCTCTTTTTTAACCTTAGTGGTTATATTTCCCAAAAATCCGTTCTCAGTGAGCGTTTACATTGCAAATGAAGTAAATATGCTAAATTTCAAGTAAATCGGACATATAGTTGAGATCTCGTGATGAGTGATATTTCGCTTTTATATATATAGATCGTTGTTAAACTTTATGTTGCTTTCCATTAAATACATACTGCCCATGATTTTCTCCCTGAAACATATATATCCAAAGGTTGCTTAGAAGAGATTGGTGTCAGCATTAAGGCCTCTATCAGACTAGCGTCGACCGCCTATTGTTATAATCACATAATTTGATATGTTCGATTAGATCTGTAATTAACGGTGTATAATAACGTTGAAACAAATAAGAAAAATGTTAGGTATTCGTGCAAATTTGAATTTACGTTTTTGCAATAAATATAACGTATGATTTTAACCTTGTATGTGCATATCGAGGATTTCAATGATGGATAAAATAGGAAGGACTTAAGTACGCATACAAAACGTTTGAGACAGAATCCTAAGGCAGCCTGAAAACCCACTAGGGAGACACCTACAGACTGTTAGGCTATTATCGTCACCGCAGGTTGAGTAAAGGGAAAAATACTAAAATCTCATGAACTCATTTTCATTATCATTTAACGGAGTCGGCAAAGTGAGGGAGCGTTACGCGCCAAATCTCGGATCCCAGGGAAAGGCATGACATTTGGAAAAAAGGCTTTACCTACTTATTTGCACAGCGGGGAAACGCTGTGCCACGGAATAATTTGTCATGCACCTTGACCTAGTTTCACCGCCGTTGTGTGCAAAAAAGGAAGGAATAATTTAGCGGACCGCTTTTACTTGTTTGCATTGAAATTATCAAATTAAGCAGTCGGATTTATTTTCTATTGTTAATAAAAAGAATTATGGTTTGGCATTAATATCAATTACATTTTTTTATACATTAAAAAAGGATAACTTCGTCAAGAAGAAACAAAGACAAATACAAAGTAAATTACATACAAGTAATAATTTAATTACAAAATGGGAACAGTTGTAGTTTAGAGCATAATAGATAGGCACTCATAAATAGTAATAAAATCAATTAATAACAAAATATCCTTGAAAATAAAAGTCATTGTGAACATTTAGATACTTAGAGGTATCGTGAAAACGATAGATAGGACTTTAAAGGTTTTTTATAAACTTTTATTAATCTGTCTTGATCTAAAGATAGAACTTATAACACACGTTCAGTTTTTGTATAACAATTGTGGTCAAAAGGTGTATAGCAATTGCAAGAAAAGGTTTATAGAAAAATGAGTTAATATTAGTTTATATAGTCCTAGAATTATTCTCACAGCGTGTAATAATTTATGTTGTAGCAAATAATCGGTAAGTCCGGAGCACTCTGGATAGGCTGTGCATACTTTCTCAGTTATGTGGTACATTATAATTCCACTATCTTGACATCTTGAATTTAAGAAGCAAAGTGATCAGAGCGCACAAGGGTGTTCGTAAGGCGAACTTTAAAGCAATATAAAAGCTTTAGGTGCTCCATTGGGTTGCATTTCGCTTCGCTGATTCGCTTTATTTGTTTTCTGTGCAAAAATTTGGAATAAGCGATAATAGTGAAAAAAATCACTAAGCTACAAACTATATGCCGACACTTTATAAAAAAAAATAGTACATAAATATTATAATTAATTTATATATTTTATTGGGTTGCAACGTTTGTTTTAAGGTTAGGTTTAATGTTTGGTCACAATATCGCCTGATCTTAAGTGAAGATGTGGTCCAAGATGGTAGCACGCCAAGCCTAGTGGGGGAGGGGCTGGCTCTCAAATGCACCTGCCAATACACACCTATAAAAGTTTGCTAACCGTTTTTATCTTGAGAGCGGTAGCTAGCTAGCTAGAGGGGCATTAGAATACCCTAGCACAATACTATGATTGCTATGATGCATCACGATGTTTTTTTTTTAATAAAAGCTCAGACTCATTGCAGTTCCGTACACACTACCGCTAAGCAATTAACGCTTTTTTTTATCTAAACATTCTGCTTTATTAATACATAGATCATTGTACAACATGAGCATAGTTAAATAGTAGAACCTAAATCTTTCAAAAGTGATTTCTGAATCCGGAGAGATTTTAATTTAATCACTTGAATTATTAAGCAGACAAAGTTGGCGATCATTATGCACCACATGCGATGCAGAATACAGATTAACCGCTTACCGAGGTCGGTTCAGCTTATTCAATTTGAGTATCGGCTTCGTGTATTTGGCAATTTGTGTTAATTTATATCGTTAAAATCAGTTACAATATTACATACAATCTTTGTAATCTATTCTAATAATATTATAAAGCTTGAGAGATTGTTTGTTTTTGCTTATTTGTTTGCACGCGCTAATCTGTGGAACTAAAATTTGATTTTATTTTATTTTGCATTTATTAAGGAAGGTTATAGTATATATGACTTCACGCTTCAACCCTAAGGAGCGGGACAGTAACCATGAATGTCAAGCAATTTGGCAAAATGTAGGCAAGTACGGAAAGTGACAATATAGTATCTTGTCTGTAAGTTAAAAAACGTTATAATTCTGGTTACTGCGAGTTAAAATACGTCCGATGCCTCGTTGGATTTGTTATGAGATCTAGAAAAATGAATGTTTAAAAATTGTTTTATTTGGAGCAGCCGGTTTTAAGGCAGGTTTACGTAGTACAGCGCTCACCGAATGGAGTCCTATTTTCAACATAGAATGAACAGTCCCAGAAGCTGACATATTTGTATCTTCTCTATCACCAATAGTTTTCGAGTAATTTGTAAAACACTAGACCCTTTTTTAAATATTTAATTGTTTATAGCATTTGCGATTGTTTATGTACGGGTTTGAAATTCTCGCACATTTTTCTAGATCTCATTACGAATACAATGAAGTATCGCAGGTATTTTAACTAGCAGTATAAAGAATTAACACGTTTTTAACCCTACGTTTTAAATATATAAACTATCTGAACTATATACTTGTATTTATTGAATAAGAATTTGAATGCGACAGGTCAGGTATAACCATAAATAATGTACTTTATTTTATAAATGTATAAAACAAATCAACAAAATTTGAGGATAGCTATATGAATAAGGAGATTTATTAAAAATCGGTCTTGTTGTTGGGTAATTAAATTTTAAATAAATACAATTGGTTAATTTTAAACTTGTACCTAAGTCTTTAAATTAAAACGGTCTATCGTCTGGCGCCTGCTCATTATTGTTTGTAAAGATGATAGGAGGCGGACCATTTCTCGGATTCTATTAAGGACTTATGCAAGGCTTTGTTTGTCACTAAGTTTAATTATCTTTATCAACCCGACATGCAAGCTCTTTTGTGAGAGCGTAAGCGCGTCCAACGAATTAATTATTTAATTGGTATGACTATTCATAATTTAATGAGAAATTAATTTGAGATAGACAAAAAAACAATACATAATAACATTTTTACTTGAAGTATCTAAAATAAAGACCAATTCTACGGAAAGGAAAAACATAAAAAGCATTTAGATCTAAAAGAGAACAAAATATATCAAATCTGTAATATCTTATTTCTACTAATCACACTTTGAAACCTTTAAACTATTTTTCTCAAATAAATATCTAAACATACTAAAATAGATACTTAAAGGCATTTTAAAATAAAATATTATTATTTCAATATTTATTTGACCTGTGAAATGTGGTTAAAAATGTTTATTCAATATAACTCTTTAAAAATTATCATAATTTTTTTAACTATTCACACCGATTTAATACATGTCACAAAATAAATGCTCTAAATCTACGGCGTATTGATTTATATCTTTCCAAATTAATTAATGTTACAAAAAGGTCACAACAATATTGTATTCGTTGGCTATACTTCGCCCATTCATAAATGCATGCAGCTTATCTTGTAATCCCAATAGAAACATGTTCGAATCTTGATGGCGTTGAAATTGAATCAACATAGAATTTTAAACGCTACAAATAGTGACTAGTGCGAATATTAAGCGTATTCTATGGATAAAAAGTAGAAATATTTTTTGAAACGGACATGAATTTATTTTATGATTAACTTTGTTCATCATAAAAGCCTTCTTTGCAAGCAAGCCTTTGCATGACACATGTCAACTGTTTATTTTAGAGATGTAGCATAACTTAAATTGGAAGTTGATTTTACGATTATCGATTCTTTTATAGAACTAAATATAATATTTATAATATGATTATGTTTTAAATCAATTGAAGAGTGTATAAGCTTTGTATATGAAATAATAATAATAAACTATAACAACAATTGAGATCGCAATCTAGAACACTTGAATTAATGAATGCCTGACGCCAAACAAGATTTGTAAAAATATAGGAATTACGTAGTAATTTAAAAATTTACGAATAGATTAAATGTACAACGGCATTCGGTTAATTCGATTATTTTTCAATTCCTTGATTTCATTTTTTTGGTCTACTCTAGTTTTAAGTAACATAGAAAGTAACACTGCACATAGTAAGAGCAACAATACAATTTTTTTTTTCTTTTTTTTCGAACTGACTATACTGTTAGCCTTAGGGTCTCTGGAGCCTTTGCGGCTTTTACAGCTTCACCGGGCTTGGGGGCGAGCGCGGAAGGCACTCAGCCGCGAAAGCTAGGCAACAAGCTCCAAGGGTGCCAAAGTGGCCGAACCTCGGCTTGGGCTGTTGCCGATCATGCGAAAAAGTCGCGATCTGACTAAATCCCTATCCATAGAAATTCGAGCTAACTAACTGTACAAATATACATGTTCCTGCCTTCTGGGAGGAAGGAAGGAAGAAAGGAACATGTGTATATGTATTTTGTGATTTGGTAATTTTTGTCTAAACTAACTAGCCAAAAAAAGAACAAAAAAGGTCCCTTACAGAACCTATGTACCTGAGTGGTGTACATGTGTGAAGTGCAGTGTTATGTGTATGTGTCGATAGCTAGTGAATGCAGTGTCACTGTATCGCGCGAGCGGCTGCTGGCTCAAGGGCTCCATGCCGGAGGAACGGACCTAGGTTTGAGTTGCCGCTGGAGAGGGTGGTCGTGGCGCGTACAATAAAAAAAATCACAAAAATCATTGTATGGAAGAAGTTATTCAGGATTTTGTCGTGCCAAATGTTTTATAACGTATCATATTTTTTATAATGGTAATTAATATTCGAAATGCGTGTTTTAAGTAGAGAAATAATTTTCACGACCACAAAATTTACGTTCTAGGGACACTTCATGCAGGACTATTTATAATGAATAAAGTATAGTGAATACAGAATAACAAAACTCTTTACAATTATTTATTGTTCTCTTTCGACTTGTTAGCTATTTCTTCAAGCTTGCTGATGGACATGAAATTATACAGACGATCATAAGTTTTTTTTTATAAGACGTAATTAGATACAGACTTGTGATTTATGACATTAAGCGGTCACTGCACCTTTCGAGATCTATTGAAGATAGATTTTACTCTTAAGTTACAAATTTTGAATAACTCTTTGTCAGTGCCTGTTGCCTTCAGACCAGAACGCAGCATTAGGTCCTTTCTTTAATTTTCATAAGTTAATCCAAAAAAAAGTGATATTCATAACTACGAAATAAATATTCAATATTAAAAGAAAATACAAACATATATAATTTAAAACAGTAGTTAAGCAAAAACTTTATACTTCACGTAAATCTTCATTAATACAGATGAGGTTGTGGCAACTAAGTTTATTTATAAGTAAGCTCTAGTGATAGCCTGTTGTTTCGTGAGGCAAACATTCTCTTTTGGGAATATTCTCCAGTATATGTACACACTATGATCCACACCTAACACAATTTCAATAACTTAGTGTACTCCGACTGAACAAATACTCCCGAGAACACCCAATAGGGCGAAGGTGAGGTTTAGTTATTAGAGGTCCAATATAATGTAGACGGATTACGTGAAGCAAGTTGTAAAACTAAGTCCGAGTAAGACTAACTAACGACTTGTTATTGTATGAGATTCGTTTTATATCTATTGAATATGGTACGAAGATCGATAGAAATTCTCCAGTACGGCATAAAGAACATGTTAGTAAACATACGAATATAATGTATTATAATATCCTTGTTATTACTTAGTACTATTATTAAATTAAATAAATACAAATACATGAAACAAAACTTAAATGCCCATTAACAATATATATTGCAATAAATTTAAATCGGTTCATATTATGTCAAATTTTATTAAAATACTATATACCTAGCTTTAGCAGTGTTGGGTGATCACAATAGATCGCATATTTTTCATATTAGCCCGGCAAATTAACAGTTCTGTCCCTGATGGTAAGCACAGTACAATCCAAACACAACGGCGAACACCGAGATATCGAATCCATTCGTCATTAGGCGGTCGCCGCTTTCATGCCGGCCTGCATAAATATCTCTTCACGTTACGCTTCAAGGACCCAATATTGTAAGAAGGAGAAAACACATTTGCCGAAAGATGGCCACAGTTTCACGGTACGATAAAGATAACTTTTTAGTTCTTGCCGAGATGGAGATTACCGTGACACTGTGACTCCAAAACCGAGTGCGCGTGGTTCTGTTGTGGAATGCAGAGGACGAAATTAGATTCATCATGAGACAGGGACTCATCATGATACAAACGGTAGAACACGCTCAGCAAGGCAATGTTCTTGCGCACCTGAAGCGGCTCGAAGTATTTGGTAACGTCTGCATCATTAACAATGCGGACAGCCCGTCTTTGCAATCTGTCCGAAGTATCGAGGAGATATTTTTCGGTTCCAGCCCAGAAATGCGAACAGTATTCCATAAAAAGTCAAACTTATGCCTCATAAAGAAGGTACAGTTGACCGGGCGTGAAAACCTGTCGCAACCTGTCGGGATTTTTGAGTGTCCGAAATGTAGTGGTGATGGCACTTCCGATGTAATCTCTGAAGTTGATGTCGCTGCGTATATTCACACCTAGGATATTGAGGCTGTCACGCATTGCTTTGCAAAAAACTCCATGCATATTAATTTATAAAAGGGTCGTTAGAAAAATCTGCGAGATGATATTTTACAGCACGTGTAGACGATAAGACTATTACAAAAATCATAAAACATAATTAATCGTAAAATATTTAAACGGTATGGTATGCTCTGTGTCACGCCGAAATATTACACTGTATCTAATCGTAGAAATCGTAATGTAATAAGATTGCATAACAAAAGACCACAAGGTTCATTCACAAGACACACTCAAAACCATTCACAGTGAATGATATCAAAAAAATTAAACACAACAATATCTTGTACAGAAAATGAATCTGTTGGGAAATTAATATAATATGTATAGACATAATAAAATTTAATAATATGATTAATAAGAAATCTTATTTTTGAAATTATAATATTCGACCAAACTTTTAAGATTATAATTATATCTAACTATTTTCATTTATTATTTAATAATCCAATTAGAGGTATGTAACTTAACATGTCGAAATAGAAAAGTCACAGTAAGGTGTAGGTGATTCAACATAGTATTTCCAATGAAAATAAAAATAAACATTACTCACAAAGTTTTTACGGTCCTTTGTAAGTATTAAAACAATACAAAAGTGTTTTCAAGACGTACGTATATTTGCACAATAAAAGTTGTGAGAGCTCATTAAACAAAACTGACAAAGAAAATAGAATTTGTTCTTCAAACCGGAACGTGAGTGAATGTAAATTATAAATGAACGGGTCTTCAACCGAGGAAACCTAACAGTTCTACTTGCAGCTGAAATTTGTACTTAATGAGCCTTTAACTTTGTTAATTAAACGACATTTGCTTTAATTGTGAAAAAATATGTTTCATATAAAAATATATTTATTTAGTGTAATAACTTATCTAGACAAGTCAGTAATTTTATTATGAAGGTTTATCATTGACTATCTACCCGCCCTCTACTTCACTCGCGTAGATTTGTAGTTTTCGTACGGGTAGCAGAACAATACATAAACTCTATTGGTTTACGCGGCGCATGCCTGTAAGCTCCAAGACGGCATGATTTTTTTCCGACATTTTTAACAATTGTAGTCTTATTTCAGCCAATTTACACTAAACCGCAATGAATTATACACCTAAACCTCACCTACACCACCTAAATCACTCTGCCCATTGATGAAGACCGTATGGAAATCCGTTCAATAGTTTTTGAGTTTATCGCGTTCAGAAAGACAGACAGACGCGGCGGGGGTCTTTATTTTATCATATGTATAGATAAATATGAACCGAGAAATATTATTTCTTATACAGACTTTTCCGCCCTACCCCATTCACCCTCATTAGGGGTGCCACACCCGTAAGGGGTTAAATATAAAAAAGCTGTTTCATTAGTTACGTCTATTTATATAAAAATATTATTTTCAATACAAACTTTGCCATCTTTTTAGAGGTTGAATTTCAAGAAATCACTTCTTAACCGATGCCTAAAATATGATGTCCACATCTTCAAATTTGAAATTTAAGACATATATACTTATAGGAAATTAAACGATCTACAAAACATTAAGTTTTTTTGACCTACCCTAGTAATAGGTCTTTACCTATGAAATTGCCGTTCTGCAGTACTGGCCATTTCAAATCAAAATAATTTTTGTTTGGCTAAGAATTCTAATTTCAAATTAAATTTATTTTAAAAACATGGAATTCTTTTTCCTAAAGTAGTCATTTGTTTATTGATTAGTGTTACATTTTCATCGCATTTCAATCTTTTTTGTCATCATGGATACGTTAAAAATTCGAGTAATTATGGAATATGAGTACCGTCGTGGCAGTAACGCGGCACAAGCGGCACGCAACATCAACGACGTTTACTGAGCTAACACTACAAACCAACGCACCACCTTTTATTGGTTTGCTCGCTTCCGTTCTGGGAATATCGACCTGAAAAATGAAACTCGCGGTCGTCCGAAGACTTTGGTCGACAATGACGAATTAAAGGCGATTGTGGAAGCTGATGATACACAATCTACGGCTGTATTAGCAGCAGTTTTCGACGTTAGCGTCAAAACAATATTGTTCCATTTGCGTCAAATTGTCAAGGTATAAAAGCTTGACATATGGGTGCCCCACGAACTCAATAATCGCCAGCGCGAAGTACGCGTCGTGACGTGCCTTGCACTGCTCAACAGGCACACAAATGAAGGAATTTTGAACCGCATTGTTACCTGCGATGAAAAATGGATTCTGTTTGATAACCGCAAGCGCTCAACAAGTTGGTTGGATCCTGGTTCACCACCTAAACAATGCCCTAAACGAAAACTTACCCCTAGAAAAGTGATGGTCACTGCTTGGTGGTCTAGCGCCGGTGTGATTCATCACAGCTTCTTAACAAACGGGGTGAGCATTACTGCAGGTGTGTACTGTGAAGAACTGAACACAATGATGGAGAAGCTGGCACATCTCCAACCAGCATTGGTCAATCGCTCGTCTCCGCTGCTCCTGCACGACAACGCGCGACCTTATACTGCACAACAGACGGTCTCCAAGTTGCAAGAACTGGGGTTGGAAGTTCTCCGTCATCCACCCTACTCACCAGACCTTGCGCCTACAGACTACTACTTTTTCCAGAATTTGGATAACTCCTTGGCGGGAAAAAAATTCAATACCCGAGAGGCAGTACAAAATAAATGGCTTTGAAGAATTTGTTGCCTCCCGTCCAGCTGATTTCTTTAAGAAGGGCATCAATAAACTGCTACTGCGCTGGCAAAGATGTATTGATTGCATGGGTGATTACTTCGATTAATACAAATAAAAAATACATGAAAAAACATCGTTCAAATTTTTTCATACAAAACGGCAATTTCATAGGTAAAGATAGGTCTTTACCTAGTGTGTATATATTAGGATATATACACATTTTTATCAAATACCTAGTCAAGAGAGCTTTCATCTCAAACATTATGTTACTATACGTAAAGTAACCTTTTAAAGTGAGGATTATTGTGAGTGGTCTGATGGTGGATGCGAACGTTGCACGTGAAATTAGGTCAAAGTAGTTTTGGAAGGTACCACGTTAGCTTTCTAGAAATAGAGCCTGGTTCAACGCACCGGAATCGTTTAGTATTCTAGCGAGTAATGAGGATTTTCTGTGAACTTGGAAATTTTATTGATTACATCGATTTTTCCTCAGAAATAACATGGGATTCAAATGTTAGTTATAACTAGATGTAATACGCCGTAAAAATCTTATACATTAGACTAAATATATAACTCTACTATTCTATCAGATATACCAAAATCCTACAAACTAAAAATCTCGATAAATGATGATACCTGCACTAAAATAAAATCATGTGTTTCAGTCAAGTATATTCATAAATACACTATACATTAGTTGAAATTTTATAATATTAATCAATCAGATTTTTGAATTTTTATAAATAACATGACTTCCTTGGATGGCATTAATGTCAATTTTACGCGTATTTTGTGTGAATAACGCTAAGAACCATAGGGTTAATAGTATGTGCGTTTAGATTAAATGATGTCAATATCACAGGTTTGAAGAATAATAATAAAATAATTTGGACTTCATTTTACAAGTTATTTGGTGTTATTGTATCATAATTGTTAATAAATCAACGTAACCATTGTATATTTCAGTGACTGCGATTTAATCCCTAATGTTCAGTATTCTTGTATGTTTTATAATAACAATAACCAGTGAAAACTGCAGACGTCGCGCCGTTTAAAAGGCCATCCATTATGACACACTTCAAAATAAATACAAAATAAACGTTAAACTATAACACTTTGTTCTCGTCGACGAACGCGATAAAATCTTGCAAATGAGATTCTAAAGGACAATAAAATTTCACAACAGTTTCAGCGAGAAAATACTCGTAAACTCGCTTTAGAGTGGACAAGCAACAGTTTTGCTTAAAGGAAAAAATACGGTCGAAAGAACAATAGAGTTTGTGAGATAGATCTATATATGTCTCGCTAAACGAAACATAATTTACTTGATATTTAGCATTTCTCTAGTGAGTAAAGTTTACTTAAAGGATAATAGAACACAAGATAAAAAACTTACTATGAAGTATATAAATGAACAGCTTAGGCTTAAACCATATTTTATGATGATAAGCGATGTAAGACTTCACCATCTATATATATATGTACTACGTACTAGATTTCGCAATCCGAACATTCTCTCTGTTCGAGTGAACTGCACGTCAAACTGTGCAGCTTACTTTAGTGTGGCTATCACTCTATTTGGTACATCCCCACAACTTTATACCACAAGTCTATACCTATAGACTAAAGACTTACTTTATAATGCATAATTTTATTTCCATTGTTAACGAGTAATGCTTTCTTAAGAATCAATATATGTTTTTGTATCTGATCTATAATTTGGTTATTTTATTTTAACATGAGCTTCCTAGAGAAGCTTTGCGTTTGCTACGCGAACTACCAGTGGTCCTTCATCGTTTCGTAGGATACAACTTCGTTTTAGTGACTTTGAAATATAGCTATTATTGTCCTTAAATACTGTAATTTCTACTTTAACAATTTGCTTCGAGAGAACTTTGTTTAAAATACTTCGGGGACTGACTGATTAATTGTAACAAGTTTTACAACGTAACGTAATTCAATCACAAGGCTCTGAGTTGTTAACAATAAGTCTTTATTTATATTACAGTTGTTAAACAAGTTGATTTGTAAGTAGCTACATAAGCAACAAAATTTATAATCCTCATTATTGCTTTTTATTATTCTAAAACAGATTGTATTTCATATATGTAAATCAGAAAATGACTAGTGTTTTTTTAAATTTCAACAAGACTGATATATGAAACGTAGAAGTTAATCCCCAATACTCAACATGCAATCATTGATTCCATATCTTAAAATATTTAGTGAGTCCAAATAAGTTCGTACACTGATATTCCGAGAGATTAATTTACTTTTCTAAACCTATAACATATTGCCCCGCATATTTAATCAATTTAATCAATTACTATTAAAGCAGCTGCTATAATAATAATTGATTTATTACAATAATTTCAAAGACATTTTGAGTTAGTTCCTCCGTATATGTTCTGGGTCACGCTGATGTTGTGTTTATTTGCGGTTAAATCATCTATACATATTATAAAACCCAACGTCTATCTGTCTGTCTGTCCGTTTATTTTCTTTTCAAGCGAAAACCACTTATTGATGTCAATGTTTTTTTTTTTTATTATTTCAGAGCTATGTTATTTGGCCAGGTTATAGGATATATTTTGTTAGTCAAAGTAACATACGAAATAAGCAGTGAAGATAATGGTGAATCAATTCGGGAAAAAAGACGCTTTTGGGACGCTTAAATGGCTTACGCTGAGTTAACCATACGAGATAAATTAATGTTCTATATAGTTGTAGATCTTAAAAAGTCAGCGATAGCATATATCTACCTTCTAAGGATCACCCACGATAAGCATTTTGGTCTTATGAGCGGGAGCAGCACGACTCGCACGTGCACTCGGCTGACGGCATTCTGTAGTCTACGCTAGCAGAGCCGCGGGCATAGCTAGTATATGATAATTGAAACGAAATTGAAAACTGAATCAAATAAATAAATGTATATTCTATACTACATACAGTAATTTATTATATTACGAGAAACTATCTTTAAAGCAACTACAATAATCATTTATATTATATTCGACATAAACTTATCGCCCTATGCCAGTTACGTTTAGAAAGCTGGCTAAATTCCGTTTTACCGACGCTTCGTCATATCACTCTCTTCCATTAAATTCGAGATCCACTCAAAGTAGTCTGGCCTTTATACCCTCATAATAATGAAACATAAATGTTTACTTTATTGCTTTTGAAACTTTACTAACTACTACTAACTATTACGTACATATTCAGAAATTACGGTATATTTGCTAGTACTAAGCAATTCGTCATATTAAACTAATTTCAGGGAATTCACGTAAATATACCTACTAATTTAATTTGTAGGAATATCGGCTGAAGGTGAAGGAAAACATAGCGAGTATATCTGAACGCTTAAGAAATGTTCTTGTAGTACCAAAATACTACTCAGTCAAAAAAGTACAGGGAAAAGATCAATAATACACAAAATGTTAGTTATTCATCCAAATTTATTTTATCGCTTCCAAAGTATGCTCCTCCTTCTAATCCAATCATCAAAACATTTTTTAAACGCTTTTTCCCGAATTGAGTTTAGTTCTCGTCGCGAATTCTTCTTTATGGCTTCTACCGAATGAAAACGGGTGCCACGAAGTTTAGGAAAAGGAAAGAATTCGGCTGGATCCATATCTGGTGAATAAGGTGGTTGCTCGATGGTATTTATTGATTTTTGGTTAAAAGTTCTTTCGCAATGATGCCCTTGTGCGAAGGCGCATTATCGTGGTGAAAATCCAAGAATTTTCCACAAATCTAGCCTTTTTCGTCGAATTTGCTCTCTTAAACGCCGCATAATGCTTAAATAATATACTTTATGTGTCGTTTGACCTTCTGGTAAGAATTCCGAGTGCACAACACCATGACAGACAAAGAAAACAGTCAACAAGACTTTGACTTTTGATCGACTTTAGCGTGATTTTTTCGGTTGCGGTTCAGTTGGAAGACGTGGCGTTGGTACTAATCTGCATGTCAAACTCGTAAACCCACGTCTCGTCACCAGTAACAATGCGTTTCATGAATGTTGGGTCGGAATTAACTCGTTCTAGCATGTCCTCAGCGATTCTTATGCGATTGAGTTTTTGAAAAAAAAATCAGATATTTTGGGGCTAGCCGAGCGGCAACATGTTTCATACCCAAGTGATTATTTAAAATGATACGGATCGAGAGAGAGATGAGACACAGAAAGTTCAGCGGCTATCTCTCTCAAACTTGAATGAGGATTTTCAATCACTATTTCCTTTACTTTGAGATGTTAACATCAGTTCATTCATATCTCGACCGCTTTTGAATGCTTTGTACCACTCATAAGCACGTGTTTTTTATAAAGTCGATTCACCGAAAGTATTCTGTAACATTTTCAGTGTTTCGGAACATGAAATTCCTTTGGCGATGCAAAATTTAAGACAAACTCTATGTTTGATGGCTTTGACAATTATGAAATTTGCAATACACACTAGATATGATCTAAGTGACATCTCTCATCTCATCCTCAACTAAATGTATTTAATCTAAATAACAGATACAACTCAAACTCCGCGTCAAAATGAAAAGTAGTAGTGCCAAACTAATAAAAAAAATTTGAGATTGATAAGAGAATTTGGAATCATAAACAAATTATCCGTTCCCGATACTTTTCTGACTGAATGTATGTGGGAAAAATATAGATTACTCCGCGTACAAAGTTTTTCAATACGGGCTAGCATGGTGATTAGGTTTGTGCTTTTCCTAGGAAATAAACTTCTGCGCAGCAGTGGGACACATACGAGCTGGTTTTATTATTATATAAAATCCTCATAAACATTATTTCTAATTATTCCTTGTCATAATTTCTATTTGTAGCTGTACCACTTCCAAACGTAATAAGTAAAATATAGTTACATCAATTACTCTTTCATGTTATACTCGTACGTCTTACATGTTGCCGTAATTTTGCGATTAAGATATCGGACTTAAAGCACTTAATGGTTTGATTGTCGTTAGCACAAACTATATTTGGAGTTGCTACGGGCATAGCAAATTGTCCCAGAAAAAAGTTACACTGCAAAATGATGCTTCGCACCTCTCGAGTATGTCAATTGAAAACAACACCCACCAAACATTGAAAAGAGAAAAATAATCTCAAGGCAAAGCAGTACAACCTTTTTTATACGAAAATCAGATTCATTCGAAGAAAATAAAGTAGGTACCTAAAATCAGTTTTGGAAATGAAGAATCGAAAGACGAATATTCTGTGTAAGATGAAAACAAGCGCTAAATTTACAGAGCGGTTACGTACAGGAAATTAAGCAACCAATACGTACATAAATCAAGGCAAGTGAGACTTTTCATGCGCCATTACCTGTAACAAGCAAAAACATTTTTTATTTTCCTTATGTTGCGACAAGCGTAAAAATGTTGTGAGCCGATATGAATTGTTAACAGTATTTCTTTTGAATACTGAAGCTGAAATTATTATTTTCATCTTTACATCTATTATATTCAGAAAGGATCATTTTTAAATAATTATTAACTTTAGAACTTCACTATCCATAGAGATGATCCCTTTGTGAAATAAAAGCATAAACACAAAAAAATCAATTGTCGAGAAATCTTGTTTTAAGATATAAAAGATACTTATACTTTTTACGGCATGACCCTAATTTACATTTATCACGTTCTATTTGAACTTACTCTCTATGACGTTGAATGTAAATTTCGCATTTGTTTAAAAAAGAAAATATATATTTCGAATTTTTGTTTCACGCCTTTACCAAGGCTATGATATTATTACTTATAGACCACAAATTGAGTATTAAATCATCACTTGATTTAGTTTTCTGTAGTTTTCTCCTAGTGCCATCTAAAAGTCTCATGTTCTTCAATGAAATAGGTAAACCATTTGATTGGATTTCTATAAGTCCTTCGTCTCGCTTTAATGAGCACACAATTGGGGCAAGGCTATTGTGTAGATTCACGTGTATTCGTGAAAGAGGTTGTTTCGAAATACAAGACAAACGTAACGTTTTGGTGCTAGGTACCAATAAAATTAATAATTCCAACGAAATTCAAATTTCAAATGAATTATGGGACCGGCTATGTACTCATTGTAATAGAAATAAACATATCACGAAAAAGTGTTTCAGAAATACTTATCAATCTATATCAGTGATGCCCAGAAATATTTCATATATAAAAGGTGATATGAAAAATGGATTTCATTCAGCGAGCTTTGGAGAGAGGTTTCTTGTCGGAGTGCCATCTTGATATCTATATGAGAAAGGATTATTTATGAGACTATTAATGTTTCAAGATGATTTGGTTTTTGAAACGCGTAATAACATGTAACATATAAAATTTAAAGTGTTATGAAATGTTAATAACAGGAATATTCAAACAATGTACATATAATTAATGCACTTAAATTGCACTATTTCTTAACGAGTATATATTAAAAACTACACCGAATTTGGTTTTTATATTCAAAACATATTTATTACCGTAGATCGGAATAGGTAGAGTTTATTTACCTAAACTTCGAGAAAGTGAATAACATACTACCTCTCCCTATTCCTGAAAGATAATAATTTATTTGCCAATACGTACCACAAAGAACAATTTATTATTTGTTTTAGTATGAAACCCTAAAAACGTAAAAATATTTCTTCGGAATTATAATTTGTTATAAATTTAATGAAAGTGTAATAAATAAATAACATTAATAAATATAATTTCTTAAATCCCGGGATGAAAACGTCGCTAGTATCATTCCGAGATTTAAAAGAGTAATGTCCACTTGTATGTTTCTTCTTCAAAGTTTAAGTAAAATATACTCTACTTATGCCAGTTTCTGAATATCTCAGTTAAACTCTTACTAGTTATTGATTCGATAAAGTTATCCATAAGATAAACGTCGGTTAACTGTCACTGTGTTTCTGAACAACCAACGAGCCGTTCAATTACTAACAAATCAATAATCAGTTCCTTATATGGTACCTATTATTTTTATATTTCGGTTTAATTTTATATTCATTTGTCTTTTTAGTATCATCTCTGCACTACTTCGTAATCTGTAAAAAAATATATTGACAGCAATATTTTTTTTTTACTGAATATGATTCAACATGCTGTTTAAGTAACTACTCGTACCTGGAAAGTACATGTAGCGTAAAAGCGTAATGAAATTCAAATATGCTTTAACACCGACAATGTGTAAGTAAAACAGATATTTTTACATTGGTTTTGATAGAAGAATCGTCAAACAACACATCGAATAGATAAACCGCCCGTCAGTTAATATAAACCAATTTTATCCGACATATATCGTATGATGATGTGTTCAGAAACGCAATTCGTGAGTTAGGGAAACGATAGCGCTAGGAAACAGATAAACTAAAGTTAAAAGTACCTAATAAATCAGCCATTATTCGTAGCTGTGATTATTACTTTTAAAACTGTCATCCCTTTAACAACATATTTCTTTATTTGCCAAAACAATAAATGTGCGGTTGTAAGTGGGGTCAAATACAAATTAAGACTTGAGACATCCGATCTAATCTCACCTTCACGTGGTACTCCCTGCTGAGGAGATGGTTATAACGGAGTTGTACGGGCAGTACAGACTTAATGCGTCCCGTTCACTATGTGTGGTAAAAAGCCCATCATAGTGAATTGCTTATGCGGGTCGTGTTTCAAAAACAGCCGGTTATTCAGTATATATCTACACAGGCCGGTAAGACAGCAGTGATCGGCGATGAATTGTTGATCTCTCGGTGGTCAAGACTGTTTTTGGATTGTACTATGCTTACCCTTTGAGTAAAGCTGCGTCATTTTATCGTGCTACTATTAAAAATATATATGTAAAAGTGGTTATATAGTAAGTTGAAACTAAATCAATATGCAGTTATTTCAGGCAGAAGCCACATTTTTTTTTATTTGAGATATCAGGATGTACAATTCAATTATGCTGATATTACGCATACCATATACCAATACGTGGTATAAACTAATAACCTTGCACTAAATTAAAAAAAATCTGAATTTTTTTTAATTCAAATTCATAACATTAACAATAAAAATAACGTATTGGCATAAAAATGGAGACTAATAAACACGAATAGCGTTAATCCACAGAGGGATTGAAAATTTTCCCTTTGTTGGAAAATGTTACGCAACGTGATTCATTTACAACGAGGTCCCACGATGAACGGACACTTTTTTTACATTGTTACGGCATTATATAGGTACGTTCTACGAAGTCAAACTGCGTGAAATTAAAAAGTAGAATTTTTACGGCATCGTAAAAGTGATTCCTTTTATTAAATGTAGATAGATAGATACTGCACGTGGCGTAGAAATTAATTTCGATTCTAATTAATTACTTTTTTATTTCTTTTAAGGATTCGATATAAACCTACGTGAGATCATTACAACAGCAATTTCATACCCATATTACTTGAAATACAAAACAAAATAGTGTACATAAATAAAAATGGGAATCATTTTTTTTTATATCTATCATCTATACTAATTATTAATAATATAATAAAGCGAAAGAGTTTGTTTATTTAAACACGCTAATCTCTGAAACTACCAGACTGGTTATCTATACTAATATTATATACAGTTCAAAAGATTGTTCATTTGTTTGAAAGCGCTAATCTATGGGATTGCAAGTCAGACTTGAAAAATTATCATTGCATCCTATAGCCCATTTATTGTGACAGGTTATATATAGGCTATATAACTGGCAAGCTGTAGGCAAGTACGGGAAGTGTGAACAACGTTAAGCACACAGGTACGTTGGGTGAGGCACGATGCAATGAATTTTTAACTCGAAAGAGTACAGTTAGTAAAATAAAAAACCTTAAAATTTTTTTTTAATTAAAACGTGCACCTGATAAACATATTTCGAGAACGATTTAAGGTAATGTTCACAAGACTGTAATAATTACTTGTGTGGAATCTTGACGTTGAGGTATTAAATGACTTTTATGTTGACATACCCCTTAAATTATCTGTCGTAGTTATTTAAATGATTACTGCTACAATGTTACGGTTTAATTTCTTATGCAAAATTAGGAGGACTATTTATTCAATAACTAAATTTAAAATTCAACTTAGCTTTATTAATAGGCAGCCAGTAAACATGAAATAGGCATCCCCCTTTTTTTTTCAAGAAATAAACTAATTGCAATTTTGTTGTGCAAGCTACAGAACTTATATTTTTCGACTGTGTTTGGATTTTGAATATCCAGACTAAAAAATTTAATTCAAATTCACATGTACCTTACCATAATTTTTTGTATTAGTTTGTTTTAATTTCTTTCAGTCGTATTAAATATTTACACATTATAATATTTCACAGAAAATAGTAGCATCCATATTTTATTATTATTACGAAAATGTAGTAGTAGGCGTCTGTTATAGATTCGCATAACTGAATTAGATTTAACATAAAAATTATTAAAGTGTTAAATGTGTAATAAGCACGATGTTGGAGCTGCCTTTATTATAAATAACGTTAAAAAAACCTTATTGATGACAAGGAAATCAGTATAAAAAATGGACAAGGATGACTCGGTAAAAGTCAGTTGACTAAGTATTACCGTAGTTCAATCTACTAAAATCATTAACATTCCTGGAACGCTAGGGAAGATGACTCCGAACGATGTTCAATTTACTCCGACAGAGAAGCAATCAAAGCATTCAAGCGCATTAGACTTGTGGCTGGATGACAGACAATGGTTGTACCGATAGAATCATTCGATAGATTGACCAACCTGTATGACAATGAAAATTCATTTTATGTAACAATTAATTCCAGTAATTCGGACACATATTATAAATATATACATATGTTTACCTTTAATACTATGACTTTTTAAAATAGCTTGCATATATCTTTAGTAATAATCTATACATCTAAATATACGTTTTATAAAACTCAACGTTTCTCTGTCTGTCCGTCCGTTTATGTTCTTTTCACGCGAAAACCACTTATTCGATATTAATGATTTTTATTTTTATTCATTGTTATGTTTTAGACTAGGTTATAGGGTCTATTTTAATACACAAAGTAACATACAAAATAAACAATGACGACAATAGTGATTCAATATAGAAAATAGCCGCTTTTGGTTCGCTTAAATGGCTCACGCTGAGTAAACTATACGAGATATATCAAATTAATATACTACGTAATTATAAATCTAAAAAAGACTTAAAAAGTCTGCGACAGCATATGTATGTCTTCTAAGGATCACCGACACAATACATTTGTGTCTTTAAAATAAACGGCGAGCGGCCGCCATGGCTGAGAGCGCTGCTGAGGCAGTACGATGTACACGAGCGGAGAAGCGGGCACAGTCGTTTGTTTTACCTCAACATAACGATATCATAAAATATTATTGCATTTCTTGGTAACACTTATCATCGTCATCTTTAAAATAAAAATCTAGTACCATTACTAAGTTATATCCTTTTCTCCTGGAGTGTTCCGGATTCACTGCCATGAAAATTAATTAGAATAATTTATCAACGCTTGAAATCACCAGAACGAACAGAACCACCGTGACAGAATAAAGCTGTTTTGCGGGACGTTCATAAAAGTTTATTCATTCATAAAATTCTAAAAATGAGGTCAGAACTGAAGCCATAAAACAGTTTGTGTAGATATTAGAAACACTGTAATGTTTCTAACATCATATCACTTTTTCTACTAACTAGTTTTTATAGCAGAAAAAAACTATTATTCGAGATAAAATAACTCTAATTTTGATTTTCTTAAAAAATCTTTGTTGGAATTAAACAACAAAATTTAAAACTTCGTTAATAAGCATAACTGACATAAGTTTTTAGACGTTTCAAATAAAACTTTTCTCTTATAAGACTGGATTTCGCAAAAAAAAAACAAATCCATTTTATGTTATTAAATATTTTTGATTGAAACATAAAATTAAAATTTAGTGTACAATTAAATCCAAAACTTAATTTATAAAAACATAACTAACTGTCTTGAGTTTTTAAAGAAAACATATACAACATAATTGTATTTATTTATAAGTAACATCTACAATAAATCAAAATTTGTGATGTAGACATAAAGTATTTTTTTTTTAATTTAAATTTTAAAAAGATTGAAGATAGAATAATATTTCTCATATACGCCTCTTGCTTTCGCAGTGCATTTCACAGGAGGCTTTGCTTGTGAACCTGTTCTCGTTACCGCCGCATCCCGAGTACAACATCTGCATGCACTGTCTCCTAACAATATCGTAAAACCAAACCATGTACATTTTACCGCATGGACCTTTGGATGGGACTTGATAACAGTAGTATGGGATATTTTTCAAATTGGACGGAAACGGACCATCGACAGCACCTGAAAAATTAATTTTATATTTATATTGTAATACTTGCCGTTGATAAATCTTGCTTTTGATGTGCTAATATATCCTCGAGATACATTTTTCTAAACGTAATTCCAAATCGAATGAGCTATCGCTCATATTTTATTGAATGAACACCATTTTGAACTTGTTGACTAGACTATAAAACATAAGTTATCAATAGAACTTACGTCCATCCTTTACATAATCGTGTACATTACGCATTGGTACATATACTGTTTGTACGAAAATTGTAGTGATTAATAAACAAAGCAATTTCAACAGAGCAAACATAGTATTCAGTTAAATTTAGTTCTGTCTCTCACATAACTCTACAGCCATACTGGTACCACGCAGTACGTTACGGGCTGGCAGTAATCAATTATTGTACTACCTTATTGGTTTTTATATTAATCTTAGATAACACAATGTTAATGACATTAGAAAAAGCATGAATTATGATATCAAACTCACCATCTCTTTCCTACTTCATCATCATTATAAGTATTGGGCTTTTTACATGTAATTAAATGAATAATTTTGACTGAAAATATTGAATAATTTAAAGGTCGCGACTAAAATGCACATGGCGATAAATCAGTCCTAGTGACTCTCTTTTAGTTTGTCGCGTTTCGTGACCTGCCATTTTATATCCAATTGACGAAATGCTTGCGTGCCGGCATGCCAGTAGCGACCGGCGATAGATTCCCAATCGATCTAGATATTAGATTTTTTTAGATATTAGATTAGAATTAGATAAAGCATTTCTACTTACTATTTTCGGTTGATCAACTACACACAGGCCTGACATGTAACGGCCGCACGGTAAACCGTTTATCAAAAGCAATCAGTAATTAATCAATAAGACAGCGGATCCAGAAACGGTTGGAACCCCGTACCGTTGTCATGACGACGGAGGTTCAGCTGAAAATACGCTGAAATTTCATTAATTATACTAAAACTGATTGAGTATCGTTGTATTTACTACGTAAGTGCGTAAAGACTAAGACAATACCGCTGCTAACAATTGATTTCTAAAATTTATTACTACGAATGTTTTCGCTGATCTTAGTATAGAAAACGATGCTTAAGTAAACTAAAATAAACGAAATCAATTAGAAACATATTTATTAAGATTTTCTTATGCTTTGTTAAGCCTAACATAGTAACAATTACTAGGATTATTTATTATAGATTCATCGTAAGAAGACTTTCATGACACTTGTCAAATGTTTATTTTTAGATGTAGCATAATTTAAATTGTAAGTTGATTTTACGATTATCGATACTTTTTTTGAGCTAAATATATAATCGATAATGCGATCGTGCTTTAAATGAGATGAAGAGTGTGTAAGCTATGTAAGTGAAATAACAAAAATAAAGTCTAACAATAATTGAAATCTCAGTCTGGATAACTTGAATGCCCGATTCCAAACAACAAGATTAATTCTTCCAATCAATATTCTTCGTTGCTTGTTGCTGTAGTAAAATGTAGGAATTGCGTACACACTGAAAAAAATGAATAGCTGAACTAGTTTGACTAATCAGAAAATAGCTTAAATTTACTTCTTAGTAACCAAACTTTTGTTAAAATAACTAAACTGGTTTTGCTGCACTTCCCAAACTAGTTAAGCTATTCGTACTTTTGTTACTATTAAATAAAAAATTGGCTATTGTTTAATGAAATGTGTTTGCTAAACTCGTTTATCTACTTTATACAAAACAAAGTTTAGTAAAAAAATACTATTTGATTACTGATAGGCAAACACTCTAGTAATTATTATACAAAATGTTTAGTTATATCTAAGCAAGTATTAAGTAAATAATAGACTAACAAATCCATTAAATGTTTATTAATTTATTTTCCTATTGTAGCAAAAATTAATTATCAATTGGAAGACAAACTTATACAGTTATATGTAACTAAGTTATCAAAAACATTCCTAGCTAAAATTTGGTTATCTATTTCAAATTGTTTAATAAATAGTAGATAAATTAACATATTTTTTCAACTAAACGAACTTGTTTCGACACGAATCTGCAATCCACTCGCGGTACGCGTTTCTGCGCTTATTAGTGTTGCCACCTTAGCGATTTATTCTCTAGATTCGGTGATTTTTGTCGCCCTTTTGCGAAATTTTTCTATAGTTAAGTGAATTATTTTGCTTTTCGTTTTTCAGCGCTATTTGATCGCAACCATAATAATTATGAAGTTTCTTTAAAATTCAATAAGTTAATTTTTTGTTATTTACTTTTACGTATTTTTGGGACCCTGTAACTTTAGGCGACACTTTTCTCCACCACTGCATTCCACTGATTTATTTACTAATTAACTTTACGCCATGTCTCTCACGGGAAAGGTAGAAAGAATAGAGCACCACTGCAATCTACTTTTGCATACCTCTTTAAAAGTAGTACGTATTATGTTTTTATTGCCCGTTTTTTCTTTTTTCGGTGCGCTTACTTCAAGAGTTATTTGAAGACCCTAATAAAATTGTGCCAACTTTATGATAAGTTTTAAAAATATATGTTTCACCACTACAAAAAACAGGTTTTGAAAAATAATAGAAAGTTCAGTGATATGATTTTTACAAGATTTGTCTGAAACTGTCTTTATTATAAAAACAAGATATATTTTTTTATTTATGCGCGTTATTTCTAGTTCTGAACACGATAATTTCAAACTACAAACACGGTAGTTTTTAATTTTCATATGGAAACACTGGCACATAGTGTTAAAATTATATTATTCTTCTACTTCTTTCCGTCGACGGCAGTTGCTGAATTACCTACACTGCTTTGATATTATGAAGAGTATTTTTTATGCGTTTTTCAAGTGCCTCCGTTTTAATATTCATGGTGTATGTTAAATTACATTCAAAAACGAAACACCGACGACTTTTTTACATGGAGAAGTCAGTCGATCCCATGGCCGATGAGTTACGATCATGGGGTCTCGAAATCTACATCGATAATTTTGCAGGTGCGCAATATTAATTCTTATTTAGTTTTCAAGAAAATAGAAACCAACTGGCTGGTTGGTTTTAGTATTTTTTCGTAATCATGCATAGTTTGACTCTATTTTGAGTAATATTAGTGGCATCTTGCTTAATATATCTTGGTTATCGAGTGAATGGGATGTGAAAGAATAACATGGAATATGAATTCTGAGATGTCTCAAAAACTCCCTGAACTGATAAGTTTTAACAAGGTGGCCACCATCTTGCCAACTTTATATATCTGATAGGCTAGCGTTTGACCACTATCTCCTCTATTGGTAAGTGATAGTGTGATAAAGTTTCTTAATTATATAATATATTGTATAAATATAGTATTTAAATATACTTTTGCAATACGTAATTATTTTTTTTTGCAGTTTTTGAAGAAGCACTTCAGAGTTTTGTATCCTGAAAATGATGACAAACTAAGTAATAATTGGTATATAAGAAGACCCAAAATTATTGCAATGAAAAGAACTGGCAGAATTTTAAAAGAAATTACAGAAGACATAACTGGTAAGTTCCTATTTGGGCTAATATACTAATGTATTTCACTATACATTTGTATTACAACCAATTATTAAAGTAATCTTTTTGTTGCAGAGGGTAATGAAGAGACTGCAGACTTTGTAAATTTTTTATATTACATCAATAAAAACAAAATATAAATTGGTATTATCTTTTATTTATTGTACTGAAACAAGGTTTATTTTTAAATATAATGTTTTGGTTATTAGTACCTTAACTGTGTATTTATTATTTACGGACATAGTTTTGCTACCTGTCGCTAGATGGTTAGCTGATTGTTTATTTCTTTTATTTAGATTAACTAATTAAAACGATTGCAATTGGTTAATATTGTTATATTAAAACAACAACAACAAATTAAATGTTGACTAGAGAACTTCCCCTAAGGATTTCTTCGCAGGCCTGATCTCCACTTTGGAAGTTTCTAGTAAGTTATTTTAATGTAATTTAAATTAATGGCAATCGTGATAATTAGTTTAAATAAAACAAATACAAATTCAGCTAACCAACTAGTGACAGATAACAAAGCAATATCAGTAAGTAATAAATAAACAGTTAAGTAACTAAAACATTATATTTAAAAGTAAATAAACTTTGGTTGCAGTAGCCAAATTAATTAAATCTGGTAACAAAACATTTTATTTAAAAGTAGATAAACTTTGGTTGCAGTAGCCAAATTAATTAAATCTGGTAACAAAACATTTTATTTAAAAGTAGATAAACTTTGGTTGCAGTAGCCAAATTAATTAAATCTGGTAACAAAACATTTTATTTAAAAGTAGATAAACTTTTGGTTGCAGTAGCCAAATTTATTAAATCTGGTAACATAACATTTTATTTAAAAGTAACTAAATAATTAAGTTAGCAGTAGCTTAATAAATCTGATCGGGTAACATAACAATTTTGTTATTAATAGATAAACAATTCATTAATAGTAACCAAAAAGTTAAGCTAATTTAAGCAAATTAAAAGCTGTGTTAAATAAACTAAATTTTGAAAACAGCTAAATATTGTAGTTACATTTAAACAAAGCAGTTTCATTAGTATTACAAACCTGTTAAGCTAATGGTACACAAACAGTTTTGTTAATACCACAAAACTAGTTCATTACCAGCCAACAAAACAAATTCATCAAAAAGTAACTAAAATTATTTTACAAAACTGAGTTTGGTTACTAGTAGGCCTTAGTTTAGTAGTCCCCCGAATTTTGTTACTAATAGTTAAAATTTGAGCTACCATTATCAAAACTTTTTTTTCAGTGCATATACATTTTTATTCGAAATTAAAAAAACTAATAAATTAAATGTACAAAAGCGCTGGATCAATTCGATTAATACGATTAATTTTCGATTCCTTGGTATTATTATTTTGGTCTACTGTAGTTTTAAGTAACATAGAAAGTAACGACGCAAGTAGTAACAAAAAAAAACGAAAATTCACAAAAAATCATAGGGATGTTATTTTTTATTGCATAATTTGCACAACGTAACAATATACGTTCTTTGGATATGTCATGCAAGTTTTCGTATGATGAATAAGGAAAGTAATAATTCATACAAAACTAGTAACAATTTCCCATAAAAATATAAACATAGTATGCATAGTAATTTTGAAATAAATAGTATATCTAATGATCTATAATACTATATTATAAAGGGGTAAGGTTTATTATGAGTGAGTTTATCAGGTAATCTCTAGAGATATTATCCGATTTTGAAAATTCATTCATTAGTATGAAGCCAAATTATCGCTGAAGCATAGTCTATTTTTATTCTTATTCAATTTTATATTGTAAATAACACGAAGTCGCGAGCGGTTGCTCTAACTCGCTCAAACTCGGCGGAGGTTTTTTGTGAATTGTTTAAAAATATAATCATATATTTAATCAATATATATCAATTTATCAATATATTTATCAATATATTTATAACATTGATTGAAAATAACATAACCATTACAAATTCAAGTGAAACATTATCGGTAAAGAAAGATAATGTAGGGAAAACGATAATATTTGTCTGAAATACCTTCATGATATTTTAGCTAGATAAATAAAATCAGTAAATGTTACGTAAATTGGAATTGTAAATTACCGATCGTATAGGTACTTTACTGAAGACAGAGTGAATAACCATAATAACTTTTGTCATCTATATACTACTAGCTGATGTGTGCGATTCGAATAACGTGTCGTATGTGGGCTGTATTATTTTGATATGTTTTCTAGATGCTTCCACTGGTTCAATCCCATATTAATATGAAACAAACGAACCGCCGTAAAGCTACATGAAATACACTCAATTGTTGAAACCATTCGCGTGTTACCTATTGTACGTTGAAACTATGCCAGAAATTTTCACGCAAGTGCCAAGAACTGTACAAAGTTTCAACTTAATCAGATGAAAGTTGCGCGAACGCATAGATCACAAGCATTTAAAAAAAATGATGTTAATATAAAAAAGTAAATTAATATAAATTGTATTGTTTGTATAAATCGAGTATAAGTATAGATTTTGGTCAAATACTTTTCGATCATTGCGTTGCATATTTGTCATCGCTACTATAGGCCGACCGCTGTAAGCGCGACCCTCGTGAAGATGGTTTGCGGGACGCGGGGCGGCAGGTGTGCACGCGTATACACGGTATTGAGACGATACCCTTATGATATCTTAACAATAGTTTATGCATGTTATTATAACTGGGGTAGATATTTAATGATAAATAATATATTTAATACATATAATATTGTTGTCTTTATTAAAATGCTAAACATAAAACTACTATACTAAAAACATTGTGCGTGTAACCCTTTGCACGTAGTTGTAGTGAAAAATCTTTGAGTTTAAGCGTATATATAATGACAATATATTTAAATAAAAACGCGTTTAAAGGATACTTTCATTAACTCTGTAGTTTTTTAAAAGGCAGCGTCCGTAATTTCATCATGGTAAAATAATCTCATGTCCAGCAGTCACAAAAATAAAACCGCGTAATCCCATACGTCAAACATCTGTAAGTGCCAGCGCCCGGCAACGGACCAGCTTATTGGTCGGCCTTGTTCTCCTCCCGCGTCCCGCAAGTCATTAGGAGGGTCGCGCTTACGGCGGTCAACCTATAGTAGTAACATTACTGAAAGGAGCATTACAACAAACTAGGCTTGGAACATTATATGCATGAAGTGAAAAATATTTTTTCATATGTTAATTATGAATTTCTCACTGTTACTACATTAGATATAATTACTACTACTACATACTACATTAGATATAACTTTGAATGAATTTTTATTATTGCTACTTTCATATAGGAAGAAAAATACATTAATGTACCTATAACAGTTGTGAATAAATTTGTAACACTGCTATGTTTGATATGATATGAAAAATAAAGAGGCACATAAAGTGAATCTGTGTAAAAATCGGGACAAAAGGTAGATCGCGTGTGACCTTTGGAAATTTTGTTGCAGTCAGAAAACCTTCCTCGTACCATATAGCAAATTTTCACTCATTAATTGTAGTAATTAATAAAATGTAATTTCATTACTATGCAATTATATTAATACAGGAATAATTTATCTCATATTTTATATTTTAATCATTTCATACAGTTATAGATTAGAAAGGTGAACGTAGAATGGTATGCCCTCCCTGCAAGGTGGGCAAACGACCTGCGCAGAGCGGCTAAATCAGACTGGATATAGAGGACTAGTGCACCTGCAATGTACATCCAGTGCAGTGGCCTATGTACTACAGTGGATAGATTATAATGTATATAACAGCAACAACAAAAAAACACGACATCAACATTCTTAAAACTTATTTAGATTTCTTGTCTCTATGTATTTATCTCATCATACATAAGTTATAACCAATTACAACAAAAAATAATATTGTTTTGATAAACAGGTTATATCTACATAGATTATATACTATTGTATATTTTTCATGCATATAGTAACATAAATGTTTCATAAATTCGATTATAACTTTAGTTCAACCGATGTCCTTGTAATTTGAGTAGTTCATTCCATTAGTTTAATGCGCAACGGGACTTTGTGAGCGAATTACCCTTTATATTCAACTCTTAACCATTATATAGTGCTATTTTAAATGTAATATTATAAAGCAATTGAATGTACAATTATATAACAACTAATACATTACCAGCGTACGGTAATACAAAGTAATTAGACACGACTTTAAAATTGAAACCTATTTTTCTTAGAAATAATGTTGCCAATGACAGCTCAATTTTGTACATATCCCAAACATTCTTAAAATATTAAATTATATTGGTAAATTTGACAAGCTTGTTTAATTTCATTGTAACTAATATTCACATTCGCCGCGGGGCGTAGAATAATGTGTCATCAAATTAAACGAATTAAAAATGAACGCGCAGGGATAGTTTCATTTGTAAAATCAAAATTATTTCGATCCACGAATGTGATATAAGCTTAACGAAGCCAATTTTAAAATAGCAAACTAAGCTTTCCGAAAACAACTAAGATTGATAAAATATAAAATTTAATTAATTTTCACAATTTGTCCTCGTGAATAAGGAAAGATAAATAATTTGAACAAGAAATAACCTAAATAATTGAGACAGAAAAATGACTACGTCAAGAGGAGAGGAAAGACAATAATTACTGAAACGAGTTTGTGTAGATATTTAAGGAACATAATATTTTGTCCTCATTATAAACATTAAACTGTCGGAAATCTGCTATAACTCATGTTAATATCGTAAATAGCATACTACAATGTTATAAAGCTCAGGAGATCGTTATTTTTTTGTATGACCGCGCTTATTTGTGAAATTACCAGACAAATTAAAAAAAAATTTTTTTCAAGTAATAACCTTTTTATTGAGGAATAAGCGGAGAAAGAAGCGGAGCAGTACCTATGAAAATCAAGCCATATGGAAAGTTCTAGGCAAGTATTAGAAATGAGAACAATGATAGGCAACACATGAAACCGTGGGGCACAGCGAGTTTATGAATACGTCGGTTTATTTTAAATACATAAGAAAAAAAACGTATTATATTTTAATGCAGAAATTTTCTTATACTGAAACTTGTATAACGACTAACAGGAAATAACGTGTTACAATTTATCAGAACAAATCAGAATAATCTCTGGAACAAATTTCGCAAATGACAACTACTTACTGCCTGATAGATATTTTTTTCATTTTCAACATTTGAGTTAAACTTAGTACGTTAAGAACTTTTACATGTTCAAAGTCGTTTTGAGCTGTAAAACTTCATAATATTTTCGAGTATACTGAGACTTTGGCGCACACACGCGAAAAGTTTCAGTATTATATCTAGGCGTTTCCATTTTCCCATTGTAATTTTGCTGTACGTGATAATGGCGCGGTATAACTCTGCCAAATATTTTCGTGACCCAAAAATTTATTTGTTATACGCACAAACACAAAATATTATTTATCAAAGGTGTTCTTTTTATTTTTGTGGTAACGTCATATCTCTAGTTATCCTTCATCAAAATTAATGATTCAAACATCATATTAAAGATTATGATCTTCGTCATTGACAATTAGTTTAAAATTAATGTTTTCGTACAAAAATAGTAAAAAATGTTTTTATTTAAACCATCAAGAGATGGCATTCCTAACGAAAATATATTTTACTAACTTGACAGCTGCTTGATTTTTTTCAGCGTTCTTTAATGGCAAAATATTCGCACGAGTCAGCTAGTTGTTCACAGTTAAAGAATACTTAAATGTCAATAACTTTACTAAATCGCTTCTGATACTCTAAGGCTAACTTATTGTTTCAAAATACGATAGATAATGGCCTACCTTGATTCGTGTCCCCATTTTAGAAACGACGAAAGATTGGATTGAAGATTGTAAAACAAAATCTGGGGATTGATGATAAATATGCAATACAATAATAATGTATGTAACGCATGTTTAGAAGCCTATCACGCAAACAGTTGCTATGACATAGTTTATTAATATTATAGGCACAACAGTATTTCATATTACATCAGTTTAAAACAAATCCCTTCTTCCTAATATATTTTATATAAAAGTAGACTTAAGTGGGTTGGTACCACCTTGAAAGGCGTGAGCGGGTCGTCTTTATGCTCTTTGAGGTCACGCTATAATGACACCTACGAGATGTCTGACACATTTTAGTAAACGCTTGAAGGGCTTGATATCCTCTGAGGCGCCGAGAATCGTGTTCCGACAAAATCGATGGTACTTTATTGTCTCCAAACCGACATATTGTATCATCACATACATTAATTATGCATTTTGTATATATAGCAATGTCATATTTTTACTATTGCAGTACACCGCTGTGTGCCTATAATTTTGATATATGAACTTGTGCTTTTGAATTTTGCTTTTGATATGAAACTTTTTTTCCAAATAAAAATATCTCCAGAATTGCTGATAATTAGGGAGGCAAAAAATATTCTCCAAGTTTCAAGTCCCAATCTTAACATTCACCCGTGCTCCTTTACAAATGAAATTTACAATCTGAATAACAAAGGATTTCAGGCATAGGATACTCTTCTTTTCTGGCCAAAGTAATAGTTAAATAAAATTGAAACTTCGCATTCAACCTTATAATTTTTACCGATTTTTAGTCTTTTTAGATTTTTAAAGAACATGAGAACATTAAAAGTAAAAAAAAAATAGAAGAACCACCCTTCTGAACATATTTAAAATAAAATTATGCAATTAAATCTAACTCCATTATTAAAAAAAAAAAACAGATTATATGTTTTCGGAATATACTTAAGGATTATTAATTTGAGCATACACGTTATGACGGTGCATAATGGTTATAAATTATACAAATCGCTTTGATTATTTACCACAGAAAGTTCTAAAATGAACAAATTTTTTAATTAAAAAAATAAAATGAGCGTAATTGCAAATGTTGGAAGACCAGATAAAACACTGTTATCGTTTATTTCATCTTAATTTTGTAACTTCAGCATCTTCAAATTACTTTTTCCTTTTCAGATCTCACTGAGAAATCTCTGACTGGGACTCGAAATGGTTAATTATTTACAAAAGCAATTCACCGAGCTAATAGTATTTTGTAAGGGGTAATTTTTCATTTTAAAATATCACATTATGATATTATTTTCAATATAAAATAATTATTCTGGTAATATAAATTACAAAATATTTTAAACGATTGAATTTTTTTGCAAATTAGTTTAAACTAAAACATTTACAAGACTGTTATGTTTATGATCAACTTTACTAAATTCAAACATTCGCTATATAGAATTATTGTGCATATACATAAATATGTAAATAAAATAACATACCACAATTATTATTAAAATTAAATAATATTTTAGTTTCGTACATAACATGGACGTATTACGTGTTACTTATGATAGTTGTCAGATTTTTAATTTCCCATAGGGATTCTACGCTTACTTACATCGAATTCTCACCTGTCACAGCCGCTTTCGTGGTCCCCTTGTAACGACAATAATTTACTACCTTATATTAAATGTAACACAGACTATTTGACTGTGGGTGAGACAGAATTTATTTATTTTTCTAGATTGATCAAGATCTGGGGTTTAATAACCTTGGTAGTTGAAAACAACTTTTTTATAGTAGCACAGCAAAGTGACTACACTGTGATTGACGGTAAGTACAATCCGACCACCGAGAGAACAGCGATCTATCGACGATCGTCGCTGTCATTTCGGCCTGCAATCCTCTCTGCGGCAGGATATACACTAGCTGATCCCGAAACGCAACAAAAAATGAGTCACTGTGACGGGTACTGCCTTGTGCATGGTGGCCGCGACCCAGTTGGGTAAAGATTCATACAAACTCGCTAGATAACTGGGTATATACCAACCAATCCCGGAATACAACACGCCTGAGCGTGTCATTACGGTGAATATTACACCTTCCGCCTTACTCTTGAAGCGTTCGAGTTCCGACTCGAATCGAATAAAATTCGATTTGGTGAGATTTGGCACTCTTGATATCAACACTAGCGCACGATGGTGCTGTGGCTCGAATCGGGACTAACTTCGATTGATTTTCAATCTAGCATTTTTATGTAAAAATGTAACATATACAGGATACAGATAACGACGTTGATATGATTCGATTATGACTCAAGCTTGATTTTCGATTCGGTTTTGTTCAAGAGTACACTTGTAGGATCGAGTTCGAATCAAAAGTGAAATCGAATCAAAAACAAAATCAAATTCGAATCAGTTTTAAGAGTAACTACCCTGGTGTATAGTGGTCGCAATCCAGTCAAATGACGCGCCTGTAAAATGTAAAAAATATCCATTTTTATAACAATTAACATACGATAGACAGATAGATGAATGATAGTCCACATAGATAGGAAGTGGTGAATGCCAATAATAATTATGAAAATTCACTTGCTTGCTCTGGAATTTTTATTTTCTCTTCATCCAGAAGAGATCAATCATTTGCGAATTAAATTCATGCACGCCGTCAGCTGCTAAATCAGACACATATGTCGTTTTCAAAATCACTGACAAAGTTTTATTATGGATCTGGTGGGGGGTTGCCTGATTTTTATTCAAGAACGATGAAAAACACTGCTTTGGAGTATTGAAACATCAGAAATTCACACCCAAAGTCTACATCGAAAAGGTACAGGCTATCAATATAAGGAAATATTGAAAGAAAAATAATGTCGAAAATATTTAAATATCGTTGTTCGACTTTATTTGAAAGCTGCTGTTATTATGTTCCCATTATTGAATCTCACAAATGAAATATTGATTCACGGAAAATACCCTCAACTACTCTGTGACACATTTTCAGAAAAGTTTAAATCAGCTGCTGACTCTTATTCGAATGTCTGATTTTTATTTCAACGGCGATAATTGAAATCTTGTAGTTGGTCAAATTTTATTAAATTTTATTTTAATATATTAAAACACTGGACTGCTTAGCTCCTTATTTTATGGTATCACGTCAAATTCATATAGTACTACCTATCGCGGTATTATGCCTGACGGCAAATAAAAGTCATAATCATAATAACTGCGAAGATAATTCATGCAAAACAATGAATTTACTATGATCGATCGGCTTCTATCCAACATTTATCATATTATAGCATCAAATTTGTGCACTGCTCATATGCCGTCGTCACTCCTATCCGTTCAACAGGATGTATTGACGTTATGTCAGATTGGAATTTGAATTTTGGAGCATGAACTTGGCAATGTAAGAAGTAATATAGTAACACTGATTCAGAACCAAGATTTTGTAAGTTAATTTATCAATTTAATAAGCTTTAATTTCAATTATTTTCAATTATTATATAAAAATATAGGATCTGAAATTTAGTTTACATTATTGTTTTATCTTAGCGAACTTACTTCTTATATTCATAGAGGTAGGTATCAGTTTTTGTATAATGTGATACGCGATGAGCGATTTTCCTTGAAACTTTAAATACTCAAGAGTGTCTCAAGCATCAAAATGATAAAATAAACTCAATAGCCGTCATAGAATACGAGAATCACGCGATTCTAATATCATTTGTCCCAGAAGATACTAGCCCTGTATTAATCTGTACAATTTTTTTGATAATATAGCAAAGAATTAAAATTTAATTGATGTTATTCCAATGTATCATTCGTTTAAATATCATTTCATTACTAATAATCTTTCCATAATATTTTTATTGAGTTCATTCAATTACGAGCGCTTTTAGTCGCTGTGAAAAAAACGTGCTAATGTAAAAATAATTTTCGATTAAAATTCGGTTCGATGTAGCCTTAGGTTTTCTGTAATTTTTAGTATTATTATCAATATGTTTTCGAGTGACTGGCACAGTATAACTGCTATTTGTATCAAGAGTTCCTAGTGGAAAATCTTTGATACTCACTATTTGATTATTTAAGATCATCCTTTGTATACATAATCCAATGAAATATGTAAAAACAAACCCAAGCCCGGTGAAGCTGTAAAAGCCGCAAAGGCTCCGGGGACTCTAAGGCTAACAGTATAGTCAGATCGAAAAAAGTAAAAACAAAGAAGTATAATGAGTCAGCTATTATCATTGTTAAGCATTACAGACAGAATTACCTAGATTACGTACAGTAATCTATAACTACTTATTGTCGGTGAATCAGTTTGATTTCCTGGATACATCAATCTCCCCACATTACGCCGCATTACGGACTGGGTCGTCATCAATCAAGAGCAGCTGTTATATACCGCTTGTATCACATTAAAGTAATAAAGTATAGTCCTAAACTTGGGACATTATAAAACTTCTATCTGGGATATTTTCAGGTCATTTCAACGTTAAATCACACAACGAAAATAAAGCACTTGCAACTTAGGATTGCTCTTAAAAAAGAAATACTCGAGGATACTCGAGACGCCGAGCACTTGACGAGTACCAATGCTTCGTCCGTCATTTTGTGGAGGACCCGCCATCTTGTCACATCAGTACATAGAACGGAAATATTTTAATGGAGGTCATTAAAATGTGCTACTTCCGGAATGTTAAATAAGGTTTATATAGAACACCACATATTACATATGTGTAAGATAAAAATATTTCTCCTTACGGAAAATGATTGCTTGTGATATAACATTTTATTAACTCGCACTTTATTAACCCGACATAATAAAAAAAAACATTATCATATTATGATATAACACGCACTTGTAAATTAATTTATTAAATTCAACGTTCATTTTCAATCTCTTTTATTTGAGTCACAAAACACAAGATGCAAATCACTCTCTTTGAAAATATAGGTTCCTCAAAGTGAATCACTTACTCTAAATTAGCTGCAGATCTCGTATCTCGTGACTTGAATTTTCAATCGTTTACTTGTGCTTCGATCTGATAGAAACTATTCTTAAGTTGGCAAATTTGCGATTTTTTTACAAAAACGTTTTCAGTATTGACATCCAGCGATAAAATAGATTCAAATCTTATTTCCAAGGTTGAATAGTTACCATTAATTAATTACGTTACTATGTAGATCTATACATGTTTTATTACAGATATCGTTAAATCTTTCTCATACTGTTTTTGTATGTGTATATTTATATTTCTGTATAATTTATATAATATGTGTGGAAGAAACTTAATTAGTGTATGATTTGTTTGTATTTTTTTAAGATCAATAAATTAAAAAAAATGTGTGTGTGCGATTCACACACGATAGAAGTGGAACTTCATTTTAAAAGACATTTTCTATTTTATTTAAACAGTGTGCAATACACATACACACCGACATTTACTCTCTCGCTCTGGCTCACACAAAGAGGAGAGACCGATAATGTGCGTTAACCGTTTAACGCAACCGTTTAACTTCAATAAATAAATATTTTAACTCATATAGATATATAAGTAAGTTAAAGATAGAGCTAAATATACATATGAATGATCACTGAAAAACAAACCTGTGAATGTGCAGCGCAATACTCTGGCGTCGGCTGTCTGAAAGGGCTGTGCACGGGACACGAGGTGGCGTGCTGCGCATGTTGCAGATGATGTGCGTGCGCGTGATGTGTGTGCGGCGCGTGATGTGTATGCGGCGCGTGATGTGTGTGAGGCGTGTGTCGATGAGCGATCCGTGCCGGCTGCGGCGCATGCCTCGCGCATAGATGTGTCGCGCTGCCATGGTGCTCAGCGAGCGACAGCGTCGAACAAGACGGCCGCCAATATCCGCCCTCCTCCATGTCAGGCCCGGGGGGGCATCGCGCCGCGCCGCAACAAGCGCAGCGCCGTGCACAGGTCAACGCATGCCGCCGCGCCTCGTGCGGGCACCACTCGTCGCGCTCGCGGCCCGACACCCTTCCCGCTCGTTACTACCTCTCCCGCTAGCGTCTCCGCTGAGCGGACCGCCACCAGCCGCGCATCCTCTCATCCGCACTAAACCGGAACACTTTAACACTCTTCGCAACACAATAAACAAAAAAAAACTTCAGATCACCTCGCAAGTTCAATTGAATTTAAAAACGAGTTGTATGGTTAGCTACGATTTTTGAATAACACTCACAAGAAGTCATCACTTAACCTGGCAACTAATTCGATCTTTTCAAAAATTCAAACGCAATAACAACCTGACTTGTCTCTATAATGAGTCATTTATACAAAAATAAGTATCCATAGTGGTTTGTAGCGAGTACTGTGTATCTGTAAAACAAGTATCAGTTTGAAGTCAAACAATGTGTATTAAACGACCACGGTTTAGTTTCTCCGTAGTACGACCGCATTAATTATTTATTGATGACTTAGTGTTTGTTGGTTTCACTTGTTAATGGACAAAGGTTCGAGTATTTCACTGTACCATAGTACTATAAGATATTAACAAAAAATCCAAGATACGGAGCTAATTATTGAAGAATATATCCATAATTAAACAACTTTAAAAATAAGTCTCATTCATCGAATGGTTTAGACAGACGGAATGTCGATTCAATGTCCGCACGTTCGAGACGCGCGGCGTATAAGATTTTTTTCGGAATTCGCGTATATTTACTAATTTAAATTAGTAAAGCTATCACCTAAAGGTGAAGTAAAACACGTAAACTGAACGCGTATCTACTAGCTATTATTATTAGATTATATGACACCCTTATAGCAGATATATTAGCTATCTATCTATCTATATAAATAAAATGATTGAGGTTCACCGTTATGTAATATTTATCTTGCTTAAGAGTTTTAGAACCTGAATATTATCTAAAATATAGTAAAGCATAGATACCTAGAACGTCTTAGTACTGTTATCTTCTGTTACCAATTTCTTATTGGGAATAGTAACGTCAGTCACAGTTTATTAGCGCTATAATAACATACCGATTTCTTTTTACGTTTTTAAAAAGGGTGTTTCAATATAGGAATCTGAAATGTAAATAGGGCTATGCTCGGAGCTTCTTTGTGTGATCGATTCAGAAACGAGGAGATCGGCCGAAGTACCAAAGTCGCCGACATAGCTCTCAGAATTGCTAAACTTAAGTGGCAGCGGGCGGGGTAAATCGCTCGGAAAATCGCTGCAGATGGGGCAGCAGAGTTCTCGAGTGGCGGTTACGTACCGAAAGACGCAACGTGGGCAGACTCGCCACAAGCTGGACCGACGACCTGAGGAAGGTTGAGGAAACCCGCTGAATGCGAGCAGCACAAGATTGGTCGTTGTGGTGATATTTTTATTGGAAAACTATGTCCCAGCAGTGGACGTATTTAGGCTGAATGGAATGGACGCATGGAATATAAAAAATACTTTATAAGTAGGTGACGGTTTGTTGAAAGAATTTGTTTTATTCAGCTGTATTTTATATAAATACTAGATGTACCTCAAAGTTACACATCTGCGTTAAATTTATTATTAGCCTATTGTTCTCACTTCGCGTACTTGACGCATTTATACATTCCTTGAAGCTCATTGTTACTTCTCCGATCCTTAGAGTCGTAGCGTAAACTTATATAACTTTGCACAATAAGTAGGTCATAAAAGATTAAAAAAAAAATAATATCACGGGAACTTTCAGAGATTAGCGCGTTCTAACAAAAAAAAATATATAATCTTCTGTTTTTTTTTATAACATTAGTGTAGACTACCTACTTAAATCATAAGACATAATGTAACAAAGAATAGTTAGCCAATGCCACAAGTAAAATAGAGAATATCTTTGGACAAGTAAAATACAGATATATTTTAGAATCACACAAAAGAACAAAAGAATTTACACGTTTACTAATAAAATTCACAGCAGTATAAAAAGTAAATCACAGTGTGTAGCCTCAGCTCACGCACAAAAACTGCTGTTATATCAGCGCAGTCAATAAATAAGGATCTCACGTACAGGGAAAGTCAGAGGAATAATACCGTACAAATATCCCTCAGGCACTCGAGTTGCTGTGGTAAGCCGCAATTTAAAACTAAACAGCAAAATTGTACATGACAGATCTAACTCCCCCTTTGATTGCAGTACCATATTATGCGGATTCATCTTTGCGAAAAACACATCTCAAATGTTATACTTTTAGGTACAGTGTTGTTGTTGTTTTTTTTTCTAAATAAATCATACATTTATTTGATTCAAATTAAGCAAATCTAAAGGTCAGATTATTGGATTATATCAGAATCTGATTTCATATTCAGAATTGTTTTTTAGTCAAATTTAATCAATTAACGAACGAAGTAGTATTCTTCGCGATACACGCAGCTTGTCGTATTATAAAAATGTTAACGAACCGTTTCGAAGGAATTTCTTAAGCACAATGGTTTAGTGCACCCAGCCTTAATTTCCCGCGAGTCTACACAGGCATAAAATATTCAAGTCGTGCACTGCGGAAAAATATACGCTGACGGTGTGGAATTTTAATTGGAAAAATATTTACGGCACGTCTATATTAGTTCAAATCCGGTTATCGAAAATAATTGAATAAAAGTATGACGTAAGTCTATCGATGAAGATTTAAATATGTATTAGAATCAAACACCAGTATATTACTGGCATAACATTTATTAACATCGCTAAACTGATTCAGCTTAGGGAAGGCCTTGACCTAAATATGGTTCATTAAATTTCACCGCCTCCCTTAAGACAATTGCCGAATGCCAATTAAATTAAGAACTCGTCAGTAATAACAAAAACGAAGCTTTTTTTATTATCATCATATTCGTTTTTATGAGGTATTCAAACTCGAATGTTGCTGACGTAAATTTGCGATCGTTATGGCAGTCCAATAATTTTCTACCATTTTTTTTTGCTAGTAGAACGGCAAAGTTACCCATCTGGGCCTGATGGTAAGCACAGTACAATCCGAAAACACCGCGACCACCGAGAGATCACTAATTTATTGTCAGTCGCCGCTATCATAGTATAATAGAAAATAATGCGTAAATAGAAACAAGATTATACACCGGCTGATTCCGAAAGGAGACGGAAGCGAATCACCATGAAGGGCTTTTTACCACGTGTATAGTGGTCGGGACCCAGTTGGACTTTATACTACCACCCCTCTTATAGCTATTTCGTCGTTAATTACTCAGCAGGATGCCCCAAATGCAAGTGAGGTTGGCTTGGGTGTTTCAAGATTAAGGATGTTAATTGATCCCCTCACACACCAAATATCTACAATACGAGTAAGTATATATCAATAATAAACATGAGAAATGTAAATACAATCGGTTCTACGTAATTGTTTAGTACGCTTTTAGGTATTATTTTGTTTATTTCTCTTGATCCCTTATAAATTTCAAACTGTAAATTAGATGCTGTTGCTTAAATAAAATATTATTAAGAAATCTGAAACTCAAGACAACTACTGGAATATAATGTAAGTAATCCTTTTATTGGTGGTAATCACTCAGGCAGGGTATGTCATATGTTCCATCGGAATAAAATTTAACTCAGTCGTAACAGACTAATATCATCAATTATGAAATATTCAAATATACGTTTAAAGCTCAGAAGGAACATATATTTGAGAGGAATGTAAAATGGCAAAATATAAATACCTGCGGCAAAATGAATTCGCAAACTTGCTTAATATACCAAGAAATAATAATTTATTTAACATAAATTAAATTGATTGATTGATTCATAAATATAATATGAAAACACACGCACAAAAGACAGTAAATAATTAATGTTTTATTTCGATACTTTATAATTACCAATTCATCAGCAGGCTTGTATTAAGAAGATCACCACAATACGAATATGTACAGTATCAGTGAAGCACCATCGGCTAAACTCGAAACAAACAGTATGGTACATTGACTACTGTAAACTAAAATTGGGTCAGTGGGTCATCAGTTCGTAGTCGCCGTCATACAATGAGATATATCTGCACCGACCAGAGCTATGCATCAGTCGTTCACCAAATTTCCGTGTCTCCAACGAAGTTTCACTTGGCAATAACCATGAATACGAAATTCTTGCTAAAACAATTTATCAACCTTCGTCGTCAACGATAACACTTTATTAATTTGAGTCACGGATTCACCCTTACTTATGTGGGTCAAAAAATATCACCAAAAGGATAATGAAAATAAATCAGCGGCCGGGCTGTGGGTTGCGTGCCTTTGCATCGTAAAAAGTTGATACGTGCTCAACTCGAAGAGGGTCGAGTAAAACCGCAGTCACCGTTCACTTTAAGGGTTAAGTCAACAAGCTTTAATGGAAACATAATACGATGAGAATGAAGCAAGCCCATATTTCTGTGCCACAAAACAAAATGATGCGGGAAGGCTTTGTTCGTCGGTTATATATGTCACCGGATAATTTGCAAACTAACGGTTACATTTTCGTAGGTTTATAAACTGGATTGATTAGGTTAGGTTTAAACTGTGATAATAACAGCATAGCTATACAGATACATGTAGATAGAATAATCAGAAACAATTTTATTATTTTAGTTTCATGAATCGGCTTATTTAACATACCCTCAAATATTCTATATTTAATATTGTGTCCGTTCTTCGAATCTACCGACAGTTTACAATCTGATTAGATTGTTTATAATCTAACGTTGACATATGCATTTGAGTTTTTAGTCATCTCGCATCTTCAATAATGTATACGTTCAGTACGCCTATTTATTTCTTCAGTAATATATTTAGCATTTAATAGCACTAATATGGGCAAATGGAATTAAAAACAAAATTACCATTAAATGTAGGCTGCATTGGCTTTATCATTAAAAGATAAAGTAAAAAAATCTACTTGTAGCTTGTTACACAATACATATAAAAACTGAGATCGTTTATATCTTAAATATTTTTATATTTGTATTATATAAAAGCCACTTTATCCCAAGGTATTTTAAATCTACGAAGATCTAAACTATGCTAAAAAGATATAAGGTCATAAACGATAGTGGACAAACTACCACATATTCGATTATCCTATTGGAAAAGTTGTTGATAAAATAAAAATACTACGTAATACGTATTATATTAATGCTGTCAAACTTCCTCATATGACCTATAAAATTAGGCATATTTTTTATCATTTACTAATTATCTTGATGAAAATAACGGGTCACATTCATGTAATTATTATATTATCATCGATTCTCAATACGTGTGCAGAATTCCAAATTATTCAAGGGCGAGTGGGTGCAAATAGAATGGAAAGGTTCCATTACATTCCCACATACACAGAAATACAGTCAAAGCGTTTTAAAAGAAACTGGTTTTGAGAGGTTGTTTTCCCCTCTTTTAACAGTCATAATTTGCACGTCTGAATAAAACTTTAATTAAAACAATTAATATAAGGTTCAACAAAGTTATAGCATACGTAACATATTAGATTAAATAGACGTTGACTAAGAAGAAGGAAACAAAATTGAACTTCTAGTCATCCGTAAACTCACAAACATAGTAATTCGTTTGTCAAAGATGGAGTCAACGTAATAAAAAGACGACTACAGAGAAAAGAAAGAGCACAGATTTAATTAAGATTGTCACAGATGTTATGGACGACGCTGTACTTTATCACAGTATAGAAATGATTATACGATGAAAAAGAAATACATACAGAACTTGAAAATATGGGAAACTGAGGTATTCGAAGGTAAACGAATGACATCTTTGTAAGACTGCTGAATGACGAACGCAAAATCGTTTAATGAATGACTTGAATGTTAATAAAATTTTATTTTCTAAGTTTTCGAAATGTTATTAGACGAAAAGACAATTGAAAGAAAATTGCGCTGTTGTTTTTTTAATTGGATTTTTATCAATAGTGAGATGCTTTGTTAATATCGAAGCAACTAACTTACGAGCTTCTCAAATAAATTTCCTAAACGAACGTTACATAAAAAAAACGTAAAATGAAACAAATTAAACATTTGCAATTATTTTATTAATATTTTAAGGTATTTTAAACAATGAAAGTTGAAGATAACGTGCTTGCGTAATTTAAAGTTTAACTCAATCCTCCTCTATTACATCAAGACTGACTGTAACGTAACTTGTAATATGTGTTTTACATATACTCCATAAAATTATGTAAAATTAAACTACCAATTTTATTCTCACTTATGATTTAGTCACGATACACATTTTTTATACATTGTATAACGTATACGTATATATAACGAGAATAATAATTTATTTAGATTATTTAGGATTAAGAAACTTTCCAATGAAATATTAAAAGTTTTATAAATAAACTTTAAATAAAAATGTACAAATCAAACTAAAACAACTTAATCAGGATAACGATTTCTTTCACCAATAAAATAACACCTCAACCGATTTCCAAATAGAATGCAACAATAGAAAAGCCAAATCCTAAGATAAACTGGGTAGGAGCTTACGTAGCGGGATTACGATAGTTAACACGGCCTTAGAGAGCCGATCTCACTCAATAGGCCGCCCTCTACGTAGAGTAGGGAATGTCAGACGCTTGCCAACAAGCAAAATTATCACTGGCAAACAGAATAAATTTGAGCTTCAATAGTGGAACTGACGTTCTCTTACCCTATATTGGGTAATTCAATAGAAGTAAATTTGATCCTATCTCTTGGTTTGTGCTCAGACAAAAATAATAAGTAATACATTACCAAGGTGTTACAATAATTGTACATACTCGATATAAACATAATTAAGAAATACACCTAACGAGTGTGGTATTTAAATTTATCTGTTTTTACAATTTTGACAAACTGATCGTAGTTGTCATGTCAAGTGTCAGTACAGAGTCACACGAGAGGTCGCCAATTTCTCGGATGACCTGTCTCCGGATGCACTCGGGTGGAGAGCATCCATAGCTACCTTAATTGTTTAGCCTGTCCATTGCATTGACATTTCGTAAAGTCATCCATTGCTACAAAATGTCTTATTTTTCATAACAACACTAACAAAAAGTATAAAAAGAGACAATATTTTTATAAATTGTAAAAATGCAAAATGAAAACCCAAGAACCACGAAACTTATCACTTACTTTTGTATTAAACTTTTCAACAATAAAACCAAAATAAGTTTGAATTATTTTCTACCTTACAATGTATACTTATATATTTGAACTTTGGTAGGTATTTCCATTTACTACTTTGTTTTTACATAACATACTACGTACATACATAAGTTGAAGAGGATAATACAAAATAGAATCTTATCAATCAAGACATGTTTTATTTTAATTCTATCGCATCACAGATGTGCAAATGTTGGTAATATGTAATGTTATTTGATTAGTACCTAATAAAATATCGTTTTCTGCTTGTTTTGGATATGATTATTCTAGAGAGACTACTAGAAACTGGATGCAGTACAAGTAATAAAGACACAAGGCGGCTTTATTGATTTGCTGTACTATTCATCGCAATGCTTATCGTCTCCCCAGAATGTACGTATGCAGTGTCAGTTTTACATCTTAATGGTTGTGTTAATGCTCGATTGAACCGAAACAACGATGTATACTGATTCGATTTTATTCCATTGGTACTCAAAGCTAATATAGGAAATGCTTCGAAGTTTATTTCAAACATTTATCCTAAGGGGTCTGTCTCAGCGTCTCATACGGTGGATTCAAATCGAAGTCATAAATTCGAGTTGAATTAGACACGTGATTGGCGCGCTCTCTGTTCTCTCGACCTGGCCATGTCTACGCGGCGACCTCTAGACAAGGCAGGTAACCACGAGCAAATCGTACATTGAAGATACATCAACAGAGTTAGTTATATCTAATGGAAGTTAATAGTGTTCTTTTTGAAAAGATCGAGTTAGACTGGCACAATGAGTTATATAACCGGTGAGTTAAGATCTAACGCTTCTCAGTATTACTTACAACGAAGAAGTACTTAGGCACACGTTTAATTTTCACTATTTGTTTTATTGGAAAAAATTTAGCGAGCACGTGTATGTTCCCGCTAGGCGCGACGTTGACTGGCGGCCAGCCGGGGCGTCGGAGGCTGCGCGGAAAGACCGCCCCCGCCTTCATTCACTGAGGCCCAGCTCAAACAGCCGGACTTTTCATGCGGCATGTGCTCTTTTTTATACAAAACACGGGTCCCCGTGTCAGCATTAGCGATTCAAGATCAGATGGTAATAAAGGATTTATTATAACGCGGGGTTGAAGCTCTATCCTTTACAAACACAAAACGCAATTAAATATTTATTTCAATCATCAAAGACGTGAATATTTTTTTAAGTCAAAAGAATAATTAATTTCATACCTACCAACAAAATCAATTAAAAAAAAAGAAAACCGTTTAAATGTTAGTGTTACGTATCTAATTGAGAAAGTTAAAAACTGGGCATTTTATAATAGAATTAGTACAATTGTCGATGTAATTAAAGAAAAAAAGAATATAATAAAATACGCATGCTATTCGGCTAGGCTATGTATAATAAGAAACAAAAACAGCATGTCTATGATTTTTATCTTAGTGTTTTTCATTTGTTATAAATAAGAACAATAATGAAACGTATTGAAGGAAAACATGCCCAGTTGAGAGGATGATAATAGAGGTTCGGAAAGCTCGAATAGCCAATACCAAGGTTAACAACTTAATACACTTTCCTGATCAATTGTATACATTTAAGCGACTAAATTGTAGCCAATCTCTTGCATGAGTAAAAGTAAATAGATAATTATTTTTCCATTTCGAGTAAATACAAAGTCGTATGTAATACTTGTTAACAAGTAATTATCGTAACGGTTCCACTTTTATTATGTTGTCTGAAATACAATTCACTATAAAAAAAATCAAGAAAAGACAAAACCTATATAGGTAATTATGTAAAGAAATTCGGAATATAAAATTGCCCGTTATTTTAACATTAGTTTATTATGAAATTAAGAAAAGCATATCGAGAAGAGAAAAGAACTATAAGATAGACGTGGTTCTGTTAATGTTTTAATGTTAATTGTTAATTCCAGCAGTTAATGGCTCGACCACAATGCCACCTATCGACTTCTATTAACCATCGTATCGTTTTTTTTTTTGCTAATTTATTTATTCGTTTTAGGTGTAGAGTTTTTGGCCACAATAATACCTGAATTAAGTGACAATGCGGCCCAAGATGGTGGTAACACGCTAAGACTAGTGAGAAGACTGGCTCTCGGGTGCCTCTGGCGGAACACACCTATTGGTTCTTTGCGACAGATATTCAACTTGAGGGTGGTTGCTAGCCATGCGGGCATTAGAAAAAGCCCTATGGTTTCATCATAATGTTTTCCTTCACCGAAAGCTCAGGCTTAATGCAAGGATTTAGACTCACGTCGATCGACGCGATGTCCGTACACGCTACCACTGAGCCATTATTGCTTCAAACAAACAAATGTATTATGTAAATATTAGCTCAATGATCAAATCAATCTGAAGTTATAGAATCAAAAACAGATGTTTACATGATTTTTATATACAGTCATTTTTTGAGAATTAAAATAGCAAGCTGACCCGCTTTACAAGATCGATTTATCACCATGATGAAAAGGCAAGTCTATCAACACATAGAATTCGCTAACAGATCAGTCGACTAATAAAAATAAATACAAAAAATGGACGAGAGAAGTGCCACCGAAAATAAAAACAACAAAATTACGAAGCAACAGCTGTTACACGTAGAAAACAAAAAGAAAATCTCAGCGGCTGAACATGCTACATCCCTGGACCGAGAAGAAAATAATGCGGCGAAAATTTACTGAGTTACGCGTATTACAAGCAAATCAAATAAGTACACTTTTTTTTTCTTACACCTTATGCAAATAACGGGTGCAATAACTACCCAGGATCGTCCGCAGAGTGCAAACCGTGGCGGTAACCGAACAATTTCAGATCGAATCATGCGGGCGATTTTGTAAAGAAAAATGAATACAACTAACCACTAGTCGTTGTACCATTCAAACGAATGTGTTAATAAAATTAAAGAATCACTAATATTTATGGATTATTAAAATTAATTTATATAGATAGCTGCACGGCAAAGTGGCTGTATTGTGACTGATGGTTAGCCCACTACAATCCAAAAACAATAACGACCACCATGAGATTTACAATCTATTGAGGGTTGAAGCTATTATGCCGACTCCTTCGGTAGCTAGATCCCGAAACGTGACAAATCAAAACAAAGTAACTGTGACGGGTATATATATAACCATGTGCTTTGTTTTCGTAATCAGCGACCAGCACTTCTATACAAGAAACAGTAATTATCTGTATTAATAAATCTGTAGTTCTGTCTGTTATTATTTTCCGGATTTAACTCAAACACAGCTTGACCGATTCTTATGAAATGTTTATACGGGAAGTATGAGTTATTTCATGAACCATGAGCTATAAGAATTGTCAATAAAACGTTTGGAAAACGAAAATAAAAGATTAAAATTCATCAATTCTTTCTCTAATTCTAATTAAATTTTGTAGACGGAGAGCAAACGTCATTTCATAATTGATAGCATAATAGAATCGACAATAACACTTTTAGAAATTGTAAAAATAAGAAATAGAAAAAAAAATGTATTAACTAAATTCTTTACCGATTTTGATGAAATTTTGTACATGAGAAGTATATGTAATTTCTCAACTGATAGTCTATATGAATTTTCAATCATATGAGTAAAAATAAAATTACGGGATGAAAATAATCACTGCGTAACAAACGCGTGTGGAGCCGCGGGCACACCACTAGTATAACTATATTATTATGTTATACGCGCATAGATCTTCTGTCTCGTGAAACTAACATTTTTAGTGGTGGTCTGATGGAACCAAGAGAGATTTAGCAGAAATATTAGTGCGGTAGAAACATATTGGTTATATAGCCGTTATTACGGTATGTTTCTTGTAAGAAATACTGTCTACTAATATGTAAATACATGTATATATCTAACACAAAGGGGTAGATAAAAACAAACCCTTTCAAATTTTAAATTACGAGTAAGAATAAATGTATAATCATATATCATTAATATTTGTACGCGCCATCTGCACTTAACTATCGTAATGAAAGAAATTTGCAATCGTATACAAACTAATAAGAAAACCCAATTACAAGGAGTAATAAATGAATGTCGAATTAAAACAATTTATTATATTAATGAATTAAACTATTGCACAATGTGGTCACTCCATAACTTGAATTTATCTTAAGAAAACGGAGACCATTGTAGTAGTTATTTATTTGGCACAGTTCTAATTGTATTGCTTGCTATTAGGAAATGACAATAAATTTCTTGGAAACGTACCTTACACCCTCGGAGAAATTGGCAGAATTGCCAATAAAACTGGTGTCTCTATGCCATACCAAATAGAATTTCGGAATGTAGATAAAATACGATATTTAACGTGACACAAAATGAAAAAGTGCATTTTCCGCCTATCAAACTGACGCATAAATACACTGTTCATACTCGTAGTTGGACAACGTTCGCCAGGAGAATAAGAAAACAATGATATTATGCTAATATCAGTCTCTCGTAGACATAGCATTATAAAAGTGAAGAACACGTTTAAATATCATACTGACAAAACTTTTTTTTATTGTTATTGGTTTGACGTAGTGGCCACAATCTCGTTTGATGTTAAGTGACGATGTGGCCCAAGATGATAACACGCTAAACCTAGTGGAAGACTGGCTCTCAAGTACAGCTGCCGGAACACACCTATTGGTGCTTGGAGGCAGATTTTCAACTTGTTGGTGGTAGATAGCCAGGCGAGTATTAGAAAATGCCCTACCACCATGGTGTGGTTTCCTCGCGATGTTTTCCTTCCGATCACTGTTGGATTGTTAGGTACTTCCATCAAGTACATTACTGGTAGGAGATATTCATCCTTAGCATACGTCATACTTGATAATCCCAACATCGCTATAAATATTGAATACTAAATTAATAATCCATCACGTAAATGTATAATTATTTTTTATAATCAACAAACTAAGAGAAACTTTAGCTTTGATATAATCAATAATTGTACTAACAGTTGACAACTGGAATGACAACATGTTGTCTTCTATATGTCTCTCTATATGTTTGTGTCTAGTAGTGCAACTAACTTGACTATTGTGTACTTCGAAACAAGGACCAGTTCTATTGTAAATATTCAATATTTAGTGTTTAGGTACCTAACTTAACAAAATGATTCACATAAAAATAACCGAATTAGGTATTAAATTGTTGAATCTTCTTACTATGAAAAGCGTATATGAATTAAACGGGAGTAAAAGCCTTTGCTCGCAACACCACATGACTTGGGTCGTAAAAAATATTTTAAGCCGTTAATGTTGCGGCTAGGGTTACCAGGCGATAAAAGTAACACCACAAGTGATAAAATGTTGGAACTGTGTGATAAAATACGACAAGTCTCAATGTCAATATTTCAATTAGTAGTTCTGCAATTGCTCAATCTAACAGTGGATAAAAAGTTGTTTTTGGTTCCTATAAATGAGTTTTTAAAATGTACGAGTATATCTACATCATAGAAGTAAGCTTTTGGGTGGTATACACCAATCGGGGTGATAGGGATCTGTACCTGACTGAATCTCGATCACCATGCACATGGTGATAATCCAGTTAAAGTTACTGTCATGACAGGTCGCATTCCGAGATCAGCCAGTGTATATCCAACAGTTGAGAGGCTTGCAGGCCGGCATGACATCAACGACCAGCGATGGATTGCCGATCCCAAGCTCTTCAGCAGTTATTTTTATTAGATTTCATGATTATTTGGACGCCCTAAATTCTTTACAAAACCGTTACTAAGATATATGATAAATGTTTCAAATGTTGGTAGATGTAAAAATAGTTACACTTACAATGAAGTGGCTCAAATATTACGTGTGTCCAAGTCTATGATTTTCGCATTACTAAACGATACCGGCAGACTGGAGAGTATACAAGACGTAAAGGACAAGGTCGTAAAAGAGTAACAACAGAGAGGGACAACGAGCAAATAGATATGAGTTTTTGAACTTTAATATTTAACTATGTTCTTTATGGTCACGTGTAAAGGTACTTACTTGCACAATAAGAAAATATGCGCATAGATATAGATCAACTACAATATACAGAATATTTACAAAAGTTAGACAATGACGAATTGTCATTTAATACAATGGAAGAAATGGAATTGCAACAAGATATCTTTTCAACCAGATGGCTGAAAGAAGTTATTGAAGTTATTAAGAAGTGGGTGAAGACAGATATCTTATTGATGAAGTGCTTGAAACTGCTTTGCTATTAAAAGTTATGTGAGAAAGAGCAATACTCACGCCATTAAATAAAAACCTTGATTGAATTAACGAAGGCATCGTTGACAAACTTTCCGGAGAGTACAAAATCTACTATATAGTTAAATTTTACTAAGGAATTTCTTAATATAGTTAACATTTCAGACTTACCAACACACGAATTAAAGTTGGAAAAAATCTTTAATAATGCTGTTGTGTAATTTTGATATATTTTGATATATTCTATATAGGTTTAGCGTTATGGCCACAACCTCACCTGATGTTAAGTGACGATGTGGTCCAAGATGATGACATGCTAAGACTAGTGGGGAAACTGACTCAATTCCAGCTGCCAGAAGACGGATTTTCAACTTCAGGGTGGTAGATAGCCAGGCGGGTATTAGAAAATGGCTTAATAATTTCATGAAGTTTTCCTTCACCGAAGGCTCAGCGCATTGTAGAGATTGGAACTCATGTCGATCGACGACGTGTTCGTACACGTTACCGCTGAGCACTAATTATATCGACCGAATATAAGCAGTATATTACTTTTAATTAGCACTTGATTAGGGTGATTGTAAGTGGGTTTTGAAGGAGCTGCAGAATGAAAATCATAACGGTTTTGGTAAACTTTAAAACCACCAATTACATATTGAAACCTATAAACCAATTAGGTATCGAAACAATATAACTAGATAAATTCTTGTCGATTTAAATTATTAATGAGATACCTCAAGTTTGTTTCGGATATTTATCTTAATTCACCTGACTACTCCATGGGGCCCAGGAAATCTAACATTGTTACAGTTCCACTATATTGATTTTAACTAGTTGAACAAGTTAAATATCCTAACTAGATAAGTTTATTGACGGATGAAACTAAGATCTTCTCAAACTTCAGATAATAGGGGCGCGAGATAGTGAACGCTGTTTAAATGGTTACACTATACTGCGTTACTCTAGAGTAAGAGTATTTTGAACTCAATAAATTACAAATTAAGATACATGTTACATACTATAAATACATGTTATGATTGAAAAAATATCACAGCAGATGACGACGGACTAATCGCATATTTTAAAATAGGCAATAGATAGTCAACCTTTTGACAGCAAAACGTGAAAATTTATTAATTAATTATTTTATATGGATTTTTACAATAAATCGCTCAAAGTAGAAGGTTTTATTTTCCCGAAATAACAGTAACGGGAAATAAGTCGAAGTATACTATATAAATTATACACAGAAACAGATTGCAGTTTAATAGTAACAGTCAACAGGAAATAAGTCGAAGTACATGTAAATTATACACCAAATTTTATTGAAGTGAGATCATTCGACAACGATATACTTGTGGACATACCAGTAAAAACAAAAGGAATAAAACGTGACGATTGATGAACAAGATGATGAACGAGATTCTTGCTGCTCTAAGGTTATGTCATAATTTGCACGATGTAACAATTTAAGTTCTATGGACATGTCATGTAAGCCTTTGTAATTCGTATGATGAACAAGGAAATAACTCGAAGTACATATAAATTATACACCGGAACTTATTGAAGTGAAATCATTCGACATCGATACTTGTGGACATACCAGTAAAAATAACAAAAAAGGATTGAAAAACGTGACGATTGATGGACAAGACGATGAACGAGATTCTTGCCGCCCTAAGTTTTTCCATCCGAAGACCGATGATAGTGTTTATTTTTCCTATTAGTATTAATTTTATATTTTAGTTTTGTCTGCTTTGTTTTTAAATAGGTTTATTTTTAAGGGATTTAGTTTGTAGGATTTTAGTAAGTTTTTAACAGATTTTTTTTCTCGTGGGAACGCAATGATTTCAGAAACATTATGTAATCAAAATGACGGCGGTGTGGTTCGCAACCCATCACGTCTCGTTTCCGGCGGGGGCGGAAAGTGGGCTGCGGAAAGCCGCTTTGCTACTTTGAATGTTAGAGGAGGATTGAATGCAAAAATAGATGAAGTATATCAAACGATGGATGAGAGGAGGATTGATGTTCTATGTGTGAATGAGACGAAGCGAAAGGGTTGTGACACCACTAAGAATGGATCTTACATGGCCTATTGGTCTGGTGTACCCAGTACCAAAAGAGGCTGCCAGGGTGTCGGTATCATTTTGTCTGCGCGAATGAATGATTGTATGATTGAGTATGAATGTGTAAATCCTAGACTCCTCTGGATAAGGCTAAAAGTAGGGCTTACCCGTATTTTTGTCCTAGGTGTGTATGCACCTACAGATGTGGGTGTGAATGGGTCCACAGCAGCCAAAAAGGAAAGGGAGGAGTTCTGGGATAACATGAGAGAAGTTCTTATAAAGTGTAAGGGTAATGAAAGGATTATCATGTTAGGTGACTTTAATGGATGGGTAGGTGTGAAGCGTGATGGGTATGAAAAAGTTTTAGGCACTTTTGGTGATGAGAGGGTTAATGAAAATGGTAAAAGTTTGCTTGAGGTATGTTTGGAATGGAATCTTTTAGTAGCGAACACAATGTTTGCTCATAAGAGAATTCATATGTATACAAGGGATGAATGTAGTTTAAGAAGTATGATTGATTATGTGATCGTAGATGAAAGACTGAAAGGACAAGTTCTAGATACTCGGGCGTACCGCGGTGTCGGTATTGATACAGACCACTTCCTTGTGATGTCACGGATAAGTGGTCTTTTCAAACGATGGCGACATAGGAATGTTGAACAACTAACTAATCTGGAACGTGTAAAAGTAGAAAGATTACAAGAGGATAAAGTGAAAGGTGAATATGTTAAAAGGTTGAGAGAACGATTTGTTGATGTGGATGAGGAATGTGAGATAGAGAGTTTTTGGAAGTCTTTTAAGGAAGGTGTAGTTAATGTTGCAAGTGACGTATGTGGTATTACTAAAAGAAGAAAAGGAAGAGTGCAGAAAAATGACTGGGTGGATAAACAGGTGCAACAAGTTGTGGCTGAAAAGAAGAAAGCGTGGCTGGATTGGTTAGCAACAAAGGCCAATAAAAGAGTGCAAAAGGCGACATTAGAGGATGTGGATAAGGCAAGAAAGGTTTACAAAGCAATGAAAGGGTTAGTAAAAAATGTGGTCAATATGAAGAAAGAAGAACGAAAGGATGAGCTTGACAGAAGGCTTTCTGATAATTTCCAAGCTAATATTAAAGTATTTTGGAAATCGATTAGATTGGCCCGAGGAAAAACAGCGAACTTGGAGCTATCTAAAATCAGAAGCAAAGATGGGAGTATTATAAAAGACGAAGAATGTGTGTTGAAAAGATGGAAGGAGTATTTTGAAAGTCTGTTTGAAAGAGAAGAGGTACTAGCACAAATGCAAGCACCTCTTGATGTGAACGTAAGTGAACCTGAAAGCGATATTAGTTTGGATGAGATTATGAAAGCATTAAAAAGTATGAAATCGGGTAAAGCTGCGGGATATGACAGGGTGACTGTCGAAATGCTGAAGGCTGGACAGGGTGTGGTAGCAAGTCAGTTGTACCACCTTTTCAACTTGTGTTGGAAAAACGGTCGGGTACCGGGAGACTGGTGCAAGGCCGTGATAGTGCCATTGTACAAGGGAAAAGGGTCACAACAAGACTGTAAAAATTACCGCGGAATTAGCCTTCTCAGTGTTGTCGGCAAACTGTATGCAAAAGTAATAATTGAAAGAGTTATGTTAGAAACAGATGAAAGAATATGGGATGTACAAGCAGGATTTAGAAAGGGAATGGGATGTATGGATCAGATCTTTTCCTTACGGTGCATTACTAGAAAATTTTTGGCCACAAACCAAAAAGTCTATTGTGCATTCGTAGATTTAGAAAAGGCCTATGACAAAGTGGTGAGGAATGAGTTGTGGTCAGCATTATCTTTGCATGGGGTGAGCAGTAGTCTGATACAGGCATTGAAATCCCTCTATAGGGATTCCAGTGCTTGTGTCAGAATAAACGGAGCATACACCGAATGGTTTAATATCCAAAAGGGTGTTAGACAGGGATGTGAAGCGTCTCCATGGCTGTTCAACCTATTCATGGATAATTGTCTGACAGATTTGAAAGAGAGTGACTGTGGACTGAGAGTGAATGAGTTATTTTTCAAATGTCTTCTTTACGCCGATGATCAAGTATTACTTGCATCGTCGGCTAAAGATTTACAAGCGATGGTGACTATTATGAATGATGCCTTGGAAAGAAAGGGAATGAAAGTGAACGCAAAAAAGACTAAAGTTATGGTATTTGAAAAGGAAGAGAGCATGACAGAAGTATGTATCCGGATTGGTAGTGATAAACTAGAGCAAGTGAATGAATTTGTTTATTTGGGATCAATGTTTACTAGTGATGGAAAGTGTGAAAGTGATATTGAAAGGAGAGTTAATGCTGGTAATAAGATGAATGGGGCGTTGCACGCCTTTATGAACAGCCAGAAAATTTCTAGAAAAGCTCATCTGGCTGTACATAGAGCAGTGTTAGTTCCAACACTCATGTACGGAAGTGAAAGCTGGGTATGGCAGAAAAAACATGAAAGTAGAATAAATGCAGTAGAAATGAGAGCGCTAAGAAGTATGATAGGAGTGAAATTGAGTGACAGGATAAGAAATAGTGTAATAAGAGAACGTTGTGGTGTGAAAGAAGATGTAGTGACACGGATTGAGAAAGGGATGCTTAGATGGTTTGGGCATGTAGAGAGGATGAATGAAAGAAGATTGACTAGACAGATTTATAAGATGAGTGTAATTGGGAACGTTGGAAGAGGAAGGCCTAGACGAACGTTCCACGATCAAATCGGGGACGTTTTGAAGAAAGGTCAGGTCCAGAGTACTCTAAACCGACGAGCATGCATGAAAAGATTGATGAATGTTGAGGAAGCGAAAGTTGTATGTCAGGATCGTAGCAAGTGGAAGGACGTGGTCTCTGCCTACCCCGTTGGGAAAGAGGCGTGATTTATGTATGTATGTATGCAATAGATAGAAAATATCTGTCATTGTAAAAAGTCGAATCATGAAGTTTCACATCATATTTATTAATAAAAAATTACGTAGAATTTCTATTCAACTATATAGGTTCGTAAACAAAGCGAAAATAGTGACTAAATTTTTATACAAGCCGTGGGTTTGGTTTAATCGAAACTCCGGCATGCGTCCAATTCTTTTATTTTCCCTCATGTCGCCCACGAAATATATAAGACCATCGCAAACATTGACAACAAACAGCAACACCCATATGAGAGTTTTTTTATTACTTATAAGTTTCAATGTTTAGCCACAATATCACCATATATTAAGAGACAATATCGCCCAATACAGGTGACAAATGGGACACACCTGTAGGTGCTTGACGAAGATCACCTGTAGATGCATGACGAAGATTTTCAACTTGAGGATGGTAACTAATCAGGCGGGCATTAGAAAATACCCTACCACCATACCATGATTAGATCATGATGTTTTCCTTCACCGAAAGCTCAGGCTCATTGCAGGGATTCGAACTCGCGTCGACCGACGTGTTTGTTGTCCATACGTGCTACTGTTGAGACATCATTGCTTCAAAAGAAAATCCGAAGCTAAGGGAACTGGTGTTATGATTTGAATTTTGTTCTGTCTTTTAAATAACTGTATGTTAAATGTATGTTCGTGTATAGCCGCGACATGATACATACTCCATAATAGCGGCGATTTGTGTTTAAATTACCAGACATTAAAGAGAATCAGACAACATTACTCTGGCATCACTGTACGGAGGCAATAGCCCGTTTGATAGCGAAAAGCGACAAAACCATATTTTCCAATTTTATTACAATGTATATGTGTAATACATCTTTATGTATCTTATGTGTATAAAAATATGATTTAATGACATTTACATATTAAATAAGGAAGGTAATCTCCATATTACAATGTTATTTGAGGTTTTAATATATAATAGGAACGGAAGAGTATTAACAGTATTGGAAGCAGTTTTGGTTTTGGAACAATATTGGTTGTATAATCTAATAATATTAATTCAGCAGCACTTCTTGTATAATATATATAACTACCAATATATTATTTCAATGGTTTCTCGGAAATAGCTTTAACGATTCGGATGCAATTATGTATTTAGATGTTTTACTTTTCAAGTTTACCTAATATAAGCAAAATAAAGCCGCAATCGCGGTATCAGAGAAACAGCGTAACATGTTTAGGTACACTTTTATTCCTTGTACAATACTGTGACGCTTAACATTTTTTTTTGATCTGACTACACTGTTAGCCATAAGTACCCTCAGAAGGCTTTGACAGTTTTAGTGGGCTTGGTAGATACCCTTAATATGATCGAAAAATGCTTTATATATAATTACAATTCCTGTTTATCAAAACTATACACAGATGGCGTACCTAAACAACTTCTGTTATACAATATAATTTAGCTAGGTTTTCGACCTATTTGCGCTGCTCAGTGTTTAATTATTATTATATGAAGCTGACACTAGCCTGTCTAGCTGTGTCCGCGTCTCCGCTCGCGTGATCTACAAAATGCCTTCGGTTGAGCACACGCGCGAATCTAGCTGGTCCCGCTAGCACATACGGCGATCGCCCGCTAGTTATTTTAAAGAGAAAAATGCATATTTTGGAAGATAGACATTATACTCGTATACCACATTATTTTTATATATCTCATATGGTTTACTTCATGTAAGCCATTTAAGCGCTCCAAGTGAGTCTTTTTCCGGCATTGATTCACCATTACCTACACTGCTTATTTTGTATGTTACTCTTTATCTTACAAAGTACATCCTATAACCTGGCCAGATAACATAGCTATGAACTAAAAAACACCATACTAATCGGATAAATACTTTTTGCGTTAAAAGAACATAAACGGACAGACAGACAAAGAGACTTTGAGTATTATAATATGTATAGATTATATTACAGTATTCCATATACATAAATTCTTGTTTTATATGTACATAACTTAAACGCAATTTATAGACCATACAATTGAACATACGTGTAAAAATCCTACATGTACCTGCAGATTAAATACTACAATGATACCAAATGTCATGAAATTCGTTTCAGTAGTTTCTGCGTGATTGGCACACAAACGAACAGACAGACAATAATTTCAAAAACTGTTGAATTTTTTTCTGTTTATAACTCTAAATCCCCCGTATTATTCTTTCTCAAATATGTTTAATGTACACAATATGACTCATTACTCTTCTATCATAAGTACAAATTATACGTAGCCTATAAAGTTGATGTTTCTAGAACCATCTAAGCACTTTAAAACAAATATAAAGGAATAGCACAACACTCGTATTTATCAGAAACCGTTCGCTGTCCGCTTAATTAACCTTCCGCTCACAAGCCCACCGTAGTCTTTAACGATATTTGCAAACGGCCACCGAGTTACCCCATAAAATGTAATATCAAATGAAAATGTATTTCACCTCACTCTGTTTATTGCGGTCACGCCGGATGGCGAGTGCAGTTGCCCTGACGTTTTTTTTTTGTTTTGATTACCTCTGAACTTCTAACTCCTAAGGCTTATGAGCAGTTTGAAAACTTAATTTTAAACAATCATCACTTAATCGAAGTTATTAGATGCGATTTTAAGATATTTTTTTCTTTAATAGAATCTGAAAATATGATTACGTTATTACTGCTCGAATTATCCTGAGGTCACTAAGAATTTAGAGTCTGTGTTGTGGTGAACGTCCTGAAGAGTTATTTGGCCTTATCCTATAATTTCCCTTGTGTTAACATTTTCAAGGATGTGGAATAGTCTTCCAGCCAACATGTTCCCTTCTTCCTATGACATTGGGTCCTTTAAACGAAGCATGAAAAGTAAGTTTAGCAGGCCGATGTGACATGGACAACTTCAGATGAAAGTCACTGACAGTCGCCGTTGTTTGTGGACTGTACCGTACTTACCTTCAGATGCTGTAGTCATATTGCCGAGCTAGTATGACAAAGGGATGCATCTAGTTTATATGCTTAACGGCTTAAGAAGATGAAACTTTATGTATGATACGATAATTACTTTCCTAATAATCAATCAAAACTCCTTCGTATTTTTTATTATTTTTGTTTTTTATTTCGATCTGAACTGTTAGCCAAAAGGGCCCTGAAGCCTTCGACGGCTTTTTCAAGCCCCCGGGCTTGGGAGCGAGCGCTTAAGGCACTTAGCGAGGCAACAAGCACCAAGGGTGCCAAAGTAGCCGAACCTCGGCTTGTACTGTTGCCGTAGTTGCAAATAAGTCGCGAACTGGCTAACTCCCTATCGGTAATTAAATCTAAACTAACTATACATATATACATGTTTCTGTCCTCTGAGAGAAGGGAAGAAACATGCTTATATGTATTTAGTAATCTACTGTAACTAGCCAAATAAATTATAAAAAGGACCCTTACAAAACCTATGTACCTGAGTTTGTACATGTAACTATAACGCGCGAGCGGCTGCATGGCTAAAGGGCTCCATGCCGGAAGAACGGACCTAGGCTTGAGTTGCCACAGTACAATGCGGACGCCACACAGGACGTGGCGGCTGTGCGGGAGCGAAGTTAACCGCCCGTCCCCTGCGGAGGGAACAGTGGTTTCGCGGGTGTGAGCGCAAGCACGCTTGGTTAACAGGGACGGACATGTAGTACGCGTTGGCTTTCTCGATCCCGTCATCGGGGTCGGTACTTTATTTGCTAGGACTCATTGTATGATGAATTCGGGCAATAATATCAGGTGTTATTTTCTTCAACTGGCGTCGTAGCATCATTTGCCATAGTAGACGTTTTATTTTCATTAAACTTTTGTGTAATCAGAACTATTTTAACTAAACCATTGTGTAAGTATGTTGAACGTAACCAAAGAAAGAGATTTTATATAACTTTAAATATACGTTCCATATGTATTATTCGAAATTCACTTCATTTGTGCACAATAAACAAACTAGGTATATTACGTACAGTAAATCAACAATTACAGAACATTGCAAAAGAATAAAGCAATCTTATGAATTAAATGATTATAAACAAACATATATGTTTAATGCAAGCAATCATGTTTTAAAAAAAGAATAACAAGTTCAAAATAATTTCAATTATAAATGACAAAAACGTAGGGCGGCACGTTATAGATAAATTGATGTATGAATAATTCACCAAGTCACAAACAATTTTAGTGCTCTGTGTAAAGTAATGTTTATTTACTTAAATAATATTTTACTGCCTTCAGATAGTCTTCTTTGTAAATTTCGCAATCGATTTTAAATATATTGATGAAATTTTGACAGACACATACCGATAAGTTAATTTAAAATCGATTACATTTGTACCGAACAAACAAACAGACAAAAAAGCGAGGTAATATTGTATTCTGGTTCAGTTTTGAGTTATTCAGTTATATACATAGTTCCAAATCTCTAGGCCTTCAGGAATTTAGTATAAACGATTACAAAATTTGTACGGAACAGACAAGAAAGCGATACAATAAAATATAAACACTAAACTGTACCCACACGTTTCCGCTAAAACTCATAATTATAAGGTGATTCTAATAAGCTTCCAGTTGTTATAGTATACTAAATAATTACTATCAAAACATTTGCCTGATTAGTAACAAGGCATATAATTAACAAAATACATAAAACGCAGTCATTTTCAAGTTTTTTTTTCAAATATGCCAGCTGCTTATTAAAAAATAAAACATTGTAAAACAATGATACACTTTCAACCAAGAAATAATATACTCATAAATATTCTCCATATTCAAGTTCCTTTCTCATGGGGCAACAAATTTCACGAGGGGGAAAAGGTAAATTATCATATTTATTGTGGTCCGTAAAGCCACGTATTATGATAACTTTCAAGATGTCTTTGGATATATGACTTTGTGATGTAATAAAAAACAAAGAGTACATAAACTATAACCACGAGTTACGACACGCAAAATACGTAGGTATATTGTTAACACTAACTAGAGTTTATAAAAAGCGTAGATATATATTATATATATATACATATTTATTGTTATTTCTGTGGTGAATAGGGTAAACCAGAGCTCCTTGCGGAAGGAGAATTCAAGGTCGGCAACGCGCTAGTGATATCTCAGGTGTTACAAAGATTTCGTAGGCAAGCGCTTTCCATCAAGTACGATTGTTTGCCATCTTAATTATATTAAAAAAATACGAGTATAACAGTGACTTTGGATTAATAATTATTTAGCAATGCACTATAAATGATACAGTCCTCATAATTATTTGGTTTTCTAGTTTTTAAGTGGATTAATAACATGTAAATATTAGAATCGAAAATGTGTCATCACAACGCCACACTACCAATGAAGGATACAATCCAAAATTATTATTTTTTAAATAAAGCAGCTTTCATCCCATTCATAATCTCACCACGACAGCGGGTAAATAGCACCACAAAAACCTATTTAGAAAGAAGTACGGTGTAAATAAAATATAAGCGGGTCTCGAGAAGCTTAACACTTAAATATAACGTTGCGTTCATGTCACACTATTCTTTGATTGCGGCCTTGTGGCTTGTCTCCGACGCCGACGGTCATACCCTCTTCAAATTAGGTGTTAAGTGTCAGTATGTACTATGACAAACATAATAAGAATAATATAGTATAGGTACTACTTGTTGTTGAGGGAGGTTCTAAAAATATTATTTTATTTTCGTAAAGATGGTTGAGATTTTATGTAGGTAAAGATACAAAAAAATGGCGCTGAAATGAATGACCTTAACTAATCTATATATACATTTTATAAGATTCCACGTCTCTCTGTCTGTTTGTCCGTTTATGTTCTTTTCACGCGAAAACCACTTATCCAATTTACGTAGTTTTTCCTTTAATTCATAGCTATGTTATCTGGCCAGGTTAAAGGATATATTTTGTTAGATAAAGTAATATACGAAATAAGCAGTGATGATAATGGTGAATCAATTCGGAAAAAAGACCCTTTTGAGACTAACGCTGAGTAAACCATAAGAGAATAATTGTATATCTTAAAAAGACCTACAAAAAAGTCACCGATAGCATATGTCTATCTTCTAAGCATCATTAACAATAAGCATATTTTTCTTTAAAAACACCGGCGAGCGATCGCCGTGGTTGGGAGCGGGGGCAGTAAGATTCGCGCGTCTACACGACCCACGGCATTCTGTAGTCCATGCGAGCGGAGTCGCGGCGCGGGCATAACTAGTTAATAATATTACAAAGTGCGCCAATTTTATGATTTTGTGTATTTTATGTGAAGCGCAATCTCCGGAAACACTGATCCTATTAAAAAAAAACTTTATGCATTTTCACTTCACGCTACGACTTCAAGGAGGTGAGCAGTAACCATGAACGTCAAGCAATCCGGCAAACTGTAGGTAAGTAGGGGAAGTGAGAACAACGATAGGCTACATGGGTGTATACACGGCGGCGATGCGGTGAAGTGTATTCGAATATAAACTCGGGTGGCACCGTGGGGCACAGCTTGTATTAATTATAAAAACCTATCAAAATATATTTAAGAACAACTCGATTTTATTTTATACCTACTTATTATACACACAATAGTTTTATTTAGCACTAAGAAGGAAGAGCATATTGCTCGTACGAGAGTACAAAGGATGACCGATGGGGCCGAAAAATTATCGAGTCGCTGCCGCGGAACTGAAATTCCACAAGACCGGTTGCTGTGAACGTCTTTTGACTAATGAAGATAATGATGAGATACACATTATATACTGCTATAGATGATTTTTGAAGCAATGATGCCTCAGTGGTAGCGTGTACGACTTCGCGTCGATTAACGTGAGTTCGAATCCCTGCAATGTGCCTTAGTATTCGGTGAAGGAAAACATCGTGAGGAAACCATAGCATGGCGGTAGGGTATTTTCTAATGCCCGCCTGGCTAGCTTCCACCCTCAAGTTGAAAATCTGCCGCCAAGCACACATCAGATGAGATTGTGGCGACTACGCCAAACCTATAACGATAAAAAAAGATGAAAATCTTTTTTACCTAACCATAAAACTAATAAAATATATTTAACAGAATAAGACAATTCGGTGCTTCTAAAAATATACGCATTATTACTGGTACAGAAATAGGAAAGTAATAAAGCAAATACATTATTTGTTATATATTTAGAATAAAAACATTTATGATTAACACAAGAACCATAATCTCTCAGAAAGGAAATAAAAAATAACATAGAATATTCGTTTGTTTTGTTATCGAAGTACTAAGAAGGAATAAAAGTAGTAATCACGTAGGTTTACTATACTTGACGTGTCTGGTGTTGACTGATACAAATGAACCAATTACTTTGCACTATGCAGTCAGGCGAGATTGTCATTAATTGAATCCCAACCGACAACCACTACGCTAATTCATTAGCCTCACTTTGACCGCAGGTACTCGAACCTTTTATACCTATACTGCACTGAAAAAAATGAATAGCTGAACTAGTTTGACTAATCAGAAAATAGCTTAAATTTACTTCTTAGTAACCAAACTTTTGTTAAAATAGCTAAACTGGTTTTGCTGCACTTCCCAAACTAGTTCAGCTATTCGTACTTTTGTTGCTATTAAATAAAAAATTGGCTATTATTTAATGAAATGGGTTTGCTAAACTCGTTTATCTACTTTATACAAAACAAAGTTTAGTAAAAAAATACTATTTGATTACTGATAGGCAAACACTTTAGTAATTATTATACAAAATGTTTAGTTATATCTAAGCAAGTATTAAGTAAATAATAGACTAACAAATCCATTAAATGTTTATTAATTTATTTTCCTATTGTAGCAAAAATTTATTATCAATTAGCAGACAAACTTTTACAGTTATATGTAACTAAGTTATTAAAAACATTCCTAGCTAAAATTTGGTTATCTATTTCAAATTGTTTAATAAATAGTAGATAAATTAACAAATTTTTTCAACTAAATGAACTTGTTTCGACACGAATCTCCTATACACTCGCGGTACGCGTTTCTGCGCTTATTAGTGTTGCCACCTTAGCGATTTATTCTCTAGATTCGGTGATTTTTGTCGCCCTTTTGCGAAATTTTTCTATAGTTAAGTGAATTATTTTGCTTTTGCGTTTTTCAGCGCTATTTGATCGCAACCATAATAATTATGAAGTTTCTTTAAAATACAATAAGTTAATATTTTGTTATTTATTTTTACGTATTTTTGAGACCCTGTAACTTTAGGCGACACTCTTCTCCACCACTGCATTCCACAGATTTATTTACTAATTAACTTCACGCTATGTCTCTCACGGGAAGAAAGGTAGAAAGAATAGAGCACCACTGCAATCTACTTTTGCATACCTCTTTAAAAGTTTACATATGTTTTTATCGCCCGTTTTTTCTTTTTCGGTGCGCTTCCTTCAAGAGTTTTTTGAAGACCCTAATAAAATTGTGCCAACCATATGATAAGTTTTAAAAATATATGTTTCACCACTAGAAAAAACAGGTTTCGAAAAATTATAGAAAGTTTTAGTATTAGACATGATTATTACAAGATTTGTCTGAAACTGTCTTTATTATAAAAACAAGATAATATTTTTTTTATTTATGCGCGGTATTTCTAGTTCTGAACACGATAATTTCAAGCTACAAACACGGTAGTTTTTAATTTTCATATGGAAACACTGGTACATAGTGTTAAAATTATATCATTCTTCTCCTTCTTTCCGTCGACGACAGTTGCTGAATTACTTTGTTGTTATGAAGAGTATTCTTTATGCGTTTTTCAAGTGCCTCTGTTTTAATATTCATGGTGTATGTTAAATTACTTTCAAAAACGAAACACCGACGACTTTCTTACATGGAGAAAGATGCCAGTCGATCCGATGGCCGATGAGTTACGATCATGGGGTCTTGAAATCTACATCGATAATTCTGCAGGTACGCAATATTATTTAGTTTTCAAGAAAATAGGAATCAACTGGCAGGTTGAATTAAGTTTTGGCGGGATTTTAGTTATTTATGTAACTATTGGTTTTAGTATTTTTTCGTAATCATGCGTAGTTTGACTCTATTTTGTGTAATGTTAGTGGCATCTTGCTTAATATAGCTTGGTTATCGTGTACAAGTGAATGGGATGTCAAAGAATAACACGGAATGAATGAATTCTGAGATGTCACAAAAACTCCCTGAACTGATAAGTTTTAACAAGGCGGCCACCATCTTGTCAACTTTTTATATGTGATAGGCTAGAGGCTGACCACTATCTCATCTATTAGTAAGTGATAATGTGATACAGTTTCTTAATTATATAATACATAGTATAAATATAGTATTTAATTATACTTTTGCAATACGTAATTAATTTTTTGCAGTTTTTGAAGAAGGACTTCAGGGTTTTGTATCCTGAAAATGATGACAAACTAAGTAATAATTGGTATATAACAAGACCCAAAATGATTGCAATGAAAAGAACTGACAGAATTTTAAAAGAAATTATAGAAGACATAGCTGGTAAGTTCCTATTTGGGCTAATATGCTAATATATTTTAGTATACATTTGTATTACAATCAATTATTAGAGTAATCTTTTTGTTGCAGAGGGTAACGAAGAGGCTGCAGACTTAGCTACATTTATGGCGATACCAATTTTAATTGTAAATTTTTGTTATTACATCAATAAAAACAAAATATAAATTGGTATAATCTTTTATTTATTGTACTGAAACAAAGTTTATTTTTAAATATAACGTTTTGGTTATTAGTACCTTTACTGTATATTTATTATTTACTGACATTGTTTTGCTACCTGTCGCTAGGTGGTTAGCTGATTCTTTATTTGTTTTATTTAGATTAACTAATTAAAACGATTGCAATTGGCTAATATGGTTATATTAAAAAAAAAACAACAAATCAAATGTTGACTCTGAGAACTTCCCATAAGGATTTCCACGCAGGCCAGATCTCTACTTTAGAAGTTTCATGTAAGTTATTTTAATGTAATTTAAATTAATGGCAATCGTGATAATTAGTTTAATAAAACAAATAAAAATTCATCTAACCAACTAGCGACAGGTAGCAAAGCAATATTAGTAAGTAATAAATAAACAGTTAAGTTATTAATAACTAAAACATTATATTTAAAAGTAAATAAACTTTGTTTGCAGTAGCCAAATTAATTAAATCTGGTAACAGAACATTTTATTTAAAAGTAGATAAACTTTGGTTGCAGTAGCCAAATTAATTAAATCTGGTAACAAAACATTTTATTTAAAAGTAGATAAACTTTGGTTGAAGTAGCCAAATTTATTAAATCTAGTAACAAAACATTTTATTTAAAAGTAGATAAACTTTGGTTGCAGTAGCCAAATTTATTCAATCTGGTAACAAAACATTTTATTTTAAAGTAACTATATAATTAAGTTAGCATTAGCTTAATAAATCTGATCGGGTAACATAAAAATTTTGTTATTAATAGATAAACAATTAATTAGTATGAACCAAAAAGTTAAGCTAATTTAAGCAATTTAAAAGCTGTGTTAAATAAACTAAATTTTGAAAACAGCTAAATATTGTTGTTATTTTTAAACAACGCAGTTTGATTAGTAATTGCAAAGCTGTTAAGCCATTGGTACATAAACAGTTTTGTTAATACCACAAAACTAGTTAATTACCAGCCAACAAAATAAATTTATCAAAAAGTAACTAAAATTATTTTACAAAACTGAGTTTGGTTACTAGTAGGCCTCAGTTTAGTAGTCCCCCGAATTTTGTAACTAATAGATAAAATTTGAGCTACAATTATCAAAACTTTTTTTTCAGTGTGATACCATAAGGCGGAAGAGTTTTTTGTTTGTTTAAACACGCTAATCTCTGGAACTACCAGTCGGATTCGAAAAATTATTTTTGTATATGATACCTAGCCAGATTCACGTGGAATAGTATATAGGCTATCTAGCATTAGGCTACACCTCTCAGATAGCCTTAAATATTGTTGAATAAGTCGGAAATAACATCGCACCCGAACTGCTTTATCCTCGTGCGCTGACGTAATGGTTAGTGATACGTAAATAAAATGCCCTACAAAAATATTGCTCCTTAGTACATCTACAAAAAGTCCGCGATACCGTATGTATATCTCTTATACATAAGCCACAATAACGTAATTTTGTGACAAAGTTTTATTGAAAATTGATATGTGATTTTTGAGCATTATTATTAGACATGGTATATTAATCCTTACCAACGAAAGTTACTTCATCATCAAGACAATTTTATGTAGATAATCTTTGCCCTTTATAGCATGTTATTTGGACGAATAGTTTGGGAGATAATGTAAAATTGAAATAATTTAACGCTCGGCTTGTGTCTATGTCTATAGGTGTAGTGGTGCGAACGAGCCGTGTGAGCTGTAACACATAACCAGGTAAAAATATTGTTTATATTGTTGTATTATAAATCATATATTTCTTTTAAGTTATACCCGGTTGGAGGCATTCCAACATTGTGACGTCACAAACTTAACTGAACCTCGGAAAGCTATGGATATGTGCTTCGGAGCTATAAGCATATATCGTACCAGTATATAATGACAGGTAATTTTAAATATTTATACAAAATTACAATTTTATTGAAAACCATCTTGATAAGTAAACAATATCCATCGGTACGTGAGAACTACTTTCAATAATACCACTTTATATGCTAAGAGATACAATTGCATTTCGATTCATTTTCTGTGAAAACAGATTTGTTTTCAAGAATAGTAAAGTTTCATATTAAACAACGCGTATATTTAGGATCGCTTCGAATATTCAAATTATAATACCTCTGCACTACACAGAATAAAAATATTAATGTGGAAAAGGAGGCGGGCTAGGTTCAGTACAAATGACGTTCAGGGTAGTCGTTGTCATCGATAACGAACGGGTGCCGAGTTCCATAGCTGTTTCTTTAATTATAGCGCCTTCAGTTCAATTACAAAACAATTAGTTACTTTCTTTGCTACAGGATTTCTAACTTGGCAAGCCTTAAGGCTGATTCATGTTACACAGGCCCGTTGTAACATATTACGATCAAAAAATCAACTACTTTCATTTTTATTGACCAAATAAATATAACAAACTAGTGGGCGCCTGCGGCTCCGCACGCTTTTGTTACGCAGTGGTTATATTATCCCGTAATTTTACTTTTATTCATTATTGACTATTTACAGGTATATCCTATCAATTGAGAAATTACATATACTTCCCTTGTACAAAAATTCATAAAAATCGTTTAAGAATTAATTAAAACATTTGGAAAATTCTTATAGCCTACCCAATTGACCAACAACATAAGCTTCCCGTGTAAAAAAAATCATAAGAATCGGTCAAGCCCTTTTTGAGTTAAATCCGGACATAAAAACTACACAGAATTAAAAAGACCAACTTTAGTATATTATTATTAATTAGGCAACGGATACCATGGCAACGCTTACCATAGCACAGGTTCTTCTTCTTCTTTTTTCTAACCCGGTAACCGGTCCTCCTTATTGAAGACCATTACTGCCATTGTCGAGTGTATAGTTTCCAGTGTTATGACGATTTGTGTATCCTAAGAAGATGGTGGCTCCCTTGTTAAACTTTCTAGGGAGTGTTTTATGGTATCTCAGAATTCATGATCCATGTTATTTTTTCCGATTCACTTCACTTGTGCAAAATAACCAAACTTTATTATGCCAAACGCCACCTGTATTACACAATATATATGTTGTAGGTAGGTAAAACTACTATTCACCTATTGCAGGCGGAATTAGTAAATAAATTTCGTATCTTGATGCCAAATTTCAAGTTTCTGCGTCTAGGTTTTTTATGAGTGGGTCAGTCAATGAAAATGCTACTTTCCAGACCCTAATAACTCGAGAACTACAATAGGTTCATTCGTAAAATTTGGGACAATAGGTGTTCAAGGGAAATACAAAAAGTCGAGTGTTTATGACTTATGGAGGAGTCGAAAGAATGTTAAAAAATATTCATGTAAATTTATATACACACTAGCTGGTATCGCCCGTTCCGAACATGGCTGACACACTGCTATGTGTCTAAATTGTACGAAAGCTGAAATTTTATGCATTTTATCGTAAATAATATGAATGTAAAACAAATGATCAAAAATTTACTTTTAAATTAGCTTTATATTAGGAAAATAAATTAGTACAATATATTAACTACGCAAACACAAATGGAAGTAATATTTAAGCGCGCTAGAGTAATTTTTCACTGACAGGTGGTTCATAATAGTGGTTCTGTTTACTTCGATGTTTACGTAATCGTGGTAGTAACGTTACGTAGCTTAACTACCAGCTGTCTTTACCTTCATGACGTTTTATTATAATGAGTCAAAATAAAAGTCTTATATGACGCAGTTATATTGAAGGGCACTGAAGCTATTGGAGAGAAAATCGAACAAAAAATTAACGCTTTTTCCAACTGTTAACCTCAAATGTGCGCTATTTAACCTTAATGGCTTAAGGCGTTATAAGTTGTGAATGAAAATCGGTATTTGTCTTAAAACTTACAAATAAGTACTGAGCAAGAGCAGCCTAAAAGAGGTAGTTGTGACCTACATTTTACAGCCAAAGGTTTTCAAAAGCGGCACATCGTGTCTCAGTCGTTCTTCCAACAAGAAAACAAGATGCAAGATGCGATGAATGCATTAGGAACAGTAAATTCAACAAGCGTACCACAAGCTTTTTTATTCATTTACAGACATAATGTCAGTGGACGAGAGCAAAATAGAAAAAAGTCGACGTACAACATATCATCAACAGAGAGCAAGGAATAATGAAGAATCTTAATAAGCAACGTGCACTCAATAGCCGTAGATGTTACTAAATTCGAAGTTCGTTGAAGTACATAATGATCTACTTGGAATCTAATACGATAAAGAGATAAATTCATATATATGTAATGGAATTAAAATTTCCATTTAAAGAATTAAGCGTAACTAACGTTTATACAATACTCTCAAATAACGTGATACTCCATATTTTCATAAAGACCATGGTTAGCTTTACAATTTTAAGGACAGAATGCGTATGGTTTGGTTCAGATTGAACGTTCAGAAAACTATGATCGTATTACAACGCTGTACAGGGACAATATGAATGATGTTCACTTCATACCCAAAAATATGGTTAACCATTTATTTGCAAATTGAATAGCAATATCGGCAACTTTATGATTGATATATCACATTATCATCACTGTCACTACCATCAAAGCTTAAACCCTATTCATAATTATTAGATTATTTACATTGAACATTTTCATTCATACATTACTTTAGGACACATTATTTTATGAATTTTTTAATGTTTTTTAGGGTTAAAAAGAACCCTTATAGTTTCGACATGTCCGTCTGTCTGTCCGCGGCTTAGCTCAGAGATTATTAGTACTAGAAGCTAAGAATTTAGGCGATATATGCGCATTACGCGTACATATTGTCTGGCAATAAATATTGTTATCTTTCTTTTGTACTTTCTTTTTACCTATGTATCATATTTCAACTTCCGGATATAGCGACGGAATTAAGTGCCCCTCGTCGTCGTTATAACAAAAATCCACTGTATTTCGATTAGTAAGTACTAATTATAAATAATATAACTGCTATAAACTTTAGTAGTAATGATATAATACACTGACACACTAATCTACTAACAGAGTATTCATACGGAGTACATGCATGGCTTCGTAAGTTGATAATGTGCAGTGAAAAGCCGAAGACAAATAGTTAGTATAAATAAAGGCGTAAGGCGCAGCAGCCCGCAGCCACATTTCACAGAGCCGCATGAAATATAACCACAGGGCGCGGGCGGACTAACATTCGTGGCAGTTGGACATTTATTTATGTGCCAACTGTTTGTTTTTTAAAGTATTTATGATATATTTCATACCAGTTCTTTTGATTTAAATCATTGGACTTTTTAACCGACTTCAAAAAAATAGGAGGTTCTCAATTCTATATTTCTTTTTATGGATGTTCAGCCATAACTTTTTTGTTTATAAACCGATTTCGATGATTAATTTCACCCAAGATTGATTCCACTTTAATTTAATTGGCATTGGACCTTAGACTTTGAAGATACCACCAAAATAATTGAAGTCGGTTTCCTTTGTTGCTAAAAATTTAACCTATCCATTACGTTGTTCTTAGAATTTGAACACTATATAGTATACATCTTAGACCACTACGTATCATCCGTAACGTAACCAAAGAAGTTTCACTTTAATTATAGTTGCTATGTTTCTTTTCCAAATTTAAAAAGAAACCACTGTTCTCGATTACCAGATTTTAATAAAGTTTTCATAAATTAAACAGGTTTGTATAGGCGTGACATATAAAGGAAACATTTAATTTACATACCCAGATTCGTATGAAACCCAGTCAAATCGAAATGACGGTAATTCAATTCAGAAAATGTATACGGTGATGTGATATATAACATACAGGGGACATAAAATGCAGAGTTTCAATGCTAATCACTGGGCACGACCTACGCTACATTCACTACACATGGCTAAAGTACGTATTTGTAAGTTCTTAGTATATACACATATCTTCTTCTTCTTACCCTTACCTCATTTTTTTTTTAAGTAGGGTCGGCACATCATGTTTTCTCTTCAAATCTACTCTATTAACTATGATCTCCTCAGTATTCACCCCTTTTATATGCATATAATTCCTCACACAGTCCATCCATACCTTCTCCGGTCTTCCTCAACTCCTATATCCAGCTACCTTCATACTTAACATTCTTCTAGTTACATGACTTTCATCCCTCCTCATGGCATGACCATACCACGCTAATAAACCAATTAGTCTATTAATTAATTAAATGTTGTTCTAATATAATAAGACCAGTTGAGTAGTCCAGCCTCAAGAGGGTAAAATGGTACTATAAACGTGGGGCCATAGCAGCTGCAGATTCAGAAGCGGAAACTGTCGTTGGGATGTCAGTTGGACATCAGGAGAAAAGGCATCCAGAGCGGTGCAGTCAGAAAGTCAGCGAAGCTACAGGCGCAAGCGAGTCCCGGCGGTCAAGGATGACCGCGCTTGGTGTTGGAGCTACTACAAGTCTTAGTGAGCGAGTTTAAGGTGAGTTTACTAAAATTATTCATTAAGAAATAAGGGAACTTTACCATGGTTATATATATACATATGTAGATTACATATGAAAAGACTTTCGTATCACGTTGCCAAGTACAAAATGATTACGTTAAGTGCACATTGCATTATACCTATGTAGAACTAACCACAAAGACGTTTTTTTTTACAAGATAATTTGAGAACAAATTAACATGAGCTCGTAAGGAATTTCATATTTATAAATATATATTAATTATGATAGGTCTTTTTCTTCAAAAGCGCGTGTAAAAAATTTACGATAGCATATAATATATAAATTTAATATAATTTAACGCTATTTTATACCATTTTTTATACCAAGAAAGAATCACATGCGCGTTGCCGGCCCTTTAAATCATTTAGTAATATTTGTACATAATAACATTAATCACGGTAGATTTAAGAGTGACAGAACCTTTACAAGCTTCGATCACGGAGGCACAACCGCCATACCTGTTTCGGACAGAAAGCAGTGGTACTCGCACTACTTATATTCCGATCCGTAGTGACGATTAGGAACAAGCGTTATTACACGAGGCCTAATCCTCAAGACCAGCAACCTATTATCACTGGCCTCCGTCAAGATTGCGGTCTTTGTAAGTCCTCATTTCCACTAAGCGGCTGAAATATTCGGATTCAAATAAGTTATTATCTATGATCATTGACACGGCCGCGACTTGCAAGTTGTCGTAGCTGCAAAAGAACACGCGACTTGAGCAACCCATCGCCACTAAACATCTACGTAATACTGACATTGTGCAGTGCTTACTGCGCGGCTAGGCGTGCGAGACTGAACAACCGCATCACTGTGACCAGTAGGTTTTCTTCCGCAGATATCCAATATCTCATTTGAGATGCCTCGGCTTGGATAACGATTTATAAAAAAAAATCACTGGGCGTTTAAAAAAAATATTTAATGTACCCGTAGCTCACATATACACATTTTAGTGCGTTCTCTCAACAAAGGATGTATTCAAAATTTATGTTTAGTTTTCTTTTTGCTAACATATTTCTTCGACTACCATTTTGAAAATAAGCTGGTTTGTAGAACACAATCGCGGGCGACCTGTGGCCCATGCAGTCGGTACAATAGAAGCCGCTAGTGGCTGTTGTCACCCGCGACTAGACGCTCAGTGGAAACAAGGCCCTAAGGTTAACTTTAAATAGCTACAGGCTGCATGCAGTGAACACTTATAATATGGTCTGTTGTCTGTCTGGTCTGCATCATGTCTTTGCTACTACATAACAAGCACTTTGTACAAATGGAAAAAGCAACGTGGTTAGGATAATAGTCATATATTTAGAAATTATTTTCGCAATATCTATTTGAATTAGTTGCTAATACAATACACGTCTAATCTCACTAAAGGAAACGTGTGAACCATATCACCTCTTGTAACTTGCCTTGCTCCAAAGCTGACCAGGGCAATGTAGTTCTCGAAGTTTCATGCGAAAGATAAATTAGTAAAACTAAATCTGCGCCATTGCTTAGGAATGGCATTGCTCATAATTACTCATAATCGAATGATATTAAATTGTCGATTACAAAATTAAAAGTATATTTATCTTGTTTTAATAAATGTTTAAGCTCCCCAAATAAGTAAACAATATTGATAATTATTTACACGGCAGTTATCAACTTTGAAAGATTTTCCTCCACCTAGTCTAAGCAATTTGCTAATTTTACCATAGCGGCTTCGTTTCAAATTTAATTAAATATTATTTATAGATAATAAAGTGTTACGTTTTATTAAATTTAATAAGCACTGAAAACAATTTTACAATTCAGATTTGTAATGTCGTAAGTAATTTTAATTAATATTTTGTAGCTGACGTAGTTATTCTGAAATTAAAGTCTTCGTAATCCTACAAATTCTAATAATCCATGCACCGTGACATCTTTCGTAAAATAATATGTAAAAAGCAATTCACGTCGTCCGTAAGTGTAACACGTTTTTCTGATAGGGGTACAATCACACCGTTTACCAAAAGTAACCCTTGGTTTCCCGCGCAAATACCTGAAATGGGGCCAGTGGAAAGCTGTGAACAAGAGTTGAACTTTACTAGAATTTTCTATCGATATAATGAAACTCATGTGTGAACACTTTTTTACAACACAAACATAACATACAGATTCTCACAAACGCTTCAGAAATAAAAAACGTCGAAGTGGGATCGTATTTTAAAGATAATTAGAACATAACTATTAAACTTTTAAATATGATACCTAACAATATTAAAACATGCTCATTGAAAACTAAATAGGTATAAATAAACAATATACTCATTACTCGAATATAACTATAAACAAATGGAACAGTAGTTAAGCCACAACAAAACGCAAGTCTTTAAAATTTTTGCCTCAGAATTGAACAACAAACCAAGACGAAAAAAAAAACTGCAAACAATGAGAGTTGTAAAACAAAGGCGTTGTAAGTACGACGACGTACGAGACTGGTACGATATCGATATAATAGTCCCACAGCCTAGCCGTAGAGTTCAGTGAATAGAGGGAGACCGATCACGACCGCCGGCGGGAACGGACGTGTTTACGACCGCTCTCTCTGCCGCCTTTGTGTGAACTTTTACGACCGACCGGCTTTGCTGCACACCTGCTTCGCACCTGCATCGCACCTGCGCCGCACCTGCGTATCGCCGTCTCGCTCGCACCCATTGTGTCGCGCTACACAAACAAAAACTGCACTTTTAAGTGCATCTGTTTCTATTCGACGAAATCCACACTTTAGTGGTCGCTTGCCGGAAACCTCTCGGTGTCAACAGAAGGCAAGTGGGTGCGTGACCCAAGCGCCCCTCGGTTGCCTCCTTCAGAGGCAAACGATAGTACTTGGTCGGGCTCAGGAACCTTGGCCCTTGATAGAGTCATAGTCAAGCCCTGAGTGTCTCCTTCCCACCCTTCCGATCCTGCTACACATCCATCCCCGAGTGTCTGTTTGGGCGTAGCTAGGTATTTATACCGGCTGCGTTCTCTGCCTCGGGCTTGATAGGGACCTCCACGTAGGGCCCGGTAGGTTCTCTTCCTGTGAGTCATTACACCGTGACCCGCAGGTCCCTTTGCACGGCTCGGGATAGCCGTTTAAATTCACTCGGCGCACCCCCCTGCCTCTCCGGCAGGGAGGTTTAACTTCACCCCCGCCCGCCCAACCGCCACCGCCGGAATGGCAAATCCTTCTGAATTGGAACGCTTCAAAGCGTTCGCAATGAGCCTCCACCCGTCGCTCTGGACGGAATACAATAGGGCCATCGCGGCCGAGCAACCCGCCGTCGCCATCGCGCAGGGCACCGAGCCCACCAGCGACCCCGCCGCGACGAACAAGAAGTCCATCCCGCGCTCCCGCTCAACGGCACCCCGCGCTCACCGTCAAACGCCGTACAAACGGCCATCGTCGCGCTCACGTTCCCCGGGCATTCAAGCCCCGACCCCAGCGCCCTCTGCGCTGCCAATAAATAATTCATTCGCGTCGCTAGTTCCCGAAGCGGACACGCCGACGCTAGTAGCTACAAACATTAGCTACTCGCCCGCCAGTCAGGATCCCGAACCCGAGTCCGACGAAATGGACACGGCGACAGTCAATGATAACGAGGGCTTCACCCTCGTTCAAAAAAACAAGCCCGCTAAACGTGCATCGCGTTCGCGTCCCGAGTCTCCGGAGACTCAGTCCCGCCCTCAAAAGGCACAAAAGACCGGGCTTAATAACCATGCCCCCCGCTCCGCAGCGCCCTCAGCGCCTGCCGGTACCTTTGCCGGCAGAAAGGCGCGTCGCCCGCCCCCCGTCACGGTCCAGAACAAGTCGGTCTGGACGAAACTCTCGGAAAAACTGAGAGATATGCGTATTCACTACACCCAGGCCAGTAGCACGGCCAACGGTATCCGCGTCCAAGTGTCCACCTCGGACGAACACCGTAAATTCACCAGGTTGCTCCGAGACAGCAACCTAGAATATTTCACATACTCCCTGGAGGAAGAACGTCACCTCCGGGTTGTAATCCGCCGCATCCCCGTGGAAATCACACCCGAGGAGGTCAAAACTGACCTCTTAGCCAAGGCCCTCCCTGTCCGCGAAGTGCACAGAATGCACGGCGGACAATCAAAAAACAGACCTCTCGACATGGTTCTAGTCATCCTGGAACTGACCCCCGAGGGCAGAGCCATTTTTAATGTTAGGAAAGTGTGTGAGCTCTCCGGAATAGCCGTAGAGCCCCCGCACAAGAACCGCAGTCCTCCGCAGTGTCACAACTGCCAGCTGTACGGTCATTCGGCACGCAACTGCCATCTCCGTCCCAGGTGCGTTAAGTGCCTCGGAGACCACGCGACGAGCGAGTGCACGCGCACTCGGGAGTCGCCTACCCCTCCGAGCTGCGTGCTATGCGGCAACGAGGGTCACCCCGCGAACTATCGCGGCTGTCCCCGCGCCCCGCGCCCCACGCGCCCTACGCGCCCTATGCACACTACGCGACACACCCCTCCTCAAAGGGTACGTCCCGCCGCAGGACAGCCAAAGCCTCTGCTCACGCCAGAGGCTTTCCCCAGCCTCCCGGGCGCCTCCAGCGCCCCGGTGGCAGCCGCCCCCGCGCCCCGCGCGCCTCCTCCGCCCATGCGAGCCCCTCAGGCAGCATGGGGCCCCAGGCCCCGCCCGCAACCTCCCAAGGCTCAGGCCTCCCCGCTATGTAGTCAACGCTTCGGCCTCGACTATATGGCCATGCTTCTTCTCGAGCACGACTACCAAGAAGTGCTAGCGTACGATCAGTGCGGCACTGAGTACGGCATGATTGAAGCGATCAAACGCTTTCCCCAGCTGACAGCCACGCTCCAGCGTGTGTCCCGTGCTGCAGCTTTAAACACACCAACTAGAAATGGCTCGCATTAGACCTAGGAGCCTCAACATATCTTTTTTCAACGCGCGAAACCTCCTTCCACAACGGGACTTAGTATCCACCTTTCTTAGGGAACGGGAGATAGACGTGTTTCTAGTACAAGAAACACTTCTAAAACCCAGTAGGCGCGACCCTAAGATAGCAAATTACAATATAGTCAGAAATGACCGTGCCACCCTAGGAGGCGGCACGCTCATCTACTACAAGCGTTCCCTCTATTGCATGCCAATAGACCCTCCCGCACTTACCAATATGGAAGTGTCCGTCTGTAGAATAGGCATGACTGGCCATCCGTCAATCACGCTTGTCTCTGCATATCTCTCCCCGAATAAAAGACTCCTTCAGTCTGATCTGGAGGCGCTTTTTTCACTCGATCAATCAGTCATAATAGCAGGCGACCTCAATAGCGGTCACACCCTTTTCAACAACCCGCGCAACACCCGTAACGGAGTTATACTCGAACTACTATGCGACGTGCTCGGCTTTGACGTCATAGCACCGCTAGAGCCCACGCACTTTCAAGACAATTGTCAACCGACAGTACTTGACATAGCCCTCCTCAAAGGTGTCTCACTTCGGTTACGACTTATAGAAGTCGTACACGAACTAGACTCCGACCACCGCCCGGTTATCTTACAACTCGGGCAACCGTTCGACCCCAGTCCGCCAAAAGTCAAAGTAGTTGACTACGCGATCTTAAATCGCTACTTATCCGATAACGCGACCCCGTCCAGCCTAGCTAGGATCCCCGACGTATTAGAGTCAACAGCAGACGCCGACTTAGCCATCGATTCCCTGGTCGACTACCTCCAAACCGGTGTAAGGGAGGCCTCGAGAGAGGTGCAAGCGGCGAACGAACGCCGTTTTATACTCCCCCCCGGCTTACGAGCGTTAATCACGGAAAAGAACGCCGCGACACGTGCACATGACTCTTATCCGACGAGGGATAACACCCGTAGATTACGACAACTTCAGAGAGAGGTTAGAACTCGCATCGGAGAGTACAGAGGTCACCGGTGGGATAACCTCTTAGAGGGTCTCAAGCCGTCCCATCTGGCTTACTGGAACCTCGCCCGCTCTCTGAAGTTAGAAGTTTCCGCCCAGATGCCGCCCCTCGAAAGGGGCCCCGATCTCCCACTCGCGTTCGATAGCGACGATAAGGCAGAATGCCTTGCCGCAAGCTTGGAGAGCCAGTGCTCCCCAAATTGCGACAACGTAGACACTGCCCACATCGAAACTATCGAGACCGCCGTTCAGGAACTCACGTTGATTCCCCCCGCGGAAACGTTAACCCCGGTCACGCCAGATGAGGTCTGTTCTATCATTAAAGGCCTTAAGCCTAGAAAATCTCCCGGTCCTGATGGTATCAGGAATGAAGTACTCAAACTTCTTCCTGATCACCTTATAGCTCTTTTGGTCTGCATCTTCAATGCAGTCATAGCCCACTGCTATTTTCCAGCCGTCTGGAAAAAAGCTATAGTTATAGGTATTCGCAAGCCCGGAAAAAAAGCTTCGCTTCCCGATAGCTATCGCCCGATCAGTCTCCTAAACACTCTAGGGAAACTCTATGAGCGGATCCTTCTGAACCGTCTCAAGGTCGTTATAGACGACAAGAATTTATACCCGCCCGAACAATTCGGTTTTCGCGCTCGTCACTCGTGTACACATCAAGTGCACCGCCTCACGGAGCACATCACGAGTAACTTCGCCAAGAGCAATATCGCTCCCACCCGCACGCTTGCGGTCTTTTTCGACGTAGCCAAGGCCTTCGATAAGGTCTGGCACGCCGGACTGGTCCACAAGCTTCACCATTTAGAAGTCCCGGATAGGTTAGTACATTTAGTCCGCGATTACCTAAGCGACCGCACCTTCCACTACCGAGTGGAAGGAGTACTCTCCACCGCACGTCCCATTCGTTCAGGCGTCCCGCAAGGCTCCATTCTGGCACCTTGCTTATTCAATTTGTACGTCAGCGACCTCCCGAAGCCCCCCGGGGTCGAGGTAGGGCTTTACGCTGACGACACAGTCATATACGCGTCAAACAGACACAGAAAGAATCTCGCCTGCGCAGTCCAACGTGCCGTAACCATTCTCGGGGAGTGGTTTCGAACGTGGCGAATAGCTATTAATCCGGTAAAGAGCGCCGCGATTATGTTCGAACCGCATACATGTAAACTACCACGCACGGTAGGACCCCTCTCATTATTCGGTAGGAATATCCCTTGGGCCACCAAGACTAAATATCTGGGTGTCACCCTCGACTCGAAGCTTAACTTCAACGCACACGTTACTATAGTCCGGAATAGGGCCATCTGGATCCTTTCCCGCTTGCGTCCCTTGCTCAGTTCGGTAAGCAAAATGTCCTTAAGACATAAGCTTACACTATACAAGATGTGTGTCCGTCCGATCTTGACATATAGCTGCGCAGCGTTCGCACATATGTCCAAACATAACTTTGTCCGCATGCAAAGAGTCCAAAATCGGTTTCTCCGTCGCCTGCTTGACCCTCCAGCCTTCGTTAGGAACATGGACCTCCATAGGGACATGAGGCTTCCCTCGATAGAAGCCTATGTGAAATATCTCACCAGGAGATACTTCGATAGCGCTTCGAATCACCCCAACCCGCTCGTAAAATCCACCGTGAACTACGTCCCAGACAACTCGATCCCCGTTGCCAAACGTTATAAACGCCGTCCGCGAAATCTCTTTGTCGATCCCGACGACGACATTGAGAAAGCTAATAATTACTACGCGTCCGCTCCCGCAACATATGCGTGCTCGCGCCCACGCCCGCGAAACCACCGTTCCCTCCGCAGGGGACGAACGGTTAACTTCGCGCCCACACACCCGCCACGACCACCCTCCTCTGCGGCAACTCAAGCCTAGGTCCGATCCATCGGCATGGAGCCCTTGAGCCAAGCAGCCGCTCGCGCGATACAAGTGACTGTACAATCACTAGCTTTCACAGCCATACATGACACTGCATTATACACACATGCACAACACACATAGGTACATAGGTTCTGTAAGGGACCTTTTTTTTCTTTTTTTGCCTAGTTAGAATAGACAAAAATTCCAGACCACTAAATACACATACACATGTTCCTTCCCTCCTCCCAGGGGGCAGAAACATGTATATATGTATAGATAGTTTAGATCGAATTACGGATAGGGAATTAGTCAGATCGCGACTTAATTGCATACGCGCAACAGTCCGAGCCGAGGTCCGGCCACTTTGGCACCCTCGGATGTTGTTGCTTAGCTTTCGTGGCTGAGTGCCCTAAGCGCTCGCCCCCAAGCCCGGTAAAGCTGTAAAAGCCGTAAAGGCTCCAGGGCCCCTCAGGCTAACAGTGTAGTCAGTTCGAAAAAAAAAAAAAAAAAAAAAAAAAAAAAAAAAAAAAAAAAAAGTGAATAGAGACACAGCTGTTTGTGGAGCTTGAATTGCAACCGCCCCGGGCTTCAGGTCGTATCGTGAACGCAAACTCCCAGTGTGCAGAGTACACGATAATTTCTTCGTAAATATGTATTTGCGATAGTTTATTTTTTAATACTAATTTAGTTAGTCTGTGGTCCAACTGGTGTAAAAAACACATAGCAACAGACATCGCACACTCAAAAAAACTGCAGTCTTAACCGAATTACAGATAGGCTACTAACGAGGAATAAATTAGAATGGCTCGCGCCCAGTGTGTTGCTAACTAAACCTTTCAGGATCAGAATAGCAACGCAAATATTGCAAATGCTGCTTCGCTTATACTATACGTATCAACGTACTGTTTAAGCTTATTTCTTAGAAATGGTACTTAGTTCCTATTCGTATGATGATAATGTAATCCTTTATCAAGAGGATAGAGCTCACGGGTATAGTATTCACTTTTCGCAATTATGTGGAAAAACGAAATTTAGTAACGCATCTTTTGCAACCGACCACCTAACTACATTATGAAATAAATCAAAAATGGATCTTGATCACAATATCTTTACATTAGAAATTGCAATGGACTGAAGAGACGATTAATTAATACTTCTTCTTCTTCTTAGTCGGTCCCTCACTGCTGAGGATCGTGACTCTTCTGGATCTTGTCAACTACTAATTATTCTCCATTTGTCGCGATCGGTCGCTTGGTGAAGTGCGGTACTGACTGTCATGTCATGTCAATTAATACTATTAATTATTTAATTAATACTATTAATTCTTTAATTAATACTATTAATTCTTTAATTAATACTATTAATTCTTTAATTAATACTATTAATTCTTTAATTAATACTATTAATTCTTTAATTAATACTATTAATTCTTATGTCGAGGTATACGTAAGAGCATTGAAGAAATATATTATAGTATTTACTCCCCTATTCCTTATTACTTTAACCGATCTTTTGTGGTTAATAAAAATTTCAATAGTTCTACTTGGTGGCATTCATGGTGAGGTCCAATTATGTAAAAAAATCCAGGTTACAATTGATCATCTCGAGCGATAATATAAAATAGTTATCAATAAAAACAGAAGATGAATCTTAATAATATACCTAACACCGTAATAGTCAAAATTGTTTTTTTTTTTAATTAAAACGTATTTTAAATGTTAGTTAGTTGTTTGTTAAATTGTAAAATGCGGAGTTACAAAATTAACTTTAAACATTTAAGCCAGTTTATATGTCATTAATAAGCAGCAACAATATAGGTACGCAGTCTATTGTATTGTACTATAAGATGACATCACAGTGAAGGAAAAGTAAAACAAAGACCGAGTTACTTACAATACATTATTTGATATTATAACAACGGAATGAGTTTCTCAATCTATTTAAATACTTTAATGACGCTATAAATGTTGTTAAACGACTGCTTTAATATCAACTCCGCTCAGTGAAGCTAATCTACGTTATGATCTCATAAATATTAATATTTATCACCGTTGCCCGCGACGTTGTTGCCTCTGATTCAATAAAGATATAGGTTAATGAAAATAGTAACGCTCGCAAATGACATTTTTCTGTAACGTAGAACTACACATCGACGTGCTACTTTATTTAACATATTTTACAGGTTAGCCATTGTGGAAAATCATATGTGATGTTAATGACCGGTGTATTATGAACATAGTAAACAGTCATCATCATCATCATTTCATCCGTAAGACGTTCGCTGCTGGGCATAAGCCTCACCCAAAGATCGCCAGCACGACCGGTCCTGTGCTGCCCGCATCCAGCGGCATCCCGGAACCTTTACCAGGTCATCGGACCACCTTGTGGCGGGTCTGCTCACGCTGCGGCTTCCGGTACGTGGCCGCCACTCGAAAAACTTGGGCCTCATAGACCATCCGTTCTACTATTCTCGTTCCCCGTCCACTGTCATTTCTAGCTATTCTTAGGGGTTTTTCGTTAAACAGTGGAAAACAAGGACTTAGATCCTTGAAATCCATTTTCTAACGGGTTTACTGGAGTACAGTTATAAGGAAACTGTAATAATAATGATACCTCAGCTCTTTACATATACTATGGGTAATCAGTAATAGAAAGATCTGACTGCCGACCTCTATTAGTTGAAGAAGTATTATAGAAAGTAAAAGAAACAATTTATTATATACGGATGACAGTAAAATCATATGAACGTGTATCAAAAGAAGCTTCTACAACCAAATATTAAAGTTTATGGATCAAATAAAAAAGAAAAGTAATGACCATGGACAAATATATCATGAACCCCACAAATTATAAAAATTGTTTTCTTATAATTGCTTAACTATAAACAAAAACAATATGTATGAGTAATATGATCACGGTATAATCAAAAAGATAACATTGTATCATTTAAAAGATGTTTTGATAGCAGTTTTAAGAATCATAATATCGTCTGTAATGGTAAATACTTTAATCGTTAAGTACGATATGCAATTGCATCGTTTGTTTTTAATGTATAAAAAGTGATCATACTCACTCCGGGCTGCAATGGTAACTTACCTGAAAAATAAAAAAAATATTTGTTACAAAAAGCAGTAGGAAATTTGGGTGCATATCCCATACAATATAACTTTTAAAATACCATCTTCGGTCTTCTCTACTCCTATATCAGTACACTTTCATAATAAACATTCTTCTAGTTATATGACTTAGGGTTAGCGCGCACTGCAGTTTATTTCATTTCGCATTTTTCCGCATCTTCTAAATCTTTTTTTTTTCGACCTAACTACACTGTTAGCCATAAGGACCCTGAAGAGCGTTTAGGGCACTCAGCCGCGTGACAACAAGCTCCAAAGGTGCCAAAGTGGCCGAACCTCCGCTTGGACTGTTGCCGTAGTTGCAAATAAGTCGCGAACTGGCTAATTCCCTATCCGTAATTCGATCTAAACTAACTTTACATATGTACATGTTTCTTTCCTTTGGGAGGAGCTGAATACAAATCCCTGCATTGAGCAGGTTTCCGTAAAGGAAAACATCGTGATAGAGCCATAGCATGGTGGTAAGAGCATTTTGTAATGCCCGCCTGACTAGCTACCACCCTGTATACGGTTATTCGCCCTAATATAATCAAAATGTATAATTCAAAGTTCAAAAACTCTTGAACTCACGTCGTATAGATATAAATATCATATTTGCAAAACGGTAGAGAAGCATAATAAAAATCATAATTCTACACATACAGAAAATGTCGGCTGAAATTTTAGCAATATGTGTATCTTCAACGGATTTCGTAGTAAGCGATATTTTTCAGAATGAACACGTTTTGGATACTCCACTGAACTTGAAAGCGACATTTCGCGCGACAAAGACTTGCCTGCTACCAATATTTATAAATGCAGTACATATACTTACTGTATGTATTTTTAGTTAATGTAATATGAGTATATAGTAGTCAACTTTAATATATTATTTGTTTTAAATTAAAATATTAAACAACTGCAAATTATATATTAAACACTTATTTCTTATGTATCTCTACTTTCACATATACCACATGCATCCGACGTTCGATTTAACGTCCATGACTCAATATTCTATTACGCGCCACTCTTTAAAAGAAAATACTGGAAGATAGTGACTTATATAAGTTCAGTACATATTCGCAATCGCTTGAAAAACAACATTATTTTTTGTACTAGTGAAAAATATCATGGGTAAACATTAAAATAGTAGTCTCACGCATATAAATTCGTCGTCTAAATAAATATATTTTACGTATCCGTAATAGTGATAGACGTCCGTCCATTTTAGATGTAAATAAAATAAAATAATTTAGTTTCATTAACATAGCCGTATGGGACAGAATAATACCAGAGAAATTGGGTTTTAGAGAATTGTTAGAGCAAGGAAAATTAGAAATACGTTATTCCATAAAAGGCAATAAGCAGTCTGATCAGGCGAAAATAAACCTATACCACAAAACTATTATGTTATATGGAATAAAAGGTGAAATGTTTGCGATATGCTGACTTACACAAACCTTACGTTTGTGTATGTTAAGCGTTTCCATATATTATCAGCATAAATTTTATATAACAGAGTAAAATAATTTGAGACAAATACAAATTGTTCCAAATAGGTAATGAACATTAAAACGGATAACTCTGCACGTTAACACAATATCATCCATGTATCGAGAAATACCTAGAGGTTTCACCTCTATGATTGCTCGCTAATGACCTTCAAATCCGACCCTCTCATCAATCTTAGCAGCCACACGAATTTCCTTTTTTTGCAATATTTTAACAGTAGAGAGGATTAATTACATGGAATCGTAAAAATAGAGTTCATTATTACAAATATATAATTGTATAACTAACAAGAAATTCTGACGTAAGGAATCAATATTGAAGATATACCTACACATATTTTGTTCGCATATTCTTAATCCTACAAAGGGAAATTCCGTGCCGTTATAAGGTAATAACTTTATATTGACAAGTGGGAGCCTGGTATATTATACCAATACTCAATTTTGTGAGGAGCGTACAGCTTTAACAGTAATTTCTTTTATTATGTGTCATAACTTACTCATGACATAACTTTTATTAACGGAAAATATTTAATCTAAATTAAATATTGATTTTACTCTTAAATATATATATATATATATATATATATATATATATATATATATATATATATATTTTATAAATTACAATAAGAATTTACACCTACCACCACCTACTCATTATATCGTTCTATTCTATATAGACCTCAGTATTATCTTTTATGCAAACTCATTAACAATAAGTCGGCGATAATGGGATCAGCGTAGTAGATATGTGTTTAGTAAATTGATCACTGTTATAATTAAAGACAGCACCTGGTGAACGCTAATTACTCGTGCGGACGTTTGCTTACTTTATGTCTTGTCTGATTAATCTCGAGACGTAACTGTATAACCGAAAATTAACCTAAACATTGAACGCATCAGGTATAAAACAGTGTGTTAATTTTAAGAATACTAATATACTAATACAATACTTAGCATTTACATGTAATTTTACTGAGTCTTATAGTTAGTTATATAGCTTTGTCATTCAGAAGTACTTACCTATCTTATCTAAATTAAATAAAGCTTTTTGATTTTGGCCTTTTTCGTTAAGTGAACAGTTAGGATTTCAAAGTGCCATTTTTGAATTCACCACATAATTGTTATCCTTTAGTAATATATTTTAGCATACCGTTCGAGATACAAAGCCGACAAAACCTTTAAATAACTATTTAAAGGTGTTCCTCATATCCTAGTTCAGTTCCAATTCCATCCAGTTTTATTATAATAGCGCTTTTAAAGGGCAATTCATAAAATTATACATACTATTTACTATAGGTGGTATACATGTATATACTTATATTAGTACACGTATATATGTATATGTAGTAGTATAATGATTTGTATTAAGTTTCATTGTTAGTAATATTTCATCATTCATTGTTAGTCATTGATAATCATTAGTCATTGATGTAGGTCATTGTTAGTAATATGGGAATGTTAAAAGTTGCTGTTTTGGTTTTAATACAATTAAGCAATATAATTAGTATCGATAGTTTAAAATAGAAATAGCGTGTCATTTATATATCATGGTTTTTACAATTTCCAAATATTTAAGTATGTATGTATGCATTTCTAATATCTGCTTCCGGTTTGGTTTATATGCACTTCCGTCACGACATAAGTGAAGGTAGATTCCGATCACGACCGCCGTCGGGAACGGACGTGTTTACGACCGCTCTCTGCCGCCTTTGTGAAGTTTTACGATCGACCGGCTTTGCTGCACACCTGCATCGCACCTGCGCCGCACCTGCGTATCGCCGTCTCGCTCGCACCCATTGTGTCGCGTACTTTTAGTACGCTACACAAACATAAACTGCTCTTTTAAGAGCAATTTGTTTCTATTCGACGAAATCCACACTTTAGTGGTCACTTGCCTGATACCTGACGGTGCCAACTAAAGCAAGTGGGTGCGTGACCCAAGCGCCCCTCGGTTGCCTCCTTCAGAGGTAAACGATAGTACTTGGTCGGGCTCAGGAATCTTGGCCCTTGATAGAGTCATAGTCAAGCCCTGAGTGTCTCCTTCCCACCCTTCCGATCCTGCTACACATCCATCCCCGAGTGTCTGTTTGGGCGTAGCTAGGTATTTATACCGGCTGCGTTCTCTGCCTCGGGCTTGATAGGGACCTCCACGTAGGCCCGGTAGGTTCTCATTCCTGCGTGTCATTGCACCTCGACTCGCAGGTCACTTTGCCGGACTCGGGATAGTCCGTTAAATTTTATTTGGCGCGCCCCCCTGCCCCTCCGGCGGGGAGGTTTATATTTTGTTTCGAATTCGGAATTCGAATTTCAAATTTTTTCCCCAGTCCTCCACACGCCACCGGAATGGCCGATTCTGCAGAAGCCCTAGAGCTAAGGAGGCTCCGTACCTTTCTCAAGGAGAACATACCCGACGCCTTGGTTTCCTTTAATAGGAAGTACCCACGCGTCCGTCCCGCGCCGGCACAGACCCCCGCGGAGAAATGCCGCCCCGCCGCACACTTCGTACCCCTCACCGCCGCGTCAAACAGAGTACCCGCCGCGCCACGCCCGCGCTCGCCGCGCTCCCCGCGCCCCCCGCATCCTGACACGCGTGCCCCGCGCTCGCGCTCGTCGATCTCACGGGCGCGTTCGAGCTCTAAGAGCTCTTCTCTCCCGCGTCCGCGGTCACGTTCGCCCGTAGTGCGAACTTTTATTAATACGGCGAATTCTTTCTCGCCTTTATCTCCGGATCCAGAGATCCAATCATTAATGCCGCCTTTCGCGCGGAAAAACGTAAATGTCCCCGCGATGGACACCGCGGTCCCCAACGAGACCATACTAAATGACGGTTTCATAACCGTCAAGTCCACCAAAAGGAAGGGGAGGGGCTCTCCGCCCTCTTCCCCTACACCCGAGGCCGCAGGAAAAGCACGCCGAACGAGCGAGAACACTCGCTCCAACCCCTCCTCCGCGCCCACTGCGGCCCCCGCACCCGCTGAAGGGAAAAAACCCCGCCGCCCGCCTCCAATCACTATCCAAGACAAAGCGTCTTGGACGAAAATCTCGGACAAGTGTAAGGAGCTCAAGCTCCACTACACCGGGGCCCGGAACACCCCTTCAGGGATCCAGGTCCAGGTGTCCACCTCCGATGACCACAGGAGGCTCACTTCCCTCCTGCGGTCGAACAGACTAGGTTACTTCACCTATGCCCTCGAGGAGGAGCGCCTCCTGCGAGTGGTTATCCGTCAGATCCCGGTCGAGATCACTCCCGACCAAATCTCAGTCTCCCTTAAGGAGCAGAACTTCCCAATTCGTGAGGTACACAGGATGTACAAACACACCACCAGGGCACCATACAATATGGTGCTTGTCTTTCTAGACAAGTCCCAGGAGGGCAAGTCTATTTTTAACCTCTCCGAGGTGTGCGGTCTCACCGGAATAACCGTTGAGCCGCCACACAAAAATAGGATTCCGTCGCAGTGTCACAACTGCCAGCTCTACGGACACTCTTCCCGTAACTGCTGTTTCCGCGCTAGGTGCGTCAAGTGCCTAGACGACCACGCCACGAAGGAGTGCCCTCGCACTCCTGGCACTCCCACCCCGCCCAGCTGCGTTCTCTGTCAGCAAACGGGACATACCGCAAATTATCGCGGTTGTCCCCGCGCCCCGCGCACGAAACGCCCCCAGCCAGTCAGACAGGCCACCTTTCCCAAGGTACCTGTCGCTCGGCCTCATATCCAGCCTCTAATGTCTCTAGAGGCTTTCCCCAGCCTTCCAGGCACCTCACGAGCCCCAGTGGCACCAGCTCCCGCGCCCTTCGCACCCCTCCCACCCGCACTGGCCCCTCCGGCCTCATTAATCAAACCCAAGCCTGTCAAGGCCGTCCCGGTCCCGGCAGCCCCCGCCACCTCAGCCCTCGGTTTCTCGTTGGCTGGCAAGGAGTGGTTCACCCAGCTTCTTCTTGTGCATGAAGTGCAAGAAATCATCGCATTCAACGCGGTGATTAACTCCAATAAGGACTTAGGATTGCTCAACGCAATAACCCAATTCCCGGGCATAGCCGCCACTATTCAACGGCTTGTCCGCGCCTCTCATAGCCAAAATTAAAATGGATCGGATCAAACCTAAGAGTTTGTGCCTCTCCTTTTTTAATGCGCGATCAATTAGACCTCAGCGTGATCTAATTGCCGCCTTCCTCCGAGAGCACCAAATAGACGTGTTTCTAGTCCAAGAAACATTTCTAAAACCCAGCGCTCGCAATCCCCGAATCGCAAACTTCAACATTATTAGGAACGACCGGGTCCACGCTAACGGCGGAGGCACCCTCATATACTATAAACGCTCTCTATACTGCATAGCAATAGAACCTCCCGAACTCTCCAGTATAGAGGTATCTGTTTGCAGACTCGGTATGACTGGTCACTCGTCAATCATAATCGTCTCTGCCTATCACACCCCGAACAAAAGGCTTCTCAGATCAGATCTGGAGGCTCTTTTTGCACTAGGTAATTCAGTTATTATAGCGGGTGACCTCAATTGCGGGAATGTCATCTGGAACAACCCGACTACCTCCCCGAACGGGAGGATTCTGGAGGATCTATCTGCCATTCTCGACTTTGATGTCATCGCTCCTTCAGAGCCCACTCACTTTCAGGACAATTGTCGTCCATCTGTTTTAGATATAGCACTTTTAAAAAATGTCTCTCTCAATATAAGACTCGTACAAGTCGTACATGAGTTAGACTCCGACCACCGACCCGTAGTTCTCCACCTAGGTCAACCTTCTGACCAGCATCCCTCCTCCGTCAAGGTGGTGGACTATGCGAAGCTAAACAGATACCTCTTGCACAATCCCTCATCCTCCAGTTTGGATAGGGTCCCAGACGAGTTGAAATCGACAGCCGATGCCGATCTGGCGATCGATTCCCTGGTCAGCCATCTCCAAAACGCCGTCAGTAAGGCCTCGAAAGAGGTGCAAGCGGCGAATGAACGCCGCTTTATACTTCCTGCCGACGTGAGAGCGCTGATCACGGAAAAGAACGCCGCGACTCGAGCACACGATTCATACCCGACTGCGGACAATCGTAGGCGGTTAAACTCACTTCGGAAAACGGTAAAAAGCCGCATTTCCGAAATCCGTAATGCCAGATGGGGGGCCCTACTCGAGGGTATCCAACCATCCCATCTGGCTTTCTGGAAATTAGCACGCACAATTAAATGTGACGATACAGTCCCCATGCCCCCCTTAGATCAAGGCCCCGGCAAACCTCCCGCTTTCGATAGCGCTGAAAAAGCAGAATGCCTTGCCGAGAGCCTTGAAAATCAATGCTCTCCGAACTGCGTTAACATCGATTCCGAGTTCGTAAGCTCGATAGAATCGGCGGTAACAAATTCTCTCGCGGTCCCCCCGACAGATGATTTGGACTCGGTAACGCCTGAGGAAGTTATGTCAACCATTAAAGGCCTTAAGCCTAGAAAATCACCTGGTCCCGACGGTATCAGGAACGAAGTACTCAAACTTCTTCCTGATCACCTCATAGCTCTTTTGGTCTGCATCTTCAATGTAGCCATAGCCCACTGCCATTTTCCAGCCGTCTGGAAAAAGGCCATAGTAATAGGTATTCACAAGCCCGGCAAAAAAGCGTCGCTTCCCGACAGCTATCGCCCTATCAGTCTCCTTAACACGTTAGGAAAAGTCTATGAGCGGCTCCTTCTGAACCGGCTCCAGTCAGTAGTCACAGACAAAAATCTTTTACCACCTGAGCAGTTTGGTTTTCGTGCCAAACACTCTTGTACCCACCAAGTGCACCGCCTCACGGAGCACATTCTTCAAAATTTCAACCGCGACCCAAAACCTCGCCCTACACTTGCGGTCTTCTTCGACGTCGCCAAGGCCTTCGATAAGGTCTGGCACGCTGGTTTAGTCCACAAGCTTTTGGAACTTCAAATCCCGGATAGATTAGTTAAAATCATACACGCGTACCTCTCTGACCGGACCTTCTGCTACCGAGTAGAGGGCGCTCTCTCTGAGCCTCATCCCATACGCTCAGGTGTTCCCCAGGGTTCCATTCTGGCGCCCTCTCTATTCAACTTATATATCAGTGACCTCCCTCGCCTCCCCGAGGTAGAGGTAGGTTCCTACGCTGATGACACAGTCCTGTTTAGTTCCTCGTGGAACAGACAAACCCTCAGGCTACGAGTCCAAAAAGCCGTAGATAAGCTAGGCGAATGGTTCCGTAGATGGCGCATAGGAATTAACCCCGATAAGAGTAGCGCTATCCTCTTTCATCCCACTCAAAGATTAGTTAAAATTCCCGCTATCAAACTATTTAAAGTGGCTATCCCGTGGGCCAACCAGATCAAATATCTGGGTGTCACACTGGATAAACACCTAAATTTCAAGGCACATATCGATAGAGTGCGAAGGAAAGCCGGTATGGTCTCAAGCCGCCTGCACCCTCTCGTGTGCTCGAAGAGCAAAATGTCCCTCAGACATAAGCTCACGCTCTACAAGACTTGTATCAGACCGATCCTAACTTATAGTTCCCCAGTCTTTGCTCACATAAGTAAATTCACCCTCAATAAGTTACAAATAGTTCAGAACCGCTTTCTCAGAAGGGCGGTCGGTGCCCCTTGGTTCGCTCGGAACGTAGATCTCCATAAAGATATGGAAATACCTTCGATCGAATCATTTATAAAGTCCCTATCAAATAATTATTTTGAAAAAGCGTCGAACCATTCGAACCAGCTAGTAGTGGCAGCCGCATCTCATAACCCGAATCCAGACATCCGAATGTCTAACAAATATAGACGCCCGCGCGACATTTTATCTGACCCCGATGATAAAATCACGGAAGCGAACGCGATTTTCCCACCCGTATCTAATAACCAAGCGTGTTTGCGCCCACGCCCGCGTAATCACCGCTCGCTCCGCAGGGGGCGGGCGGCAAACTTCGCTCCCGCACACATATCTCGACCGCCTTCTCCTGCAGCGACTTGAGCCTAGGTCCGTTCCCCCGCTAGGGAGCCCTCAAGCCAGCTGCTCGCGCGACACAGTGACACTGCAATCACTAGCTACCGACATACATTCACTACACTGCATGAACACACATGCACCACACTCAGGTACATAGGTCTTGTAAGGGACCTTTTTTTTTTCTTTTTTTTTGTGGTTAGTTAGCCTCAGAAAATTTTTCAGATCACTAAATACATGTACGCGTGTCTCTTCCTCCCTCCCAGGAGGCAAGAGACATGCATACATGTATAGTTAGTTAGCTCGAATTCGCGTAGGAATTTAGCTAGGTCGCGTATGTTGCAAATACGGCAACAGCTCAAGCCGAGGTTCGGCCACTTTGGCACCCTTGCGCATGTTGCCCAAAATTTCTCGGCTGAGTGCCTTAAGCGCTCGCCAACAAGTCCGGTGAAACTGTTAAGGCCCCCGGGCCAACAGCATAGTCAGTTCGAAAAAAAAAAAAAAAAAAAACATAAGTGAACAACTGCGATCGATTCAGGGGCATTCTTTAAGCGACCGGCAAAGAGGACGCACGTCTTGTAATTAAGGCAACGACACAGACAGTGTAGTAAGAATTATCATAATATAAATTACAGTGTTTCAATTTTGGCTGTCGCTGCTAAAATAACATTTAATAACAACAAAAAGTAACCTATATCACTCAGGGATAATGTAGCGTCATATTACTGAGAACTTTCAGAGTCAAATCATCCTCTTACCAGTATATATATATATATATATAGGTATATTTTACTAGTGCCCGCCGGCTTCGCATCTTTTTTTTATTTATACATCAAGAATACCTGTACACTATGCATATAATTTAGATTTTAAGATAAATCCGTTCAAACATACATTCAAATCCATACAAAGGGTTTTATACATTCATATAAAAGATGTAGGACATAATTTTTTGTAGATTCATCATGTGTACCCCGTTATTCGTGTCTTAATGTACCAAAACAGAAGTAAATCAATTCGTATAAGGTGTATGATATATATCATAGTTATTATTAATTTGCAGTCTACTCGAATAAACGAAAAAATCCACTGCCCAGCTCGGTCCGCTTAACATGATCCGCAAAACGTGAAGCGTAATAATTGAACTCTAGTAACAAGCATAAAACTTTTCCATTTCAGACGACGACGATAATCTGTTTTCGTCACGTGATATTGTTCGATAAGTTTTAGATTTACGACGATACTTTAAAAACTCGGACACTTGGACGGATCTATACACGAAAATTTCGTTACTTACTTTTTAATTTATAATTATTGTTGTTTTGTGTTTGGGAAGTTTAGGTAAAACTTATTTTATAATTATCATATACTTGCATCATTTATATCATTATTTTTGGAGTTTACTCTTTAAGAAACGATATAAAGTGCACGTATGAAAAAATTTTAGGAGTGAAATTGAAAGTGCAACATAGCGCAACATTACTCAATATCACGCAAACAATTTTTAACCTAGTGATATTCAAATAAGCTTAAGAATTATTCGTTTGCTACGAAAACCGCCACACGCGAATCGACCGTTGAAATGAGCGGGAACGGCGCGCGTGGGCAATTTTTTTTGTTTTGAAGTGAAACTTCTTATGCGACTTCCAAGCGTTAAACGTTTAACGCACATTATCGTCTCTCCTCTTTGGCCAGAGCGAGAGAGTAAATGTCGGTGTGTATGTATATTGCACACTGTTTAAATAAAATAGAAAATGTCTTTTAAAATGAAGTTTCTCTTCTATCGTGTGTGAATCGCACACACACCTTTTTTAAATTATTTCTATATCCCAAAAGATGCCTTTATTTAATCTTCTTGCCAATGGTACAGATTCTTGAAGAGTAAACACCAGTCGCGCGTGGGAGCTGACGCACACGCCTTATTTTTTGGACAAATCTATACTTAATAAAGCTGAAGAGATTATTTGTTTAAATGCACCAATCTCCTGACATACAAGTTAGATTTGCGAAAATATTTTTGATTTTATAGCTTATTTATGGAGTAAGGCTATATAACTTCACCCTACGACCCTAAAGAGCGAAGCAGTAATCATGAACGTCAAGGAATCTGGCGAGCTGTGAGCAAACACGAGATATGAGAACAACGACAGCTACATGGGTGCTTTAACGGCGGCACGGGTGAGAATTTATCGAATAATTTAACACGGGAGAAATGTGGGGCAGATCTGGTTGATTATAAAATTGGGAAAAGCAACAAAAAAAACATTGCAATAAAGGCAAAATTTAATTTAATCTTCAATATAGTACTAAATACAACTTTAAAATTGAAAAAGACAGCAAACTACGCTGAACGTACAGAAAACACTATAAAGTAATTATAGCCTGCAAGTAGAGTTTAAAAATTGAATTTTCAACGACCCAGTTTACATTGTTCGGTTAATCAACGTTAATCTATTCAGAACTCCCGTGTATCCCGCACACTGTGTACTTATCATGCCGTATCTAGACAATTTAGTTAGTGTTTAGTTTCTTCATACGCCTGGCGTATTTTGATATTTTCACTAAATGAATCAATCTGCCTTGAGAGGTGTCGCATATTTATTCACTATTGTTAATTTCATTCGTTATATTATTACATAGTTTTATCGGAGCAATCGTTTTGTTACCGGCTCGTATTAACTTAATGACAGCGTTGAGGTTTTTTTTTTGAAAAGAGACGAAAATACTTCTCTCCATAGAAAAAAAATAATAAACGATCTTATAATTGTTATTTTTTATGAAACAGTAAATATGCATTAAGTCCACCTTAACTGCAACCTATGGCTATTAATAACCAACCTCAAATAAATCTACAATTCCAACCTGAACAATTCAATAATAGTTTCCTACTTTCGGGGACTAAGTTGTATAACTTCATGAATGAATGTATGTCTTTGCACAGTGCTGTTTTGCAGCAAAAATAGCTGTCGTAATGATACATCTGCAGTCGAACCTTCTAAACATAAACTTACTCAGTATGTTTTTTCTGGAGCATATACACTCCACTATTTAATTTAATTTAGCTAACAGGTATGCAAATCTCGTGACGATACCTGGTCACTACAGCTATCCATAACCGACTCCAAATATGATCACAAACCTGAGGTTAGGCACTCATAGGTTGCTATGATTTTTCGAACTGACTATACTGTTAGCTTTAGGGGAGCCCTGGAGCCTTTGCGGCTTTTACAGCTTCACCGGCCTTGGTGGTGAGCGGTTGCCATGATACTTTGCAGCGGAAATAGGAAGCGGTGGTATCACCACAGAATGCATTATACTTAGGATGATACCGCAGTTGAACCTTGAACAAGTTGTACACCATTATTTAAATCAGCTTTTTGTCACAATACACAAATTGACTAGGTTTTTGTATATCTAATTACATAAACCAAAAACAAAACAAAACGGTAAATAACCAACAGCCTTCTTTGTCAGTCCCAAAAAGACTTCAAAAGCTCTCTGAAATATTTAAACAAATAAGAATAGAATCGTATTTCACCATTAATTTATTTTGATTTACTCTTCCTACCGCCAATCCTGTTTTATGGACGACCGTTGTAGACACTCGCTCCAGTTATAATTACTCGAGACTCGACGGGAATTTTATGCTAAATTGTTCTCTGCCACGGACATCTCCCCTTTTAACTTTAATGAGAACGAAAGCTGCAATATTTCTACACTATTACTCTTGACCGCAAGATATAATGATATATGATCTTTGATACTGTCTTCATATTTTGCATCACACTCAACATTTATCTTCGCAAATCTAGCTACGACCATGTCTCGAGAGAAAAACTTCATTTTTATTATATTTTGCATGTCAGTTGGAATTTTAGAACTTGTACTCGATAAGATAAATGATTATTTTTATTTTGACATTCTTATTTACTGTTTGTAATAAAGTAGTAAAAATTCACTCAAACTTTAAAACTTTGATAATAAATTTTAGGGGCAGTACACGTGCGTTATTCTTCCATAATTATTTTTTACGTTGAATAATCTATTATGCGTTCGTATAATTCAGTCGCAAGATACATCCGTATCTAGTGTAAATATATTAAATATGTCGACATATGCAAAAAATACCATTCATTCGATAAATTTGACCAAGGTGACGAATTGGTACTCATAGCTTAATATCTTCGATCAATAGTGTATTATTGATCGAAGCTTAATATAAAATAAAAAGGTGTTAAAAATATTGTAAAAGGGTTTTTGATATAATATCGACGTTTGATCATTGTTTAAAAGCAAACCACTAAAATTATAAGCCATATTTCAATTTAGAATAAAGCCATAATATTTTTACAACAGAAATAACACAAAAGTACTCAACTGTTTTTCTTCTTAAATCTCTCACACAGAGAACAATATAATCAATAGATACATGTTAATGCCACGTAAGGGCTCATCGACGAATCGTTCCGTATCGTGATTTGATACGAGTCATTCACGAAGAAATAAATTCAGTGGGTTATAGCAGCCTCTTATGGCGGTATTCACACGCTCACGAATCGTGAAAAATCACGAATACGTCCAATTGTGTATGTGCATCGCTATTAATAACGAATTATCAATGACGGATTATATATTTGAACGGGTCCTAAGGCTTGTATTCGTTGGAGCTGACCGCTAACTTAATTAAAATCTCTGTAAACTGAAATTGCAATTAATTTAAACGTTAATTTAGATGTACGAAATACACGTAGGGATATATGCAAAATAGTTGTGCATTTTAAATATCGAGTGAGAGAAAATGTGAATTGTTTTAGCTATAGGTAAGTACTATACTATACCTATAATATACAATTGACATGCGATGTCATGTTGTAGTGTGATGACATTCAAGTGCCCTTTTAGGACCTAAATTAAACAACATATTTTTGATTTTGATCTAGATGATGTCATTATCTAATCGAGTCAGTAATTCGCTAATGGCTACATATGTAAATAAACATTTTAATTTATGTTCTACTTAGCATGAACTGTCTAAACGTATACTATCCAGTAGCAAATTTGCAAAGTTTCAATTCATCGCTTGCAAAACAACGACCGATCGCAGAAATCCAATCAAATTAGATTTTAGTGAGCCAGGAAACAATTGAATGAGAAATGGCAGGCTCCTATTATAACAATCCTATCAAACAATATGAATCAAATCAATTTGTCAGATGAGGGTTCGTTGTCTATTTATCATCACATATTTAGCCTAGTAAGCAGTTTAAATTATTTATTATGTATACATATATGTAGTAATTGTTAACAATGAACAAAGTAAAATGCTTAAACCAATATTTTCTTTAAACGCTTCGACACCACTTGCGTGGTTAAAAACCGCACATACTCAAAAGTCATTACGCTATGATTAATGGTCTCAACCGTTAGGATAATATGCTAAATCTGCTGAAAAATATCCTATCTGGTCACGAAAATATAAATTATGTGGAGAATTCGTTGAAAAAAATTTCAACTTTTAGTTTAATACTGCGTAGAAAGTTTCGAATTATACGCTTAATTCAGCAGGTGGGAATATTAAATAGTTCGGATTAATTTCACTAGACAAATTATGTCTGGAACTTGGAACTTTATGCTCACAGTTTTTTTTTTGTGTCTGCGTAATATCGTAGTTATGCATTTTCAAATAGATTAGCATCCACAACAATGTTTAAACGTAGATCCTTTATATTCGTTTTTTTGAAATTATTTTGTATTTTATAAAATTCTGAGTTATAGAAATAAATAATTGACGATACAGAAACCCTCAATCTACTATTATCTATATTTTATAAATCATATTACTAAGTTTGGTAAAATCGTGTTTTGGACATTACTGATTAATTACATTTATTCATATTCCGATGGATAAGTAACCCACAAATAATAAAAAACATTACTAAGACGAGCGTCTACTTCTTTCCATTTCACTGCGAATTCTAAAAGTGTTTAACAATACAATTATTTTCATCGTATAAATTGACAACGTGCATTTTATTTTCGAGCTAATATAAAATTGTTTCGTCTTGTAAAGCAACACAGACATGAGAAGCCGCACGTGGAGACACAAAAGAAATATTACTCTGAGCTTTTCCTGCCAGCTGTTATACTTGGAAATTTTCAGCGATCCCTTTTAAAATTCTCACGCCATGCGAGAAACTTTAAACTGTACGAGAATGTAAAGTAAGTTTCACTGTTCGCTCTTGTTTTATCTCTCTCGTGGTCATGTCAGGCGTAATGAAAGGTCGTTCCATCAAACAAAACAGTCGCCTCAACATCAGCCAGGCTTATATTCGAATATAGAGTACAAAAAGTTAATACGTAATAAATTAAGTGAGGCAATGGTATTAACTATCGTTAAGCATAAGGAGATTACAATTTTTGATATTCGAAATTATAACAAATTCTGTTTTATAGTTTTTTTTTTATTATGTTTAGAAAATATTATATGTCATAGCTCATAACAAAGTCACTATACCGACTTCGAATTTAAGTGGGAGCGATGCAAATACAACACGATTAAATGGGGGGGCTTTAAACAAAATAGCGAAACCCTATGCAGCAACACTCGAACCACGCTACACTTACTCTCATGCTTTCTGAATGCGATGGTGGCCGAATACTAAGTAGTCGGAATCAATTTAAAACCATCATCGACACGACAGAAAAAAAGAAATAAAAATACACTTATTCTATAATTATATCGCACTAGATGTGCTGCACGGTTTCATCCGTGTTAAAATTGTTTGACAAGTTTTTCACAGCGCCGCCCGTCCAGCCTATTGTTGTTCTCACTTGCAGCTTGCCAGATTGCTTGACGTTCATAATTACTGCTCTGCTCCTTAGGGTCGCAGAATGAAGTTATATACTCTATAACGACCCTTAATACATAGGCTATATAATGAAAGAAGATTTTTTCAAATCCGACTGATAGTTCCAGAGAATAGAGGTTTCAAACAAAAAAAATGATGTCTTGAGCTTTATTATATTAGTATAGGATTACGAAGCAATTGATACCTTACCTATATGTTTTCGACATCATAATTTGAAAAATATAATATCGATCACAAAATAAAAGAAGTCAATATTCATATCGCCTAGTATATTTGCATTGAAGTCGTCTATATGAGAGTAAAGTCAGACTTCTCAGAAATTCAGAATTCAAGGGCGTCGACCTTAGGAGGTCTTACGTCGAAAGTTTGAATCGCTTGAATAATTCTGAAGTTATATAACCGAAGAAATGAAGGAAGAAATAAGAACTGAGCTTGTAATAACACAAGACGATAAGAGGGTCGACGTTTTGCGAAGTGGAGATAAATTATAATTTTGACAGTAAGCGCAGCGTTCATAAATAATACTCTGTCAAATAAATGAACGAAGAACCATTTAATATCATGTCACAAATACTGACAGTAAAATTTAATAATATAGCATATCATCAAATTTAACCAAATCAGACAGCCTAATCTCAAACAAATAACATTACCTCTAAATAATAAGTATTTGGTTAAATACCTATTCGATATTGGAGCGGGAAAAATTGCTTATCCATTGCATCTATAATGTTTATCATTGCACAATTTTTCTTATTTTTAAAATATACAGATTAATTATGACATTAAATATATTTTTTTATACAATTTGACTATGGCAATATTTCAATTTTTGCACAGAAAACAAGTAAAGCGAATCAGCGAACAGAAATGCAACACAATGGACCACCTAAAGCTTTTATATTGCTTTGAAGTTCGCTTTACGGACACCTTTGTGCACTCTGATCACTTTGCTTCGTGCTCTCATGCGAATAGACTGTCCCCGCCAGCTAGGCAACTGGAGGAAGCCTCTAAATATTGACGAAATGGCGAATTTTATTTCGTAAAATCAAAATGTCTAGAGTCTAAATATGAGATACCACATAATTTAGAAACTATGACCTGGCTGCCCAGGATGCGCGTGATATCCAATTACCAATTATTTGATACAACAAATATACATCTCAAAATATATATAACACCCGCTGTGAGCATAATTATGAAACCAGAATTTAGTACATATAAATATGTATCACTAAACACAAAATTATCATAGCTGTTATAAAACCTATTTCTATAAACATTTCATTGCAAGTGCATACACCTTTTGCACCTTTTACAACAGATTTCTCTCTACTTGGGGCAGCCCGACTGTTCGAATACCTCCACCCTACTGAAGTTCACAGCCAAATAACCCTGTAAATAATTTATCCTAAATTTATTTGCTACATCCGCCTGCAAGCAAAAAGATTTCGGAAAAATTATTTATGATGTTTTTCTGAAAAGTAACGCCTACATCAATAAAAAAAAATAACCTTGTGATGTGTTCCTGTTGTGAGTAGGCAGAGCTCCTTGGTATATATATATATGGTATATATATGGTATTACAAGCGTCCATAGGCTACGGTAGCCGCTTACAATTAGGCAGGCCGTACTACATTCGCTGAGCTTTCTTTCAATGTTGTCAAAGTGTCCACCAATTACGGTTGTTACACTTATAAATAACAACTAAAATATATGTATAGGTAAGTTAACAAAATAAATTTACTCATAATGTTTAATTTATCATATTGTGCTTATTTTAAAAGCAATATTTTCTGGAAGAACCTTAATGTATTCAGAACAGAGGCCATGTAACCGATATTATATTCAGATTCGACGGTGGAATCTTGACTTTACCCAGATTTTCTGTCCTTACATATACACATACGTAATGCGACCATATTTTTTCTTTTCTAATCTTAGAGCCTACATGAGAATATTCTAAGCTACAACTGATATTTTTAAAAACGAGTTAAAAATGATTTACTTCTTGCAGCATCACAATCATAACACAAAGTTGTTACCCTGATTTAGTGATACAAAATTCAATCTATTTGAATAGAATGCCAAAAAGGCTTGTCGACACGTAGTGTTAAGTTGTGAAAATAAACCAGTTCCGACAAGACTCTCACATTTACTCAAGTTCCCTATAAATAAATAAGGTCCTTTGTATACAAGACTTGTCCGTCATTGTGAAGTATATTGGATACCCTACTGAAATATGTAAATGAAGAGAAACGACCGCATAACATAAAACTTTTATTAGGCCAACCGCGTACCACCTGGGTGAATATATACGATACGATCTATACACGATTCGATACGTTTGAACTCGGTACCTACTTGATTGTTTATAATCACATGAACATAATACAAACGTGAAACTCATTTTGGAATCATTTCAATATAACGAAAAGAAAAAATGCGAACAGATGGAGTTAGTCGGTAGAATTAGAAACCACTATGCAAGTGAAAAAAAAAATTGAAGATATCACAACATACATTTTTTAATAACACACATTAACATATACAATGTTCCGAATTTACGATTATAATCCTTTACTGCACGGCATTAAATTCAATTTTATTTGCGACAATGTAATGGTAATGCAACATGCTATGTTCCGTACGATTATAATCCTTTACTGCACGGCATAAAATTCAATTTTATTTGCGACAATGTAATGTAATGCACAAGCACAGTCTTATTACTAGAAATATACATAAATTAGTCTTAACTTGATTTAGCCTTAGAGTAATAAAATTTTTTGGGGAATAGCGTTAGGTTGTATAATAAGATCCCGACGCATATTACTGACTTGCCGGACAATGAGTTCAAGGACCATGTCAAGCCGATTTTACTGTCAAAAGGTTATTATAGGGTGGATCACTATGTGAATGATAGTGATGTCTGGAAGTGACTCCCTCTCTGTGCAACCACTAAATTATGAACTGTGATAATATTACTTATACAGTTGGAAAAAATAATTAAAAAAAGATAAGTCCGCTCGAGGATGTTTTCCGAATCGGTAGTAGTGTTCGACGTTCATTAATTCTTTAATAAAGTATTTCTGATTTAGATTTTCTCGAATTTCATCGTAGAAACCAGTCTATGAAATTTTACTCATAGAAATCGGTGAAGCTGTTTTTAGTTAAATCTGGATATACAGACATGTTTATCGCATATTCGTGATCTGTGCCCTATATAATACGTAATAGATGACTATCAGGAAATTTGAAAAAAAAAAGACATTACATGTTTAAGCAGATCTACAGATTTATTAATATACGAGGAGATAAAATGTAAACCAATCACTTCAGTTCATGGCGTCTTAGTTTGGGGTTTACAAATTTGTACATTCCTGTTCCGACTTTATTTAAGTCACGTTGGATACTATCGACACAGATTGAGCTCCGTTATTTACGCCCCCACTAACAAACCACGAAATATATCGATATCGGATGTTGTTCGCAGACGGTTCATTCGATATTCAGGTCAGCGATATGATAGTTCTGCCAAAATGTATTATCATATAATGAAAATATAGTATAGGTATTGAAGTTATACTTGTTTAGATGTTATATGAAAACTATACGAGAGAGAATATTTACAAATTGTAAAATGAGTTTACACCATAAAATTGCTTGCTAAGCCTCTTGTTTTAATGTGGTGAAGATAGTCTTACCCGATGTTATATTTTAAAATGCCGTGTGAAAAAAAGAAATTTATTATGTGTAAAAGTATTTGAAATGTTTTTTTTTTTCTATCCTTTTATCAAATATATCAGATATAATAACTGATAATTCGAGTGCACACGATAAGCATACGATCCTTTTTTTAAATTAAAACCTTGCTAAAGTCTGTGTCTCTGTAAACCTATATTTTTTTTTAATTTTTGCTCTTTTCGGGATATCACATTGGACTATACATGCATCGAGCGAAATCGCGATTCATTACGCTGTATAAATGTTCCTAAACCGGAATTTTGATTTGCGTGTTAAAATGCTTCATATGTATTTAATATTTATTACTATCTCTATTCATTATTGCTCAAGGGAGATTTTGTGGCCACGCCATATTTCCCTTAAAACTTCATCAAAATTAATGATTCAAACACCATTAAAAAATAGACAAATAGTAAAAATGTTTTATTTTTTATTAAAAACTTTTTCATATCATTCGTTGGTAGCATTGCTTATGAAAACATATTTAAATAAAAATATGTAGAAGGGGCCGTCTATTACCAATCGGTCTAACTAAGATGACAGCTGTTACATTGTGTATGTTCTATAATTTGAGAAATATTGACCCGGGTACGGCTAGTATATATTTATTAGATACGCTACATAGTTATCATTGGATCATAGTCTCTTCTAATATTGCCATATACTTTCACGGTACAATTTTACTTTACGACAGAAATAGTACTACACGCATATTAATTATATTTAAACGTTGCGCACAAATAACTCTCTAGTTTGAAAATGAAAACCAGCACTCGAGGGCTTACCTACTCCAGTATAAAATATTACACTGAATCCATTAGGTCCATTTGGTACACGCACTTTTATTGTACAGGTTTGGCCTTGTGGCCACAATCTAACCTGATCTTAGGCGACAATGTGGCCCAAGATGGCACGCTAAGCCTAGTGGAAGACTGGCTCTCAAATGCAGCTACCAGAACACACCTATTGGTGCTTGGCGACAGATTCTCAACTTGAGGGTGGTAGCTAGCCAGACGGGCATTAGGAAACACCCTACCACCATGTTATGGTATGCTATGGTTTCATCACAATGTCTTCCTTCTCCGAAATCTCAAGCTCATTTCATAGATTCGAACTCACGTCGATCAACATGATGTCCATACACACTACCACTGACCCATCAATGCTTCAACATAGTTAACACAAATCGTACACAACACTAAATACAACATTACGAAAACTTATCTTTTAATTTTACTTGTTTTTTTTTTTCATTATTTTTATTATTTCTTTACTTTTAAGGAGAGTATCTTTTATGTTGGTAATAAATAAATGATTTTCCTTTCTAGATAAGCTTGGAAAGTAAATACTATCTCAATACAAAATATCATTCAAATCATTACGACAGTTTCTGGGAAACCAACAACGTACTTTCAACTTGACTATATTTTGACCTGGTTATATTTTGATATTTATGACATCTATCGGCAAACAAACGAAAAACATGACAACGCGGGAAACCCTTTCTTTAAAATTAGAACAAGGCGAATGGCGTCTAGAAAACACAGTCACAATAATAGATTTCAAAAAAAGTATTTGATATAATGATCAAACAAACGTACTTTCACATTTATAATATTCCAGCTGTGCCCGAAGTTCCTCTCTCATTAGACTTAGAGTATTATTGTTCAGCTTTCTTTTCATAAAGTTAAACTTCATTAGAAATTAAATTTGTAAAGGGTTTGTTTTATAAATATTTAGTGCAGGGTTTCTGTGTACACAATATTTATTTCTTAAACAATGAAACCAAGTTGGACGCTATAAAAGACTTATGTCCGGTTTCTGAGTTTATCTGTTCCTTAGCGCAATCGGTTCAATAACTCATAAATTGCGTTTTTGGACACACCGTCATACGATAAACGTCAGATAAACTGGGTTTAAATTAACTGACGAAAATGGGCGGTTTGAATATTCGTTAATTGTTGTTTGACGTTTCTTCTATCAAAACCAAACTAGAAATATTCTGTTTTACATACTCATCGTCGGTATTAAATACGCTTTTACGCTACATATACTTTGCAGGGAGATACTTAAGAAGCATCTTGTCTCTTTCAGTAAAAATTTTACTAAGCTGTCCATTGTTTCTTTTTTTACAATTTACAAAAAGTAATGGAATATGCACAGATATGATATAAAAAAAACTAAACCGAATATAAAAATAATAGGTACGAAATATGATATAAAAATACGAAACACTTGAAGATAAACAGCTTTTTTAATGTTTGATATTTTGAGAAAGATGTAGCTTATACTGCCGTTGATAAATAATGAAATATCGTGTAGGTATTATAACTAAAACAATTTTAGACCACTTATTTATTTTGAACAAAATATTATTAATAATAATATTAGTATCAATGACAAATTACAATGATAAAATCAAGTTTAGATGCGATCTTGTGAAAAGACCCATCTAGTGGCAATAAAAGGAACTGGTTATTTATTTGATAGATATTGAGCGGCTCGTTGGCTGTTCAGAAACGCAGTCACAGTTAACCGACGTTTATATTATGTATAACTTTATTGCATCAATAACTAGTGAAGGTTTAAAGGAGATGTTCAGAAATCGGGCATTATATACTTAAATATAATCACTAAATTGTTTATTTTGATAAGAATTAATCTTTTGCATGTCAAACAATCTAACACTTTATTTTGCTATGTCACGTAAAAGCTGTCATTGTGTTTTAAATATCTAATTCAGATTTATGGTACTAATGTTTTTTGTTTATACTATGTATCATAAGAATGGATGCATGACAGATGTCAGATTCTTATTTCAGAGATGTCGCATAACTTAAATCGTATGTTAGTTATAATACTATTCGTTTTTTTTTTTAAATCAAGTGAAATATGTGTAGATGAAATAACAAAAATAAACTATAACAACAACAATAACAAGATTGGTGGAATGTTAAATTACGAATACATAAATATTTACATTTTAGTTAAACCTAGTTTAAAAAAAAGATACTTTACTATGCATTTAAGGAATGGTTTAGGTTAAGAGAAAACCAAGAATGATCGATTTCTTGTTATTCTAAACCGCCAAAACATTGTGAGCTGGCGTGGTGATTAAGATTGTTAGATGAAATCTTGATTGATGATTGATAATATTGATAAGCGATGATCGCTCAGTAGCAGCGTGTTCGGAAGCCACTTCGAAGGAATCCTACTATGTGCCTGAGCTTTCGATGAAGAGACACATCGTGACAAAACTGTAGCATGGTAGTAGCATTTCCTAAAACCCGTCTGGCTAGCTACCACCCTAAAATGTTCCGGCAGCTGCACTTGAGAGACAGGCCCTCAAGACTAAAGCTACAACATAACCTGAACCGTCACGGCGAAGAGTTAGCACTTATACGTGCGTGGTAAAGTCACCAGTTATATTCTGTGCACGCGTCAATGCTAGTTCCGCCACCAAACGAGGAACCCACCACACAACTGTGTACACACACTATAGGGACTTTATAATACTAACCTTGATATGCGGTAGGGCGAGCATCCTCCGTAGCTCGTGCACTGCGGCCGCGAGGGGAGTGACGGCGGGCGCGGGGGGCGCGGCGGGCGCCGGGGGCGGAGTCGCGGACGCGATCGGCGGCACGTGTCGCACTCGCGTCGCCGCCTCGAGCGCGTGCCGGCATCTCTGTCGCGCGTCCGCCGGCGGAGCGCGCCCGCTACTCACCACCACAGTGGACGCGATACGATCGTACACCTATACGTACACGTATCTCTTTTAATATTCGTATCCCTATATAGTATAGATTATAAACTCTATTAAGATTCAAGCCTGGTAAAGATGTAAAAGCCGCAAAGGCTCCAGGGCCCTTAAGGCTAACAGTATAGTCAGTTCGAAAAAAAATAATTCTATTAAGATTATTAACCCTCATAATTTAACCTCGTGAAAATCGGTTTCTTTCATTATGGATTTTATTAATTACATCTCTAGTAACATTGCAAGGACAAATGTCAAAACGGGCTTCCTTATTTTATACGTAAATACATACATATAGTCACGGCATTCCACAGACAATAAAATAAAAAATAAAAAAACATTTTATTAAACACCGAAGGATGAAGTCATCAAAAGCTATAAATTATTGAAAATTCCTATAGCCTATCAATTGACCAAAAACATACGCTTCCCGTGTACAAAATTTCATAAGAATCGATCAAGTCGTTAATGAGTTCAATCAGGAAAAACAAACAAAAAAAAATGACATTGAAAAAATTATCTATCAGTGTCCTTTATATAGAACTAGCTGTGCTCCGCAATTTCACCCGTTTATAATTGAAAAGAATCGCTGATTAATGATTTATAATACTTCAGTAGAGACAATATTTTTATTGGGCGGACACAACTCGCTCGGCTCGTTCGCAACACTACACTTATAGTTTAATAAGCCCAGGCCGAGTGTTGAATAATTTTACATTATCTCCCAAACTATGCGTCCAAATAGCATGCTATAAAAGGCAAACTTTATCTACATAAAGTTGTCTTAATGATGAAGTAACTTTCGTTCGTAAGGATTAATATGCCATGCCTAATAATAATGTTCATAAATCAATTTTCAATTTTAATTTTTTTTTTGTCATAAAATACCTTATTGTGGCTTATGTAAAGTATCATAGACTATTTTTAGATGTACTAAGAAGCAACATATTTGTAGAACATTAAATTTACCTATCACTAACCATTACGCCAGCGCACGCCGATAAAGCAGTTAGCTAGTTAGTACTTAAAGCTTCCAATCTATACTAACATTATAAGGCGGAAGAATGTCTTGTTTGTTTGTTCGTTTAAGCCTGCAAATCTCTGAAACTACCAGTCGTATTCGAAAAAATCTTTTTGTATATCATAGCTAGATTCACGAGGAATAGTATAGGATATCTAGCTAATTATTATGATAATTATTAACCAAAAACCACGTAACTATCTATGAATGCAAAACGTTACCTCCAACAGAGCCCTCAGTTGCAAGTCATCAAGCACGCTATGAAATAGATCAGGGTCTAGGAACATCGGCCCATCTTGAAGTACCGCCACGTCGTCCAGTGATTCCACTATGAGATTCACGGCTACAAAAAAAAAAAACATCCACTACTAATTTTTACCAAATACTTTAAAACACAAAAAAACTTGTTTTTACATCGTAGCAAGGCAAAGTCGCAGCAATGTGCAAAACACCCATAGCAAACATAGTACAATCTGAAAACGACAAGGGCCACGAGAGAGATTATCGATCTCCATCGTCGGTCTGCACCTTCTCAGATATACACTGGCACATCTCGAAACACGGCAAACAAAAAGATTTTCAAAAGGACTTGCATTAACCAAGCATAATGTCTATGTATTCTATCTCATTCTATCGTAGGCTAAATCATATAGACGTATATGGTTGTCTCATTTTACTGTCGCTTTTACCTTACATCGAGTTTCAAATCACAACGGGTGGCCCCGCCACGACCGCCCTCCTCTGCGGCAACTCAAGCCTAGGTCCGATCCATCAGTATAGAGCCCTTGAGCCAAGCAGCCGCTCGCGCGATACAGTGACTCTACATTCACTAGCTTTCACAGCCATACATGACACTGCATTATACACACATGCACAACACACATACGGTACATAGGTTCTGTAAGGGACCTTTTTTTTTCTTTTTTTGCCTAGTTAGAGTAGACAAAAATTTCAGACCACTAAATACACATACACATGTTCCTTCCCTCCTCCCAGGGGGCAGAAACATGTATATATGTATAGTTAGTTTAGATCGAATTACGGATAGGGAATTAGTCAGATCGCGACTTAATTGCATACGCGCAACAGTCCGAGCCGAGGTTCGGCCACTTTGGCACCCTCGGATGTTGTTGCTTAGCTTTCGTGGCTGAGTGCCCTAAGCGCTCGCCCCCAAGCCCGGTAAAGCTGTAAAAGCCGTAAAGGCTCCAGGGCCCCTCAGGCTAACAGTGTAGTCAGTTCGAAAAAAAAATAAAAATAAAAAAAAATCACAACGGTGCTAAAGAAGTTTTCACTTCAATGTCGTGAACTGTTCCTTTTTTGAAGATGAAGTCACTTGCGAATCGGGTTGCCGGGTTGAGCGCTGTAGCCTGTGGAGTAGGGATTACGTAGATATGGACAGACCTGCAGCGTTCGCTTCGTCGATGAGCGCGTGATTCGCTGGCTCGTCGTCGGTCTCTTCGTCGGCAGCGGCGGCCGCCAGAGTGGCCGCACGCAGTCTCCGTCGGCTGTTGAACTTCTTCAACTCGTCCACAGTTCCCGCGAGGTGAATACGATTTTGCTTCTCGCGGTCCTAGTCAAAATACAGTACTAATTTGATTCATATAATCTCGTTAAAAATTATCGAGATAAAAACCTCGTCATAAAATTACCGAAGAAGAAAACCTTATTAAGAAATTACCGAAGAAGAAACCTCTTCATAAAATTACCGAGGAAGAAAACCTCGTTTAAAAATAACAACAAAGGACTGGATGTCGGGGCGAAAACACCTTAATTGGGGAGCTCCCTTGGGAGGCTGCGCTTACCGGAGTCGCAGTAAATAGCGAAAACGCTATACCCTTCGCGACGGGCGGAGTCCATGATTGGGTTCCCGAAGTAAAAAAAAGGATTCGTTATACAGTAGTAATAGATACAAATTAGTCGAGTTGTGAGTTTGATTGTGAACTTGTGTGATAAGCATAGTAGATCAGAAAAAATCAAAAAAATGATAGCCAGATTCAGGAGGAATAGTATAGGTTATCTAGCATTAGCTTCTCAGCTAGCCTTAAATATTGATTTCTGCTTTATCGGCGTGCGCTGGCGGAATGGTTAGTGATACGTAAATAAAGTCGCCGATACCATATGCCTATCTCTTATACATAAGCCACAATAAGGTATTTTGTGACAAAAAAATTACAGAAAAATTGAAAAGTCATTTATTAGCATTATTATTAGGCATGGCATATTAATCCTTACGAACGAAAGTTACTTCATCATCAAGACTATTTTATGTAGATAAACTTTGCCCTTTATAGCATGTAATTTAGACAAATAGTTTGCCAGATAATGTAAAATTAAAATAATTCAACACTCGGCTCGGGTGTAGTGGCGAGAACGAGCCGTCCAGGTCTGACTGTGATGCATAATCATGGCCGCCCGATAAGAATATTGCCTATACTGAAGTATTATAATTTATAAATCATCAATCAGCAATTTATTTTAAATTACACAGCTAGTAATTATAGATACACTGACTAACACCGAAACGCGATAAACCAAATGAGAGTCACTGAGAGAGATTTACCACCATGGACCGTGGTCGCAATCTAGTAGTATACAGACACCCTACCGCCCCACATGTTTCGATTATATCTATTTGGTTTTCATATACTGTGATGTGTTTTGAAACAACTGACATTTGACTTTAGTTCTTACTGTGTTAGATGTAAAGGTATTTTTAGATTGTCTATGGTTTTCAAATGTTTTTGGTACAAATAAATCTTTTTTTTTTCTTTATAATATGCTTTTGGTGTATTACTACAATCATTGCCTAGTTAGAAAGAAAAATAAATATCCGTATTTGAATCCATCACAAAAATAATATTATTCATTAAAAAAAAGTGAAATAATATAACGATAAAGCATTTATATTAATAAACTTACCCTTATCCATCGATGATTGAGAACTTCTTGTATATTGATTCTTTGAGTGTGATCCACAGTGAGCATTCGTTGGACCAAGTCTTTAGCCGCATCACTGATGTCATCCCACAAAGGCGTATCAAACTGATATCAAAAACAATTTATGATAATTAGAAGTTATGCTTCTTGCGAGCACACAGGTATCTGTTTAAATTAATTTCACTGTATCTGTAATTTTGTATATTGATGAGTTGAACCATATATTGATATAAAGACTAAACGCCATAGACAATAATTAAATAACATATAAAGTATGCAATATGAATTAGGCATGGAACGTTATAAATCACTGCTATTTTTCATGTGAAATGAAAAATAATTCGTAATATTTTTTTGTGAATGACATTGTATAACTACTGTTTGATATGGTATGAAGGTAATTAAGACATGAAAATATGAATTGCAAACATGAATCGATGTTGTTTAATTATACACGGTTGAGGAGCTGCAAAAAGGACAAGAAGAGAGTGTTGGCTATTTTTGTCGGCTCAAAAAAAGGACACTTTCGTGACCTAATCATACTTTTTCTTTTCATTCTGAAATGAATGCAGCCCCATACTGTGTACCTTCCTCTTAATATATTATAACAGATTTTCACTTGTCACATATGACATAGCAGTGATAAAAATGAAATTTCACTGCTAAGCAATAATTTCAATAAAAATTGTAATACTAGATGGCGCTATCTGACGTAAGATAGTATAAGAGTACAGTAAATTTTCAATAGATGGGATTATATACATACACTTGCAAATTATCTTTCATGACAGACTTCAACTAGCGAATTTTGTAACGCTCATAAATTTACTATCAACTAAGCGCTTCAAAAGAAGTATAATCTCAAAAATAAGAAACAACAAAGCTGGACAAATTGAAACTTTTTTTGTTTATAGTCCTTTTTCAATGTAAAAAACGTTAATTGTAAAAAATCGATATCTAGAAATGTAAACTGTATCTCAAGATTTACGAAGCAATAACTATTCAATACTTTTCAGCAGCAGTGACAATATATTCTAATATTTATTCATACATTAAAATGCTTACTCTCAAACGGCCACGGCATATTGCCTCAAACAGTCGTTCTCGAGTCCCACTGAAGGGTAGATACCCGACCAACAACACGTGAAGAAGAATGCCCGCAGCCCACACGTCAACGGGTTTGCCGTAAAGTTGACTGGACACCACCTCGGGTGCCATATAGTGCGGTGTACCGATACGACCTGTGGAAAATATAAAATTCCTCACATTATTATGATATTTACACAGTATTTGGCATTAACATCACCATGATGAGAAGCTAGAAGTACTATGAACAAAAAAAACTTTGGGAACACTATGTATTATTAACTTTCAAAATATACACAATTTAATATTATCTAATAATAATATTTTTCCTAGCATCCAACACAAAAGTAAAATAGTTTGAGTTACAGACAGGACTTGAATTTCTTACAACAGATTCATAGGTCGAACAAATTATATGGAGATTTAAGTGAGCCAAAATTTCTATATGATTAATTCAATACCACTTTCCCTTAAAGCTGTAACATTAAAAGCTATTGTTGCTGTTATTGCGTAGCTTAATTATATGAATATGAAATTACAAAACAATATTTTTTTTACAAAATGATATATACTATTGTGAATTTAATATATGAAGTGTTGTTGCGAGAACGTGCCAGAATGTTAAAAGTAAATAATGAGAAAGCTGAATGCAAAAAAGTTACGGTTCCAAAAAATAATATTTGAATAAGTGCATTAAAAAGTTCATTTATTTGTTTTCGTTTATATCGAATACCGTACATATGTTCGTGCAAAACATTAAACTATTGATGAAATAATACTTTATACATGTTAAATATGTAGCATACCAAATGATTTTTATCACGATATTGCACAGTTTATTACGTTAGAATTTAGAATTCGTTGCACATTTTCTAAATTTATATTTTAATCGATTAGCCGTAATTCGCCGTAGTTTCGATTTGCTGCCTGTGAAAGCTAAATATTTTCTTGCCTTAGCAAATATTTTATTGAACGTAGGCATTTAAAACATTATTATAGTTTATATTTTTGTTGCTGGCAGTACAATTTTGACAAGTAGTGAGTGAAGTTGACGCGGACGCGATTATCTTGTCTCATTTAAAACGTATAGTATAATATTTATTTAACTGGAGTTTACATCTAGTATGCGACACACTCCAATCTCAACATTTTTTTTATATCACAAAATTGGTTTAAACAGCACAATTTAAGAAACACTTCAAGCATTTAATAAAAAATAATAATAAAACGTAGCGCCATAACATTTTAAATATTCAGCCAATGTGGTAAAATGGATTACACTCCTTTGTCAGTCATATAAGACGGATGGTGTTTTAGTTGTGAGTGAAAAGTTAATGTGCTGATGAGAATTGCACGGATGTCCATGCATTTAGGTCACATTTTGTTCCGACACACCGAGTCTTACCGTACTCATCTGACTTCAGATACGCTTGGCCCATTGGACCCATTAGTGGTCGATTGTCCATCACCAATTCTGTGTAATATAACCTACAGTCATCAACTTTTTCAAGTAAAGGTTCTATATCTATATTTCCAGGGCAAGGCGGGGGTGTCAGTAGCCGCGTGCAAGATGTAATTTGCCAACCCTATAGCTTCCATACATTCATGCTTGCTCAATTTAAAATAAAGCAATACTTTCTGTATGAAGTTACATAAAGTCATACATATGTGATTTGGATAAACATGTAGTTAATGCTTTTTGCTTTAACTTGAAAGAATTAAATACACTGTAGCAATTTCAAAATAATAGAGAACAGACAAAAGCATAACTTTAGTAATATTATTTTCTACTATTTATACACTGATTTCCTTTACTTTTTTATATTTGCCATTCCTATTATTCATTCATTGTAAGAAGGCTTGCACGACACATGTCAAATGTTTATTTTAGAGATGTAGCTTAATTTAAATTGTAAGATGATTTTACGATTTTTTATTTATATTCTTATATATATTATTTTTTGGAATTAAATACAATCGAAAATACTATTATGATTTAAATCAATAGAGGGATGTGTAAGCTATGTAAATTAAATAACAAAAATAAATTGTAACAATAATTGAGATCGCAATCTGGTACACATATATTTATACGTAGTAACAGAAAAATACAAAAATTTACAAAAAATATTGTGCAGAGGAAGTTATTTAGGATTTTATCGTGCAAAATGTTTTTAAAACGTTTATCAAAATATATATTTTTTAAATGATAATTGATAGTCGAAATACGTGATTTTAGGTTATGTCATAAATTGCACGACGTAACAATGTACGTTCTGTGGATGTGTCGTGCAAGTCTTTTTACGATGAATAAGGTATAGTAGTTTGTCGACCGAGTGGCGAGCCTCCCCGCACGGCTCACCTATTTCGATATTGCAAAATGATATCGTTACAATACATAAACTTTATTTTTATACTTTATATAGAAGATAATCTATTAGTATTTCTACTTGCTAATGGTATATAAGAAACCATCAAAACTACCAAGTCGCTAAATTATTAATACGATACTGAAATAATGTTAGCCTAAATGGCAAGCATAAGTAAAACATTCCATGCGTATCAACCAAATGTAAACCAAGTTATCTTATTTGTTAATGAGTTTTTGTTGACATTCATATTAATCTATATAAATAAAGTGATTGAGGCTACTGGATACATTTTGATCAATTTTTATTTTGTTTTACTCATAAAAACATCAAGATATCTTCATGAACAATAATTGTGTAGTCCACGCGAGCCGAGCTAGTATCATATACATTTCTAAACTTCAATGAAATCATTTTATAAAGCACAGTAGAAAATCTAAGATGTTCTAAGTATAATGGTATAAAAAACTAGAAGGAGAAATAAAAGTCTAATAATTTTTTTTATTTGTCTTTCAAACTGAAATTTATTAACAATAGCAGATTTTCAAATATTATTCTATATTAAATCTTTGTAGACGCAAATAAAGCTCATATTATTAAACTTAAAGAAACAGTATTTATCAGAAAAGTACAAAAATACACAAAAATAAACAAAAAAAGGTAAACGTACATCATACAAATAATTACAAACACTCGAAAACCACAAAAAAGTATTGAATTAACAAGTAAAATATACTACAAGAGTTAATAAGTTTTATTGCATGTTTTCAGTGTTTCCCCTTTAAGCATCGCAAGTTTTCAAAAAATAATCTGATAACTCGTTTTTGTCTATCACTTTAGTTATAATAGACTGTGTTATACTCCAAGCCCGGTGAAGCTGGTAAAGCCTATAATAAATCCAGGGCATTTAATGCTAGCAGTATAGTCAATTCAAAATAAGAACACTGTGTGGTAGAGTCTCAATTCAAAATAAGAACACTGTGTGGTAGAGTCTCAATTCAAAATAAGAACACTGTGTGGTAGAGCCTCAATTCAAAATAAGAACACTGTGTGGTAGAGTCTCAATTCAAAATAAGAACACTGTGTGGTAGAGTCTCAATTCAAAATAAGAACACTGTGTGGTAGAGTCTCAATTCAAAATAAGAACACTGTGTGGTAGAGCCTCAATTCAAAATAAGAACACTGTGTGGTAGAGTCTCAATTCAAAATAAGAACACTGTGTGGTAGAGTCAGTTTACCTGGCGGTGCTCGGTGAGAAGTCGGCGTCGGCAGCTGGGCCGCTACTCCGAATCCGCCGAGCTTCACCGGAGCGCAGTTGTCTCTGCCGGCCAAAAGCACGCAGTGCGGTCTCACGTCGCGGTGCACGATGTCGTTCTCATGGCAATAGCGTAATGCCTCCAATATCTGACGCATGTAATGGCTAAAAATATTAATTAATGCATTTAATCAAAAATAATTTACTTACTTGATTCTCATTAACATATTTCATCCATGTAAAAAGATTTTAAAGTATATTCGATCAATAATCTAAAAGTAATAAACACAATTTCATGTAAACCATTACTAATATACTATTTAGTTTATATATATACATATTATAAAACTCAACGTCTCACTGTCTGTCCGTCTATTTATGTTCTTTTCACAAGAAAATCACTTATCTACTAGATTTACATGTTTTTTATTTTAGTCATAGCGATGTCATCTGGCCAGGTTATTAGGATATATTTTGATTAATTAGGAAGAATCTCCCATAGACGCTTTGGGGGCGATTAACTGGCTTAGGCAGAGTAAACCATAACAGATGTATCAAGTTAAAATACTACATAATTGTAGAATTAAGAAGACCTCTAAAAAATTTTCTCTGATATCATATATTTATCTTCTAAGGATCATCCACAATAACCATTTTTGTCTTCCTGCTTTTGAGGGTAGGTAACACTAGTCGCGCGTGCGCTCGACCGTCGGCAGTCTGCACACCACGCGAGCATCTCATCGGCTGACTTGATTTTTTTTTAATTATATATAACAAACAATTTTTTTTTTAATATCACGTAACTATAGATGAAATTTAATTACATACCATGCAACTGCTTCACTGTACACAAATCCTGCAGAGGCACGGCGTACCACTTCAAAGCAAAGATCAGAACCGTCCATACTGAAAAACATAATAGTTCCATGACACTTTTTGGTCTACACAAAAAATAGTACAGAAATAAATAGATAATATAAATTATTTATAAAGATATTCATTATAAACCAGTACTAGTCCAAAAAATCTGATACTTTAATCTAAGCAAATATATTTTCAATGTATATAATAATTTTACCATTTTGCAATATTTTGAAGAAGAAAAAACTTACTATTCAAAGACCATGTAAAGCATTCCTTCAGAGCTGTAAGTCTCAAGCAGCTCGACAATATGAGGATGCTTTAGCATATGACATATTGTAGCCTCACGTTTCAAATCTAAAAAGTTATATTTCATATTATTATTAAAATTATATAATTAGACAATTTATAATAAAACTAGAAACCACTTTTTAGAACTTTGTTTGTGTTAATTTTAATATAAAATTGAATAAGAATTAGTAAATGCCTATAGCACTCTGGAATAATGTAGTTCTTATTAGTGTAATAATTTTTAGAATCAATACAGTAGTCCTATGGATTAACTCCTATATACACATAAACTTTACCTTTTATAATAGTAGTAGATATAAGGTATAATCTTTCAATCTTAATTTTCGCATTTATCTACATAGAAGCAAAGTGTGTACGACTGCACATTGTGTGACATGAGTTCGAATCCCTACAATGAGCCTGAGCTTTCAGTGAAGGAAAACATTGTGAGGAAACAATAGCATGATGGTAAGGCTTTTTCTAATGCCCGCCTGGTTAGCTACTACCCTTAAGTTGAAAATCTGTAGCCAAGCACCAATAGGTGTGTTCTGGCAGCTGCACTTGAGAGCCAGTCTTCCACTAGATTTAGCGTGTTATCATCTTGGGCTACATCGTCACTTAACATCAGGTGAGATTGTGGCCACTACGCCAAAACCCTATAACGGAAAAAAAAACCAAGGTTATAGCTATTTAAAGGCATTCTTTATCACAATGCACTAATAACGAGTTAATAATAATAATAAATAATAAAGGAGAGAACAGAAAAAAATAGTTTGATCTAAAATTAAATAACTAATAAGAATACACTTTTCTCTGAATACACTCCAATCTAAATTAACTTATATACCAACATATAAAATTAACATAAATATAGAACTAATGTTTTAACATATTACCACAATATGCAGATTACACATATATTATGGGCTTTTTTTTTTTTATTAAATATCAAATGGACAGAATATAGTTATTTTAGAAATACAGACCTGCTGTACTAAGTCCAGGACTTGCAGTGAAACGGGCAACATCCACAATTTTCACTGCAAACTGTTGCCCAGTTTGTCGGTGTACACAACGACGGACCAGGCTGAATGGTCCCCTGTAAATATTGTGAAAATATGGTTATACCACTTTGTAATAAAATATTTGTTTAGTGTTCATTTTCCTTAATTTTAATTAATTATACTACTAAGTACAGCAAGCACAACTTTAAGTGTTAATAGATCATATTTCAAAAAACTGTTCTTATTATAAGTAAAAAAGAATATTATGTATTTCTAAAAGATTATTAAATTGAATATACTTTTTAAGTACTAGTTTTCTTTAAATTTATGTAATTACCTAATTATTATATGTTTTTAAACCAACATTGTCTCACATTGGGCATGCTTTTTTGCAGTAGTATTTATGCTAAGTTTGATTTATTAATTTGTGATTCTCTGGCCACAACTAGAAAATGTTATATTTAACTGTTGAATTTTTTTTTCTTTGCTGAGTATTTACCATTTTATATAATTCTCATGATAATATTATTGTAATATTTTTCTTGTTTCATGCTGACTATGTTTATTTATATTATTTGTATACCTTTGATTATAACAAATTATAGTCATGCACAATTGTTTTAGGAATGTTCAATTTAATAAACCAAACAAATTTATTTCTCTTTATTTTTTGGGAAAAAAGTAGAGTACACTTTTCATAATTAGATACATCCTGTTTTTCCTTAATTTTGTGTTTCGTATCTTCCCTGTGACAAATATATTTTCATTCTGCCAGTTGTACCATTTACTTAACAGACTTTAAAATAATCATATAAGTTTAATAAATTATTTTCATAACAAATTGATATTAACATTATCATTTGGAAATGAGAAAATATTCCAACCCAGCATTGGACCAGAAATATGACACTATAATCTAGCTTGAATAGTCCTAAAGTTAACACAATGCATAAGTTTCAGTTTTAAATTTTTGTATTTCAAATAGCACATGGCCGACTATAGTAATGGGTTAGTAATATATGTAATAAAATAATATGTATTAATTACACAAATAATTAATATTTTAGTAACTCCTAATACCGTGCTGTTCCAAATATAGTATTTAACAAACTATACAGGCAGCATCGACATTCGAAATTTAAAAACTATTTATAAAGGAGTAATTATACTTACTTGCCAATAATTTCACAAAGTTCATACACATCATCGAATAATACCTCGTCCTCAGCCATTTTTAGAACAAACACGGTTCACTACGTTTCAGAAAAAGGTAAAAAATATCATTTTAACACAGCCTTCGATCCGTTTCTAGGAAGGTTACGCCCTGAGGAGAATTTCAATTTTAAAAGGATCCCAATTAGTATATTTGAACACGCAACGATATTACACCGAATATTCTCGTATTTCAACCAGATTTAACACATCATTTTATGTGTAAAACAGTAAATTGTGCATTTTCTACTAAATAATTTATATTAAAAAGATGTTATTCCAATAAGAATTGTAAATGTCACTGGTCGATACAGTAAAGGTTTGAAATATAGAATGTACGAATAAAATAAGTCTTAGTCAATAAATGTTAGCAAAACTGTGATTAATCATAGAATAATTCATTTTCGCAATTTAATAATTTTTTATTTACTTTTGACATTTCTAGAGTTGAAGCCTTAAAGGAATAATAGTGTTGTAAAACATCGATTATACTATAGTCAATGTCAACTATTGATTAAGTTAACAATTGTTGAAATAAAACAAATTTTGGTAAAACAACGTCAATTAACCATTGATTATATGATTATATGGTAAAACGACATCGATTAATCACTGATTATAGCTCGATCCTCCTAATGGTCTGTGGGACGCGGGAGGGGAATAAGATCGACCAATAAGATAGTCTGTTGCCGGCCATTGGCAGCAATAGACGCTTTACGAAGGAGCCTACGTGGTTTTATTTTGATGACTGTTAGACATGAAATTATTTTACCAAGTTGGATTTACAGACGCTATGTTTTAAAAAACTATTCAATCAATCAAAAGTGATGCTTAACACGTTTTTATCCAGTTATATGGTCAATATATGCTATTAAATTTATAGAAGTTTACCTTAAACTGCGTGTAAACGTAAATGTTTATTCAATATAGTAGTTTTTTGATTATCATTTTAATAAAGACAACAATATAATGTGTAGTAAATCTATTATTTATCATAACATATCTGTCCCAGTTGCAATAACATGCATAAACTACTGATCTTTGTATATAATTTATCGTCTCAATACCGTATATATCCGTCCACACCCACCACCCCGCATCCCGTTAACTATCAGCTGAAAGCGCTTGGCCTATAATAGATAGTAAATAGCAACTATTGAACAAGCGAGTGTTGAAATGAAACAATCGACTGTTAATTGCAAATAGCTAGAACGGAGCATTTTTGTTATTACAAGGAAGATTGTGCACGAATAACCATTTTTAGGTTGTCATGTTAGTAATGTACGCAACCTTAGGAACAGGCAATGACTTTTGTCGTCACTTAAAGCGCTGACATATATTTCGTTATAAAATTGATTGTTATCGATTGTCCAAGGAACCGATATTTACAACACTAAGTAATAACATGATGGATTTAATACCGTGTTGAAATTGCGAAATAATCTTTATTTTTATTATTACGAAGTTACTAACATAATAAACAATTGTAATAAGTTTCCGCCCTGAGGTAGAGGCATATATCATTACATAGTATAAAACAAAGTCGCGTTGCTCTGTCCGTCCCTATGTATGCTTAAATCTTTAAAACTACGCAACGGATTTTGAAGCGGTTTTTTTTAATAGATAGAGTGATTCAAGAGGAAGGTTGATATGTATAATACATGCATAATATTGTAGAGAAACACTGATAAATGTAGAGGTTTCTGATGTGATGTCGTAAATAAACACATTTTTTGCGCTTATATTGCAAACGCTGGCTGAACCCCACGAGATAAATCAAAATAATGTACTAAAGTATTGTACACCTTAAAAAGGTCAACAAAAAAGTCCGCGATGGTATATGTCTATATCTTAAGGATCACCCACAATAACAATTTTTTATCCTTTACGGGAAAAAATTGCTTATTTACGAAGTGATTTTAAGCAATACAGCATTAATCCTTATCCAATTAAGTACCTTAAATACATTGTCCATTTAATATAGATCAATATGGCCCTTTACAACATGTAATTTACATGAATATTTCCGAAGATATTACAGATTTAAAATGTAGGGAAATGCGGCGGTACCGGCTCTATATACCATGGTCAATTAGGTATATGTCGCTCTTTCAGGAGTAACCTCTAAACAAAACATGTTTGTATTGTCTAATGACAAAAAAGCTGCATACGTTGTTTACGTAGTATTATATAAATATATAGAAAACCAAACCCTAGATTAGATTACTATTATTATTATTCTAGAGGTACCTAGGAATTGTTATTGCACTTATCTTTAAAAATAGGGGTTGTTAAAAATACTAAAGAAGATTTCAAACATTTATTTAAAAAAATAATATATAAATAAGTTTCTCTTACTTATGTTATTAATTTTTACTCTATAGTTATATTTTTATTTAATAAGAACTACATATTTATTTCATTTATAGTATATAAATACGTATTAATGGAAAAAAACAGTCTATAAATCTCATATTATGTTACTTATTATAAATAAATCTCTTAAGTCCTTTTCACAAAAAATACACAACGTTTACTATTTACCTTACAATTTTTAATGATAATTATTATTATGCTACGAATTCATAGCTTTTTATTTATCAGGTATTTCAGGACATACAAATTTATTCTGAAATTAATTCTAAAGTGATTTCTCTCACTTTGCACAATTAAGAATAGTAGTATTAACTTTTCGCTTAAAATATTCACAACCTGGAACTGAAATTATAAGTTCAGAATCGGGAACTTTAGTATTTGGAGACCTATTAACGTTTACTTTGTAACTGCAGTGGTAGTCCAGTTCATATAAATCAAACGTGGTTTTCTGAAATTGTAAAAAGTATTATATATTTACACTTTTTTGAAATTAATAAAAAAAAGATAACCCATGTTATAAAAAAAATGTAATATATTTTAGGTAGATTATAATAAGTAATTAATGTCAACATCACTTTCCCGCCCTTTTCTATTTATTAGTATATCTATTTCACTCTGATTCAGAAAAGAGTGGCAAATTTAATTTAAACAAAGTTTTGAAATATTTTTACCTCTGTTGTTGCAGACAAAGCCTTAATAGGCTTCGAAGTATAACATTTGATTGTCTTCCAATAAACATAATACCTGAAAGAACAGTATTATATTGTTTTATTTTAATGAAAATATAGTACCTATATTACTTTATAGTACCTATATGAATTATATATCTATTCCAAATTTTTTAGCATGCTTAAATTATAAAAGTAATGTAGGTATCCCTATAGGTGTAGGTACCTACTTAATATTATTTGAGATCAATCTAGGTAGAAACATTTGTAATTGTTGTTAATTCATTATAGATACCTTCTATTTGGCTCATAAATACTTGATATGCGATCCCATGAAATTCTCGCTTTAATTTTACGGTTATACCAAATTATTCTGTGTAATTTCAAGCCTTTTATATTGTTTTCCGTTGTTTTAAGCATTTCTGGAGGTGAATCTGAAAATTATAGTTGAATTACAATATTTATTTACAAGACAAAAATTATATTACGATTTAATATTACGAAAATAAACTATTCTATAAAATGAAAAAATGCTTTCCAATGATAATTGATGGAATCTCGCATGCTATAGTCACAGTTTTATCCTAATAAATAGGTGTCGGATGGCATCTCAGATATAGAAACCAATCTAATCTAATTTTCACCACCCTGCTGAGCAACAAATTGTATAATCATGACAACTGTGGGATCTACGTGAATTCTTAAGTTTCGTGGAAATTTTCGAAATATGCCAATATATAGGTACCTATAACCTAAAATAATGTCGTGTCGTGATTATGCTGCTTATAACATCAGAGTGGATTAATCGTCATTAAAAATGTACATAAATAAATAAGTAAGAATTAATAAAAAGTACCGTTTCCAATTGTATTAGTGGTATTGTAGAATATGGATGCCTTTTCGCTTCGTAATTTTCCCACACCGAATTGACTAATCGTCTGTACTTGCAAAAAGTACATGGAATTCGGTTGTAAATCTTTAATTTCTATAGAGTTTTGATCCTGTAACGTCACAAAAAATAATTGTAAAAGTATCTACACAAAATATTTTTTTTAACATTGACACAATATTAGGCGAAGTGCTAGTGGTTCTATGTTAAAGAAAAATTACTAATACTGACTACGGTGTTATAAATATAAATGTTCGTTGTATGGATGGGTTCATAATTTTTCTTATAACTATCGTAATATTTCGTCGGTTTTGGCTTTCTGCCGAAACAAGATAAGTAAACCCGTGTTAAATAAATGATTTCACCCAGAAGATTATGTTAATAACAGGGCGATATGTTTTGTTATTACTTATTATGATGTATCAACCGATATCTTTATAACAATATGAAAAGAGCGCGAAGCAACGATATTGCTTTTTCGTCTCCAGCAAGAGAGTCACCCGTGGTGCTAGCGGCGACATTTCCGTTTATGTATAAGCGTTGTATTGTTTCGCGCCATTATTTATTATTAATTTTGAATTGACGTTATTTTTATTAATACTCCCTTTAAAAATAAATATCAAATACCTACTAATAATTAAAAAATGTTATCGCCAGTTTTGTACATGGCCTAGCAGTAGCGCGGCGTAACAGGCAGGTATTGTGACTCCTAGTATCGCCACCTAGCACCGCCATTTAGGGTGGTCGTGAACCCACGCCCGCGAAACCACCGTTCCCTCCGCAGGGGACGTACGGTTAACTTCGCTCCCGCACACCCGCCACGACCGGCCCTCCTCTGCGGCAACTCAAGCCTAGGTCCGATCCATCGGCATGGAGCCCTTGAGTCAAGCAGCCGTTCGCGCGATACAGTGACTCTACATTCACTAGCTTTCACAGCCATACATGAAACTGCATTATACACACATGCACAACACACAGGTACATAGGTTCTGTAAGGGACCTTTTTTTTTCTTTTTTTGCCTAGTTAGATTAGACAAAAAAATTCAGACCACTAAATACACATACACATGTTCCTTCCCTCCTCCCAGGGGGCACAAACATGTATATATGTATAGTTAGCTTAGATCGAATGATAGGGATTTAGTCAGATCGCGACTTAATTGCACACGCGCAACAGTCCGAGCCGAGGTTCGGCCACTTTGTCACACTCGGATGTTGTTGCTTAGCTTTCGTGGCTGAGTGCCCTAAGCGCTCGCCCCCAAGCCCGGTAAAGCTGTAAAAGCTGTAAAGGCTCCAGGGCCCCTAAGACTACAGTATAGTCAGTTCGAAAAAAAAAAAAAAAGGTGGTCGTGAACTATGGTGGCCGATGAACTTAGGCAAGGCAATAACGGCACATGGACCAGGGCGGCATATAGACCAGGGCGGCACATGGACCAGGGTGCCACGTGGACCTGGGCGGCGCAAGCGTGGGCTACACCTGAACTTGGGTGGCACTTGGAACCAGGGCGGCATCTGGACTAGGTTAATTATACTTCTGAGCCACGATAGAATGAGCTGGTTATTTTTCCAGCCTTGAGCAATCTCAGGATACCATAATAACTGAGATGTTCACTATACGACAGCTTAATGTCTCTTGCCGCTTTTTCGAACTGACAGTACTGTTAGCACCCCAAGCCCGGTAAAGCTGTAAAAGCCGTAAAGGTTCCAAGGCTAACAGTGTAGTCAGTTCGAAAAAAAAAAACTGTTAGCACCTAAATCCGGTAGCTTGACTTAGCGTGTTGCCATCTTGGGTCACATCGTCACTTAACATCAGGTGATATTGTGGCCAAACACTAAGCCTACGAAGAATTTTAAAAAGGTCGCTTTTGAACGTATTAGCACCGATTCGCAAAACATCCCAATCATCGAGAAAAGCTAGCAAGAAATTCAATCGTTTTTTTTTTTTATTATTAAATATTGTTCCCTGTTAACGAAAGGAACTTCACTATACTTCACCTTAGGCACTGTTTGATGATTGACGAGAACAGAATCCAATTCTCCCCCCAGTCCTCGTACTCGTCTACTCCAAAATACCTTATAACGTACGACCGGCAAATCTGAATGAGGTTCTTTCCATTCTAATTTAACAGTCACGGTGCCTATGAAAAATATAAAAGTATTTATATAAAAAATAACATATAGGTATTGAACCAAAAATACTTTCATTATAAGTTTTAACACTGTAATGGTGGAGCTATACTTATATAATGTTATGTAAACTAAATAACTTGCGATGCCTCGCGGCTCCGCACGCGTTTATTACAGAGTAATTATTTTGGTCTCGTAATTTTATTTTTATTGATCTTATTGACAATTACAGGAGTGACATATGCTTCCAGTGTACAAAATTTTCAACATCAACATCGGTTGAGTTTTAATTTAAAATTTCTAAAATATCACTGACTTTTCTTTATCAATTATGGATGACTTTTACTTCCCGTGTACAATGTTTCATCAAACTCTATGGAAAATAAATATATATTAATATTTCTAAAAGTATTATTGGCAATTATTACATCATATCAATTGAGTAATGGCATATAGGTACCACCCGTGTACAATTTTTCAATGTCATGTTCTTGATCTGTGTCCTTTATATTAGGTAGATTTCTATCAGCAAATTTGGGAAAAATACTTACACGTAGGTAAAGACCGAACTAAGTACTGTTTTATTAATTCAGATACGTGAAAAAATGGGGCTCAATTTAAAATTACTGTAATGGAAGACAGTGTAATTAATTTAGATTTTATAATGCCTATATCAATTATTATGTACCTAATTGCTAACTTGGTTGTAACCTTATAAATTGAAGAGCATTCTGTAATCGTCGATACATCTATTATACATATTATAAAACTCAACGTCTGTCTGTCTGTCCGTAAATGTTATTTTCACACGGAAACCACTTATCCAATTTTCATGTTGTTTATTTTAATTCTTAGCTATGTTATCTGGTCAGATTATAGGATAAATTTTGTAAGGATAAATAACATACAAAATAAGCAGTGAGCATAATGGTGAATCTAATCGGAAAAAGACGCATATGGGGCGCTTTCAGCTTAGGCTGAGTAAATCACACGAGATATATCGCACGATCGCAAGAGATAATAAAATTGTAGATCTCAAAAAAAAAAACATACGAAAATGTCAGTTACAGCATAGGCATATCTATCTCCTGAGGATCACACACAATGAACATTTTTGCCTTCAGTATTTGGAGCGGGGACAGTACTATTCGCGCGTGCCCTCAACCAACAGTATTCTGTAGTCCACGCGAGTGGAGCCACGGGCACAGCTAGTAATATATAAACGTTATATTATATCAAAAGAAACTTATGCAATTTTTAAAAGGCGTGGACACTAAACTAAGAACTATGAACACACACACAGTTAAATTTAAGAACACAACACAGATCACTTAGCAGGGAAAAGGTATTATAGAGAATCATGTGTATTTTTTTAAATTAGGTAACATATTTTGTGCGCTATTATTATATTTATTACTACTACTAAGAGATAAATATTTTCAAGAAAGTAGCCGCCATTAATTCACGTTGATGTTAGGTTGAAATCCATTGATTATCGTCCGCCTAACGACTATCACTTTTGATTGGCAGCATAGCTGTTAAATGTAAAATAATGTACATAATTTAACATGATTTACTGAACGTAATAATTGACACTTAAGTTTAAATAACTAATACTTAGTCCGTTATTTGTGAACTGTACCTTACTTACGATCAGATGTTGTACAGTCATTTATATAAGCTAGTATTAAAAAATATATAGAAATTAGTCTTCATATAATTTCCAACGATTAAAATGTTATAGTTACGTCTATATATGCAACCGTGATAAATTTATTCGACTGTTGTTCTCAATTACCGTACTCGCCCAAAGCTTCCCAAATTGCTTAATGTTCACGGTTACTGCTCCGCTCTTTAAATCATAGCGTGAAGTTACATAGGCCTCCTCAATAAATTTATTTTATAAATCGTATAAAGAATTTTTTAAATCGTACTACTTAGTTGTTTCAGAGATTATCTCGTTAAAGAAACAATTTCTTCAGTTTTATAATGTTAGTATGGATTGTTAATAGTTTTTATTAATTTATTAATACTTTTTTAATACTAGCTGTGCCCGCGGCTGCGGTCGCGTGGACTACTGAAAAAGCGTTGTTTCTTTTTTTTTGTGCAGAGCCCTAATTATTTTTCTAGAATAATAGTAGCTTAAGTTATTCCTTATAACATCAGCTATTTGCCACTGAAAGTCCTGTAAAATCGGTCCAACCGTTTCGAAGATTACCCGGAACAAACAGACAGACAGACAACAATTTTCATAGTAGGTTTTTGTTAAAGGTACCGCGTATACTTACGTATGTATTTAGTAAAAACCTGTTATTTTGACATTATAAACAGGCACTTCAATTTTATTATATGTATAGCTTTTTTGACAATATAAATCTTATCAAAGTGTACAACTGTTTCAATAAATACTGGCTTTAATATTATTGCTTATTATTTTTTATTGTAACTGCTTAACTTTTTCTTAGTTTTCCTATATTTGTTTTACAGTAGACACATAATACGTATCTATATATTTTTAATTTAATAACATAGTCAAATACAATACAATAAGTACAATAAAATATATTATTTATATTATAATGTAAGGCATATTATCATCATGATAATTATTATTCTAATTTATTTGACATTCATTTACACATTTATTTAAATTCAAACATATTATGTTGTAGGTAGCTGAAACTACTATTCATCTATTGCAAGCGGAAGTAGCAAAGAAAGATGAGATAATTTACGATGGATTTCCGAAAAGTAACGCCTTCATCAATCAAATATATTATTTTAATCAACATGAAAAAGTTTATTTTTTGTTCAGTACTAATGTATTCGTAATATAAAATTCATGTAATATAAAACAAATATCTAACCATTGTTCATCTTAACGGGTCGAACTTTCAATTTTTTTGGCATAGGCGGAGGCCTCGGACCCCGGCGTGGAGTAAACGGAGGGCTCGGTGAAGAAAATCCTCGTGTACCAGACACATTTACAGCTGCTACACGAAAACGGTACCAGCGACCTGGTTTTAGTAAGTTACGTAAGGAGACTTTCGTTCTGCAATAAAATACACACATTACTTTTACATTGACCTTTAATAATATTGTGAAACTCTTCCATAGTCTCTTGATTCGCATGTTCAGTATGTTGTCTTTTTTATCGATAATATACGCCTGATGTTAAGTGGTTACTAGCTTCTACAGTTTTTGGTGAATTCCAATCATCCATAAACGGAATTTCAGAGACAAATTAGTCACGGATAAGTTGCTCCCATTGAGGATTAAGGTTACTTACAGGCCGACTTGACAATCAATATAGATAATCTTTCGTGCTGTTTATGTAACCATTGTTTCAAAATCATAAAGTGTAGATAGCTAAGCCACGTAGGTAAGTACTATTAGGGGCAACGCAATGCCGAAGTGAAAAAGATCGCAAGAGCAATTTATTCGTTACTTAAAATTGTTTTACCTTTCCCATAAGTAAGAGCGAGAATTAACATTTGTTCAACATCAATATAAAAATACTTTATTTAATTTAGACTCTAAGAAAACATTACCTTGAGTTTAGAAATACATCCCAGTCATCAAGAAGAGTCGGCAAGAAACTCGACCGGGCTTATCATTTTATTGCTCTTTAATCATTCTCTATAAAAATCTTTCGACATTAAAACCTACTTGCCTTGGTCCTCAAACTTCTGTTTCAGCAAATCAGTAATGTGTTTAGGAAACTTATTATAGAACCTAGCAGTATTAAATAAAAAAACTTTTATTGTTCTTACTTATTTGCCTTTATTTTTAGTATTAACCCTATGACAATCGTTTGCAAAATCTAGATTATTTACGATTTTGCGGGAGGCTAAAATGAAGATATTCACTTTCTGAAACATGTTCTTTAGTAATTCGCGAGGTCCCATGTTGTAGATTGTTCGAATGGCCTTCTTTTGTTATGTACGAGTAAATATGATATATAGGTACCTCTGCTATTTATTATGACATCACTCCTTTTATTAACTCAAAAAATAAAATATATCCCTATAAACCTTTCTTTAGGTCGTTTTTAGTAAAAAATCAAAGAAACCTTATTCTCATGATTTATTGTTCATTGTCGCTGTTTTCATTGCGATTATATAGCGTAAAATTAACTCGATAAATTAAATAATTGATTTACAAGCATAAACATGTAGTTATGTATTTTTATACTAATGTCATGATATCATTTTAACTCATAGTATGACAAGTCATAGTGTGACACTCTCTAATTAAACAAAAGTCTTAACACTATTTGATGTACATTATTTTTACCATTAAAATTACGATTACGTAGCCACTGAATATCCCAAGGTTTTATATTTTAGCGAAATTTAAGAAAACACTCCTTTTAATGGATTTGCTATTATATTAGCGTATAGGTTACTCATTAAAAAGGTTAGGTATGCGTTGTCTCAAGATTACTAGTGCACGAGGAAAAGGACTTTTACAATGTTTGAAAAATTATAACTTAAGTGACCATATAAAAAGACCCGTGATGAAGGCGTGGTTCAGCCATTGATTTATATATTTTTTTAATCCAAAGTTACTTACTTATTTGTTCTTAATAGCAAATTCCATTCTCCGAGTCTAGACTCCTCATACTTTGGCCCTAAATGATGTTGTTCTTCCAAAAGATAGAGAACACGACCTGGCACTGATCTAGCAGAATCTCCTACGCCATTTGACCATCGCACTATTACTGCACGTTTTTTCTCTTTCGCTTCATCCATTGTTGGTAAAGCTGGTAAACCTAAAAAAATAATTACAAATCAAACCAATTAATTCAAAAAAGCAGTTTCACATCTTCTCCGTTATTTTAAATTTAACACTACATTTAACACTGTTTAAAATGTACTGTTATGGAAGATATCATAATTATTTACTTCTTCCATTTGCAAATCATTATTAAGTAAAGTATACGTAAAACGCCCACAGTTCATTGAACTATCTCTCGGTACTTTGAAAGTCTCAAGAAAGTAAGATAATTTAGGTAAAAGTATAAAAAAATATTTTAATGTATTCTTAAACCGCTAGAAACTGTGGAGTGACTCAATTCAATTTATATTTTTTTCTCACTTCAACACTACATTTTAGGATCTACCACTTGTTACCAGTTTGTTACCATTAGTAACCAGTTACTAGAGGGTTTTACTGTGGTATTATGAAAGCGGTTGCTACATGACGTTAACGATAGATAAGTTTTGTTCTCCGCTGGATTTTAATTTAAGTTAATACGCTAAATGTTAGATTCATCAGAATGTCATAATAATAATAATATCAGTCTGTATATGCTCCACTGCTGGGCAAATATCACTTCCCGAGGAAAGGCACGGGTTTAATCATCACTGGCCACGACATATTGGTGATTTCAAATGTAGAGAAATCCACAGCTCTATATTTTTCCCACATACGGTAGTTCAAGTTTTCTAACAATGTTTTGCTTCACTGTCAGCTGTCAGTGTTTCCAATACAAACCAGTAAATTTACGCAAATTCCCAAAAAAACGTTTTTACATACCGGGGTCAAAACTGGACATCAAATTGATATTCCGCCGGTCAAACCACTCGACCACCATGACTTTAATGCCATTGTAACAAACAAACATAAAAAAGCGTAGAATGACATACGCTCGGATCAAATATTAGATTCAACGTTCTATTACCTGGAATTGTGGATAAATCTATTGGTTCGTTGCATGTTGATCCGCATCCATGGTGACAGCATCTTTGAGTCCCATCACACTGGGAATCAGTATTGCATGCTTCTACACAAGCTGCGGCCCACTTTGGAGAGTCTGATATCGGACACGTTCCGGGCTTTTGTTCTTTATTTCGACATTGTGACCGACACTGTGATCGAGAGTAATAATAAGAAGTCATATATATGTTATTTTGGAAATTCTTATTTACAAACCTTTGAAACTTATCAATATAAGATCATAAATATAAATATGATAAAGATACACCACATGGTACAGTATAATAAATAAATCAATGATCAGAATTATTGCCGTATGATATCACACGCTCGGCTCTAAGCAATGCTAATAGACGAACAACAAAATATCAATTTTTCCATACTTTTCTTACAATACGATGCAATCATTAAAACAATAGTGTTCATTCAGTAACATTCCGTTATGTCAGTAATTACATTAGTGCAGTATTACTTCTAAACATGAACTTCGGTATAACGATTCCTTTAAAGTTCTATGATTCATTGTGCAATATAACAGAAAATTAAAGGAGTTATATTCGAAATATAGAAGAGTTAGTTAGTTATATATAGAAGAGTTATATACAAATTATATTCAGAAGTAAGATAGTGTTTTCTCTAGTTATTTATATTTACACTTTCATTTAAACTCCTTTATTGTTAATTTACCAAATTTAATTACATCATGAATTATTTTATTACTGTTATTGTTATCTGCTGTGATAATCTCCATTTATAGCATATTTATTTACATATTAGGTATTATGGACGTAATAGTATACAGATTATAAAATTTTTAAAGAGATACGTTGTATTTTATCGCATAAAATAAAATGCACTAATTTCGAAGCTTAGATTACTTTTATATGTCCTGTATCCGACATCTGATAACGCCAAACTCGATTAACTTTTATGGCTTAGAAATAATGACTGATGAACATTAGTCAGCAGTACAGAGCAACGTATATTATAATGCAAAGAAAACAGATAAACATATTTTTAGAATATTACTCGATGTAAAAGTAAGTCAAAACATTCCTACAGCGAAATAGAAGTATAACAAAATGCGAGTTACAAAAAAATTGTTTCGTGATTTGATCAAAATGCGATTGTCTTTTATTTTAGCACTATGTCGCCTCGCTCTGTATGCACTTGCTGGTTTTTGTCTTATGCGTTTTAATAATACTTTGTCGTTCTGAAAGTAGTGTACAGGTATTTAGAACTACCACAAGTAAAAATAGAGTTCAATATTTGTAAACATGTTATACCAGCTGAATGAAAAGAACGTCTGCAATCTTGATTGTGTTTCGTTGCATATTTTTTTTTTATTTGTCGTTTTGGTTGGAATACGGGGAACTTAAGTCATGTTCGCATTGCTATCTTAATAAATAAAAGCGTGGGCATCCAGTATATTGTCGGAACGTTTCGGACCTATTTTTTGCGGAGTAGACATAACCACGCAATCGTGAGTGGCTAGTGATAAGATATCTGCGTGCCTAAACTTTTTAAACGTTGAGAACTTGTTGAACTTTTGAGAATACGATAACCTCATTGCATAAGGGAATTTCAAGATAAATATCAGTGAAATTTAAAAATAATATTGTTAGGTTCGGTAGATTTATTCTATGATATAGGAATATATAAATAGTTTTTACAGAAATTATAAATTTACTTAGCTTGTTTAATTTTAACGTCCAACGATTTAATTTAACTATATTTACTTGTCTGTATTTTATTACTCTTTTCTTGGGTAGATATTTTTTATATTTTTGTATTTTACAAAAACTCTGGTTGCTTTTCCGACATATAAATTTTTACTGAGGTAACATTCCAGTAATGAAGATGCGCAAAGTTTTTTTAAGAGGATATTATGGAGTTTCAGTTGAATATTGGTTGTTGTCCGATGGACGGCATATAAAACTTCATCAGAAACGATCAAAATTCGCGTAAAACTCAATAATATACTAAAACTTTATAATTATTGCAGAGTTATTTTCATAAAAATGTTTTTGAGACTCGGCTTAAACAAAAAGAAAATAGATTTACCCACCTACAATATAAAGTTAAAGCATAAAGCTAAATTCGTATTATTTTAGTTTATCTGCAAGAAAAAAATTTATATAAATAAAAATAAAATGCTGTTCGTTGGTAAGTGCATGACTTGAGATTGAGAACGGCTGAACCTATTTGGCTAATTCTTTTGTTAAATGTTAGTTATAGTACAAATAAGTTGTTTTGGGAAAAAAAATTGAAAGTTACCCGGAAAATTTGTCAATTTAGGAAAAAATCCTTTTTTATCGTTATAGGTTTTGGCGTAGTGGCCACAATCTCACCTTATGTTAAGTAACTATGTGGCCAAAGGTGATAACACGTTAAACCTAATGGAAGACTGACTCTCAAGTGCAGCTGCCGAAACACACCTATGTGTGCTTGGCGACAGATTTTTAACTTGAGTGTGGTAGCTAGCCAGGCGGGGTTTAGAAAAAGCCAAAACCATGGCTTCCTCACGATGTTTTCAAGCTCAGGCTCATTGCAGGGATTCGAACTTACGTTAATCGACGCGAAGTTATACACGCTTGTTATCATTGCTTCCATCTTTTTATTTATTGAATTTTTTGTGCACTCAATACAGATTCGTACGATGGATATGCGGTAATACTTATTTTGGTTCGTTAGTGATTGTCTTTGAAAAAATTTCAGGAAAAAAAACAGGATATGTGGTACTGTGGTCGACTTATTGACTATGGCTATTAGAAAGGGCAGAATAACGTCTTTCGGGCTAGCTAGTTTCTTATAATAATGTAAAGACATTCAATACATAAGGATGTTGATATGATAAACAAATATTTCTAACTCTAAAAATCAGTGGATATAAAAATAACAACGCGCGTGTAACCGTAGTTAAAAACAAATATAACAAGTATTAAAACTATTTATTTCTATTAGTGAAACAGTGTGAGAAAATATGTTGTCGAAACCATAAACAACGACTTAAGAAATGTATTTGTTGATTAGTACATCCTCTAATTTGTGCATGCTTTTAACACCTAAGCATAAATAGTACTCCTACACTTAAAAGTATTCGTCACGAATTACGTGTATTCATAACAGTTAGTGTCTCGTTTTGAAATCGTAATAGTTCTAACGACTGTTTTTATCATAAAATTAAGATTATTAAATGTTACTGTTGGCAAAGCAAATGCGAATCTGCTGTCGTATTTTGTAGGTAAACCACACCTACTATACACATGGTAAAAATATGTACAAAGTGGAACACCTCGGTGCGCTGCGCGTCTCATTTATATATTAGCTAGTCTATAACTAATTTATCATACATTATCATAAATCTTCTCTCAATGGGCACCATGGCTTTTGTATTGTAATGAAATTTTCGCAATGAGCGATTTACGAACCATTGGGTAATTAATAATGATCTTATATGTCTATCGGTAATTAAAATCGGTACCAGCTTTGGCCGCTACCACTCTGTTGATTCTGTGACTCTCTTTTGTTTTATCGCATTTCGTAATCAGCCAGTGGGTATCCAGCTGCCAAGAGGTTTGTAGGCTGGCATGACAGCGACGACCGTCGATGGATAACTAATCACTCGGTGGTCGCAGTTGTTGTTTGAATTGTAATGTGCTTACCATTGGCAATAATCACGTTGCTGCGTTACTGTATAAAAAAGTCTTTTATACTTTTAAGGTTCGATGTGGATGAAAATTATAACACACTGAACCATAAAGAATGTGGCTCATATCTAGCGGAACACACCTAAAGATGCTTCAACTTGAGGGTAGTAAATAGTCGCGGGTATTAGAAAACGCTCAACCAACATGTTATAGTTTCATCGTTATGTCTTCATTTACCGAAAGCTCATGCTTCTAGTACGATTCGAACTCGCATCCATCGACGCGAAGGATTTTCAAGTGCGGTTGCTGGAAAAGATTAGCTAATTCGGGGTCACAATACGTACACTCACCTGAGATCTGAGTTCTTTAGGCCTCTCAATGCACATGAGGTCACATCTCGCTTTCGACAATGAGTTCGTCTGTATCTTCGAGAAATTTCGCGCCCTTGAAAGTACCACCGGCATGGAAGAGATCGCCATTAACACAACGATCGTGTTTGTCAACATTTTAGCTATAGTTCGGTAGAATATTATTGATTTAGCATGTATTATAAATCATAACAATGACTTCGGCGCTGGATACGATATATTTATAAATAATCTTCACTTCAAATGTTTTACTAATAAATTTGTAACTAACAGACAGTTATAAAAGCAACTTGATTAGACAGGTGAACCCAATGTTCCCTTAATCATTATAAATTCATTATGTAGTATCAAACATTAAATTTCCAAATTGAACTATGTAGGTTGTAATGTCGTAACGATAAAAAAAATTAAAAATTAAATTATAAATTTAATGACAAGGAAGTAAGTTAATATGTAAACATCTTACGATGTACCAATTTTAGATGAAGTTACTTTGTTACTAAGATTGTTTGTTTTATTTCGACCATTCTTTATTACAGAATGTAAATATTTTCTGCTAAATTATTATAAATCACTTGAGTGGATACGCATGGTGGATGACGATTCCCATTTATCTCCGTATGACATGAAATCAGTTTTTATCAGTATAACCTAAAAAACTCGTAATTAAAATGATTCAATTTTTGCCTTTTTTAACATTATCTAATTGGCAATTTGCAAAATTTTATATTACTTCTTATAATCGTTTTTTACTGTCGTAATAATTATATTTTGTAACAAGTATGTTGCTTAAAAAATTTTATAGTAATAGACTCAAATGTAGTGCAATATAATAAATTGATAATAATATAGAAAACATACTACTAACTTCATATATTACTAGCTGTGCCCGTGGCTCCGCTCGCGTGGACTACAGAATGCTGTCGGTCGCGTGAATTGTACTGCTCCAAAAATACTTATTGCGGCTGATCCTTACAAGATATATATATATATATATGCTACCGCAAACTTTTTTGTTGGTACTTTTAAGACCTATAATTATGTAGTACATTAATTTGATATATCTGTTATGGTTTACTTGGCGTAAGCCATTTAATCGCAGCAAAAGGGTTTTTTTTTAATTGATTCACCATTACCTTCACTGCTTATTTCGTATGTTGTTTCATGTAAAAAAATATATAATGTATCCTGGCCAGATAACATATCTATGAATAAAAGAAAGAAACATGTAGATTTTATAGTGGCTTTCGTGCGAAAAGAACATAAACGGACAGACAGACAGAGAGACGTTGAGTTTTATAATATATATAGATCCAAAATTGAAACATTTAAATAATGTTATATTTATTCAAGATATATTTTTTCTTGATATTATTATCCTGGTCATATGGTATAATTCGTTAATTTAAAATTATAATTTTAAAGTGAACCGGTATGAAGTACGTTATCGAATACACGCAAATTGGTTGCACGCATTCACGCAATTGTTTATAGCAGGTAGTAATTGTTTTTATTACTAGAATAAATTTATGATCGTGTTTAAAAGAACATAATAATGTTTAGTCGATTAGTAGTAATCGATATAATTAAAATCTTTTAGTAACATACCGAAAAATAGGTTATCAATATGTGATAACGCTTATTGACATATGACAATAATTACTATATACAATTAATTAATTATAGGACGTTAATTTTGGCAAGCTCTGTTTTATATTTCAAGTTAGAAAGAAGTATCTGAAGTAAAATATAGCGATGTCATAATTATATTTTATAGTTTTTTCCTAAAATGATTTAGAACTGAATCTACATAGGCATCATATATTTTAAGACATCGTAAAACTTATGACATTGTAATCATAGTTATTACGAGGCCAATTAATTTTATCGTGGAGCGATTTTCTTTAGAAGCTATAATTAAGATCGAATAATCATAAAAGTTAATATCAGATAATGAAACCTTTTAAACAATGTGCAAATAATAAAAATAGTTACATCGATAATACCACTTCCTGTAACGAACACTGCAAATTGCCAATTCAAATCAACAAAAAAACCCGAAAGATCCCCGATTATCGAAAATTAATTAAATCCGTAACGTTATCGATTTCCGAACGTGTCATTGACCTCGAAAATGACAGGGGGAAGGCGGAGAGCGCTTTGCGACTGTTTCGTTTGCAATGCGCGGCAACACTGGCGACTGCGCCGGCGCATCGTTACGATGATTCGTGTTCCAACTTCATTAATACACATCGATGATGCTTTCCTGTCTGAATACGAATGACGGAAGGCTACTTTTACCGGCCGGTTGGTTACCTAATAGAAAAGTGGGATTTACGTTAGCGTAGAAAAAAATACGTTGAAAAAAATAATATTTTAACCTGACATAGATATAAGTAAGATCGCCTTTTTGCTTTGGTTTACCTTTATCACACACCATTAAGAATATTAACTATTAAAAAAATATCAATGCGAGTGATGCAATGTGAATGCAACAACAGTAGTTATGTATAGTAACTTTAGAATGATAAAACGAATCTTAAATCGTGAATATTGTAATCTAGAAAATAATATGACTTATTTCACTTCATCTGCTGTAACCGCCGATAATTCGATATAATAAAAATACGTTACTACACTATTTAAAACTTATTTTAGGTAACTATTAAATATAATACATACAATATTAGTAAAGGTACGAATAATATTTCGGAATTGCTTAATTCTTTTTTGTAACATACTCGTATGCATTCATCTGGTCTTTGTTGTAAGCCAAACGTATGATTACAACAAAAGCTTAATTGCAATGAACAATACCCACTACTCATAACTCCTTGTTTATTGTTATTGCCATTTTTCATTAAATGCAATTAAATAAATTGATGAATTAATAATATACGTTTCGTTAATTGCAAGACTAAGAAGCTTGGTGGAACTCCACGCGCCGCGCGTCGCGCCTTGTTTATTGCTCACCGCGGTCTTTAAAAAGAGTAATTTCAGTGTAACTATATGTTTTTACCTGAATGATACCACAGGAAAGTATATTATGGCCATGACTGCTTATATAACTAACGATAAGATTTTTACAGATAAAGAAACTATTTATATATCATTGGTAGAAACTCAGATAGAAATTTCTACCTCCGTTAAAGGTTATTGGGATCTTTCATAAGTGGTTAAGCTTATTGCTATACTATTATTATAAACAAGTAAAGTATGTACGTTTTTAGGAGGTAATCTCATAAATTACTGGTTCCATCTTACGAATCGTTTAGTAGGAATCTACACATATATATATCACTCAGCTCAACTAAATTTTTTATTATTATAAAATTGTATATTTCAATTAACGCGAACGGAGTCGCAGGCAGTTGTTAGTATTCTAATAAACAATATAGGGTAAGACACCCAGTAGTTAGCCTTTTATCGCGATTTTTTTTATAATTACAGTTTAAATATATATTTATATTAATAAAATCATCATCAAAATACAATAATTATTATTCATTATCATGTTAGGTCTTTACCTATGAAATTGCCGTTTTGTATGAAAAAATTTAAACGATGTTTTTTCATGTATTTTTTATTTGTATTAATCGAAGTAATCACCCATGCAATCAATGCATCTTTGCCAGCGCAGTGGCAGTTTATTGATGCCCTTCTTAAAGAAATCAGCTGGACGGGAGGCAACAAATTCTTCAAAGGCATTTTGTACTGCCTCTCGGGTGTTGAATTTTTTTCCCGCCAAGGAGTTATCCAAATTCTGGAAAAAGTAGTAGTCTGTAGGCGCAAGGTCTGGTGAGTAGGGCAGATGACGGAGAACTTCCAACCCCAGTTCTTGCAACTTGGAGACCGTCTGTTGTGCAGTATGAGGTTGCGCGTTGTCGTGCAGGAGCAGCGGAGACGAACGATTGACCAATGCTGGTTGGAGATGTGCCAGGTTCTCCATCATTGTGTTCAGTTCTTCACAGTACACATCTGCAGTAATGCTCACCCCGTTTGTTAAGAAGCTGTGATGAATCACACCGGCGCTAGACCACCAAACAGTGACCATAACTTTTCTAGGGGTAAGTATTCGTTTAGGGCATTATTTAGGTGCTGAACCAGGATCCAACCAACTTGCTGAGCGCTTGCGGTTATCAAACAGAATCCATTTTTCATCGCAGGTAACAATGCGGTTCAAAATTCCTTCATTTGTGTGTCTGTTGAGCAGTGCAAGGCACGTCTCAACGCGTACTTCGCGCTGGCGATCATTGAGTTCGTGGGGCACCCATTTGTCAAGCTTTTTTACCTTGCCAATTTGACGCAAATGGACCAATATTGTTTTGACGCTAACGTCGAAAGCTCTGCTAATTCAGCCGTAGATTGTGTATCATCAGCTTCCACAATCGCCTTTAATTCGTCATTGTCGACCAAAGTCTTCGGACGACCGCGAGGTTCATTTTTCAGGTCGAAATTCCCAGAACGGAAGCGAGCAAACCAATAACCGGTGGTGCGTTGGTTTGTAGTGTTAGCTCCGTAAACTTCGTCGATGTTGCGTGCCGCTTGTGTCGCGTTACTGCCACGACGATACTCATATTCCATAATTACTCGAATTTTTAACGTATCCATGATGACAAAAAAATTGAATTGCGATGAAAGTGTAACACTAATCAATAAACAAATTACTACTTTTAGAAAAAGAATTCCATTTTTTTAAAATAAAATTAATTTGAAATTAGAATTCTTAGTCAAAGAAAAATTATTTTGATTTGAAATGGCCAGTACTGCAGAACGGCAATTTCATAGGTAAAAACCTATTATAATAAAACAACAGCAAATAAAATTTGGCACTTTTTATCAGTAGTTAGCCTCATTTGTCCAGAAGCCCACCTTCTTCTCCCCTATATTCAGCCAGCCAGATTTGGCCTCTTCTTCTTTAGTCTTGCACATTTCAAACAAACATTGTTTATTAAATATATTTTAATAAACGTGCCCAGCAAATTGAGTACATTTCAAGTGGTACCATGCAAAGTATATGACACATCCAAAATTCTATGTATTTTATTTCATGTCACTTGTTTCTTTGTCATAATTATTGCATTTTATTTTATTTACTGTACAAGTTGTAAACTTCCTTGTTAAATTATAATATGTGGGTGTCAAAGATCTTTTCGATTTCCCTTTTATACAGTTCTTCTTTCGTTTTTTTTGCACTGCTTCTTTTTCCTTCGTTAGCTTGTCTCTTTAGTTTTTTCATCTAGATATCATTATTTTTCTGCTCTCAAATTTCTTCTCACTATTTCTCAATCTGTTCCCACTTTTATTAAGAAATAGCTGCTATCTTCTAGTCGTTTCACAGACGCTGGGCAGGATGAAATGTTTTCAAAACGGGCGATAAGTTTACGGACTTTGTTATTATGTATATTGTACTAGCTTTTTTATTACTCTTATGATCATCCAACTTACATGATATTCTATTTATTATCATCGACTAGTATTATTCTGGTACTTAATTATTTTCTCGTTTGCAGATTTATTCTCTGTACATATAATTCCTCAGTTAAATGTTTGAAACTGGGTTAAATTGTCTCTTTTCGTAATTTTTAAGTCGCCCTCGCCGTTCATTTCATCATTTCACTTTTTCTTTGTACTAGTGTATTAGTCTTTTTGACATGATGAAACCTAAAACAAAGGCAATAGATATACTACTAGAACTACAATAAGATAATCCTTAAAGGTATTACGATTCAATTTTCTGCAATAGAACTTATGGCTGGCTACTGGGTTTAAACGTCTATTAGTCGGCCACCTATGTTTGAACGCGGCCGACTACTGGTAAAATGAACTTATAGTGCTCTAAGAGTTACGTTTACCATATGAGCATTACAAGAACTAGCTAATGTTAATTTCAATAAAATATACGAAAATTACAATAAAACCAGTAGTCAACCGCAAATGGCCGACTACTTGATTTACCTTAAAAATTCGACACGCAGTAGTCGGCCACCCAAATTCTATAAATAAAATGCTTTTTAAACTCATATAATTAGTAGACAAACATTTTATTGTAGCAACACATAATAATCTATAACAATTATGTCAAAACAAGAGAAATACCGAAACGTCGGCTACGACTTCTTACGAAAAAATTAGTAACTGGTACCTAACTACACGCGCGAATAAGTTGCTGCCGGCAATGCAAATGAACGATTATAGTTCGACATCCTAAGGTGCTATTAGTTCTTAGGTGTGAGTATTTAACAGTCAAAGGATAAGGATTCTGTTATATACTGCCGAAAACGTATAAACAAAATTAAATGTAAACACTATTCATAGGGAGATATATGCTGTAAAGGATGAGTACTAGTGCAGGGTTGACTAGTGGGTGTTTTACCCTGCCTTCTTGTTGTAGTGACTATCCAACCAGTTACTGAAGGTTGACAATCAGATATGTTTACCTCGCCGTCAAGAGAAATTCTTAACAGTTATTTCATGATAGCTAGGTATCACCGATTAATTACAGAGTTTTACTAGTACTTTAATGACCTAACACCATCAGATAGAAACATTTGGATTGTGTCCTACAAATCATTTCTATTAACTCTTAAAACGAATATAAATGAAGTTGGAATACCTTAGCAAAGTTAGATAAAACACAGAGATGATCCATGAATCCTTTTAATGGAAAACAAACATTGCACCAGCATCCCAGTGCAACAGAACTAATTAAGCACTTGAAGGGCATCCGGCGCACGCGCGGGGAGTAATCAACCGGTCGTTTGCCCTGACATTGTACCAACCATTTATCTTCGTTCCTTTTTATATTTATGACTAGTATCGGTTGAATGGTTCCGTCTGTGTTTCGAACTAAATTAAGATTCGGGTTGTTTTTTATTTTATTCACTGCATATAAATCATAACTGAGCGTGCTTTGTAGATAAAAACGAAATAAGCTACATCAGTTTTGCTATTGATTCGAGAGTACGCTGGTTTGACTCTCGTAGAGGACGCCCTTACTGTGATAAATATGTTAACTATTTCTTACCATAATATTAGTAATAATACTACATATTAATATTACATAATATACACAAAGCCTAGATGGAATCAGTTAACCGTATTCCAAATATAATTATTATTGTTTTATTATTGCTTTTATTACCTTAATATTTATAACGCTGCTAATAGCATTATGACATAAAGTTTATTTCTTTAATTAACCTTTATCATACAGAATAATATTGCATGTTAGTGTTCATTAATACACAACTATATTTTTTTATCTCAACACTTTTCTACACTCATTTAACTGTTATCTGTACCATATAGTTCATTAAAAAATTTGTATATTTTGTTATTTCAATGAAATAAAACTATATAGTCTTGAGTTCGAAATGTCATTGATATTTACGTTAAATTGTTTATGTCACTTTTGATGTTTCGAACACGTTTGGCGGTGATGTACGCACTGTCTACGTAAACAGTATAAATACTTAATTTTCACAACAAAGCTACTTGTTTAATTTAGTATTACTTTACAAATAAAAATTGGTATATAGTTGAGATTGCTTAGGCTTTTTTTTTTAATTGTTATAGTTTTTGGCGTAGTGGCCAAAACCTCACCTTATGTTAGGTGACGATGTGGCCCAAGATGATATCACGCTAAACCTAGTGAAGACTGGCTCTCAAGTGCAGCTGCCGGAACACACCTATTGGTGCTTTGGCGACAGATTTGGAACTCGAGGGTGGTAGCTAGTCAGGCGGGCAACAAAAAACCCTACCAATGCTATGGTTTCCCCACGATGTTTTCCTTCACCGAAAGCTCGGGCTCATTGCAGGCATTCGAACTAACGTCAATCGACGCGAAGTCTTACACACTACCACTGAGCCATCATTGCTTCTATTATAATGCGACATTAATATAATCTGTTATGAAAGTAATTAATATTTAAGATCGCTGAACTGAGATGATTAAAGATTAAGCATCTATTAAAATTTTACATATTGCTAGTACGTAACAATTTCTATCAATATATAGCGAAGGATTTTCGTGTATGCGTTTAGCATTATAATCATTTAGTTATTACCTATGAAATACTATTTCTTTATTAATTTATATTCTGTACAGTTAACGATTATTTAATCAAGAATGCTCTGTCGGAAGTGACACTGTCTATTAAACCTAGTACTTATTTTTGTAAGGATTTACCGGCCGGATAAGCTTGATGGAAATATCTTTATATTTATATAAAAATCTTGTGTGCGTCTGTTAGTGATTCTGTAACTTCCAAACGACATGACCGATAGAGCTATATTTACGTAATAAACTGGTTTTATCGAGACAATGGTTTATAGATATTTTAGGATCCGACAGTCGTTATTAAAAATATATGTATATTTTATATTACAATATGTATTGGTATTGTACTATGCCTTGTGTGTGCTTGCCGTATGTGTGCATCCCGTTTGTGTGTCGTCTAAGAATAGCACCACCCCATCTCATCCCGTGGGTATCGTAAATAGCGACTAAGGGATTATTCGAAGGACGGACAGCAGCGTCTTTTAAGTATTATTTTAAGCAAACTGCGATCGCCAACCCGCCTGCCAAACGTAGCGATTATGGCAAATCTTCAATTATGGCAAAAAATAAATCAATATGCCTAGTCCCGGCAGCTCCGCTATACCTGGCTGCAGTAGCGGTCTTGGTAACGGCGGGACAGGGGTGCTTTAGTTAATCTCTGACAGAGACTCGGCTGTTACAACCAACTATCATTGGTCCTGGCAACTTATAACACGCGCACACTGCGGACTGACGAAAAGATTATAAAACTAGAGGTAGATTTGAGCAAATTACGGTGGGACATCATGGGGTTATCAGAAGTCCGATGAGAGGCGGAGGATACGATAATCATCAAATCTGGTAATTTTCTCTGTTTCCTGGAGGGAGATCAATAGTCCCAGGGAGGCTTCAATTTCATAGTCCACAAGTCCCTTTTGAACAACGTGGTGAAGATCGAGAGTGTGTCGACTAGAGTAGCACGCCTTATACTCAGAATAACCAAACAGTATTCGTTGAAGGTCATACATATCATAAGGTGATACAGTCAGACCTCAGCGCACTTCAACGACAAGGTGGAGGCTATGCATGAGAATGTCTCTAAAACCATTCATAGTTACAAAGGCCACTACACAGTTGTCATGGGAAACTTCAAAGCAAACTGGGCAAACGAAACGGTGAAGAGCTGCGAGCGGGGCAATTTGGAGTAGGAAACCGGAATCATCAGGGAACTACTGGCTGGCTTCATGGAGAAGGAAGGACTTTATATGATGAACTCTTTCTTCAGGAAGTGAGAGCACAGGAAGTGGACCTAGATGAGCCCTGGCAGTGCAACGAAAATCGAGATAGACTTCATCGTCGACGAAAAGGCACATATTCAATGATGTCTCTGTGATCACTGCGTTCAAAACTGGAAGCATTCACTGTATAGTACGAGCCACATTTAATCTTAATTTGAAGCTCGAAAGATCTCGACTAATGAAGTCTACGCTCCGCCTAGCATCGATGCGAGCAGAATGGACGATTGTAATAACAGTTTCATTGAAACTCTCCATACGTTGGGTCCAAGTTCTTTAAACCCGCCGTACACACGGGACCAAAAAACTCTTTGAATCTACTCTTAAACTCATGGAGGGCAGGCGTGAGATAATTCTGCAGCCTACAGGTGATGCTTAACGGTGGCGTAATAGATGGACCTCAAAGTCACTGAAAACTGACATAAGAAAATATTATACGAATCGTATTAAAGAGGCGATAGAGCGGAAAAAAAGCTTCAAAGTATTCGCTTTTAATACTAGAAATAGACATAAATTAGTCATACCGTGTTTTAGACTTAGTAAGACTAATAAAATTTTTTTCGTATAAAATTAACACGGGTGGGGTTTTAGTATTAAATAAATTATCATAACAGTGATAAAAACTGTACAAGATTAGATTTTGTTAGCAAAACCGTCACATCTACTTCCATGGCAAAGCAGCAGGGCTTACATTACATTGTTCCTATCCCAATATCCCAAGGGTATGGTTGGCAATAAAGTATCACGTGAGGCGTCACTGGTCTAGCCTAGTAATAGCCTGTTTGCGACTGTTCTAAATTCAGGTTGGTTATAGACGGTTGCAGTAAACTACAGTGTCCACTTAACATCAGATTGACTGTATGCCTGTTTGTTATTTTTGTCTTTTTGGTAATTTTAACACCAAAATATATTAATAGTAAATTATTGAATTTGGATTTAACATGTATTTTTTTAACCTTATGACTAGTTATTTAAACAATCTTTTATGATAATTTTATGTCACATATTCTATATATATTATAACACGCAACGTCTCTCTGTCTGACCGTTGATGTTCTTTTCACGCATAAACCACTTACCCGATTAACATGTTTTTTTTTTTTTAATTTAGTTCCTAGCTATGTTATATGGCTAGATTATAGGATATACACATTTTGTAAGATAAAGTAACAGACGAAATAAGCAGTGAAGATAATGGTGAATTAATTCGGAATAAAAACGCTTTTGGGGCGATTAAGGCTTACGCTGAGTAAACCATAAGAGATATATCAACTTAATGTTTAAGAGGTCCTAAAAAATGACAGCGATAGCGTATGTTTATTTTCTAAGGACTATCACAATAAGCATTTTTATCTTTAAAATAACTGGCGAGCGTTTGCTGTGGGTAATATAGGGGGCAGCACGATGTGCGTGTGTGCTCAACCCACAGCATTCTGTAGTTCACACGAGCGGAACCACGGGCACAGCTAGTTCACTATAAATTATATTTTTTTATAGCTGATTATATATTCATTGCGAAAAACCCATCATATTATATAATAAAATACTCGTGGAGTATTTCTTCCGTGTTGAGTAAAGGAAACAACGAATAATTATTTAACTTATTTTAAAGAGGAAATAAATTAAAACGAAAGAGTACGGGACGATTCCGACAACGTCTGTGAAAATGCACAAAAGAGTCTGTCAAAGTGTACATACGAGTGATTGACCTACGGCGCGGATGGCACACAAATTAATCAAGTAAGCCATAAGCACCGTCTGGGTCGTGTCTCTTCCATAAAGATAAATTTGAAACGAATGACAAAAATAACTACTCTCAGGACGGTTGGCATTAAATAATTCCTCGTGCAAAACGGCATTTTAAACAATGATCCGATAGAAATTAACGGACCTGAGTCCGGTGTCTGGGTGGCATTGTCTGTTAGTTTTTCAAAAGGCTTTTGATAAGCTTATCGGTTTATACGTTGATAGTTGATGAATAGGTTTTTCATTAAGAGGTAGACGCTTATTACCGTTTAAATGTATTTTGCTTTTAAATGATTCTGATATTGTAAAGTCTGTTTATAATGGTGATATATAAATTTTTTCTTAGATTAAACTAGAAGGGTCCTTCGCAGATTTAGAGATTTTTAAGTATACATTTTGCTTGTTCAAATGTGTTGTATATTGAAAGTAATAAAATATTCTACTTAAAATATAATTGATTAAAATTGTATTTCTTTCTTTTTGGAGATTTATCTCTACTTAGGGAGCCAGAGTGGTGAAATAGCTCCACTTTACAGACGATCGCAGTCAAATTACCTTATGTTTTATTCCTACGAGATCAAGGTTTCCAGAACTCCTTAGGGAAGAGGGGTTCAAAGTTTGGAAACGTACTAGTGATACCTATGATGTTGCAAGTGTCTATATGCTACGGTAATCGCTTACCATCAGGCGAGCCGCAGGCTTGTTTGCCACATTTGTAGTACCTATTAAAAAAATGTAGACATTTCTATCAACTGCATTAGAAAAGGAATTATATTTTAATGAGCTGTTTTATCACTCAGACTAAAATCGTAAGCTGTTAAAAGCCATCAAATATTAATCTCTTAAGTAAGTTAGTACGTTGATATTATTTTATTCTATTTCTTATTGTGACCGTATTACAATGATCTCATAATTATAACTATGCCAAAGATCTCAGGGATTTACTTAATCGCAATACTGGTTCATTGGCTCTTTCAAACATTTTGAGTGAACTACATAGCTCCAAAAAAGAACTAGCCTTTCATATATATATATATATATATATATATATATATATATATATATATATATTACAAGAAAGGCAATAAATAGATGTTACTTAAAAAAACATTAATAATCCGTTATATAACTTATAGATGCGATTATAAATAGATTAATAAATTCAAATTTCGTAATATTTGCATATTATTAATTTTTATTAATGCCAATTTTACACGCATTTTGTTTAATTATGATCTGATCACGAATATGACAATTACAAAAATTGTCTGTCTATCTGTTTGTATGACCCGAACAAACTCAAAAACGGCTTTACTCATTAAATTTTCATTGTGTCATAGATTAATTGTGGGCTATAAGAATTTTCAATAATACTTTAAGGAATAGAAAAAAAAAAGTTTTTATTAAATGTCAGCCGCTTTTGATGTACGGAAAGTATATACAAAGTCATTCATCAGTGTATAGACTATAATAATTGTTAATATAGAAATCATAAAATATTAGTAAAAATAAAAATACGAGATGAAGAAATTACTGCGTAAAAACAAGTGCGGAGCCGCGAGGTTAGCTAGTAAAGTATTAAAATAATCTATGAGTACCAACGTAGTAAAACAACTACTTTTGCCAGTGTGTCCAAAATGCTAGCAGCATTCCCACGTTATATTGCAATTAATAGATATGATTTCTCTTTATAACAAGTTGATATTTGTAGCGAAGTCATGACGGAACTAGATAAATTCTAGGAAGTAGATAAGAATTAAATTGGTTTGAAATAGTTGACTATGTATACGTACTCAAAACACTTACTGAACGTAGGGTTCAAAAGCCCCGTACGCTTACAATGGAACAAGGAAAATGCATCGTTAGATTAAATGTTCTCACGGATATACGTGTTTCATGTTAGGTGTTTCGTCTCATATCTGTATGGAAGGGTTTTTTTAATTAACAAGAGATTATACCTCATTTTCTTTACGATATATTTTAAGTATGTTGTACTTATAAAACATTTATTATGAAAAAATTCAAACAATTACTGGAAATATTATGTTTATAGTTATTATTTATTGTTTTTTTTATCGTTATAGGTTTTGGCGTAGGGGCCACTAGCTCACCAGATGTTAAGTGACGATGTGGCCCAAGATGATAACACGCTAAACCTAGTGGAGGAGTGGCTCTCAATTGTAGCTGCCGGAACACACCTATTGGTGTTTCGCGACAGATTTTCATTTCATTTCATTTCAGCAATGATGGCTCAGTGGTAGCGTGTACGGACATCGCGTCGATTGACGTGAGTTCCAACCCCTGCAATGAGCCTAAGCTTTCGATGAAGGAAAACATCGTGAGGAAACCATAGCATTGTGGTAGGACATTTTCTAATTCCGTGTTACGTCAGCTGCACTTGAGAGCCAGTCTTCCACTAAGCTTGGCGCGTACATCACGTAAGATCAAATGAGATTGTGACCACAACGCCAAACCCATAACGATAAAAAAATAATTAGGTAAAAAAAATGAAAAATATTTGTTATAATCGCTACATTACATACCGTAGACCATACTACTCGTATTTAGAATTATTTTGTAGTTGAATGTGAAATGTTATGAAAACTGCTACGTATTGTGCAATCACACCAGTTAATAATATACATAACATATTAGTGACTTACGAGATTAAGGTGTTTTTTTTTATCTGCGAGTAACCTGTTTACGTCTATTATACCTGAACAATAGTTATAGGATAGGGTGAGACTATCTGATGGGCTTGACGAATGGTGGAATAAATCAATAACAACGTTCACACTTCTCGGTAACAGATCAATTCTTCTGATAAAGGCGTTGCTTTAATTCATGTCAATCAAGATAATTGTCGGGTTTTCTTATACCATATTTTTTGTTTGTTATTGAGTTAAGCCTTAAGCTTATTTATATGTATGATAAAGTCACGAATTGATATTACCGAGCCCATATTTAGACTCAGTAAAACTTTGGTAATAGTGTCAGGTTCTACATTAAGGTTTCAAAGAACTTTACTGGTTTGCCAAGAAAACAGAATTTCAAGGACAATGTCAAGCATGTTGTAATGTCAAAAAGATATTATAGAGTAGATCATTATGCGAATGAAAGTGATGTCTGGAAATGACTCTTTTTCTCTTTACACCCACTAAAGATATATCATTTTTCATCATAACTCATCATAAGGCGTGGTTATGCAGTTGGGTAAAATCGGAACTCCATAAATATCTTTTTTGGAACATAATTGTTTTAATCACGAAATAAATCTTCTAAAAATAAATCTGAAATATAAGTCATACAATCTATATTAATTTGGTTTAAAAACACTTTGATTGAGGCATTGGATAGTGATTCGTCGCAAACGTGGTGCGATAACGGCTCTCGTTCTTTTTCAAAAGTCCTCCTTTAAGATTGCCAACCCGTTACCATCGACACGAAGCTCCGCTAGAGTGACATTAATAGAGAATAATTAATAGACAATAGCGGCCAGTCACTCTTTATGTTTTACATTACAATAGCGCGCCGACAGATAATATAGTTAACTGTAAACATTACTTGGTTTACGTACACATAAAGATTAGAGTTTGTTTGTTTGAACGCACTAACTTCTGACACTAAAAGTCGCATTCGAAAAATTATTTCTTCTTTTCATAGCCTTTTCAATGGGGAAAGTAATAATCTATATAACTTTACACTACGACCCTAAGGAGCGGAGCAGTAATCATGAACGTGAAGCAATCTGACAAGATGTAGGAAAGTACGCGACTTGAGAACAACGGGTGAGAGTAGGTCCAATAAAATACATATAACACGGGTAAAACTAGTTAAAAAAGCTAGTATAATATTAATTTCATTGTTTTTAAATTATTAGAATTTACTTGTTGCGAAGTAGCAAAGTTATTTCAAATGAAATGTTTTTGAGTTATATTGAGTTGTATTCGTTTCTTTGAGATTTCAGTAAAATTGATAGAAGAAGCGATTAATTTATAATAGTTCATGTAATCTGATAATTGAATAAATATTTGTATTGATTGCCAGCGTTTAGGTGCATGACCCCTCCCATATCGCTATACTCCATGATATTCGGGGAAATTACGTCATATTGCACATATCTATATCTACTACTTGAAGTAAATATCAAAGCAAAATTTATTGGTACGTAAACAAACACAGAATATTCACTTTTTTCTAGAAAGGATAGTTGTTTTTAGGACTAATAAAACTGCATATACTAGTAAACTATTAAATATAACCATCAGCCTGAACATCGCGTTCTGTCAGAAAAAAGGTTTTGGAGTCGGCTCAGTTAAGTTGGTATCACTTAAATACTTAACCTATTAAATTATTGATTTTTATATTAGCTAGATAAAATAACTACAGTAAGAAAGTTAAAAAAATATATTTTATTTCTCACATAAGAATATATTAATTTAACATGTCTTAAGAGAGTTCACCTAAAAACAAATCGATTAAAAAAATTTAAACCGTTGCTCAAGGTTTTTTATTTTTGTGAATAACGGTTAAGAGTTGTTTTCTTTTTATTTATTTTTTTGTTCTCGTCGTGTCATTATGTTCTACGTTTCACATTATAAGTATTCCGAAATTTCAAAGTTGATATTTCATTTTATAGATGTCCATCACGATTTTTTTTCATTAGTAAATTAGCGTACGTTAGATGTTTTCGAGTGACCTGCAAATGTAAATATGAAACATTTTTTTACATATAGATGACATCTTAAGGAATATAAATAAAGCACGAGTCATAAAGAAAAACATAAATATAATTATTAAACTATGAACTATAACTGAATTAAAATAAGTAATTTAATTATAACTTTTATGTAATAATAATAATATCAGCCTGTAAGTGTCCTACTGCTGGGCAAAGGCCTCTTCCCAAGGGAAGTAATGGGCTTAATCACCACGCCAACCCACGACGTACTGGCGATTTCAAACACCGAGAATTACAGTGGTACTACAAGAATATTTCTCAGGCGTTCAAGTTTCCTTACGATGTTTTCCTTCACCGTTAGCCGACAGTGTTACAAATTTAAATTAGTAAATGTACTAAATGTATGTAATAAATATAAGTTATTAAATAATAGATATTTAATTTGATTGCTTTAATATGTAATCGACCTTTTTAGTAGTGAAAGAGTGCCATGAACTACTACAACGGTCAAGCGGTTGATATATGCGATGATAAACAAATAAAATCAATATTTAATAACCCGTGACAAACCGTGATCTCCATGGTTTTAGCACTCCAAGTGACTCCAACTTAAGCTAACTTTGACTAACTAGTGCTTGTGAATTCATTCACGTGAATATACTTTTATTGTTCCACGGAAACCACGCGTTATCTCGATTCAAAAATAGGTTGTCTTTTATTTTACTTTATCATATACACCTTAGCTCCTATGGAAAAGTATAATGATATGGTAGCCTAGATCCTTTCTCGGGTTTAGTCCTATATTGATCTGAATACCACATTATAGTTTGGTCATTTTCAAGTGTTCGTCAATAATAAACAAAAGCTGTTGATGTTGTAATTTTTTGTAGTACTTATTTAATTAAAGTGCTATGTGCAATTTTAATACTTACCTATAGTTTGTGAGTTTATCTACAGAATACTTAGTAGGGGCACGGACAAAAGCTTGTTTAGTAAATCGTAAATCGAGGCGAGCAACGTGATACACCGTCATGCATCCTGGAAGGTGAGCCGGTCCAGATACAAGTCGGACAGGTATATCTTTATGTACTGCCTTTATCTTTCATGGACATAATATAGTGGATTGTTGAGCCATTGTTTTCGTAGCCGAAAGTAAAACATTAAAAAAAAAACAAGCAATATGATCGATTCGTTATATTGTTAAAAGTATTATACGTAACGTAAATTTGTTATCTTAAGCTTAAATCGTAGCCATATAGGATTAAAACTAATTTAAAACTTTATTTTAAAATATTACAAGACAACAAGTTGTTTCATATATCAAACTCCAGGTGATCTAATGGACCTTAATATTAATCTTAAGATTAAAATTTATTGAGCTATTAAAATGATATTTATGAATGCTAGACACGATTAAATCATAAAAACCGAATACCGCAGTATTTCTAACTACACATTTTATTCAGTTTTATTATAATAATCATATTGGTAAGTGTTTTGAAGAGCTGTTCAATCTAATTCTCTCCTCTGATTTATATAACAGAACTACACGCACTGGGCTTCAGATCCATAGTTTTACGGTAACTTCCATCTCAGTAAGAACTAAAAAGTTATACATTTTTTGTCTTTGCCGTACCGTGAAACTGTGGGAACATCTCCGGGCCTGTGTGTACCCACCTTCTTAAGACATCAGGTTCTTCAAGTAAAGTGAAGAGATTTTTGTGCAAGCCTGAATGACAGCGGCGACTGCCAATGGGTTTCCGATCTATCGGTGTATCGCCGTTGTGTTTGGATTGTACTGTGCTTACTATAAGGGACAGACAGTGCCGTCAATTTGCCGAGCTACTACTATATATAAATATATATTTAACAAAAGATTATCATGAATATATGAGGAATATTACAAATTTGATATCATTTTACAATTCGGATGTCATACTTCTTAAATCGTTAAACTTGTATATACTATTCGATTATTTATCAAGTACCAACATCTAAAAGAAAAATATAAAGAAAAAATATCAAAAAAGAAATTTTCTAACTGCCTATCTATGATGTGTATTTAGGCAGTTATCATTGGAAAATGAAATTTAATGTATAAAATAGATTGCATATTGAGGTTAATATGTTTACACAGACACCAAAAGATTTATAATACTTCGCCACCCGCCGCAGTCATGATGGCCAGCAAACTTCTTGGCAGTTGGATATACAAAAAGACATGAATGCCTTACCACCCCACTTAATTACTGGTTATACATCGGTTATTTCGTAAGGCGATACGCCTAAGTGTAGTGCTATCTTGTGCATCACCTGGTCTCACTCAGGTGTATAGGTTCTGTAAGGGACCTTTTTTATTTTTTGGCTAGTTACTTTTATACCAGATTACCAGATTGCTTTTATTGCCAGATTACTAAATGCATATACGCATGTTTCTGCCTTCCTCCCAGAATGCAGAAACATGTATATACCTATGTATAGTTAGTACGATCGAATTTTCTACGGGAATTAGTCAGTTCGCGACTTAATTGCAACTAAGCTGAGATTCGGTCACTTTGGCACCCTTGAGCTTGTTGACCTGATTCGCGGCTGGCCGAGTTTCTTCAGCGCTCACTCCCAAGATCGGTGAAGCAGTAAAAGCCTTCTGAGACTTCAGGGTCCTTGAAGCTAATAGTATAGCCAGATCGAGGAAAGTTGATATGGATGTTTTTTTAATAATCAAGTTATCGTTTTTGGATTCACAGTGCGTGACGTGTTCTTGCGTGTGAAGATACGTAATATTGAATGTAAAATGCTGATGTATCGGTTTACGCGTAACATAATAGTAAAAGTTCATCGATTTCAGTATTTCACTTATGGTTGTTATCTTTTATTATACTTATGAACGTTAGATCTAAGATTGGAACGATGATTTTAATAAAAAAAATTAATTAGATATTATATTTGTAAAATTGGTAAAAAAACAGTTTGTTCCTGGAAGTAAATTTAGAATAAGAGCTCCTGCTGATGTAATTTTTAATGTTGTGATATTGTTCAAGGAATATAAGGTACATAGTAATAATACATACATAGCATAAGTTAAAAAGTAAACAAAAGGTTTTGCTTTAGGTTTTGATTTTTAGTACCATATTTTTATTAATAAATCTGTATTTATGTTTGTAAATGTATTTTTTTATCAAATTTTGTGATAGAATACTATCTCATATGCATATTTCAGAAATTAAAAAAAAAACGTTTGTATGTAGATTTCATTCAAAAAAGGCTTGACCGATTATTAATGAAATTTTGTATCGGGAAATGTTATTCCTCAAGTTATAATAGGCTATAAACTTACCAATAATACTACTAGAACAAATAAAAAATATATATATTCTCAACCGATTGTAATAAAATGTTGTATACAGGGAATATATGTAATTTTAAAATTTATAGGCTCTAAACTTGTCAATATTGCTTATAATATAAGAATAAAAATAAAATCACGAGACGTTAATAATTCATTCATTCATTCATTCTCCTGCCCTTATCCCAATTTATTTGGGGTCTGCGCAACATGTCTTCTTCTTCCATACTTCTCTATTAGTCGTCATCCCGGAAGTCACTCCCTTTCTAATCATATCATCATTCAAAAAGTCCATTCATCGTTTCTTTGGTCTTCCCCTACTCTTATAGCCATCGACATTCATACCTAAAACCCTCCTCACGACATTTTCCTCATTCCTTCGCATCACGTGCCCATACGATGACAACCGATTTCCACACGTTTATAATTAATTAACGTAATTATTAATATTAATTATTGCTTAATAAACGCGAGCGGAGCCGCAGGCACGGCAAGTAAAAGTATATAATTATAATATGTTATCAATTGTTTTTTAATCCTATTTAAGTATAAGGCAAATGAAACGTAGCACATCAATTTTACAATAAAAAACTGACTACGTGTAAAGATGTTTTATAATTGTCAAGGTTTTCCCAATTGGTTCCAGTGATATGTATACATAAGAAACCATAAAGATGTTTTAACAGACCGTTTAACCACAACAAGTATTGTGTAATATATTATTAGGTATCATAACAATAAAGAACAAATCATTTTTAATATCCCAAACATATCTGGACTCTTATAACTACTATGATAGCAAAAAATGGGGAATAGCGGTTACATGATTCTTAGTAATAAGTTCTTTACGATTATTATTGATATTTTTTATATGTAAATAATTCTAGTAGATGAAAAGGCTGCGATTCTTTTAGACCAGCATAGGTTTTATAGTAGATCAATATACGAAACGTAGTAAAATTTATATAAATACTACTGCTCATCCTGGACGATAAAAAATATCCTATGTTCTATTATACGACTTAATCACCTTCTGTGCCAAATTTTCTTATAATCCAAACCTTAGACTAACATTCAAATAGTCGTACTTTCACATATTCTATAATATATATATATTCTACTCTGAAACTACTAATCCCATTCTAAAAAAACTTTTACAGATAGAAAGCTACATTCTCCCGGAATGACATAAACCATATTCCATGTATAATTTTACATAGTCGTTTAATGTCTTTGCATTCTCTCAAATAGTTCGCCGCTTTCTACATACCGATAACGTGTAGAGGTAAACAATAGGTATGTGAAAACCTCGCCTAGGGGCGTCGCGTCGCGGTGAGGCGTTTTTTTACTACGGTGGAAAACAAGCGTACGGTCTGCCTAATGGTAAGCAGTTACGGTAGCCTATGGACACTTGTAACAAACACTATAGGTAGCACGTTGCCAACCTTAAACCTCCTTCACCATGGATGGAAACCCTGCTCATCGCAGGAACACAACACAAGGCTATTTACCTGCGATCTTCTGAACCTCCAGTATTTCACCAATCGTGCTGCCCCAAATAGAGAAAGTCTCCAAAGAGATTTGCGCGGTCGCGCTTGGTATTGCATTTTACTCAAAAGTGCGTTTTGCCATTGAAATAAACTAAAAGGGTATATAAAAAAAATGAATGAAAGTACGATGTCCTCCTACAACTTCTGTTTCCACAAAAGTTACTCAAACCGAAAGTCATACCGAGGTTACGAAAGCGATTCCTTTGTAATTATAATTCATTGTTGCAATAACAATTTACACATTAACATATCCGCTTGCTGCATTAACTAATCGTTTGCAATAAATATCACTGCGATTTATGTTTTCCCCTGATAAAGTATTCTTCAAAGTAATTATATTTTATATTGGGAAACTCATTATTCAATTAATCGCTTGATCTGCTACAAAAACGTTTCAAATTATTTGTGTATTTCAACGAACCTGACTATATTTTCCGGTATTTTTATTATTTATATTTAGGGGTACCTTCTGAAAAACATTATTACTTTATATTTGTAAATTTTATAATGGTCACCTAGAATTTAATAATAAATTATTTAATAATATATTTGTTTCTTGAAATAGTTTACATAATGTTTGATATCTCTTTCATAAAATAAAAAGTATATAATAAAATCTATGAAAATGTTACATAAACACTTGGAGCAATTTTCATCGTTGAATTTCAATTGAACGGATCCGACCCAGTGTAGTATGAATTACTTCATAAGTATACCATAGATGTTTGAGCGTGTCCCGGCCCGAATGAATGAATGAATGATATACTGTATTATCTAAAATGTCGTGCCCACAGATTTTGTTGGTTATTAAAATGCATACCTGTTCAATACGTAGATTCCTACACTTTATGTGAAATCATCACAATATTAATTATAAAAAGTCACATCTGATTTTCTTCACATGAAAATTTATATTACAAATAAAATATATTTTATGGAGGTTTCTTTTATTGTCATTATTATAATTCATTATTTAGTATACACTCACACTTATACAAAATATACTAATAAAATTGAATTATCTTATAAACTAAGAAACCAATAAATCGAAATGATTTGTCTGTGTGCGTAAAAAGACAATTAAAATATTACTTTAAGTATCTAAAATTTACTTTATTTTAACTATCTGTACGCCTAATATACATGAATAAAAATTAATGGCTTATTGTATTTTAATAAAGTTAAATATATTCTCAATGATAATATTCATTACAATGGAAGCAATTCATTTAGTAGATAGAATATTATAATTAGCATAATTAGATTGGAATTACATAAGAATTATAATACTAAACTGATATATATATTTACCAATAAAATAAAATAATTATTAACCAGTGATACGTAAATCAATTGGCCTTTGTGCCATTGGTAAATCAACTGGTCTTTGTGCTATTTGTAAAGCAACTGGTGCTTGTGTTAATGTCCTGTTCCAAGGTAACATATTCATATTCCAAACTCCCCTTGTCTTCGACATGGTGAAATTTAACCCGTTCATCGACGGAGCTGAAACAAAAATAACAAAAAAATATGGTGAGATTAGTCTAAAATTTTTGAAACGCCACCGAGACAACAAATACATTAATCTAACAAATTCAACAAAGAAGTACATTCCATGTTTATGATCCCATTTCTCGTCAGTTTGCGTAAGAGTAATACTTTTTAACATGGCGGAACCTTAATATTGTTAACATCCATTTAATCAAATTATTGCGTGTCCGTTTGGATGTTTCTCCATGTCAGTCGTTCTTGTCAACGGCTGATCGGCTGATAATGAAATTTGACAAAGTATAATAGTTAATTATATCATGGAATACGAAATAGGATAGATATTTTTTAAAAACTTTATAAGATTTTAGCGTTTGGCCATAGCCAGGTCAGAACCTGATGTTAAGTACCAATGTGGACCTAGATGGTAACACGCTAAGCCTAATGGATGGACTGGCCCTCAAGTGCAGCTGCCGTAACCTATTTGTAATTGGTACTAGATTTTCAACTTGAGGGTGGTATCTAGTCTGGTGGGCATTAGAAAATGCCCTACCACCATGCTATGGTTTCATTGCAGGGCTTCGAACTCGCGTCGATCGACAAGTATCCGTACACGCTACTACTGAGACATTATAAGTTTAAACAATTGCTAGGTATAGCTAGGTAACATAACAAATGAAGAGCACTTTATTGTAGCTCCATGTAAAAGCCATGACAGATTTAATTGATCAAATAACTAACTTTATCAGTAACTGTAAAGTTAGTCCTTTTCATTCGTTAACTTTTTAAAGTGTGTATACTCACTGATAGGTAAATAAAATTAGATATCTCAAAAGAAAATGTCTACAAAAGTAACCTTAGTTCATTCGACTATTACTATTACCATAATCTATATGTTATATATACAGATGTTTTGCTAATATTTTTCACGAATGTACGCTCACACGGTTCGGTAGGTATTTCAAAACGACCGTAACAATGAACAATTTTAAATAGATATCATAATAAACCACTGTAATAATCTTACTTGATTCTCAAAACTAAACTATTTAGTTATTGTGAATTTTTACGTTTATTTTCGATTTAGCAACTCGATTCATAAGTATACAGCTCTACCTACAGTACTATATGTTAATAAAAAAAAGTAAAAAAAAGCACTATAAAAATGAGATTGATAAACTACACTTATTATCTCCTTTAAAAGCTTTAAAGAAGAGATGTTAAATCACTTTGACTGATTTAAGTCATATATATGTTTTTGACTTTATCATTATTTATGTTTTTTTTTGTTATGTATCATGAATTTCATTAAAATATAGTCCATAGATATTACCATTCGTATTTACTTTAAAATATTAGGATGTTTTTATGCCCCCCCCTCCCAAATTTTTATCTTATAGTTATGTTTTGTTACTCCGGTTGTAAATTATTATTACTGAAATTCTAATTTAATTTTGCTTTGTTTTTTAACATATATATTTTGTTTATATGTACGGGGATATCTAAAAAGCTGTATGCATCGGGTACACTACTTATCTAGAATTATAATAATATTGTTTATGATTGTTTGATTTGTAATGTTGCAGGAGTATCTAATAGAATAAAATAAGACTAAACATTAAAAAAATACCTACTTACATACTATGGTAAAGTAGTGAAAATATTTCAGTAGTAAAACATTAGTAACTTTATATTATCAAATAATTATAATAAATATTATATTAATTTATAATAATACATACGTATCGCAAAATTGAGGTCACCGGGACGATTTCTTGGTTGCGGACCGCATTCGCAGAAATCGTCATAATCATCGGGATTAGTTGAATCATCGTCGCAAGTGAGAGCACACCATAGTAAACCAAACATGGGCTGAAATAAACACATATCAAAAACAAAAAGTTGATAAATCTAAATAAAACTAGGGTAAATGTTGAATGGTTGCCCTAGGAAGATCGATGGTCCGTTATTTATAAACAATATAGCATAATAGGATAGCCTTGTAAACATAATAGGATCATAGTTATAATACCTATAAAGAAAGTAAAGATCTCGTTCTGTAAATATACGAGCGCTTACTTCGCTGACTGGAACGTGTTTGCGTTTATCAATAAAATTCGATGATTTTGCCTACGAACAATACGAATTTGGAATGTAACAGTTATACGGAAGCATGTAACTTTTATTTTATAATGTAAGTCGGTTATGTTGTATTGTTAATTGTATTAATATCACTCATAGGTTGAATTTTTACAATTTTGTTTTAGCAAAGACATGGAAACATGCCTCGTTTTTTGTGAGCATAGATGCCCTCAGGCGTATATATCTCACATGGTTTTAGCTTAAATTTGCATGGGTTTTAACCAGTTTTTGGTTTTCAAAATGCCTATATAAGAAATACCAGACTTTATTTAATTTTAGATATAAAAATCCATTGCGAACAGAATGTTTTTCACAGTATAAAATATCAAATCACATTGGTATATTATGCGTAAAATAATGGTTGTATGAGGACTGAAGATACTTTGTACGGTGACTATTGAAACAAATAGTGGTCTAAAAAAACGTGCAGTTGTAAATACCTTTTTATTTTTGGTTTGATTCATATTAGAATTCTATTATTATTAAAGAACATGCAATGTGGCATTCATACAAATTAAAATAATATGTATTGATCATCCATTTTGTTTTATTAATCCATAAGGGCAACTATTAACCACTAGTTCAATTCTTTTTTTAGGAAAATATACAACATTGTCAATATGTTGGGCAACTATTCCACATTTACCCTATACAAAAGAGACCTAAATATAAAAATATACATATTTTTTTTTATTCTTTTCAGTTTCAATAATGGAATACAATATGTCCTTTCTAGGGATCCGTACCTCAAACAATAAAAAACAGAGCCCTTATAGTATAATTTGGTTGTCCGTCTGTCTGCTCAGGCAGTCAGTCAGCCGGCTGGCTGTCTCTGCGTGTGTCAAGATACTTTTTCTCGAAAACGACTATAGGTATAACGTTGAAATTAATATCATGTACTAAACAAATATTTTTTCTAGGTTAACGCATTAAAGAGATAAGGCATTTTATCGTTAAAATAACGCTCACGAACCGCTTATCAAAACCTATAGGGTACTTCCCGCAGATCTACAGTCTTGAAGTTTGGCACTAAGGGAGGTCTTTTAATAGAAGTTTAGGAATAAATCTAAAAATAATGAAATTAATAAAAATAATAATAAAACGGAATTTCTAATCTTGTTTGAAATTATAATGCAACAAATTTATAGTCTTAAGGTATTGATGTAAAAAAATCAAGATTCTAGGTTAACATTTTTTTAACATAAATATTTTTGATTAATTCTGTAATATGAATTTTCTTATCGTGGTTTAAATATTAAAGTTAGATGTATGTAGTGTATAAGGCTTTAGAGCTTTCTAGTATACACAGATGTCTAGTATATTTTACAAGATTTCTTTGTCACCTATTTGTATTATGTTTTCGTATTCAAAAAAGCGTGTTGGTAGTGGCTTTCTTCCGAGTTCATTTTATATTATCATTACTTGTTTTTTTTATTTTTGAGCCATAAACTTTCAAAACGTAAAGCTAAAACTTTTTAGTAAAAACATCTATAAAATAATAGAAAATATAGATTTATAAGCGCACTAGCAGACACACAGACGGACAGACCGAGATACCTACATTAAAGAATATAAGGATAATCTATAAACTATATTTATGTAAAAGGCGGTACAATGATGTACGGTAAGTAATGTAATCAGTTCGGGACCCACAAGACACGAGTTCTATTTGTTACTTGTCCGATTTTTTTGATTATGATATTGAGTAAATTACATGTTGTACAAGAATATAAATATCCGATTGAATTAATTTCTATCTAAATTAATTAAAGGTTTTTCGTTGAACTGTTTTTGTAAATTCAGTGATCGAAATAAGGAAAGCTTAGATAACAACTAAAGACAAAAAAAAAATGTTGATGTTTCTATCTACATGGCGTCTAATTTTAAATGTTTCAGTTAATAATATAAAAAATTAAACGTACCTTTGCAACAATGACTTGAAACAATAGAAACATCACAAAAATATACGAAAACACTCGCACGTCAGCCATGTTTATGGTTACTTCATGAAAAACATGAAACTGACTTCTTTCATACTTATATCGAGAACTTTGCGTAATACAGAACTGTATTACGCATACATTGCTACGGAAGTTAATGCACTAATTAAATTTATATGCGTTGGTTATTCTTTAAAATAAAACAGGATTGAAGTGTAATTTAAGCCGCTCCCAGATCGATAGTCGAGGAGCCAGTCATAGCTAATCATTTCTCAATCTTTTTACCAAGCTTTATGTATGTAACACAATTCAAAATAAATAGCTTATTATTTAAAACCCTGAAGTTAGCAGACTTTATAATGATAAAAAAATGTTTTCCGCGAATATACGGTTAACTAGTAAATAAAATAAAATAAAAATTATAAAAAACCGATCAGCGCATCATCATCAACCTATAGTAGACCACTGCTGGACATAGGCCTCCCCTAATGAACGCCATAGCGCCCTGTCTTCAGCTTGCCGCATCCAGCATCTGCCTGCAGTCTTTCGCAGATCGTCATCCCATCTGGCCGCAGGGCGTCCTACAATACGTTTGCCGAGTCGCAAACGCATCAAATTAAATTAAATACCAATTAAATAATTTGTATACAACTAAGTTAATAGTAGCAAGCGATTCAAGCGTCACCTGTAGTCATGGAAAGGGCACAAAATAATAAAATTATTATCATAATATTTTAATAATTGATTATCAATCATTTTTATCTTTTAATTATATATATTTATTTTACCTTAGTTGTTTCCTAATTTTTCCATTTATTGTGTTTTTGGTCGCTTTGTAGCTGCCGGAACACACCTATTGGTGCTTGGCGACAAATTTTCAATTTGAGGGTGGTAGCTAGCCAGGCGGGTATTAGAAAAAGCCCGACTACCATGCTATGGTTTCCTCACGTTAATCGACGCGAAATCGTACACTATAAAATTAAGGTACTCTGTAATTTATATCTTACTTAAATGTTAAATGCTATATATAAATCAATTGTGCGTTTCATTTCATATACTATTGATATATATTTCTCGGAATTTATATCTATTCAATTGTCCACGCGACAATATATTTTACATGGCATCGCCATATCTCCGTTAATTCTTTGTCAAAATTAATTATTAAACAACATTTTAAAACTTACGTTCTCCGCCATTGACGTAACATTTGTTTTTCATTAGGAATGGCATCTGTTAAAAATATATTTAACTAACATAACAGCTGTTAGTTAGATTTTTTGCAATCAATAATGTGCAAAATATTCGCATAGGTCAGTTTGTGTTATTTATTGCACAATTGTCTGTACTTACCCTTTTTTACACAACAACTTTAGGGCGTCATAGATAATTCATCTATGTAAATAAAGTATGTATGTAAATAAGTGATTGAAGCGCTCATCACTTAAAAACTACTTGATATATTTTGATTATTATTTTTTTACTCCTTACATACTTTACATAAGTATGATTTTTTAAGCACGTGTAGTTTTGCGATGTGCATAAAATATATTGTTTATATAATAAACACCGCAGACGAAGTCCCGGGTAACAGGTATTCAATATTAAATTCACAAAAACAATGTAAAATTTTTAAATCCCAATAATTTAAAGTTGTGTTTTTACTTTTTTCGATTCGACGATTTTTATCACAAAAACAAAAAGTTTTTATTATATGATTTGCTCAGGATATGAAGAAAACAAAGATTATAAATAAAAAGTTCACTGTGTTTTTATTAAATGGATATGATAAAAAAGAAATAAAACAATGCAACCTGGATATTTTGTATAAACAAATATAAAGTTACAATTTAACTTTTTATTTTCCAGCAGCAGCAGTTGTGGCAGCTGCAGTGGTGGCAGCAGCAGTTGTGGCTTTAGTTGTGGCACCTGCAGCAGCAGGTGCAGGCGTTGCGGCTGGTGCAGGCGTTGCGGCTGGTGCCGGCGCTGCCGCAGAATGTCCTGCTGGAGCAGCCACAGGAGCCGTACCAGACGGACTCCAAGGTACCAAATCCAGTAGAAATGAACCACCCATATTGGACAGTGTAAGATTGACTCCGTTCGCTGGAGCTGTAATATAAGTATATCGATAAAACTATAACTTTTCATGAAATCTTATCAGCAGTTTGTAATTTAGAATTTCTTTTGTTTATATTTCAATCACCAGTAGATTTATTTTGTTTTTGCTATCTTCATTGACAACATTATATCTTTTTTTTCTATTACTAATTTATAAATTAGGCAGTTATTTTTAAAAGTAACATACATTTATTTAAATACTATTTTCTTTATAGAGCTAGTAGAAATATTGTCAAATATATGACGAATCTTTATGTAAATTGTGCATATAAAATGGATATCAGATTGATAAACTTTAATACCGTTTGACCGATCACCATGAAAGCTAGTTTATGTTATCTTTGAACACGATAGATGGCGCTGTGATCATTTTATTAAATTCTGATAATAACATAATAATGTTTGCTAGGCCAACTAGTGGAATACAAATTTCAACTATACTACCAACATTGTATAAAATTAAAATACTGACGTATAACTAAGTTCACTTGGCCTGGGTGTGCTCCTGGAGAAACTGGTGATGATGGTGAGCTCTGGGGATGGCTCTGGTGGTGGCTCTGGGGATGACTCTTAGGGCAACCATCGCACAATCCATAATCATAAGAAGTTTCATCACTTGAGTCGTAATCATCACAAAGTAAGCTGCACCACATACCCAAGCCGAAGAACGGCTGAAATTACAACTTATGTTTTAAGTACTTTAAATTAGATATTTTACTTTTATAAATTATAAAGCATATTTATATTTATTATAATAAATTTAATAATTACAGAAAAATGTAATATATTCTAATTATAGTGGCGGTGTGAAATGTTTTTCACATATGAAATGAAAATATAAAATATTTGTAAAATGAAAATATAATAGTATATTATAAAACAAACCATCAATCATCAGCCTCATTTTGATTAAATTTATACATTTTACTATTAAATATATCGTTTTAATTACTATAAGTAAATATTTTTTTTAATTCATCATAACTTTATAATTTTTATATTGAAATTTCTTATAAAATTAACGTAATTAAAATCTTTAAAATTCAGTTACTTCTTTGAGTTTCAAGAGTTTTTTAAACTACATATTATAATTTAGTTAATTTAGCTAAATTTCAAATATTAATCACTTTGTCATAATACTATTATTTCTTGTTTTGTAATAAAATATATAATGTATATACATTAGAAAGCACACCTTGGCAGCGATGACTTGTAATGACAGAAGAGTCACAAAAATATATGCACACGCTCGCACTTCTCCCATGTTTCTGATGTTATCATGAAAAAACGTTCAGACGGTATTTTACATGTATGTACTACTTATACCGCAGGTATTTACGTAACATTGCTTTGTCTTGCATGAGTTTGGGATACTACTTCAAGGTTCGTTTATACCCGTGCAAGGTTCTACTACAGTAAGTACTCCATTATCGCATCTATTTCTACTGCAATGGACCAGTGTTCGTACTCATGTTTTTCAGTTCAAAGGGCATGTTTGGCAACACATATCAGCACTCGGTATTTCAATTCAGTGCCCAGGAGTGGCAAACTTATTATTAACTGGCGTCAGTTAGGACTAGGTTCACATTAAATTAAATTATATTAAATTTATTTATTAATTATTATTTATTAATTTAATGTGCCTTCCGCGCTCGAACTCAAGTCCGGTGAAGCTGTTAAGAGCAATACAGCGAATAGCATAAACAGTTTTTGAATCGTATGGATGGATCCTTAACGACAATCGGAAATGCTCATCACAGGTAACATCAAAGGTACTAGTGAGTGTTAAGTGGACCATTGCTGGTGTCATACACTACAGCTTCTTTAGATCTGGCCAGACGATAACAGCAGATCTGTATTGTCAACAATTAGAAACCATGATGAGAATGAAAAGCTAGCCGTTAAATAACCGAGACTGGTCAATCTCTCTAGCCCACTGCTGCTTCAGGTCAACGCTAGACCCCATACTTCACGATAAATGGTCGCTAAATTAGAGGAACGGATGTTGGAATGTCTCCGACACCCACCATACTCCCCGGACCTTGCTCCAACAGATTATATTTTTAGGAATGTGAACAATTTCTTGCAAGGAAAAAAAATCAATTCCGATGAGGCTGCCAAACCGCCTTCAAAGATTTTATTGATTCTCGCTCGCACAATTTTACAGCAATGGAATCAATTAACTACCTAACCTATAAAATGGCGAAAGTGCATAGATTTTTTTTATCGTTCTAGGTTTGGCGTAGTGGCCACAATCTCACCTGATGTTAAGTGACGATGCGGCCCATTATAGTAACACGCTAAACCTAGTGGAAGACTGGCTCTCAAGTACAGCTGCCGGAACACACCTATTGGTGCTTGGCGACAAATTTCCAACTTGAGGGTGGTATCTGGCCAGGCGGGCATTAGAAAATGCCCTACCACCATGCTATGGTTTCCTCACGATGTTTTCCTTCACCGAAAGCTCAGGCTCATTGTAGGGATTTGAACTCACGTCAATCAACACGAAGTCGTACACGCTATCATCGCTTCAAGTACATACTTCGATAGATTCAATGTATAATTAAATAAAATATATTTTTATTTTTTCCATATAAAACACTAATTTCATATGTAAGGACCTATTACTAGCGTTTGTCGAGCGTGCACGTTCGTCTAACGTTTGATCAGCGATGACGCTGCGCGTACGCGACGTTCGCGTCGCGCGCCTTCTGAACGCAGTATTCGCAACGCGTCGCGTTAGTGAGGCCGCATACCAGACATACACTTGTATTACAATAATTGTGGCGCCACAATTGAAACACGCAACATTTTTTGCTCCCGTATAATTTTATGCAAGCACACCAAGGACTCATTTGTAGCTGGTGCACTTTGTGGTGAGACATTTGCCGCGCCACAGGAATTCAAGATCGAACAAGTTCGTTTTTTATGTCGGCGAGTTTGCAAAAATGAAAGACAATATTGAATTTTACATGGAGTTTATTGCAGAGGTTGAAAACACTATATTATACAACCATACTCTCACTGATTATAGCAACAGACGGGTTACAGAAATTATTTGGACTAAGATCGGCAAAAAATCCAATGAAAGGAGTAAGTACCTTTTTGTATATCTATATATCGTGCTATACTGTGTAAATAGTTTGCCATGACACCAGTCCGTATGGTTTTATGAAGTAATTACACAAATGAGGATCCAGTTGCCAAGAAACCAATCAATGAGGCAGAAAAATGTAAAATTGAATATTTTACACTAAAAAACTAAAAATACACAACAATCTGAGAAACAACAAAAAGATCCATGTGAAATTTTTCTTTTAAGTTTAGTTCCACTCATGACATCCATGTCCCAGCAAAAACAATTGGTTTTTCAAAGAGGGGTACTGGAGTAAACATTAAGCACAGGCAGCTCCCACGTCGATCGTTGGATACGAGTTCGTCAAATCTAATTTATCAACCTATTATACAAATTTTTCTCATGTTCTAAATTATGACTATCCTTTGCAACGGACAACTGAGATTGTTCAATCTGAAATCCAATGTAATGTGATGCCTTCGCAAACAACATTTACAATTATTCCTCAATCAGAAAATGAATATATTGAGTTCCCTGCGCAACAATTAACCGAAACTCTTTAGTCTGACAGTAATATATTTAAATCATACATAACTTAAAGTGATGAGTAAACGCTCTTCAGCCAAAATACACTCTTTGAAGTGGGTATTTTTTTTAACTTGATTTAAATACATTTAATAATAACTTGTATGTCTTTTCAAACATTCAATAATATAAATGGTCTTTTTCTTCGTTGTACCATAATTCTTGCCAAATTTTGAAATTCCCGTAAATTGTAGAATCTTGATTAAACGGATGAACCCAATAACGTGTAACCCGTAGCCACATCAAGAAATCGTCGTCGTCAAACGATGATGTCAACATTCTCAAAGCGGTGCCACGCGACAACTGTGCTTCCGATGTGCGCGTATACAATACATTTGTAGCAAGCTGATTTGTAGCTACGTATATAATAATTGTGGCTACGTAAATGTACGGTGCGTATAGCATGTGACGCTGGTCTGCGGCCTGCCTTATATTACCGCCACAAAAAACGACGCTGCGTGTACGCGACACAAACGCTGCATTATGTAGGCGTGCGATGCAAACGCCACGTGCAGCGTAATATTTTAACATTCATAAGTGCTTTCTTAGACCCCAAAATGAATTTTCTTTTTTAATTTTGATCCTGCTTAGCTTGAATAGGCGACTGGATCTAGTGTATGGCTGGAAAATCTCGATTTTTGCTTGGCGATACATTCCCAACTTGAAAGTAGTAGCTAAATCAGTACGTTATAGATGAATTGTTGTGGTTTCATTATGAAGTTTTCCTACACTGAAAGGTTTGGTTCATTTTACGATTAAAACTAATAAACATGTTTCGTCCCTCCTACGACATCGGGTCCTTCAAACGAGGCGTGAAGGGACATTTCTGCAGACGATGACTGCCGATGGAATTTGTCGCAGATAGTCGCCGTTATTTCTGGATTGCAACGTATTCTCCATCAGATACTGTGTAGATATTTTGCAACGATAAAATTAAAAAAAACATTATTCGACGCGACATCCAAGACCGCCACCATTGAACCATCATCTCTTCAAATTGAAAACAGGCGTTGGTTAACTTACAAAGTAAACTTAATTTTAGCTTTGATTCTCGTGTTACATATCGCAATTGATGCATGCTTGAAAAGGGGATTTTAGGAAGAAAACAAAGGAACTACAAATATAAAAAAAGCTTTTAAACTATTCTACATCACTCTATATAGGTCATGACTCATATGTTATGTTCACCTATATGTAGCGAATACATATTTTTCCATGAAGTTCAGCTGAAACGAAACATTTGCATTTACGTCTGTTATAATATTACTCGGTTATTGTAACTTATGTTAGACACGGTTAAGTTTGAATGTCACGATCGTATACATAATGATATACGAGTGTATATTGAGTACGAGTGGTGTACGGACAAACACTGTGGTGAATACTAATTACGTCATGGAACAATGTGCATGCTCTATCAGTTCTTTGAAGGAGTACTTAAGTTTCATGGTTGAATTCTCAATGTTTATTAGGTTGTACGGGTTATTTGTTAAGGTACTATCGGTACACAATATTATACGCAGTTTTATTGAATTGTTAATATATTTTGTACGCATTCGTGTGTATTTACGTATGTTTATTTTGTTCAGAAATGAAAATGTTTCAGTAATGTAACAAAACAGTTCATAAAGTTTAGATTTATTAATTATATTTTAGGAATTATTAAATTACTATGTACATTAATACTCAAAGTTACATCTTGTTAGCAGGTGCAGTGGCCATAATTACAGCTTATTTTGTTGAAACTTTTACTGGTCATATAAATCCCGAACTTTTAGTGAGCAATTCTTGTAATATTTTACTATGTAAGTTTATCTAAATGGGTCTGTTTTAAAACATTGAGCAAAGCTTGGTGGCCCAAACATTTATTATTATCGAAATACAAATCATTACAATCATCAATACAAACATTAAATATTTCTTACATTTAATTATTTTTATGGGTATCATATTATGTGATAATTTGTTGTAATGGGCATGAATTCTAATTTTAATATAATCGTTATTAATTTGTACGCCACAAATGGCAAATTACCATAATGAGACAAATAAAGTTATTGTATTATAAAACTAAAATACCTATTACATAACTTAAATTTGGCTTGCTTTCGGTAAAATATTATTTATACATTGTTCGAAATACAATATGGTCTTGGCCACGAATGACATCATCCATAGACGTTTTATATAATACTAGCTTGCCCCGTAGTCGTTCATCTGCCCTATCCAGTATTAATAACTTGAACACAGCGCTACTTACCGCATGTAGATGTACCACAAAAGCCTTCTCCATGTAAAAATACTTAGATCTATAAACTTACATGGTGATTTGTTAAACGATGTTGGAGGATATCAAACAAAATCCATTTTGCCATATATATTATATTAATTATCCGTACACAAAAGTCGTCCTTGAATTCTGCACGGAAACAACGGTATGATTAGGATATGAGGAGTATTACTTAGAAAATAAAATTCCTTTATATTTAAACAATTACATAAGTATATCTAGACTAAGCTTGTTTCATAAAGCACCATATTACCATATTGCCTTGAATGATCGGGGCAAAAGTTATTGACGTTAGGTTTTTAAAATTTACAACTTATACCGCTATTTGCAGAATCTAACTAAATTAGAAATGGCAAATAACTGTTTATAATTCTGCCGCCGTAAGGAAAAGGCTACCTTGACCACAAACCGGAAAAAAAATAATATAAAAGATCTAAAGTCTTAAAAAAATTAGCCATGTCTAATCTAAACAAGAAAAGAATTATTTTTCATTGTATATACGAATATATTATGATAGTCTTGCCATATGAAGCAAACATTATTATTATGTATAACATGGAAACCATATTTATGTTTAAAAAAAAAGAAACAAGTCTTACTAGACAGAAATACGCAAATGCTTTTTTTTTTTTTTTTTGAACTGACTATACTGTTAGCCATAAGGGCTCAGGAGCCTCGAACGGCTTTTACAGCTTCACCCGGGCCCCGCGCAAATGCTGAGTTTGGGCCCTTTTTACATAGGTATGTTTGAATTGATTTTTATTAATTGAAAGGGTGTATACGGAAATTTATTTTCTTCCTAGACTTACACTAATTTACACTATAAAAAGACGGTTATGCAAGAATCGTGTAATAACATTTTTTTTAATATATAACAACTTAAAACACAGATTTGCTTGGATAAACTCAAATATCATGCGTAAACTCCGAAAAGATTCTAAACATTCTTACAAGTCAGGTTTTTTCATTTGGCCTCTGGTACCTTATTAACCCTCTGCAACTTAGGTGGTGGTGTGACAGACACTGCGAAAACGAAAAACTGTCTTGCGTCGTTATTTTTTAAATATTGACTCCTTTGTTCTCAGTAGGTACCTTCCTTAGGCGCGCTCGTGCTTGTGTTAGTGATCCGGGAACGTTCGCGGCGGGTTCGCGCGTCCCTATATATCGGAAGGTGTCTACGAGACAACCATATCAGTGCTAACGGTATGTATCTAATAAACAACACATCAGTATGATAGTTATATTTTCATTGTGTTTCCTAAACAATAAAAAGCTTTCGATTAATGGAATTCATAGCTTGTTTTTCAGATGGCTCACTCAAGTGACAACCAAGTACCTCGCAGTTCTAAAAGATCGTCCGGAGCTTTTAAAGTCACAATTAGCAAATATTAGCGTGGTTAGAAGAAGTAAGCGAGCATGAGTTCAGCTATTTCGATGATGAAGACGAAGATCCAAATTTTCAACCAGAAGCTCAATACTTGGAAGACGACGAGATTTCAGTTGAAGAAAGAACTATCTGAAGAAGTGCTACGTGAACCCTTTGCTAGCAAAATTCTTCAAGAAACACCAAAGAAGTCATCTGAATATAACAGAGGCAAAAATGAATTTGTTTTGAATAGCCAAAAATACCCCAGGACATCACGAACTGCAGCCCACAACATAGTAAGAGGAGTTGATGAAGTTGACAAGTAGTGTTCAATATATTCTTGCAGCCGCAAAACTTGTCGATGGCCTATGGCAATTTTCCAACGAGTACTCGATATGGTATCAAATGGGTGCTAACATTAATGATATAATGAAGAGCGTATGGCAAGGGAATTGGTACTAGATAACATGAAAACTCGCGTATACAAATGATGGCCAAGAGAACTGCGAATGACAATCAACAGAGTTTTGGGCAGAGATCTTCCCTCGCCACCACCATTTACCCGATCTGTTCCATCTAGTGGAAGAAAACTATGCTCTATTTGTACAACAGAAATAAAATTGAAGCGATGATGGCGCAGTTGTAGCGGTTACGAATTCGCGTCGATTGACGTGAGTTCGAATCCCTACAATGAGCTTGAGCTTTCGGTGAAGGAAAACATCGTGAGGAAACCATAGCATGGTGGTAGGGCATTTTCTAATGCATTCATTTCGCCTGGCTAGCTACCCACCCTCAAGTTGAAAATCTGCCGCCAAGCACCAATAGCTGTGTTCCGGCAGCTGCACTTGAGAGCCAGTCTTCCACTAGGTTTAGTGTGTTACCATCTTGGGCCGCATCGTCACTTAACATCTGGTGAGATTGTGGCCACTACACCAAACTTACAACAATAAAAAAAAATGGTCAAAGCTGTCAAAGTGGTATCTGGTGTACTACCACGTCAGTAGAACTGTGAAAACTAGGGCATGTCAGTCGCAGAGTGTTAAAATAACTGTGTCATTATTAAAAATAGGTAAATATACCGAAACATTTTGATTAAAAAAAAATTTAGTTTCACTGAACAAAAGTTTGATATTTAAAAAAAAAACAGTAAATCTAGGTACACTTCTTATAAACCAGGGTATCTTGTGTTCCTTGGCACCTAATAACAATGAATTGTTACTAAAATGTGTTGTTTTAATGTTTAGAATATGATGAGAAAATAAACAATAATTATTTATTAGTACAATTGTTTGTTTACTTTTCATATTCTTTACCAAGATCACTAGCGTTGTTGCTAACTGCCAAATCTTTCCAGAACACTCTGCGGTTATTTGGCATCTGCGATCCTAATTTGGTAGTAACTGCTACACCTCTAGGAGTTTCATTTTGCTTTGGTGACGATTTTCTTTATATACAACTAAGGTCACAAGCAAGCGTACAGTCCTTACCTTACCCTATGGACGCTTGTAACAACAAGTTATCAATAGCGCGTTGCCAACCTTAAACGATCTTAAACCCTCGTCCCCAAGAAGTTCTGGAAACCCCATTCACCATAGGAACACATCAGAAGGTTATTTGTCTGTAATCTTCTATAGGTTGAGGTTTTCACCAGTCGGGCTACTCAAAGTGGAGATAAATTTTCAAAGATATTAATCTGTGCACTACCTCTCCTTCTGAACCTCTTCCTCAAGGAACTCTGGAAACCTTAATCACCATAGGAGCACAAGAAAAGGTTACTTGGCTGTTATCTTCCATAGGGTGAAGGTATTTCACCAGTCGAACTGTCCCAAGTAGATATACCTCTCGAAAGATATTTATCTGTGCCCTACCTCTCACTTGAATTTCAAAAAGTCTAATTTAGATTATTAAATCGGTTTCTGTAAAATAAAAATAAAATCTCATTTTGGTCTGTCGGTATGGGTCTAGATTGATTAGAAATTACTACGTTGTAAAAGCGTAAGTAACCCTTAGCGACCTTGAAATTTGTTGTAGGTCTCTTTAGTAGGTTTCTTAATACTCGTAGGTGACACCATCTTTTTCATGATACGTCCATTTAATTTCATTTAATATTATGTAGAAAAGCGTCTTTACAAATTAATATTGATACAAATGGTATGTACAGACGCAATTATGTAATTGAGTATCTTAAACTTGTATAACATCAATGTGCCTTTTTAACTTGATATTTCGAGAAAAATAACTAACTATAACTAGAAAACAGAAACCTACAGAGAAAAAAAATAAGCGCCTTTTTCCTGATGGCGAATATATATATGTATGCGACTCAATTTTGCAAATAGTGGCAAATGCACCCCTCTTTTTTTAGAAGGCAAAATTATTATAGCATTTCATCGTAGTCGTACACGCCATACCACTAAGCCATCATTGCTTAGGCATAAAATAGCCAAAATTGTGTGTCCAAATCAAACCTGGTAATATATTTTTAGAGATTTATATACTGCTTGCAAGAGGTGTTCTTTCCTGGCAACGTCATATCTCCGTTAAATCTTCATCAAAATTAATAATTTAACCATTGTTTTAACACTTGTGTTCCCCGTTATTGAAGAAACGTAGTTTAAAATTAATGTTTTCGCTAGTTGTATAGAACTGGCTTTTGAGCTGGTAGTTTGTGTCTGAACATCTTTCTCTTACAATTTCCGTAGTCGTCATATTGTAATGTGTCGATTGGGTACACATTAATCATTATGCCCATAATATATTTAAAAAAACGTTGTAACCGTACTTTCGAATTTTATATTAAAAAAAACGTTAAAGAATAATAAATTTATTTTATTAATATAACTATTAATACTAATTATCTTGTTCTAATATTATTCGATACAGGTTTTTTTAAGTACATTTCAATTTTAAAATCCAATATTGTAGCTGATTTTTGGCCGCTTTGGAATTTTGCTATCGACTTCTAATAGAATTGGCCCGTAGTTCGGTTCTGACGGCTTCTCAGTACAATCGTTGTGTGATATCGGGAAAACGTAGTTTATGTCGACGTCATACCTGTAATTATATGTAAAAAATTTATTTGCTCGGTGATAGAAAATGCTGTCACTTCGCAATGCTATTATTAAAAAAACACACTAATGGGGTGTTCAGATTTAAAAAAAAACGCAGGGTTAATGGTTGGATGAGATTCGCACCTACATTCACTCACTTCATTTATTTAAATTATTATTTTATTTATTTTTTTAAATGAAGATTAAACGATTTATTTAAATGTCAACTCTATTGGAGAAGGCATATTAAATGTTTTATGACAACTAGGGTTCGCACAATGATCGATTCATTTTTTTTTTAGTTTGAACGTTATTGGGTTTCTTTGTCAAAGAGACAATCTATAAACTAAATAAATGAATAAATATATTATAAATAAATGTTAGTTCTGTACGCTTTCTCTATATACAATTTAAATATAAACTTTAACTATGCCAAATCTAACACTCTCCGTGCGCGCAATTATGTGCCAAAACGGGCCAATTAAGTGCGTGTCGGGGCGCACACAATGTAGGGTTCTGTACTGGTCAGACTGTACTACCCGTCAGAATATACAGACTTAGAAGGGGATTTTAAGTAATTTGCAAATAATTTGTACAAAATTTTTCCTTTTTATTGGAGAAGTTTAAGAACATTTTATATGTTGATTGACTATTACACGTTAACTTGTAAAGCCTACCTACTTAAATAGCTGTGATAGTTTTGCTTTTAACTTTATTATACATACTACTGCCATGAATTTTTCAATTTTCATTTAAAGCTTAATATTTCGCAAACGGATCCCTGAATAGAAAAATGATTTTCAAACACCACAATAATCATCTCAAAACTCATCCCCAATTAACGTGTAGGGGAGGTATCCTTGTAAAAAAAACGAGATTTTATTTGACCACTTTGTCGGCCTAAGTAATATGTGAACCCATAATAAATTACACCTTTCTAATACTAAGAATCACTGAACTAAGCCACGGACATGACGAAACTATAGCGTTTCCTAGTTGAATTTAGAACCCTAAAAAGGAGTAGGAACTTTACTCTTCACGTTAAGATTTAAAAAATACCTAGGTAATTTATCCCGTAAATAAGCCATGACGTTTTTAGGTAACGTCGTGGTTCTGGATAGAACGAAAGCTGTTAGGTATCTTGCTCCTTCCGTCTGCTCTGCGCAGTGTAGGAGAAGTGCCCACGTCTTGTATTCAGTGTCCAGGACGTAAGTATTGTATATTCCATCATCTGTAAATTAAACATAATATTAATAGGAATAGAAGGAATGATGGAGTGGTAGAACATATGCAAAGTGCCACCGTCACACATTTCTGCCACAAAGCAGCAATGCTTGCGCTGCTGTGGTCACGTTTGAAGAGTATGGTAGCGAAAACACATTAACACATGAGGAGTTCTAACTCAGTCCTCAGGAGTAGCAACTTATTATGATTGACATCAGGACTGCGGTCCTTTTTAGGTGGGTTGCAACATGCCTATTTACTACCTCATACCAAAAAAAATGAACATGTTACGTTTATATGGTTGGTAATAGGTTCTTAGGTGACATATTTTTAACTTGTAAGTCGTAGATAATCAGGCAAAAATAATGAAATCACGAAATGTCCTTTTAATTAAACTCAAATTTATTATAGGATTCCAATCCAAGACCCTCGGAACAGTACCCAAGCAAGATAACATTGCCAAGAGTTAAGTCACAGAGGAACTTCTTTAGAGATTTCTCTCTATTTGGGGCTGCTTGAATGGGAAAATAACCCATCCTCCACCCACCCTGCAGAAGATCGCAGATAAATAACCTTAAGTTGTGTTCCTGAGGTGCGGGCTTCATGGACGACAAACACACTAGTGATACCTTTGCTATTACAAGCGTACAAAGGCTACAGTAATCACTTCCTACCATCGGGCTTGTAGAGATGCCGTACGCTTGTTTGCCCCTTAGTATAAAAAAGGTTAAAAATTTTTGCTAATATCACAACAACTAACAGGTGCTCTCAGCATGTGTCCAATGCGCTGGTTCATTCATATCCACTCTCCAAGTAATATTCCCGACCAAAGTCTCCCCAATAGGATCGTCGGCGAAGCGATAGGTGAAGTTCATCGTTACTCCCGGAGTCCATTCCACTGTGCCATCTGAAGAATTATAGAAGATAAATATTAGTAAGTCATGTTATTAAACTATATAATTCAGTAAAATCTACCATCCTCAAACTATGCTTATTTTTTATATCGTTATAGGTTTGGCGTAGTGGCCACAATCTCACTTGATGTTAAGTGACGATGTGGCCCAAGATGATAACACGCTAAGCCTAGTGGAAGACTGGCTCTCAAGTGCAGCTGTCGGAACACACCTATTGGTCCTTGGCGACAGATTTTCAACTTGAGGGTGGTAGCTAGCCAGGCAGGCATTATAAAATGCCCTACTACCATGCTATGGTTTCCTCACGATGTTTTCCTTCACCGAAAGTTCAGGACCATTGCATGGATTTGAAATCACGTCAATCGACGCGAAGTTGTACACGCTACCACTGAGCCATCATTGCTTTATGATAAAATTTCGCAAAAAGAACAGTTTTCAATTTTTCCTTATTTGCTTTCATACGTAAACTGTGGATGAATGGAAGTTTTGATTTAGTTTCATTTGCACGACAAAGTTGACGGAACTATGAGTGATGGTAAGCAGAGTAGAACACATTGCCAGTCACCACTAATAAGCCGGTCTGTATAAATAGAAACCGTCTATGCAGTGGCTGATGAAGAAATTACTACGGCGGACTTTTCACTATATGCTTGGTGATACTGTACAACCCTATCACCGCGCTATCGCCATTCCCTCGTTCTTTACTCAGCAGGGTACGTGCTCAAGTCTTAAAATATTATTTGACCCCTTTACATCATAAAATTGCAACAAACGATTTAACACAAGCTAAGTTACTTACATCTATACTATTTGTAATATTATAAAGTTATAGAGATTATTTGTTGCTTATTTGAACGCGTCAATCTCTAGAACTAAGAGTCAGATTTATAAGCTATTTGTAGAAGAAGGTTATCGACCATCATGCTAAAACACGTAGGATCTGAGCATTTTTCATTCAAAATGTAGGTCAGAAAATATGCTAAACGAGAACGACGTAATAGTGCGGGTGGGCTAAGTAATCCGGCGCGGGTATCGAAGGCCGCCCGACTACAACAGAAAAAAATTAACACAAGTTAAAGGACCACATACCTAACTAAATATATTGTGATTTTTCTAACCTTTGACATCTCGGTATAATATTTATATTATTCATTTATAGTTACTGTAAACAATTATCCTATAACTGAGTTTTAACTTACCTACTGCTGGAACATGGTCATCCTGAGTAAAAACAGCTCTCATACAGCTGTACGATAGAGCTTCTTCAGCGCTCGCATAGTATTCCACGACGAACCAGTCTCCGAGCATCTGCAAACAATTTAACATTTTAAATATATTGACGTAGAGCAGTGTGCCTGACAGTTTAGCATATATACCACGTGTTTCTTTGCTATGTACAATTTGTCAGGAGTTTCTTTTTAAACGTAAAGGTATACAAAATGATAACTATATTAGACAAGCGCGGTCACAGGTGTGAAAAATTGATAAAATTGCGTATCCCCTGTGACTGACACCGAAGTAATTTATTTTGAACAATTTCAAAATTTGAAGTCAATATTCCGGTGTTCTAAACTATTCGACAACTGTGACTTTAGATTATTACATGGATAATAGACGTTCTGCGTTCTGCGTTCCAAGTTCTGGTTGGATCCAGACATTAAAACTCACACTTTTAAGGCAGCTTGTATGAAAAATATCATGTGTGAAAAGCGAGGGCTGACAACTTCACCCTCGTCTGAAATCGTCTTGTTTTGTCGTTGTGTGACTAGGGATAGTCACACAACATACTATTATGTTTATTAAATTATTCTGTTGTTAAATTAATAACTAGGTTATTTCACAGAATAGTGATAATATATTGATTATGATTTGAATATGATTCGTTCTGTAAAGTGTGGTAAAATGGAATGAACAGCGAATTTTGTAAACGATACTTTTTATGTGAATCGATTGCAGTTCTTATAAGCTCGATTTAGGTTAAAGTTATAGATAAATAAATATGACAGATACTCTTGTAATACCAGCTACTTATTGTGTCGTGAAGTCATATTTTATATAGTACATTAAAAAAAAAGTTTGTTAATTGAATTGACAGATTTTAAGGTTCTGGTTAATTGGTTAGTTATCTAGTTTATTGAGTTAATAATAACGTAGGGTCTGGGTAGGGTAAAATATTATATATCTGAAAATATTCCATTGTTGGGCAAAGGCCACTAAAAGGCATCGCGGGAGAACAAAGTATTTATTAATAATGTCGAATACAGACATATGTATATAGACATGTATACAGATATATATACATAGCTGTGTTTTTCGCTAATGGCATTTTCTTTTATCATTACTGGATAGCTTAATTAACTAAATTAGGGTCGGGACATAAAATTTGAGTTTTGAAAAATTATTTCGTATGTATTAATGTATCGAGACGCGAACAAGAAGATTTCGAATATTTATTTCACTATCAAAACAAATATATCACCAATGGCTATTTTACCAACATATTTTGTTTATATAAATACAATATTAATAGAATTGCATGTAGTTATTGCAGAGCTACTGTGCAACTTATAAAGTTGTTATTTTTTAACATACTTATATTAGCTTTACTTGTAACTAACTAACTATGTAATAATATCTTAGATGTCAATTTTAACCTACTTCTAATTGTCGTATCGTAGTAAAACTTTGTATGTATATGTAGTCTGGATGACGACACTATAATTTGGTATCTCGGAGCTGATCTGATGATGGAACCAAGAGGTGGATAGTGGAACACATCAGTGGCTACTAGTAAACCCCTCGAGTTTAGGATCATATGATTCATTTTGACAAGTCAAATAGATTGGGCTTGGTAACGAGATGTTATTATAAGACTAAAAAGTTTCATAATTTTTAATACAAAATTAAAGCTTTTTTTAAAGCTATTTAATTTATTATATATAAAAAGCAAATAACAATGGTTATTTTTACAAATATTTATAAACATATGTAACCGTATAAATTTAAGTTATTTAAGGTATAAGATAAAAAAAGTGCGACTTGGTATAAGTCCGCGATGTCAAATGTGCAAATTCTTGTCAAAGCTTACAAGGATTTTAAGGGATAGCGGTATTTTAATTAGTTTATTTCGGTGACGTTAATAAAACATAAAAAAATATATTGTTTTTTTTTTAAATATGAATAATGCATTTTTTAAACAACAACTATGATTGTATGTACCATGCTACTAAGGCAGACCGATTTTTAAATGTATTTTTGATTTAGCGATAAGCAATAACATACCGAAAGTAGTTATTCATTTAATTTTAATTTAGAACTCAAATAACTCATTTATTTTCAATCATAACTAGATACATTAAACATTGCTTAAATTAGTATCATTAATAATTTGAAATTAAACTAAAGACATGTCTTTTACTTGCGTAGTTCTACTTACCGATGAGTGATTGGCATGAATGTTATTTTAAAATAATTTTTAGTGCCATTATTACACTAAAGTGCCGGTTTCCGTCGATCTAATCTCACACAAGGGCAAAGATGTATCTATTTAAAATATACTGGTCGTTTACATAAGTAGGTACTTTAAATACCTTTTAATGAGATTAATAAACTCTAACACTGTTTGACCAATAACCATGAAAACTGGTAGTTCGGTTTGTTTTTTCATGGATAATATACTATCCATTTTATTATTAACACGTACCAAGTTCAGCTAGTTAATTATAAAAAGTACGCTCGCGGAATTTTCATAGTTTTGCGTTAAGATGTCTCAAAACAAATTTTTGCTACGAAATTAAACCGAAAACGGGGCCTTGACCCAAAAGTCTGACGTTTTACCCAAAATACAGCACCGAGTTGCGGCAACATAAAATTCATATGTGATATAAAATTAAATATTTGATATTAGAATTGTTATCATACAAGCAAGCGCTTCCGCCGCCTACAGGATTTTGTTCACATAATAATTTATTGTTGAAGTACAAATTATATATTATAATTTGCTTTTTTTAGTTCGCTAATAGCTTCTTGACCCGTTGACTTTCTTTTTGAAGTCAGCTGTTCATATTATTATGATGTTATTTGGCTTATTACTATTACTTAATACTAGGGCACATGGGGTTATATGATAATACTATTTTTTACTTTTATGTCATGTTAATTTTGCCTTTAAAAACTGTGTGCCCATATGTTCTTGGCAATAAATATATTGTCTTTCTTTCTTTCTATTATTCTTCTTCCAAAAAATCTTCAATAAATTTTTGTATCGTAAATAATATTGCGATTTGAAGATTGTGGTAAGCAACACGCCAGTATACACGAGACGTTCCAAAGTAGTTCCCAGAAGTAAAGCATATCACTCTTGCTTGAGGTACTGGTAGATGGCAATAGCTTGCTAGATGTCTACGTTGACTACTATACTTTTACACACAAAAAATATTTATCATCGTAACTGGTGGACTTTAATTTAATAAATTTTTATTTGTCTAGTATTTATTTACTACTATAAAACGGTAAAGTTTGTGAGTATGTTTGTTTGTGGTAATCTCTGGAACTACTAATCTGATCCTAAAAATATTTTGATTTGTTGAAAAGTACAATATCCCTAAATTATTTTTTATTGTTATTAAGTTCTATATTGCAATTAACATGAACGAAGGGCAGTTGCTGTTTGTCTACGAATACATGATGTCGTTAAAAAATAATATATTACTTGTTGTTGCTTTCATTATACAGTAAGATTTGTTAAAATTAGTATTATAGGGAGAGCTTTTTTATCGTTATAGATTTGGCGTAGTGGCCATAATCTCACCTGATGTTAATTGCCGATGTGGCCCAAGATGATGAGACGCTAAACCTAGTGGAAGACTTGTTCTCAAGTGCAGCTGCCGGAACACAAGTGCTTGACGACAGATTTTCAACTTGAGGGTGGTAGCTAACCAGGCGGGCATTAGAAAAAATCTACCACCATGCTACGGTTTCCTCACGATGTTTTCCATTACCGAAATCTCTGGCTCATTACAGGGATTCGAGCTCACGTCAATCGACGCGAATTCGTACACGCTACAACTCAGCCATCATTGCTTCATTATCAAATAAAGAATTTTATTATTTACCTGTGACAAATCAAAATACGGAACAGCTCTCACTTCAGGGCATTTCCTTTTATTCACTATCTTTGTCGCAACCGAATGAACTAACACCGAAATAATAAGGAAGTTCACTACCGCTTTAACCATATTCAAAGAGATGCGCATATCTTCGGAATCACAACTGACTGTTGCAACGTATCAGTTATTCGAGTGATGAAGTCGAACTAACAAAAGGGAATTGTTATCATATTGTATGGGGACATTTGTTAATGGTCGTTAGGACGCTACCAGCATACCATTATCAACCCGTGACTCATTACGCTTTGAACAATAAACATTTTTATTGACATCGTATTGTTTGCTAACTAAATCGGATACTAGGAAGTAAAAGATTGAGATTTTAAATGTTAACAATGTTTATCCTGTTTAAAATAATTATTAATGATATGATATGTTTTATTAATTTAGATGATGAGAGAGATAAAAGGAAGATGTTTTTGTTGGACAATAAAGACAAGTAATGTACGGAGAATAAAAATAGCTGAGCAGCTATTTAGACGTGGTTTAGATGAGACTGTACAAATAAGTAACTAATAAGTTTCAGTAATTTTCTTAGAACACGGCACTGTGCACGATGGTAAGTAAATAAAGTCCACAAGCAAAGACGACCATCTACAAACCAGCAATCCATCATCGGTATTTGCCGTCGTACTGGTCTAATCTCTCAGCAGCTGGATATATTATACATTGGTTGATCCCAAAATACGACAAAACCAAAAGAGGGTGAACAGATTTATCATAACGTACAAGACGGTCGCGACCCAGTGTAATGATTGTTTATCATTCATTTTTATCTTTTAATTATATATCTTTATTTTACCTTACTTGTTTCCTCATTACATATTTAAATTAATTTTGAATTTCATTTCATTATCCTTTTAATTTATAATTTTCGATATTTACATCTATTAATTGTCCACGCGACACCAGTCGGCTACAGATAGATACCTACTACCACGTTAAAATTATAGTTAAACCTATTAGAAAAAGAGGGTATTTTCTTAAATATTTATAATATACAGATTCCCGACATAAAAAATAGTTAAATAATAGGAAGTTACATTATTTGAGGGCTATTTTTTTATGCCAAAGCGCGCAAACATGCAGACAGTCCACCTGATGGTAAATAGTTACCGTCGCCTATGGACAACTGCAACACTAGGGACATTACAGCCATGCTGCCGACCTTGTAGACTGTATTTCAATTTTTGAAGAGCCCCATATCATAGCAGGACAGGAATTTACTATGATTTTCTGTTATAAGTTTTATATAATAGGTGACTGACGCGTACACATTCGAGCGTGGTTGCTGGTAGGTTATTAAAATAATTATTGAAAATATGGCAACTAATTTATTTAAAAATTTATACGAAACTTTTTTTTTGGAGGCGAACTAAAACAACTCTAGATAATAACGATTTACAATGTATTTATGTAATATTTTTTAATGTGGTATAAATGACACAATAGTATTAAAATAGCTTTATTTTGCAAATAAATTATTTAATTTGTTTTCTTCATTGGTTTACTAATTAGTCACAGCGCTTTTGCTCACGAAAAATTAGTTTAACACTTTTTATTACTATAATAGTTCATTTTTCAAAATACAAAGAAAAACTTTCTTTTTGATTTAGGCAATGCAAACAGTTGCAAGATGTAATAGAATTCTACACAACTCATCGTATGTATCAAGATTAAACATGTACTAACGAAAAGATTTAGACGACAACATCCTCTCAAACTTGTATTAAGTACTGCGTCATACTTTCAAACCACATCGACTACCTTGATAATAACTTTATATTTTAACTATCAAATGTTCATGACTTTCGTATGCGTTAAATAAAAGTACAGGTGGCGTTTAGTCCATACAAATGTTTTCCTCTGTTTTATCCCTGAATAATGGCACTTGAACAAATATTTTTATACTGTACTATCTATATCTACCACTGTTATGTTTCTATGATTTGATTTCCCATAAATTGTTTTCGCAATGTCGAAGCCACACTAAAGTAAGGTGTACGGCTTGCAGTACAGTTGATACGAACTGAGTCGGATCGCGAAATCTATTATGTTTTACATATATATATATATATATATATATATATATATATATATATATATATATATATATATATATATATATATATATATATATTGATGAATAGTACAGACTTAAAGACTATACTTTATACTTCATAATAGGAAGGGCTGCACGACATATGTCAAATGTTTTCAGGTTATGTCATAATTTGCATGACTTGATAATTTACGTACTAAGCACACTTAATGCAGCGTTAACAAAAATTAAAAAGAAGCCGGTTAATTAAAGTATAATCCAATGTAGAGTCAATTTAAACTAAACGAAAGGTATCAAGAAGCCACAAATTTTAATTAAAACATTTTCTTACTTCACATGGAAATCGAGAATGAACTACGCGTCGCGGGACTCAATAAAACATGTTTTAATTATTATTTATTCGAACTACATACCATCTGCTAACAGGTGTGGCCGCAGACAGGTTACTATTCGTGTACATTAGCAAAATTCAATCCGTTATAACAAGTTTCGGTAACCCACTTTTCGTCTGAGTTTAGGTTAATAGTGCAAAGGTAGAACGAAATTTTAGAAAGAACACGAATTTGATTAAAACAGTAAAATTAGGTGGATCCTAATTTTCAATCACTGTGGACTTAATAAGTAACTCGAATGAATTATTGCTGATGATTATCAATATTATTAATATAGCGTCAAATATGGTCTTGTTATCAAGTGATTTATAATAGTAATGAATATTTAAAGGATCATTTTGTACACTTTCATTTGATTTTAACACGCTTTTATTAAAGCGCTTTTTTTAACTACTATTTTTTTTTGCCGATTTTGAACTAGCCTACCGATGAGAATATATAATAATTATGAAAGGTATAAAAGTAAGATCGCCACTGTACACTTATGTAAAAAATTATCAACGATACTTTGATTCTTTTAGAAACAATTTTGGGGCAATCATTATTAAACTAATATTATTTGAACTGAATTTCTCAGTATTGTTATTTATAGGACCAGTCACTGATAATCGTTTTATTAGTAAAATGTTACCGAAATAAATATGTTTGGTCTTTCTGCTTATCATGGACAGTGGCGTTTTTACGTTTATACTCATCATATTTGAAATTTACTTTATTGTCAGTTTCTTTGTTCATTAAAAGTGTTTCGATTTTAAACTAAATTTACACATGACTGAAAAGCAAAAAATAATTATTCACTTAACAAATGTTTATTTTAAAACGTAATAAAAAGACTAAATAATTTAAATAAAATGTAACGAAAAATCGTGGGCGCATTACACACGTTACACTGCATCATACACACATGCACGCCACATAGGTACATAGGTTCTGTATGGTATCCCTCCTCCCAGGGGGAAGAAAAATGTATATATGTATAGTTAGTGTAGATCGAATGATAGGGAACTAGCCAAATCGCGACTTCCTTGCATACGCGCAACAGTCCGAGCCGAGGTTCGACCACTTTGGCACCCTCGGAACTTGTTGCCATTCTTTCGCGGCTGAGTAGTTAGTGATTAGATGAACTATTTATGCATCAATTTATCTATGGTCCGTCTTTATCTATCTACGTTTTTCGATATGTTGTATTTAGACTAGCTTGTCGGGTAGACGTGTTCTGTCCTTTCCAGTAGTTATTATCCCGACAACAGCACCATCTATCGGATGTTAACATAGCTATGAACCATCGCCTCGATAAAATAAATATATTATGTGAATATGAATGAGCTCAATCGGTGAAGTCGTTCAGAGGTTAGACTAGACGATCACAAACAGGATTTTATTTTATTTATTATATTAGATTAGATTTTATTTATTATATTTTATTATACACACAAGGATTTTTTTTCACCATTATAATCCTACATTGTTCCTGATGAACATAGGCGGTAGAATATTTTCAAAAAAATTAGGGATCCGCATGAAAACTTTCATAATGTAACCCAACGTGTGAAAAAATACCAAAAAAATCATTATATCGCGTACGCTGCAGAAATTATTGACAATAGAGCAAAGTGATGTACTACAATTTTATAGAGGACATAAATATCTACAAAAAAGTTCCAGATACCATATGTCTAACTATTACAGTATGCAATAGTAATGCCGTAGTAGTTTTGCGAATATGATTTTTTCACACGTATAACACACGAAAACAAGAAATAAAAATAAAATTTATGATAATAATAAAAACTTTATCTATAATGTACTTTTTCTTAGTAGCCCCCGAAAAAAGAAGAAAAAGAAGGGTGTGTGTGTGTATGTGTTAAAATTAATATTTTTTTGAAATTTATGTTAAATACCCGTGCGAAGCCGGGGCGGGCTGCTAGTATTATATAAAAGTAATTTTTGTTCACATAATTCGATTTATTACTCTTTGTATGTACCTTATGTGTGTTGTTCAATTCATAAAATATTTTAGAAAAACTTAAATAATTTAATCATTTGTCAGATATCGTTGTTTTTATTACAACCTCGTGGAAGGCTTGGAATTTTTCGTTTCCGTGAAAAATTCGGTATAAAATGTATATAAAATACTTTTATATAGAAACACATTGTTGTGTAAAAATTTCAATTCAATCCATCGAATACTTATCGAGTTTTGCGGACACAAATATATGGAAACTAAATTTATAGGTATTTAAAAAGATAGGTAGATTTTTTAAGGAAGATTATTGGCTATATAACTTCACGCTAGGACCCTAAGGAGCGCAGCAGTAACCATGATCGTCAAGTGGCTGGCTGTAGGCAAGTACCGGAGAACAACGATATTATCCTACACGGGTTTGTTGTCGCCGAATTTAACACGAGTGAAACTGTGGGACACATAGTGTGTTTATATGTTGATGTTTATGGCACTCATGACAATACAATACGTCTGAGAATAATAAAATGAACGAAAGCGAAAAATTTGTCACGTATATCCGACACCTTCCTATGTCTAATAAATAAAATGTTAAATATGTACAGTAAAAAACTTCTTGGTGATTTTTCTATGTTATAACGCATCGTTTGTGATGGTACAATGTGGAACGAAAGAAGACCGTTTGATAAATGCTTTTCAAGTAGAAATATTTAGTGGCAAAATAGAAAACTATACTAGCAGATTTATCGGTGCTTGAAATAGTTTATGCGGTTATCGTCGTGTTTTTTCTAGTCTTTGCCCAGTAGTGGAACATTTACAGTTTTAAATTACCCCCCATTCTTACTCAAAATAGTACACTCTTTACATCTTACGATGATAGTATAATCTAACCATTTTTGATAAATTCACAATAATGTGTTTGATATTTAAAACGTCGCGTCGCTTCGATCAAATTAATATCTTATATTTAAATACAAATATGTGTAATTATACATTCATGCAATTTGTTTTTGATACCATTATTAAATATTAATTTATATTATTATACTGAATATAAAAAAAATGTTAGAGAGTAAGCTTCAAATCACAAATGCAATATATGAGTTATAAATACATAATAGATTAAATTAATAACTCATCCTTTTGTTTAGTGAATAAATATCCGTGAATCTCTGAGTTGAATTTGTTATTAATATAGTATAACTATTATTATTTTTTATACTACAAAGGTGGCAAACAGGCATACGGCCCGCCTGATGGTAAGCGGCTACCGTAACCTATGAACGCCTACAATACCATAGGTATCAAGAGTGCGTTGCCGACCTTGAAACCCCCTACCCCAAGGAGCTCTGGAAACCCTACTCACCGCAGAATCACAACACTAGGTTATTTGGCTGCGATCATCTGTAGGGTGGAGGTATTCCACCAGTCGGGCTGCCTCAAGTAGAGAGAAATCTCCAAAGAAATTAGAAAGAAAGGGAGGCTTAATTATTATTTGTATGTATGTTGAATTTATTTAGTGCATTATTTAAATATGTTTATACCTTATCACTGTGCTAATTAGCTCTGGTATTAAGTAGATAAAAGAAAAAAAACATTTGTATATCTTTGTTAACAATATTTTTCTATATGTTACTAATACAATTCTGGAGCGAAGTAAATTAAATATTTTCCAAAAGATCGAATAGTAAATTCTTGGTTATGTTAATACAAACATACTAAACTAGTTTCTAAAAGAAAAATACATATTCAATTCGGGCAATGTCCTTGATTCGATCGGAAGTATTCGTGATTGTAGGTCTGTAATATTAATGGTACGATCTAGAATGAATGATCAACTAGTGACATGATAAACTGAGCAATTGTTTAAATGTTAATTTTCTATATCAGGTTATACATTTTAAGGCAATTTACACATTTCCTATAAATAACTATTAGTAACTTATTTAACCATAGTATGAATATTCGGCTGTATCCAAACAACAGAGAATTTTAATGATAAATTTACAGTATACTTAATATGTGGAATTCCTACGTAATAATTTTTTGTTACAAAAATACAAATTTTACCTATTTAAAATATTGGAATACCTTACTTTTTATTACCTTACTCTTAAGTGAGCAATTCTTGTGTATATGTAAATACTAGCGGTGCTCGTTTCATCCGTGTTAAGTTTAATTGACAAACTCTCCACGACAGGTGCCGCCAACAAGCCCTTGTACCCTTTGTTCCACTTACCGTAGTTGCCTACAGCTTGCCAGATTGCTTGACGTTCATAGTCTCTCCTTCACTCCTTAGGGTCGTAGCGTGAAGTTGTATAGCCTATATTAGTTAAACAATCAAGTAAAAAACTCTTTAGCTTAATTATATTACTATATCTATATTATGTAATTTTAATCGTTATAGGTTTTTCATAGTTATTACAATCTCACCTGATGTTAAGTGACGATGTGGCCCAAGATGATAACACGTTAAACCTAGTGGAAGACTGTCCCTCAAGTGCAGCTGCCACCGAAAGCTCAGCCTCATTACAGGAATTCGAACTCATGTAGTCGTACACGCTACCACTGAGCCATCATTGCTTCATCATTGGATATTATAACATATCAATTGAAGTGTGATATGCTGTCTCTGTACAAATTTCAAAAAAATCGGTCAAGTCGTTTTTGTTTTATCCGAAAATACAAACAGACAGACAGACAAAAAAAATTAAATATCATGTTCGTGATCGGTGTCCTTTATAATAATGTCTATAAGAGAATTTGGGGAACAAATTACATGCACAGACAGAACTACAAATTTATTAATATATAAATAATAAATTACTGAATAGTTCATCAATGAGACAATAGGCTAGTTGACTCTTTTTTAAAGTAGGTCTTAAATAATTAATTATTGTCCACTTACAGGAAAAAAAAAATTTTTTAGGACATAGAAAACCGCAAAACTTTATTTTAAAGTTGACTTTTCGTAAACAGGCGAAAACGCTGTCAGCCATATTATCTTTGCTGTTACGTCATACGTCAAACAAACATTGGTATTTCAAACGTTCATCATTGTGTAAAACACGATACTTTTTATTAAAATACCAACATGTTGAACGTGGCGCAATCTGTTAGTCTTGTTCCGAAACTGTCAAGATATAGGTGTTTTTCACAGCATTTTGGCAGAACCTTATTCAGATGGTGCCAAGATGTTGTATGACCTTGTAGTGCTAACTCATCAGCGACTCTCTTGATGTGATGATATAAAGGATGGGGTACAATGGGACTGATATATTCGGTAGAATAAAAGTCCCAAAAAAAAATAAAAAAAAAAATTTAAACCGAAACCGTTAAATTAAAGAATATAATAAAATGTACAGAAATATTTATTGTTTATGTTTAATGTCATTGTTTTATAACGTGAAGTCAATTTCAAGTATTGTTTGCGTAAAAGATTCGCATTTGCGCCACCAGGTGGCAGGGCTTTCGTCGTTCACGTTACTTATAAGATCCGACATGAAGTTTGCTTAGAGTCCTATGACGTCACAACATAGCCGACAGCGTTTTCAGAGTTCAAAATTAAAAATGAATAAAACAATTTTTGAACTGAAAATATGTAGCCATACTACACTTTTAATATCTGAAAACGATAAATTTATTTCTTAGATTTCTTAAGTCAAATACTACAGACAATATTTATTTATTGCGCCAAATTTGATATGAGTCAAGTAGTCAATTTATTTACGATTGTTATAACTGGCTACAAACGATTTTTAAAACAAATAAAACGTATTTCAAGTATTTTTCAATCAACCAACTGATACTTCAATGAAAGTTAGCGGACATCGCTAATATAGTGACGAGGCTTTTATGTTGTTAATTGCAGCATTTATGCTAAAACGCTATCGAGTTCTTGACTAAAAAATGTTGAAGTAACGGTTACGTTTTATTAATACTCAAAGCTTGGAATGTATAAAGTATAAATTAATTGTTGTCTTTTACATATGAAGCGGACTAGCAATAAAAAATACACAATGAATAAAGTATTAATTAACACCATAGTCTAATGAGAACAGACTTAAAGGTATTTAGGTAACATTTTTTAAATTAAAATAAGCAACATAATACATTATTAAAGCGTTTTATTTCATTTCTGATTTATGTTAAGTATATTTATTTTTGCAATCGTTTTTAGAATAGAAGGTCATTGGAATAAAATGTATTATTATTTATAAAATAATGTGAGTATAAAAACCTTTTTTAAATTTCTTTTTTAACACGCTTATATTAGCTTCACTTGTAACAAACTAACAATTTAATAAAAATTTAGAAGTCAATTTTAACTTACTTCTAATTGTCGTACCAGGTCCCCTAAGGCTAACAGTATAGTCTGTTCGATAAAAAAAAATACTCATGCTTAAGTGTTAGTTCATTTTTATTACTGTTTTAAATTCCCCTATTTGAATTACTCACAATAGCACTTAAATTTATTTCACGATACGATTGGTTATGAAAGAAAATGCCTTGTGGCAAAGCTCACCAAAGTACAACATACAGTGTAACAAAGTATTAATTCATATATAATTTACATAAAATACGTTCAGCATATGTAACGTTCCGCTTTTTTATTTACTTTCTTGTAAATAAAGTATATTATAAACATACTAATATTGTAAATATCTTGAGGCTTAGTGCAGGGATCACCAATTAGTTTTATTGGGGGTCGGTTTTAAAAATATAAAAGACTATCGTGGTCTCGTTTAAACCTCCCGTCCATCAATTCGAGTCATGCATGTGGTCAACTTTTCGTGAAAAACTTTCCACTATGTCATAAGTTCCCATACAAGCTTTCTTTTTCTCTTGAAGCTTAACGCTCAGGTTATTAATACGTTTAATAATGTCTGATAGGTAATTAATGCAGGCTGTCAACTATTGAGAATGTCTTAAACCATCTAAAATTCACAAAATCTTTTTAAAACTCAGCCTTTGAGGTTTTGGATCACAATTTGCCATTTGGTGACCCTAAGACTATTCAATTTAGACCCTAAGAAGGCACTTATGAACATCAAAATATTACTACCAGTTCGAAAAAATATCTCAGTCATCGAGAATGATCGGCAAGAAACTGATCAGCTTTGTATGTCGGAGAGACCAGTAGTATACCAAGATTTCCCTCGATATAGTCATTACGGAAATACAGATTTTGTGGGTGTTGTCTGGGTTAGGGCAAGCAGCAAGTTATTCTTGTTTATTTGAGTTTACCTCCAGGGGCCCTTAACTTCTCTATAGCCACCTTGAGCATCACATGTCTGATCAAACTGATAACTGATCGGGACATCCACCCAGTCCGACAGCATGAAACAAAAGAGACACTCTCTCAGGGTCCCGACACAGTAAGCAGGGTCAAGCGATTCCTAGGATACAGATATGTAGAAGATACAAGAGATCTTCATGATCCGACGGCTAGAGCGAGGCTGTCCTCTAATTATTATTTTTCGGGTTTACTACACTGTTAGTTAGAGCCTTGAAGAGCCTTGAAATTCAGACGGCTTTTACAGTTTCACCGGACTTGGGGGCGAGCGCTTATGGCACTTAGCCGCGAAAGCTAGGCAACAAGCTTCAACGGTGCCAAAGTGGCAGAACCTTGGCTTGGGCTGTTGCCGATCATACGAAAAAGTCGCGATCTAAATAAACTGTTCTCCTGCTGGCCGATGCCTGCTTATATGTGTGTGTGCGAACACAGAGTACACTTGTCGCTCACACGCAACTTCCGTCCGTCATTAGTACAGACATGGTTCTCGGACATATATATTTTTACTGTATAAATAATATTTATAATAGACATCACAATCATTCACAAAATGATCCCACCCTATAGTATCTTCTCATAGTAGAACCTGCTTGACATAGCCCTTGAACTTATTGTTCGGCAAATTAGTGTGCTTCGGGATCTTGTTAAATTCCTTGTAATTGATTAAGTGTCTATTCAATATGAAGTTATTTTTAGGTACAAACAATGTAATTTCGATGACTGGAGTTAAGTAGAGTTAAGTAAGATATCGCCTTACGTTGTGATTTCAGAAAGTGTTTTTACTTTTCTCTGGTAACGTTTTCACATATTTATCAGTTGTCATCTGAAGCGGTACGCGGTCAGGGGAACGATTGATTCTTATCACGCGCATCATCGCTCCACCATTGTGCACATTAGGTACTTTTTCTTGGAATGTATTAGGACAAAGAATTTTTAGAACTGCGTTGACATGTTGGTTATAATTTTGTAGAAAAAATGAATAAACATTTCAGTGAAGTATTTTAAATATGTCAAATATGTGTGTACTGTATACATCTACTTAATTAGTTTTCTACTTTTTTTGCGTTGATTGCTTTATAGTTGCTCGGCAAAGTGACTGCAGAGTCCTCACAGTACAATTCAAAATCAATGGTGAGTACAGAAGGACCAGCAATCCAATGTTGGTAATCCCTCTCGGCATCTAGATTACACTGGCAGATTATGGAACGCGACAAACCATAGGACTCTAGTCCACTCTAGGACCATAGTCACTGGGTCACTGAGTCACGATCCAGTCGGATACGAATCCTTACCACTTCGATTTATTACTAGATATACGCAAGCTGATCGTACATCGCAACATGCCTAAGCGTGCCACTATGGTGAGTGTCCTATACCATCTGATGTCCATACATAGCCCGTGATCCACAATTCACAAGTCGTCCACAATTTTTGTGTCCATACCACCCAGCATAAAGTAAAAAAAATGTTTAGGTTTTGTAATTTTTTTCCCGGTTCAAACTGTAATTTCGTTCAGTTATTAGTGATTTATCTAGAGCAACTAAAATTGCATACATTACATTTTAGTCCTAGTCAACGCCGTCCTAATCAAATCACACAATACTTTTCCATATTAATTTTATTTACGTTAAGAAACTGCTTACCAAGTATTCTATAGTGTTTTGAGATGTCACATAAACATCAACGCGTAGATGTTAAGTTGACATATACAGAACTTTGAGGATGTGTTAGAAAAATGCCGTCAAAAGTAGATTCGTTTCGGCGCTAGACATTTGAAACTTTCAAGAGTTGCGGTTAATAGAATCGAGTATTGGTTCCTAGCGTTATAAAATGTAGGGCGTAGAAATCCATATTTACGGTAGACGTGGTTTGAGGTTATGTTAATGAACGTGTAATAAATATTTAATTTGTCGTGTCTATATATTCTTAACTCACTTGTAAGGTGGTAAAACAAAATCTCCGGCGAATCTTAACACATTGACTGCCAAGCGTATTTGCTAAAAATCGTCAATTAGGCCAAAATGAAGTTATGTAGTACATAACGAGATATGTATAAATATATATTTGATTTTTCATTTTGTGATATAATTTTGAAAATATACACGTTTTTCATTTTGCGGTCACCGGCATCCGTCACGGCGCCAACGCAATAATTTCCAAAAAATTATCACTGTGCGCCGCGCGGGTCATAATGGCGGTCACTTGTCCTGCTCGCACAATGCCACGTTGGGGGTGTGTCAACGTTCAGCAGCGCAACCGTTATTTTTTCAATTCCTTATCGTAAATTGCGTAATAAGGGATTTGTCTACAAGTTTATTTATTTTAGGGAGTGCATAATTAGTGGAATTTCTAACTAAATCATGGATTTTGACGATTTTGAGTTATCACAAGCAGATCTATCATATTTGGAGAACACTGAGTCCTACTATATGACACAAAATTTGACTTCAAGTGAAAATAATATCGGTCCAAGTTGCAACGACATTAACGTTGGCGTGACTGATAGAAGACAATGTGTTTCGAGTGATGACAGTGACGAGTTATTGGTCCCTGTGCAGAGAAGAAAACACCGTCTGATATTATCAGACAGTGAAAGTGAAGACAAAACCACCCATCAATCTTCTTCAGGTTCTGTACCTTCCTCAATTGAATGGGTTTCACCAACAGAACGACAAACTCATATTATCCCTTATACCGAGATGCCAGGTATGAAAACATTGAGTTTAAAACATTCAATGTTAAATGCGAGGCCAGAAGATTTTTATAAATATGTTGATGGTGCCGAACGAAATATTTGAAAGCATTGCTGTGCAGACAAATTTATTTGCTCAACAACTTCTAGAAGAGGAAACACCAAAACAAAACTCAAGGTTAAATAAATGGTCTCTGACAAATAAAAATGAGATAAAAAAGGTGTTTGGCTTGATTTTATACATGGGACTGGTAAAATTGCCTAAAGTTGGTGATTATTGGTCTAAAGACACAAATATGGGATAACGGTATTTAAATTATGCACAAATCCGGGGTATACTTGCAAGCTGGAGATTTATGCTGGAAAGAACAGTGAAACTACAAGTACGACACCAACAAGCATTGTTTTCAGATTATGTCAACATCTTTTCAACATGGGTCACACGCTGTATACCGATAACTGATATACCAGCGTTGATTTAGCCGAAAAACTTTTAGAGGTGGACACACATTTAGTGGGAAAAATTGCCTAAGCCCATTATGAGAGCAAAGCTGAAACCAGGAGAATTTGTGGCAGCGGAGAGTTGCAAAGGCATCACCGTCATGAAGTGGAGGGATAAGCGCGAAGTGCCCCTTTTATCTACTAAACATAGTACAAAATATGCAAAAATTAAAAATAAAAGAGGCCAAATAACAGAGAAACCCCAAATAGTAATGGACTACAATAAAGCTAAAGCAGCCGTTGATTTGTCAGACTTTTTTTTTTTTTTTTTCGAACTGACTATGCTGTTGGCCCGGGGGCCTTAACAGTTTCACCGGACTTGTTGGCGAGCGCTTAAGGCACTCAGCCGAGAAATTTTGGGCAACATGCGCAAGGGTGCCAAAGTGGCCGAACCTCGGCTTGAGCTGTTGCCGTATTTGCAACATACGCGACCTAGCTAAATTCCTACGCGAATTCGAGCTAACTAACTATACATGTATGCATGTCTCTTGCCTCCTGGGAGGGAGGAAGAGACACGCGTACATGTATTTAGTGATCTGAAAAATTTTCTGAGGCTAACTAACCACAAAAAAAAGAAAAAAAAAGGTCCCTTACAAGACCTATGTACCTGAGTGTGGTGCATGTGTGTTCATGCAGTGTAGTGAATGTATGTCGGTAGCTAGTGATTGCAGTGTCACTGTGTCGCGCGAGCAGCTGGCTTGAGGGCTCCCTAGCGGGGGAACGGACCTAGGCTCAAGTCGCTACAGGAGAAGGCGGTCGAGATATGTGTGCGGGAGCGAAGTTTGCCGCCCGCCCCCTGCGGAGCGAGCGGTGATTACGCGGGCGTGGGCGCAAACACGCTTGGTTATTAGATACGGGCGGGAAAATCGCGTTCGCTTCCGTGATTTTATCATCGGGGTCAGATAAAATGTCGCGCGGGCGTCTATATTTGTTAGACATTCGGATGTCTGGATTCGGGTTATGAGATGCGGCTGCCACTACTAGCTGGTTCGAATGGTTCGACGCTTTTTCAAAATAATTATTTGATAGGGACTTTATAAATGATTCGATCGAAGGTATTTCCATATCTTTATGGAGATCTACGTTCCGAGCGAACCAAGGGGCACCGACCGCCCTTCTGAGAAAGCGGTTCTGAACTATTTGTAACTTATTGAGGGTGAATTTACTTATGTGAGCAAAGACTGGGGAACTATAAGTTAGGATCGGTCTGATACAAGTCTTGTAGAGCGTGAGCTTATGTCTGAGGGACATTTTGCTCTTCGAGCACACGAGAGGGTGCAGGCGGCTTGAGACCATACCGGCTTTCCTTCGCACTCTATCGATATGTGCCTTGAAATTTAGGTGTTTATCCAGTGTGACACCCAGATATTTGATCTGGTTGGCCCACGGGATAGCCACATTAAATAGTTTGATAGCGGGAATTTTAACTAATCTTTGAGTGGGATGAAAGAGGATAGCGCTACTCTTATCGGGGTTAATTCCTATGCGCCATCTACGGAACCATTCGCCTAGCTTATCTACGGCTTTTTGGACTCGTAGCCTGAGGGTTTGTCTGTTCCACGAGGAACTAAACAGGACTGTGTCATCAGCGTAGGAACCTACCTCTACCTCGGGGAGGCGAGGGAGGTCACTGATATATAAGTTGAATAGAGAGGGCGCCAGAATGGAACCCTGGGGAACACCTGAGCGTATGGGATGAGGCTCAGAGAGAGCACCCTCTACTCGGTAGCAGAAGGTCCGGTCAGAGAGGTACGCGTATATGATTTTAACTAATCTATCCGGGATTTGAAGTTCCAAAAGCTTGTGGACTAAACCAGCGTGCCAGACCTTATCGAAGGCCTTGGCGACGTCGAAGAAGACCGCAAGTGTAGGACGAGGTTTTGGGTCGCGGTTGAAATTTTGAAGAATGTGCTCCGTGAGGCGGTGCACTTGGTGGGTACAAGAGTGTTTGGCACGAAAACCAAACTGCTCAGGTGGTAAAAGATTTTTGTCTGTGACTACTGACTGGAGCCGGTTCAGAAGGAGCCGCTCATAGACTTTTCCTAACGTGTTAAGGAGACTGATAGGGCGATAGCTGTCGGGAAGCGACGCTTTTTTGCCGGGCTTGTGAATACCTATTACTATGGCCTTTTTCCAGACGGCTGGAAAATGGCAGTGGGCTATGGCTACATTGAAGATGCAGACCAAAAGAGCTATGAGGTGATCAGGAAGAAGTTTGAGTACTTCGTTCCTGATACCGTCGGGACCAGGTGATTTTCTAGGCTTAAGGCCTTTAATGGTTGACATAACTTCCTCAGGCGTTACCGAGTCCAAATCATCTGTCGGGGGGACCGCGAGAGAATTTGTTACCACCGATTCTATCGAGCTTACGAACTCGGAATCGATGTTAACGCAGTTCGGAGAGCATTGATTTTCAAGACTCTCGGCAAGGCATTCTGCTTTTTCAGCGCTATCGAAAGCGGGAGGTTTGCCGGGGCCTTGATCTAAGGGGGGCATGGGGACTGTATCGTCACATTTAAATGTGCGTGCTAATTTCCAGAAAGCCAGATGGGATGGTTGGATACCCTCGAGTAGGGCCCCCCATCTGGCATTACGGATTTCGGAAATGCGGCTTTTTACCGTTTTCCGAAGTGAGTTTAACCGCCTACGATTGTCCGCAGTCGGGTATGAATCGTGTGCTCGAGTCGCGGCGTTCTTTTCCGTGATCAGCGCTCTCACGTCGGCAGGAAGTATAAAGCGGCGTTCATTCGCCGCTTGCACCTCTTTCGAGGCCTTACTGACGGCGTTTTGGAGATGGCTGACCAGGGAATCGATCGCCAGATCGGCATCGGCTGTCGATTTCAACTCGTCTGGGACCCTATCCAAGCTGGAGGATGAGGGATTGTGCAAGAGGTATCTGTTTAGCTTCGCATAGTCCACCATCTTGACGGAGGAGGGATGCTGGTCAGAAGGTTGACCTAGGTGGAGAACTACGGGTCGGTGGTCGGAGTCTAACTCATGTACGACTTGTACGAGTCTTATATTGAGAGAGACATTTTTTAAAAGTGCTATATCTAAAACAGATGGACGACAATTGTCCTGAAAGTGAGTGGGCTCTGAAGGAGCGATGACATCAAAGTCGAGAATGGCAGATAGATCCTCCAGAATCCTCCCGTTCGGGGAGGTAGTCGGGTTGTTCCAGATGACATTCCCGCAATTGAGGTCACCCGCTATAATAACTGAATTACCTAGTGCAAAAAGAGCCTCCAGATCTGATCTGAGAAGCCTTTTGTTCGGGGTGTGATAGGCAGAGACGATTATGATTGACGAGTGACCAGTCATACCGAGTCTGCAAACAGATACCTCTATACTGGAGAGTTCGGGAGGTTCTATTGCTATGCAGTATAGAGAGCGTTTATAGTATATGAGGGTGCCTCCGCCGTTAGCGTGGACCCGGTCGTTCCTAATAATGTTGTAGTTTGCGATTCGGGGATTGCGAGCGCTGGGTTTTAGAAATGTTTCTTGGACTAGAAACACGTCTATTTGGTGCTCTCGGAGGAAGGCGGCAATTAGATCACGCTGAGGTCTAATTGATCGCGCATTAAAAAAAGGAGAGGCACAAACTCTTAGGTTTGATCCGATCCATTTTAATTTTGGCTATGAGAGGCGCGGACAAGCCGTTGAATAGTGGCGGCTATGCCCGGGAATTGGGTTATTGCGTTGAGCAATCCTAAGTCCTTATTGGAGTTAATCACCGCGTTGAATGCGATGATTTCTTGCACTTCATGCACAAGAAGAAGCTGGGTGAACCACTCCTTGCCAGCCAACGAGAAACCGAGGGCTGAGGTGGCGGGGGCTGCCGGGACCGGGACAGCCTTGACAGGCTTGGGTTTGATTAATGAGGCCGGAGGGGCCAGTGCAGGTGGGAGGGGTGCGAAGGGCGCGGGAGCTGGTGCCACTGGGGCTCGTGAGGTGCCTGGAAGGCTGGGGAAAGCCTCTAGAGACATTAGAGGCTGGATATGAGGCCGAGCGACAGGTACCTTGGGAAAGGTGGCCTGTCTGACTGGCTGGGGGCGTTTCGTGCGCGGGGCGCGGGGACAACCGCGATAATTTGCGGTATGTCCCGTTTGCTGACAGAGAACGCAGCTGGGCGGGGTGGGAGTGCCAGGAGTGCGAGGGCACTCCTTCGTGGCGTGGTCGTCTAGGCACTTGACGCACCTAGCGCGGAAACAGCAGTTACGGGAAGAGTGTCCGTAGAGCTGGCAGTTGTGACACTGCGACGGGATTCTATTTTTGTGTGGCGGCTCAACGGTTATTCCGGTGAGACCGCACACCTCGGAGAGGTTAAAAATCGACTTGCCCTCCTGGGACTTGTCTAGAAAGACAAGCACCATATTGTATGGTGCCCTGGTGGTGTGTTTGTACATCCTGTGTACCTCACGAATTGGGAAGTTCTGCTCCTTAAGGGAGACTGAGATTTGGTCGGGAGTGATCTCGACCGGGATCTGACGGATAACCACTCGCAGGAGGCGCTCCTCCTCGAGGGCATAGGTGAAGTAACCTAGTCTGTTCGACCGCAGGAGGGAAGTGAGCCTCCTGTGGTCATCGGAGGTGGACACCTGGACCTGGATCCCTGAAGGGGTGTTCCGGGCCCCGGTGTAGTGGAGCTTGAGCTCCTTACACTTGTCCGAGATTTTCGTCCAAGACGCTTTGTCTTGGATAGTGATTGGAGGCGGGCGGCGGGGTTTTTTTCCTTCAGCGGGTGCGGGGGCCGCAGTGGGCGCGGAGGAGGGGTTGGAGCGAGTGTTCTCGCTCGTTCGGCGTGCTTTTCCTGCGGCCTCGGGTGTAGGGGAAGAGGGCGGAGAGCCCCTCCCCTTCCTTTTGGTGGACTTGACGGTTATGAAACCGTCATTTAGTATGGTCTCGTTGGGGACCGCGGTGTCCATCGCGGGGACATTTACATTTTTCCGCGCGAAAGGCGGCATTAATGATTGGATCTCCGGATCCGGAGATAAAGGCGAGAAAGAATTCGCCGTATTTATAAAAGTTCGCACTACGGGCGAACGTGACCGCGGACGCGGGAGAGAAGAGCTCTTAGAGCTCGAACGCGCCCGTGAGATCGACGAGCGCGAGCGCGGGGCACGCGTGTCAGGATGCGGGGGGCGCGGGGAGCGCGGCGAGCGCGGGCGCGGCGCGGCGGGTACTCTGTTTGACGCGGCGGTGAGGGGTATGAAGTGTGCGGCGGGGCGGCATTTCTCCGCGGGGGTCTGTGCCGGCGCGGGACGGACGCGTGGGTACTTCCTATTAAAGGAAACCAAGGCGTCGGGTATGTTCTCCTTGAGAAAGGTACGGAGCCTCCTTAGCTCTAGGGCTTCTGCAGAATCGGCCATTCCGGTGGCGTGTGGAGGACTGGGGAAAAAATTTGAAATTCGAATTCCGAATTCGAAACAAAATATAAACCTCCCCGCTGGAGGGGCAGGGGGGCGCGCCAAATAAAATTTAACGGACTATCCCGAGTCCGGCAAAGTGACCTGCGAGTCGAGGTGCAATGACACGCAGGAATGAGAACCTACCGGGCCTACGTGGAGTCCCTAGCAAGCCCGAGGCAGAGAACGCAGCCGGTATAAATACCTAGCTACGCCCAAACAGACACTCGGGGATGGATGTGTAGCAGGATCGGAAGGGTGGGAAGGAGACACTCAGGGCTTGACTATGACTCTATCAAGGGCCAAGGTTCCTGAGCCCGACCAAGTACTATCGTTTGCCTCTGAAGGAGGCAACCGAGGGGCGCTTGGGTCACGCACCCACTTGCCTTCTGTTGACACCGAGAGGTTTCCGGCAAGCGACCACTAAAGTGTGGATTTCGTCGAATAGAAACAATTGCACTTAAAAGTGCAGTTTGTTATTGTGTAGCGTACTGAAAGTACGCGACACAATGGGTGCGAGCGAGACGACGATATGCAGGTGCGGCGCAGGTGCGATGCAGGTGCGAAGCAGGTGTGCAGCAAAGCCGGTCGGTCGTAAAACTTCACAAAGGCGGCAGAGAGCGGTCGTAAACACGTCCGTTCCCGACGGCGGTCGTGATCGGAATCGAAAAAAAAAAAAAAAAAAAAAAAAAAAAAAAAAAAAACCGATTTGTCAGACCAGGTGGCAGCATACTCTTATCTCCATATCTTATCTCATACTCCACTTCACAAAACCATCAAATGGTACAGGAAGTTAGCCGTCGAACTGCTTCTCAATACTTCAATGGTGAACGCCATGGTACTGTATAAAACCACCACAAGGAAGAATATGTCTGTGGTACAATTCAGAAAAGAGATTGTAGAGTTTTTAATTAATTCCGGTCAAGAAAATCTGCAAGCCTCAGCACAAACATCTAGACCACGACGGCTTAAGCACGAGCTGGAAAAAAGGAGGGTACAGCCAGGAAAACCAGAAGATGGTGTGTTGGCTGTTATAGGACAAATATAGTAAATTTAGGGCGTAAAGACGCTAGGAATAAAACAAAGAAAGTGACCACTTATTGTCCTGACCGCCCTTCCGAGCCACACTGTTGCCTAATGTGTTATAATAAAGCTCATCGGTATTAATTATTTGTTTATTTAAAAAAATTGCGCCAGAGTTGACATTTTATTTTCCTAATTGTTTAACTTCTTTCTGTTAATAATTATAATATTTTATAAAAATAAATGAATTTAATTTATTACGTTAGTCTGACAACATACGCAAATACGAATAGTTTGCCAAAGTATTAACAATTCCTTAGGTGTTATGTACTAAGCTTTGTTCAGTGGGGCCGCGCGGGTCACGCACAAGGTATAACATCAACGAAAATATGACCGCTGGCCTGTGGCTGACTGCTGAAAACAGGTCTTGCTAAGCGGTCACCGGTGACCGTCACGGCGCTATGGTAAATACTGATGTCGGTCACCGGTGACCGCCATGGCAGTTAACGTGTTAATGAATTTGCGCGCTGAGAATTACCAATCGTTGAGTTTGCCGCGATTCTATTGTATACAGATCACGTTCCGGGCTTACTCGCACACTTTCTTCGCATACCACTACGTGATGCTGTTTTAGGTGTTTTCCTTTACTTAGATTAATGTCCACCTCTGTTGACTACAAATCAATGGACAGCGAGCACAGATGAACAAACAATTTCATGGTCCCTGTTCAAGTTTTTGTTGAATGTATTCAATGAATGAAATTTGAACTAACTAAACATAAAGACGACGACTTCCTTGGAATATTTTATAATCAAATAATTGATATATTTACATAAAAAATGATTTTGTTATTCTTAACCACGAAATCTTTATTTATCTTTATTCCATGAGAATTGAGATTTTGAATTTTTTTTTGATAAATGGAAAGATCATGTATAAGTTTTATAACAAACTATTTTTTTTTTCGCAATATTTCAAAAGGTATTTCAAAATAAAAATTAATATAAATAATTTTTGAATTCAGTAACGTAAATGCGCCGCTCGTTCCCGAATAAATCCGAGCGCGTGTGACGTTACAATGTTAATTTCTACTCATTGTAGCACACAGCTGATACAGTACTTTGACTCTTAATCGATGAAATTCCTTTAACATTATGACGTCACAAACCTGGCGATCAATCGTGGCGCGTTCGTAGTCATGTATTTCTTTTTAAAATATTACAAATTTCAATTGTTTATTATTAATATAAAAAAATAACTGTTTTAAGAGTTTTTTCAATTGACTATTATCACATTTATGATGAGGCTTTAAAATACATTAAAAAAAACTATATTGTTTTATTTTTTTCAAATACCCAATTAGGATATTACGAATTTAAATCTACTCGACCGGGTATTTGGTTTAATTTCTTTATATGTACACTAGCGATCCGTCCCGGCTTCGCACGGGTGCATTGTAGATACTGATATGGGGCAATGTGAGATAAATGTATACCATCACGGACTTTTTTATATTTTTTTTAAGATATACAATTCCGTAGAATATTAATTTGATCTATCTCGTTAGGTTTAGCCAGCGCTTTCCATTAAAGCGCACAAAAATTTGATTGTTACGACATAACATTACAAATCTTTGAATTTTTCGGCCGTTCTCTACTATAATATGTATGTGTTGTACATATAAATCTTCCTCTTGAATCACTCTATCTATTGCTGCATTGAAATCCGTTGTATAGTTTAAAAGATCTAAGCGAACAGACAGCGGAAGCGACTTCATTTTTTACTATGTAAAGATTTGTGTACTTGTCACATTAAAACAAGATAAACTAAAAAAAATACAAACCCCGGTCACAAACAATCTCTTCATTTAAACCATTTAAACGAGCCAGAATATGATACCTCTGCTGTGAGTTGGTGAGGAGTTTGGTATCTTGCAGATTCCAAGTGATGCTGCAACATCAAGCCAGGGTTACCATGATATAGCAATATCATTGAAGTAGCAGTAAACTTTGGAAGAGAGTTTGTAGTAAGTGATAAAATACAGAACAATAGATTTCTCAACGATTAAAACAGCCTTTTAGTGAGCTTGCGTTCTGATAAAGTTTGTTTCAAATCACTTACAAAGTGGGATTTTTAAAATACAATGAAATCCTCCATTGAAATTGGTTATGTAATATAGTGCTAATTTGTTACAATTAAAACAATCTTACAAATACTAAACACATCTAACTGTGAGCTTGTATCCGCTAATCCACATGTACTAATCCAGGTTATAGAACAACCGGCCTTAGTTGACCTCCTTCGACAACGTTACTCAATACACGAGTAAGCTACAGCTAATAGAAATACAGGGTCTTGGAAAATTGGCGCTTATATTATGTTAACGACGTTGCGATGGTGTTCGTGGAAGTAGTGAAATGATGAAAATGGGACAAACGATCGAGTTAACTCAGTACTTATTATACAGTGCTTAGATTAATGTCAATTAGTAATCAATTGGTTATTTATATTAATTCAATTGTTTGTGAATCGGTTGCTATGAATTTATAGATTTATTATGCGTTATAATATCTTCTATACAAATAATAAAACTCAACGTCTCTCTGTCCGACTGTCTGTTTGTGTTCTTTTCAAGCGATAATCACTATACAGATTAAAATGACTTTTCCTTTAATTAATAGATATGTTATCTGGCCAGGTTATAGGATATATTTTGTTACATAAAGTAATATACGAAATAACCGGTGACGATTATGCTAAATCAATTTGGAAAAAAGAAGCTTTTGGGCCGATTAAATGGATTACACTGAATAAACCATAACATATATATATCAAAATAAAGTACTACACAATTGTAGATATTAAAAAGACCTACAAAAAAGTCACCGACAACATGTATCTATCTTCTAAGGATCGCCCGAAATAAGCATTTTTAAGGCAGCAAAATTCGCGGTTGCACTCGACCGACAACATTCTGTAGTCCACGCGAGCGGAGTCGCAGGTACAGCTAATATGTAATACTTTCTCAGATTTTCTAAGAGATGTCTATTATAGAGGACAGTAATCTCGAATATGACAAAACATTTTTGTCTATCTGTCTGTCTGTTTGTATGTCCGAATTTAACTCAAAAACGTTTTGAACGCTTCCTATCAAATTTTGTACACGAGAAGCTTGTCATTTGGTCAATTGATAGGCTATAAGAGTTTTCAATAATACTTTCAAAGATCACAAAAAGAAATCCCAACCGATTTTTTTACATGAGTAATACACAAGTAATAAACGTGTAGAAAAGCAATAATGGCTCAGTGGTAGCGTGTACAACTTCGCGTCGATTGACGTGAGTTCGAATCTCTGAATGAGCCTGAGCATTCGGTGAAGGAAAACATCGTGATGAAACCATAGCCTGGTGGTATGGCTTTTTCCAATGCCCCTCTAGCTAGCTACCACCCTCAAGTTGTAAATCAGTCGCCAAGCACCAATAGGTATGTTCCGGCAGCTGTACTTGACTCTTAGAGTCTTACCATATTGGGCCACATCGTCATTTAAGATCAGGTGAGATTGTGGCCACAACGCTGAACCTATAGCGATAAAAAAAACACTGCCTGTTCCTAAACACGACACATTAAAAGAGAATTTAACACCATGTAAATGGTGGTCGCGACACAATCAGGTAAAGATCTCTACCACTCCGCTGGTTTACTAAATATACACGTGATCATCACTGAACGTCTAAGCGTGCCACTATGGTGTTTTATTTACACAACTAAGCCGGCAAATAAGCGTACGACCAGCCTGATGTTAAACGGCTACCGTAGACTATGAATGCTTGTAACAACAGAGGTATTATTAGCGCGTTGTCGACCTTGAACCCCTTTTAACAAGGAGCTCTTGAAACCTTGCTCATCGCAGGAGGACAACGCAAGGTTATTTGGTTGCGATCTACCGTAAGGTGGACGTTTTTCACCAGTCGGACTGCCCAAGGAGAGTGACATTTCCAAAGACACTCCTCTGTATCCTACCTCTCTTAAAATAGGTGTCTTATTATGTAACCTTTAAAAGATTGTATTCGTTTTTCAAAAATTGTGAGTAAATAAACATGGAGGTAGGAGGTCAGTTTTAAGAGAAGTAGGGCACAGAGAATTTTCTTTGTAGATTTCTCTCTACTTGGGGCAGTTCGACTGGTGGAATACCTCCACCCTGCAGAAGATCGAGGCCAAATAACTTTGTGGTATGTTTCTGCGGAGAGTAGGGTTTTCAGTGCTCTTTGGGGTAGGGGTTCAAGGTCGGCAACGCACTAGTGATACCTATAGTACAAGCGTCCATAGGCTATGATAGCCGCTTACTATCAGGCGGGCCGTATGCTTATTTGCCACCTTTGTAGTATAAGAAAAAAAAAAGAATTGAGTTTGAACACATATTATTATGAGGTTAATTCGACTAATACTTATGAAAAGTTAACATGTATCCAAGAGAATATTAATTTAAATTCTTTGTTTAATGATCGCTGGGTAATTATCGATTCTAGAACATTCCTCGCTAGGTTTATTCGGATACTTATAAGTTTATCGTTTGACCACAATCTCACCTGATGTTAATTGATGATGTGGCCCAAGATAGTAGGTAACACGCTAAGCCTAGTGCAAGGACCGGCTCCCAAGTGCCGGAACACACGTACATGTGCTTGGCGAAGCATTTTCAACTTGAGGGTGGTAGCTAATGCCCTACCACCATGCTATCGTTTCATCGCGTTATTTGCCTTCCTATTGTATTGATTTGAAATCAAGTCAATCGACGCGGTATAAAAAAAAACAGATTGATATTGTAAGCAAGTTCTTTGTGATACTATTATAACAGTTGACAATTGGCAACTGATCGAAAACAAATTTTATATTATATTTCCGGTGTGTAACTGTACATAATTGCTTAATAACTATGGACTTGACTGGATCACTTATAATATAGTGGGATAGGAAGTCACCACATCCGAATCTTTAATAATAATATGTCTAGACATTCATTTTTTGTACTAAGACATACAAAAAGACAGTAGTTCTATAATTCTCGCATTATTTCCGTCTAAATTTATTCTATGTGTTGAATACAGTAGATTAGATCTTGAAAAATTGAATAAACACTATTTGACCCGTGCAAATAATTCGCACTTTGTAGAATGTAAACAGATTTTTAATAGGTGGTGACTTTAATATATTTTCACTAGTTGTGCCTCGCGGTATCACTCGTGTTAAAATTATTCGATAAGCTCTCCACGTCGCAACCTCTTCCGTTGCCCTATCATTGTTACACTTCCTGAAATTGCCTACAGCTTGCCAGATTGCTTGACATTCATAGTTACTGCTCCACCCGATAGGGTCGTAGCGTGAAGTTGTATAGCGTATGTTATCCCTTGTGAATCTGACTGTCGTATACAAAAATTTTTTTTTTTTTTGAGAATTAGATAGGTAGATGATAATTTAGAGGTTATCGAAGGATAAATTGAAATTTGTATTACATAAGAAATATTAAGGAAATCTATATAAATTAATATTATAACCATTATTACCTACCCATTCATGAAGTAATTAACATAAATCTGTGCCTGTGTGAGGTATATTTTATTACATGAACTAAATATAACTTACTGTCGACTGGAGGATACATATGAATAGTTTTACTTAAAAACAAAAAAATAACTACCCCTAAACATCGTTAATTTGTTGTGTTTTGGGATCAGCCAGTTTTTTTTTAAACGTTATAATTTCAGCGTCGTAGCCACAATCTCACCTGATCTTAAGTGACGATGCCCAAGATGATAACACGCTAAGCCTAACTTGAGAGTTATACGAGTAGCTAGCCAGGGGGGGCATTAGAAAAAGCCCTACCACCATGCTATGGTTTCCTCACGATGTTTTTTCCTTCACCGAAAGCTCCGGCTCATTGTAGGGATTCGAACTCATGTTTATCGACGCGATGTCCGTACACGCTACCTATAAGCCATTAAATTTTTTTAAATCCATATTACACAATAGAATTACATTCACCTTGCACAACCTCCAAGCTTTCCCTACCGCCAAGCTATCACCATCAGCTAAGATAAATAAACAAATATTATTTTTGGAGAGTTAACCCACTTGATTATCATTTATTTGTTGTTAGAAATTAAAACAAACTTGAAAACTTGTGCTTAACGACACACAATGTGCGCCGTGCGATAGAAAGCATTTGTTTCCACCATTTTTAATTACGTCATTGCGAGCTTAACTAAAGCCTTTAAATGAGGAAGTTAAATTTATGTTATTTATTATTAGCTGTGCACGCGGCTTCGCTCACATGGACGACAGAAGAAATCGTAATTTCTTACAACTTTAATAAACTTTTTATTGAATATAGTTATCGTGATTTTTTGTTTGGTAAGGACCAAGTATCTAACGAATACGAATGATCAAAATCAATCCAGTAGTTTTTACGTGATGAGCGATGAGCGATAACTTCATTAATTTTATTTACATAGATTAACCTCAATATATTGTTTATTTATTCGTTTGAACGGGCTAATCTATGAAATTGCGAGTTAGATTTGAAAAATTGTTTTTATCCGACTTCAATAAAAGGAGGTTATCAATTCTACACCTATGTATGTAATATAATTGGATCATATTCACATAATATGATAATGTATTAGGGCCCCAAACAAATATACAAAATTTTATAGGTGTATGTTATTCCAAGCATATCTACAAAACTATCAATCTGATTGCAACCATTTTCTTTGTTGGCTTACATTTACTTCAACTAGAGGGAACAGTATAAGTTTCATCAAAATCGGTTCAGTTATTTTCAAGATATGGACTAATTAATACGCGTAAGTGTGTCGGCCTGGCTTACTCATACGAGCTACGAGTGTGGTGTCAAAGGAAAACATCTCAAAACCTTTTGTCAAATTGTAGTGCATGTGAGAAAAATCATCTAAAAATTACGAAATAAAAAGTAATTTAAAAAATTTATTTGACTTCAAAAAAATTCACTCAAAATTATGAAATATTTATTGACCAAAAAACGATATCAGAAGTAGGTACGAAACATATTAGGGGTCTACAGTTTTTTCTAGTCTAAGTGTTGTATTGAAGACCATTACTGCCATTATCGAGTGAATATAATATGTCTTTTGACAATTTCAGTATCCTTCCTTGTTTGAACTTTTTAGAGAGATTTTGAGGCGTCTCAGAATTCATGGTCCATGTCATTATTTCCAGTCCACTTCACTTATGCACAATAATCAAGCTTTATTATGAAAAATGTATCACACAAGATAGGGTCGAAAAACACAAATAATAAAGTATAAAAACCACTACATGACAGTTTGAGATCCCGTCAAAAGTCGAGATATTATCATCGGAAAATTCGAGATTAACAAACACGAATTAGCGTAAAAAAGAACACCTCAAATGTATATAGAAACGAACAAGGACGTAAATTAATACAAATAGGGGTTTATAGAAACACGAACTTATAAACTTACTAGCGACCCGCCCCGGCTTCGTTCGGGTGCAATGCTGATACTAAATGTACCTACCTACCACAGAATGTCCTTATAAACAACATTTACAGCTTTTTTGTCATTAGACAATACAAACATGTTTTGTTTAGAGGTTACTCTTGAAAGAGCGACATATAATTGACCATGGTATATAAGGCCGTTACCGCCGCACTTCCCTACTTTTTTAAATCTGTAATATCTTCGGGAATATTCATTTAAATTACATGCTGTAAAGAGCTATATTGATCTATATTAAATGAGCAATGTATTTAAGGTACTTAATTTGATAAGGATTAATGCTGTATTGCTTAAAATCACTTCGTAAATAAGCCATTTTTCCCGTAAAATGTAAAGGTTAAAAAATGGTTATTGTGGGTTATCCTTAAGAGATAGACATATACCATCGCGGACTTTTTTATTGACCTTTTTAAGGTGTACAATACTGTAGTACATTATATTGATTTATCTCGTGGGCTTTAGCCAGCGTTTGCAATGTAAGCGCCAAAAATGTGTTTATTTACGACATTAATTAGAAACCTCTAAATTTATCAGTGTTCTCTACAATATTATGCATGTATTATGCATATAAACCTTCCTCTTGAATCACTCTATCTATTAAAAAAACCGATTCAAAATCCGTTGCGTAGTTTTAAAGATTTAAGCATACATAGGGACGGACAGAGCGACGCGACTTTGTTTTATACTATGTAATGATAACTTATAAACTGCTGATTGCATTATTTGTTTAGTGTTAATAGAAGAATCTAATTAAATCTAAAAGAACTTCGTTTTAATACTAGAACGCCGTTCATAAGTATTAACACCACATCATATTAAAATATCTATCAATTATACTTAAGATAAGTAGACTTTAAAAGTGAGTTTAATAATCCTGGCATATATTTTATATTAACCCGAATATTTCATATTTTAACCCTGGTTTATGGGTAAACAAATACCACGTATTTTTTTGTAATTTAGAAAGAGTTATTAAACGCATTTTAGATAGAAGTATTTGGTTAATTACAATAAGACTCACAATATCATAATGGTTTAATAACAGGTTGTACCTATACCAAATATGTAAGAAAATTAATGTAAATATTGAAAGTTATGCCTATTCACCCCGTTTTACAGTAGGTATGTATAATAAATGTTAAAATTAACAATCAAAATATAGTCGTTTAATAAATCATTTATACAATAAATTGTTAGCGATCATTACAAAAATAACATTGTGTAGGAACTAATCGTAATTTTCTAAGAGAAAGTGAATGATTTTATTGCCAATACATTTGACGTAACTGGTTTTTTGTAACTACATATTATGATAATACGTTGGAGTTTTTATAGCGGGAACGTTTCGTCTATTTAGAATAATTACTGTATTTTATATACAGAAAATCAACGGGTAATCATAAGACGCAATTTTTGCTTTTAACACTTATTAAAAAGAGCTATACTTATCGAAATTAAGTTTTTAAGTGTGTGCCTTGATGCGAGTGCGAAATTAAGAATTAAAACCTTTATTATTAAGAAATAAAAATTCATTACATCTTTTAGACTTATTAACAAAAAATATAAGTTTTTAGGTTATTGTGTTAGGTTATAGAATAAACTTCCTAAGCCCATTACGGATTTGCCGGAGAATAAGTTCAAGAACCATGTAAAGTACCTAAGTTTTGTTGTCAAAAGGAATGATAATGATATCTGGAAGTGACCTCCTTTTTGTACATCATTTTTTTTTTAATAACTGTAAACAATACATATCGTCAAAAAAAAAACAATAAAATATATAGAAAAATTCGATCGAGTTTCTTGCTGGATGTTCAAGGTGACTGGGATGTTTTCTGGACCAGTTGGTAATATTTTGACATTTATAAGTTTGAGTTTGACATTGATAAGGAAGTTTTTTGGCGTTAACTTAAAGTGTCATGTGGTGGTTTTTGTTTTAATTCATAAACTTATGTCATTTGGCCCTATATTATGTAATTTTGGCGGCATTCTACGTGATGTAGTGTGGTTGTTGTGCGCAAGTGAAGTGGATTACAATAAATAACTAGGAACATGCATTTTAAGTTGCTACAAAGGCTCCCTGGAAAGTTTTAACAAGGGTGCTGCCATCTTGTTGGAGCGATGTTTAAAGATTACAGAATATTTCCCTCGCTTTCTTGACAAAATGTAAAATACTTGACACTGGCCTAATGCACGAATGGTGCCGAGCCATAATTAATAAGAAGAAGACATTGATAAGTGCCTCGTTTAAAGTGAATAAACTAGATTTGATTGTGATTTGAATGAACGAGAGAGAAAATAAATATTTTACTGCATTTTTTGGTTCGTATACTGGCGAGTGTAAAAAACAGTAAGACATATTAACCTGGCAATACTATTCATACGGTCATACGTGTTGTTATTTGGTTGCCAAGGACACACAGCTAAATGGATATCCCACTTTTGTTGTTCGTAAGGCTCCATCTGCCTTTTTCTCAAATCTGTGATATTATAATTATTTGTAATAATTTTTGTTTGTTTGTTTGAACGCGCTAATGTCTGGCACTACCAGACACATTTGAAAAATTAATTAGGAAGGTTTATAGGTTATACAACTTTACGATATGGCCCTAAAGAGTGAAGCAGTAACCACGAAAATTAAGCAACCTGGCAAGTTATAGGTTAGTAGGAGAAGTGGGAATAACGATAGGGTACACAAGGCGCATTAGCGGCAGCGTGGTGGAGTATTGGTTGAATAAATTTAACACGAATAAAACCCCCCACGGCTAGTTAAAGATTAAAGTTACAATAACGAACGTGTTCAGTCGAAAACGTGTTCACTTCAAAATAATTTGAAAACTAAATCAACATGAATCACAGTCCACTAATCAAACGACGATGCGATACGAATGTTTATACACGTAAATAAATAAAACTGCGTCGGAGTTGAAATATGTGTGTCAGTGTGTTGAGTGTGTGGACCTTCATCCGGCTACGGACGGACCTACGAGGGCTGTCAGATCCGCCTTAATCGAACTATTATAAATTTTCGTTGACATTTTTTAAATGCCGTCCAATACAACTCTCGCCTTTCGTTAGACATTATGACATCATATTTTAAGCATGAAATGCTTTAAGAGTTATCCGTCAACTTAAGAAAATAATTTTATTTTGTCACTATTACACGCATTGTAAAAATTTCAAGCGACTGTTATAAATTATTAAAAAGTGTAAGCCGTATAACTGAAGTTCTTACATTACGAGTATAAGAGATTCAGGTCAATTGTATAATATAGTAAAAACTCAGAAAACATCCACATTCAAGTAGAAACTAATCTTTTTTCTTTAGAAAGTTTTCATTACTACATTCTCTAATGAGCCAAACTTATAAAAAACAGCTATCTCCTGGTGATTGCTTTGTTAAATAAAACTTTGATTTTTTTATTAAGCTTTTATTTTATAGTTTTATTATTTGGGTTTTTATAAGTAATAATATATATTAAGCATGTGGGCAAACGTTTTGTTTTACTTGATTTGAATGTATGAAAACTTTATTAGTAATGTAAGGGCTTCAAAATTAAATTAAAACTACATTGAATTTTAAACAATGATCGCTCAGTAGTAGTGTCTACGGAAAAAGCAGACGAAGACAAATATAATACGTTTTTAAGCCACCAGCGCTAGTAACAGCTATTACAGTTTACAGATTAGTAGGTAACTGATTTTTTGTCTGTTTAAATACGAGTAATATATAATAGATTTATTATTATTTATCTCAGTAAAGACTAACTCTGAAGATTATTATCTAGTTGTAATCTGTAATGGTACACGTTCTGATTGAAGGATCGGATTGTAATTATCTGGACAATACACGAAGTAAGAAACTGATTTTAAACTCTGCTATCTCGAAGGTAAACATAATAAGAAGAAAAAACTAAATATTGATCATCTATACGCCACAACTGTCGCATATTTTGTCCCTTGTGTTGAGTGATTTAAAAAATTCATCAGACGTCTAAGTATAACCACTGAGACAAAGATATAAAACAGTTTTATTCATCTTTTTTTAGAAACAGCACTATTTCCACTTATAGGTTTACAGGCATAAAAAATAACCCAATTATTGAAACCAAAATTGTGCCAATTGGCACTTGTTTATATTAACGTTTTTTTTTAAATGTAAATATATAATAAATCAGTGCATCCGAATGAGTGAGAGTATATCGGCCCATGAAAGCTCACACAATTAATTATTGGTCAGTGGTGAATGCAAGTTTTTTTGCGCCCGATCTCATTATTTCTCCGAACTCATTCAGAGGGCCTGTGAACTGTTGTTAACTCTCTATTTTAAATGCCAATTAAAGTATTACATTTTTTTCAGACGATTTAATATCAGATAACCTGCCTTATTTTTAAATTTCACAATAAACTTATTACTATTAAGTGAGCAATTCTTGTATATATACTAGGAACCGCTCGTGATTTCGTTCGCTTTAATTACAATATTAATTTTATCTGTATAAATAAAATGGAGGATTACCGTTGTGCGCGCTTCACACACAAACTACTGGATTGATTTTGATCTTTTGTGTCTTACTCCTCAAATATATGGTACTTATAAAAAAGAAAATATCACTATTTCTTCAAAAACAATAATTCTGTAGTCCACGCGAGTGGAGCCACGGGCACAACTAGTTATTTATAAAATAACCTATATTACTCGGGGATAATGGAACATGAACAATCAGTACTTCCAGAGTTCTTTTTTTTTCGAACTGTCTATACTGTTAGCCTAGAGAGATAGAGAACGATGTATAAGGCTAAATTCACAACGTAAACGTATGGCAGAATATCCATCGTTTGAAAGTAGTGAAGAGCGTGAGGAATGGCTGACTGCTAACAGTGAGTAACACGCTGTCTCAGGAACTGTTTTGTGAGATATTCACAAAACACGAAACACGGTTAAATTAATGTTGTATTTCAGTACAGCTACATATCTGGTGGACGAAGTTGCAGTCGCAGCCAGTAAAAACATATAAGTTTAGATATAGTAATTGACTTCTTGGCAACGGCTCTAACAATGATCTGGTTGAAATTTTGTAATGTTTTATTTTTTAATTTTCTGAATAGATTCAAAGAGGATAATAGAGGTATGTGAAGACATTATCTGAGACCTACCGATGAACCACAATTTAAATATATTATAATGATAAGTAGGTTATTTATGTTAATTAAAACTTTAGAGAATACAATAATATATGTGATTTCATTTTATTTATATTTTTATGATATTTGAAACTGTCTTTGGTTACAATCAAATCTGGTGCTTTAGTAATTGAGTATGGTACAATTCTAAGACTAGTATTTTTTTGGGGACTGATTATCACTTTTAGAGTTATAACACTAGCCAGTCAATCGCTAGACATATCTTACTAAGGTGCTATTGTTTCAACACAATATATTTTTTTTACTCATCGATAGCTCAGACTCATTTAGAATTCGAACTAAGGTCAGCGCGGCAACCAAACGGACGAAAGTAATGCCTTTATTGTTTCAATAATAATATAATAATTAGTATCACAATTTATTACAACCGTAGTTCAGCGTAGTTCACGACCTTATGCCAGTATTTCGATCTTTCATAAATCAAAATTTTCTAATTCTTTGCAACATAGGCGATGATCTTTTTTTTGAGATTAAATATATGTCTGACAGACACTTAAAATGCATATATTAATCAAATCTCTATATTACAAGGAATAACAAAGAATTTTCGAAAGAGTACAAAAAATAACACAAGAGCCTTCGACAATGATAGCGAAAGCTCTTATATTGACATGTTGGAAAGTGGTCAAGAGTGCACCTTTTAAAAATAAGCATTTAACTTTAACCTTTATGATGTAGACGTTAAGAACCATTAAAAAGTGACTAGTCAACAAACAAAGCAATATCACAGGTGGACTTTATCGAGTATTGGACGTATTTGGGTTGAAAGCTTATACAGTAAGTGCACGTTATGTTTCTTCTTCTGATACCTTTTCTTTCGAGTCTGCGTAATGCGTTTCTCAATGATTTACTATATAATAAAAGAGCACAGACAACATTCTAATTATTTAATTTTGCCACCAAAACGATAATAAGTTCCTATAAAATAATATGTATATACGTATACTATAGAAGACACATGACATGTTTATGAGTTTGATTCATCGAAATCATGTAATTTCTCCTTTTTTTTAGTTGATCTATGATCTCTTATCGTAATAGACTGTTATTTTCAAAGACAAAAACTATAAAGCGCGTTACACACGATGAAGATAAATTTTATGTTACGGAATCGTTATTTAAAATATTAAAGCATCTTAATGTACCACCGATGGCTAAGATACGTTAATATATGAAATCATTTCAGTTTCTTAAAAGACTGCTGAGGTATTGCACCTATATATGGTTAGTCATGAGGATCAAATTCACTAATAAAAGAGGACGCCATCGTTTGTGTATAATTTCACTGAGTTGTAAAACAGATTGTGGTTTTTCTATGGAGTGAGTGGTCTAATGACTTAAAAGCGTAAATGTGTGAAATTCAGGATTATTCTATCGATCAAAAGGATAATAAATATTCGGTAAATCGTAATATGCGAATTTGCATACAATCTATGTTTTACCGACACTAGGCATAGAAATGCATAAAAATGCACTCGTGAAAGTCGCCTCATCCACATCCCTCGCCCGCATCGAAAGCACGTCACAATATCATAAGATGAAATAACCAAATCGCGCACGGTGTCTTAAGATGTTATAATATGTAAATATATATTATATTCGCCATGTGTGATAGTCCATTGGAATGAATGGTGAGCGAGTTTTATCTTAAGATAAAATATTGTATCATTTCTCCGTCTGTGACGCGCTTTATATCATATGCGCAAGAGACGAATGGTCAATGCTTTATGGATTTACATGAAATATTCGTTTCATCAAAAAACCTTAATTAGTTTTTCATAAAGTGTGTGTGTCTGTGTGTGTGGTTTTGAATTCTGGATCATAAATTTGTTTCTTAATAATCCGCGATCAAAGGGACCAAAGGAATATATTATATGAAAAAATTTACTTGTCGGTTAAGTAGTTGAAAGTAGACTATGTATTCAATATTTTTTTTATACTACTAAGGCGGCAAATAAGCATACAGCCCGCCTAATAGTAAATGGCTACAGTAGCCTATAGACGCCTATAATAAATACCATAGGTTTCGAATAGCGCCTTGCCGAACTTAACCCACCTTACGCCAAGAAATTCTGGAAACCCTACTCACCGCAGGAATACAACAAAACGTTATTTGGCTACGATCTTCGTCAAAATCGATAAAGAATTTAAAAAAACAGCACAAGCACAGTACAATCCGAATACAACGGCGACCACCGAGAGATCGAAATCCATCGGCGGTCGCCGCTGTCATTTTTATAGCCTATCATTAAAACAATGACATAAGCATGCCGTGTACGAAATTTCATAAAAAATCTGTGAAGCTGTTTTTGATTTAAATCCGGCCATACAAGCAGACCGTTTGAAAGAAAAATATATGTACTGAGAGAATGAGAGATTTTTTGATATAGATAAATTAAGTGTTTTTATTGTATCGAGTGTTTCATCTTGTTGATCTTTTAAGCATTATTGCATATAAAAAGTTATTTCGATTTCAAATCATCACTGTTTTGCAAATCCCACACGAATTCTTTGGAATTACAATGAATCACATGATCAAATGAAATATAGGTATTGTAGGAAAAAAAATGATTTAAATTAAACGAAAATACTTCTTAGCTAAAAAAAAGGAAATTTAAATATACTTATTTCATTTTATATTTCAAGAATTACATGAAAACATTTTTCAATAAATTTTCTATTTAATCTCGATTATTAATTATATTCTAATTTGCCATTAATCACTCGAGAGATGAGTTATCTCTAATATCGGACACGAGTTTCGAGCTAAAACAAAAGTTGGTCGCGTTCTCGGTTTGGAACCGGATTTTAGAATAAATTTGAATGGCCAAATGACATCTATTATAACCAATATATTATGAGCTCAAGTATCCCGTATGTTCAATACGAAGGAAGTTTCTGGATGATGGGTTTATATTCGTACTGGCAGTAAATTATTTTATTTTATTATAGCAATATAGTAAAAATAAAAAATATCATTCATCAGCCTATGCTCCTACTGGTGTAGGCACTTATGTAAATAGGACGGGACAGCATCAATCTTTAATATTATCTTTAATAATATTACTACTCACCAATTAAATTATATTACACTTATTAAACCATTTAAGAAAGATAGTTACCAGTTTATTAAATTAATAAATTTTACAACTGTCTTACAAATTTTAATACATTTTTTTTGGTTACAATATATGAAAACAGATTTAATAATTACTATATTATGATTGTTTTAAAAAAATGATTTATGTTCATTGTATATTTTATCATAGCTAAAAATAAATTTCTCAATGTGAACCACTCTTCTCTACTGGTTGACCGCTTTCACTAATTTTAAAGTTGAAAATTGAAATTATTATATTTATATTTTCTAGTTTTGTAGACACATAATTTTATTCCTAGACACACACCGTATTTGTGATATATTATTCTAAATTGTTGTATTGCTAAGGATTTTAAATATTTATTAACTTATCGTTACAAATCTTACAAAGGTCAAGACATTGTTTTTTTTGTTGGTTTGGTTAAACGTGCTAATTTCTGGAACTACCAATCAAACTTGAAGTCGTATTCTATTTATTGAGGAACGTTATACGCAATATAAATTCACGCAACGCCTCTAAGGATCCTGGCAATAACTATGAACGTTAAACAATCTGGAAAGCTGTAGTACGTACGGTACAGCTGTAGCTTGAGTACGGAATGTGACAACAACGCGTAGGCGTCGGAGTAGGTACGGCTCATTGGAGAGTTGACCGAAGAAATTAAACACGTGTGAAACCGTGGGGCACTGCTAGTATTAAATATTCGAACATATAAATGTTATCAGAACATTTAATATAAAATAAAAAATAAAAAGTTGATATTTTACGTGAATGTAACTAAGTATTTGAAGATGTTAAATATATAAGAAATAAAGTTGAAAGAAAGTGTTGGGAGTGTTTAATTTACGATGGTAACGAAGGATAAACGTTACTCCTAGAAACGCGTTTAGCATCCGGGGCGGGCGGCGCGCCAGTGAGCACGCGACACGAACGCTTTGCCGCTATTAGCTATTCTCTAAAATAGAGTGCAATATATATTTCGGTCTTTTGACCTCTATAGTATATAACATAATGCATGCAAAAAATGATAGTATACAGAAAATCGCACAAGTAGCGAGTAGAACTCGTACACTGAAGGTTCCAAACTGATTACATTACTTACCGTACATCCGTATCGTCTTTTACATAAATAATGATTATATATTATCCTTATATTCTTGAATGTATCTCGGTCTGTCTGTCTGTTAGTGCACATATAACTCAAGAACTACTAAACAAATTTTGGTGATTACATTCTATAATTTTATAGATGTTTTTACTAAAAAAGTTTTAGGGTATGTCTTGAAAAGTTATGTAACAAAACATAAGGTAAATAAAATAATGTAAAATCAACTCTGAAAAAAGATCACTACCTGCACGCGTTTTTGGAATACGCTGCCAAAATCGTTAAACATAGAACAAATAGGTGATAAATAAATTTTCTTTTACAATATACTAGGCATATTTGCTACCTAGAAAGATCTAAGATCTGTCTGTCTGTCTATCTGTCTTTCTGTATGACCGGATTTAACTCAAAAACAGCTTGATCGATCCTTATAAAATGTTATATACGGGAAGCATTTTTGTCACTGATCTATGATCAAATTGATCATTGAACCTATAAGAATTTTAAATAATACTTTTAGAAATTGCAATTAAAAAAATAGTTATATCTAAAAAAAACCTAATTCTTAACCGATTTTGATGATTTTTTTTACACGGGAAGCACAAGTCGTTCTATAATTGATGGGCTATACCTACCTATTGCCAAAATTACTTTTAGAAATCGTAAAAAAAAACGTTATTCGCAACCGATTCTCATCAATTTTTGTAAATAGAAAGAATACATCATTCCATAATTGATAGTCTATAAGAATCATCAATAATATGATAGAAAAGTTAAAAAAAAATATTTAACGGATTTTGATGAAATTCTGTACAATCATTTCTCAATTGATCGACTACATTAATTGGCGATAATATGAGTAAAATAAAGTTACAGGATGAAAATAATTACTGTGTAATAAACGATTGCAGGTTTTATAAATATTTCATTATTTTAACTAATAAATTAAAAGGAGTGTAGATTTATATGAATTAGTTTATCGTTAAAAATGCAAAAAACTTTAAACAACTTTATTAGTATATCAAGAAAAGCTTTTTAGACCCATAATAAAATTCAAATATATTTGTTAATTATGATCGTAATAGTAATTAACCGAAGTTTGAACTGCAATTAGAGCCAATAAGAAACTTATATTTATTTTTACGTTAGTAGCAAACAAGCTAAGCGTATATTAGTAGCTGAAGACCTACTAATATATGGTTTAAAAGTCTTTAAATGCACCTTAAACTAGCGTATACTAAATATAGAAGCGTGTGCGTACGTCGTAGTACTCTCGTAGTGACAACAGCCCACTTGTGCCGCATCCTACTCGTGACCTTGCCGACCGATATGCGTCCCGCAGATTTCACTTCCTACACGCGCGTTTTAAAAAATTTGAACGAAGATATACTTACTTATTCGATTGCCTTTTTTTTCACACGGTCGTCGACCTTACAGTTTACCTTGTTTTATACGGGTAAATGGCTAATGCTTTAATAGATTCGAAGTTAGATATTCTTTATTCAATACGGTGTCGACTCGATGGACAACTCGTCAGTGATTGTCATTATATTGTGTTATATGTTTATCTATACATATATACTTTTACCTTAAACAGGTTTAAATCGGTAATTGATGGTATACAAATAGGAATGCGACTATATCTCACACCTGCGATTCGCTCATGACATAGTCTTAATTAAGCTCTCTAGCGGCGTCGCTAGAGGAGCTAACCCGGATGCTGGACGGCCTAACTTCAGCCTCGTGACGTATCGTTCTTGGCATGAATTTGGATAAAACCAAAGTCATGATCAATGGCCACATAGATCCAGGACTGGTCGTCGTGGGTGGCTACCTTCTTAAAATTGTTTCTGAGTACATTTACCTCGGGCAGATTGTGCAGTTAGGTAAAAACAATTTTAAGAAGGAGGCCAAGAGGAGGATGCAGCTGGGCTGGGCAGCGTTTGGGAAACTACGTAGAGCCTTCTCGTCATCCATACCGCAATGTATGAAAACGAAAGTTTTCAATCAGTGCGTCCTACCCGTAATGACCTACGGAGCTGGGACGTGGACACTCATGGTAGGGCTGATCCACCAGTTCAAAGTCGCTCAGCTATGCTATGCTCGGAGTTTTTCTGAAGGATAGGATTCGTAACGAATACATCCGACAGAAAGCCAGAGTTATCGACATAGCTCAAAGAATTAGCAAGCTGAAGTGGCAGTGGGCCAGCAATATCTCGCGAAGAACCGACAACCGCTGGGGTAAACGGGTTCTTGAGTGGAGACTGCGACTTGGCAAACGTAGTTTAGGACGCCCTCCGGCCAGATGGGATGACGATCTGCGAAAGACTGCAGTCAGATGCTGGATGCGGCAAGCTGAAGGCAGGGTGCTATGGCGTTCATTAGGGGAGGCCTATGTCCAGACGTGGACTAGTATAGGTTGATGATGAAATAGGAATTATTTCCAGACATTACTCTCGTTCATATAATGTTCCACAGTATAAAAAGTATGCTGATTGACTTCACATAGTTCTTGAATTTATTATTCAGTAGACTGGTAATGTTAGAATCTTTTTCATAACACATACTTACGCATGTATCTAAATAGAGTTTTTCTGTTTTACTCGCTCTAAATTGCGGTCACACCTACTATTTTATATTTACTTATAATTTTAAAGCTATTCAGCTTTTTCCAAAGATAAATACTTATGCCGTAGTTTCTTTTCCGTATACATTAAATTTTCTAAAATATTACATTGGGAGGACAAATTTGATTTTGTATATTTTTAAAAGTTTCATTTTAAAGACTTAAAGGGTCGCATGTTATGCATACTCGAATTGCCAGTTTTTAGGGTCCCGAATCAAAAGGAACCCTTATAGTTTCGGTATGTCCGTCTGTCTGTCCGCGGCTTAGCTCAGAGATTTATAGTAGTAGAAAAGGTGGGTCTGATTTTTTTTTGCTATCGTATCGACTGTGGTATGAAATGACAGAGGAGAAAATTCTGAGTTCATAAATAAAATATACCAAGCGACAGAAAAACAAGTTGGGTTTAAGGTTTTGGAACTTTTTCCTTTAATTATAGTTATTTTTTTCGGTCGTCGGGTAATACATATTTTTCCTTTTAAGGAACGTATCAACATTTTACAGCACATTTCATAAAAACTTGGTGATCTTTTTGCAATATGTTTAATTGCTATTAGCAGTAGGTATATCATGTGTCATCACAATTTACATTAGGTAAGTAAGTGTAAGTGAAGGAAAAGAAATTCTCGACAAACAGAATGTGTCCGGTGAAAACATGTCCTCAAGGTGCCGAATGTTACAAAAACGCGAATGTTACGAGCCGTGGGAAAACAACATAGTAGGCAAATAAATGATCGAGATGTTCGGCTGACTTTCGTTTTAATTGCCGCGCTTAGGCGTACCTACCTAAAAATATACTCGCATTACGTTTAATTCCATTTATATTGTATCTTTACTAATATTATAAAACTGAAGAGATTGTTTGTTTGTTTATTTGAAAGTACTACTAATCTTTGGAACTACCTATCAGATTGAGGAAGGTTATATAACTTTACGCTGCGACCCTAAGGAGTGAAGAAATTAATTTATTCTACATTTACAAAATAAAACACGTGTCATACAAGTCTTGTTAGGATGAATCAAGTATAATTTGAATGTGGTGTTCAGATTAATATAGGACTGAACCCGAGAAAGGATCTAAGCTACATATCATTATACTCTTCCATAGGAGTTAAGCTGTATGTTATAAATTACAATAAAAAAGTAAAAGAATCTACTTTGAATCGAGATAAGACACATAGTTGCCGGGGAACAACAAAAGTATATTCAAGGGAATGAAGCCTCAAACACTAGTTAGTCTATACTAATATTATAAAGCTTAAAAGAATGTTTGTTTGTTAGAACACGCTAATCTCTGGAACTAGCAGTAAGTTAGAAAAAATGTTTATACATTTTATAATCTGTTTATTGAGGAAAGTTATATAACTTCAAGTTACGACCCAAAAGGGTGAAGAAATAAGCATGAACTTCTAACAATCTGGCAAGCTGTAAGTAATTACGGGAAGTAAGAACGGTAATAGGCTGAACGGGTGCGTCGGCGGCGCGGTGCAGAGTTAGTCACATACATTTAACACGGGCGAAACGATGGAGCAAAGCTAGTGTATACATATTATAAATCTCAACGTCTCTCTGTCTGTCTGACCGTTTATGTCCTTTTCACATGAAAACCACTAATCTGATTTACATGTTTTTTTTTTCTTTAACTCACTGACGTTATCTGACCAGGTTATAGGATATTTTTGTTATATAAAGTAACATACGAAATAAGCAGTGACGGTAATGGTGAATCAATACGGAAAAAATACGCTTTTGGAGTGATTAAATGGCTTATGTTGAGTAAACCATAAGAGATATATCAAATTAATGTACAACATAATTATATATCTTTAAAAGATCTACAAAAAAGTCAGGGACAACATTTGTCTATCTTTTAATGATCACCCAGAATAAGCATTTTTAAGGCAGCACAATCCCCACAAGCGCTCGACGATATTCAGCGTTCTGTAGTCCACGCGAGCGGAGCCGCGGGCACAGCTAGTATTTAATATACGGAAGACTCAATTTATAGAAAGTTATTAGGCATAATTAGGTAGAACAAGTACTGATAACTGTACTTCTAAATAATTATTAAAATTTAGCAGAATTAATTTATTTACATACTATCAATCGCCCGTGACATCTTTAATTACAATAATAGTAAATTTAATAAAAATGAAATGTTTCTTTCTATCAGTGATTTTTTTTCTGGTCAGTAGTTCCATAGATTACGTCCTACAAATATCCAAACTTTATCTATTTATAACAATAATAATTTAAGTAATAAATATAAATAGTAGCAAATACAAGTAATAAAATCGTGTAAGTGAAAATTGTTCTTCCCCAAGTGTGCTTGAACTTTTCAAATATTTTAAGATAAGGAACAGCATCGGCAGTTTCTTTTTAAAATTTTCATTTTTTGTTACAACTGTAGAAAACAGTACAACTTTGTGGTCTTCTACAAATTTATTTTATATACGGCACAGTAGTTACAATTCTTTGAAAAATCCCAAATGTTAAGTTAACAATAATTTGTAATTCATGTTTCATATGTCAAATGACCTAATGACACATGTTAATTGTTATTTATTTTAACTTTAAACACGATTCACGAGGACATACATTTTTTATTAAAATTAAATTAAATAGACTGAAAGATGAACCAGTTACTTCACTGATGGTTGGCGTAGCAGCTGACTCAGCGGAGTACCTCAAGCGGCGCAAGAATGCTACTGTCTTAAATCAGCACAAATTAAAAAAAAACTGGATGCAGATTATTATTATAGAAGGTATGTTCTTTTTACTTATTTTTTTATACACCACCCACTGGAGATTTCTTTGATTTTATTACATGCATATTATTTACATACGAGAAATTAACAGTCCCTTCTGTAAAATACATAATTAATTCTGTTGAAAGTTGAAAAGAGTAAATTATCACAAAATCAAAAAAATATAATCCTTTATAAGCGACAATTCTCAATTTAATCTTAAGTACAGACTGGTGTAGGTACTAATTGAGATAATTATTAATTGTAACCAGACCTGACAACCTTTGATATGATCTCAAAAGTACATGTGTCCGGTATACTAAATATTAAACTCTGCATTTAGTGATATTTTATTCAAAACGTTTACGTTAAAAATTCGTGTAATTATACGAATAAAACGTTAATTTAATTACGCGTGTCGATCACAGATATGAATTAATAAAGTAAGAAACAGGCACACAATTGTCTTAACAACACACAATTGTCTTAACTTCAAATAGATAACTGAAATAACCTCACTGGGCTTATTTTATCATCTGTATTATGACAAATGTTCTGAAGAGTTGTTTGCTTTTATTCCTTCATATTGCTTCCAAGTCATAACCCTAAGCCTAAACCTAGTCTTTAGCCTGCCGGGCTAGTTACCACCCTCAAGTTGAAAATTTGTCGCGAAGCACCAATAGGTGTGTTCCGGCAGCTGCACTTGAGAGCCATTATCATCTTGGGCCACTAAGGCCTTACTTAACATCAGATGAGATTGTGCCGATTGAATTAAACAACCATAAACTAACTTTAAACTTGAACAGTTGTATTATGTAATTAACAACAAATATTGAATTAAATTAATTTAATATTAAACTGCACTATTATATGTTTATTAAAAGAAATATTTTTCTCAGCGGAATTTAAACGAGACTAATAATATTACCTATCTCGTTCTGTCACGTTATAAAACAATACTTATATTATGCATGTGGTGCAAGGTTATCGTTCTGATTTGGTATTGTAGTGTCTATATTTATTTAAATAAATAAAAAAACTAATATAAATATGTATCATTGTTTAATTAATTGAAAATTATAAAATAAAAGACGTCTTTATATAAAAAAAATCCTTAGAGACCAATATGGCAATCACAGCTTTAGACAGTTTATGTTCAAGTTTCAAATTACTTTCATCAATATATTTGTAAATGTAGTGTAAATAATCAAAACGTTTCTTATTATTATATGTTATTTATTTAAAAAGATTTAAAAATCAGATTATGTAATATGTGAACCAATAAGTTTAAATATGCGAGTTCATTTCATTTTGTTTTAGTGTCTCTCGATACGAGAACCCCGATGTCTTAATGTTGATAACCGTGTAATTTGTAATTGTGTGATTGATCGATACTTGTTACAGCGGTTTCGACTGTCATGCAACCAATTGTATACAATCAATTTTAAATGCGCTTAACTGACAATGTGAAAGGATAATCTTTAATAGAAGTCCTCCCTTTGAATTTGGAAATAAATTGTCTTAATTTTACGCTGCAAAAAATATCCTAACCAATAGAACAATATTCCTAAACATTCTTAATATTTGTCAAACAGTAATAAGTGTAATAAATTATGCAATAGGTATTCTTTATAAAACTAATTATGCAATAAAGTAATTCGATACTGACAGAGACAAATGTTATAATACAAATGACCTATGACAATTGATAGATGTACATACGAATTTACTACGATGACCTTACAATATCATTCATCATACGTTTAATTCAGCCAGCTCAATCAGTTCGGAAATTTGGTATGTATGTAGGCAGACTTTCTCCAGGAGAAATGGCCGTGAGGGAGGGGCACGACCTTGTTAGAGGGAAGCTGGCACCTGCAAAGTAACCACTTGTCGCTCTAAAGCCGGCGCGGGCGCATCGCCGCGTTCGATTTACAAAAGCCGCCGCGCACGTGTTCGTTAATTTAGATTTGCGAAAAAGTTTGGAAACTTTTGTTTGGGTGCGAACTGTGTGTGTTTTGGACCAGTACTGTTTGTGTTTATAGTTTCTGAAGACGGAGTGGTATGTTTAATTTAAATTCTATTATACCTATATACGTGATAACAGTTATTGGATATACTGAGCTCGATATTCATTTTCAATTTTCACTGTCTATATACTAATAAAATCGACTCGTGTGAATTCATACAAGCTCTATGTCACCAGTGTTATATGATAAGGATATATACATATTCTTCACTATTTTCTATTAAAGATTATAAGGATATTACTGTTCTTTGGATAAAATACATCTGACATTAAAATAATAAATAAAAATTAAAAAAAAGTATTTATACATATAATTGAGGTCAACAGAACATGTCAATATTATAATTGTGTAAAATAATTTTACATTTGTATTAAATAAAAATTTCTCTAATAAACTTAGCAATAAAATTATTAATTGTAAACTGTTGAGTGTTGATTTATATCCGTAAAAGTATTCAGACCGGATCGTTCGTATGTGGGACGACGTAATGCTTAGCCCGCCCGCCCTAGCGTGAAAACTACAATCAATTTTGTGTATATAATGTTTATTTGACCTCAATAACAAAACAGGGAAAGTCGTTAGTTTAGAATTAGTTTTGTTTTATAATGGCTTGTATTTTTTTCTAGAGATACAGTTTTATTTTTATTTTGTACTTGCTTTCTCCATTTATGAAACAACGTTTTTTTCATAAAGATGACGATCTACGTACATTCCTTAATAATAAAATTAAAGTAAAACTATTTTCTTTAATAGTAAACAAATACTCTTATCATTTTTTAAGTTATAAATTTAACAAACAAATACCATAATACAAATAGTGATAGTAAACAGCCTGAAAATTTCACGGAAATCACGTTTCAAAAGATTCCAATGCCAAGGTTACTCTACAAACCACAAGTGGTGTACATGTCAGTCGGTTTGTGTAACTTACGCGTATACCGCTATCGTACAGTTCATTCATAACAGTTTAATTTAGGAATTTACACACGAAACTTAGCAATTTTATCATATTAATAAGAAAATATAAATATACTAACATGGCATTGGAGTATCTCTACAGTATCTCTAATAACTTATGTCGAAAGTAAAAAAAAAAATTTCATATTATTTAACGGATGGAACGGATTTAATCACCAAGCTTCCACGACGTACTGGCGATTTCAAACATCGAGAAATCTAAAGTTCTATATTTTCCAAGCGTTTTTCTCTACCGTTAGCCGATAGTGCTACCAATGTAAATTACGAAATGTACGCGAATTCCGCAACATTCGTAGGTACAAGCCGGGGCTTGAACCTGTGCATATCGGATCGATATTCCGCTGGTCTAAGCTACTTAACCAACAGTACTTTTTCACTTGTATAATAGACAAAACATTGGTACTTAAAGTTAATTTGTTTTGAATTATCTATACTTATAATATAATAAAGCTGAAGAGTTTTTTGTTTGTTTGTTTAAAAGCGCTAATCTCTGGAACTACCAGTCGGATTCGAAATTTGTTTTTTATTTATCATAGCCAGATTGATAAGGAATAACACGGGTAAAACCGTGGGGCACAGCTAGTATGTGATAAAATATTGGTATAGTATAAACTGTTATTAAATATCTCATATATAGGCAAACACATTCGAAATGCACACAATGTGTACAATCTGAGAGTTCCATTTGTGAATTGACTTGATATTTTTCTCAACACAATGACTCGGTTTTAAGCGTGACATTTTTTTGTTAGAATGTGACTTTATTTATCTTATATCTTTAAACGAGTTGTGAAACAACTTGTGAAAACTTATATACTCATGACATTCCATGTCCTTATGTAAGGCTAATAGCACGAGCTTGTTTGATATGATTATGTATATATTGGAAAACGTAAACGTTTGAAACTTAGCAGTATACCGTTGTTCTTCTTCGTTTATACTTTTGAGGCCTTTTGAGACAGCAAAGACTTAAATTTTGTTTTTTATATTTTTAATACTTTATAGGAACCGCAACCTGATGTTAATGGACGAAATGGACGAAGATGATGACATGCTAAAGATCTAAAGGACTGTCTTTCCAGTGCAGCTCCCAGAACACACCTGTATTATGTGCTTAGATCTTATAGACTTTTATCATGAGCATGGTAACTGTCCAGACAGGCATTAGAAAATATTCTACCACCATATTATAGTTTTATCACGATGTGTTCCTTCGCCAAAAGTTCAGGCTCATTAAAACAATCGACGCTATTACTGCACTATCATTATCGTTACAGTGTATTAGTATGGGTAAAGATGTAGTGAAGCCAAAAAAAAATGTAATTTTCCGTTGATTTCTATTGTTGTTTTTCAGTTTTCTTTTTTGTAAACTTCAAGTACTCACACTTATGTTATAAGGACCGGCATACCCTACCAACACATCATATTAAATAATATACTATTTAATAATATAAGTCGAAGATTAATGATTAATTATTCGTACTATTGACTTTACTATTGACCCGTAAGATAGCAACAGATGTGTTCGGTGATAGCATTCATCTTACAAGCAGGCAACGACCGGCTTGAGGATATTCTCACTCGAGATATCGGATCGTGGAGTCCTCAGTTAATAAATCAACTACATTAAACTATGTTCCTGAGTGAAAAATATTCCAAAATAAAAACGTTCCAGTATAATATTTTACGGTTTAAAATAAAACTGAACTTATTCTTGCTCCTGGCTTTGAAGTTACCCTCAAACCAAACACGCCAAGTAAAAACGGATGAATGTATTTGTATGAGGTTTGACAATAAGATAGAATAATTTTTATCCCGGTTAATGATATGTTTTTCGTTTCTCTCTGTACCCAATTCTGAAGTCTACGCAGGCGAAGCCGCGGGTAGAAGCTAGCTTGTAATATTTACACGCTCGATTTCACAAATCGAATCGCTTCATTCAGCCTATTTGCATTGTAACTTCTTCTGTTGTCATTTACTTTACGGGTTATTTACCGTAACTAAATTAATTTAAATCAAACAAGACATCATAGTAATTCTGTAACAGAAGCGTGTGAGTCTAATTCCTAATTCATTTAAGATGTTTTTTTTTTTTTTAATTAATTTATTACAATCATTTTTAATCAACTGGATGATTTTCTATATCGCTACATCCATATTAATAAAGTAGCGCGGCACTGCACGCGTTGATTACTGAGTAATTATTAACTTATAAACAGAGGAATGACATATACTTCCCGAGTACATTTTTGAGTTAAAATATATCCGGAATATAAAAACCAAAAGACAGATAAACATATCATCACCGGTCTGACCCGTAGGTCATGACAGAAAATTTGTTATATAATGTTTTTTCACCCATCCAATACAAAATTTCAACCACTATTTTACACCCATAGATGTTGAGTTTTTTAAAATTATTACGATATGAAGTATCCAACACATACATAAACTCCATTTTTCGACTAAGCTGAAAAGCCTTTTATTCCAGTAAGGATTCAGTTCTGCGCCTTGGAAATATAAAGGTGTAAGTTCGAACCAGTTCGTACTAATTTTCGCCTATGCCATTACGTATGCTTCTATAGAGCATATCTAAGTAACGAAAGCTCTTATTCCCCATTATGATATATTATTATAATAGTAAATGATTATTATTATAATGGCGAATATAAGCTCCTACTACGAGCTACTAAATGTTCGCATATATGAATGTAAATGATCACATACACACTTAGAATAGAAAAGAATTTTGTTGTATCCTAGTTATGAAACACACATACATATATAATTGTGTATTATATGTATACATGTCATGGGGCTAAAGTAGAGAAAGTTAAGGCTAAAATGTCAACAACTGAAAGTTAAGAGATAAATATTTATTCTACAGTGAGAGGAGACTGTATTTTATATTTTATTTCGGAGGACGCAATGCAATATATTTTTTTTTAATATATGCGGTACAAATATTGTTTAACAAAGATTTTTATTAGTGTAGTATAGTAGTATATATTATCGTATTTTATGCGTATATTATAATCACGTTAAGATCAGAAACAAAATTTTACGAATTAAGAAAAGATATTTCAGGCATTATATAGGCAGGATTATATAGGCATTAGGCACAAAGGCTTTTACATGGCGTTTTTAGAATCTTCACTGTAGCCTTTCCAATAGCTCAACCACATAAAAATACTGTTTATTTCAAGAAAAGAATAAATACAAAAATATTACACTCGTCTTAACTCTTAATCGTAAATTAATACAAGATTGTACAGTTAAGGAGTTACTATCTACTTAATTTTAATTAATTGTTTTTTCATTTTAGAAGTATCGCTTAATTATAATTTTTAACGGATTTCTGTTTTAGTTTTCCAGTTTGTCGACTATAGTTTTTGGTAATCTATTTAGTGGTCTTGGCAGAATACATCTCCAAACCGTACTTGTTGTTACATTTGGGTATTTCAAAGGTTGGAAGATACACCAGATTACGTAAGGTCGTGGTTCCACTCATAGTTACTGTCTTGAGTTATAATTGCCAAATCCGCCTTATCTAACACGCTCAGAACTTTACAATATTGAAACAGATTATAATAGTTATTTTAGTTTTTGGATAATGGAACAATGGTTTTTAATAATCTTATTTGTAAATTATATATATACTTCAGTTTTATATGTACGTCCGTAGCTAGCTAGTCCATAGTTTATTACAGACATATAAGGCAGCCTCGTTGTGTTGTAGGCAACTTCATGTTTAAGTAACACCGACACCTGATTCGATTTTTCTCCTGAAAACATTTCCAGGAGCATAACGGTCAAACCAAACTAAGAATTACGCATATCTATCATTCAAATCGTGAATTATGGTTTTGAGTTTATAAATAAATCTGAAAAGCAATTTTCAGTTTTTCCAAAATTGACCAATTTGCCGAGTAACTTTTCAATTGTTTTTGTTCTCTGAATACGTTATTCGGGATATTACTAAAAATAATGTGCAAAATAGTGGTAGTGGTGTGGTACAATCCGATTGGGCAACCCAATCGATGGACCACCATGCAAATGGTGAAAAGCCGTCATAGTGATTTGCTTATAAGCGCCATATTTTTGGATCAGCCAAGCATATTCAGATTCTGTTTACGCGGTGGTGGCAACGCGCAAATATCAAATACTAGGATTTGTTTATTGGACATCCTTACACTTACCCCACTGTCAATTTAATGTCTCGAATAACTATGCATTAATTAGTTTGATCTTGATCAAGTTAATATTGTTACGTTTACCAGCCCTCGAGCGATCTAATTAAGTCGACAGGAAACATCTACATTTGTTAGGATTGTAGGAATTCGTTTAATAGAGGTTTAATCGTCACGGTAATAGGTGAAACCTTCGCTGGCTTCGGATGCATCCACGATACTCAGAGCTGTTGTTCCTCTGTCGATACTTTCTCTTGTTGGGAAATGTGATTATTTACATTAATTTATTCCATTTTTAATTTATGCGTTAGATAAGTTGGAATTCAAAATATTTGATTACTTTTGATTGCTTACTTTTGTGTTAGTTTATTTTGGATTTTCTTTTTCGGTTTTAGAGGAATGGAATACTGAGAACATCTCGTCCACTTTCTATCAGGCATTTCAATTTAATTTTAATCCCAATTATAAGGCAATGAATCAAAAACATTTAAAATATTAACCGCTAGTATCCAAAAGACATAAGGGCTGAGTTGTTCAATATAACAAATTAGGGTTTGCAATCGTTTAGGAAAAGCTAAGTTTATTTAATAATTTTATTGTATTAACTGTTAATATTCAGTAAATAATGAATAATTATAGTCTGTTTAGTGTAATTTAATTAAAATCTCGATAGCGCAAAAAACAGCAAACAATGACATCTATCGTAGAAATTTAGAACGAAATAGGACGAACTGTAAAATTAATAAAAATTACAGAGACGTTCTTAATAATTTTACAAATAAAAAAAACAATATTAAAATCTACAAAAGGATAATTCATTTTGCTAAAGACTCCTTAGGGTCGTAGCGTAAAGTTGTACAGCCCATAACCTTCCTTATTAAATAGGCGATACAAACCAAAAATATTTTTTCATATCTGACTGTTAGTTACAGAGATTGGCATTTACAAACAAGCAAAATAGCAATCTCTTCAGCTTAATAGTTTCTATTTTAAGTATAGACAAAACATATATTTTTATACTGATTAAATAATAGTATAACCATATAAACATAATAAACATATAGTCAATAAACATTTCAATTATAAAATAATTTGAAACTTATAACTTATAAATGATTGTTATTATAAAGCAACTATTTTGATTGAAAAAGAGAGTACATTTTTGAAAATAGTTATTCTCTTGCATTCTGTATTTATTTTTATTTTTTACAAAGTACAGATTACGTTCATTCATTAACAGCTATCAAGAGCATTCATATTCCAAAGTAAGACATCGTTTTATCTTATTTATGAAGCTTTTACCCACGTAGTGTATTATCAAGTAAGAGTTTCTCTAATCACCCATTACTTAAACTTTTTACTCCTATGGTGGGAATTATTAAGTTTATAAAAAGCTATTTAACTTTGAGACCCACCTTTGTTCAAGTGTTATATTTGAGATCGTAAAATAGAAAGTAGTGTAACAACTTCATAAATGTTTTTTAGGTAAGTATTCTCTGAGATAATTTCATAGCGTTTTAATTACGGCTAAATTGTTAATATAGATCAATGTACTAAATAATATCGATTTAACTGGAGTTTCTATGAGATCGAAGATATAAACGATATTATATTTGCTATATCAATACTGCTATATGGACTATCTTTTAAAAAAAGCTTTTTAACTAATCAAGTTATTAAGTATATTCTATATATGTTCTTATAGTAAGGAATTATTTATTAATTAAGTATTCATACTAGTTATGCACGCGGCTCCGTACGTGTTTAGGTATTACGCAGTAATTTCTTCGACTCTTATTAATTTTTATTCATGTTTTATTATTTAAAAAAATGTTATTGTCGATTCTTATAGCCCATCAATTGAGGAATGGCATAAAAATTCCACGTACAAAATCTCGTAAAATTCGCTGAAGCAGTTTTCAAGTTAAATCCAGGTATACGAAAAGACAAATAAAAAGCTATTAATGTTATATTCGTGTTCAGTGTTTGTTATAAGAATCGTCTATCACGAAATTTAGAAAAAAAATACATGTACAGAGAGAACTAGAGATTTATTAATATAGATAGAAGACTATTTCAAAATAATACGGTGTAAAATAAGAATGCGTAGGTATATTATAAAATATGTTAGGTAAGTAGTTACACGTTACCATAGAAACGAGTTTAAGATAATAATACAAAAAATAAAAATGATAACGCTGGGCTATAATAGCCAGTAAAATGTATCCGTCTTTACCTCAATGAAGGCATGATAGAAATAGTTCTGAGGCATCCAATGATTATACGCTACGTTAATATACTCATCGGTGAAGCAACACAAAATTAGATATAATATGACAAGTCGTTCGGAACCAGTAATGGAGAAAGTTTGAGTCTCGTTGGGTCAGGCAGACGTTTACATGAACCAACATTATAATATTGGTGTTAATAGATTGTGTTTATAAGCAACAAAGATTGATTGGTATAAAAATTGATGTTATTCGTGATAGATTTTTCCATAACGGTGGCGTTAACCTGTATTTTCGAGATAATGTAATATGTTAAATATTTTTTCGGTTCTGTTTAAAAATTTGTTGATTGGTTAGATATTATAGAGTATGAATTTATAAATACAAATGTAACAATTAGTATAAAAACTAATGCATAGTGCTTTTAAAATATAAACTAATTTTAATTCAAAACAATAATTATGCAATGACCCAGTGGTGCGTGTTCGAATATTGCGTCGATCGAGGTGGCTACGAATCCTATAAGAAGCTTCAGCTTTCCCTGAAGATTGATATTGTGATGAAACCATAGCAAGGTGGTAGCACTTACATCTGAGTAGCTACAACCCTCAAGTTGAAAATCTGTCACCAGGTATAACAGCTGCACTTAAGAGTCAGTCCACTAGAATTAGCTTATTACCATTATTAACATCTTCGGTTACATTCCATGTAACATCAGTTAAGATTGTTGCCTGATGCAAACCTTATAAAGTATTTTGTTTTTTAGTAAGTTTAAATTACTAATTTTGATTAGATTTTGCTTGCATACTTATCATATCTGTCAATAACAAAAAAAAAACTTAGCTAACACTTACAAGAAGAGTGAGTAAATAAATTACTTATGTGACATGAATAATAAGTATGCTACGTTTTTTACTAATAACTATCGTTTGCGTAATTTGGTTGTCACTTAGACAGAACTACAGTTAAATATGTCTTTTTTTGTAAACAGAAAATACATACTAAATAATGTCATTAAAAAAACACTAAAACTGACTTCTACACTATAAAATGTACAAAGTTAAACTAAAAAGTAGAAAACCCAATGTAAAAACCTTTTTAAATAACGTTAAATTAACTAAACAATTCAAGCGTTGACATGCGATCACCCCTCTTTAGAAACAAGTCGAAACAAGGGTCAAACCGGACCTTTGACCCACTTTTATCCCCTTCACTTACCCGAAACCTCTATTACAAGTGAACTCAAAAATTATGTTTACACAGGAAACTTTTAATCGTGTTGCTGCAATAATTCCTAAATGATCTCAAACATTTTATATGAAATCTATATGGTCTATACTATTCATTTATATATCACTAGCTTTTGACTGCGACTTAGTTCCCGTTGTTTTTAAAGCAAAGCGACTATCGCGCCACCTATTGTAGAGTAGTTGTACCATTTTTAAAATATTCGCGAGCGTGCACACAATACATAAACAGAGTTTCATCGCAATCGGATGAATGGTAAAGAAATTCATAGGGAACAAACAAACATTCACTTTTGTATACATACCTATATAAATCAGCCAAATTTTGATAAAATTGTGTCACTAGGGGACAACCACGCATGTCGGCCTAAAAATAAAAACTCATTTTTTTAATAATACTATACCTTAAAACATCCCAAATCAATTGGAAAAAAATATTATTTACAATTAATAAGATTATAAGTAGCTATTTATCTATTTTTAACATATTGCCACCCTTTCGAAAGTTACTCACTCTACGAACAACCGAAAGCCCTGTTATATATTAGAAGGCGGCAGATCCGTATTTAACACAAACAAGCTACATAACAGTACTTACTAATTAATATGGAATCAATTTATAAATATGCCCCAAATTCTTATTTCATCGTCTTCAGTACGTTAGTGGTCAATTACTTGTTTTCTTCCCTTACTTAATTAAAGTGACCTACGGCATAAGACTGCGCTAGTTCTATGATATCTAACCACCAAAAAGACTAAAATTACAGCAAACTTATTTCTAAACGAATGACACAGAATACAGAAGAAAATACGTTTTTATTCTTGTAAACGAACGTCCACTCTACGGACTATGTACATAAACCTATTATGCTTTAAATTAAAATGTCCAATCTCATGCTTGTCGCCATCGGCTATTTCAATGCTACAGACGATTCACCATGTTAGAATTGACTAAAAGCGAACATTCGCTGTTCAAACGAATTCGTATTTTAATACAGAGTTTGTATATATTATTTCTCAAAGGTGTTTTTCCTGGCAACGTCATATCTCCGTTAATTCTTCATCAAAATTAACGATTTAATCATCTTTTTAAAGCTTATAATCCGTGCTATTGATGAAACGTAAACAATTCGTTTAAAATCATGTTATCTTTAAAAAAAGTATGCTATCTTTTGATGCTAATGCAAATATATTCAAGGCACCATCTGTTAAGAATATTTTTAATTAATATAACAGCTATTAGATTGTTTACATTCTATAATCGCAAAGGTCATTAGTTTGGTTCTATTTGTTTTTAATTATAATGTCAGATTGTAAGTACATATACGTTTCTTTTTTTTACAATTTAAGTTTTTCAAACAGTCTATTGTATGATATCGAATTTATATGCGACATATTTCATTTAGCGAGAGGTACTAAAGGTTTAGAAGGAGAGGAAGGCCTAGGCGAACGTCCACGATCAAATCGGGGACGTTTTGAAGAAAGGTCAGGTCAAGAGTACTCTAAACCGACGAGCATGCATTAAAAGATGTATGAATGTTGAGGAAGCGAAAGTTGTATGTCAGGATCGTAGTAAGTGGAAGCACGTGGTCTCCGCCTACCCCGTTGAGAAAGAGGCATGATTTATGTATGTATGTACTAAAGGTTTGGTATCATCGTTATGCATTCAGTATAACTTTACCTATATCTAGACACTGCCATTATCTAATGTGAATACTAAATAACGATAATTACAAAAATATTTTATATTATTGTAAATTGTATCATATTACGAAATGATTCAATACAAACTTTCGTACATTCCTAATAATCATTCATAACTTATTTAAAAATTACAAGTAAATTATATTAGAGCAATCAAAACACATATTTGTTTGTCATCTCATACGGTCAAAGTCAATAGTTTACTACGTCAGTTAATTTAATTGGAATGGAATTGTGGTCAGTCAATTTAAGTGGAGTGGAATTGTGGTCAGTCAATTTAATTGGAGTGGAATTGTTTTCATCGAACGGAGCTGTATTAATGCCAATGAATAAACTTCATCAATGCGTGTATTCATTCATTCAACATAATGTGTTAATAATTGATTTAAATATGATAATTAAAATAATTGATATTTGAGGTTTTGGTTACAATTACCAATATTTTAATTTGAAAATATTGAATATAATCATCTTAATTATTATTATTTTAATTTATTTAAGACATTAATTTAAACATTTATTAATGTACAAATTTATATATATTCAAACATTTTATCTTGTAGGTAGCTGAAACGCAGGTAGCACTATTCATGTGTTGCAGGCGGAAGAAGTAAAGAAATTTCTGATAATTATTTAAAGCTACATTTCAACTAATTTCTACTCAACTTATAAAATGTTGATATATGATGATTATATTAAATTATATGTAATATTTTCAATGACGTTTTTATTTTGTTTTACTTTATATAATAAAATACAGTTTACTCTGTTTGCAAGTAAAATATTAAATTTACATCTAGAATTAGTTGACAAAAGGAAATTACCATAAAAAACTTTATCCCTATTTCCATCCTCTTAACATTGAAAAATCCTTAGCAGCCTAAAAATAAATATATTTCTATAACACAAGCTATACACGGACACATTGTACTCTGTGAAGAACTTTCAGAGAATTAAGATTTTAACTGTCTAGATTATAAAATATTGAATACTAGGTTTTTTTAGATAAACGTTTACTTCCCTTAGTTAATTTTAACAATCTCCACAGGCCACAAGTGAAAAACAGACACAAATAAAATTTCATACTTGAGTATTGTATCTATATGATAATGTAGAAAGGTTTCTCTCAATAAAACATAAACGTATATAATAATATATTTTATATTCAGCTTGCGTACCTATAGTAAAAAGGATGTTAAGCAAGTAGTTACACGTTACCATGGAAACAGGTTTCAGATAATATGTTACGTTCCGCAAACGAAAGTGTTATAATTTTACAACTAACAACAGTTGAATTGTCTATAACAGAAAATAAAGTATGTGAGTATATTTTATGATTTTATTTTTAACACTGCCACTCGAAAAAGGACATTTGATTAATCGATAACAGTGAATAAAAATCTCCTTTGGTCACTGGGTTAATAAAAACATTTTGAATTTAGAATAAACATGTATTATGTATAAAAAATAAATAAAACGCGCTGAACTGTTCTATTGAGCTATCCAAGTTAAATTAAGAAAAAATAAAATAAAAAGCAATACTGCGGTTAGCCCACGAGAGACGCGATTTTGTCTGCCTTATTCGGCCTTAATTTTTGGAGGGTTCAATGTTTTTTTAGAAAAACTTATAAATACGAATAATATTTAGTAACGTTTTACGATTAGTTCCGATTGGTGACATCACTATTTTAAAAATACAATAAACTAGGAATATGTAGATGGAATGTCATTTTACTCTGTGGGAATATAAAACGGACTGTAGTTTTTTTCGTTATCGTGGTTGTTTTGTTTTAATGGAAAATCTATTATCATATAATAAAATAAGATATACGACCGTTTCAAAACAAAATAAGAATATAATACTGAAGAATATAATATAAATTTCTAATGTTTAACATTATTTACAGAATTTGTCATCAGATCTATTGTCAGATGATTTACAAACAGATCATTGTTTGAATAATAGTAATGTCTGCATTAAAATATATATATAAATGTATATATATATATAGATATATATATACAAATAATTGTATAAATATATATTTATACGATTATTTATACAGTTGAAAAAAAAAATAAAAGAAAATAGACATGATCGAGTTTCCTGCCTTCTTGATCGCTGTGAAGTTTTCCGAGCTAGTAGTAATCTTATAACATTCATAAGTGCCTTCTTAGAGCCTAAATTTTGATTTATTGGTCAGCCATCAGCTAAGGAATTGGTTCTTAAGCTTATGTGATTCATACATGTACATACTAACAAACGGTGTTCAGTTAATTTAACTAGAGCTTAATATTATACAGGCCGAGGTAACGATTTTGAATAATACGCAACAGAAACATTCAATAGAGTCGTAAGTGATAAGAAGTACTTATTCTAAAATGCCCCATGGAGATTTAATCTTGAAGTTACGTATACATCTCTCCAAACACCAGACAAAACTTAGCAAATAGAAAGTTAGATCGTGTTTAATGTTTGAACTGGTCACGAAGGCTCTAATTGACATTTACAAATGATCTTTTGTTTAAACAGCTGCCATTGCGTAAGGAACATTTATTATTTTTTAAAGATCCGCCTTTCATTCGGTTGACATAGGACTAAATCTACACATTGACATAATAAAACCTTTTTTTAAATTTGGTAAAACTCGATAAGGAAAACCCGTGACAGACTTTCTGCAAGATTGCTTATAAGAAATGAAAATGAGAAAAAATATTTCAAGCTTTAGAACTTCACTTCCATGTTAAATTGATTCCTTGAAAATAACAATATTGTCGTGTTTATTCTTAGAAACGTTTGAATTACAACTGAGTTCGCATACAACTAATTCCACATAATTTTTTACGTAAGATAAAATAATAAAATTGGATTATGCACCAAATTCTTTAACAATATTATGTAATTGTAAATTTATTATATATGTTATGGTTTTCAATAATTAATCATTTTTTATCAAAAGTCTGTTCATTGTTCTTTAAATTAATATTATCGGGACGAGTTACTTACATTTTAGTATGTTAATCTTGCTTAGAGATTTTTTTATGTTTCTTGTACTGTGATGAGCAAATAACTATAAAAGGTTGAAGGCAAGTGAATCTCGAGGCCTAGAGTCGTGGTGGGCGGGTCAGTTGTCGAGATGAATAGACGGACGATGGGTGGGTTTTGGAGTGGTGGCTAGGAGTTGGAAAACGACTACCGGGTAAACCATGCATAGCCCTTCGATGATATAGCGAGAGTGGTGGGTAAACTCTGGATCAGCACCGTTCAAGATCGTTGGAGTTCGCATGAGCGAGAGGACACCATGGGTAAATATGTCATGAATGAATGGATGATTGAGAAAGGATACCAATAAAATAAACCTATCACAAACATATTTACTTGATTTAAGTAATATCAAAATCGAATAAAGAGATAAATACATAATTACAATTAAAAAAAAAAACATATTTCTTTCTTCTCTTTTCATTTAATGATAACTGTGTTCATACAAGATTATGCCAATGTCATTTACGTTACTTTTCTCCTAGGGTATATTCCGATATGCACTGCGACCACTGTACAGTGTGACGTCAATTTAGTATACTGTGAAGCCGTTCCTTTATAGCCAGTTATGCTGGTTACTATTTAAAATGGAACGCAATCCCGTATACTGTCAGACGCATTCACAGAGTACATTTGTATATTGGCCGCATTTTTTGACGCAGCATTCAAATGAGTGTATTAAAGTTTTCTAGAAAAAATATTATGAAAACAAAATAATAATATGTAGTTATTTTTGAAATATTAATATATACAATGGAAAATTTACCTCTCTTTGCACGATCAAAAATTTCCTGCCTAACTTTCAGCTCGTAGTGAACATTTTTAACACAGTCTAATAAGGTGTATTTTTGCAATTTTTCCATAGTTTTATTTATTAATTCAAACTAATTACAGAACTTTATAGTTTTGTGATTAAATTGTAGGTATTGTTTAGACGTTAGCAACTCGAGTGGTTTGACTGATCACGTGATCAAAGTACTGCGAGTACCTTACCTCGAAAACGCCAGTGCTCATAGTAGACTATGGCGGAGACTTATGACGTCATATATTTCCCTAGAGTACTGCAGCAGTATACTGGCAGTCCATAACGGAACGAATTTTTCCACAGTGATAACACTGTGCAGTGCTCGCAGTGCATATCGGAACATACCCTTAATATTTTAATCTTCAAAAATTTTTCTAACAAGATGGTGGCTCCGCTGTTAAAACTGCTCAGGAAGTTTTTGATCCACTTCACGTGTGCACAAAAACCAAACTACATCACGTAAAATGCTGCCAAAATTACATAAGATTAAATAAAAATCACCACATGACAGATCAAGATCCCGTCAAAAACTCCATACATATAAATATGGACGGGGAATAAAAATCTGTAAATGTTATTATCTATTACTTAGCATTTAACACAGATTGAAATGTTTCAATCATCGTTCATTCATTATTGACAAAGTACGCAATACATTTCACTTCGGTACAGGCTAGGCACTTACGTGTTGGTTATATCTCCCACGCAGTTAATAAATATTGAAGCTAACGTAACGTCATGTATTAACACAACTCCGCCCATCTAATCGATTACAGCCGGACGGATACACGTGCGTGAGCGCCTTGAACGAGCGAAGGCGGTAATCTTTTGATAGTGCTGTGCCAACGATGTTATCGATTTATCTAAATTAATGTTTTAACCGACATTCACCTTGATTACTGTCATTAAATGTATAAGAAGTTTCATATGAATTCATATAATTGCATTTCATTTGGCATTAAATCTTTTACACGAAAACATGCTTTTGTATTTCCATGTTTTCTCATCCAAATCTGGACAAATTTTAATAATTAAATTATTCTTTATTCTTAGAGAAGAACTAATAAATACGTTTTTCCTTTTTTATATATATGTTGGATTTCTGGTAACAGCGTTATGCTCGGGAACTTTCAGTAATTTTTAAAGGCTTTAAAGCCTTATAATAATTTAATTTTTATGATAATTAATGTATGGAATTTTTTTTACATCGATACATGTCGGTGGTATACATAGTTTTTACTTTTTCTCTTGTTTCAGCATAAGACGTATTTTAAATAAAATTAGCTCGTGTCGCGGTAAAAAGATTAGTTAGTTAGTGAAGTTGAAATCATGATTGACTGCCCAGGGTGTGCCTTACGGAATTTCTTTATTTAAATAACATAGTGAGATCAAGGGAGTTTTTGGTAGAATCTCAAACCACCATGTAGTGGTTTTTGTTTTTTATTCATAAATTTGTGTTATTGGACCCAATTTTGTGTAATACAGGTGGCATTTGCATAATAAAGTTTGGTTATTGAGCACAAGTGATGTGGATTGGAAATAATAACCATGAACCATTAATTATGAGATGCCACAAACCCCCCTACAAATTTCTAGCAAGGGAGTCAAGAGAATTAGGATACTGAAATCGTCATAAGACTGGAAACTATATTCACTCGTTAATGGCAGTAATAGTCTTCAACAAAGAGGATCGGTTGCCAAGTTAGGAAAAAGAAGAAGAGTGGAATAAAAAAAATGTTTGCAGCAGAACAGGTGTCAGAAGTGAAAACTTCACAAAAATAAATAAATATGTTCTTAAAAAATTCTTTTAAAACTACTAAACCATCAAGATTTCGAACTATCGACCACTCGTGCGTACTGCGTGTCAAGTCTGGTCATCTCACACCACTAGGTCAATCCGAGGACGAACACAATCATGAAAATCAGGACTTGCATTAACCGTGCATAATGTAAATGTATTCTATCTCATTCTCTCTTAGGGTAAATCCTATAGATGTAAATGGTTGTCTCTTTTTCGTTTTATCGAGTTTCAAATCACAACGGTGCTAAAGAAGTTTTTACTTCAAAAACTTAAGGCAGCTTTATTTTAATTTGAATTTTCAGGTATATACACTAGGATACAACTACAAGTTACTAAAAACCGGAAAACATTCCTTACCTTTCGATACCTGCCTTTTAAGCATGATTATTCGCACATTAATAATCCGATGTCAACTATCATTTCATTTAATAGGCGGTTACGAACATCTGTATCGACATTTGTCTCTCGGTGGTCTTGTAAACATCGATGTACCGGGGTCGCTAATTAGCTGCCCGGAGAAAGTTACCGACCGACTGACCACAATCCGATACCTGCTCGATGTTTCGGCGATGTCGATTTTAGATCGATTCTACTTTCGTTTTTGACTACTCTTACTTACCATTCACTAAGAGTGTTGATTTATTTTGTAAGTTACATCGTTCGATTCAACGTCTGCGCTGCAACACTTGACTAATCTTTTTTCACATGAACGTCTCAAGCTCAATATGTTTATGACTACTGTAATTAATATCATAATACAGATTATTTATATATGTAGTTTTATACAAAGCGTTTATCTATAATCAGAGAAGCATGTAAAAGTATTTTAAACAGTAAAATAATATTACTACTTCATTTAAATATATTATATTATTATCATCAATTTTAATTATATCTAGTCTATTAAAAAAGGCCAAATTTCACAAACCTATGTTGCTAACGGTCATTATACAAATATTTATTTGCATAAAACTACACAAATTAACCCAAATTATTTAACGGGGAAAAAATAACTTTCTATTGAAATGTTGATAACATTTTTAACGTTATACATAATAAGGACAATAAACAATACAGTCTAAATCTTGTAAGTTAGAAATCTCAAGAAAATGAATGACTAAAAAGCTGATGTTTAAGTATGTTCACATTGAGCGTGCTCAAGCATTCGCATTTGAGCAATTCATTTATCTAAACTTAGTCATAGTACATATTACATTAATTTTAATTTATCCATGATATGTTATGGTATTTTATAGAAGTGCGGGAAAGTGATGGTACAGTACCTCCAGCAAGCACAGTATATTCCAAAAATAACTAAGACCATCGAGAGATCAGCAATCCATCGACGGTCATCGTTGTCATGCCGGCCTGCAAACCCTCGACAGATGGATATACACTGGTTGATTTTGAAATGCGACAAACCATATAAGAGTTACTATGACGCTACCAACATTTAGGACATTCATGGTAAGATAGGCTTGATGTTAGTAGATTTATTTATTGACGATATTAACTTGCCGCTGCGTCTACTTGCGTAGTTTATTGTAGTACCTATATTATGATGACCTGGCCTACGACCTAGCAAATGTATGCCAACAGGTCTAAGATGTAGGTTTACGCGGTAACATCGGATTCTCAAGCCGCAGGTGTATTGTCTCCGTCAATTAGCTGTAATGTCTACGGTTTATATGATTCCTTGTGAATACGTTTCCATTTATGATTTATTATTTACCGATTGAATTATAATTGCTTGTCGTTTTAACTATTGCTTACTTTACTTTACTTTGATTTGTCTCTACTTTGGAGTTATGGAATTAATATGCCTTATAAATTCATGTAAGTTTAAGTTGAATAGTTTGTTATGAATAATGTTCAATAATTAGCAATTGAGTGAGAAGTTGAAGTTTTGCGTTACAGTTAAACAAAAATTATATTAGTGGTGGCACACGCTTTAATTAAGTTTGTTTGGTAGGGCAACGAATACACGACAAAATAATAATTCCGCAGCCAGTCGGACTAAACATGTCTCTGTAAATTCAAGCTAATAATAATACATGCTTGTAGATGTTTTACTATTCGAAAAGTGATTTGTCCCAGAAACAGCACATGCTTTAGCCAACAACGTAATAGCAATTACAAACGTTAGATTTTCTTTCTTTTTGAATGATAATAATAACAAAATCATTCCCTAATGCCTAAATTTCTACACGATATTTATATTATAATTCTGATAATTACATTGTGTGGTAGAGCCTCTCCCTGCCGGCTTACTCTTGACGCGTTCGAGTTCTGAATCGAATCGAATAACAGTCGATTTAATGCAATTTGGCACCCTTAAAATCAAACCCAGCGCACGCTCGTGTCGTGGCTCGAATCGGAACTAACTTTTATCGATTTTTTCGTTAGGATCGAAAAATGTGCACTCTTGACGCAATCTGACTGTTATGAATCTAGTTGCTAAAATTTACATCAAAATACACGATAACACAACAAAAACAACGATAACAAAACTCTATCTTGATTTTCCATTCGGTTTGGTTCAAGAGTACGCTTGTATGATCGAGTTCGAATCAAAAGTGAAATCGAGTGAGAATTAAAATCAAATTCGAATCAGTTTCAAGAGTGACCACCAGGTTCGATTATGGAAGAACATCAACATCAGGTGGATTATGTATCTATTCGCTACTCCAAAACATAAAAAGTCTACGTTTAGTTATCCTGTTTAAATAAAATCTACTTTCTACTCGTTTATATAGATGACATTTTTCAAGTATGTAGTTCGACTTTGTCTAGTACTTTGAGTAGTTTCCTAGACATTTTCGAATAAATTTTCATAATGAATTATATTAAAATGTGTTTTTATATACAGGATATTATGGTTCCAATTAAACGGAACCGCGATATCGCTGTTACTACAGTAAAAGTTACAGCGAAAGCAAAAGTTAAGATCCAATGTCACTGACCGCAGTCACATGAGATTTGACCACCAAAATTGTAACATACAATTGTACATGCGACGTATCTACGTCTCTTTCTACCAGTTGTGCGTTGAGTATTTTCATTTCAATCACAATTTATTATGAACATGTCACGACTGCGTGATCAGTTGTCACACCGGAGCTAGATCCTCGAAGTCCTATATGGTGAAAGTGTCAACAAACACTTCGTTAAACAAGTTGTTTGTTTTAAAAATATATCTGTACGTTTATTTATACTTTTAAAAGAGTCAATTATGGAAGCTTTACAATTTATTATCTATCGTCTTGACATTCAGTTGCTAATGGATAATAATAGAAATCAGAACGTACTAAATAGGGACATGGTGATGGAATAACGCCATTAAAATTTTAAATCTTTATTTTAGTTGAATACTAGCACTGCCTCACGGTTTCACTCGGGTTAGATTTATTCGACCAATTCTCCACTCGCGTAGTCGCCAACGCACCTGTGTAGTCTACCGTTTTTTTAATACTACAAAGGTGGCAAACAAGCATACGACCCGTCTGATGGTAAGCGGCTACCGTAGCCTATGGACGCTTGTAATGCGATAGGTATCACTAGCGCGTTACCGTCCTTAAACTCCCCTACCCCAATGATTTCAGGTAACCCTACTCACCGCAGGAATACAACAGAAGGTTATTTGTAGAGGTAGAGGTGTAGAGCTCGTAGAGGTGTTCCACCAGTCGGGCTGCCCCAAGTTGAAATAAATCTCCAAAGAAATTTCTCTGTTCTTGCCTACAGCTTGCCAGATTGCTTGACATTCATGATTACTGCTATACTCCTTAGAGTCGTAGCGTAAAGTTATATATGTAGCCTTCCTCAATAAATAGGGTATAAAATGAAAAGAACAATTTTGAAATTCTGAGTGTTAGTTCCAGAAATTAGCGCGTTCATATAAACATACAACCCAACAAACTATTGAGATTTATAATATTAGAATAGATTTCAAATTAGATCCAGCCGAGCAAACTTGGTGTACTGCATAACGTCCATTATAATACTTGTGAATAATAATACCATATCCTATCAGTATTTCTTGTTACTAGTCATGGGGTATTCGTCCTGAACTGGATCAAAATAAACATTATTCATACACTTAGTTACTCGCTTTTTGGATCGTTTACATCTAGTTATAAGATATTACCGTGATGGAAATATTGACCTCTTGACGTTAGCTATTTAATTTTGTTTGTTTAATGTTCTTTGATTTTAATGTGTTTAAAATTTACCACTGTTTGTTAGTGTTTTACCTATTCAATAGATAAAAATCCATAATCTTCACGTTAAAACACATGGTTATAAGACAAACTAACTAAGACAGAATAAGGTTTCTGGATGTATTCTGAGATGATGAATTATGGATTTCTAAGTTGGCAAACAAGCGGTTACCGTAGCATATGTACGTTAGTAACATCACAGGTATCTGGCGCGTTGCCGACCTTAAACCCCTTCCCAAAGAGCTCTGGAAACCCTACTAACGGCAGGAACATAACACAGAGTGGAGATATTTCATTAGTCGGGCTGCCCCAAGTAGAGAGAAATATCCAAAGAGATTTCTCTGTTCCCTAAATATACGCAACCAAAAGATAAAAGTCGACTATTACGTCCGTCAATGAATGGACAGGCTTGGTTTTATATTTAAATTTCTATCTGAATGGAGCACGCGATCATTTTCGCGATTTACTTTCGGTTTCGTCCACACGCCGGTGAAGGTCAACGCACTTAGATCTAGTACACAGATAGGTACCACACCAGTCTGACTACCAACTCGGTTATATTGATATTGTTTACCTATATGCCGTTTACAGTACCTACAATGTAGATAGTTTAAGTTTCAATAAACTATTTCGAGTATTTTAGTAACTATTCCTTTGATAATATTCTATTTCATAATATATCAAATAAAATATTTATTAATATCGACTGTTATAAATACCTACGTCTATTTTTTAATATCTTTAAGTCACTAAATGTATTTAATAAATAAAAATTGCCCATAAATATTGTTTCATTTATATAAAAAATATTAAAGAGTTAGGTACATAACATAATTATATAAAATACTAGCTCCGCCCGCGGCTCCGCTCGCGTGGACTACAGAATGCCGTCGGTCGAGTGCACGCGCAAATCGTATTGCCTGCGCACCCACCCACGGCGGTCTCTCGCCGGTTATTTTAAAAGACAAAAATGTTTATTGTGTGTGATCCTTAAAAGATTGACATATGTTATCGGTGACTTTTTTGTAGGTATTTTTAAGATCAATAATTGACTTTTACATTAATTTGCTCTTATGGTTTGCTCAGCGTAAGCCATTTAAGCGCCCCAAATGAGCCTATTTTCCGAATTGATTTGCCATTATCGTCGTGCCAATATATCGTATAACCTGGCCAGATAACATAGCTATGAATTATAATTAAAAGAAATGTAACTCGGATAAGTGGTTTTACCGTGAAAAGAACTTAAACGGATATACAGACAGAGAGACGTTGAGTTTTATAATATGTATAGAAGAAGATAGACGATAATAAAAGAAAAATATTTAAGTATGCAAATTATTACGCTTTTACACATATTACTTACGCATATTATTTACGCGTACAGCAAAATTATGAAGGTTCATATAGATATTATTTTAAATGAAATAATCTATCTTTACATATAATTGAAGTGTCTGTTTGTAATGATTTTTAGCTTTTGTCTGTCTGTTTGTTCCGGGTAATCTCTGAAACGGTTGGACCGATTTTGAGGGGACTTTCACTAGCAGATAGCTGATGTTATAGGGAATAACTTAGGCTAATTCTATTTTAGTAAAATCTTTTTTAGTAAAAGGCAAAAGAAAACCTTTTTCAGTAGTCCACGCGAGCGGAGCCGCCAGCACAGCTAGTATAATAATAAAGTATGTTAGTTTCGACAGAGAATTAATTGTAAATAATAATAGTGCCTTAAATATTGAATGGGTCGTTGACCGTGGACATCTCGTGTTAAATGGTAAATTAAATTAATTTATTGTTTGTTGAATAAATAATGTTTAATGATTACCGGAGGAAGTTTAGTTTTTTTGTTCCAAAATTACAATGCAGGTAAATTGTTCAACGGTATTACTATTGTTTTTTTTTATATTTCTTTATATTACTATATACTTAGATTATAATATAAATAAAATAATTGAGGTAATATTGAGGTTAATATGTTACATTAATTTGATATATCTCTTATTCCATTAGAGTGCCCCAAAAGCGTTTTTTCTCCGAATTGATTCATCATTATCGTCACTTCTTTTTCGTATGTAACTTTGTCTAATAAAATATTTCCTATAACCTGGCCAGATAACATAGCTGTGAATTAAAAAAAGAACCATGTAAATCGGGTATGTGGTTTTCGCGTGAAAATAACATAAACGGTCTCTCACACTGAGTTTCATAATATGTATAAATTAATTTAGGTTATAAAAATAAACAATTAATTTATAATTATAGCACAATTAGTAATGTTTTAATCCGCAGAGTCATAAAATAAATCACGATCGTATAAATAAACACTTTATCGACTCTTAATGTGCGAATGAGTAGTTATGCAGCGAGAAATTTGTTTTGACCATTAAAATATGGCAATAAGAATGATTCGCCGAGGGCACACCGCACCCTCTTATTATTAAGCCGATGTTCGACCGCATAATTTGACAGTAAAAAGTAAAGTGCCTTAACAGTTCCGGCTACATCAAAGGTACTTTCTCCCGGTGGTCCCACGAGATACTTGGCCCGAAAATTTAACTCGTCGGACGGGAACGCCCAAACATACAACGATTATGGTTTGGTGTATCTGAGACTTTACTTTCGCTCCTACGGCCTGACAATTAAACTGGTAGCTCAGTTTTTTTTTTGTTTATTCATGTCGTATTCAACATTGCTTAGTTTGGTCGTAAAATTTTACTTGAATTTTTAATAATTGAACAAAAAGAAAGTGGTTTAAAATTCACCTTTATTGAGATATAAATAAGATATTCTCATTTTAATGCATATTTACAACCGTTATCTATATTAACTTATTGTAGTTCTGTTTGTACATATAATTATTTTTCCCAATTCTCGGATAGATATTATAGAGTACAACATTCACAACATATTTTGATGAAATTTGTTCTTGCTTAGTATATGTCTTTCCTCAGTTGTTGAGTTACAAGAATTTTCATTAATATTAGTAGGTACAAATAAATAATTACTGCGTCATAAACACGTCCGAAGCCGCGAGACTCTACTAATTTTATTATATCGCTTCTAATCACTCTTAATAAGCGGAAAAGATTTACGTGTAATAGTAGGATACAGAATATTACACTTATGATACAATGTTTTCGTAAAGGTAACTAAATATCAATAAACTTTTCCTTTCAACAAAGTAAAAGGGATTCCATTCCACTTAACTGATACCTAACGCTGACCTTTTCACCCTTGAACTCTAGTTTCTAATGAAAGATTCTAACTGGCTGTCGGCGTGCTTAGTTATTGCCTAACTAGAGAATATTTGAAAGTTATATTCAGTAAATTTGTTGCTGCCCTAGACGATCAAGAATGTTTGTCACTCACATCATGCATTGTTGTAAACGGTCAAAATAACACGGGAAGTTTTCCTGATTAAATTTTTTTTCAACTATCTAGAGAGGTCTGAATATTATTAAGTGAACATTATTTGGATTGATATAAATATCTGAGCGATCGGGATTTGCTCGGCATTTTGAAAAAAAGGAGAAAACAAGTAGTCTTACAAGAACCATCATCCTTTACCAATACGTCATCTACATTTATACATATTATAAAACTCTACATCTTTCTGTCTGTCCGTTTATGTTCTTTTCAAGGGAAAACCATTTATGCGATTTACATGATTTTTATATTAAAATTCATAGCTATGTTATCTGGCCAGGTTATAGGATATATTTTGTAAGATAAAGTAATATACGAAATAAGCAGTCACCCTTGGATCTTGTTGCATTGCTTTCACGGCTGAGTGCCTTAAGCACTCGCCCCCAAGCCCGGGTGAAGCTGTAAAAGACGTTTTGGCTCCAGGACCCTTATGGTTAACAGTAGTTAACAGTTCGGAAAAAAAGGCTTGAATACATTCTCAGACCATCTCGCTGCTTAACACTCTATCTAGTTAAACTCGGAAAGTTTGCTTTATCTGCATACAAAATTTCATCCAAATGATTAGATCCGTTCCCGACAAAACAATATAATTATATTATAAGAATTGGTCACTAAATAGTATTAGATAATAAAGATATTTTAATTTGGACTTCAAGATATTGATCTGCTATGGGTTCGACTTAATATCAATATGCGTGTGTAAAACAGATTTTTTCAGTTAATTAAAGAGAAGTGCGGCTTAGCATGTAGATTTGTTATCTCGTCTATTTGTCATTTAAGGTTGGAAAATGTTGAAACGAAATAGAATTATAAAACATAATTAGCGAATTATAAATGCGATTAGCGAATTTTGAAGCGATGATGGCTCGTAGCGTGTACGACTTTGCGTCGAGTGACGTGAGTTCGAATCCGCACAATGAGCCTGAGCTTTCGGTGAAGGAAAACATCGTGAGGAAAACATAGCATGATGGTAAGGCTTTTTCTAATGCCCATCTGGTTAGCTACCACCCTCAAGTTGAAAATCTATCGCCAAACACCAATAGGTGTGTTCCGGCAGCTGTACTTGAGAGCCAGTCTTCCACTAGGTTTAGCGTGTTATCATCTTGGACCACATCGTTACTTAACATCAGGTAAGATTGTGGCCACTACGCCAAAACCTACAACGATAAAAAAATGCAACAAACCTACATACAGTACATGTGTTTATTTGTATTACATACACTTAGTGTTTTTTAAGGAAGTTTTATTGTATAAAGCCTTTTTTATCACTTAGACATTTCATTTCTAACAGTTGTAAACCACATAGTTGCTAGTGTATAATTATACTACTTATAAACATTCTTATCGGATACTTCATTATAAGACACTCCTTGGGTATAAAATGACAATGCAACACTGGAATCTGCCCTCAATATTATGAGAAATATGCTAATGTTCACTGTAACTAGGTTCACTATGAGTACACCATAAGATCAGTAAAACTGGTAATTATAACGATACGAAACCAAGTTCTTCTAATTTATTTGAGTATATTTTACCATTTCAAACTATAAAAATAATACTGACTGCTAATAATAGATCGATAAAAAAAAAATTCCTTTTTTTTAAAGACTATGAATTCAATTACTTATCATTCAAGCAGAAAACTTGTAGTTTTGTTTCGTATTTTCATTTAATTTCGTATATATACGAAAGGTAACAATTAAATTAATTGCATTTACCAATAATGCATTGTTATCATCAATATATATGTACTAGAATATATGTCAATGATTGTTTTGTCTTAATTAATAAAGTCGTCGGTTTTGGTATTTTTGATTAGGGTATTAATATTTTCTGAAAATTACCTTAGCTCGAGAGCTGTAAGTGCGACCTTTCTTAATGTTGGCGGGACGCGGGGGTGTGGGTAAACGGTATTACGGAAAAGTAGCGAGTATAACTCGTGCTCTGAGGGTTCCGAACTGATTACATTACATACCTTACATTATTGCATTGTACCGTTTTTTTTACATAAAAGTGTGTACATTATCCTTAATATATTACTTTTAGACTTTTATTATGAAATGTCATATTTCTTTAAAGCATTAACCTAGAAATTTGTTTTTTATACAGCAGTATGAGTTCATACATCTTAGTATTCGATATTAATTTCAACTTTATACCTCGTCGTTTTCCAGAAAAAGGGCTTTGATATTCGGATAGATATATATCTTTATATATAATTATATAACAAATGGACGACAAAGTGATCCTATAAGGATTCTGTTTTTTGTTATTATTTATAGACCCCAATAAATTAGCAATAATAAAAAAAACTTTCAATCTGAATCACTAGCAGATTCTAAACTTGAGCAATAATCGGATTACGTCTCCTTTGTAAGTGTTAAGCCTCTGCAATAGCCTTATTTACATTAAATCTTCATCTTCAATAATATAAATTAAACTTTTTAGAACGAAGTATTAAGTATTTACAAGGCTTTGGTTAGTACCTGTCGTGTATTAACTTCATATTTTACTGGTACTTGTATATCGGTATTGTCTAATTGTTCTATTAGTAACAGATACTCAGAGCGGTCATGATCAGGTAATTTACCTTACAATATTTAAATAAACCTATATAGTTGTAGCTTTTTATATTATATATATGAGTCATATTCCCTTATGAACCACGTTAAACGACTATACATTGGTGTATAGTCTGCTACTTACCAGATTTAATTAAATTGAAATGTAATAAAATTTTCTTAATTATGCAACTGATTATCATCAAAGTGATATATTTAAATTAATAGCTTAGTTTTTATTCGTTTGAGATACTTGTAGAATTTAAACAGGAAAAGCTTGTTCCGGTAAAAGTAGGTAAATAGTTCATACCAAAATTTTTATGTCGAATGTAAACATATCAAATTCCCATCTCACGAGTATTTCTTGATGCTAAGTGACAAATAACAAACTTTCGAACAGCAGCGTTAGCGTGTATAATAATTGATGTCTTTTTATTTCTGTTCACAGTTCACACAATGCGGCTGAAACGGAGTCTGTGTATAGGCGTCCTGTTCATATTACATATGGTGAGAATTTCTGAATAATCTACACCCTAACACATCTTCTTCACTTTCGAAGAAAATCTATGTTTGAGGAATATCAACACCTAAAGAAGCGTCCATATAAATAAAAAGTCACGTCACGCGTCTTGTACGATGCAAATAAACTGTATTTATTGTAGACATCCGATGTGACGTAATTATTGTTTGGATACGAAATTTTTATGTAGACGCGATTTTACATTTTATTTTTCGTCAAATTGGTATTACTGTATGGCTGAAGTTTTTCTGTGCAGCTAACAATATTTAGCTACTTGCTTTTTCTGTCTTTGTACGCGATTGCATTGTTAATTGCATTATACCTATAAATAAGTATTTTTGTGTTCTGTTCGTAATTAAATGTTAAGCAAATAGTTCGATGAATAAAATATACTAGAATTTAGATGAGTGTTCTCAAATGTCGATTCTCAAAAAAGAACGTTTTTACGATGTAGAATATTATTACAGTTCTGAGGTCAATTACTATTGCCAAAAAGATGTAATTTAACAGTTTGGGATGCGTCAAGCACAATTATTATATTTCCGCCTTATCACAGTTAATTTTCCTCTTCATAACGTTTTCCGATTTATTTAGACGTTTATAATTGAGATATAACAAGTGACAACATCACGAATAATTACAATTACACGGTGACAAAGATGAATGTGTCAACTTTCAATTTATTAACGCACAAATGAAGTCACGTTTAATAAAAAACCATGATTGGTTCTATATTACCTCAGCAATTATAAGGTGCAAAAAAGTATTACTTTCTTGTCACGCACTACATTATAATTTAATCCGAGTAACATAAAAAAAACGTGGCATTGAAGAAGGCGATGTTGGGAGGAGAGGGAGGTTGATGTTTTAGATGTGACATTTTATTTAATAATTGTTTATTTTTTTAACAAATGTCTTGCCCGAGTTCATTCATTTAATTCATTTTGGCAAAAAAGCCAACATTAACTAAGTTAACTGTTGTAAAATACCTAGTTGTTTAGTATAATCATCTCTATAAAGAAAACAATTTTATTTCACATGTCAGTCACAAATAGTTGTACTTTTAAGAACAAAGTTTTATATATCAAAGGTAGTTGCCAATTTCCTGCTTCGAATAATATATATATATATACATAATTTTTATAAGGTCCCTGAAGCCTCAAACGGCTTTTACAGCTTCACCCGGGCTTGGGGGCGAGCGCTTAAGGCACTCAGCCACGGAATCAAAATATATGGTCTATTACATTTTTATCGTTGTGTTAGTTGCGTACCTACTTACTGTGCACGGCCGAGAAAACAAGACAAAAATGTAAATTATATACATAACAGACGAGAACTCCCAGGGAATGCACAGAAATGAGTATTTTTTTTCAATTCGCGACTGCAACTACGGCAACAGCCAAAGCCGGGGTTCGGCCACTTCGAGTTGAGCTTGTCGACACGCTTTCGCGGCTGAGTTCCTTCCGCACTCGCCCCCAAGCCCGGTGAAGTTGTAAATGGCTACAGAGCCCTTATGGCTAACAGTGTAACCAGATCTAAATAATAATAAAAAAATAGTCGATTCGAATTAATGGACTTGAAGCCCTAGTTCCGGTTCTAGGTAATCTACACTGAACAGTAACAACTAAGAAAACAGAATTTAGTAAATATTCACCTAAACTTTTCCTAACATTTTGTGCAGTGGTCATAAAAGTTTTCCCAATCAAATTATTATGGTGTCATAAATGTACTAATATATAAAATTTAATATCTTTATTTTCTTACTTGAAATAGATTCATTACAAGGTTATTTAGGTAAATATTATAGTTAATTTATATTTTAACTACATCGGATGGTCAACCACAGGCAAATTATCGTTGAAGCGTAAAATCTTATCAGATCTCGCTTATCTTGTTTTTCGCTAAAAAGGTCTGTTGTGGTTTATTAGTTGTTATTCCAATAGAAAATTTATTGACGATGATATTACAAAAAGAAAGTGTATTAAACTGTTATTATGTGTTGTTTTTAGTCAGAATATCAACGATAGAATACAGATTTAGGAATGATAAGACATTTTCTTTAAATAAACGAAGCCAATACCTACATTACTTACTATGTGGTATTTTACAGACTATAATAGCGGCACGCTGTGATGGCCGTTTTGAAGTATGTCCGCTCATGAAATTTCGTAAAAATGTATAACTACGTTTGAAGGAGCAAATTGCTGTTCTTTGGTGTCAATAGTGACGTGAAGTTAGTCATAAAATTTATCGAATGTATAATTTTAGAACACAACATTAATTTATTGCACTGATTTTTAAATTGTATATATTATGATCTAACTATATAAATTGGTCCCGCAAACAAAAATTTTCACGTTTTTACTAACAAAAAAAGTAGCGTCATTGACAGAATCCTTTAATGGGTTATAATTTTTAATGTTATTTACAATACAACTCGGAATATGTTTTTCAAAATTCGAAAATAAATAATAAATTAAATCTAATACGATCGTTACATATAGGATCGCTGGCCAGCACGACTACTATCTCCGACAATCTCGCGCCTGTGTTCAATGCTCAAAAACTTATAGATACTACTCACATTTTATTATATTTTTTTCTAAAATAAATTGTCATTTCATGTCACTATTGTAATGTGTCAAAACGGTCATCATAGCCTGCCGCTACTGAAGGTTTTTCTTCTTATTTAATAGCAATATGTGTTTTTATATAGTTATGCCAATGTCGCGTGGTCAGATTATTTTCCCAATTTTCAGAGTTCAAGCAAGTCAAACAACGCTTTATAAGATGATAGCTGTTTCATCATAACTGTCCAGGGACATTTTGAGCAGCTTGAAATTCATACTTGTAGTTATTATTTATTTTTATTAAAACCACAATATGATAGATCTAGATCCCGCAAATAACTCCTATTAGGTTTTTATGAAATCATGTTTTTGTATCTATATCACTAACTAATACTGAACATTTATTAATATGTCCAATCATCTGTAAATCGATTTCTGAATTAGTTTTTATATATAACTTTTTGCTGTCTCTTAAAATCATTTTTATGAAGTAAATATACGTGATGTACTTGAGAAAAAGTTACGGCTTATTCGTCGTGAAAAATTCATAAGTTCGTATATCCCATATTATACCAAACAGAAAGGGCAATATAGAACAATGCGTTTTGATAATTGTATACATTTTTTTTAACCATTTAGTTTCTCATCGGTGCTTTGATTAAGGTACGTGATTCACTAGAATAACTACAATGGGAAATATAAAAAAAAAACTATTTATCAAGTGTTCTTAAAACTAATTATTCTTTCAAAGAATTTTATTATCTCATCAATATTATATTAATATGTGATAGTACGCACTAAAAAGCTGACCAAAATAAATCAAACCCGTATCGCATTGAAATAGTTAGTCATAGAATGAAAGTTAATCATTTTTAATCGATATGAATTAACCATAAACTGCACATCATTGACCAGCCAAGAAAAGCACCAGTTCGTCTTGTATGTTCACTAAAATTGCCGCAGTCTATTGAAAACTACGACATTATCGGATGGCTGTTTCAATTTTCCTGTCGGTGTTTGTGTGCGCTTAAAGTTTTTTGCTGCAATTTCCTCCGCATCCAAACAGGATATAGTTACCTTATAAAGAGCTATGAAGATCTTTCATTGAAATGGAAAAACGATTGATTTAATTTGTTGTTTACTTTATACGTAAATATTATCTTTCATTTTATAATGTAAACTTAATAACACGAAAACTTTAATTTGTAATCATTTAAAAAAGTAGCTCGTAGTTAAATCGTCGGTTTAATTAAAATAATCTTATATTTAGTAACTAAATTACTTTGTTTGGGATTATGTTATTTAAAATTGAAGAGAATACAAAAAGGAAATAGAAGAATTTATTGAGTTAGTTACTAGTTTATAAAAGAGAAAATAATTTCGATATAGATAAATCTAGGTTTCATCAATGAACAATATAATACATGACAAAATATTGTTTTAAATATTTTACTCTAGTGTAAATTTCTCTAGTCTACAAACTTTATATTTAATATTCGTGAGTACATATGAAGTGTTATGATTAACACGCTAGGGTATGAGAATTAAATAACAATAATTTATATTAAATAAAAAAAAAACAGACCGATAGCTCATATATAAAAATATTCATATACTGAACAACATATATGTACTAAGACAGTCACTACGTCACTATTTAAGTCTGAATAACGTCAATAATTTATGTACAGTACAAGTTTTGGTATCTTTAGAAACGTTGCTTATAAACACATCAAACTAATTAAATTGTGATAAACATTTATTTCATAGGATACTTTTAATAAAATTCAATATATGTAGACCATTGTATATACTGTTAATGGACTTAAAACCTAAATGTATAAAAATTAGCACGTTAACAATAAGCATGTCACAAGTAGGTATAAATCTGAGGAAATAATACGAGATAGAATCTAATACGGTCACCGGGTAGTGTACCCAAATATGGGTACATGTCGACCCACTGCACATGCGGACGTCGCGTGGCAAGTTCCGTCTGTGTCCACTATTTACCTGTTTACCCTACTGTGGAAAGTAAGAAGGGCTACTGAACCCAGTCCCCGTGGCAAACAAACTTTGTTGCAACGGAAATGTGATTGAGTTAGTTCTCGGCTTGGAAGTAAATTACCTTGATTTCACAAAATGTTTTCTTTATTAGAAAAACCATTAAGTCGGTCGTGTCATAGAAAGCTTTCTGTTCAAAAGATCTAAGATTTTTTTCTTTTTTTTTTGCTAAATTTTTTGTATTATTTAATCCTCGTACAACGCATTATACAATAAAACATATTTACTATCTTTTTACGACGGTCTAAACGACAAGTATAAGATTCAAATGTTTATTAAATGAAAAAGTTGTGTCTTTTCGTAACACAATAAAGTATTATGTTTAAAATTTCGGAAAATGTAACTGACGTAACTGTGATTTGAGAACAGCCAAGCCAAACCCTCATGAAAAAACATATCGCGACCACTGTATACTTACATAGTTAAATACACGTCATTATAACTCTTATAGCCCGGACAGTGACATTGTAAGTGTTACTGTTAAGTGTTATGATACAATTGATTTTTCTTATTTAATGGCAATGTGTGTTACATAGACACAGATAAATACAAAATTACGTCATTGTCACGTGGTTAAAAATAATATTTTTTCTAATCATCAGAGTTCAAACAAGTCTAATAACGCTTTGACAAACTGGTGCTCTTGTTATAACTGTCCAGGGAGTTTTTGTAGAAAATTTAAACCAGGTTTCTAGTTATTATTTATAATTCAATTCACTTACACACAATACTCAAACTACATCACGAAAAAGGTCACTAATATTTCATAATATATGGCAAAATAACATAACTTTATGAATTAAAATAAAGACGCAACATGATGGATTAAGATCTCGCCAACAACTTTCTGATACAATATTACCACAATAAAAAAAAAGTTTATTTTCATTGGTTAAATATGGAACATCACTTGTAGAACAATTCAAATCACGTCAAAGTAAAGACGACATACGTATGGTAATAAACAGTGTGCACAAGTCGATTTACGACAATAGAAGTCGTGGAAAGAGTAAAAGCCCGCTTTCCCGCAGTCCGGTCACCGCGACCCACACACTCGACACACATCGAATATGAAATCCTGCTTCGGCTTTGTTGTGTCCGACACTTGGTCATGCTACCCGTTTTTTAATAAGAGATGTTTAAATAATTTTACACAATACTCACCTTTCGTTCCGTCAACAGTTAATTCATTAAATACAATGTTTAATGAACGTGCGGGCATATTTTTATATTTAGTTATAGATATAGCGATAAGCCACAAGCTCACCCGGTATGTGAGTGATGTGATGTGAGTTATGATGTGGCCAAGTTTAGTAGGGAACTGACTCAAGTGCAGCTCAACACACCTATAGGTGCTTGGCGACAGAATTTCAACTTGAGAGTGGTAACTAACCAAACGGGCATTATAAAATGACCTACCACCATGCTATGGTTTCATCACGATGTTTTCTTGCCTGAAAATTCGGGCTCATGGAAGGGACTCGAACACCACTGAGCTAGCATTGCTTCGGCATCACGTACATACTGAAAGTTCATTCTAGGTTATACTGCTAGAAGTAACGTAATAAGTATGTAAGCGATTGATACTTTAATTTAATAACTTGAGTAGGGTTTCAGAGCTCCTTAGGGGAGGAGGGTTTAAGAAGACAGTTAGGGCACAGATAAATCTGTTTGTTAATTTTTCTCTATTTAGAGGCGTTCAGACGGGAGTCTGGTGAAATAACGCAACCCAATAGAGGATTACAACCAATAATCTTATATTTTCACAGAGCTCTTTGATGAAAGTCGGCAACGCGCTAGTAATACCTCTGATGTTACAAGCGTCCATAGGCTACGGTATCCTCTTACCATCTGGCAGATCGTACTCGTTTAGCCACCTTAGTTGAATTAAAAAATCTTTAAACTAACCCCCTGTCCCGATCTAAATCTAACGACAACCACTGACACCTTTTTTGATAATAATAGCTTTTTATTAGAACATAAAAAACCAAAAGTGACTCCAAGAATGTGTTGTAAGAAATAACCAGAATGAATTTTCTTTCTAAAGTAGAACTCCGGATGAGTAGAACACCCAGTAATACTGCATCCTGACCGATATAACGAAAGTAAAATCAGTTTGTAAGGAGCAATGACCGCGTACTGCGCCGCTAACATACTGCTCTTGAAGCCACACCTTGCCGCGTGCAATTTGTGTCCAATACGTCGCGGATCTTATTTAGTAATTTTGCTTTTAGTTCGTTACCATAAATATATTGCAAACATTTGTACAATTATTTTTTACACCAATTATCACGATTTTTTAGAGGATGCAAATATAAAATTTGATATATATAGTTCTTACAAAATGGCGTCAAGAAATCTGAGAATATAACATGAAGAATTTTTCAACATAATTAAATATATTTTACAAAACTTGAGTGTCAATGTAGAAAATTTTGAAATAGACAAATACAAGTTGGAAGTAAACCCAGACCTATTCTTATTTCCTTTACGTCATTCTATTCTCATAAAACTCAACTTCTCTCTGTCCGTTTATGTTGTTTGCACGCGAAAAACACCTTTATGATTTTCATTTTTTTTTTTAATTCATAGCTATGTTATCTGGCCAGGCTATAGGATATATTATGTAAGATAAAATAAGCAGTGACGTTAATAGTGAATCTATTCGGAAAAAAAAAATGCTTTGGGAGCGCTTAAATGGCTTATGCTGAGTAAACCATAAGAGCTAAATCAAATTAATATATCACATAAATGTAGATTTTAAAAAGACCTATAAAAAAGTCAGGTATAGCATAATATGTCTATCTTTTAAAGATCACTCCCAATAAGTTTTTTTTTCTTTAAATTAACTAGCGGCCGACCGCCGAAAGTTGGAGTTGGCGATGGTATTCTCACGCGAACGGAGCCGCGGACACAGCTAGTATCAAAATTAAGCAGAAGTAATGGAAAATAAAACAAAAAACACTTCTCAAGGGAGACGCTGGAATTGCGCAAAAATGTGCACAAACAATTTGGATGCTCATTATATATAAGTCCGTTTAATTGTTACTTTATCAGTATACATAAATGTGAAAAATAATTTGTCTCTCATAATCACTGGTTGGGTGGTAGGACAAGATAACTGAGACCGCGACTCCCATATATATATATATATATAACCCTTCAATAATTCGCTTGTGAATCCGTCATCACGGAGCTTTGTTGTTTTTAAGCTGTTTGAGAGCCATACTAATCTCGTACAAGCTGACGTCCGGGATGTCTTCTGTATAGTGTCGGGTCAATCTAGCTCTTGAGTCTTTATCTAGGTTCGTAACGGCTTCCTGCGTTGATGTGTATAACTGTTTGTAGAACTTCTCGACTTCTCTCAAGAGCTCAGGTTTTAATGACACGATTCTGCCGTCGTCAGTCCTCAGTTCTCGCAGGAGAACCAAAGTCACCGACATAGTCCGAAGAATAGCTTGACTTAAGTGGTAGTTGGCAAGCCAAGTAGCTCATAGAACAGTTGGCCGATGGAGCTAAAGAGTACTCGAGTGGCGGCAACGTACCGGAAGACACAGCGTTGGTTGACCCGCCACAATGTGGTCCGAGGACCTAGTAAAGGTTGCGGGAAACTGCCCGGTCTTTGTGGCAATCTTTGGGGAGGCTTATGTCCAGCAGGGGACGTCTTTCGACTAAAATCATGATGATGATTTCCCTTTGTGAGTGCAGAGGATAATTAAAGTGGATTTTAAGTCAAAAGACTGGTACGTCAGTTTGCTACTACTAACACAATTTGATTTGACCACTCTGAGATTAATATAATATTTTCAAGCCACGTTTATAAAACCAAGCAGGTTGTTAGTGGCTTTCTCTTATTTTAACTGATTACAAAATAGTCATATTATCCACATTCCGTTCGTAAACTAATATAAAATAAGCGTTGAATTCTCTTCTCGTACGCTTATAAAGGCCCTCTCATAAATCTTTATCGGAAAAATAAAAAACTCGTATCTTGTCCGCCTCAATACTTTCTAATTTCATACCTCGAGGCGAAACAAATGAGAGTAATAAAATTGCTGACGAATTGTCATCGAATGGTTAACGACCAGTTCAATGATAGGTGACACCCAATTATATTTATATGAAGTCAAATCATTCGATTTTTAATTCGAAATCCACACTGACTTATAAAGCTCAAAATATTGTTTTTTGTTTGTTTGTTTGAACGCGTTAATATCTTTTCGATTTGAATAAAATTATCTTCCACTTCATTGCCTATGTATTGAGCAAGGATGTAGGCTAATAACTTCACGCTACGACCCTAAGGGGCAGAGTAGTAACCATGAACGTCGAGCAATCTGGCAAGTACGGGAAGGAGAATAATGATAGGCTACACGTGTGTGTTGGCGGGGACGTGGTGGAAACAATTTTAACACAGGTGAAAGCGTGGGGTACAGCTAGTGCAATTATTAAAAATACCAAATTGTTTGCTGCTAAGCTGAGTCCTTCTTAATATTTGATTATAAACCTGAGGAGGATGACGAAGTTTCATTTTTATACCTATATACATTTACCTACATTAAAATATAGTTAATTCTTCATCTAAGTAGACAAAAACGAAAATCAGAGCAGCTATTTAGTATTTGGTTATCTTTAATTTTATTTTAATTAATTTTCTAGTTACACTACCAATAATAATAACTTTCTCCAAAATTCTTCTGGTTAAATGGAAGAAAATGCTTTACTGCATTAAGCTTGACAGCACACACTTACATTGAGCAGTGCACACTAAAAAAATGCTTTAAAAAGTACTCATTCTACATTCATTCGGTGCTTGAAAAATTTTTTCGAACAAAAAGTATTTCCAATCTTTAAGACTTATTGCCGTTTTGAAATATTAACGTAGATAGGTCGTGAATACTGAAACTGTTAATGAATCTATTAATTTTATCTCAAATAACAAAAGCTAAAGCTGCATCGGTATTATAAAGTAGGAAATGTTTCTTTTTATTTTATTAAAACTATTGTTTTTAGTGCAACCATAACAAAGTTTTGTAATTAAGAAAAACATAAGTCAAGTCGTCTAATCTTTTAAAATTTATTTTTCAGAACGGTACTCTAAGCGACCAAACATCGAACGAAAGCAGCGGCGCCACGGGTGGTGCAGGGTCGGATGCCAACAATGCAGTCGAGCCAACAGCCGACCAATTAGCTATGGAGTCAGCGGAACGAGAAACTCCAAGCCACGCGTACAATGGACCTCCACCCCCAGTTCCACCGCCGCATAACAGACGGCAGAATCCACCTCATCACCAAGGGCATCATCCATTAGGTAAAACAATCTTTCAATTTCAAAACAGTTTGTCACGTAACATAATTGGTCTTGTTAAAATATAATATTATATATCTTGGACGATTATTTCGCAATAGGTGTATCAATATTGATAACTAAAACTTTAAACTATAAACCATCGACTCAATAAAACAAATATACGAGTGATATGAGGTCAATCGGTCAATTCCTTTAAAAGTTTAGAATCACTAATAGATACACTGAAGATATTTATTAAGATTATTTCATTTTCTGATTCAAGTATTTCATAAATATAAAAATACTGTAAAGTTCTATACAACTTACTATAAAGGTACTTTAAAGGTAGTAAAACATTTATTACTTTCCCAATGTAATAAAGTGCGATTTACTAAATAAGGTTTATTTATATTTCAGGTATGCCTCGAATTTCTAATCATCACGCGGTTCATTCGAAACCGTTTCCTCTTGGGCCACCAGTTAACCATCACAAAAACGAAATTGGTCCTGCCTTCCGAGGACCACCACCACCGGCTGCACCACCAGCTGATGCACAAGCTTCAGGGAGTGAAAAGGTGTTCAGTGGAGCCGGAGATGTCTGGCCAGCTCCTGCCCCGGATATGCCTAAGATTATCTCTTTAGATGTAAAATGCGAGAAGAACGCAATGAGAGTCTTTCTAACATTCGACAAACCTTTCTTTGGTATCGTCTTCTCAAAGGGACATTATTCAAACCACCAATGTGTACACTTACCACCAAATCTTGGTCGTACTTCAGCATCATTTGAAATTGGTGCTCACGTATGTGGCACTGCAGGCAGCGGTGATTCGAGATACAGAGGTGATGTAACAGCAGCAGGGACGTACTTTGAAAATGTTATAGTTATACAATATGACCCTCAGGTACAAGAAGTATGGGATCAAGCGCGTAAACTACGTTGCACTTGGCACGATCAATATGAAAAGGCTGTTACATTTAGACCTTTCCCGGTAGACATGTTAGACGTTGTCAGAGCCGATTTTGCTGGAGATAATGTTGGTTGTTGGATGCAGATCCAAGTTGGTAAAGGTCCTTGGGCGTCCGAAGTATCTGGACTTGTAAAGATTGGACAAACTATGACTATGGTTTTAGCTATAAAGGATGAAGATGCCAAATTCGATATGTTGGTACGTGATTGTGTTGCTCATGATGGTCAACGCGCTCCTATTCAATTGGTTGATAGGCGAGGCTGTGTGACCCGACCAAAACTGATGTCACGATTCACAAAGATAAAGAACTTCGGTGCAAGCGCGAGTGTTCTGTCTTATGCTCACTTCCAAGCTTTCAAATTCCCTGATTCTATGGAAGTTCACTTCCAGTGCACTATCCAAATATGTAGATACCGTTGCCCAGAACAATGCACAGATAGTGGTCCAAACATAATTGCCCCTCATGCAGAATATGGACCGCCGCAGATTGATGCATATCAAGTTGGAGCAGAGGCGCGTAGAGACGAGAGAAGAGTGAGGAGACAAAGAAGAGCTACAACTCCAGAGAAGGAAGTTGGAGTGAATAGAGTAATACGTGTCGTATCTGCTGGAGACTTGAATTTAGATTCTTCGGAAGAGAGCACCGCTCCGAAAGTAGTACCAACACCTGGCCTCGTTTGCATGACAACTCCTGGTTTTGCTGCAACATTAGGCGCTCTACTAGCTACATTGATTTGTTCCTGTGCAGTATCAGCTGTATTATTCTTGAAGTTGAGGCCTATAACAAATTTGAAAAAGAAGACAGCCGCGGTAACGACGATACCGCGGCCTCACCCACCGACAACTGCTCATATAATTTCCAAAAGCCGTTTCTACTCATAACAAAACGTATAAATAACTTAATTTGTACATATTATTAGTGTGATGAGACTGAAGTTATGTAGACCATGCTAATTTTATTTTTGCTTGTTACATGAGTGCTTGACGTTATTTGCATAATTTGGGTATATGAAATTATTTTTTGCGATAATGGCAAATTTTATACAAAATAAATTGTGGGATAAACAATAAGTAATTTTAAATTATACACTATAATTTCAAAAAATTAAATGAAAATTAAAATGGAGACATTTAACAAATGGCTGAAAAATAGATTAATTTAAAATAGATAGCAATTGAACTATAGTTAAGAATGTAAAGAAAGAATTTGTTTAGACAAGGTATATGTGTAACTCAAGATTAAAAATTATTTTGCCAGTTTCTTTTGTTGACGAGTGCGATAGAGCAAACACGGATTTACAAATTATATAGTATTAAATTACTCTTATAAGTACAATCTTCTGTTACCTCTCTTCGAATTTGTATTTTGAAATAGGGGCAACGGAAAATATAATGTGGTGTATCAACGTTTAGGTAAACCGCTAGATTAATAATTTAAAATAACTTGTCATTAGTATTAAATATTATTATTATATAAATATTATTTATTTTAGTTACGACCTCGTTGTAGTACTTAATCGTTAAGTAATTAATTCGTTCAATACCACCTGAGTACCTCCTCTTCTTATGTTATTTTATTTATATTAACAATAGAGTTTATTTATTTTTGTTACAAAAAATAATTATTATTCTACACTGTGTTCGTTTCTTCATAAGCAGCAAGAAATTACTATTATGGTTTTTTTTATTAGTTTCATTAAATTAAATTATAGCAAATTTGTGTTTATTATAATATGAAATTGTAACAATTATGTGAAAAATTAAACTTTAATGAAAGAACTGTGCTTTACTTTTATCCAAGAAAATTAGATACGATTATTTATTTACGGAATAGTTATTATTAATAATAAATGGTGTACATATATTATAAAAGGATATTATAACAATATTTAATACGTAAGCATATTTTACGATGTTCATATACAAATATTTAAGTTTATACGACATGGTTAAGTCTAGCTATTCTTATGGCTATGTCGGTGACTTTGGTTCTTCTGCAGATCTCCTCATTTCTGAATCGATCACGCAGAGAAACTCCGAGCTAGCCATCTCCATTGCCCTTTGAGTAGTAACCTTGAGCTTTCTTATGAGGCCCATAGTTAGCGACTCAAGAATAGCTAGAGCGAGGCACTGATCTCGTAGAACGGATAACCGATGGGGTCAAAGAGTTATCGAGTGGCGGCCGCGTACTGTAAGACGCAGTATGGGCAAATCCGCTATAAGGTGGACCAACGACCTGGTAAAGGTTGCGGGAAGTGTGCAGCACAAGACCGGTCTTTGTGATGATCTTTGAGGGACGCCTATGTTCAGCAGTGGACGTTTTTTGGGTGAAATAATGATGACATGCATGGTTAATGAAATAAATTGTGCACTTATTTGAATACTTTCACAAACATATCGCTGGAACCTCAATCTTTGCCAACTATATTAGAAATACTATTAGAAATGTTCATATAATTTTCTTCTTATCCCACCTTTATCTCACCTAAGGTAGAAAAAAGAAGGAGAAGGAAGCTATGATGGCCGTTTTGACGTGTGTGTCCGCTCGTGAAGCTTCGCATAAACTAATAACTAAGTTTGAAGGAGCAAATTACTGTTCTTTATTGTCAATAGTGACGAGCAGTAAGTCATAAAATTTATCGAATGTATAATTTTATACATAATAAAATTAGTACCGCTTGCTTCTAGTTATATAATATGACTCGTTTCATCTCAAGACATGCCCATACCTAACCTATTACTCCACAAATCTCTGTGACGTGCTATTTTCATACAATCTCTGTTTTACTCACTCCTAATCCTATACTTACTTAACTTAATCCTAATCTTATCCATTCTATTTACACCACACATCAATCTTATAATTCGCATCTCTGCCATATGTAATCGTAAAAAACTATGCCAAATCTCATTTCACAAAATGATGAAAGTATGAGATATTCATATATCTAATAATATTATAACAATTCAGCAAGGATTACAAATAACTTACTAATTACATATATTAGGGTGGTCCAAAAGTGACTTCTTTTTTAATTAATAATAAAAATAACGTTGAAATTGACAAAAAATCTATTAAAGTTTCAGCTCTTTAAAATTATAAAAACTGCTTCATCGTAATTGTTATTAAACTATTTCTATTTCCAATAAAATCATGTTTTATTGCATAATTTTGAATATTTATAATGCATTACAAGCACAACTACTAAATACTTAGGATTAAATCAAAATAAATTAAAAATCTAATGAACCTTTTTTTTTTTAATTAATTTAGTAGTTCGAAAGTTATTTAAAACCAAAGTTCAATTGATGAACAATTTGACTGAAAATAATTGTTTAAAAATAGTAATCTAATCATCCTTGGAATGTATTATCATAATATCCTATATTATTTACTAAAGTATTAACTTTCCTCAAAACCAGAAAAAAAAATAGTTTTTATGTAACTATATTAATAATACGTAAAGAGAAAATTTTGTAGGTACGCTTTTTTTAAGCATATTGCGCGCACGGAAGAGTATGAGATTGGACATACTTAAAGTTTATACATAGAAGAAGTGCAGAGACCTAAAATTTATATACAAGTGTCCCATAAATCAACTTCAAGCCGAAAATAGGTGTTAGCTAGCAGAAGTGGTGACAATAAACAGAAAATTAAAAAAAAATCTTAGTTATATGCTTCCCAAATTATAGGCAATAAAAAAATCGAGAAATTTGATACCTCGGGATTATCTTTCAAGGATTGCTTCTATAAATCTTTATTTTTCTTTTAAAAAATCTTTTTAATATAAACCTGAATAATCCTTCCGTAAGTTTTGGGCTAAAATTAAAACACAACTATATCATTTTGAAAGAAATTATCACTTTTGTTGCCCATGCAATACTCAAGATTATTACATCGCCTAACTTTAACTGACTGTACTGAAAAAAACTTAACTCCAAAATGGTATAATACTTGCCAGATTTTTTCTTACATAAATAAATAAAATATTTTCTAAAGAAACCTGATTTGAAACTAATTATTTCTACTTAATGGAATATTTCTAATTCTTGCTAGGATTTCTTAAGACCAAAAATTTATGGTGCCAGTGCTAATGTAGATATTACTTTACTTTATGTACCAGCGTGAGTGAGACGGATAGCCTCGACACCCTAGTCAAATAATGACGTGTGACGAACAGCCATACATACGCACAAAGAGATTGACGCCAAAGAATTTTAACATATTCCCAACAAATATTCACAGACAAATTGACCGAATGTACCGAGCCGTCAGTTTTGTGCAATTTCATGTTGGTATAGGTATTATATTATATTTAACAGTGTTTTAAAGCGCGTCTTACTTTTTTAATTACTCGACGTTTCGGTCTGGTTACATAGACCGTGGTCACGAGCTGATTGAATTGTTGCGGTGTCTACGTTAGCGTGGGCAGTTTCTAGTAACTATGAATACAAAATGCGATACTTTAAAAATTGTTATAGATATACACACTCTTTAATAAAAGAACCTCAATAACGTTGAAACGTTTTTTTATGAATTACAGTCGAATTTCGACCATTAATCTATATTCATTAATAAAATATATTATTTAACAAATTTAGCAAATAGTTCACAATATATATTTATTTACTACCTTTTGCCTGTAACTTATTTAGCATTATATTCAAAATGAAACCATATGTGTACCACCTATTGAAAACTGGTAGTAATAATACAGAACCTTCGCGGGTGTATAATAACTCAGCAAAGTTTCATCTCAATCGGATAAATAAATGGTTTAGTGACGAATATGGAACAGGCAAACAAACACAGAAACATTCAAGTAGATAATTAACAATTTATAATTTAATTTATTATGTAAAAGGATAACAAATTGTTTTGTAGACGAATTGTAGAACGTGCATTCCTACAGCTATAATTAAAGGAACATCTATGGAACTTGACACCCGTTAGATCACAGCTCTTTTATCAGTGACGACTATCCCGAACGTCGTTTTTACCGAACTCCGGCTCTTTTTCACATATATATTTTTGTTTGATATAATTATTTTAAAAAGCTGCACACCACCATCTATCGGTGAGAGGATGGAAACACCTTTATAGTTGAGGTTCATTATAATTGTTTCGTTTAAAATCAATTAATAATTGTACTTTGATAAATTTTCATTTAATTATTATTAAAGTGTCGATATTCTAATGACCATATAAATCAGGAAAACAACGCTAAAGCGTCTAATTTGCTACAACGCCATCTATTAGTGAGAGTATGGAAACGCCGTCTTATGAGTATTATTTCATTTAAAATTTTGTTTTTGTTTAGGTGTTTAAGTGTTTAAAGGACGTTTATTAAACATACAAAATTTAAAGTGTTTAGATCGAACAGCTTTTGACACATGGAAGGGTCAAGAGTAGCTCGAAATGGATCGTGTAAATATACCTACTGATCGGTGTGTCGCCCTTTTCTTTTTCGAACTTAGGTGACACACTGCCATGTGTCTTGACAAGTTTCGGTCGTAGTACTATAATAATAATTAAAATAATTGTCTATAATTACGAAGGCTGTGGTAATAAGTAGGTATTGAAACTATGAAAATAGCACCAGTCACATAGAAATTAAAGGGTGATAGGGTTTAGGTTTGGATTGAAAAAATATGTATTTTGCAAAGCTCATAAAGCAAGATCACACACAATTACAATATACTATTCAATACAATATAATTATACAGTCTATACGTATAAAAAACACAGCCCAAGCTCTTTGTCAAACAGTAAAATTCCCTTGACTCTGAACAAAATTCAACCCTTTCTGATATTGTTAACAAACGCTTATGTTGTGGATTGAGAACTATCGGTCATTATTTTTCAATGGCGCTATTGATATGAAAATTTTCAATTATTTTTTTTGTAATATAAAAAAATTGTTTGGTAGAAAAAATTAGTCTTGTGTAGAAAAGCCAAGGCATACTGGCTTTAAAAATAAAGGGACAACCATGAGCATAGCTACAGCTTCCACAAGGGGGTCATGAAATGTACAAAGGTAAACAAGTTTATGCTCGTGCTGTAAACGTTAATAAAATCAATCAATTGCAAAGTACAGTTTAGATCTATAGTAACCCGGCACGACCACAAGAAACATGTATATATGTATAGTTAGTTTAGTTCGAATGTTAGGGAATTAGTCAGATCGCGACTTCTTTGCACACGCGCAACAGTCCGAGCCGAGGTCCGGCCACTTTGGCACCCTCGGAACTGTTGCAACGCTTTCGCGGCTGAGTGCCTTCATCGCTCGCCCCCAAGCCCGGTGAAGCTGTAAAAGCCGTGATGGCTTCAAGGCCCCTAAGGCTAACAGTATACACAGTTCGAAAAAAAAAATCTGTAGTAAATTTGTGGCATACAAAAGATGAGTATTCGCGTTTCAGCTTAGATTAAGGGGGAAAGTCACACTAAGAAGTGCACTGCCATACTCAAGTAAAAGAAAATAAAAATACGTTTCAACGTCAATTTTATTCCATTATACAGAACAGTTGCATACACATATTTTAACACATTCTTATCAACACCACATCAACATACAAAAACATAAATATAAATATGTTTTCTTAAAAAAAAAAAAAAAGTTTTCTTAACACATTTAAAAAGATGTCCCCAAAACTTATTTTTTTACCTTTAGAAGTACCTCAACCGCGAAAAGTGTTACATTAAAATAATACGCATTTTAAATAAACTGTAAAATTGCACTTAAGAAAATTAGTTTTCATATGAAAACTCTATGTAACTTATTTAATAATAGTTTCTCTATTAAATGCAAGATTTTTGGGTGGCATGTTCTTACTTATTTGGCTTGAAAGGTCAACTATCTTGAAAGACCAAAACGCAGTTTAATAATGATTATCTAAAATCTGATTTAGAGGACAAGGGAGGTAGTAATGTAGAATTCGAACGAGCTTTATGGGTATTTATAGTGACCACCTGTGAAACTTCTATCTACTTCTTCTATCAAACAACCAACTTCTTCACATCGATGTTTCGTCTTAAAATTTAATGAAAATAAAGAAAACGTAAGCGAAAAAATACCAGTATTTAATTACTGCAACCGAAAGTGTAGCACTGAATTTTTGAGAATTCACGTACACATTGGGGTGAAGTAAAAGATCGTGTATCACCTTGAGATATTTTCTATAAGTACCAACAAGCAAGTTTTTTTTAATATAACATTTCTCTGTGTTTTAAATAGCTAATATGTCCTAGTGAAAGCCCATACTTTCACTAGGAGAGCTTTAGCTGAGCAATGAAACATTTCTTCTTCTTCTTTACTACCTTTGTCCCACCCACTTAAGTAGGGTTGGCACATTGCACCCACTCTCGTCTGTCAGCTGTCATCTCAGTGTTCACATCTTTACACTTAATATCATTCCTCACACAATCTATACAGGCCTTCCTCGGTTTTCCTCTACCTCTATATCCACAATAAGACATTTATAGACTGTTATTATTATTAAAGAATAAGAGGGAAACTGCCTCATGAATTTAGTTTAAAAGTGATATACCAAATATCATAAAAACAGTAGTTGTAGGAGAACAAAAGATGTTGTAGATTAACACAGGCGTCATTCATATTTCGAAATATATATATATTATAATATGTATTCAAAGCGAAAACATATTTTATAGTCAAATCTTTCAAGCCGTTAATAGATCTACACGTCTATCTTATGTATTGTATTTATTCAAAATAATTTAACTTTAATAATATTAATTAAAAAGAGAAGAATATAATAATTTATAAATTAAATTTGAGCAATATAGTTTAATAAAATGACAAGTATATATGCAAATGTTATTTCATTTAAAGATACGAAATATTTATTTATGAATATTGATCATTGGTGTTTCAAGCTATAATATTTTAACATTAATGTAGTCTATTCCGGTATAAAATGTTTTAAGTAATTCAAGATGTTTGTTTATATTGGACAAAAATCGTTGAATGTTAAAAGTTTTGCTTTTAATACTTTAGAAAAGACCATCAAAAATGTCGTATTAAAAAACTAAAACTCTAAGAAATATACACAATAACTAAAGTCTATATTGACGTATCAGATATATAGCCATTTTTTATATAAATTGCGAAATAAGTACCGTACCTATGCTTATTAATTAACTACAAAAAGTTATATAAATAAATTTATCCTATAAATATTATTATACATAAATTCATTATGAAAAAAAAAAAACGAAACGTATAAAATAGAGTTACTCATTGCTTATATTTCAATTATTTGGAATAATTCTGTCAAATGCAACATTATATTGTAATAATTAATGTTTAAGAATATTGTGTTATATGTATTATATTAAAAATAATACTAGGATTTTTTTTCAGGTGTGGCTCATATTTAGTTTAGATGTATATGTTCGTTGCTAGTTATCGAAGCCTCTTTAAATAAGTTTATTTTTTTTAATATATCATGTATATGATTTTTATATTAATTTATTGAGCAAGTCACAACAAAATATACGAAATCATTTTGAATTAACTAAACCTTACGCTAATGGCATGACTCGTGTATACTTATAAACTAAAACAGGGATGCTTAAACAGTCGATAGCGGGAATTCCCGAAAAGTGTACTTCACTCTGAAATTGTCACTGCGGTATCACTCATTCCACGGCATTTGTAGTAGTATATTTTTTGTTTAATTTTGGTATTTTATATCTAAAGAGAAATATCCGCGTTTGAAAAAATAAACTCTTTTAGTTAACAGTATAATTCGGATTTACTTTTTTGAGCTAGTTAGAATCTTCAGAAATGAAAATAATGAAATCTAAAAAAACATATATCACTCACATACATACATAACTCTCTGTTGGCAAGCATTAATTATATGCCATTTTATAAAAATATGCGAATAATACGAAGTGTTAGGTATGCATCAAAAATTCAGAGAAAAATTATGGTTAGTGAGTTTCATAAACGTTATGTGTCTTTCTGTCGTATAATTAGGTTCGCAGTAGATCACTTGCTTCCTTAATATACTGTAGTAGATCACCCTCAGTATACTCGTATATTGAGCATCCCTGCACTAATCAACAATGGGAAAATATAAATAAGTTTAATGTATGAAAGTAAATAATCTGTACAAAATTAATATTTAATAAAATATCCACATACTTGTGATATGACATAATTATCAGGTTTCATAGGACTCAAGTCCGTAGCACGACCTAGCACCATTACGACAATATTATAGAACCATTTCGTTTTCTTAAGTCTAGTTTTATATTAATTTATTATTTATGTAATAATATAAGTCTATTATTAATATACAATACATAAGGCTTATATTTTCGAACTCAGATATTTTTATAAAAGATATAAGTACATAAGTACTTTGTGATAAACATTTGAAATAATTACATCGAATAGTAATGATATTTGAAAATTACAACCCAAAGTCATGAATATACTGATAATAAAATATCAAAATATATAAAATATCGAATCATTGAAAGTCGATGTTTCATAAGTTGCATTTTCTTAAACTATATTATAGAATAGATCTTAGATATATTAATACGATATCGAATTCCGAGTATAGACGTGATCAGCATAATCGAGGTCAATACACGAAATTATTATTATTGTCTAAAATATCGAACATTTCAAGAATACAATCAGTACAATAGTCGAGGCCGGAAATGTTAAATATTTTACTATAAAAATGCACTGTTTTTATAAAATATTAATATCGAAGTGGCTAAGCGTCCAAGCGACGGAATTATACCATATACCTTAACATTAATTCCTTTGTGCGTATAGAACTTGGTAAGAACACAGCGATATTATACATTGCCGGCGACATATACCTAGATCATTCTATCAAGAAATATAATAAAATATAGCTTTTTCTATGTACACCTTTCAGTATACGACACAATGCCGGGTTATACAGATTGTCGATAATATATCGACAAAACATTCAACGTTTTCAAAGTACGAAAATAAATAATCTCATAAAATACATAGGTTTTTAAATGTCTCTCATTTTTAGAATCTAAATACAGTCTTAAAGAGGTCTGAGTTAGCCTTAGCGAGAATGGTGCGGATGAGGGGGGGATCCTAACAGTCTTAGGGCCATCCACGCTGCTAGGGAGTGTGCGGCTGGCGACGGAGAGACAGGTGGCGGTGGTTGAACCACCATCCTGGAACGTAGTTTATGGAGCATTACCGCAGCGGCCAATGCAGCACCAGCTGCTGCTCCTGCTGCCGATGCAAAGAGAGCTCCGAAACTCATGGCTCCCATGCAAATTCCATAAACCACCTATAAAGACGATAATTTCAATTATTCCATTTAATATTTCACTATGTAAACCAATTTTACTTTATTTACTACTAAAATACACATAATAAATATAAACTTAAAAAAGTATCCATGAAATTGATGTAATAATGAACTTACCTCTTCACGAATTCTTCCACTAAACACAGTAACAGGTTCTCCTCTGGAAGGTCCGAAAGCCAGATCGGCCTCTGAGACTACTTCGTATATCCCTGACACGCCAACATCAGCGGACCTCGCATCGCGAACAGTTCGTCGTTTGCGCAAAGACCTTGGGCCGGCAACAGCTGGGCCTGATGGCTTTGCGGGAACTATTCTTTCACTCATTGGCTCAGGTTTCATATTCACATTAAAATTACGCGGTCCGTGCGGGAAACGCTCGTGTTCATCGAGATCAGAAGGGCGATCCTGAAAAATTTCATACACATATCACTTTAAATGAAACAGGTCATCATCATTTTACTATTATACTCGGCTATGTTACCAATGTTACCGATGTTACCAATCCACATCATTTCATGTTATAAAATCAAATGCATTAACCATTTATTTATTATTCTTAAGTAACTAAACATTTACCAAACGTCACAGATCTTAGAATACACTACAAATATGCATCTACGCTTGAATGTACTTTTAAGTATTAAACACTAAAAATGGCTTTTATAAACTTTACTGAAAATTTACCATAAAAATATTTACATGGATGTCATATACTATCAAAATAAATAACTTATCTGAAACGAACATAATATTTAATTCTCGTAAGTTTGTGGTCATATGATACACTTACAGTAAAAGGTCTAGCCAAAGCTTCCACTAATTCTTCAACAGCAGACATATGATCACTATCAGGTTCTACCACAGGTGCTGGTGCTCGTTGAGGCAAAGGAGCTGGAGCAGCCACGGTGTCACCAGAGACCTCATCTCCAAACGCTTCTTCTAATGGTAGACGATGGTCTTCTATTAAACTCGATATATCCTCTGCTGACGAATCACTACAGAATACGAAATAAAAATATGTTATTATAGATTTTTTCTTGCAAATTTTTTTTTTTAATGTCAAACCAATTTATTCGTAAATGATGTTATGGACCATATAAGACATTAATTTGTAAAGCTCTATAAATCGGTCTCTTATATGGACCACACGAAACTACAAAGATCAATTATAATTTTTCGACTGTGTAAACCCAAAATACACTCACTTGATATCATTATGATCCTGATGTGTCCTATCATCTTTTCTGTCTAAAGCTCCGTGCCTCTGAGGAGTTACTCCAGCGAGTTGGCAGTGATCCAAACAGCCGTGCCTGCAAATCTCCACTTTACACCTTATGTGAACGCTTAAAGCATCAGGGAATTTAAATGCGTGGAAGAAAGCGTAAGTTATGACCGAAGCTCGTTCATCAACCGCTTTCGCTTTAAGGAATCTGAAACAAGATTTGTTCACTTAGACGATAACTACTAGTTGTAAACGGAAGAAATTATACATAATACTACACTAATTGAAATACGCCCTAAATTTCTTTTACACCATAACATTTAGAAAATCATACATTTCAAAAAATGTTTTATAGGTTTTAGCGTTTTGGCAAAAATCTGATGTGCCTAAGCCTAATGGGAGAACTGGCTCTCAAGTGCAGCTGCCGAAATATACGTATAGGTGCTTGGTGACAGATTTTCAACTTGAGGGTGGTAGCTAGCCAGACGAGTATTAGAAAATACCCTACCGCCATGCTATGGCTTCATCCCAATGTTTTCCTTCACCAAAAGCTCAGGCTCATTGTAGAGAATCAAATTCACATCAATCGACGCGGTATTCGTATATGCTACCACGAAGCCATTATTGCTGCATTTGTTTCTCGTTTTATGCTTTAAAAATGCAAAGTTAGCTAGCTAAAACTAGAATCTAGCTATATAGCTATCTAGCTGCTAGACAATATTGTGTTCCAATAAAAGATAAAATGAAAATAAAAATCCGGCCTGTTGATGACCGACAAATATTTGCTTCCATTTCTTACCTGGAAATCATTTTAGGTCGCAGCACACATCCGTATTCATCTGAGAGCTGTATATTATGTCCCGATCCGTCAGAGGCGGCACAAGACTTAACTCGCATATCGAACTCACCTGAAAGTGAAACATTATTTGATTAAATAAAACAAAAATCAAATCTTTAAAAAGGTATGGAAGATTTTTTTGTGCCGGCATTGTTCCTAATGGTCAGTAAGAACAATACAATATAAATAAAACTACCGAGAGATCTGCAACGGTGTTAAAGAAGTTTTCACTTTAATCCGTTTATTTTTTTATTTTATGCATATATCATCAGAAAACACTTCTAAAAAATATATATATATATATTTTACAGTAAAAAATGTTCTACGCGAATCCATACATCATCGCTACCAAAAAGAGTAGCGACGTGTGTTGTCTAAAAAAGTCATCAGTTAAATCTTAAGCAGACTATTCTTATTGTTAGAAACGGATAAGTACACTGCAAGTGTATGTAAACAGGAGTTACCAAGATAAGTAAATACATGTATGCAATTTCAAAGTACTAAAATAAACTCCATTAACGTTAATACATTAAAGTTAAACAAACGAAACGTATTCAAACTAAAGAATTTACAAAATAAAGAAGGTTACACATAAACAAGTATTCCGTTGAAGAAAACAAGTCCAAAGAAAGCAGCTGTGTGCACTCATCAACTGTAGATCGCGTATTCAACGCACCTTACCGCGGTAAAACAAAGATAATTTTAGATACGCTTTTATCTCTGTTTAGAAAACACCCATAGCCTTGTTTTTACTACTCTTATCATTTTACAACTGTGTAAATAATGTTTACAGTTATTAATCACTGTCACAGCAATAATTATGATATTTATAATTAAGTGTATGCACAGAGCGGGAGTCACTTCCAGACATCACTATCATTCACATAATGATCCACTCTATAATAACCTTTTGACAGTAAAACCTGCTTGACATAATCCTTAAATTCATTGTCTGGCAAATGTGCTTCGGATCTTATTATAGAACCTAACACACTTTTATTAGTCTTACAAAGTCTAAAACACGGTACGATTAATTTATTTCTATATCTAGTATTAAAACTGTCTTGTTCTTTGACAAAATCTAGCTTTTCAAAGTTTTTCCGAAATATAAAGAACATATTGGGAAGACCAAATTAGGATATTTAATTCCTGGAACTTGTTCTTTAGTGATTCGCGTGGTCTCATGTTGTATATTGTTCGAATTGCCCGCATTTGTAACATAAATATGGTGTATACCTCAGCTGCTGAATCTCACAGCAAAATACCGTAAGATATTAAGCTATGGAAGTAAGCGAAGTAGACTAACCTGCCAGTGGCAATATCTGTTAACTGGCGAATCTTACGTACTGCAAATGCAGCAGAACTTAATCTTTCCGCCAAAGTTTTAATGTGCGGACCCCACTGTAATTTTGAATCAAGCGTAATACCCAAGAAGACACTATTATGAACTGAGCCTACTAAATTCCCTTCTATTTTGATACTACTATCAACACGCCGAACATTGGGCAAGGAAAATTTCATATATTGCATTTATTTATTTGCATTTAGCAGTAAATTATTTAAAGCAAACCATTCAAAAATTTTAACTAATGCATTATTTAATTGCCTAACCTCTGAATCTATTATTTTTACTTTAAATATAAGTGAAATGTCATCTGCAAAAAGAACCATGTCAGCACTGCTCACAGCACTGTCTGGCTGTGGAATGATAAGTCAGTCAAGACAAAGTCTTTATGTACTCGTTTGTAAAAATAGTAGATTCGAATGAATAAATACTTGCTTTTGAATTATTTTATTTAGAATAACTTAACTTTTAAATATAGCCGAGCTGTAAAATTGCCATTTCATCTTAGTACTACTAACATTTTAATGAAGAGCTAAGCTAGTGACTATCATATTGACGGCGATCTACTACAGAATATTTAGACTGCAAGTGATTGACTGTGAACCTACTGCTACAATAAAAAAACATATGTTTACAAAATAGCTTTAACTGCACTTTACAATTTAATAAGTACAACCTGAAGGTAGGAATCCACTTATCACAAATTTTCTTTCAATTGTTGTTGCATGACATTTATGACGTTATATTATTTGCTTACTTTTTACAGAGCGGCATATAATTAACGCGTGCCATCAGCAAGTAAGATGATAAGTCTTCGTTATTTAGCCGATTGCGATATTTATAATATTTTCAATAAGTAGATCCGAAAATAGGTTTATACTGTTAATAGAAGAGCTAATTTTATCAAACGCGTATATTTCTCTTTAGTATAAAATACCAAAATTAAACTATAAATAAAAAATATACTAGGTACGTGTCGTTGAATAAGTGATCGCGGCACGTGAGAATTTCATGGTATAGGATTTTTGGGAACACCATCGATCGACTCGGAAAACTCGCGCAATCGATAGATCGATCGCGAAGGACTATATGAGTAATAATTAGCTGTGCAGGCCATTATGTTAAAATATCCATATAAAAGATTATTAATAAAAGTGCATCAACTAGATGAACGTATCGCGTAAAATACTTGTATGACAGTTGAATTATTTTACAAATAGTTATATAGAAATAATTATGAGACAACCGAATAAAATTACATAACTACACGAAGCGATTGGAGTACGCAATAATCATTATAACTTTAACTTTTTGTGTGTTCAGATTTCGTCTCCGCACAAAGAAAGCGCGTTCTCACGCTACATCGAACCGAATGTTAACAGACATGATCAATGATACAAAATATAATGCACGATTGAACATCTACAATGGTTGAATGTCGTTTAAAATCATGAGATTAATTTATGACTTTATTAATTTTATTTTATCGGTCAGTTTTTACCGAAACGGCAACGTCTCTATTCGTTTTATAAAGTTCGAAAACGTCACGATAAAGGTTTAGATATTTTAAGAAGTCCATTAGTATTCCAAAGAAAGTATTAGTATTACAAATAATATAAGTGTATTTTTACAAATCTTAGAGAATTTAACCAATCCTCTTAGAGACAAACATAAAGACATAATATGTAGGTACTTTTCACTTCTATTTTTATACTTGAAGTTATAATTTCATTAAAAAAATCCATCTCAATGCTTTTGGTACTATTTACTTAATGCACGATCTCTTACAATAATGCGTGAATTATTTATATACATTTCATGCAATATTAATGATCTTTATAATAATTAATTCTTATTGTTTAGTAATCTAGAATAAAAACTTGCTTTGTGCATATAATATATACCCACAACTCAACCTGTTTGCATCTAATGTATTTTTTATAAGGATTCTTACCGACTCTTTTGTATTTATTGTTGAATATATCGCTTCGTTTCGGTGTTTTATAAGTTATGGTATTTTTTTCCTGAAAACTTTTCCAGCACCAAAAACATTTAGGTACGTATATCCATCGATCTATCGTGAATAATTATGGTCTTGAGTTGAGAAAAAAATCAAATTTCCAACTTTTAATTATTTTTTTCTCTAAAAACTTCATACGGACTATCACCAACATTTAAAAAAAGTAGCCAAATTGATCCAGCCGTTATCAAGTGATTTTAAATATATTTAAATATATATTTGAACTAAAGTAAATTGAAATAGAGTTTAAAATGTTCTAAAGACATAACAGGTGACGCACGAGCCACTGTGATCCTGGCCTCGCATGGCCCAGCCATCCGGCCCGTTAAGCAAACCCATACTTACATATTTGTCCAGTTTACTTTTTACTATTCACTTGTACCGTTAACGCGTGTTTACACACCATTATTGACGCAGTACCAGTTTCGGTTTTAACTTGAAGGTTGACGGAAATATGTTTTCCTCTATAACGGCCGTAATTGATTTTATCTTTACGTGCCGACTTCTCAACTATTTGATGATAGTTTATTTCGCATTTTTTTTTAATTAATTTGTATGATTGCTAAAATTGTACAGGATTGTTGCAAAGTACAGAAGATAATAAAAAAGAAATGGTATTATTTAAGGAACGTTTTAATAATAAATCGAAAATACTTTTTAAGAGAATTGGATTGTTATATGTTAAAGCATTTTTTCTTTTACTAAATACTAGCTGTGCTCCACGGTTTCACCCGTGTTAGCTTATTCAAACAATTCTCCACCGCACCGCCGCGCCGTACTTGTCTACAGCTTGGCAGATTGCTTAATCATGGTCAGTGGTCCGCTACTTAGAGTCGTAACATGAAATTACATAGCCATTAGCCAATAACCTTTCTCAATAAACAGGCTACAAATTGAAAACAATATTTTTTCAAATAATACTGGTTCAAAAGAGATAATTAGTTCAAACAAAAAAAAACAATCCCTTGAGCTTTATAAGTGGATTAAAAAAGAGTTCACAAAAATGTAACTGTTTTTTATTTGATATTATAAGCCCGATCGTTACTCGTTACACAATAATAAATAACTTATACAAAACTACAAAACTTACAAAATATAATTAATTATAACTTTAAAATTATCGAACGACCAATGAAAAAAATAAATTATTATAACAAAACAAAAAAACATTAATTCAAACATATAATTGAAATTGTAATAATAAATATAAACTGCTGTCATTTTCGACTATCTATAAATCCGTTAATATGTGCGTGTAAATTATAATTAAGCTTGAGTTTGTCAATAGCGTGGGCGGGCGGTTATAACAGTGTCAATATCAAAGTATTATTTATTTGTATAGTCTGTTGTAACCATTTGTACATTTAAAATCATCGGATAGACTATAAAATATGTTTACCAATGAAATCTTCTTTTATTATTTTTTAATACCTTAAATACAGATCGTTATATGACCCCTATATTACCTAATATGGGGTGGGATTTTGCTTGATATAGTTTGATTATTGTACTCAAGAGATAATAACTAGACACATGAATTTTAAATTCCCTATGAATGTAATAAAAATATCCTATCCACGTGACATTAGCATAATTGTGTGCAGAGTTTCTATGGCAACTCATAATGAATGTTTCTTATTATTAATTACAATTCATTTAACTTGTGCACAACAACCAAACTCAACGTGTAAAATGCTACCAATGTTACAATAACATAGAGTCAAATAATATAAGTTTATGAATTAAAATAAAAACCACTACAACACCAAGATCACGTCAAAAACTCGCCGATGTAGTCTTTTTTGTTCATAAAAAAATTTCTTACAAATCAAATTTAAAGAATAAATAACCAGTTCTCATTGTTATTTTATAGTCGAAAAATCCAGATTTTTGAATTAAACCGTTTAATAACATAATAATTATCGTATTTAATTTATAGCATTCTTCCATTTAATATGTTAATAATGGTATTGAAATTTCCATATTAATAAATTACATGAACTTGGTCTTATTATAAAAAAACACCTACTTAGTTGTTATTAAGAAGTTTGCATATTTCACTAAAACACAAGGAAAATTAATTTGTTATTTTATTTTTATTCATAAAACTAGTCTTGAATTATTAAGTTTGCTTAGAATCATTTATAATATACCTTACAGTATAAAAATCTCTACTAAAAAGTAGGATTACATATAAATAATACAAAGAGTAATCAGAACCTTTATTTAAAAAAAAAAACTTTATGTTATCGTCTGCGACTTTGTTCGTTACTTACAATATAAAACTTAGTAACAATAAAATTATACCTGAATAAAATTAATACACAGGGATAATGTAACTTCCTATTGGTGAAAAAAAATCAGAATGGGATCAGTAGTTCCAGAGATAACCCCTACAAATAAAGAAATTTTACCTCTTAATAATTAGTAAAGATTGAGTCAGTCATATTATTAATTGATATAGGTAACTTTCTATACGACATTTCTATTCAGTAATATTGAAGCCAAAGCGTTAATTAGCAAATGTTTAACACAATTATCTTACAAAAGATCAAAGAAAAAAACTAAAAAATAATTTACATAATGTATTACTTTGCTTTTTGATGTTTCCCAACGGCACAATAGGCAATTTCGTTATGAACAAACTATGTATGTAAGAAAATGCGTAATTATGTATAACTTAAGTATGATTATTTATTCAACTGTGTTGTGTGAAGTGTGTTTAGATATTTTAACGGGATTTGCTTATAAAATTTATAAACGCACGATTAACGATATAAAAGTGGAAAACATTTGAAGCAACGATGGCTCAGTTGTAGCGTTTACGACTTCGCGTCGATTGACGTGAGTTCGAATCCCTGCAAAAGCTCTTTTGGCCCTATCAAATGGCTTACATTGAGTAAACCATAAGAGATATAATAAAATTATGTAAAACATCATTTTAGATCGTAAAAAGGCCTACACAAAAATCAACTACAGCATATAGGCAGCACAATACGTGCGTGCGCTCGACCGACAGCATTTTGTAGACCACGTGAAAGGAGCCGCGGGCACAGGTAGTATTAAATAAATAAATAAACAAACCAAAATAAGACCTACAACAGTCTGTGTTATTGTTAATATATTTGAGATTTCTGCAGATGTAAAGTTTTATACAGTTTTAGCATTAAAGACAAATGTAAAGAAATACTTTTAAACAAATTAAAAGTTTTATTGCATCCGCAGGGAGAAATAAACGCAGTTAGCTTTTTATTACATCCATCAAACACAGTGCCTACTGGTGTATGTGGCCACTACATTAATCCTATAACGTTAAAATAATGTTTCGATAACTTTACGAAGAATGAAAATGTAACACGCTAATTTATTACGTTTACGCAAAACCGTTTTACGCGTTTCCATTAGAGAGATGGTCCTTCAACCGCAACGAAGTTGTTAAAGCTATGTTAAACTAACAATTCGCAAAGAGAAAATATAACAGAAAGGTCTAATTTTTTCCATGTTTATGTAAACGTACACACTATACAGCAACACAGACTGGAGAAAGCAGAAAAACTTAAAAGAAAGTGTAAATGTTAAAACTACGCAAATTGTAAAAAAAGCCGTTATTACTCAAATGTCAAAATTTTATCAGCGACATTTGTCAAAATGAACGTATACCTTGAAAGTTTAAGAGACAAATTAATTTTAATAAACTAGTATTTGGTTTATATACGTGTGTAGATATTACGATATAAATAAATATTCAAGATCCGAACAATAATCTATACTAATATTACAAAACTGAAGAGACTGTTTGTTTGTTTGTTTGTTTGTTTGTTCGAACGCTTTAATCTATGAAACTACCAGTCAGAATTGAAATATTATTTGATTAGCTATGTAATTAAATAATTAGCTATATACATAATTTCATACCACAATACTAAGGGGCTGGTCAGTAAACATTAACGTCAAGCAATCTTGCAAGCTTTAGGCAAGTACTGGCAGTCAAAAAGTTGCGGCGTGGTGGAGAAATCCGAACACGAAGAATCTGAACACAGGTGAAACGGTGGGTTACAGCTAGTAATAATAATAACTTCCAGTGATCCAGGGATCAAAACTACGTTACTCTTCACTTAAGGGATATATGAACCATCGGATGAATCTTCAATAGAATATATCTATAATGGGTAGGAATAATTTCACTATTATAAAATTCCTAACATCTGATTAGATTTATACCGACATATAGTTAACACGGCTATTGACAAAGAAGATTAATTATAATTTTAAAAATATTCAAAGTTACCGACTAAATATTATAATGTATAGAAAAAAGGTACCGTTACATAGTGGATTGACGTCAATAAAATGGATATAAAATTCTCTGATTCGAAATAATGTTTCCTTTATGTATTTCCAATTTAGTTATTATTAACCTTTGAGATGAGAATATTGTTGATGAAAGAAAATACTTCGTTGCAAAGTTCCTATCGTCAATGATTCCATAATCTTCATAAATGTTACAAAAATTCCAAATACCTTGATTATATTTGAGAACATAAATAAAATTTAGAGAACATAAAAAAGAGAGTGGCCAGTGTCATGGTACTACGAGTTTTTATAGCAACTACTATAGTATGCGTACGTCGGAATATATGTTCTTTATAATTAAATGCACTGCTAAACTAGTATCACTTGGGAAGATAAAGTCACAAATGAGACAGTCCTAGAGATTGCACAGCTGGCCCTCCTTCACGGCAATGCTGAAACAGCGACGATTACGCTGGCTGGGGCATGTGCATCGAATGGAGTCCTCCCGTTTGCCGCGTCACGTCATGCTAGGTGCCGTAGCGGATGCAAAGAGCGACGTTGGTCGGCCGCCGACAATGCCGCTCACAAATTGGCTTATACAGCCACGAAAGAAGCTGGTCCAAGAAACACTGATTAAACTGTCTGCTATAGACGAAAAGGCCAATGATGATGATGATGAAACTTGTGTGGAGGAATTGCAGAAATCTGATGTAAAGAGAATCGGAAGGGGTCTAGTGACTTTTATGTTATGGAAGAGCTCTTTGAACTTGCTTGGCTTTCATCTCGCGCTGTGTTAACGAGAATACCTATACTTAATTAAACCGCATTGGTGGCTTCAGTAAGATAGTTTTTAGAAAATATCTTGTTTATAATAAATATAAATAAATAAAATATAGTTGTTGAATGTAGTCTGAGATACTCCAGAAATTGTAACACTTTAAAATTTCCCATCATCTTTTTATCACTTAGACATCGTAAAGCAAAACATAATAGTATATTACAGTTAATATCTCAGACTAACAAATGAGCTGGTGAAGAAAAACATTGAGACGAAATCGTATCATGGTGATAACGTATTTTCTAATGCTCACCTGGCCAACCTATTAATCTTTTATAATCATTTATCGATTGTGTTAACCTATATTTAATCTTTGTATAACTATATAACGTATAGGTATATAAGTAATCGAGTAAATATCAACAATAAATCAAAAACCCGATTGCAAAAATAGTTATATACTTAAATGTTTTTTTTATTTACTCTTTTTTATATTCGCAGATGTCATATTTAAATATAGTACCGTATATCACTACCACAATTAAGGCGAATCGAACAACTCCTCATGTCATAATATGTTACGAACCATCAAGCCGCTAAAGTTATAGAGCGTGTCAAAGAAATAGACATTCACACATATATACTCTTGAAAAATATTATCCTCCTTCTAAGGTTGTCTGGTTAAAAAGGGAGCAGATTTTCTGTGAGGACTGTCTTAGCTTGGAATGTATGTCAGACATAGAACCTAATTCGGTGTTTCTTTTTTGTTCTTCATAAATTTACAATAATTTGAGAAACGCGTCACCAACACAGATTGCGATCGATACAACGAATCATATCTATTCACATACATCTTATTGTGTAACTTGACAATTATATGATCTGCTATCAGCTTCACTAATACTGGTCTAGTCTTGTTAATTCAACTCAGTTTTGGAAAGCGTTTCATAATTGTCGTGAAAATATATTATTGTTTTATAAACGTAAACAACAAAATAAAAGGTAATCAAATACATAATATTAATAACAAATAGTGGATGCCATCCAACTCGCCGCCAGATGGAAACGTACTCAGAAGGCTGGCCCCACAATGCCAAGTTGTATGGCAATGCTTATACGCTGACAAAAATATTGGCCAGCCCTCTGGTCGCTACACGATTTACCAGTCGACTCGCGAGTTCTTTAAAAGGGCTACGCGCATTAGGATGATTATATGATAATTTAATTCCAACAATCATTATCGTAAGTTTTGTCGTTTAAAAAATACTATAACACAATATTGACCGTTACATTTTGGTTAAAAAAAACATAATAATAAAACATATGCACTTACCTCGGTAGTCATTGATAGCCACGACAAGAGTGAGTGTAGACCCTAATGGGACTATTCCTGAGACGGGCGACGCCCAGGGACCTTTGCCTGCTTGAATTTCCATCCAACAGTCTACGTTGTCACCTGAATTTAATAATCACGAGGTTAATTTCAAATTTCATTAACTCTGGCATATAAGAGTGGGTAGCAAAGCAAATACTTCGAAAGTAGTGATATAAAAGACAACAAAACTAAAGTAATTATTAAATTTAAAAAAAATATTATACGAATATAGTGATAACATTTATTGTCAGAGGGTATGCATCGACTTCTTCCTGTCCGGTGAAGTTAGATGTATATTCGGGTATGCGACCCCGGCTTCCTCGAGCTACTAATGTTATTTATATATTCCTGTCACCGTAACATTAGTATCCTCTTCCCTACATATCCTTTCATATTCCATACCTCCTATCCTTCTACTTATCCCTAGTTTGGTACGATCACAGTCTGTTCCGGTGTGAAAGGTAATTCATCGTAGGTATGCTATGAGTATGCCGGACTCGGCGGAGACATACTGTTTAGCCTAAGTTGGCATGGAGAAGGTAAACTCTGAAAGCAAACCCGGGATGGGCATCCCGTTAGGCGTAATTTCGGTAACCTGAAAGTGCGCCAAGTCCCTGCAGCCGACCCGACGCCGCACGTATCGACATGTCGTTCCTGCGGGTTTAGTTGGTGAGGCCGAGAGGGTGGTACAGGTCTTGGGCAACCCTGTATTTCCTTAACTGTGTCCCAGGCGATGCAGTGTGTCTGTGGAGAGGTCACTTCACCCGCGACAGCCTAGCTGCGTGGAAAACAACACGGAGAGTGGCAGTCTACCGGTTATAAGCCTACACTAATGGACGTAAGTGCAGGCGCCAGGGGTCATTCTCGACGGTGGGAGGGTCCATCGTAGACCCATTGATCAGTCACCGCCCGCTTCAGCTGGGCAGCCCCCGGCCAATAAGGTACTGATCCGTCTCGGCGCTGATCTGCTTCTTTAGGGTGTAGGAAGCACTAGCGAATACTAGATAGTTGGTGCCGTTATAAACCACACCTGCGACTTCTAGGCAACTACTTAAAAATAATATTTCATACTCACTATCCATGCGTCTTGGGACATGGAATGTCCGCACTATGAGGACAGGCCTCCCGGACACCAATGGAGGTTCGAATTGCGACAATCACCTGCGCAAAACTGCCATTATCGACACCGAATTGGCTAAACTGAACATATCAGTGGCGGCTCTCCAAGAAACCAGACTACCAAACGAAGGGTCTTTGCGCGAGTCTAATTACACAATTTTCTGGAGAGGCAGGGACAGCACTGCTACCCGTGAGCATGGGGTTGGCTTCGCAGTCAAAAATAGCATTCTACCATGCATAGAGACACCTGTAGGTGTTTCTGAGCGAATTATGTTGCTGCGAGTGAACACCAACTGCGGCTTTATCACTTTAATTTCAGCGTATGCACCAACTCTTCAATCTTCCGACGAAGCCAAAACCAAATTTTATGATCAGCTCACGCAAACGGTACGCAAAGTTGGAACAGTGACCGCCTATACATTCTTGGCGACTTTAATGCCCGTGTTGGTCAGGACCGCGCTACATGGCCTGACTGTATTGGTAACCATGGTATTGGCAAAATTAATGAGAACGGCCAACGGCTCTTAGAGTTCTGCTCTGAGTTTGGCCTATGCGTCACCAATACCTACTTCCAAGGAAAATTAATGCGCAAGGTGTCCTGGAAACACCCTCGCTCTGGTCACTGGCACCAGCTTGATCTTGTCTTATGCAGGAAAATAGACCTCAAAAACATCTTACATACACGATCCTTTCACAGCGCTGACTGCAATACTGATCACTCTTTGGTTGTTACGCGTGTTTCCAACACCTGCAAAAAGATCCACTCGTCAAGGCAACCTGGTATGAAGAAAATAGATCTTCAAAAGACCGGGGATTACGAGCTGGTCCAAAAATTTGAGGAAATGATGCAGAATGATAGAGCAACCTGGAGTGATGATGCACCGATTGCCGATGAGTGGAGGAAAGTTAAGGGTCTTCTCACTGTTACTGCCGGTAAAGCTTTTGGATACCAAAAAGTTAAGCATAAGGATTGGTTCGCTGCACACAAAGAGCAATTGCTACCTTTGCTCTCTTTGAAGCGTGAAGCTGCTTTAAAACATCGCTTGAGTCCAACCCAGACGACACGTGCGGAACTGGCTAAAGCAAAGGCAGACCTCCAGCGCAGTGCACGTTTTTGTGTCAATGCATACTGGACCGACCTTTGCAAAAGTATCCAAACGTCTGCTAATGCGGGCAACTTGAGCGGTGTCTACTCTGGCATAAAACAGGTTCTCGGACCAGTTATTAAAAAGACAGCACTCCTTAAAGAATTAGACGGCACAGTTATTACTGACAGTGTCCGTCAACTTGAACGCTGGGTAGAACACTACACCGGTCTCTACTCGCAGCCAGTTGACATCTGTCTGGACGCCATACAAGGCTTGCCCAAATTGGACACTTGGACTGCGTTAGATGACCAGCCTACCGCTAGGGAGTTTGACCTAGCTGTCTCGCAGCTTAAATGTGGCAAAAGTCCTGGCAGCGATGGCATCCATGCTGAATTGGTCAGGCTTAAGTGTATGTCACCTGTACTTTATCGCCTGCTTTGTAAATGCTGGGAAGCGGGAGAGGTGCCTCAGGATATGCGTGATGCAAACATTGTCACATTATACAAAGGGAAAGGTGACCGTGGCGACTGCAACTCTTACCGTGGCATTTCTCTTTTGAGCATAGTCGGTAAGTTGTTCGGTCGCGTTATTCTCTATAAACTACAACAACTTGCAAACCGCATATATCCCGAGTCTCAGTGTGGCTTTCGTGGTGGGCGATCAACAGTGGATATGATATTTACTCTTCGCCAAGTACAGGAGAAGTGCAGGGAGCAGAATACGTCTCTCTATATTGCGTTCGTCGACCTAAATAAGGCGTTCGATACTGTGAGTAAAGAGGGTCTATACTCTGCACTTCAGTGCATAGGATGCCCACCAAAACTGTTAAGCCTTGTGAAGGCTTTTCACGAGGATATGAAAGGTGCTGTCGTGTTTAACGGTGACACATCTAAACCGTTTCACATGCGCAGAGGTGTGCGTCAGGGTTGCGTCCTGGCCCCTACTCTGTTTGGAGTGTTTTTTTCGCTTCTAATAAAAGCTGCTTTTGGCGACAACCAACATGGTATTCACTTCCATACAAGGAGCGACGGCAAGCTTTTCCAGCTATCGCTATTGAAATCTAAGCGATACCGGGAAGATCTCTTCGTAGACACTCTTCTCTTTGCCGACGATGCAGCATTTGTTGCTAGTTCCACTCACGAGCTTCAAATCATGATGTCCAAATTCTCGAGTGCGTGTGATTTATTCTCAATGTCCATTAACATCCGGAAAACAGTAGTATTAGCGCAGGGCAACGCGGAAAGCCCAATTATCCTCCTGGGTAACACGCCTTTAGAAGTAGTCGACAAATTTTGTTACCTTGGTTCCACCGTGTCGAACAATCTCTCCCTCAATGATGAGATCGATATTCGTATCGGCAAAGCGGCCACTATTTTCGGGAAGCTAAGTACAAGGGTGTGGCGAAACAAGCACCTCACAATAAATACCAAAATGATGGTGTATCAAGCGTGCGTCTTAAGCATACTCTTGTACGGAGCAGAAACCTGGACTTCATACGCAAAACAGGAATGTCGACTCAACACCTTCTATATGCGTTGCCTTCGCAATATCTTAGGTATCACTTGGGAAGATAAAGTCACAAATGAGACAGTCCTAGAGATTGCGCAGCTGCCCAGCTTTACGGCAATGCTGAAACAGAGACGATTGCGCTGGCTGGGGCATGTACATCGAATGGAGTCCTCCCGTTTGCCGCGTCGCGTCATGCTAGGTGCCGTAGCAGATGCAAAGAGAGACGTTGGTCGGCCACTGCTGCGGTTCAAAGACTGTATTAAGAGGGACATGGCTACCTTTAACATCAACCCCGCACATTGGGAAAGACTCGCTGAGGTTAGGGACGAATGGCGCAAGTGTGTTCATGATGGCCTAAAAGCGCACGATGAGGCTTGGTTTCGTTGTTTGGAACATAAAAGAGCTATGCGACATGATCACATTGGTCGCACTGCACACAATATATTATTTTTTGTATGTTCACATTGTGGTCGACAGTGCCGCTCACAAATTGGATTATACAGCCACGAAAGAAGCTGCTCCCAGAGACACTGATTAAACCGTCTGTTATAGACGAAAAGGCCAATGATGATGATAGTGATAACATTTTAAAATCGTCTACATAATTATTATGGTAAATATTAAATAGTAATAGTAGGACAGCAAATACTCCGAAAATATGGCCCCTCCTACATGATAGTTGAATAGATTTTGTAGGAATGCCATCAAAAGATGGTATATTCATTTTTAACAAAAAACGTCAATTTTAAACTTTTTTCCTTAATAACGGGGAACATTACCTTTAAAATGTTGTTTGAATAATTAATTTTGATGAAAAATCAGGGATGATATGGCGTTACCAGAAAAAAATAACACCTTTGAGGAATAAAATATGTGATTTCAAATTTGTTTAGTTCAATTATTGTAAATTATATAAAGATATGAAACTTTGTAACAAAAATATGAAGTACTCAACTTAAATATACTTAACTTAAGAGTTAAATTAGAATTTTATAATAAAAAATACCTCTAAAATCTAACTGAACGACATCCAAATCAGCGATAACCATCGGCGGCTTAGAAGCGGTTTTCTCATAATCGTTGAACCATTCGCAGCGTAACCTTTTCGCTTCATCCCACACTTCGAGAAGATCTTTGTCGTACTGTACCACGACCGTATTTTCGTAAAACTGTCCGTGGAGATCTGAAGTAAAAAAATTGCAAATATTTAAAAGGATAAATTTTAAATCCAGGTTTTATGAAGAATTCCATATTACAATATTTTTTATAAACTTAGCTTCTGCAAATATAACGAAGGGATAAAAGATCTGCAATGTCAGTCAGTAGGTACCATTCTTAAATTTGCAATATTAACTACTACAATTTGAGGCAATGATGGCTCAGTGGTAGCATGTATGACTTCGCGTCGATTGACGTGAGTTCGAATCACTGCAATGAACCTGAGCTTTCAGTGAAGGAAAACATCGTAAGGAAACCATAGCATGGTGGTAGGGCTTTTTCTAATGTCCGCCTGGCTAGCTACCACCCTCTAGTTGAAAATCTGTCACTAAGCGCTAGGTGTATTCCGACAGCTGCACTTGAGAGCCAGTCTTCCACTAGGTTTAGCGTGTTATCATCTTGGGCCACATCGTCACTTAACATAAGGTGAGATTGTGGCCACTACGCCAAACCTATAACAATAAAAAAAACAATAGCAAACGCAATTACAAAACGAAATATCGCTTTTTACATGAGTACTTTATAGATATTTTAGGATCCGATAGGTGGCGCTTTTGTCGTTATTAACAAATTCTATATTTATGGACCGCAATGATTTATATTCAAAATATATATTATAGATTTACTGTTATAAAAGAGGATCATAAAATCTGAACCAGGTAGGTGACGCTGTGGTCGAGGCATTAGCTAACAGAAAGGGTATAACATCTGCTGGGTTAATCCATCCATAATATTAGGATTAACTTATAAACTCAACCGTAGAACCCGATACATTATAAACGTGTAGGTGTCAAATATTACAGCACATATTTTATACTCACTTTGTGTTGAAAGAGTATGATTATTCATGCTTACTCTGGTTTCAATTATTAATAAATAATAATAAGGAACTTTCATTTTTATATTGTATAAATATTTTCGAAATAGAAAATATAAAATTGAGCATTCTATTTTAGATAAAATCATATCGAAATCTTAAACAAACTTAAGCAAACACGAAACCTATACAACCAAAAATAACGACATCTATACATTCGACATATATCTGAAATTTTATTAGGTAAAAATCAGTGGATCAACACGGGATGAGCTGGTATCAGTTTGTTTTGTTATGGGCTCTTGTATATAATTCTTGCTTGAATACTCGAATAAATATGTTTTCGTTCTTCAATTAAAACGTTATGAATTAAATGATCTAATGATCTGATCTTTTCTAGACTTGACTTTTATGTCATACTGACTTTTTTATTTATATATTTTGTCTTAAATTTACTAATAGTTTTTATTTAGTAACTAGCCGTGGCCGCGGCTCCGTCCGCGCGGAATACAGAACGCCATCGGTCGAGCACACGCGCGAATCGTGCTGCCTCTGCTCAAAAGACGGAAGATCAAAATGCTTATTATGGGTGATCCTTAGAAGACAGATATATGCTATCGTAGATTTTTTATAGGTCTTTTTAAGATATTTAATTATGTAGAACATTACTTTGATATATCTCGTATGGTTTACTCAGCGTAAGCTATTTACGCGCCCCAAATGCAACTTTTTTCCGAATTGGTTCAGCATTATTGACACTACTTATTTCATACTTTACTTTATCTTACAAAATATATTATGAAACCTAGCCAGATAACATAGCTATGGAAAGATGTAAATCGGATAAGTGATTTTCGCGTGAAATGTACATAAACGGACAGACAGACAGAAAGACATTGAATTTTATAATATTATATGTATAGCAAAATAAATACGTAAAATATATTTCAAAGACAGGTTGTAATAAAAGAATCAAAATAAAATAAAAATGACCAAGAAAAATGATAAATCTGACAAAAACAAGTCTCACGGCGGAAAGTAAAATATCTAATCGGAAATCATTTATAAAATAAAAAGTTATCAGTACAATCGCAAATGACACATTCTAAGTAATCGTAAGCGATCTCAAAACTGCATAAGGTTTAATTTTTAATTCCTTACTATCGTTAGGGTTGTACCTATGCGGATGTACTCGGACAAAAAGTTGATGCAGCCGTAGTCCAAAGAACGCGGATCGGACCACTCGCGAGTCGACACAGGCAAAACTGAACCCTAACAGTTGTTGACAGCTATATCACCTACCCTACAGCATTAATCCTTCAACGTTGAATTATAAACACTTTACCTTACGGTCTAAAATTGTTTTAACATTTTTTAAAGCGTGCTTGACTACTGGACGCTGATAAAGTCGAAGGAAACGTTGAAAATGTATTGAAGGATGACTTCTTTAAGTGTTGTTATGGGAATATCAGCTTTATGCATTTCGCAATGCGGTCGTACGGGCGTCGGTTCTGAGAAACAATGAACACGAGAAGTATTCGCAGAAGGAACGGGACGTGAGCCGTTACACCACTCTAGTAGACTAACTCATAGTGAACTCGACTGGGAATTGCAATGAGAAAAACTTTGGAATGGGACCAGTGCGAGACAGCTCCTACACTCGATTTATGGGTAAATACGATACTTAATGTGAATAAAACAACAATGTTTACATACACGACCTTTTTAAATAACATAGGAATACCAGTTTGTAAATGTCCCACTATGAGATTTTACAGCTTCAACGGGCTTGGGATTGACTGATCCCTAAACGCGACAAACCATAAGAGTCACAGTGACAGTTTTATTACCATGTGTATGTCGGTCGTGTCCACTCGTCTCAACTATTCAGTCGCAACTCTCACCACGACTTTATAATTTATAAATACCAATGTCGAGAGTTCTATTGTATAGTTTTTTTTTTTTTTTTTTTTTTTTGAACTGACTATACTGTTAGCCATAAGGGCCCAGGAGCCTCGAACGGCTTTTACAGCTTCACCGGATTCTATTGTATAGCTTTTTTAGATACTTTTATATGCACGCATTTGTTACTCTGTAGTTATTTTAATCTCGAAAATTTTATTTTTACCCATATCATTGCCATTTTATATTATAGTCTATCAATTGAGAAATAACAGATAGTTCTCATGTACAAAATTATTAAACAGTATGCTTGCTAAATTTCTAGTCAATAGACATATTATCTGTAAGACAATAATAGTTACTTGAACAAAAATTCTTGTTACCAAAAAAACTTTTAACCACTTATTTTTTATACACCCTTTACTGATGAATTTTGATAAATTCTGGCGCGTGTTAAATTAAAGAGTCTAAGTAGGTACAGAATTTAAAATCAAAGCACAACGTTTTTTTTTTTCATGAATACATATGTATTTTATTGCGGTAATAATGGAAAGGTTTTTTAAAGATTTAACGCTTATCTGATTTCGTAGAAAAAAATGAGTGACTTTACAACTTTTTTATCTTATAAAAATAACCCAAACTTTATTAGGTGTATAAAAATATTTTTATTGAACTTTTAGCAGTACTATAAATGCATGATATCAAATAGAATGATATAGAAGAGTTATATGGCATGATAAACTTTCCATGTTCCACTGTAATTTTTATAAAAAATTATGTCATGAGTATACGTCTTAGTCATTTCAACTATTATAAAAATATTCGCTGTAAATCCTATTGTACGATTTTCTTTATTTCACTTTATTATGTTTGCAAATAGTCAATCTAATATTTAATCATAATATAACTCAATTTTAGTATTTAATTTCATTAAATACAAGGGCGTAGCTAGGTTTTTGTTGCCCCAGGGAAGGCTAGCGGGGCAAGCAGGCTAGGGAAAACTAACATTATACACGCGTCGATTGACGTGAGTTCTAATCCCTGCAATGAGCCTGAGCTTTCGGTGAAGGAAAACATCGTGAAAAAACCATAGCATGGTGGTAGGGCATTTTCTAATGACCGCCTGGTTGAGGGCCAGTTTTCCACTAAGTTTAGCGTGTTATCATCGTGGGCCATATCGTCACTGAACATTAGGTGAGATTGTGCCCCTACACCAAAAAAAAATAAATAAAAAAAAGTTTGGTTTACACCTGTAACTTGATGACCCGTGCGAATTTTTCGCACGTTATAGAATGAAATGAATGAAAACGGAATTAAACAGAATTATTAATAGATAGCGCTTCATACATGTTAGTTTAATATAATTATTATAATTAGGAATACATCCTTTTAAACACTTTTTTTAAACACCTTTGATAAATTATATATAGGTATAAGCATACATCTGTACATTGTCCATAAAGAAAGATCATATACATATTTTTGTTTATTCCTGCTTGCCTGATGGCAAACACAATGCATCTACGTTATGTTTAATGCACTCCATTCAAGAAGGCCACACACTGGCCGGGAAGCGGTTCCAAAGCTTCCAAAGTTCAAAGTTCCAAAGTCTGAATGTTAAATATCAATATATCTGTAGATTATCAGCTATTTAGATACCATAAATACAAGGATTTTACGCAGTTAAATAATTCACACACAAAAAGGTCTGTAAAATGAATTCACATAATCAATGATGGCTAACATAACATTACAAATTTAAGAAGTGTAACCTCTTACGTGCGTTTTATTTTATTTTTTATTTATCTATTCTAAAGACTGCAAGTTAATTCTTTGTTTGAACTTTAAACGGAAACATCAGTGCGCTGGGTATGCAGCAGTACTTACGATGGCTTCTCCATTCATTTGTCACATAAATTATCTAACACCGGCATCTGAAGTCGGACATGGAGAGGTAAAACATCGTTTTGAATTATACGTGACTAATTTAAATACTTCGTTGTATACAATGGAAGATATATTACAGAGATTTGCTATAATTAACATAGACATAAATAAAAACATTACTGCCTGGATGGTTCTAAATGACTCTTGAGAGACTAATCTTTATTGTGATCGTGTACAATCTGAGCGACTTGACTTGACCTTTTTTAATTGTGTAAAAATTACTTTACGTTGTTGTAAGTAAACATTATTTTAAATTGGTTATCACTGATGGCTAATTTCATCATGTTGTAAGCACGCGGTATAAAATTTTTGGTCTTATTTTTATTTTGTCACGCCAGATAAGTACAACTTCTTACGAGTGTTCATAAGTGCACACATTTTTTTTATTATATTGTATTTAAATCTTTTTTCTTTATCAACTACACTCTTATAACGACCGGGTCGCGCCGCGCCGCTGCAAAGTTTTATCGCACAGCCGTACGCGGCGCATAAACCATAATTCATCTTTGCAAAACGTTGAGATAATTTAGAAAACAAATTATTTCAATAATGTTAACAAGTACAATTTATTAGATATTTTTAACTGATTAGTAACATGAAATGTTAAGATCTGTTTTATTGTGCTTTTTGTCGTAATCGAAACATTCGAGGAGTCTTAGAAATTAATAAAATCTATATTTATTTACCTTTATTAAATGTAGCGGCCTTGTTAAAAAAACTAAGCTCATTATAAAAGTGAAAATAACTCGTAAAAAAGCTTTGTTATTTAATTAAACGTAAAGAAAGTATCACAAAGTAAATGTGAAATTTAATTTTATGTCCGAGCAGAATTAATTTGGTAACATTGTTGAATAATATTAAATACGTTAATTTTACTTCAAAAATGAAAATAATATTGTTAAATAAAGCGATTTTAATTACGAAAAGAATTTGAAAATGTTTTAGTGGTAATTATCCAGTTTACGTATAAGTAAGATAGAAATAAATTAAGATGTATTCAGTTTTAAGCATATTTTTAATTCTAATGTTTGTTTTAACATTCTTGAAGGTTTTGAGAATGTAGAACAGAACATATTTTTAAGGTGAAATTTCTTGAGACGCTACTAAAAAGTAACTGAATGCACTGGGTGACGTCAGAGTGGCGACAGCGTAACTGCATAGTTATGTAATGATTACATATAATATATATTTAAACCATAGTCCTTAATATATAAGCATAGATAAATCCGGCATAGATGCCGAATGAGATCCCGAACGGGTTAATGATTGGTTTCCGCGCCGCTTCAATTAAATACCGTGGGCGTACTATAAAAAGCAGTAATCAAAACTACGCCGAATCTGCGTACTCGAGTCAGTGTCATACAAACAATGCTGTCACGTTGACAAACTTAATTTCAAATAGTCACTACACACTACGATATTAAGTTACCGTATTCTAGGAGCTATTGTTTGTAGGTACTCGTATCTAGTTGAAATGGGGCTGAAACAATAATTAATTTATGTGTATAAGTTTACGGTTCAATTAATTCCAAGCCTAAGTCAGTACCAACATCTCGAAAAAGAAATTATATATGAAAGAGCTGACTACCGAGTTCCAATAATTGGAAAGATGCCACAATACTAATAATGATTGTGATTATGTCAAAATAATAAAATGTCTTTGTTTTTATGTAAACATAAACTGGTTAACTTTTGCGTTCTTTCTAATGTAAGTGGACTAGGTGAAATGTTTTTGTCTCCGGCGCAGAGAAATTGATATTTGTTTGCCGTATGTATATTTGGCATAGGTACGTGTTTTGTTTGAACTGGGATGGTGAAGACCGGTCATCAATTGTATGAATAAATAATTCATAACGTATATAGAATTAAATAAATTATAGAATTTCAGTATACGTTTATTAGCAAAGTTTTAAATAAGTAAAAAGTTGATAAATACGATAAATTTAAATAAACAACATTTGCAAATGTCGACGCTATTTAATATAAGTATTGATATCGAATTAACCGAAGCTTTGAATGAAATAATAATTAATACTACTAAATATTAATTCTAAATTGTTTAAAAATATAAAAATATTTTCCCAATCAACACAAACGCCTTATTATGGGCATATAACTCCCACTTACCTACAACATGGAAAGCTATAATATGAAAGGACCACGCAAGATCGATAACGATTCACCGTGAATAATCAATTCGTCAATACTATTTATTATCGGCTAACATTGGTTGTTAGAATCATTAAAATTTTGAAATGTATTTATTGATTTCACACTAATCGTTTCGGTTCATTTTGTCGGATTAACTAGAAACAAAGTTTGATTAACGAAACTAAAATTGTTAGAGAAAAGAAAACTGGAATGTCGTCCGTGAGATATTCCTTAGAAACGAAAATTATAAAATTAGGTCTTGTCCTAATTGATCTCTATAGAGACGTAAAATGACAGACGATTCGCGTATACGGAATACAAAGTTCACTTAACAATCAAAAACAAAGAAACTTTAGGAGTTACCTTAATATTTAATACACGACACAGGTAAGCAAGCAATATTCCAGGAACAAAGCTTTTAGTAAGTAGAAATCGTACGAATAGATATATTGTACTGGAAACTGGGGAGCCCAGCTAAGTTGCCTTGAAATCGTTAACACTAACAGAAAACGAAAAAAACTGTTTGGAACTGACATATTTGAACACGTAATTTAACGTTGAGTAATTTCAATTCTTGGCTTGGATGGTCCTTAATCGCATCGGAGATAGAACGCATAATGAAACGTATATGCTCTTAATAAAAATAACTTGTCTACAAAACATCAAACATTTTGTACCTGAAAGTACTATTCTAAAGGTATTTATTTAAATATACAAAACTTACCTGGTTTCGTGCCGCATTTAGCATAAGCGATCCTAAATGAGAAGTAGGTCTGGCCGGTGGAAGGTGGTACGTACACGCATCTTGGATCTCCGTGTTGTCCTGTAAATAAAAGTTTTTGGAAATAATTTGAGCAAAAGTGAAACCAGTAGATTGTAGTAATTGCAATAATATATGCATACACAAATATTTGTAAGTGCATAATATGCATCATTACATATCAAATTACCTAACCAAAGCACTTAATCCATCAATTCGATTGTGACAAAAATTTGGTGAATTGTCACGCGCAGACTCGCGAAAAGTTATTGTATTAGTTCAACCACACACAATAGGTGGCGTGCGAATCGCTTCAAGAAATCAGTATATTTCATATAGTTTAGCGGCAGTTAGTGTGTTTCTAGTGTACGAGCATTCATAATTGACAGATATTAATTAAATTTTAGATCAAAAGAACTTAATCGCGGGAGACAGCTACTGGTTTATAAATTTTAAATTTATGAGCGTTAAATAACTGATATTAAAAATTGAACATTTAAAAGAAAAGTTACAAAAATTCTTTGATTTACACAAAGGAAATCTATATAGCAGCGCAATACAGTTGCTGTATTTAAGTGGATTGTCTCTCATCAACTGCTAAATCTTACATAAGGTTGTGAACTCATATATATATAACAATAATAATAGGATACTTGGTAAAGCAATTTTCTATCGTTGTGGAAATTCAATACAACTGAATTGCATACGTTTTATCACGCGTGTGTTAAACCAACCGTTCAATGAGATAAATACTTGGAATTCTAATGTGAATTCATTTACTGCTAGACTTATAATTTAAATTAATATTTAACAATTAATTTTATATTTAAAATTACATGAAATAAATAATTGCATGGTGAATCGTACACACTTTTAAAAAATAATGTAACATCAAATTAGCCAATATATCAATACTTTTTCCCTATAATATTTAATATAAAAATTCCGTTCCATATTATTCATAACTCCAAATAAAGTTCTGAGTAATATTGTAGTCCTAAAATAAGTGTTTTTGTGTAAAATAATAATTTAATCGTGAGAAGTTTTGAAAAAAAAAACAACAATACTCAGCAGAACATCGCTACAAAGATAATATTAAATTTACAGGTAAACATTGCATAGTGTGAATATGTGAAAGTACAGGCGGCCTCCTGTGCTTCAGGAAAACAATAGTCTGGTGAGTCCCATTGCTTCTCTATCCACTTCAGTGTCATTGTGCAGTTGTAATCTACCTGGTAAAGTGGTCCACGTTATATGCAGGGCAATTTTAAAAAATGATAATAGGATATTTAATTAAATAATATAATAATTTCTTCGAATATTTATCTTTACTTGGGGCTGCCCGACTGGTGGAATACCTCCGCCCTACAGAAGATCTCAGCCCAATAAACTTGTATTCCTGGGGTGAGTAGGTTTTCCAGAGCCCATTCGGGTAGGGGGGTTGAAGATCAGCAATGTGCTAGTGATACCTATGGTATTATTACATGCGTCCATAAGTTACGGTGTTGCTTAACATCAGATGGGCGGTATGCATGTTTTCCACATAAAAAAAACACCAGTATAAAAAAAATCCAGAACAAAACTTTTCAATCATTTTTCAACGTAATACGGTAAAAAAATCAAACGTATAAAGACGAAAGTATATGAATGATGCCGTAGTTATTTCTGACCTAGTCCAAACGCTCTGTTGCGCGAACAGCACCCATATATTTTATCTTAAACCAGCAAATTCAAACAACGCAAGAACCGTAAGTGGACAACTGGGGCGTGAGTTGTATTAATAATTCACCATGTTACCGTCATAATTGTTAGTGAAAACTTAGCAATTAGTCCACACAATTAGAAGCGGTCTGAATACTCAGCCGTTCGGATGTTCGTGTTTTAATGATAGTTGGACGCATAGTATTTTGTTTGCTTACAAGAAAAACAATTATTCATAAGATTTTAAGGATATAAATTTAATTAATTTGAAATAATAGGGTCCAATCTTTAGTAAAGGAAAATTTCGTGATATATCATATTATATCGGTGGTAGAGAATTTCATAGAACTCGCGTTAAGGTGTTTGAGATGCAACTTTTTTAACGCCTTGCTTGTTAATTTTTTTTAATAACCTCCTTGATTGATGTTATTACGCATCGAGATTTGGAACATTAAGACATACTTTTAGACAAAATGTTTATTTAATCTTTAATAAACAAATATTAAGTATGATTTTTCAATATGCAGCTTGGTACCCCGCAAGCTTTGTGATTTAATTTGGTATATAATCTGAATTAAAATGCATAGTAACTCTGTGTTATTAACGGTAAGAAATTCTTAGTAACCAGGCCAATAAACAACAAGATACTTAAATACTTACTCATAAAAATAAATTATTTAATATACATTTTTATAAACCATGTATGTATTGAAGAGAAATAAAAAACGTATCAAACTATTTTACCAATTGGACTGTCTGAAGTAAAGATAAATTTCCAAAGAGATTTTTCTGTGCCCTACCTCTCTAAGATGAATAAAATCAATTAAATTAGTTAGTCTTGTTGATGTGTAATTGTATTTTACCTTTTGATGAAACGATGCCTTCAAATGGATGTGAAAAGGTGAGATGAACATCCATATGATCCTTCCCGCACATGACCTCAAGCGATTGTATAACGGGCATTCCGTCAGGCCTCTCCATAGGCCATAGGTCGCCAGCCAGCACCCTTGTCTGCGAACAATACTTCATAATTATATGTCTGTTGAACAGGTAATTGTTAAATACCTATATCACAAAAAATCTTTTTTTTTTTTATAATTAGTTCGGTGAAATATCTATTCAAGAACCCCCAGTTGGCGATTTGGTTTGCATCGGAGATTTTTTAGAATTCGAGTAAATTTAATTAGTAAAAACACCGGCTGACGGTGAAGAAAAAAAAGAGGAATCATGAATACTAATGTTCTCATAGTACCAGCGTGGAAAAACAAAGGAATCTAGGTTTCTAAATCGCCGATACATCCATCATAAACTGACGTGTTGATTAAGCCTTTTTAAAGAGATTTGTTTTCCAGTAATGAGATTTATATTGAGTACATAGTATTTTTATCAAAAACTAGCTTTCCGCCTGCCAGCTTTGCTCAGTTTTTACTGTTTGTACAGTTTTTTTTTTATTGTTCTTTCATTGATATGTTGTTTATTTATTTATTTACTACTCTAACACGAGATATATTATATCTCATACAAACTTTGCCACCCGCTTTCGTACCCTTAGGGGTTAAATATTGAATAACGCTGAAATACGTGTTTCATTAATTGTGTCGATGTGTATTAAAACCAAGTTTCAAATTAATCTAACTAAAAAATATTATTCTCCATACAGAATTTACCAATACCCTTTCATCCCCTTCAAGTTTGAATTTCGAGAAATGCCTACTATATAAAATCAATATCATCCCCAAATTTGAAATTTCTGTTCTTCCTACTTTATAATGAGCGATGATAAGTCAATCAGGACATTGCCATTTTTATATATATATATAGGGGACTTAATTTGTAAACGATCTTTAAATACTAAACCTCTTTAATATTATCCGAGAAAACTTCATTACTGTAAGGAATGTTGTTTTATGACTACTCCATACAGCGTTGACTACCACTGTAATTATTTCTTCATTTTACGACATGTTTAGTAATTGTTTTGTGACTATGTTAAAACAGACCGCAGTTGTCGTTAAACTTTGTTGTTAATATAGTATTACATAGTATCTTCTATGTAGATCATAATATAATATACTAGCTGTGCCCGCGGGTCCGCTCGCGTGAACTGCAGAATGTCGTCGGTTGAGCGCACGCGCGAATCGTGCTGTCGCCGCTCAAAAGACGGAAGACATAAATGCTTATTGTGGATGATACTTAGAAGATAGATGTATGCTGTCGCTGACTTTTTGTAGATATTTTTAAGATCTACAATTATGTAGAACATTAATTTGATATATCTCGTATAGTTTACTCAGCGCAAGCCATTAAAGTTCCCCAAATGCGCCCTATTTCTGAATTGATTCATCTTTATCGTCACTGGTTATTTCGTATATTACTTTATGTAACAAAATATATCATATAAACTGACCAGATAACAGCTATGACTTAAAATAAAATATAAAACATATAAATCGGATAAGTGGTTTTCGCGTGAAAATAACATAAACGGACAGACAGACAGAGAGACGTTGAGTTTTATAATATGTACAGTAGAAGATCTATACATAACGTAGAATCATGAATTCTAATATCGAACATCCAATAGTATGCAAACCACAGGGGTACTATAAATGTTTAATGTTCACGTAATTATAATTCAAATTGCTTATTTGATTAAAATACTCGTATAATTTTATTGTATATACAAACAATAAACAATTTTGTTAGATTAAAGCAAAATTTAGTATTTTTAACAAAAAAAACATTTTAATTTTTCAACTCGTTTGTTAATTTTTAACTATTTTATTTTTCACCATAGGTACCTACTGAGAATTGCATGGGTCAGCGGTGCTGCTACAGTGTACCTAGTCTGTTTTGCAAACCGTAAGCCTAACGAAGCATGCCTACTAAATATTAAAAAAAACTATTAATTTATTTAAAATCTTATTTATCTAACAATAAAATTATAATCGAGATCTGAAACTAAACTCAAAAATGTTCATTCATTGATTGACAGAACAATACAATAATGGTATTATAAAACATTTTTCTTCAACAACAATTATGAAGAAAGTTCAATTAAAGAGCGCGTAATTGTTCCATTCCTATTAACTAAGACTACATTTCAGATGTGCTTTATGATTCTTAGATTAAGGTTGGTATTTAAATAAATACTTATTTTGTATATGTTCATAAGAACGTTTATTTTTATTGTACAATTTCCAGCAAGCTGTATCCTGTAAAAAAGTTTCCTCGAAATTTTTGCGCAAAAGTGACTTTCCTTATTTTACAAATATAATATTAAAGATTAACGAAACAATTAATTCCTTTTTTTTTTCAAAACATATTTTGTTAATAACAATTGTAATTTTTTTGTGCTATAATACATTCTCGAGATACATTGTTCTAAATTTAATTCGAAATCGAATGAGCGATCGCTCATATTTTTAGAAGATTTATCTCAAATGAACACCGTTTTGGACTCGTTGACTAGACTATAAAGGACATTTATTATTTTATGAAATATTTATAAGTATAATTAATTAAATTATATGGGTTAAGATAGATTATTTCACAACAGGGATCTGAATGAGGTTTTTGATTAGTCAAATATATTTGCCAGACCAGCACTTTTAGATTAAAAATGTTTACTGAAATAGAAAGTGCTAAATTTACTTTCATTTCTATGTATCAGGTTAACGATTTTTTCAATTTACCATTTATTTTCTTAAAGAAATATGCATTGATTATGATAATAATCTAATCAGAACTCAAACTCCATATGCTAATCGATGTGATTAATAAAAACATTTATTTCAGACGTATTAACACATTAAAATTAATAGCTTATTCAATGTACGGTTGCCAATAACTATTTTTCAATCCGTCAATATGTCAATGATTGATATTGCGATGATTTGAAACGTAATTAATGAATGCGTAACACAAAAAAAGTAAATGTCTTACTTTTTAACTCAGCTATGTTTGATAAAGCACCAATGAACGAGTACCTACGTTCCGCGAAAGAACGGTTTATGCTCCGACGTGACGATAAGGAATTTTCCAGTTGAAGCATTAACTACGAGTACATAGGACGTAATACATTGTATTGTAACCTTAGAGATTTTAGACTTTTCAAAGTACAATTCCTTTAAGCCCGACTTGAGGGTGACTCAGGTTTTTCGAAACGAAATAGCATCAGTAAAATCTATAGTCAAATTTGATTCAATTTAATTTCATATCGTTCAACTAATAATAATGAAATTAAATGAATGAATACTTAATTGCGCTATATGTGGTACACTAGCGAGCTTAATGCTACAAAAGTACCGTTGTAGGTAGTGGAAATAATAGAATTTGTTAAATATGAACAAAAATGAGCTAAGACTGAATTATAAGTATTTATACATAGAAAAAGTATAAATATATAAATAGTGTACTTAATAAACACATACTGGTTGTATTTAACGTGATACAGTATATACCTAAATCCATGAAACTTATATTTATAGGATAAGTAAAAGATTTGAAGTAAAAGAGGTAGTAAGTACCTACATTTTTTTTAAATTTTCACGATTGTAGTTGACTTATTAAATTTATCAATGTAAATTTATTGAAGCATTGACCAATACTGGATATTTTCCCAATATTTGACTAAATAAAACAATGTTGTACAACTTTCACGATATTCGATTTCTGACCGTAAGTAAACTGGTATCAACGTATAGGGGATTAGGTATTATGCAAAATTCTTAGAATTTATTTTATAATCTCACTTGAGTGAAAGTGATAAGCTGAATATCATTACACACATCGCTACATCGCTGCACATTAGACGATGTTTAGAATGATATTTTATAATTGTGTATGGTGTTTGACCAAATTCTCGTTCATGTTTTTGAAGTGAAACTTCTTATGCGACTTCCAACGCGTTACGTTTAACGCACATTATCAGTCTCTCCTCTTTGCGTGCGTCAGAGCAAGGGAGCAATATATTATCGGTCTCCCCTCTTTGTGTGAGCCAGAGCGAGAGAGCAAATGTCGGTGTGTATGTATAGTGCACAATGTTTAAATAAAATATAAAATATGTTTTAAAATGAAGTTTCACTTCTATCGAGTGTAAATCGCACACACACCTTTTTTTTTTTGAAGATAGTAAGTCAAGATATATTCTCATAAGTGCAACTGCTGGAACGCCCTGACAGCTGCTCGTTGACGTAATATTTTTGATTTTAACATGTCTCTAGCGAGTAACTACTATATATATACTACTATATATAGGATATGTTTTATTGTACACATACTATTTTCAGAATATTGTTCTATATTTAGACTTCTGCTTCTTCTTTCGCGTTTATGGCTGAGGTCAAACTGCTACATGACACAAGTAGACCAGTAAGAGGCCACGTGCACATTCGTATTCAATTATTGCAATGGTCTCTTTCGACGTACAAGTGTCAGAACTTACAATTATTAGTAAGAAGGGCGATCTAACTCTTAAAAACATATCTTGCAGCTAACCTTTAGATGGACTTATTCCATATTAAAACGTAGGGCCATTTAGGCATAATAAAAAAAACAATTCAATGGAACATAATTATACAAGGAGAGTTGACATCAGGTAGACGGTCGTTAGTTAAACACTAAGCTGAATCTCAGTTGACAAAAGAAAACAGTTCGTGCCAACCCTATTTAGCTGGGCGAAGAGCAATATGAAGAAAAATAAAATAGAACGTAATGGTTAAAGCGAATCAATTATCGCTTATCATCATTTGTGTTTCTTCGGTTACTTCTACTAAACCATACAAGAATTTTGTACCGAAGGTTAGAATGTTCAATAAATTCTAATTAAGTTTTTATGTATTACAGAAAATTCAATGTTTTGTAAATCGAATGTGAAAAAAACGATTTTCGGTTACTTACATGGCTTATGCTGGCTTAATCTTAAGAGATACATCAAAATATTGTAGTATAATTAGAAGATTTCTAGACTAGAATAAGACTAGAAGAAAAATCACTCGCAGCGAAACTGTTGAATTGCCTGCCGGCACACTGCCGCCGCCCGCGCCTAAGTCCTACCAACCTATTAATAGTGAATCACGAGCTAAGCACACTTTTCCTAACCACGAATTACTAGTAACAAAGCAATAAATTGTAAAACGGTGGTCCTTTTTAAACATACAAAGAACCACATTAATAAATTGAACCCGTGTGAAGCTGGAGCGGGTCGCTAGTATAAGATAAGCTAAAAGGTATGATGTCCATTTATACATATTATAAAACTCAACGTCTCTCTGTCTGTCTGTCCGTTTACGCGAAATCCACTTATTCGATTTAAATAGTTATTTTTTTAATTCATAGCTATATTATCTAGCCAGGTTATAGGATATATTAAGAAAATCTTTTTGGGGCGCTTAAACGGTGAGTATACCATAGGAGATATATAAAATTAATGTTCTACGCAATTTTATACCACAAAAAGACCTAAAAACAAACAAGGATAGCATATATCTATCTTCTAAGGATCACCCACAATAAGTATTTTTGTCTTTCGTCTTTTGAGCGGAGGCAGCACGATTCGAGCATGCGCTCCTCGACTGACGGCATTTTGTAGTCCACGCGAGCGGAGCCGCGGGCACAGCTAGTAATATATAAAATTTACTATTCAAAGTTAGAAAAAACATTTCGATTAAAAAGAACAATGAAATTATCTATGGGGCATTAAACAACAACATTATTTGTTTATTTGAATCATTACCGCGCTGCAATTAAGAAGGAAGTTCCACAACTTTATAGTCACCACCGATAAATACCCGATTAGGTGCACCTATAAGAGGTCAAGACTATATTAAGTAATAAAATTACGCTACTGAAGATATTTAATTCCCTTATAAATTAATTTTAATTTTAAATTAGCTAGTATACGAGATAACGCAGAAACGCAAAATGGTGTCCTGATAGTTTTATATGAAATCATTTTATTAAAGGTAAATAAATATACATATTATTTTAAATCGCATTTATATTATTATTCATTAATTTTATTTTTTCATTAATTTGTTCCCATACTATTTACTAAATATGAAGAGAGTATACGCATTGAATCCAAATCATTGATGGAAAAAGTAATTATAAAAAAAAAAGGTGTGTGTGTGATTCACACACGATAGAAGTGAAACTTCATTTTAAAAGGCATTTTCTATTTTATTTAAACAGTGTGCAATATACATATACACCGACATTTATAACTTTCTCGTTCTGGCTCACACAAAGAGGAGATACCGATAATGTGCGTTAAACGTTTAACATTTAACGTTTAACGCTTGGAAGTCGCAAAAGAAGTTTCACTTCAAAAAAGAAAAAAAAAGGTCCCTTACAGAACCTATGTACCTGAGTGTAGTGCATGTGTGTTCATACTTCATACAGTGTAGTGAATGTATGTCGGTAGCTAGTGATTGCAGTGACGCTGTATCGCGCGAGCAGCTGGCTTGAGTTCTCCCTACCGGGGGAACGGACCTAGTTTAGATGGCCATCTCACCCTCCTTCTAAGAGGCGGTGGGGAAACTGCACCAGGGTGTATTACCCTTTTCAGTGGGTATCATCGCGTCCCGTGAATACGGAACGGTGCTTTGGTGCCAGCCTAAGCTGGTGGGTTTCTTTCTTTATTGTTGGTAGTGTCACCGTGTGTGGAAATACTTAGCAAGTAATTGCGGTAGAGTTCCTGGCGTTCTTCTCGGCTTTTAGCATTCTTTATCTTGTCGAAGATGCTGAGAGTCGGGGTGGGTTCGGGTGGCGTTTGTGTGTGTTGCGACATCTTTGCGATTGTGGATCTCTTCTTGATAACGGCGCCGCGCTCGGTCGCATCGTTGGCCGGAGCCATCAGGCTGCCGTCCGCCGCTTCTTGCACCGTTGGCGCTTGCGGGATATACGTCCCGGATTTGTTGTGGCTCGACCGTGCTACAGTGCCAGCGCGGCGGTTACGCGCTTCCCGTCGGAACACTGGACACTGCAGTTGACCTAGTTCAGAGCGTGATTATATAAATTCATAAAGTCTGTATTTCAATAAAAATCTTGACACCGCAATTTATGGTTTTGTTAGTATTGTGCAGCGCAATCTCTTGACCACTTTGTAATATAATTCCATATTGCCACCTATTCACTAATGACTTCTGTTTCCAACTACAAAAAAGAAAGAGTTTTATCTATATTAATAAATGTAGTTCTGTCTGTGAACGTATTTTTTTTTCAAATTTCCTGGTGCGCATGTTATGTAAAGGTCACTGATCACGAATATGCCATTAAATTTATTTTCATCTCGGTTTTAACCCAAAAACGAATTGATCGACTTTTATGTTTTCTTTATACACGGTTTCTTAATGGTGTTAACATTTAATATCTTATCTATTCTAATATTATAAACCTCGAGAGATTGCTTGTTTAATCGCGGTAATATCTGGAACTACTATTCAGATTAAAAAATATTTGAGTATTCTATACCCTATTTATTGAGGAAGGTTTATACCTTCAACTATATCACATCACGCTACAACTCTTAGGAGCGGATCACGAACCATGAATGTCAATTAATCTGGCAAGCTAAATTATAGATAAATTGAAAAGTGTACTTGTTGAAGTGAAACTTCTTATGCGACTTCCAAGCGTTAAACGTTAAATGTTAAACGTTCTCTACTCTTTGTGTGAGCCAGAGCGAGAGAGTAAATGTCGGTGTGTATGTATATTGCACACTGTTTAAATAAAATAGAAAATGTCTTTTAAAATGAAGTTTCACTTCTATCGTGTGTGAATCGCACACACACCTTTTTTTTTTTTTTTGAACGAATGAAATGGTTTCCATTTGAACGATTAAATCGTAACGTGTTAGTTCAATCATCAGGTTTTATTAAATAAATCTTATTGAATATATTGTGCGATTATCTATTATTTCTTTCGCGTTTAAACGGGAACGTGTTCTAGACAACAAAATTGTACGTTTTCATACTAAAAATAAACGGTGCTAATCAAAGTCGGTCCGACTTTCACCGTTTCATTCAACTAAGCATTACTCATATTCTATTAGCATACATGAGATTCGAATATGAATGTTAAGATGTATTCCGAAGGTTGGGCTGTCAAATATTTGAAAAAAAAAATGACAATGTTCTCACGTAGCGAAAATTTTTAAACGTTTTTTTATATTTAATGGAGATAGAGAGATTTTTTGGCGGGGTCTTGATGTGTCATGTTGTGGTTTTTATTTTAAATTACTTAACTAGGTTCTTTGACCCTATATTATGTAATATTGGGGGAATTTTGGTTATTGTGCATTCGTGAAGTGGATTATAAATATTACCTGCAAACATAAATTTTGAGATGACACAAAAACTCCCTAGAAAGTTCTAATAAGAGAGCCACCATCTTGTTGGATCAACTTTGTATTTAAGAAATACTACGAAGACAATTTTTTGCGGAGCCAAAATAAGAAGAAGAATGGAGATAGCTAATGAGTTTTAAATTTTTTCGAGGTAGGTTATCCATAGCTGTAGGCTGGCCAATCAACATCAGGCGGATTGCATCTCTAATAGTTAAAAAACTCAGCTGATGTTATGGGATGATGTGGGCAACCTATGGGTGCTTGGCAACAGACCTCAAATTTGAAATGAGATCTGAATTTGAATTAGAAAATGGCCTACCACCATACAGTGGTTTCATCACAATGATTTCCATAATCGAAAGCTCAGGATCATTGCAGGAATCGAATCCACGTGGATCATCGTGGTGTCTGAACGTTCTACCATTGAGTTATCACCGCTTTCTATAAAAAACACACCTTTTTTATTTGAACACTGGCAACTGCGTTCGACTTCTTTCGCGTTAATTACAATATAAAAAAAATTATAATAATAAAAAATAGCCTACATCACTTAACGATGATATAGCTTTCTAACAATGAAAAAGTTTTTATATTTATAACCTGACTCTTTCTCTGTATTTCCTCTAAAATTACAATGAACTGTTAAAAATACTGGAATGTTAAATACATATGACTGGAATGTTTTCCTAACCGGTGGTAGTGTTTTAACGTTCATACATGTCATCTTAGGACCCAAATTGAATAAAGTTTTCATTTATTGTAATCGTATCAGTAGTTTCGGCGATTAACGCCAACAAAAACGCAAACTTTATATACTCATAATAATAGCAAAGACACAGAATGAATCACTTTCCTGAATTATGAACTGGCAAAACTAATCGGCGATAGCCATATACGTAGGTAGATGTGAAAAGAAAGCGATGATACGCATGACTCATTATTAAATAAGACCTGAAATTTAACGGCCGGCCTACCGCCATTCCGGCGAGATATGCGAAGAATGTGAATTTCTTCCGGATGTAAGTATATTGTTAAATAAATAACGTGAAGAAATTATACTTTTCACTAATTCGTATGTATGGTCACAATACTGCTGTTTGTCAATTTAATTGTGTATGTTTTTTCAGTGTATAACAATCAATGAGATCGATGTGATTATAGACATATCAAAAAATCAAAAGCGGCTAAGTAAGTACGACCGATAATTTGGCAATAAAAAAATTCAATTGTATCTAAGGCGAATATTTTACTGTTATCTTCACTCAAAGCTAATAGTTGAAATATTCTATTGATACAATTGAAATTTATAATTTTTTATTTTACATTACCAAATTATCGGTCAGACCTACTTCGCCGCTTTTGATTTTATACGATTCTTAAATATTATAGAATTAGTACCATTATAATTATTGTCACAGAGTTAATATTGAGAAATTTAGTGATCTAACATTTTTTGTTTTATTTCGTTTCTCGTTTAAATAAATTAAATATTAACTAACTTCAAAGTCACAGCGCAATGCACTAAAGTATCCAAAGTGTCAGGCTTAGAAGTGTTGCGTACGGGGAGCAGGTGGTGTAAATATTATAATGAAGAAGGGGTAGAGGTGACCTGTAGCCGTTTAGATCGCGAACGACGCGCATTCTTATAAAACCGTCATAGTGACTTACTTTAGTTTTGGAATCAGCTAATATTCTGCGAAGAGGCTTGCAGGCTGGCATGACAGCTGCGACCAGTAATTTACTGCTGATCTATCAATGATCGCCGTTGTTATTGGGTTGTATTGTGCAGTAGCTGAGGTAGACACCGTATTCTTATTACAAAACCGGCAGTTCGAGCAATATACAACATGAGACCTCACTAAATAACAAGTTCTAGGAGTTTAATACCTTGACTTTGCCCTCCCAGTATATTCGCAAAAACTTTGAGAAGCTTGATTTTGTCAAAGACCAGCGCAGTTTTAATAGTAGAAATAGACATAAATTAGTCATACCCTGATTTAGATTTAGTAACACTAATAAAAGTTTTTAAGGTAATAGACTTAAGTTCTATAATAAGGTCCCGACGCACATTACTGATTTGCCAGACAATGAGTTCAAGGGCCATGTCGAGCAAGTTTTACTGTCAAAAGGTTAATTATAGGGTGGATCGTTATGTGAATGACTGTGATGTCTGGAAGTGACTCCCTCTCTGTGTTATTGACTGTAAATATTATTTATACAGTAAAAAAAGACAAGCCCCATCGATTTTCTTGCCGGTTCTTCTCGTTGACTGGGATGTTTTACGAACCGGTAGCTGTGTTGGACATTCATAAGTGCCTAAATTGAATAAAGTATTTTTTGATTTTACCATCAAACGTAGTCTTATTACTTTTACAGTACGTCATAATTTTTTTAGTTATATGAAATTTTGTATTTATTTGATCACGCTTTTATTAGCTTCACTTGTAACTAATTAACAAACAATGTAATAAAATCTTTGAAGTCAATTTTAACCTAACTTCTAATTGTTGTATCGAAATGAAACTTTGTATGTTTATGTAGTTCCGATGACAAAACTATAATTTGGTATCATGGAGCTGATCTAATGATGGGGCCAGGAGGTGAATAGTGTAATTCTTCAGTGGCTAATAACAAACCTCTCGAATTCAGGCTCATATCATTCGTTTTGACAAGTCCAATAAATTACTGAGGTTGGAATCGAGATGTTATTATAAAACTAAAAAGTATTAAAATTTTAGTGCGTGATTAAAACGTGGGCATTAGTTTTTTTTCCATTGAAACTTACATAATGTTTTTCTTTCCAAGAATACCTACTAGATATGTTTTTTTAGAGCCAAGCTCGGCAGCCCAGATATTGTGATATATCATTTAATTAAAAACATTCAAGATAATAATGGATTAGCAATTATTTTAAAATTGATAACCATTTATGTCCACTAAACAGATACAATACCTATTATATAGTTTAAGATTTAATTTGAACCATCAATTTAAATATACACTTGATAGGCACAGATTACTCGAGTACTGTCATAAATTTGCGCTCGCATAAAAAAACTTCTCAAACAAGAATATTAACACCGTTGCCTCTTTTTATCTCGTTAAAGATCTATGTCGTAGTTAGGTAGGTATAGGAATAATATGGCAACGTATGAATGTCGTTCGCAAACTTTCGTCGTCTAATGGTCCAGGAGCTGCTGACGGTAATGACTACATAATATCTCAGGTATTTAATAAAAATTATCAAGCCTAAGAGTATGTGTTTGCTGACGATGATTAATTAAGCATAGTTTTTGTTTGATTGTATACCATGTGTGTAGATAACTTTCGGTTTACAGTAGTTGCAAAAACTCGCTTTCATTCGATTATTACCTCCAGTCCGGCTACGTGCATTCATAAGTAATAATAAGTATAGAACTATTCATTTATGAGTCATACTGCATATTTATATGATTTTATAAATATAATTCCGTCTCTTATTTTAATAGACACAACATATTATTCCGACTGTATATTCATTGTAAACGACTATTTCGTGTACCCATTATATTATAATGTGTTTATAGTATTTTGTTCTTTAATTAAAGTAAAAGGATTTTTTATTGTACAGGAAAAACTCAGGGATAATGAAAATTATGTTAATGTTGTTTAATTAATGAATGTTGTTGTTATATTTTTCATAAATATGATAGTTATAAAGACACCAATTATAGAAACTTAATTAAAAATAAAACATGTGCCTATAAAATAAATGCCTACCGCTATTTAATATAAAAAATAAACGATTACATAATTGCTTCTTCATACTAACAGGAGAACTTAATACATGTTATTAAATGTTGAATTGAAAATAACGGGAAAAAAATATTAAATAGGATTTACTGGGCTGCAAAAGTCTTAACTACAATGCACATACATTATTTAGAAACTAAACATTTTGTGTTGACAAACATTCCTAACTATTAATCAATATACATGACAACGAAACAGCTTTTTCATCATGTTATCGTTACCAGCCCGACCACCCGTGAACAGGTGTCCATAAAAGTGGTAACTTATCGGATGACATCATCTCATATCATAAAAAAAACTTTAAATATACACTTTCTCACTGATAATCCTTAGCCACGGTAAGAAATACATTAGTTATATTATTTACTCCGCATTTTTTTTTCTGGATCTCAAGATTACTTATGAAAACTAAGAGAAACCGTTTGATAGTTTCTGCCTGGTCGAATTTGTCAAGATAGGCAAACAATATTTCACTATCTTCTAGTTCTTATGCCAAATTAAGTGGGTTCGGCACATTTTTGCCTATTCCAGTGTCTTCTATCAGCTATCATCATAGTCCTCATACATAACATTATTTAAACAATCCATTTCCTAAGCCTAGTGAAGCTGTCAAAGCCTCTAAAACTCCAGGATCTTCAGGCTAACAGTATAGTGAGTTCGAAAAAAAACTCTTCGTTTATACTTCTACAGGTTTCCTCTATACCTCTATCTCGATTCACTCATACATAAAACTATTCTAGTTATATCACTTAATTTTTTTTCATACTAGGCATAAACTACCAATCAATTACGCCTCAAATTCTATGTAACCTGTGCCATTTTCATAGTTCTTCTGATATACCTTTTCTTAATTTTATCCACATCTAGTTACATCAGATCTATCTTAAGATACGTGTATCTGCCACATACATTCTTCTGTTATCTGTCCCTTACGTTGTCCACCATTCAGATCATTACATCAAGACAAGTCTTATAAACTTTTTCCTTGATATTCATATAATATGTTAAAAGTATCATTTTATTTTTAATATAACTGTAGTTTACTATATATATAAAGATTTCATTCAATAATCTTTATTCAATTCAAATGGGATTTTTTTCTCATATTAATCTGATACCTTCTATCAAGGTTTGAAATGTTATAAAAAGTGTAACAGTAAAAATATTATAATATCATGTGGATTTTAGTTCATCGACTCCTTTATAAGTGAGCGGTCATTGTTAGCATCTGTTTTTTTATCAATACGCTAAGATAAGATGATTATAGTGACTCTACCTATTTTAACTTTCTAGGGACAAATTTTCAGAAATGTTTCTTATGAAATTTTCTTGAATTTACACATTTATAGACAGAGGATAAGGCTACAATGAAAATGTATCATTGTTTTTGTAACTTTATATTTTGTTCGCGATTATCGCTACGTAAACCGATAAATACTGTTAATTATACATAATATTGTCAACAATATTTTTACTTTTCACTGAACTAATAAATCTCATGACGAAATGCTCGTACTTCATAATAAAAATACAGGTTCCCAGTAGCAATGCCAGACAATACATAGTTGTCATTAATGTGTATTCCACGTTGTAAGGATAAGAACTAACGAGGTGATAGTGAAACTAAAAAAAATAAGTATCTTAATCACTTGAAAATAAACTATAGAAATCTAAGTCCAAGATTACGCCAATGATGATTTTAGACTTAAGCCCGAGCTCTACGCCTAGTGAAGCAAAATTTTAAGAAATATTAATATTAAACATGCGATTAATTTATATATTTTAGGAAGACTAACAGCATTAGTCAACAAGAATGACTAATTACAATTAGAGACTTATAGCCAGTTATAAGTCCTCACTGATGATTTACAAAATAAATATACAATCCTTGCATCCAAGGCTCCGAGTGCAAAAAGACTGCACAATGTACTATGTTATCGTTAGGAAGAAAAACATAAGATAGAAGAATTTGCCTTTGTTCATCTGCGAATGTACTAACAAATGTGAGTAAAGTATTTAAAATAATTATTAAAGTGTTAAAACAAATGTAACTAGTTATAAATAAAAAAGGCATACCTGAAAGGGCTTAGGGCACAATCTAAGCTAAATCCGCCATTGCACATTTAACAACAGGCATTAATTTCATTTCATCAATTTTACATAAATAAGCACCTGGTAAGATAATAATAATTATAAAAATAATAAAGAATACTAAGTGCTATTATTACAACTCATGAACATGCATCTAAATTATACATTCTCTCCATATTTGTAAATATAACACTTGCTTGTTTGTTCGTTAATTTCTGTTGCCACAAAGTTTGCCGTTTCTATAATAAATTATTCTTCATCAGCGACATCATTGTTGTAATTATCTCATATTTATGAGACATCTAGTCATACTCTACATATGTCTAGTCAGTAATGATAGTCAGTATTGCCGACCGCTTCCAATAGACGTGTCATTTTCTCACCAAGTTAATTGGATACTAGACAGATAATTATTTTACGGTTAAACGATAAAAAATCGCTTGTCCAAAATGACATTATGAGCCTCGGGTCATACGGATGAGCTCATTAATTGTTGTCATGGATTGACAGATATTAAGATAGGTTCGTTCAATTGTTCGAGGTTAAAAAAAAAATTCGAAGCTATTACCAACTACCTTTATAAAACATATTGATATTTAATTGTGTGAAATCGTCAGAATGATTGTAAAATTTTCTATATATATGTATATATATTCCTTATTTATAAAAATCAACGAATCATCTGCTTAGCAACCAATAAACTAAGTATTAGGTACTTAAGATCGTAAACTATTTTTTTTTGTACTTATAAATGTTGCTTAAGCGCGGCTTACTTAATGAATAATTTTATGATGATATCTTATTTAATGAATGAAACAAGATAAATATTTTACTTTTGCCACACTTAGTTAATACCACCATATGTTGACAGAAAATAAATGTATATGCGTGATGCTTCAACGAAACTTGCTAAATGATAACATTTTTTCAAGCAAAATAATACATTTATTAAATATCAGTTGTCAAAAACTAGAAGTTTATCGATTTTTTAAAATGACGAGCTCAATGCTATTCTTGAAATAAAATTACATTATATGATTTCAAATCTGTTGGTATGCGAACGCCTCGATGATATATTTTCTACTAGTTTATTACAATGTTAATTATTTTCGTAATGTTTTCTTTGTTAAATCTATATCTTTGTTTAAATTATTTATTACTCTAATCCGATATTTATCCAAAATTATAAATGTTAGGCCTCCTAACCTTTCTCGCGTTATTATTCTTAGGCTTTTTAGTTATTGTATTTTAAAATGAAACGTTTGTAATATGCTTTATCAATCACAAATATTATATATATATATATATATATATATATATTATATATGATATATATATATATATCCATCTTATAAAATAATATCACTTATGACACATAATAAGACTTATGACTGAGGTGAAATCACCTGATATACATCCGCCGTCTTGTTACTTAACGCGGCGTTTAAACAAGATCCACTGTTGTTTAATTTGACAGACATTTCAAAATACCACTGATCAACTGATTAAAGATAATTAACGTTAAGGACTAATAAATAATGTTAAATATTTAAGACTTAATAATCGTTTATAAGTAAGGTTATTTTTTATTTATTTAATGAATTGTAGTATTGTTTGATATATATGTAGGTATATAAAATAGGCACCTACATCACATTATCATTGACTAACTTTTCCCGCGACTTAGTCTGCGTGGCCAAATTTCATTGCGAACAGTTCAGGAGTTTAGCCGTAAAAAAAATCTTAATAATACAGAGTTACTTTAGCATTTATAATGTAGATAATGATAAATTAATATTTTAAACTAGCCAGGAAGATTTAATATTGATTTTATGTTATTTTATTGATTTTCTAATATATTAAGCACGTAAGAATAATTAAAAAATATCGAAAAACGAATGGCACATATATTTTAAGAAATTATTTCTGTAATATCTTGATAATCTCATATTTTACAATTAATATTTTTTAAAGTTTACTCAAATATAGTGTTTTATTTTAAATTGTTATTCGGTAAAAGTACCTTAATATCACATGATTAATTATTCAATAATTAAAAGTGTAAAAAAGTCATGTCCAAATATAGTGTGAAATTAAAGAAATAAGTATTATACTTTAAGTAAGGAAACATTGTATTTTTAGGTTTCCGAAGTCAAAAGGAACCCTTATAGTTTCGCTATGTTCGTCTGTCTGTCCGCGGAGTAGATCAGAGATTCTTAATTCTAGAAAGCTATAATTTGGTGTGGGTATAAATATTAATCACGCCGACAAAGTGGTAAAATAAAATCTTTAAACAGAAAATCGTTTAGGGTACTTCCTCCCTTAGTATATTTTTGTATGAAGTAATTCATGCTACACCGGGCCGGATCAGTACCCCGGCCGGGCAAGGTGACAGAGAACCGGCTCGCTGTAACATGAATTACTTCATACAAAAGTATACTATAAATGGTTGGCCGCCTCCCGGCTGGCGCCCGGTATGACTCCGGCCCGGTGAAACATGAGAGATCCTTAAGTCTGCATATTGTTACTGGCAACTACGGAACCCTAGACTGCGTGTGGGCTGACACACACTTGGCAATTTTTTTTAGTAATATAGTTAATAAATTTCCTTCATTTTAATGTAAAGATTGACATCTGTTAGATGTTACACATTTCCGAAATTATTCATTTGTTATATGCCTATTGTCTTGTGCTAATTAATCGAATATTATTAATGATATACCATAATATAGTAGATAATTATATTAATTGCATATATTTTACAAGCAATTGACTTTTGGCTTTTAAATATTTTATTATTATCATAGTATGATATAAAGGATTTTTTTAAATATAATATAAATACCTTCTACTATAAAATGATACCACTAGTGGATTGAAGAAATAAGCAGTGAACCGCCGAGTATCAAGATTAAAATCTCTGAAGACAACTATTGATTCAATAAAAAAATCCACAAACCCATTTTGTTATTAAAAGATACAATTGTGACCAATAGAAAACCTAAACGCACGTCACCATCTTGTAAGTTGATGATTGTTGTAATATTCATTCTATTTATAACGTGTACCACGTATTTTATGTTATGAGATATAAATTATATGTTGGAGATGACTGAACATGAGTCGGTGTATCAGTTTCGTAATCACCTACAAATTGGGGCTATTTAATATATAAAAAGAAATATAATTTATTTGTGGCGATGAAAATACAATAAATGTTCATTGTGACCTCAAATCCGAAACAGGCTGCTAATATAATAGCTGTAAATTTCACCTTTTTCTATTCATAAAATTCGATCAAGGGTCAATAAACCAAGAGTCTGAAAAATTAAATTTAAGTATTATTTATATCTAGGGCTGTACCAGATATCCGTATCAGCAGATATTCGAGGAAGGAAAGATCCGTATTCATAACTTTTTTTGCGAATTTTTTTAACGTAAGATTTTTATTCCTTATATTAAATTTGAAAGGTAACAATGAAAAACATGGAGTTCTTTAAATTGATTTTAGTTGTTAATAATTTAGAATATTCATATTCATCATTAATATTCTTTATAATGTATACTGATCCGATCATTGTCCTATAGAAGTTGTGACACATTTACGTATTGTGAAACCAAAAATACCGTGTTGTTATATTTCAGGATAAAATTATCTGGTGCGTCCGATGTCCACAACAAATAATAAATTATGCTAAATCATGTAACAACAATTTTAGGGATATTCACTTGCCTGAAGAAATGTACAAAGGTTGTGATGCTATTGGTGTGTACTATTGTTTAACATAAAACTATTTTGTATAATATGTATGATAATATTGTTAGAGAACTGTAAATATTTATGATCAGATATGTGAAAGTAGAAAAATATATAAGTATAAATTGAAATGGTGTCTGGCTCATGATTAGGATGGGCAAATGAGCCTCTAATCACTCGACAAAAAAAAAAAAATTTGGAAATCTACAAACAAATTAAATCCAATACTCGGTCTGCCTGTAAGCATTGAGGGTATTAGTGAACCAAATAACATAGTACTACTCTTAAAGAATTATTTTATGATAGAATTAGCAGGAGAAATAACACCTCAAATTAATAAGAGATTCTGTTAAACCAAGAAGCTTGTACGTTTCTTAGCCTTGTTAGCCTTAGCGTTGAACACCTACATTATGCTGGAGTTCACTTGCCGAGAGTAGTAGGAATGTTATTCTCTTTGTGTACAGATAGGGCTTAGGTATAATTAAGGTATTATCTTCCTCAAGAACTGATGAAAACTGTTGTTGTACCAATTATCAAAAATAAGACTGGTGACATATCTTTGTTGAGCAATTATAGGACCATATCGCTAGCAACAATTACGGCGAAGGCGTTGGGTTGTCTGCTTAAACCACACTTAAATATTTATATTAATCTCAGGAGACCTAGTTTGGCTTTAGGACTGTCTCGACTCTGTGCTTTCGCCAACTCAGTTTCTTTTGCATATCAATGATATGTTACCTCAAGTTCATACTCATTGCTATGTAGATGATAGCTATTCATGGGTGCTAACATAGCAAGCCTTCATGTGGCCGGGGAGAAAAAGAAAAGAGACGGGAGGAACTTGTCATTTAACTTAACCAATACTTTCACCGCATACATGGGGAGCAAGTAACTTGGTTGAGTTCAATGCCAAAGAAACTCAGGTGTGCGCGTTTTCCTCAAAAAAGTGTTCGTTTTCTCCCCTCCCCACTCTTCAGAATGTCTTACTAGTAATACGTGACAGCCTAAATATTCTAGGTAAAGATATTCGCAGCGATCTCAACTCCAGGGATTACATCGGGAGTGTCATCTCTACTATATCTCGGAGACACGGAATCCTGAACAGGGTGCGACGGTTTTTCACTCCTGGTCAGCTGTACCTTTTTTACAAGACTAAATTAGGCCGTGTATGGAATATTCTTCGCACCACTGGGATAGATCCGGAAAGTACCTCCTCGATGCTCTGGACAGGGTGCAAACACGGGCTGTTCGCAATGTTAATGATACAGACATTACCCAATGCATTGAACCGCTTCAGCTTCGCAAGAACATCGCCTCGCTGAGCGTGTTCTACCGTCTGTATCATGGTGAGTGTTCTAAAGGGCTGTTCAATCTAATTCCCTCCTCTCCTTTCCACAAACCTCCATCTCGGCACGAACGAAAAAGTTCTCTATGTCCTATCTTTGTCGTACCGTGAAACTGTGGAACCATCTCCCGGCCAATGTGTTCCCTCCTTCTTGTAATATCGGATCCTTCACGCGTAATGTGAATAAGCGGATCCACATTTTAAAGAATCTAGCACATCACTATTTGTAAATAAGACCTATACTTTAAATATTTAAAGTAATGAAAGAATTTTATTGAAATTCGAATGATTGTATTCAAATTTTATGTAAGAAGTTTTGAATTGAAACATGGAACAATAAATTATATTTAACGTATGTATAATGGTTTTGAAAAATCACACAATAAATTTAATTATAAAGTTCATAGCGCTTGTAAAAGTATATTATGATGAATTAATTATAAATACCGATGCTTCTCATAAAACTTCATAACTAGCTCTTCTAATTACAGTTTATATACATACAATAAAAAATCATGAACATTCGGAACATCTTGTTAATTCACATGGTGTATGAATTCATGAAACAACAATCAAGAAACTTCTACTCTCTCTTTTTATATGAAGATTTAATTAAAATTTCAAATAATTCTTAGTTATTAGTGGAATCTTTCCAAGTTAATAATGGTGATAACGAATATAAAGAAATTTAGTATGAAATAATATATTCTATTTATATACGTTTTTCATTACTGATCATTCTCAGAATCTTCTATATATATATCTATATATAAATAAAATGATTGAGTTTTGCCGTTGTGCGTGCATCACGCAAAAACTAATGGCTAGATTTTGTTTTACTCCTTAGATACTTAGTTGGCCCTTACAAAAAATAAAGTGTGTGTGTCAGCTCCGACGCACGACTGGACTTTACTACTCAAGAACTCCCTTGAAATTTATAATATATACAATTGGCAAGAATAGCAAATAAAGGCGTCTCTTACGATATAAAATGAATGTAAAAATTTAAATTGCCCTTGCGCGGTGTACGTACTTGCTCATTGCAACGGTCGATTCGCGTCTGGCGGCTTTCGCAGTAAAATAAAAATAGTTGAATAGATTTCAACGTTATTTGAATATTACTAAGGTTAAAAATTGTTTCCGTGGTGTAGCACTTTCAATTTCACTCCTCATATTTTTTCATACCGTGCGCCTTATATCGTTTCTTAAGGAGTAAACACCAAAAAACACGATATCTTCATAAACAATAATTTCGTAGTTCACGCGAGCGGAGCCGCGGGCACAGCTACTATTTGATACTTGTGGAAACAATAAAAACATACTAAAATTAAGTTAAAATTTTAACATCATTCCCTTTTGTCCATTAACGTAACAAAACCACACGCGCTAGGTTCCTAAGCCACAGCTTTCTCGGCACGAACAAAGAAGTTCGCTATATTATATTTTTGTCGTACTGTAAAGCTGTCGGACCGTTTGTGAGCCAGTGTATTCCCTCTTTCCTATAGGAATGAAAATATTCCATAATATATTATGGAATCCTTCAAACATCCACGTGATGTTTGTGATGGATCGAACGGATGGATTGTTGATCTCTCTTTGATCTCCGTTGTTTTCGGATTGCACTATACATCGGTACGATAGCTTGCTACGATAAAAAAACATCCCATTAATAAATTGTATTATAATAAATATTTAGTAATACTAGAAAATATTCTATGACTACCAAAACTATATTGACCACGAAGATGAAAATTTTTTTTTGTAGACATAAATAATTATTTTTCCTTTATCAGTATTGACAGATGTACACGATATAGCGACAGAAACAGAAGATACGATATTATTATCATAGGTTACATTTTATTCATCTACAACAGAAATTCCAGTTTATTAGCATGATTGAGGTAGAGGTAATAAATGAAGGTTATACTCATTAAAGGGTAATATCGACGTTGGTAAGGCTAATTGACTAACGTGCATTTGACTAACTTTACTCATTTTCCACCATCGATATGAAAATAAAACGAAGACATTATTCAAATAGAACAACACTTAAAATTTAATTCAATAGATATCTACTAATAAATATGCAAACGCATTAATTACGTAAATCGCTTTTTTTATTTCTTAATCCGAATGATTATAAATGATCACTAAAACATTTTTGTCTGATGGGCTACATTTAAAAAGAATGTATTCTGTCACCATGTTTTTTCTCTTCAGAAGTAATATATAAGCATAATTACTATACTGCTTGAAATAACCAATCATGTTCATTTTCTAAACTACTATTATAAAAACGTTAAGTTTATCTGTTTGAAGAAGGTAGATCCAATTGTAACAAACTGTTTTACTAATTGGAAACTACATTAACTCTGAGTTTTAAAAGCTATTTTTATTCTAATTAAATTTTATATTGTAATTAACGAGGACGAAGTCGCGGTTTTTTTTTCGTTGTACGTTTGGTGTACTGGCCACAATCTCACCTGATGTGGCTCAAGATGATAACACACTTAACCTAGTCGAAGACTGGCTCTCAAGTGCAGCTGCCGGAACACACCTATTGGTGCTTGGCGACAGATTTTCAACTTGAGGGTGGCGGACATTAGAAAAAGCCCTACCACCATTCTATGGCTTCCTCACGATGTTTACCTTCACCGAAAGCTCACTCATTGCAGAGATTCGAACTCAAGTCAATCGACGCGAAGTCGTACACGCTACCACTGAGCCATCATTGCTTCAAATGCCGATTGAATATCGCTAGTAAATTATATTGTACAATATTATTAACGTATTTAAAAATATTAAACTCATAAACTAAGTTATAGGTTATAATAATGAATGTGCTGGATGAACAGTAATTTTCATGGCCTACATCAAAGTGATTTCTTATTTGCTACCTCTCATCCATACAATAATAACATTGTCTCACGACATCTATGATTCACGATTTAACAAAAGCTCCGCCTTTGTCTTGTATCAAAAACGAGATCTTAGAGCATCCCGAGAAGTATAAAAATGACGTAAAATAAGTCACCGGCAGATATTTTTTACTATAACACTAAGTTTTGTAAGTTGAAAGTAGATTTTATTTACTGAGCATTAATATGCACGCAATTTATATCAACGAATCTCTAGTTCTGTCTGAATAAGAAGATGTAGGCTGAGTGTAAGATGTCTCTTATAAACAAAGATCACAAATATTACATTAAATATTTTTGTCTGTTTGTATACATAGATTTAACTCAAAAACGGATTCATCGATTTTTATCATGTTCATATCACGAACTGTACATAACAAATACATACATGCATACATACATGAATGCATGTACATATTGAAGATCGTAAAAAAAAGGATCTTTTTGTTCATTCTCAACGGTTTTTGATGAGATTTTGTACAAGTTTGTGTTTGTCTACAAATTTTGTCTTAATCATATCACAATTGATAGGCTATAAAATTATCCATATAAACTAAAAAAAAAAAAAACATAAAACATTTATAAAAATAAAATTACGAGAAGTTAATGATAAAACCTTGCGGAGCCGGGGGCTTAGCTATTATTGTTTATTCAATAAAAATATTTTAAATAGTTATAAGCAAAAACGAAAACAGACGGATATTGTATTTACTATCGGATTTTTTAAGCAGTTGGCAGCTTCTGTTTTAGTCTCAGATAAAGTAAAAAAAATATAAGGAAATTTATCATCAGTTTTTGTCCTTTTTATAGTAAGTATTAATTGGCCATATTACAGATATCAATAAAAGCAAATTAAACCAGCTTATCTATTATTACACAGTAGATATGCTTGAAGCAAACCGGATCAGTATTACTTTCGATAGCTGAAATCGAACCGTTGACTGTTTGATGTGAGTTTATGTTGTCAAAGTAAACCAACCGTTAGAATTCCAAGACGAGCAGCCTCAGCGTCACCATGAAATTTGCATATTTATAAGAATCCATGGATAGGTAAATTTGGTACCGTTACAATTATTATCATTCGCCTCACGAGGATGAGTCTGATGTAGTGTGTCACTGATACATTATTCATGTGAAAGTGTACCATTTAGGTCCTGTTGCACTTACAATGATTTTAATTATCTTGTAGTACATTGACGGGGACATTGCTTCGCTTAGCGTGTTCTACCGTTTGTATCATAGCGAGTGTTCTCACTTTAATAATAGAACAACATGCTTTGTGCTCCGGAACCACAGTTTTATGGTAACCTCAAACTCAGCACGAACAAAGAAGTTCGTTATGTCACATTTTTGCCATTCTATGAAGCTGTGGAACCGTGTCCTGGTCAGTGTGTTCCCTCCTTCCTACAACATCGGGAGAACTACAACGTGAGAGGGACGACTAGCGATGGATTGTAGATTCCTCGGTAGTTGCCGTCGTTTTAAAAGTACACTGTGTTTAGCATCGGTTACATATTTCATATTGTAACAATCTATTTATTAAGGTTAAATAAGTGCTTATGGCTTAGAGAGCTAGCTTACAATTGAAAAAAGAAACTACTGCGATATTACGAAGGTAGGTATTAAGATTTTATTTTGCCAATTCAAGGGGGAATAAAGATTTATTGGTAAATTCCACTGAGAAGCTAAAATATGTAGTGTCTCATTACGGAATGCATGTCACATAAACTCTATGACGATAAAAATCCGCAGGGTTATACACAAGAGCAAGATTACCCATTTCATCTTTATTGGTACATCGTGCATCACTGTTCGTGGGTATGAATTTGAAATGCTCACGTTTCTACTATAAAAGATCATCTTAAAAATATATATTTTTAATAAATTAACGTTTGAATAATTTCTCAAAAACGGACTGATGTAACGGAGAGATGTAACCGTTCAGGAGTCTCGCGTTCCGAAATCAGCAAATGTAAATCCAGCAATAGAAGTTTTTTTTTAATTCTATAACTCAGTCGCATTTTATGCTATCGTATCGGGTTTGGTCGCGATTTACTCTGAATTAAGCAATCTACAATAGTATCCATCGCGGCGAAAGTGTGACGCTTCCCTTGCACAAAATTTCATAAAAAAGTGGTCGTTTTTGAGTTAAATCAGGAAACATAAATAGGCAGCCAGCCAAAACAAATGTTATTTTATATTCAATGCCCTTCATAATAGATGTTTACCGGGAAATTTAGTATAATAATTACATATAGACGGAATTACAGATTTTTTTATATAGATATCACGTCTAAAAATCTTGTGGTAGAAATCATACCAACTCGTATAATAAACTTTTATGAAATCGCTTCAATAGAATGTCATTTATTTGCTTTAATTATATGTAAACTACTAGATCCTACTATAAACAGGTCAATAGGTAAAATTAGCCATGGATAATCGACTCAATAGGACGTGACGTGCACAATGGGTCACATGTCAGCGGGTTCACACGGCTTTCACAAACTATTACATGTTCAGGGTAAATACTCATATGCGATAGGGTTGGCAAATATTGAATAATTAATTAAAAAACCTAACAAAAGTTCTATAATAAAAAGGAAAATACAAACATCTTGATTGTTTTATTTTAACACAGCAAAGTAACTGTACTGTCCCTGACTGTAAGTACAGTACAATCCAGAAACACCGGGGACCAGTGAGAGATCCGTAATCAAACGCTGGTCGTTGGCCAGCAACGCTTTCGGCAAGTGCTTTTTTTATACTACAACGGTGGCAAACAAGTATACGGCCCGCCTATGGTAAGCGGCTACCATAGCCTATGGACGCTTGTAATACCATAGGTATCATTAGCGCGTTACCGACCTTAAACCCCTTACCACAAAGAGCTCTGGAAACTCTACTCACCGCAGCGATACAACACTAGGTTATTTGGCTGCAATCTTCTGTAGGTGGAGGAGGTATTCCACCCATCGGACTGCCACAAACGGAGAGAAAAAGTTTTCGATTTTCTCATTTTAAATGTTTACTCAAAGAATTACATTTTTTTTTATTTGTATTAAAATTAGTTTTAACTTATTCGAAACTTTACATAATACAATTATCTTGCCGTAACCTAAGTTTATGGATAAACATACTCTAGACTTTGGTATCTGTACCAATCTTCTCCTGGTATTCCAGTCTGTAAGTGTCCTATTGCTGTGCAATGAAGTGTCATCCGAGAAAAGGTACGGGCTTAATCACCACGCCAGTCCACGACGTATTGGCGATTTCAAACGCCTAGAAATCAACAGTTCTATATTTTTCCCCACATATAGTGGTACCATAACAACATTTATCAAGTGTTCAGGTTTCCTCACGGTGTTTTTCTGCACCGTCAACCAATAGTGTCACCAATTTAAATAAGTAAACTCGCGTAGAGTTCCAAAAATTTTGTTGATACATGCCGGGGTTCGAACCTGCGATCTAAATATCTCGACCATCACGATTTTACAAGTTATTTTTTTTCACGGTGCCTGTCCGTAATCAAATCTTGCAGGTTAAATTTGACCCACTTCCTCTTATCCTACGAAGGTTACACATTGATTTAGTTCCTATGACAATGAACTTTTGTGGTGAGCGTGAACTGATTCCATACATCGGATTGGCTCCAGACAAAAAAACGCCTTAACGGTCAACAGCTTATACACGAAATTTTGTACACACGTTTAATTTTAATTGCCATCTCCTGGATGGAACTCCTCAACGATCAGCAGCACAGACACGAAATTTTGTATGCGCATTTAAAAATCATTTTTAGAAATAAGACTTGTTATCATATTAAAATCTTTATCTCCTTCTTTCTCTTACAAATAACTAGATTTTAAACATAACCAAATTTATAAATTAGAAGAAGCTCTATTCTAAGCGCTTTGTTTTGAATAAGATACCACAAGTGATATTATGGGTATAATAATATTGCGATTTTATCGCTTGCTTCAATCTTATTACACAACATTACATCTTACTATCATCGATGTACAAGTGTACATCATGTTGGATGAGAGATGGATGTAAATCAGTTTGGAGACGTTTTTACGTTAGTAGTAATGTAATTACACACATTGACTAAAACCGGAATAAACCAGTTTGCGCTAGCTACCACGTGTCTCGCACTCTCGCATCAGTCGCTTATAAGCAGCGTTAGAAGTGTCATGCATTTTTGTTTATTATTTTTTTAGTAATAAGTATATCAGAACCAATTATCATTAAAATCAATTATTTACCGGATGATACCAAGGATGAGGATGTCTAAGAAATTTCTGGAGTCGAACAAATTCACGATTACAAATTGCATTTAATATGTATAATATTAAGTACCTACCTATAAAAATATATAAACAGTACATATTTGTATATTTATTTATTAATCTGCAGACCGTACACTACTACAAACGTAAAAACGTCTCCAAGCTGATTTGGCTGTAAATCTATTTATAGAAATCATTGTTCAGATTGATTTACCGGTAGGATTTGCCCGTAAGCCTCACATGTTGCATTACTCAAAATGTAAATCTCATTCGTTATAACTTGTATTTATTATTATTATTATTTTTACAAGTTTTTGGTTCAAAATCAAAGTTATGGACGTTAAAACTACTACCGGTTCGACAAATATCCCAGTCATCGTGAAGAGCCAGCAAGAAACTTGATCGGGTTTATGAATTATTATTTTTTAATTTGCAGACATCACTATCATTCGCATAATGATCAACCTTTTGATAGTAAATCATTCTTGCCATGGTCCTGGATTCTATTGCCCCAATTGTCTATAACGTGCCCAGGGATCTTAATATAGAACTTAACACTATTAAATACTTATAAAACTTTTATTTGTGTTACTAAGTAAGCTAAGTTTTGGAATAGTTGATCGCCTAAAATGATATATTATTAAGTATGACATCCGTTGGCGTAAACTTTTCTAACCGACTAGAGCAAGTTACGTATGCTGCAGATTATCCTTCAGTAATTAATTAATAGGGAAGAAGATAAAAAACAAAAGTAATGTCTTCCCTTTGGTGTTTCTGGTGAAAACCCTGTCACAAACAATCTATATAATATCAAATGTATAATGATGTTATGGTCAAAGGTTGTAGAGACAATGAGCCTGAGCTTAAGGTGATGGAACATCGTCAAACATGGTGGTAGAGCATTTTCTAATGCCCGCGTCTGGCTAGCTACCACCTTCAAGTTTGAAAATCTATCGCCAAGCACCTATTAGTGTCTTCCGACAGCTCCGCCTGAGAACCAGTTCTCCCACAAGGCTTAGCGTGTTTACCATCTTGATCATCTTCGTCACTTAAACCTTAATGAATAAAATACATATTAAACAATTTTGAGGCGTATTTGCTTGTAACGCGTAAAACTGATAAGTGAAAAATTGAATGCAAGAACGTAACAAATTTAATGGAGACCGGTTAGAAACGGTTTGCGACGCTGTGTTACCACTTTCGCGTGAACAAAGTTCTTAAATAGTAATCTGTTGTATGTTAATTATGGCATGTGATTGATGTATATCTGTACAATTAAGAGATAAAGTGTCAAATTTGTAACTTAAATAATTACCCTAGCAACTCGATCGGGCTTATTTCACGTACTAAAATTTTTAAGTAAACTTAAAATTCAAATAATTACATTCGACCCTTTTTTTTTTTAAGTTTATTTATACTACTATAACATTCAATAATATACAGTGTTTTATTCCCTTTAGAAAGGGCTTTCGTAATAAAAAAATCCGCAGTAACTAAACAAACAGTAAAATTAATTGAAAAGACCACAGCTATTCTACAAACTCTACAAACTCTATCCGTATGTTTTTACAGTCTTGGTCCAATTGCCAGTGTGCGATATGTTGACTATGTGTGCCACCGGACGCGCATGCGCGACTCGATCACGTCAAATGGAGCGGACACTGCGGTAGTTGCACTAACCGTATAAGAAAGTCGCCAGACAAGTCAACATTTGAAGAACTCAGGGGCCATCTGTACTTTACCGGGTTGCATCGTCGACCTCACCAAGGACGGAGTTTCGATTCTGCTTATTCAATACTAGGTTAAGTTTTTGTCGTAAACGGAGATTGATAAAATATACTTTCCGTGTTTTTTTATCACGGCTTGGTAATTTCAGACGAAGAAAACGGAACGCAACATAAATCATTCATGAACAAATTAAAAATGTTTAAACAAATTTCATCAACACCTATTGTGAAAATCTAATCTTAAATTATAGTTCGATACATAAAAGATCCAATATTTTAAAAATTTTAGCAAGACAGGCTGGGCATGATAATTTATATTAAAATAACATTAAATTGGATCCATGATGATACTGCCACAAATTCTCACTGTAAACGTTATATTCAAAGAATTATTTTATGTATATTTGATATTCAATTGTTTTATCGTTGCATTGCAAGAACTTTCATATTCTTTTATTCAATATTAATAGCATCTTTGCAGTTTGCACTATGTATTGTCAGTGATCGTTTAAATACTTGTTCTCACGTTTCAAAACGAAAAGGAAAGCGCGACCAATGATCATATATGTCTTTGTAAAAACGGATTTGCTTCATCATTATAAAAAAACATTTACTATCGTGTGAATCGAAATAGACAAAACCAGATTTCTAGATACCACAAAAAAAATTGAGTCTATTTTTAGTATTGTGATTCATTTATGGATGTTGTCCGAAGCTGAAAGTTAGTTTTGTCAATAAAAAAAAAAGTGCTTTATTTTTAAACTTAGCTATAGATACTCATATATATCGTTAGTTTTAGATGGATATTTTACATCTGTAATGATCAAAGATATATTTTTAGCAAACCTGCTTTGCTTAAAATTGCTTAGTGGTCTAAAAAAATGTTTAAAGTGAAAATTAAATATTCGTTTCAGATTACTGCCACACAATAGATATTAAAATAACAAATGAATTAACTTTATTCTTGTTGTATTATTGTCTCACTTTTTAATATAAAAAGAGAGTTTATTTTTTAAATAATGTACTTACATTCACCAATGTAAAAATTAACCAAACGAATGTCGTTTTTTGTATGTGTGACGCGACATCCGCAGCCATTTTGGACCTGTAAATAAAAAGGTGTGTTTATTAAAAAAGTTGCATGAAGAGTTGTAGTATAAAATAGATGAAATAATGTTAAAACTTTGACTTAAAATGTTAAAACGCGTGGAAAACGCGTTAAAATGTGGAAGTATACGTCAGCGGATAACGTATAATTTCCAATATTTAGTAAAGTTTTATTCCTCTCCGTTTATAATTAAAATCAAAAATACGTTATTTAGTTTAGTTCCCAAGAAGACACTTATGAACATTAAGACACTTACTACAGATGCAGAAAACATACCAGTCCAAATTTTGTTTAATGCAGTAGAAATCGACGAACTTTTGTAAGACCTTTTTGCCTGTGATCATAATTACTCCTGATTTCAAATAAACTAGTAGTAAGTAAAGTAAATAAAGTCGAAGACGGTAATACGCTAAAAGTAGAAAAGTTTACCTCTGAAGTAAGGCTGCCGGAAAAAACCGATAAGTGCAGTTATCTTGAGGATAGCAAATAGTTTACAAGCATTAGCAAATAGTTTGCAAGCATTAACAAATGACCTACCACCGTAATGGGCATTTTCACGACATTTTCCTTAAGCGTAAGTTCAGACTCGTTGTACTATTCGAACCCACATTCTATTCTTTTATCTTTTCAAAATTTACTCCCATTGTTTATGACTCCATAATAAGCATTTGAAGAAAACCGAAAATTGCTCATCTAGCCAATACAATACAATACGAGCAGGTGGTAAACAAAAAAATTTGATAACCTGTAAACTTACCGTTTAAAAATCAAAAACTAAACGAGAAGAACTTTAAAAAATGAGCTCTATTATTTTTTGCTCTCAAAGTAGGGACATGTTCTCATTATACAAAGCTAAAAAAAGTATAATTGCCTACTAATAAAATACTTATCAAAAAAGTAACTTCAATCATTCGCGTGTTTCTAACTGAATTTATGAATGACGTGACTCCAGAACTATAATCATTAGGGTCTATTATAGCATCAGCTACAAATTCCGTTTGAAATTATATTTAATATCCATATATTACATGATTATTATTAATCAGGTGCTATAAACTATGAGTCTTTTCAAAGTTATTCTGTTCACAATGTTGAGTTCTCTTCCGATTTTATTATCTAAATAATAAGGTGTACCAATCAGGATTCTATTAGGTAGATAAATCAATGCGGGATCACGATTTCATAAGTCAGTTTATATAACTAATCAGCTCAAATTTTCCCCATGATGATTTGAAGTTTCGTAAGCCAATCTTCAAGATTGTGTATTAGTAATATGTAACATAAATGTACTAATCGCAAAGCTATATATAGACTTACGTATCATTTTATAATATGATAGATAAAAATATCTGAGCATATATTATTAACTCAATTTCATAATTAACGAATTATAAATTTATCCTGCGATACTGCAAAAATTGCATGGACTAATATTACCAATTGGAACAAACGCCACGCAACCACGGAACAATAAGAAAAAAGAAACAGTTTTATACAAATTAGTGGTGTTATTAATAAAAAATACTTAAAGTTGGCAATACGATCAGTTATTTGTTAAGTACGAAAATGTTTCAGGGTGTCTAAATCTAAAATTCAAAATCAGAATAATTTTACATTTTGTACGCCACATGCAGCATAAATAGTCACGTCGGCAATTTAAATATCCCTACACTTACATTTTCAAGTTTGATAAAGAAGCAGCTGAAGGCGTTTCATGCCAACCTATTTATTTATGAATAAAGACGCGATCACGTAAAAAAAAAAAAAAAAAAAATGTAAGTTAAATTTTATTTTTCAGCCCACAAATTTACTACGCAAAATGTGCGTTTAGTCGCAAAAAAAAATTTTTTTGTTAAAGTCGTAGTTTGATAAAACCAGTTAGTTTTAAATCAAGCTCGAGTGCTTCTTTAATGAAGAATATAAAGATGAAAAATTGAGACATCGAAAGTGAACAAGAAAATATTTCCTAACCAGTTCCGTAGTTAACAGGGGTAAGAGAATTTTATGATTTACATAAGTGAAAATATTGTAAATTTACAACCGGTGCGAACTAGTTTGCAGCGATCGTCTATGACGCTGCGGGTGCTTTCTCGTAGCGAAAACGATCACGGCCAATGTCATCCGCTAGATCATTTTCCATGATTGCATGTTTAACGTTAGAATATGCGTGCATGCAACTTCTACAAATGAGCTAAAGAACCACATGATTGAGGCTATTATTTAAATTTATTATAGATGTCTCAATACTGTACATTAGATGTCTTAAGGAAATACGGTCGGCAAATGAAAGAAAGAAAATACATTTATTGCAGAGAACATATGGGCACACAGTTTTAAAGACAAAATTAACATCACATAAAACTTAAACAAGGACGAAGAAAGATTAAAAAAACAGTCAATAATGTAATCATATAATCCCATGTGCCACAGTACCAACGCAAAGGGCGCACAACTCAGCATAAGCTGGATGCCACTGTTCTGAGTGACCCCAGCGCTGATTTTCAGTTGCAGCCAAGTGGATATATAGAAGAAAAAAAAATTTAAACTACAGGGAAAAAACTAAAATATGAATTTAAAGTATTGTGTTACAAAATAAAATAATAATAAAATATTAGTTGTATGTAATTATAGTACATATATTTTAATATATACTAAATACGTATTAGATACATAAACAGGATTAATTAAAACAAATGAGAAAGGAGTTGAATAGCCGAAATGTCCAAATCACAGTTTTCGAAATACGTCTGAGATTCCAGTAAATAATTTCTTAATTTGGTTTTAAACGATGACAAGCTGATCTTATTGGCGGTGGTGTATTGTTCCAGCATTTACTGGCGTTGTAGCGAAAACTGCGCCTAAAAGCAGCTGTACAGTGACGAGGAGTTATTAACTGAATAGACTTATACTTTATGGACATTTAAAGAAATACATATTAACAGAAATCTATTGCTATCTCGCTATAACCCTAAAAGCTCGAACGACTGACTAGAGTGCAAAAGAGACAACAGCAGCTCGGATTGAAAATCGAGTTATTTAAAAATTATAACCCTGAATAACATAAAACAGTTGTGTCATTAATAAACGATAATTAGGGAAATTAATATATCAGTAATAATATAGGGATAGATAAACTGCATATAACTGAAAACCGTACCTAGATTTACGATGGTGCTTGTCAAAAGACCTGCTTAACATAACGTCTTCATTCAGCAAGTAGTTGTCATTACACCAGCGGACCGTAAAATTGATAGGTAATATTACATTTTCACCAAACGTGAGAATATACTATTTACTTTGATTAAATAATGTTCTACGTGTTGTAATTATGTAATGTAATTCACAGCAATACTACAGTAGAAACAGATGAAATACAGTAAATCTAATGTAGTTGTATACACACTGTAATGCTGTCTTAGAGTATCTAATGCTACTAGCATTAAACTTAAATGAAGCAATGATGGCTCAACGGTAGCGTGTACGACTTCGCGTCGATTGACGTGAGTTCGAATCCCTGCAATGTGGTGCATTGGTGCAGTGGTGCAATGAAGATGTGTTCCGGCAGCTGCACTTGAGAGCCAGTCCTCCCATTAAGCTTAGCGTGTTACCATCTTGGGTCACATTGTCACTTAAGATCAGGTGTTAGTGTGGCCACAACACTAAGAGTAAAATGATAAAAAAAATCAAATATCTAATAACTAGAAGCGTGAATTTTAAGTTGCCACGAAAACTTCTTGAATAGCTTTAACGAGAGAGCCATCATATTTTTAAAGCGTTGCTTGAAATATGAAGATTTGAAAAATATACGCTACCCGCGTGATATTGGCATAAGTGTGTTTTATACCCACACGTTGCCATTCAATAAGAATAAGAAAAAGACTGACTAGGTAATTTCAAGTAATTCAATGAATTGCAATTTCTAACAATCAATAACTCGACCAAAGAAGTGTCACCTATCTCGATTTTTTCTTCCGAAAACTTTTCCATGACTGTAACGAAAAAAAAAGACATGCATATTTGTCATTCCAACCGTGAGTTATGGTGTTGAATTCATAAAAAAATCCAACAGTCAGACAGAGACACAAAAATTAAAAAATGGGTTGTTTGTTATGGGTATACTTTCATATGAATTTAGTAAAAACCTGTTATTTTGACATTACAAACAGACACTTTAATTTTATTATATCTTAGGTACTTTATCTTTTTCAATGGAATATAGGTACATAAAAACAATAAGAAAAACAAAGATAGGATAGAGGATAAAATTCAAATTTGTTACTCCAAGAGAGGTTAGGTCAAGTATAAAGTAGTTCAGCCGGATCGTTAGTTTTGTTCCAAGCCCGGGTGAAGCTGTAAAAGCCGTTTGAGGCTTCAGGGCCCTTATGGCTAACAGTACAGTCAGTTCGAAAAAAGAGGTTGATTTAAATTTAAGGTATTTTTTTCGTATGACTCGCGATTTGTTTATACTTCGTTACAATTTTGTGTACAATCGCCAACTACTTGTTTGGAATGTAGTGTCAACGTCGAATTGTTAAACTTTAATAAAGATCGCTGAAGTAACGTTGTATTTAGACGACCATTGAAGAATATTTATAGAAGAATATGTCTATTTTCTATCTACATATACGAGTATACAATACTTCTATCCTGCATGTAGACTATCTAATTTATATGCGAGATAGCTGTTGAAAAATTATTTCTTCCTGGTATAGGTAAAACACCAAACTGTTTAGAAAACTGAAGGCAGGATACTTATAGCTGTTATTTGTTACAGTTTAATAGGCAGCCTCTCACCTCGAATACTGTGATCGTAAGTGTTTCCGTGACAGTTTAATAACTCCGTGTCCCTGCAGTAAGAAGCACTGCGGACGTGTCGCGGCACGACCTCAAAGTAGGCGAGACAATTTCAAACCCATTATTTATAATTTACCCATAAGTTAAAAGATGAAATAATTTCAGAAACATGGTAGAATGTAAAATATATCGTAAGATATTTGTTGAAAATAATCTTTAAAAAAAGAAAACGTTGTTAGGTGTCGCTTTTTAGTATAAAAATATATGCCCATGTTAAATTCATTCGACCAATTTTAAACTGCACCTGATCGCCGCCAACGCACTTGTGTTGCCCATCGTTTTCTCATTCCCCTTCTTGCTTGTCAGATTGCTTGATGGTCATGGTTGCTGCTCCACTCCTTAAAGTCGCAGCGTACAGTTATATAGTCTATAATCATCGTCAATAAATATACTATTATATTCAAACAAGATTATTTAAATCTGACTAGTAGTTCCAGAAAAAGGCGCATTCAAACAAACAAACTAAAAAATCTCGAGCTTTATAATAGTAGATTATATTTCAAATAAAGTTCGAAAACATAAAAACGTCGGTTTTGAAATTTCTTTAGACAGTAGTAATGTGTTTTTTTTCTGGTGCGATAGAGTTGTACTTCTACTATAAGTGAAATTTAAAGTACCAATTTTTTTTTTACATAAATTATAGTATATTATGTAATAAAAGCCAGTACTATAACTCGGCGCAAATAAAAAACGCCAAAACTCTATGCTGTAAGGTCTGCTATAAAACCAAGTTTTAGTTAGATACAGATACAATGGCCAATAATGAATTCCGTTCTCGTGGTGCTAACCGTTGTTTTAGCATTCATGTACATTGTACAGGGCATTAATTTTATTGAGCTCGAATGAAAAGCATCAAGTATGGGTTTATCCCCAAAGAATCGATGTTTAAAGATAAATAAAACTTAAACACCTTGGACATTTATATAGCAACGGATAGCGTCGTAGCGCGAAGCGAAGCTATGAGTTATACAGCCGAAGTATTGAATACCCGTTACGGTAAGTATCAGTTATTCTAAATATCCGTAATCTACGCAAATATACACACGAGCCTGGCTGTCATTTACATGCGATGATTTAACGGTATATGTATATGTTTAGAGGTTGCGATTTTTAAATATTTATTGTAGTAATTTATACCTTTTTAGTTATATTTCTTTTGGTGCGTTCTTTTTCTTTTAACGCCGCAGAAGCACTTGCCAGTGTCAATGTTTTTAAGCTTTCATATTATTTTCTAATCTTTAAAGTGGGGTCGAACAAGATGGGAGCTCCCTTGTTAGAATTATCTTGGGAGTTTTTATGGCAAATGCATGTTTCCAGTTTATATTCATGACCCAATTCACGTATGCACAATAACCATACTGCATCACGCAAAATGCTACAAATATTACATAACATAGGGTTAAAAAATAATGAATGAATATAAAAACCACAATAAGGCAGTTCAAGATTCCCCCTAAGCACCCTTTTGGCGCGATTAGTACTGGGTAAAATTGACAGCTACGCGCGTGTTAGGTTAATAAAGGTTTATTGGTACATTCAAATGGGTTAAATGGCTAAGTTAAAGTGTATAAATGACACAATGTAATAAATAATATGTTTTATATTCAATATTCTCAATAACTCTACAGCCGATTCGGAAGGCACTGTCCTTTAGAGAAGAATCAGCAAGAAGCTCTAAGGTTGCTGTTTTAAACCAAATCTCTTCACAATAACAAAACAAGGAAAATACTTAGCTTGGAACATAGTAGTGGAGTATATATATATATATATCTAATTAATTCAGTTTCCACTGTAGCGAGATATTTCATATAGGACTCTATCTGGGTTGTTTCCTGTTTCTTATTAGGTTGTATTTATTCAAACATACTCATATTAGAATATCGTTTCATATTATACTGTTTTTATTCCAAACGTATTTTATGAATGTATTTAGGTATATTGTAAACATACTCAATTATTATTATAATATTATTGTAACCTTTTTAAATTAAAATAGGATATAACATACAAAATACCTGTTTTTCAAATTTGACTGGTAGTTCCAGAGATTAGTATCGATTCATAAAATTACTGAACAGGTGAATAAAACGGAATTGAAAATAAATGCAATTTACTAAAGAAATCTTTTAAAGAGATTGTCACATATTTAATACATTGAAACAGATGTTTCATTGTGAAGAAGATCGCGAAAGCTGTATCACGCATTCACTCCCGACAAGAATCACGCGTGCCGTTACGCACGTGCCCATCGACATCGCTCCATTGATTTGATTCTTTACTTGTTTCAGATTTCCCCTAACACATGCATGATTGAAAACCGATGTGATTTCGCGTGATTTCAATTTGAATCGTGTTATATTATAGTGTTGTATACGTGATAGTATGAATATTGACTGTTAGTGTTTTCAATTTGCCGAGTGAGAAATTGTCAACGTAAAATAAATATATTATAGATGAGACTGCAGGTATTGAAGTACACGGTATACACTATTTCGCTATAACGGCTTTTTAACTCACGATGCTAAAATAGAGGAGTTGTAAGTTTAACCTGTGTTTATCTGTGTTTGTGTGTCTGTCTGTGGTATTGTAGCTCCCAAACGGCTGAACCGATGTTGATCTAGTTTTTTTTATTGTTTGAACTGTGTCTTGATCGAGTGTACTTAGCTATGCAGTTTGATAAATTGGCGTGGGCATCTTTTACAGGTCTGATCGAGTTGAAATTTAGTATTTTGTTACTTCAATGATATTAAAAGAACATGACAGCATTCAGTTGATTCTGCAGCATAATCTGGAATCTGCAGAATACCTAACTCTTCACCAACTTACAGCAGAGATGCCGTGTTTCGAGTCATTGGAATGGTCTCAATGAGTAAGTTACATGTATGAGGGTATCTTAAATTTTCAATTTACCTTGGTTAATTATAGTACTTTTGCCATTCACGGGCAACAGGTCTGTTTAGTGAAAACTCTTCAAATGGAAATTAAAGGCATTGTGTCTGATGGTAAGCATATTACTATAAAAAAAACAACACCGACCATCGAGAAATCGACAATCCATCGATGGTGGTCGCTACTACGACGGCTTCCAAGCCTCTTGGCAGCTGAATATACACAGCTACTCTTCAACAGCGAAAAACCAAATGAGAGTTACTGTGATGAGTGTATAACCATATGTATGGTCGTCCCTACCACCACGCATTACTGAATATACACCGTTTGATCGTAGAAAAAATTAAGCAATGATGGCTCAGTGGTAGCGTGTACGACTTCGCGTCAATTGACGTGAGTTCGAATCCCTGCAATGAGCCTGAGGTTTTGGTGAAGGAAAACATCGTGAGGAAACCATAGCATGGTGGTAGGGCTTTTTCTAATGCCTGCTTGGCTAGCTAGCACCCTCAAGTTGGAAATCTGTCGCCAAGCACCAATAGGTGTGTTCCGGCAGCTGCACCACTAAGTTTAGCATGTTATCATCTTGGGCCACATCTTCACTTCACATCAGGTGATTTTGTGGCCACTACGATAAACCTATAAAGATATTAAAAAAAAATGAAATGCCTAAGCACGACACTAGGCGTATAGTACACCTGGTGTATTATGATGGTTGCAATCCAGTTTGCAAAGTTTACCGTTCTAACTATCCACGATAGATAAGAAGAAATTAAAACAGATTCACTATCTGCTGCATCTTTACATACATACACAAATCATGCCTCTTTCCCAACGGGGTAGGCAGAGACCACGTCCTTCCACTTGCTACGATCCTGATATACAACTTTCGCTTTCTCAACATTCATCAATCTTTTCATGTATGCTCGTCGGTTTAGAGTAATCTTGACCTGACCTTTCTTAAGAACGACCCCGATTTGATCGTGGAACGTTCGTCTAAGCCTTCCTCGTCAAACGTTCCCAATTACACTCATCTTATAAATTTGTCTAGTGATTCTTCTTTCATTCATCCTCTCTACATGCCCAAATCATCTAAGCATCCCTTTCTCAATCCGTGTCATTTATTTATGTACACCTTTATTCGACCTGCATCTTTAACTGTCTCAAAATGAAAATCTGGACCCGCAGAAGTTGTTTTTGTCCTTTCTCATAGTCAATAACTCGACCACAGCGCCACCTATTCCGAATTTTTGTCCTAAATACTTTCCAGGTGTTGGTAGATTAGTTGAACATAAAAATATAATAACATTTCTTTAGTTATTTATAATTCCTTTTAATGGTTTTGTATTATAATTATAGGAGACGTACACTCTAGAACGAAACTTGACAGAGAGAGAGATTAAGCATTTTTTTTTTGTTTTGCTATACCACTAAAACAAAATATTTATTTTGCAATATTTACATTTAGTAAACACAGGACTATAACGAACAAAAAAAAATGAGAATTACGCATATCCGATTCTCAAGTAGTGAGTCTTTCACAATTTACGTAAATACCTTATGCGGACTATTATTAACATAATAAAAAAGAATTAGCCAAATCAGTCCAGACGTTTTCAAGTGATGTGCTTACCGACGAATAGCATTTCATTTTTTTTATGTAGATGTTGTTTAAATAATATATTTGTTTATAATTTCGAGAATAATTAAATTATATCAAAATAATTCTGAATTTACGGAATTAGTTTAACAAATAAATAAAAAAAAAAATTATTACGTATACAAAAAAATACCACCAAAACCATCGTAAAATATTCAGCGATAACTCTGCCGATCAGATATGTAATAAAGCGTGAAAGTAATAACTGGTAACTTGCCAATTGTATTAAATTTTAGTTTCCGATAAAATTATTATATATCAGACGGTTTCGAGGGCAAAGAGCCAACCTTCAACTCAATGAGATGACGTTTTAGGGTTCCGCGTGCAAATTATTAGTAGGTAATAATATTATTTATTGTATAATTCTAAAAATATGTTTTAGTTATATATTAACTTCAATAACGTTATTTACTACATTTTTAAAAACTTTTTAAATATTACTAAATTAGTTTTTGTTTAGTTATACGTCTGTGAATAACAATTATTATCGCAGTTGCCTTATTAATTTTATCTTTATCGCTGGGAAGCCTTTTCCCTTGTCAAGAGTAGAAATGCCAACTGATGAGGCGGCTAGGCTTTTCAAATCAATTCTAAAATTTGACCATGGGGCAGACATCTGTGAATTACTTAAAAGGTCATAAAATATAAGATTAACAAAGTGTCAATTTATCCAATTAATGAACCTATGAGACTGTTATGGAACGCGTTCCGAATAAATATATAAAGAATAATATACATACATTCATTTTAATATTAATCGCATAATAATAATAATTACAGTTGTAAGTGTTCGCACTGTTGGGCAAAAAGGTCTCTTCTCGAGGGAAGGCAAAAGCTTAACCACCACGCCAGCCCACAACATCTTAAGGATTTCAAACGCCGAAAAATCAACAGTTTATATTTCTCCTAGATACTGTGATACTATGTAAAAGAGTATTTCTCAAGCTTTCAGGTTTCTTCGATAATAAATTGATTAATTCCGTAATGTTCGTTGGTAGAGGTTCGAACCTGAGGACATCGAATCGATATTCCGCCGATCTCAACCAACGGATCACCACAACCACTACCCACAAGGAACATTAAAAATATATAATTCTCTAGTTTTAGATTCATGCTCATTAAAAAATCAAAATCTAAAAATTCTTTATTCAATTTAGACCCCAAGAAGGTACTTATGAACGTCAAACACTACTACCGGTTCGGAAAACATTCCAGTCATCGAGAAGAACCGGCAAAAAACTCGACGGGCTTATCTTTTTATATTTCCAACTGTACAAACAATAATTACAGTTATTAATCATATTAATAATTTAGTAGATGCACAGAGAGGGAGTCACTTCCAGACATCACCATCATTTACATAATGATCTATCCTAAAATAACCTTTTGACAACTCATTGTCATCACAATCAGTAATGTGCTTCGGGATCTTATTATAGAACCTAACACTATAACCTAAAAAACTTTTATTAGTGTTACTAAGTCTAAAACATGGTACGATAAGCGATGTTTCATGCATTCATTCAAAGGAGAACCTTATCCCAAAATATAAACTAAAATACGAAAAAAAAAAAGTTTATTCCATTCCAAATATATAGATACTGATATTAAATAAAATATTGTTTACTTAAGTAGTCACGCTGTGTTTCAGTAAATTATCCTTTAATGTTCCTTTGTTGTTTAACTGCAATATATTATATACGGAACACGGAATAAAATGCTTTAATAAAAGGTAGTGGATTTTTTGGATTTCGTAGTGAATTATTAATATTGAACGAGGTATTTGGGTTGTTTTCATCAATCAAATTTCCATGTACTCACATGTACGTGCCGGCAAAACTTAAGACTTCCAACCCCTTTAGGCGTCATGCATATTGAACAACGTCCTTTTTTGTATTTTTGTAAATAACAAAGGCCTACAGAAACGTGTCGGCAAAATATACTACACATAACTATTAGATATTGGCAAGTTGCCATGAAACTGGCATGACAGAGGCGACCGCCGATGAATTTCGATCTCTAGGTGGTCACCGTTTATTTGGATTATACTGTGCTGCAGGGACAGTACAAACTGTGTGCCGATCCTTTATAAAAAACATTAACATTATGGGTTAATTATCTGATTGAAAACTTTAATTTTATTTCATTTTATTATTTTTTGTACACAAGGGTACGAGTACAATTGGAGGACTGAATGCTAAGAAGCATTCTCTACCCGTTTTCTAGGGGAGTAAGAGAAAGGTATATGCAAGTTATACATAATTTTTACTAAACAAAATCTAACAAATATTTAACTGCTTTAAGAAGAACCTACATAGCAAATTCTTCAAGGAATCCCAGGAGTTAGTTAATTGGATGTTAATAGGAAGCGAATTCTACGGCGAAAGATCCTTCACGAAAATTAGTATGGTGACTTGGTACACTGAGAATTTAAGAAACAAAAACTCATAGTCTATTATGTGTATCCGTGAGAGGCAGGAATAGTGTTTTTAAATATTTAGGAGATGTGGTATTATTAAGTATGGAGAAAAGAATACAAATTATTCTTATTTTCCTACGTTGACGAATAGGTAGCCATTTGAACCTGGCTCGGTATACAGATAAATGATCATACTTTCGAAGACGGAAGATGAAACGGATACAGTTATTGAGTAGACGATCATGTCAAGTTTATTCAAGAAATCTTCTGAGAGGTTCAAGTAAGTAATGTCTGCATAATCCAGAAGATGTTTAAAAATGGTATTTACTAGGAAAATCTTTATATCAATAGGAAGATAGTTTTACAAACGCTAACAAAATTCTTTAAATTCTAGGTTATGTAAAAGATTCAAATTTATTAAGGATTCAAATTACAATAACAGTATAAACTTAAAACAACACACTAATATTATACCACATAAAATATTTTAAATGTTTATAATTATATTGGAATAGCGTATTTAACGCAAGACATAGTTAGATCGATTTCACTTTTAAATTATCATTCATTCATTCAAAGTAAGTAATTTATAATTATTTAAACAATAATTGTAGAGAACAGAAAGTGAACTTTCATGCATCCGATTGAATAAAGCAATGAAATGTTCAACATTATAAATTTAAATAAAGGATATTTGTAATAAAATAGTTTAGATACAAGAAAGTGATCTTTTATGTATCCGGTAAAGGAAAGCTACCAAAGTAGAGCTCAGTGTAAACAAGCGCTTACAGTGTGTGTCATACTCAATAATTTGGAAGTATATTAATGATATTTCATATAAGTTGCGAAAGTTACTGAATACAACCGCTAATTACGGTTGATCTCATAAGAGATAGTTCAATGTATGGATTCATTGAAAAGTACCTTTTTATCGACAGAATAAATCATTTTTATGTTGATATATTTGATTATTAAATTATGGAATGACATATATAGGTATTATAAATCTGTTGAGATATAAAAAAATACATTTTTATAAGTAATATTGTCAATTCTTGTAGGCTATCTATTTATTAACAAATTACATAAGATTCCTGTGTACAAAATTACATAAGAAACATAAGATTCAAATTCAATCACATAAGATTACATCAGAATAGTTAGACACTTTTTAGATAAATATAGACATATAATAAAAAATGTATATTTTATACTCATACTCGAAGCAAAGGATAAGTGTATATTAAAATTTGTATTAGAAAATATTGAGTTGTAAGTATACAAATAAATCACCGAGATAAATAGCGCTATTTACAAGTGACAGCGATAAATCTATGACCGGTAGACTTAAAACACATTATATGACAAATATCAAGAAGCCCGCCCTTGGTGTTCGTTGTAATAATATGTACAGGTTTTCAATAATAATCTATGCATTAATAGATCTGATACTGACGATAAAAATCTTTATCTATTAGTATGCATTTCTATTTCAGTAATGTGTTAACGGATAGCTTTATCTATCGTTTCATATTATCTCTCTATGAGAGAGCTTATCGCTGGTAAAACGTATACTTTAGTAATTAGTATACAAATGGCGTTAAATGCATTTGAGTAACTGTTAATAGCCATCTGAGGAATAGTCGATGACGTTTTCAATGTCAAATCATTATCGCTTGAAATCGAATGATAATGTTCTATACATTCTGTTTACAGCATTCAAACGTTCTAAGATTTTCATATACAATTTTTAATAGTACATTGTGTGACTAGGGATGAAACTTCGCTCGGGCTGGCATCACCCAAATCTGAAATCGTGTTTCATCCCGCGTCACGCACGATATTTTTAATATAACCGCCATTAAAAATGTGAGTTTTAATGTCTGATGCCAAACACAGAACTAGAGAATTTCAGACGAATTGCGAATACAAAATATTTGTCGTAAGCGCTCAAATACCTTATTTTTGATTTTTCCGGTAATAAAACCAAAATTGCAATTGTTGCTTTGTCAATGAGATGTTGTGATACTTGTAATAACCATATTAAAATTGTTTTATTAAAATTTGTATTTCTTATTTATTTTAGTTGCAGAAATATAAGATTTGTCAGTTTAGTTGAAGGTTAAAATGACAATTTTAAAGGTTTGAAATAAAGAAAAGATACTCTGACAGGATCGAAAGCAAGGCTGCTACGTCATTCTTCCCTAAGGAGGAAAACGATGCTTTTCAGCCCGTCAACAGTCGCGTTCGTCTGTTATTGACTAGTTTCGGGTGGCTCAACAGGCATTGAAACTCGCACTTTCAATGCAGGTTATATGAAAAAGATATAACGTTCACAAGAGAAAATCCACATTGAAAATAAATTAAAAGCATGTTTCAACAATTACCAGATTATTATAATGATATGGAAATAAAAATCATAAATACATAGTATATTAAACAATCTATTTTCTTAAATATATGTATAATTCAAAGTTAACATTTGACTATGCAGTCTCCCGACTAACGTGCAAGACGAAACACATTTTTTTATATCAACACGGCAAAGTATTGGCGCTCTACCTGATGGTAAGCTCACTACAATCAAAAAACAACGGCGGACTTCAAGAGATGTACAATCCATCGGCGGTCGTCTGCATCATACCGGCCAGCAGCTGGATACCTATACACGGGCTGATTCCGAATCGCGACTAACCAAAAGAGAGTTAATGTGACGGGTTTATCACCTTGCGCATAGTTGTTAAGACAGTGTATTCCGTAGGCCGTATTTATTTATTCTAGGCGTAGCGTGTTACCTCTTCGACAAAATCACACTTAACACTAGGTATGATGGTAGTAAAAATAATAATAAAGAAGTTGCTTACCAGCCACCATATCTCCGCCGGCTAGTGTTCATCTTTCTCCAAACAATCATAATCCAAAACACAGAATCATGTATGTATGCAAACACAGCACAATTGTCACCTTCTTTCCCTGCTGTCTATACATATATGTTCACACATAATCCCTTTAATCACACTTCACTTCGCTTCGGATACCCGAACAGTTTAATCTGTAACAAAATAAACTACTTTTAAACACTACTAGCCGTTTACGACTAATATATCACTCATAAAACGTCGTTTGCGTACGACTTTTATCAATTAGTACATATTTATAATAATATGTCAGGGACAGCAAAATGTGTATATATAAGTTTATTAACTCAGTAAGTCTTTTTAATTTGAAACATTACTATTTATCAACGCATAATCTCATAGTCTTTATTATTTTCGCTTATTTTAAGTAGCTTAATTACATTACTTATAACAACAAACACAACTTGATCTTGTGTCGTAAATAACCATGAAACATAACAACAATTTGATGTCAAAACTAGATCAATAACTTAATTCCAATTACATTATTAATTATTTCAATATACAAATAATAATTTATCTTAATTTAATCTTCATATCTCATCAAATAAATATAAGTGGATATTAAATAGTAAAGACAAAATAATGCAATATAATCATTGGTCAATTAAAATCCTACATAATGAAAAGAATAGAGGAACGAAATAAAAGAAAACTATTAAAACTTTAAACGCAAATCATTCTTGTAAGCGATGAGTGTTATTAATCAATACAACAGCATCAATTTTACGTGCGACTTTCTAATTCTTAGAAAATCGATATCATGCTAATAAACACCGGTTTAGATCAGGAAAAATTAATTAAAAAAAAAAACTAATAAATCGGTCCTGGGAAATTGTGTCCCGAGGAATTATAATAAAATCCCTGCCATCGTATCATGTCTCTGTGGTATCTTACGGATTTACATCGCATATCTAACACGTGATAAGACAGATTTTTAAGTGAATAAATAAACTGAAGATAAATGTGCCTGGACAGTAAATCAATCGTCTTACAAGAAAACAAGCCTTGCTGGCGACTTCGATGGCGTTAGTATTAAATTAGATAGCATAAAAAACATAAACTTTCATAGTGATCGGTCAAACAACGTCTACAAAACTTCATCAAAATCGGATGAGAGTTAACAATATATATATATATATATATATATATATTATATAAATTTATACACGAGAAGCGTAGTCATTGGTCAATTATTAGGCTATAAAAATTGTCAAAATTATTTTAGATAACAAAAATAAAATTTTCAAAGAATATATAAATATATATATAAGTCAATTCTTATAGCCTATTAATTGACCAATGACATAAACTTCTAGTGTATAAATTTTCATAAGAATCAATCGAGCCGTTTTGAGTTAAATCCGTACATACAAACAGACAGCTATGATGGCTCAGTGGTAGCGTGTATGGACATCGCGTCAATTGACATGGGTTGGAATCCCTGCAATGAGTCCGAGCTTTTGGTAAAGGAAAACATTGTAAGGAAACCATAGACTGGTGGTAGGGCTTTTTCTAATGCCCGCCTGGCTAGCTACCACCCTCAAATTGAAAATCTGTCGCCAAGCACCATTAGGTGTTTCCGGCAGCTGCACTTGACAGCCAGTCTTAACTAGGCTTAACGTGTTATATAATCTCTGGCCCCATCGTCACTTAAATAAGATCTGGTGAGATTATGACCAAAATGAACCTATAACGATAAAAAAACCTCGGACAAAAAGTGTTTTTTTTTTATGGCATATTCGTGATTTTTATCTAAGATATTTATCATGAAATATTGGAAATAAATCACATATGCTGACAGAAATATAGATTAATTAATTTAAATTAAGTAGGTCTTTACTCTTCTTGGTATTAAATAACGGAACGTCGAATTTGTAATTTCATTATGTCAGATTTTCAAATACCTTTTATTTACAGATATTGGTATAAATACATATCCTCGAATAAAAGTAATCAGAGAATATGCAGAGGTCATAATTACCAACTGCAACTACAAGATAAGCTACCCAGGTCTCGCCACCATATGAACAGCACAATAACGGTTCACATGTGACCGTCGCGTCGTCGATACACTTGCTGTGTACCGTACGTCGCATATTTCATTCGTATTTTTTGCCGTATTTATATAGGAAGCCGGTCAGTTCAGTAGCGGTGGGGACTGCCACTATTATTCTGGATTGTTGCTACAAATTAAGTTTATGCACGACCGGGATTCAGGCTGCTACCGCAAGATGAATGCTTATATTGTTCCATAAAAATAATTAACAAAGAAAACATAGAAAAAAGAAAGTTAATTTAATTTCAGTTTACAAATAGAAACTAGTATTTGAATTTAATTACACTTTTTACCATACTAAATAGTTAAGTGGAATATAATTATATTTCATTATTATTGAAAGGAATTATAATTACGAGCTATCAAAATTGCATATTTATACCCAGTGAACACAAGACCTATATTTGACATCACCCTCACATCGTACTTGTAAAATTTACGTAACACATTTGATGTGAATGTGATGTCAAAATAAGGTAACATTTTCACTGGGTTTTTCCTTAAAATCACTGCAGTTGTTATTTGTATAAAATTTATAATCATTATTATATCTTATATATTGTACTTGATAAAAAGTATTCAACCGGGCTATCGTTGTTCTTACTTCTCGTATATGCCTTTGTTGTAATACAAACACCTAATTGTAAGCGGTCACCGCAGCCTATGGACTTATACAATACAAGAAGCATCACACCCTCTAGCTTTCCAGATTGCTTCACATAAATGCTTACTTCTGCATTCATTAGAGTCTTAGCAGAAGTTATATAGCCGTATAACCTTCCCCAATAAATAAACTATGAAATACAAAAAATAATTACAAATGTAACTCGTAGTTCTAGAGATTAGCGCGTTCAAACAAAAAAAAAACAACCTATTGAACTTTAATAATATTACATAGTTATAGATAAATTTCGATATAATACATCGATATTTAAATACCGTTTTAAAGAAACTTCGAAGTTTTATGACTATTACTAGTTACATATTATTTTATAGCATAATAATAATACTCAGAAACTTGATAAGTAGGTATATACATTTTAAAGGTAATAAAATTATACTTTATGAGTTAATCAATCTTATAAAGAGACATTTGTCGTATGATCATATCCTTATTATTTATAATGTCTGTGAGAGCCACCCATTCTCCAGTATGATGATTGACACATAATAGGTTAGAAGCAGGGTTGTAACAAATTTATCTACACATTTTGATACAAGAAAATTTGTATCTTCTTTGTTTTTTTTTTAATTTACAGCTATATTATCTGGCCAGGATATATATTTTGCTAGATAAAGTAACATACGAAATAAGCAGTGACGATAATGATATATCAGTTTGGAAAAATACGCTTTTGGGAAGATTAAATAGTTTACGCAGATTAAACCATAAGAGATATATCAAATTAATGCACTACATAATTGCAGATCACAAAAAGACCTACAAAAAAGTCAATGATGGCATATCTTCTAAAGATCATCCGTAATAAATGTTGTTGTATTCCGTCTTTTAAAAGGAGGCGGCAGCACGATACGCGCTTGCGTTCGACCGACGGCAGTCTGGTAGTGCACACGAGTGGAGCTGCGGACATTGCTAGTATTATTTCAAAACATAGCATTTGCTCCTTCGAAATTATTTCATTATTGTAAGCTTCCCTAAATTTAGTTATATAACTCTTGAAAATGTTATAACATATAAAGTATGTAGGTACTCTGAATAGAAAGAAACTTTATGATTATCATAAATGATGATTTATAAAAATTTATATAAATCATTCTACGGAGTTGAAACTATGACACACAAACGTACAAAATCAGATGTCGCATTTTGTAATAATAGAAAATAATATTTAAACATTTTTTCCTTACATTGGCATCCCTATTCAGGTGTCTAAAATAAGAAATAAATCCTCATCCCGGTAGGGAGTCGCGTCTTTCTCCGTCTTGAAATGTTTTCGAGCGTTTGTGTGGCGTGAAGACCCTTATCTGTGTGAATATCGGTAATTATAGGAGAATATAAAATGATTTTACGAACCGTGCTTGTTAGAGTTTCGAACGTAAGGTAATTTATTGAATATTGTGGAAATAAATACGGTAAACTAAACGCTCTTTCGGAGGTGGCCACTGTATTTGGATTGTAATGTGCTTACCATCAGGGTAATTCTGTGATTTTGGTGCTAGTATAAAAAATGCGAAATCGTCCCTTCATTATGCAGGCATAACGTGATGTAACTCTACGGAACCCGGAGTTATTTTTCATACGTAAAAAATACGCTATAACCACGAAAAAGAAAGTCATTACACTCGATACCTGAAGTTGAAGACTATTAAATCAACCACATTAATTCTTACATTCTCACGCACTGCTTTCGTCTCGCGTTAAATCGCTGCTCATTTTGTGAACGTAAGATGTGAATGAGGCAAAATACCTAAAATATTCGAAGTAATGGTTTGCAGAGCACTCACTTGTAACGAATTCTAATGATCATTATTACGAATCATTGTGAAACGGAACCACAACTATGAGGCGTTTTAGAAACGGTTGTTTTTAAAACGCCTCATAGTTGTGCGTAGGTGGACTTGTTTCTCTGTTAAGAGTATTTCATTTAGTATCTACCGAACTACACAAGTATTACAAGAACCGGCTTCCTCAACCTTATACGTCATATTAAATAAGATATTATTTACATAAGTCGGAGAATCGTGTCTGTTTTATTATGGAATACGTACTATTGACTTTACTATTGACCCGCACTATTTACTGTGTGCGATAGTAACCTGTGTGATATGTGACCGCACTCTCCTTATAAGCAGGCAACGGCCAGCTTAAAGACATTATCGCTTGAGCCGTGGAATAGGGAAGACCTTAGTTAATAAAGTTGACTACACAATAGACACGGTACCTGAGTACTGTCTAGTTGCACAAGATCTATAAGAACTTGCTGCATTTATTACTCAGTAATTATTTTTGTCCCGTATTTTTACTCATATTATTGATAATTTATAATATAGCCTTAAAGGCTTCCCCTGAACAAAATTTCAAATAAATCGCCCAAGCCGTTTTTGATTTGAATCCGGACATGCAAATAGCATATAAAAAAATTCAATACCACATTAGTGATCAGTTTCAAACAGAACTATAGATTTATTAATATAGATATATCAAGTAGTTGATTGATAAAGTTGACGATGACTATAATAAAACTATATTTACATAAGCTAGTTACTTTATTTGTTAGGATAATTGTTGTGTAGTCATCAACCCTTGGCTTATTATATCCACTATTATTTTATATTTTTTCACGGTTTCAGTTATTGAAACTGCGTGCCTTATATTAAGCTCAGTAAAATTAAATACTAATTTATTACTATATATACACCGGCTGATCACAGAATGCGATATGCTCAAGAGCCACACCCGGAGTATGGAGTTACGATCTTGCGATCCAGTCGGACACAGAAGAACTGTCTTGTCATACTATGCATAGACTTAAGCGTTTAGCCAAGATGCTTGGCGACAGATTTTCAAATTGAAGATGGCAGCTAGCTAGGCGGGCATTACAAAATAATTTACATCATGCTTTTATCGTGATGTTTATTTACCTTCACCGAAAGCTCAGGCTCATTACAGGGATTCGAACTCACGTCGATCGATGCGGTGTTCGAATTGCCTCATCATTCATTATTTCCAACGACTAAAGCCGTAGTGGCCACAGTCTCACCTGATCTTAAGTAACGATGTGGCCCAAGATGACAACACGCTAAACCTAGTGGAAGAGTGGCTATCAAGTGCAGTTGCCGAAACACACCTGTTGTTGCTTGGCGATAGGTTTTCAACTTGGAGGCAGTAGCTAGCCAGGTGGGCATTAGAAATGCTCTACCACCATGCCATGGTTTCCTCACGATGTTTTCCTTCACCCAAAGCTCAGGCTCATTCATAAAATAAGTAGTGTTTCATTAATTTATTAGTTGAACACTTGTAAATAGTTATATTAATAAATAATATAAATTTAATACCTTAATATTAATTACAGCATCCATTAGTATCTTATTTGTAACCATAATATTAATGCTACATAATCATTACTTGAAGCCATAACTATTTTGATTAATTTCTTAATCAACACCATTACTTTATGTAAAGCTTACTTCACATGCAGAAGGACTAAACTTAAAACCGCAATTTGCATTCGTGCACGGAAAAAAACATGCCATTGTATGTATAGTTAATTATTTTAGTGACGTAGAAGCATATTAAGTTAATTTAAAAGTTAAAATTTTTACCCGAGTAAAAATGGAGTTGAATGTTTGTATGTGATAATAATAAGTTTTGAAATGAGAAGCATTCAAATTGATCTAGATTATATTATATGTTATTGTATATTTAGAATTTCATATATTAAATTCGGTATATGTTTCTAGATATTTTTATAAGCTCAAGCTGATTTTATTTTATATATCTTAAGCGTGCTATGAAAACCAGTATTGTTTTAAAAAAAACAGCATTTTTAAACTTGTTTTCAGACAGGTCTACGCATATACAAAGAGGTTACTAGTCTCCTGCGAACTTTAACAACTACAACTATCATGTCTATGGTACAACATTCTGTCGACTATATTATAAATATTTTCGATAGAATAGTAATCCATAGATAATGTTTTTTTATAGTAGCATGGCAGTCATGATGGTATTGTGGCTGATGCTAAGCACAGTGCAATACAAAACAACGATTAAAACCGATAGTTCGGCAATCTATCGCCGGTCGTTGATGTCATGTAGGATATGCATTAGCTGATCCCGAAGTGCAGCAAATTAAAGGAGAGTCACGATGACGGGTTTATCAACAGCAAGGGTCTCCGATTCAGTGGGTACAGATACCTATCACCTAGGGTTGCCAACCCAACCAGATAATATAGTTTCAGATATTAAGCGTCCGACTACTATATTTCTAAAAAAAATTATTGTAGGAAAAACTACTATATTTTATTGTATGAAAAAATTAGGCAAAATTATTTATTCCAAAATGTCTAAGCGTGAAACGGAACACAGGCCGCAGCCTTTATCTATTGAAGTAAGTATAATATTATATCCTTTTTCTGAGGTTTTTTTATCTCTTTCTGACCGAGACTTGATTGTCAATTTCATTATTTCTCATTCGCATTTATTATTTGTGTATCGACCAGTAAAATATATTCCTTTAAAATATAAAATATTAAAATATAAATTTAAAATATTGAAACCTACTATTTTTTTTCCGTTTTTTCAGGTAATAGCCTCGAAATTACTATTTTTGATATAAAAAAAGTCGGCAACCCTACTATCACCCCACTTGATTATTGGATACACCGACCAATCTCGGAACCATGTCCTACCATCGTCACATAACTTACTAGGAGGACGAACTCTTTAGTAAAACTAAAATTATTCTGAAATATGTCAGATATGTGCAAATAATATTGTGATAAATTTTCATTAAAAAAAATATATACCTCTTATTAAATAACATACTATCACATTTAAATAATTATTATTCTAAATAAATATTTAAAAAATGTATATATTTCATATTATTAAATATTAATGAAAAAAAAAAAAAACACTGCGCACATATGAATATAGCTTTACTATGAAAAATGGCAAGCAATAAAACTTAAATAGCTTGTAGGCGGTACAACAGACTGAAAGCAACAATTGAATACCGAGCCACGCCTCGTAACATACAAACCGGACTCGTCTTTTGTAAATGATAAAGACATTATTATAACAAAATTTGCACAACTAAATGTATTTTTATATTTTTGATGTCTGTTTTTTTGTTTTCATTGTAAATTGGCTAAATTGTTTACCTAATGATACAAAAGCGGTGTTCATCGAGATTCGAAAATAAAATGAGTAATACTGTCTTGAAAATAAAAGGTACAAAGGTCAAATAACATCTTAAGACTTCAGACACCCGAGCCAATCACCTGCACGTAAAGAAAATAAATGGCGATAGCGTGGCGATAAGCCTTTATAACCCGACTTAATCGTAACCACAATGCGTATGGTGCGATTGTTAATCTGTTGATGGTAGTCACTATTTTTGGATTGTATGTATTGCAGGCACAGTTATCACTTTGCCTCGCTAATACATATATATTAAAAGAAAGGTCAAAACATCTATAGATGGTCGAAATATGAGGGCTCTTGTGCGCTTATTTCTAGTCGGTCTGTGTTAGTTATTTTTAACTACCGGTTATTGCATACATACTTCGGTTAGGTTTTATAATGAACTAGCTGTGCCCGCGGCTCCGCTCGCGTGAACTACTTAAAAACGTTTTTTTATTTTTTGTGCGGAACCCTCATTATTTTTCTAAAGTAAAAGTAGCCTAAGTTATGCCTTATATCATCAGCTTTCTGCTGGTGAAAGTCCGGTCACAATCTAACCAACCGTTTCGGAGATTACCCGGAACAAACAGACAGACAAACATTTTAAAAGTGGGTTTTTGGTTATAAGTACCGTGTATACAGGTTGATTCTGCAAGTACATTCAGTGAGCGATTTGTGAGTTTGTTTTGTTTTGTTTTAATTTGTCTTTCTTTGAGTACGAATAAATTGTTTTCGTAAACACTACAGCATTTTTCTACCCACTGTCGTAACAATACTATATATTTATTGCAAGTGCCAGATATCCGAATATTTAAATAAATAAAATCCTATGGCATGTCGTCGCTGTCATGCCGGCCTATAATCCTTTCGGAATCCGGTTATACACTTGCTAATCTGGAAACATGACAAAACAAATGAGTCACTATGATGGGCTTATCATCATCTTCGTCAGATTTAGATACACTACAATCCTGCTTTATTGCTGGATACAGAACGGTTATTTAAGGAACGCGACCGACACGCCTAAGCGACCATATTCCACTCGGGAACAATTATGTTGTCCCGCCACCCAGCCGTCGTGTCAACAACCCATCATTTGCAGAATTTAACTAAAGTACTATAAATAAATAATTATTATCTAGCAAAGTAAAAACCATTACGAACCGTATAAAGAAATTTCAAAACGCTTTTATCAATAATAATGTGGTCAAGAAGCCAACACTTCGAAATTCAATAGTCTTAATTAAACAATTGTCAAACCATTTTAACACAAATAAAAAAGTCAAAAGTTTATTTACTGATCAATCACTTCACACATTCAATTTATTCTGCAAATAAAACGTAAAGATTTTGCATATTATGTGCAAGCTAATATAATAAGTAGCTTGACCCGCGTGTTGTCTAGTGTTTGATTTAGAAACTCTTTAAAAAGGTAGTAATTTAGTGAGTATTATTTGTATGGCCAATAATAATAACCTGCAGTTCTAAAACACTTCATAATGATAGCGATGGCGAAATCATTTCAGAAAATCGGAACAAATTTTCAGAAGAGAACTCGCTACCGTTAAGTATACATTTAATTTTAAATGCCGTGGGTTGTTCGATGTTTTTAACGCTGAACGTTGAAAATTAACAACACTAAATTATTCAAGATTGACATAAATGACATTAATTATTTAAGAATTCATCGACGGTAACACAATTAAAAATTATTTTACAGTAAAGTATAAATCAATAAAATTTCGCAAAAGCAAAATTTGCAAAAGCATTGCTAATTACAAATTTACAAAAAAAAATGTGTAGTAAAACTAGTAATAATCAACATTATTTACAACGTTCTACAAAAATATTGCTCCTTAGTACATCTTCGCTATAATACCATAATACGTCTATCTCTTATACTCTCTTATACATACGCTACAATAAGGTATTTTGAGGCAAGTTTTTTTGAAAATTGAAATGTGATTTATGAGCATTACTATTAGGCATGGTATATTAATTCTTATGAACGAAAGTTCTTTCATCAACTTCATCATCAAGACAATTGTATGTAGGTAAACTTTGCCCTTTATAGCATTTTATTTGGACGCATAGTTTAGGAGATAATAGAAAATTAAAATATTTCAATACTCGATTCGGGTCTATGAATAAAAATATAGACTATATTGAAGTAGTTATTATAAATGATCATTCAGCATTGTTGTATTATTGTACGCGAATGAAACCGCTGGGCACAGCTAGTTATTGGATATTTACAGACTGATCCCTAAAGCGACCGCCTAAGCGTGTCACTAGTGCGGGTTTTACACCTGGTGTATGGTGGACGTAATCCAGTCGGACACAATTATCGAATCTTACAATACGATGAACCTGGCACCCGCACAATGTTTCCATGAAATGATAAAATCTTGTCTTCACTCTAAGGTGTAACTGTTAGTAATAAGCAAAAGAATTACGACTCAATATCTTCATTGGTCTCGTAAAACGTGTGCAATAAACAACGTTGTGATATTTGTTATCAGATATCGTAAAAAGATTAAACTGTGTATTGCCAGCTCTAAGCGTTCTCAAGTTACAACCTCTTACGGTACATTTGTCGAGGGCGCGTGTGAGCCTTACGTGTATCAATCTATAATATGAAATTACACAGTATTGAAACTTTATAGTATCATAAAGCTTTTCATGCGAACGTATTCGAGCGTCCAATTTGCTAAATAAAAACCACAGAGTTAGGTGCAGTGGATCTGTGGATCAATGTAAAATCTAAGAGACCAACCAGTCAAATATACTCTCTGTTTCAGAAGGTTTGCCACTACAATGGTGGTGAACAAGCATACGCCCCGTCCGGTAAGCGGCTACCGTAGCCTATGGACGCTTGTAATACCATAGGTATCACTAGAGCGTTGCCGACCTTGAACCCGCTTACCCCAAGGAGCTCTGGAAACCCTACTCACAACATAAGGTTATTTGGCTACGATCTTTTGTAGGGTGGAGGTATTCCACCAGTTGTGATGTCCCAAGTAGAGAGAAATCTCCAAAGAAATTTCTCTGGTCTCTCGTGCGGTCACAGAGCACACCTGTCTCTATCGCGCCCAGTCAATAATGCGTGTCAATAGTAAAGTCAAAAGTACAAACAATAGGCCACTTATTACGGATTCAATATTCACACCGAAAAATTTTAACACTACCATAAAGTCCTCACATCATTACAAGTATGCCCATAATCATGGCGTACGAAATGAATTAACCGCAACTGTGACAGAATTATATGACTATTTGCTTCGGGACACATCATTTACTTTACTCGTATCATTACGTGTTGTGGTGTCGAGGCCATTTACCTACCTGTACGATTACTTTTTGCCTGTTAGTTTTGGTACGATGGCTATTCAGGTTGTACAACAGAGTACAACAGAGCTCGCTAGATATTTTGTTAGTATCACGATAATGATACTATTTCTCGCTCAACAATTTTTTGTTGTAGACATTAAAAATAGAGGTAGGACACAGAGAAACTTTGGAGGTTATTCTCTACACTGAGCAGTCCGACTAGTAAAATGCCTCCACCCTGTAGAAGATCGCAGCCAACTAACGTTGTATTGTGTACCTGCAATGAGTAGTTTCCAGAGCTTTTTGGGATAGTGAGTTTAAGGTCAGCAACGTGCTAATGATACCTATAGTTACAATTACATATATGTTACAAGCGTCCATAGGCTACGGTATCCACTTACGATAAGTCGGGCCGTATGCTTGTTTGCCAAATTAGTTGCATAAAAAATTGGATACCTATACATTCAATATTTTTTCGTTAAAAACATTACTTATAGTAGTATAGTGAAACATTACTTATAGTAGTATAGTGAAACATTACTTATAGTAGTATAGGGTTTATAAATTACTTTTTTTCACATCTAGATTTTCTTCTCAGGAACTTTAATCTCCTTAAGCGATGAGTTTCCCAAAATACTTTCTTAATCCTCCCCTACGTTATTAATTAACAATAATAGTATTATGAAATACCAATTTCTAACGGATAAAACTACCAGATTAATTATACGCATAACGTTAATGTTAGTATTAACCGTATTATTCATCTACTAACTAATAAACAAGATTACACATCATTAGAGAATGGAGAACATATAATTTACTAGTTCACTGATTCTCTACAAAGTATCTATCTCTGAAGCGAAGCAAATGTAATGAAATCTCTGTTTAAATTATTATACAAAACTACGTGACAATATCACATCAACTCACATGCGAACACAGAACGAATAAGTGAAAATATGTAAATTCTTAATCAAATATAAATGTAGGCCGAAAACGCCGATTAGAATCAGAAAATGGTATTTTTTCTTGGTTAAGGTACTAAATTAAGCTATAAAAATTCCTCAAATTAGAGTTAAAATTCCATTCCGGACACGACCCCTATAAATTTAAACCGAATTATTAATTATTAAACCCGTTAAATAGGTTTACACCGAGTATACGGAAAGAAGGGACGAGGTATTATACCGATGTCGCACCGCATGATAAAGGATGGACTACCTCAGCATTCTTTTCTACAATTATTAAATCTGCCTGTAGACAGGTACGCATACTAAGTAAAATATTAAAAAAATTTACATTTTAAAATAGTTTTCATCATATAACAGTTTTTATTAAAGTATCTATGTGATTTTTTTTTTAATTTCTAAGTATTCAAGATGTTATCGGTTTATTCTTTATAGAAAACTTTAATTTAATTTTTAGTAAACCCGCAAGCAAAATATCGTAATTATAAACAAAAAAACTTCCGTTTATTTTATTACGACAATTTAATAATATTTCCATAAAGTATTTATCATGTGAAATAAAACTATTAAGTACATTTTTATGTATATCACAGAATCCATGTTAAAGAAAAGCAAAAAAATAATAATTAAAGTATACACGGTTCATCCTCGTCAAAAGTAAAACATTAGAAAACTTTGTTTTGACGTTATGCCCATTAATTAATTCAAGTGTCCCGCTACATTCGGTCGCCACGCCCGCATGCCTCGTGTGCCGGCGGCGTGCCTCAACGCAACCGCTGCTGTGTTCGGCGCCTTAAACGAGGATACAGTACCACGGCCAACGAAGCGTAAGCTCTATTTACAAGAGAGAGCGAGCAACGATGAGCTGTATAAAATTAATAAATTAATGATGATTTTATGGAATTCCGCTAGCTCGCAAGAGACTTCTCTCTGCTCGGAGCACAAGTTTTAATTCAAACACGACTGCCGAGTGAGAGTTTGAATTAAAATATGTTAACAGTAATGTTTGCCGATTACGATTCTAGCGTTGAAACGCGATTTTTATTGAACTGGCAGCGTTATGGAGCGTTGATAATTATGATGTCTGACTTTTACTTCATGATTTTTTTAGGATCCTACTACTACTATTGGTACAGCAAGTAAGTAACCGTAACAAAGGCATATTTCGGTGCTGCTCATAATTGCTATGATTTTGTATCATTTTTAATCATTTAAATTTTACAGGTAGTCATTTAAAATTAAATGAAACATAAGTAGGTACCAGACGTCATAAAGCAACTATAAACTAAAAACATTTTAAAAAACGAATCAAAATTACGATCACTGCAGAAATTACATTATTAAATTACTTAATATAATAAATAAAATAATAAACAGCATCTTCACTTTTTTTATTCTATATGCAAGCAGAAAAGCTATAAAACCCTGAGTAAATTCAATTAGTTGACCCCAATGTGAACGTAGCCTGTGAAATATCTAAACCATCTATCAACCAAAGAGACGCTCCTAAGTTATAACATAAATACAATATTATAACTGTATAGAAAAACAGACCAACACCCGATAAAATTTATATATACTTGATAATATAGAGAAATAATAATATGCAAACAACTTTTGAGGCAACGAAAGCGCTTTTTAGGCGATTTCGGAACATTAGAATTTTATAGTCAGATTGCCGTTATTTTAATAGTTTTATTATAAAGGAATACAGGTTTTTATTTTATTCCAAATAACTCAATAATTAATAAGACTTACAGAAACACTATAAGCACAAATTATACAATTTTAACCCTTTTTCTTAGAACAAAGAGAACATAGATGAATATCTGGAATCGGAATTATTTTTCAAAACAATTAGATTACCATTAAAATAAGCTTAATATTTTGATATGACATGACTTTGACATGAATACTATATTGAATCGAACTTACGCGTTCATAATTTAGACACCAGTCATAACAACTACGAATAAGTTAATCATACTTTGTAAATTCATACAAAAGATAAAAGTACTTTACAATGAAAATTCATTGAAATTGTGAAAGTAACCCTTTCGTTTTTTAAATAGAAATACAGTTTTTTATATTCATAAGTCATGGTGGTTGAATGAATAGACATATTGGAGTGCCAATCCGATGTTCCATTGTTCTCAAGCCCGATGAAGCCTCAAGCCCGGTGAAGAATGTCATGTTAAATAAGTCATGCATTCACTGGATACAGACACATAAAAGTTCAGTTTATACATTCATTCAATTTATCCGACAAAATTGTAAGCTGTAACTAACGCAACGACTCCAATAAATTGTACTTATCAACTTGAATTATTTAGTTCTCGGATATTCCTAAGAAATAAATTATTTCATAGAATTCAATAAATAGCATGTTAATTTCAACATTTCATTCTATCGGCGGCGAAAAAGCTAACGTGTAGTAAACATTTTCAAATGCACGTTGGTCAATTAGCGTTTCCACTGTTATTCTTAGATAAACTGCTATATCTGAGGACTAAGCTGAACTGCACTGAATAAATTTATAAATAAGGTATTTCTGCAATCGAATAAGATTTCAGCTGTTCTACGTTCTATCAGTTCGGTGAACGTAAGCAGTATATACGAGTATAAAAAGAAAACATGAATAGGAAACATTCTATAAAGAAATAAAATTATAACAAAAATCATCTATTACTCTTTATAAACAAACATAGGGCCAGTAATCAATGAATCATTAAGTAAATAGACTATTACGTGCTATAAAATATACCTAGCTTATTAGCAATTAAACGTTTAATCGGGAACTATTCAACTTGTACTTAAAGTGTGCCTGCGTCGATTCATCTCCGTATAAATAAACGCTTAGTAAACACGGTTTTTTCAAACCATAGACACATAAACTTTAAACAATAAATTAAAGGTTCTTCCATTTGTAACGACATTTAAGTTAATGTGTGTTGGCAGTTATCTCCTTATCTTTTTCATGGATGTATTTCTGTGTTAGTATTTCCGTTGCTTTCCGTAAAAAGATTACGTCACGGACATCCTTTTTTGTTGTAAAATACTACAAATCTTGTTTTATACTATCAGGAAGTGGTCCAGTTTCACCAAAAATAGGTAGTACTTTTTTTAGTGATAATTTTATGGACCACACAAGACATCTACGAGTACATGAACAATACTAACCAAACGAGTTAAAGCAAAAATTTCGTTGGCCAACATAAAGCTGTGATCTCCGAGATGTCTTAACCACGAAATGCTTGGATATAATATATTGAATTGTATAGTAGAAACTTTACTAATGCTAAAATATTCTATAAAACTTAAATTGAAATTTGCAACAACGTAGAAATTAGTTATCCTACCGATAAAGTGCACACGGTAAGTAACCTTTAAAGACCTTGGTCGTGTAAGGGCATAGCAAATCGATGTGCACGACTGATATGTGAAAACGTTGCCCACGAATTCGCATTAGACAAACGTGTATTGGATATATTTAATGCGGCTCTAGAATGCGACTCACTTTTTTCATTACTCGAAGTCACGGCCTTACACACGTGGTCACGAGCTGACTGAAGAATAGCGGTGTGTTAGTTAGCAGGATCAGTTTCTAGTAACTACGCTCATCTGCTCATCGTCATTAGTGATGTTCCGGAACACTACACTCTTTGTATCCGATAAACGTGTGTAGAATCGCGGAATTAGTATCAAAGAACTTAAGCGTAAATGTTTATAGTTCATAATCATCTAATTTTCAAATGGAGACTGAATAATAAATACAGTCTAATATCTCATCAACTTGTATTAGTCCTCTGCCAGATAGACCAACTCTAGAACTGTATCTACACTACTAATATAAAGCGATAAAGTTTATGTTTGTTTGAGGTAATCTCTGGAAGTACTAAGCCGATTCTAAAAATTATTTTACTACTAGAAAGCTAAATTATCCTTGAGTGATAAAGGCTATTTCTATTATTAATACTCAAATATATAATACAATTAACACGAACGAAGTCTAGTATTCTATAAGACAATGTATTACTCGTGTTCTACTAATAGTAAACATTTTGAACAATGTTATTATATACCTAATTAACTATTCTTCATTATATTCGATTATATCGTTAAAAATCACTTTAAAATGTGTAAGTTTAATTCAAACGGTTAGGCGAAGTTAAACTTACAGATACGCTACATCGTGAGGGTCAAGGATTTGAAATGGAAATTAGAAAATATTCTAGGCTTTAACAACTTAATTAACTAATAGTTGTAAATGTATTGTGATCGTCCTAATAAACTATATGGTAATAGCGCCAAGAAAGTATTAATTACCAAATTTGTCAATACCTTTTATATCACTTACTAGCAACCCTCCCCGGCTTCGCACGGGTAGCAGAGCATACATACCTACTTTTTTTGTCGTAGAGGAATAATTCCGTAATACATACACATATCTCTATTGGTTTATGCGGCGTACGCCAATAAAACTCTCACAGTGGGCATTCAACAATTTTTTCCGACATCTTCAACAATCATCGTTCAGCCAATTTACACAAAACCTTAATGAACTATATATACACCTAAACTTTCCTCATGAATCACTCCGTCCATTGATGAGAACCGTATGAAAATCCGTTCGGTAGTTTCTGAGTTTATCGCGTTCGATAGAATGACGCAACGGAGCGACTTTGTTTTATAATATGTAATGATTATAAATATGGAGTTAATCTAAACGTTTTGTTATATATCAACACCTAAACTAAAACCCTTTATCATTTATGTATTAAAAGTTTTACAAGATGATAGATTAATACAAAAATATATGGAATTTATTATTGGAGTTTGTGTTATTATACAAGTGTGTATATAGGTACTTGTTGTTTTAAGAATATGAACAGTTCAACGTAACTTCTGACAACAATCATCGTTCGTGAACCCATTTCATCAATAATTACGCACTGGACAAGCAAATCATGCCCAACGTTAAAAAAGTTGTACACAAAACTTGTATATTGAAAACACGTTGCTGATACTGGCCCCAGATTGCTGTTCGAATATGCGAGACGCGTTGATGTCTTTTGTATGGAGATTATAAAGTGTATTCTTGCCTTTTCGTAAACCGCTATCTTATCGTTTATGTCACACTGATACGTTTTTGCCTTTAGGAATAAATGTCTTACTAATTTTTGATAACAAAATTTTTACATCACATCTTCGCGCGTTGTATGTGTCGATTTACGGTAAGAATGTGGAACGGTTAAACCGATTATATTCGTACCGATTGATAAACACAGTCCAACAAACAAAACATAAATTCGTATTGTTTTTTTTTCATTATAGGAAATCGGAACGCTAGAGTGATGACATACTTAAAAATGAAGTGAAAATCATCTCGATTTTCACCGTTGCAAATTATCGTAACGTTTATTATACCGATTGGAAACGCATTTTTAAATTATCACATCAAAACCAAAACATAACCCAAATACCGAATATGGCATTGGTCACTAGAAAAAAGGCTTACCTTGATAGAAATGAGTCAAAGAGGGGTCTATTCCCACGGTGAACACAAGTCCACAAAGCACAATTTCAAAATTGGAACAACAAATTAGGGTTGCTCCATGCACGTGTCGGTAATAGTTTCATGTGGCTATACGCGCGACGTGCAGTCAGAACGATGGTCGCGGGAGACTGGCGCGCCGCCGCTGCGTCTGGCTTGCACCTGCCGCCCGGCCCCCGCGCTTAGGGACAGGTGGAAAGTGCTATCGATGTCGATAAAGTCGACCAACTCAAACTGTAAGCTCTTGACATGGAAATTGGATAATGAGCTTCACCCGTTGGCCAGCAGAAACTCGATAATATAGGTTGTAGAATAATTGGTATTGAAGAAATCATATATATTTCCACTTTTGTTCTGAATTTATCTTACATAACGATAACGGTTACATGTTTAATAAATTTACTCTGTCTATACAAAATAAAATCTTATTTCATAATAATTTTTTTTTATTATTGTAAAAGAAAAAATGTATATCACATAAAATACTTCGTAACAAAAATAATATATAAACAAAAAAGTTACAAAATCCCTCAAACTGTAAGATTTAATTTTATATAGAGAATTTATATAGGTGTTCATTGCAGGGATTCATTCGAAATCACGTCGATTGATGCGGTGTCCGTACATGTTCCTACTGAGTCATCATTGCTTCATTAAATATTTTACCTAAAAGTTTAGGGTTTAGGATTCATTTAAGTTTTTCTTATGTCAATAATATAATTATCGTTAGGACTATCGACTAATTACGACACTACACAGTAAGTAGACTGACTGATCAAATTATTTACAATCTCATCTCAATGAATTGCCACAGGTCCACTCTCCATCGAAAATAATTTTTCATTGTGTGAACACACACAAAAAAAACCTTACAAGTATAACTCATTGGAGGCATGTAGGAAAAAAATGATTAAATAGTTCAGACGGTAGCGCATATCGAATGTGAATATGGGAATGTTCACTTGTAGTCTGAAATTTAATTACTTTTAGACATTGGCGCAATTTGCTGGGATTATCTTAATTTTCGATATTGGTCATGATTTCTGAGTGATCATGAAAATATTTACTACAATAATAGACTAAAAACCTGATATTCTTTGGGTTTCTATGATTGATCTTGGTTTAAATATATTAAAAGTGAATATAATTTATTAATTTATTTAAGACTAGATGGCCCGGTAGATGCTGTTCTGCCCTTTCCGATAGCTTTTTTTTTGCAACTATGGTGGGAAACAAGTGGGCCCGCCTGATTTTTAGTAGGTACTGTAGCCTATGGACGCTTGTAATACCATAGGTAACACAAGCGCGTTGCCGACCTTGAACCATTTACCTAAGAGATCTATGGAAGCCCTACTCACCACAGGAACACAATACAAGGTTATTTGGCTGTGATGTTGGTATTCCACCAGTCGGAATGCCCCAAGTAGAGAGAAATGTCCAAAAAAGTTTCTCTGTGCCCTACCTCTCAACCATAACACCACCTATCAGCATAAGCCTTACCTTCTATATTTATTTAATAATCTATGTACAGAAATTAATTATAATATAAACTAGTTGTGCATGCGGCTTCGTTCGCGTGACGATAGATGAAATCATAATTTCTTAAAACTTTAATAACTTTTGATTGAATGAAGACATTGTGATAGTTTGTTAATTTTTGATAAGGATCAAATATATGAGGAGGAAAACGAAAAACAACTGATCTAAATCTATCTAAGTAGTAGTTTTTGCATGATATGTATACAAGGTCAAACCTTAATTATTTTATTTATATAGATATTAACCAAATAATAATAAAACCATAAAAATAAAACTTTGATTCCAAAATACCATAATTATAATGAATATAAAAACTTATACATATATACAATTTACTTGCTTATAAATTAAGTTCAATTGGCTGGAACTAAGAATTTTCAGTCTCCTTATATCTGCAAAAGAAATTAAAATTTTTAGATGTATTTAAAATACGAAATATACTATGGGACTGCCTTCCGGCGAGTGTTTCCTTCTTCCCACAATATAGAGTCCTTCAAACATTATGTAAAGAGACTTTTAAGTAGGCCAGCATGACAATGTTTTTTTTTTTTTTTTTTTAATAATATGTGGACACAATTTCCCACACGGCCATTTAATTCCATACTAAGCATAGCTTGTATCATGGTAATTAAACAGCTGATATACTATACATATATATATATAACACCCAGACACACAACTTACAATTATGCTCATCACACAAAAGTCAGTCATGGGCGGGGATCGAACCCGCGACCTCTCGGCTCAATAGTAGGGCTTACTACAACTGCGCCACGAGGCCTGCGATAATTGATAATGGATTGTAGATCTCTCAGTTATCACCGATGTTGTTGGACTGTACTGTGCTTACCATCAGTTATAGTAACGTCACTTCTGCTTACTAAAAAAAAAAACTGGTACAATAAATAATCATGTTTTATTTATGACCAGACCCAATCAATTTTTATTACTCCTATAACTAATTGATTACTTAAATTATATTGTTCTCACTATCCCACTGATTTACTGTCTTTTTAACAATCCAATATGTAAACTTTAATATTTAATAGCACTTATTTACAATGAAAAGCCAACATAAAAAAAACTTGTGCATTCCCTTACGAAGAGGCCTTTGCCCAGCCATGAGGCACATACGGGCTGGTAAAATAAATAATATATATTTACATCCCAGTAATTCAGTAATTTTAATAATATTACATAATTTATTTGAATAATTCTTAACGTTTGAAATTCTGAGCAATCATTAGTAATTTTCAAATTTTCATAACTTCTAGAACATAAAATAGTTTTCTGTCTCAAATACATTATGTAATACAATTCAAATTACTGAATTATATTTTACAATAAACTCATTTATGTTCTAGAACTTTCAAACATTAAAAATTTCCAATGATAGATCAGAATTTCAAACTGGAAATCATGTAATATCATTTAACAAAGAATTATTCAACATAGATTTTCATTAAAAATTGTAAGCTTATTTTCACTTGCCATTCTATCAAATATTCTCTTTTCTTACATTCTACACTTATCTAACTTGATGTTAAGTGATTATATGGCCTAATTTGATCTACAAAGGGATTACTTTCAAGTACAGCTAAAGAAACACACCTATACTTGCTTGTTAACAGATTTTCAACTTTAGGGTGATAGCCAGGTGAACATTAGAAAAAGCCCTTAATTCTAACATTGATTACAGCTATTGGAATTTCAGAATGATATATGTAATTCTAATTAATGAGGACTTTTAGACAACTTAACCCACTTACTTGCAATTTATACAAGTGTAAAACACTGTCTGCCCTTCATCAGCTGATCGGAGTTGTAAAGTTGCATAAGACATCCTGTCGTAACCACATTTGGGACATTTTCTCTCTACAACAGGCCCTTCTGGCCCATCTGTATTCAATATATTTTTATTTGTTATCACCGATACTGTGTTGAAATGTATTGTGTACTTAAATTTCAGATTGCTGTAATCTATAAAACGGAATAAAATTATTTACTCTATGAAGTATTGAGTAGGTCACAGTTGTTAATAGGTTATAAAGGTATATATAATAAGCGATCTAAATTTTTTGACAAACCAAGCATAGCACTAGTTAAAAAGTTTATTTTAGTACGAAAACTCACTGTCCGCATCATAATAAGCTTTGCAAGAGTAACATTTCACCGAACCAAATTCTTGCAACAAGGGAAGTATAGAACCACAGCGGGGACAAAACGCTGTGCTGCTAGAAAATGGACTATCAGTTGACATTTTTTAAATAAAGGAAAAAACTACGTAAAATTTCAGGTGGAAAAATTAGTAATTATTTCACAATCAAAATTAAAGCACAGCACAAATTACAAAATTCAAATTTAGGTTATGTTATGATTTTTTTTGCACAGATTTTTTTGTAATTTTTCTTACTTTATTATTATGGTCACAACATGTCAGGAATATAAGTCCTTTAAGCTTATTTTCTTAGTCAATAGAGTACTCAGTGTTGCCAGTACAAATTCAAATGGTACACTGAAGTAAAAAAAAATATCTTGATGTTTCCAATATGGATTTTGACACTAATTGTTAATATGTTCAGTTTAAACGTAATGAATGCATAAAATCATGTGCTATAAATATAATTAAACAATTTAATAAAATTAATTTAAAAAGCTAAATGTAACTCCCATTTTTACGTGAACACGAACATCAATCAATCAGTGGAGTAAAAAAGAGTTAAGTTATAGACAGAACAATCAAAATTATAAAGTTACAGCATTGATCATACATAATTACGTTAACTTTAATACAGTAATTGTTACTATTTGAAAAACTAAAATCACTATTTTTTATAGTTTAAAATATCTAAATATATCAAAAACAAGAATTTTGATTTAGATGTTTATCTCCAGTTAATACCTTTTGTAATAACTAAATAAGTAAAACATGTATTTACTTAGTAATAATAAAAATTTACAAATTCATAAAACCATAAAATAAATATAAGGCATCAAGTTTTTCAAAAAGGCAAACATTTATGCAAGTTTCAAAATGTAAAACTTTGTTTATTTTTGAAACATGTGTAAACAAATTACCGACATGGTAATTGAAATGCTTTTGGACACAGGCACTACGCAGAATTTAGTTTAAAATATATAATTATAATCATATTAATAAATAAATATACTTATTATGAATTTTATATATTTCGAAAAAAATAATATTTAAAGTTCGATACATTTTGATAGACTGACAGCATTGTTTACCTATAACTCTAAATTATGGAACATTTAATAGTATCGATAACAAATGATAACACAATAAATACTACTTAAGTGACAGGTCCTATATTTAACTGGTAATACTGATAAACATTAAACTGTCAAACAGTAAATCTCTAAAAAAGTTGTTTGTTTTCAAGAGTTTTCAGTTTGTGTTTATACAGTTGCTGTTTGCGGGTTGCGGATAATCGTTGCAATATTACGATGGATGAAACAATGGAGTCACTCGCGCAATCAGATTTACCGTTCTCACAACAAGTAACAATGCAGCTACCAGGAACAAGCGGACCACAAGGAGGCAAACCCGAAGAATTTTCTGTTGAGAAAATACTAGATCGCAGAATTAAGAACGGGAAAGTGGAATATCTTTTAAAATGGAAAGGTTATTCTAAGTAAGTTTATGATTATAGATTTTATCTCAAAGAGTATCCTGGTATTTATTAGAAACTTCAACCACCCGCTAATTTGTATGCGTTAATTATGATATAATAGTCAATAACAATAACATATAATCTATAACGTCATATCCTATTTGTAATTTCAGTGAAGACAATACTTGGGAGCCAGAAGATAATCTTGACTGCCCAGAGCTCATATCAGCATATGAAGAAGCCAGGCTGAAGAGAGAGAGGGAAACCACTAACACTGTACCAGATGTCACTGAAGAGAGTCTTGCCTTAAGAAAGAGATCAAGGCGAGGTGGGAAAAAGAAAATAGAGGTAAGAATTTTTAGTTCTACCTGCAATCTTTATGTAGATTAAAACTTTAGTGATAATTGATAAAAATAATGTATGTCCTAGTTCACTAAATAATCTACTTCTATGCTAATTTTCATTAGAATCTGTTCAGCTGTTTGAGAGTGAATGAATAACAAATATTCAAACATACATATTTTCTCATATAATACATATGAATATTGAAATAGCTGGTGCCTACCTTCCTATTGGCTGTATTTTTTGTTTATATTTTAATAAAAAGTCTTCCATGTCCTATTTCACAATGTAACCAACTTCTAGGCAATATTTTATTGTAACCTGTCCAGCTGTTTGAGCATAATAAACAAATATTCAAACATTGGAGTTTTATGTTTATAATATACTACTGCTGTGCCACAAGGGTCAAATTTCATGGTCAAAATCATGGTGGCGCTGCCAACGTGCCTGTGTAGCGTTATCATTATTCCTCTTCCCGTACTTGCCTACAGATAACTATATTGCTTGACGTTCATTGTCATTGCTTCAGTCCTTAGGGTCCTAGCATGAAGCTATATAGCCTATACGATTCCTCATGAATCTGGCTATCATATACAGTAAGAATTTTCGGAATCCGACTGGTAGTTGCAGAGATTAGCTAGCCCTTTTAAACAAACTCTTCTTCTTTATTATATTAGTATAAATTTGCAAGCCCTTGAAGACTTTCCTATCCTTTCCAGTAGTTAATAACTCGACCACAGTGCCTCTAACTCAGTAACTCTTACAGGACCATAGCAAACAAAACAAAAATAAATTATTCATATCTACCTGCATATCCATCATACTAAACATGAGCTATGGTCTTGAGTTCTTAAAATAATCTCATAGAAAAATACAAAAATTTCTGAATTTAAGGGTAAGTTTTTAAAAACGATTTTCCCTAGAAACAATTACTAACATTTTAAATAAAGTAGCCAATTTGGTCCAGCCGTTTTCAACTGATAAGCCTACTAACGAAAAACATTTTATTTTTATTTAAATAGATAGCTACATATTAGATATCAAATTAATTAGGTTTTGGATTAAAGTATTATTCATGGCATTTTAATAGATCATGTAAATAATCATTTGAGGTAATAAATTTTAAGGTATGTGTTTGTGTAAAAGTATTGAATTTTTTATCAGCTAGAAAGAATGCCATGATTAATCATCTTGATTTTTATTTTATTATATTTGATAAGTTTCAAAGTATCAGTGCCCATCAAGTTATCATGTTTATTAAAATCACAGATTCAAACTATTTTTATGGGATATTTAATGATTTTTTGTTTTCTATAATTAATATAACCCATGAGTATGTGCATAATTTTCAGTTTTAATATTCAAAGTAAGCTGCTGATAGTGTACAATTTTGGGATAAGCTTAAAACATATTTTGCATAACTAAAATGCAATTATGAAGTAAAATAAAAGTTAAAAATAATGTTAAGAAACTTGCACAGTTTTATTGTAATTATATTTTTTTACTGTATCTTTAATTTATTTTTCGTGATTTGTTACATATTTCAGGAGATTGAAAAACCTCGAGGTTTAGCCCGAGGTCTACTTCCAGAGAAAATATTGGCTGGACAACTTTTCCATGGCACACTTTATTTTCTTGTTAAGTGGTAAGTACCTTCAAAGAAAAAGTAAAAGCCTGTGAGATATTTATTTTTGTTGGTCATATTATTCTAGAGTACCTGGGATTTTTTTTAAATAAGTAGGTACTTAGAATATTCCAAAGTATTGATAATGATGACATTCATGTTTAATATGAAATCCCTGTAAGATAATAATTTGTTGGTTATGTATATATGCAATTTTGTAAATGAATTATAATTAAATTTATATCTATACACATTGTAAATCTGAATGTCTCACTGTCGGTCCATTTATGTTGTTTTCACATGAGAACCACTCATCTGATTTACATGCAAATTTTTGTTATTCATAGCTACGTTATATGGCCAGGTTATAGTAAATATTTTGTTACATAAAATAATGTTAAAAATAAGCAGTGACGATAATGGTGAATAAATTCGGGAAAATGACGCTTTTGGGTCGCTTAAATGGCTTTCGCCGTGTAAACCATAAGAGATATATCAAATTAAAATATAACATAATTGTAGATCTTAAAAAGACCTACAAAAAAGTCAGCGATAGCATATACTTATCTTCTAAGGATAACCCACAATAATCAGTTTTGTCTTTAAAATAACTGGCATGTGATCGCCATCGGTGGCTGGTGGCTGGTGATTCGTGTCCGACGCGACGCTATTCTGTCTGTAGTTCACGCGAGCGGAGCCGCGAGCACAGCTAGTAATTATAAAACAATATCAAAGATGATTTTATTTAAAGCAAACATGATTTTCTATATTTTGATATTTGCTATAATAAATTTTATGTATTAATAAAAAGTGTTTTATACTTTCAGGCAAGACTGTTCTGAGTTTGATGTTGTACTCGGACATGAGTTGGGTGAGTTGTATCCGGACTTCATGATTGGTTATTATGAACGCTGCGCGCCTTTTAGTGTTAGGCATAAGGTGGCCAGGGTGCCGAGAACTGCGCCAGAGGTAAATTAATATATTTCTTAGAACAATACTTTATGATAATGTAATACAATATCATAATCATTACTATTAGCTCTAACATCTATTAAAGACTAATTTAAACACTGTTATGAAGACATTTTACTTTGAAGTGTATTCCTTAATAATCGATTCTCATATATAGACCGTGCCGGACTAAATAAACTTTAAAAAAGTTAGTAAGTAAAAGAAAGTTAGTAGAATAAATTTAACACGGGCGCAACAGTGATGCACAGCTAGCATATTATAAAATTTAGACCTCCTTTCTTTTACTTACTAGTTACCCTTTTTTTTTTTTTTTTTCGAACTGACTACACTGTTAGCCTTAGGGGCCCTGGAGCCTTTACGGCTTTTACAGCTTTACCGGGCTTGGGGGCGAGCGCTTAGGGCACTCAGCCACGAAAGCTAAGCAACAACATCCGAGGGTGCCAAAGTGGCCGGACCTCGGCTCGGACTGTTGCGCGTATGCAATTAAGTCGATCTGACTAATTCCCTATCATTCGATCTAAACTAACTATACATATATACATGTTTCTGCCCCCTGGGAGGAGGGAAGGAACATGTGTATGTGTATTTAGTGGTCTGAAATTTTTTGTCTAATCTAACTAGGCAAAAAAAGAAAAAAGAAGGTCCCTTACAGAACCTATGTACCTGTGTGTTGTGCATGTGTGTATAATGCAGTGTCATGTATGGCTGTGAAAGCTAGTGAATGTACAGTCACTTGTATCGCGCGAGCGGCTGCTTGGCTCAAGGGCTCCATGCCGATGGATCGGAACTAGGCTTGAGTTGCCGCAGAGGAGGGCGGTCGTGGCGGGTGACTAGTTACCCTTACTTACCCTTATTAGTAGAGGATCCGAGGGGGAAACGACCTTCACCCGTCTGTTTAATGGATGGAAAGTAATTTTATATCAAACTAGCTGTGCCCTCGGCTCCGCTCGCGTGGACTACAGAATGCTGTCTTTCGAGAAAATCGTGAATTTTGCTGCGTAAAAAAATATTATTGTAGGTGATCCTTAGAAGACATACATATGCTATCGCTGACTTTTTGTAGTTCTCTTTAAGATCTACAATTTTGTAGAAATTAATTTGATATATCTCTTATGATGTGACCAGCGTAAGCCATTTAATCGGCCTAAAAGTGTCTTTTTTCCGAATTGATTCACCGTTGTCATCACTGCTTATTTCGTATGTTATTTTATGTAACAAATCCTGGATATGATTAATGAAAAAAAAAAAAATTTTATTATTTTTAAACAACGCACTTGTTTGTTTAATAGACAAATTACATACCAATCGAAAGTATGAAGCGTATATATTACGAAAACGTTAGGTTGCCTATTTTTTCCCCGTCATAACTATTAAGTAGGCAAGATATAAATAGGTATGTCAATAATAATAATTTGGACTCTTCTGTTTAATAAATAAAATTTATGTCCAAATAAAGATAATTGCATGATATGGGGGTGGATGTCTGCGAAAAAGCTGTCTTAAATTCCGGTTGTCGAGTTATAAAATATCGAAAATCGAAATATTGCTGTGAATGAATACGTGCGACAGAGAGGTCCCAGTGAACCATCGGGTGCGATAGAAGAGGACGCAGCATTAAGCTGCGTGTAGCTCGTTCATCAGGTGAAAGAGAGTTCGCATGCTATTTATCCGTGAAAATGAAAAGGATAGCGATAGACTCGACTCATAGATAGTCTAATAAACTAGTATAGATAGACTATAAAATACTTTTCATCCATTAAAAAGACGAGTGAAGGTCGTTTCCGATTCTGATCTTAGACTATTAATTAAGGTTTTTGAACATAATGATTGAAACTAATTTTACATTTATATTCACAGCTCCCACCGTTGGAAACAACTGATAAAGAATCATTAATGAATATTGAAGAGGATACAAGTGCAGTACAGCCACCAGCAGGTAAACAGAATTAATGTCATTATATTAAATTAATAAAAAATACTTTATTTAATTTGGGCTCTAAGAAGGCTTAAAATGAATATCTGACAATACACTACAGCTCATGACTTTTTATAATGACTCTTTACAGATTTTAGTGTTTGGCCACAATTTCAGTTGATGTTAAGTGACGATGTGGCTCAAGATGTTAACATGCTAAGTTTAGTGGGGCTGGGGTACTGGTATAGGTATAGGTCCTTGAAAGTCCTAGAAAATGTCCTACCATCATACTATGGTTTCCTCACGATGTTCCCCTTCACTGGGTGCTCAGGACCATTGTAAGGGTTCGACGAATGTTGCAATATCCTGATATAGGTAATTCAAGTAACAGGATACCAAATTTCGCCTCGATCAGACCACATCCATTTAACAACTAGAAAAGAGCTGATAATCTTCAATCGATTCATCAGATTGTCTTGGATCATGGCTAAGAACGGTCTCGATCACCTTTCAAACAAAAGAAAAGTAGATAAAAGTCAGTTCAGCCGTTTGGGAGCTACCATGTCACGGACACATACACAAGTTAAACTAATAATACCCCTCTTTTGGTGTCGGGGGTTAAAAACGAAACATCTCTAAATATTTCTTCTTAAAGATTTTTTTGTGTCAATACCATCTCTTCCTTAGTTCTTCATCAAAATTAATGATTCAAACATTATTTTAAAGCTTGTGCCCTGCGATGTTGACGAATAATAGTATAAAATTAATGTTTAGGAATGCCGTCAGTAGATGGCGTCATTGATATATCCAACTAACATGCATATATTATAATATATGCATTACATTATATTATGTTCATATATTATATTATATGCATATATTATATTATTATATACATCGATAAATAATCTGTTTAACTTTTCAACTGCCAGATAACTTTATTTGATGAATAATTTTGACTTTTTGACAGATAATTTATGGAATACCTCTCAAAATTAAAAAAATATATCTCTCAAATAATGCTATCTGTGATTGAAAAATCTGGCCTTACATGACAGCTGCTAATTGTTTATATTCTTTAGGGACAGTTTTTAATCGTCAGATAATACTTACATAGTTTTATACGAGGAATAATTTTGACGTGTTGATAGATAATGTATAGTAAACCTGTCAAAATTTAAAAAATATTCCTCAATCTAAGTTATGTATTGATTGAAACGTCGGCCCTAAATGTGCAAAATATTCACACGGGTCAGCTAGTTTCATCATATTCATAACCTATTAAAACATCGATATACAAAATTTCCGAGAAAAATATACAATGCTTGCTCCCTTATTAGATTTACACACTGACCGCTGTAAGTGCGTGCCGTCTGATAGTTTGCGGGACGCGGGGCGGCGGATGTGCACGGATATACACGGTGTATAGATGATACCCTATATCTGAAGACCAAAATAGTTTAGGCATGTTATATATAGCAACTGGTACAGATATTTAATTGTGAAAAATATATTTGGTGCACAAAATGTATATTTGTCTTTATTGAAATACTAATCAAAAAACTACTGTATTGAAAAAAAAAGAGCTTGTAACCTCTACACGCGGTTGAAGTGAAACTTCTCTGAATTTAATAGTATATATCAATGTAATTGAAGAAAAACGTGCTAATGGTTTATTTTTTAAACGCAGCGTCCGTATTTCCATCTTTGTGAAATAATTTCTTGTGTAGCAGTCACAAAAATAAAACCGTGTAAGGCCATAAGTCAAACGTCTATTGTTGCCGACGGCCAGCAACAGACTGACTTATTGGTCGGTCTTGTTCCCCTCCCGCGCCCCGCAGACCATTTGGACGGTCGCGCTATAGAAGACCAATACTTTAGTGTACAATTACTTCTATTCCAGGAGAGGCTGAATCGATTGCACCTGTTCCTGTAACTGAGCAAGAGGCTCCTCAGCCTATGGAAGTGCCAGTCGACTGAGTTGCGTTCTATAATGTAGTACTACTGATATTTTACTATTATTATAAGACAAAAGATTACTATATCTGTAGGAAAGTGTTAAGTGATGAGTGACAATTTTATATTATGTACTTAGTCGCGAATATAAATTTTATGTGATCATGTAATTTTTTGTTCTTTTTTTGATACACAATGAAATGTATGTGTTTTCATAAATCGACTCTTTTGATTAAATTTTTTCATTCAATTTTTTTTTTTTATGATATTATAAATTTTTCGGTACTTTGACATTGTGTAAGCATAAGAAAGTTATACTGATTAAGGATATTATGAATAAAAAATCTATTATTAATACCATTATTTTTATTCTTAGATTAATCCCTGTATAAAAGTTTACAAGAGTATACAAAACTTAGTAATAATTCTTAAAGATAAATGAGTATAATGTACTTTGGCGTGTCGTCGGTTGGATAAAATGCAGTTAAATGCACGGTTACATAGTAAAGCTTATTTTAGCATACGAGAAAGAATTCATTCAATTTAAATCATTGGAAGGTTATTTAATTTAACACCCGAATGACTTTACTTTGAAATATATTGCATTCTTTTGTTAAATATTAAATAAAAGTTAAAAAGAAATTGAACGAGTACATAATAAAAATATTCCTTGATAAAAGTGACGTTTTAAAATTTGACAAGGATAAGGAAAATGATCGAAATTGAATAAATCATTAGTCGTATGATTAACACGTTTAACATTGCTTCCAGAAACTCGTGCATTTTTTACGTTTGATAGGTCGCGTCGGTAATATCAAATAGATTGATAATTTACAATTTGTTGAGGAATGCCGAGATAGACGAGAAATCATCGCACTCGGGGATGAGTTTTCCCTTGTATTTGATGCAAGATTCGGCGCAGAGAGGTCCTTCGAACCATTCGCCTAGCATTTTCTTGCACTGAGCACAATTTTCGATGCAGATTTCCATAGGATCGTAGCCCATAGCTAAAAACATATAGATTACCAGAAAATTATATAAGTAATGATAAAATATAGAACTAAATGAATGCACAGTAATACTTTAATATGATTTTCTATGAATTCAAAAATCTTAACGGTCGTAAATCAAATTAGAATTACAGCTACAAATGTTATATAATAATTCCAGCCTGTAAGTGTCCCACAGCTAGGCAAAGGCCTCTTAGTTCCAAGTTCATTATAGTTTTAGTTGAGCTACGCTGGAAATTAAGCTACACCTACAAATTTTATATAATAATTCCAGCCTGTAAGTGTCCCACAGCTAGGCAAAGGCCTCTTAGTTCCAAGTTCATTATAGTTTTAGTTGAGCTATGCTGGAAATTAAGCTACACCTACAAATTTTATATAATAATTCCAGCCTGTAAGTGTCCCACAGCTAGGCAAAGGCCTCTTAGTTCCAAGTTCATTATAGTTTTAGTTGAGCTATGCTGGAAATTAAGCTACGCCTACAAATTTTATATAATAATTCCAGCCTGTAAGTGTCCCACAGCTAGGCAAAGGCCTCTTAGTTCCAAGTTCATTATAGTTTTAGTTGAGCTACGCTGGAAATTAAGCTACACCTACAAATGTTATATAATAATTCCAGCCCGTAAGTGTCCCACAGCTAGGCAAAGGCCTCTTAGTTCCAAGTTCATTATAGTTTTAGTTGAGCTATGCTGGAAATTAAGCTACACCTACAAATTTTATATAATAATTCCAGCCTGTAAGTGTCCCACAGCTAGGCAAAGGCCTCTTAGTTCCAAGTTCATTATAGTTTTAGTTGAGCTACGCTGGAAATTAAGCTACACCTACAAATGTTATATAATAATTCCAGCCCGTAAGTGTCCCACAGCTAGGCAAAGGCCTCTTAGTTCCAAGTTCATTATAGTTTTAGTTGAGCTATGCTGGAAATTAAGCTACACCTACAAATTTTATATAATAATTCCAGCCTGTAAGTGTCCCACAGCTAGGCAAAGGCCTCTTAGTTCCAAGTTCATTATAGTTTTAGTTGAGCTATGCTGGAAATTAAGCTACACCTACAAATTTTATATAATAATTCCAGCCTGTAAGTGTCCCACAGCTAGGCAAAGGCCTCTTAGTTCCAAGTTCATTATAGTTTTAGTTGAGCTATGCTGGAAATTAAGCTACACCTACAAATTTTATATAATAATTCCAGCCTGTAAGTGTCCCACAGCTAGGCAAAGGCCTCTTAGTTCCAAGTTCATTATAGTTTTAGTTGAGCTACGCTGGAAATTAAGCTACACCTACAAATGTTATATAATAATTCCAGCCCGTAAGTGTCCCACAGCTAGGCAAAGGCCTCTTAGTTCCAAGTTCCTTATAGTTTTAGTTGAGCTACGCTGGAAATTAAGCTACACCTACAAATGTTATATAATAATTCCAGCCTGTAAGTGTCCCACAGCTAGGCAAAGGCCTCTTAGTTCCAGGTTCATTATAGTTTTAGTTGAACTATGCTGGAAATTAAGTATTTGGTAGAGTTGATAACCAATTAGCGAACCATGTACGAAAAGAAAACCAGAATTGTAAAAATGAAGGGATTTTTTAAACTATTATTAGATAGGTACCTAAGTGTTTGCCGGATACCATTTGACGTCAGCGGAGGAAATTATTATTATTTTAATTTTTTTGAAGTAACTATAATCAAGCAGTACCAAATAATATAAGCAAGTAACACTGATTAGGTACTCCGCGAGTGCACTGTGCGAACTGTCGTCGCGAGGTCAAGTGTAAGCGGCTAAGGTGAAATTGCGTAACTATATGCGAACAGCGAAAGTGAGTCGCAGATTGGGGTCATTGCTTCGACTTAGAGCCTCTTGGCACTTCAGTGCTACATTGTATACAGGATAAAAATAGTTAACAATGGGAAAAGTTGTTATATATTACGTATTTGTTTTAAACCGTTTTACAAGGGCACTTTCGCACTTTTTTTATACTATATCTGTTTAGTGTTTTGACTGCAATCTCACTTAATGTTAAGTCAGTGATAATGTAACCTAACATTGATAACTGAGTGGTCAATCGACGTGAGTTCGAATCCCTGCATTGAGCCAGAGCTTACGCTCAAGGAATCATCATGATGAAACCATAGCATGGTGGTAGGGCTTTTTCTAAGACCCACCTGGCTAGCTACCAACCTTAAGTTGAAAATCTGCCGCCAAGCACCTATACGTGTGTACCGGCAGCTGCACTTGAGAGCCATTTACCTACTAGGCTTAGCGTGTTACCATCTTCGGCCACATCATCACTTAACATCAGGTGAGATTGTGGCCATAACGCTAAACCTATAAGCGATAAAAAATACATCAAAAGATCGTGCAACTGGAATGCTTGACTAGTTACGCCGTGAGCTTCAAGTTGACGCTTGCTACGTGATTTTAGAAACGTGACTAAATGTTTCTCTCTATTCTGATAAGCTTCAAATATTCCACACAAAATCCATTGAATGTGCTTATTTTGAAAGATGTACAAAATGATTTTGTTCTTGAATGTTCAAAAAGTTTTCTTAATTGCTGATACTACATAATTGTGATTATTAATATTGGTAATAAATTCATTTGTTAATGACAAAATAAAGGATGATGATGAATAATTGGTAAGCTTTAAATGATAGTATCAAACAATTTGACATGTTTTCAAATAAATTAATTACACATATTGTGCTGGAATGTACGGAGTACACACAAGGGTTAGAAGGGCGGAAAATCGCGCTTTTGACTTTAGGTCACATGTAAAACATGTGAAGGCCTTCCAGATGGATAACTTTTTTATTTACGTTTCTTTCTAAAAATAAATATATAGGAAACGATATTTGTAATCTTGTAAATCAGTCTATTGTATATATATATATGCTATTATAATAATCCTGTAATTTCTGAAATTACATTTATAAATAATTTATTTTTAGGTATTGTATAAAAAATAAATAATGAAACCAGTAGTTAAAGACAAAAATCGAGATAAGTCAATCAATGATTGTATAAATTTACAGTTCTGTATCAGAAACCAATTTTTTAAATTAGACAATTGTACCTAGTATTTTGTTACTACCGAAGAGTTTGCCAAATGCAAGAAAAAGATGGGTATAAAATTATAATTCAATAATTACTCAATAAAAGATGCCGGTTCAGAACTCAGGGTATTAAGACTAAATTTTTTTCTAAATGTATAAGTCTGCTAAGAAGAAATATTTTTTTATTATACATGGAAAGATTTCACGTGTTGACATTTCATCGGTGAGTTAGTAGAAACTGCGAATCTTGCGTAATATCGCGAATACCGCATACCGAAACCAACCTTACTAATGTCTATTTAAGTTCTAAAAACAACAAGGAAAATACGTATGCGTTTTTTTAATTTGAAAGAACAAAGGATTTATTTATATCGTACTTAAATAACTTTGCTAGAAATATCTATCTATCTATCTTGTATATTAATTTAAGTATGGCCTACCAGTAAAGTGATCTGTAAAATATATTTCTATTTAATTTAAAACAGGTATGTATTAAGAACAATAATTCGTTTTAGTGATTTTGATATTTTATCTGGTTCATATAAATATTTATATTATTTGAATCCAATATATTGTAACCACTGTAAGCATAATTTAGGGTTAGTTAGGATAAGTAGAACTTACCAATAGCAGGATTGCATTCGACGACACCGAAGTTGGCCAGACCAGCGACCACGACGAAGACAACAAAAGTAGCGATGATCTTTCCGGCCATTTTGTTGGTGACTGGAAAAATACTCTTTACAACAATCGCTTATTCCAATAAAATCATCAAAATATGATTTCTAAAATAAATCAAAGCTTTACTCACCGATGCAAATAAAGTATTAATTTCTACATTATACTTTCTTTATGCAAAATAAAGTTTACAAGCAAATAATAACACTGTGAAGCCTCAGTAGAAATTCATTCATAACTTAACGTAATATGAATCGAATGTATTTATAACGGAAATTTCGCCTTTGGCCCACGACCGTGCATAAATGGTAGTTGCTTAAATATGTAACCACTTAACTATGGTTGCACAGCACAGTGTACGAGGTGGGGCGGAGACTTTGGTGCACGCGTACATAAGGGACATCCCAGGAAACGGATCTGTCTGTACCTTTGCGAAAGCCCGAAAGTTCTAAGTAGGAAGTCCATAACTTTACGTCGATGTTAATGTGGATGATGCGTAAACTTTTCCAATTTTAAATTATATTATTTTTTTCATATTACTATTGTATTATTTACTTATACGCAATTTAATGATCACGAAATTTCGAACGTTATTATTTATTACACATAAATTTCCTGGCAGTATAGGTAACACTTGATTTAAATTTTGTTAATTCTATTATAACTTATAAATATTTACATTCAATTTTATTTATGTAGAATTATTTAATTCTCTGCACATATCGGCGAAACCTGTTAATATTTACAACAAATAAGGCAAAGACTCAACACGGACTGACAAATCCACTGGTTTCTCGACACGAGTTATATTCCGGTTATTATAATTCTTGGTAATTGGGGAGGTATATTATGTTCTTAATATCTTCCGTATCAAGATTTTTATTACACATGTATATATGTATATAGATATAGTATATCTGTAACTATTATATGATCTTTGGGAGAGGCTTATGTCCAGCAGTGGTAGCCTTTCGGCTGAAACGATGATGATGATGATGATGTAACTATTATAAACCTACACATTGTGTAGGGTGTGAATCAAATCAAGGTGCTAAATGTTTTACTATGAAATATGACGAATCTTTCATTGCAAAACTTACAAGATTGTTTCGAAGTCACTTTTTGGAAAGATACCATCACTTACATAATTTTCATCACACAAATTATACGCCTTTCAAACGCATATTTATAAGGAATAAATATTTTTGTATTTGGATACATGTTATAATGACATAAACGGTCCATTTTATTTACACAATGTGAAGACTGATATACTATTTTTATGAGAGGGACTTAGTGGGTAAAATAACTTTCAACTCTTCAGCGCATGCAATAATTATATGACAATATTATAAAACTCAAGAGTTTGTTTGAACGCGCTTATCTCTGGAAATACCAGTCTGATTTAAAAAAATATTTTAATATTTATAACCTGTTTATTGAAGAAGATTATAGGCTATATAACTTCACGCTATGACCCTAAGGAGTAGAGCAGTATTCATGAACGTCCAGCAATGTGGCAAGGTGTAGGCAAGACCGGCGACGCGTAGGAGTGATGGTTGAATAAATTTAGCGCGTGTGAAACCGTGGGACACAGCTATTATACCAAGGATTTGGGGGGACCTGCGACGATTATACATTCATATTTAATAAAATTGATAGGGCATGGAAAAAAAATTAAGGAAATGTTATCGACCGAGTAAGGTCCACGACATTCTTACGCATCTTCGGTGAACAACCAGATCGCCTTCAGTAGGCAGCCCGGGGCGCCTGAATGCATACACATGGATGATTCTTTAGGCAGTATTCTGATAAATTGTCAATAATTGAAAAAAAAAGTAAATTATTAAGCAGAGTTTGATAAATTTAACATATAACTATATTATTTCAATAGTAAATTAGGCACTTGTTTTATATTGACTAAAATAAAAATAAATAACAATGATTAACTAAAATGTGAACAAATTTTTATAGACACTTTTGTATATATAAGTTACATTTATTGATAAAACAAATTTACGAGAATATATTCACTTTATAAAAGTCATAATAAAAGAATCTGGTTATACCAAAAATATGTTAATTATTCAAACCTTTTTGAATACGTTTGTCGAATAAGCCTACATTTAGGACAAAAGTATTTTACTTCCGCGACAACGAACAAATGTCAAATGTAAATAACCTCTAGACACGGTGCGTGAACTAAGAAATATCCGGGAGCCATTGGCTGTATCACTGTTGCATTTACACGGAAGGGACTGTCAGCTCGAATTCAAGGCACGTCCCTTAATAATACGCAATGGAATAGTATACAAGAGAAACATCGATAGAACACGAGTATCACCTGGCTTTTAGGAAGCGGATCTCGTAATCACAACTATTTAAATTTCGATAATTGTTAAAATAAAGTATGAACACTTCCTAACTTCATAAATTCGATAATCCTGCCGGACACGCCCGTTTTCTTGTGATTGATTCTTCTATAGAAAAAAAAATGTTTCCGCGTATGATATCATGCAGCTAAACACGAAAGTTTGGTATTTAAATTGGATGACTAAAACAAAAAGATTACTGACATTAATACTCGTAGATATAAAATCTGCCAATGAAGCTCTTAAATCCAATAATGTACTACTTTAAATCTAGAAACATCTATGAAAAAAATAGCTGATAATTTAAATCGCAAAATCTAAAAATATCTCTTACCTAATTGTATTGTCAAGATTTGAATCAAACGTATAAGCCGGAAACAAAATCTATACACGTCCATATTATTATATTATACGCGTTAACTATTTATTATGGAAATTTACGTGTAATTCACATTGCATTGCAAGGTAGATATTATTTACTTGCTTTATTATTTAGAACAGCGGTTCCTAAATTTTAAAGCTACGGAACACTGAATTAATCTCTTTTATTTTGTGGTGCGTTCCACTAAATAATAACACATGTAAGTCAGTGAAATTATTTAACAGCCATTATAACTCAAGGACTGAATAAAAATGTTACTTTTCCACGGAACCACTGATTTCTGCAGAACCCACTTTAGGAATCACTAATTTAGAATACCGGTTTAGAACACTATTGAAGCTTTAAAATATTGTAATAAAACAATTTTTGTAAGCTATTACTAGATAGCGTAAGTTAAAATGTATTGTGTATTCTGATTTTAAAATATAAGGTAAAAGGACATTCATCTGTGCGTACACACATAGACGATAAATAAATTACAGAACTTATAATAACTAGTTGCCAATTGTCAACTGTTCACACAGACTTGACTAGCAAGGAGAAAGCATGGCTTAATTATTGAAATTACGAAGAGTATGCAAACATTCGTATCAAGATGTAATAATTATCTAAAAGTACTTAGTTAATTACAACATTAGATTTTAGTGGAACATTAATTCATTCATTAGTGGAAAGTTCATCCTATTAATTATTCCGAAAGAGTTGTAAGGCATATAAATTTATATTCATACCAAATTATTTTAAACAAAAATTAGCCGAAAAAATATTTAGTGAAATATGAAAATAAAAGAAGAAAATAATACTTCTCAAAATGTAAGAATTGGAAATACAAAATATAATAAGCAAAGTTTGTTAACCAGCTAAAAATAAACGTTCTTATCTATGTACATAACTTTCTTATACTCACGTATGGTTGCTCTGAAGTGTTGTAACAGAAGAAGATGTTGACTGGAATGTGCAGAGTGAACAAAGTCAGCCTGTTTTATACTCAAACTATAACACTTAGTGAAACCAACCGTAAAGAGAGTCAACGGGGATTCTCCTCCATTATCTGCGGGGATCGCATAATTAGATTCGCAAAGTCTAGTATGTGTTCTTGATAAGGGAAATTGAGTTTTTGTTATCCAAGAAAAATAATAAAATCGTGTAGGTAACTTTTTTTGTTACTTTCATGTCCATAGACGTAATGTAGATAGTGAACATAACAAGTCCCAAAAGCTAATTAAGTACAGGTGAGCTTTTTCAAAGTAAATAAGCTATAAGTTAGCGAATATGTGACTTCAATAAACAAACGAAAAATAAAAGAAAAACTAAACATCAGACGGAAAAACGTGAGTATTTTCTAGATATCGACTGGTTTTTTAACATGTTTTACACGAATGTAGGAAGAATTTAAATTAGGAATATATTAATCTATGATTTTGTATATTATCTATCATCAAGCTGTGTAATCCTGGTATAGTCTGCAATGGTGGAGGAAGTCAGAAATAATGGTGGAAAACATATATCTTTAAAAATCTGTATTGTTTCGTTCAAGTCCTTTCTCAAACCAGATATTTCATGCATCTATGCCATACACCAGGACCTCTTACATTTCCTACGATCGATCTTTTACAAATATAACGCTTAAAGAGTTTATGTAAAATACTCAGTTAAGAAACATTATAAATCGATTTTAATTATCATGAACTTGACCAACTGATTATTACCGTACCTGAAGTCAAGTATCAGTTTTCATAGTAAGTTTTTACACTAAACAGTAAGGAGCTTACATTTAATGTTAGGGAGGGGGTAGAACCTAAGGAAAATTTAACTACGCATGCCTCATCGCCATATGATGAAACTTCTTTACGTCTTTTTTCGTACCGTGAATCTGTGCAACCATCTGCCAGCCAATGTGTTCCCTCCTTGTTATAACAACGGGACCTTCAAGCGTAACGTGAAGAGATATTTACGCATGCCGTCATGACAGCGGCGACCGACGATTGATTTCGATCTCTCAGTGGTCGCCATTGTGTTTGGATTCTACTATGCTTACCATCAGGTATAGTACCATCAATTTGCCGAGCTACTATAAAAAAAACTAATTCTGTCACAAAGCAGTGGTGCTCACGCTGTGGTGTACCGATCTGAAGGGTTCTTCCAACTCTATCTTCAGAATCAGCTATATACAAGCAAGAAGCAGCAACATATTTTGACTGACCTCAGTTAAAATTTAATTCCTTTTTCGTGTTATAAATAGCTCTATATAGCCTGTTTGCTACCTCACACACCGCTATGTGCTTGGCTACAGAATTTCAACACAACGACTGTAGTGAGCCAGATAAGCTGTCTAATGCCCTACAAATAATTTTCATCATCGCTGTACAATAGAGTTCAAAATATTACGCAAACCAAATGGCTTGAGAAATGTTAGAAATAAAGATAAATTAGTAAATAATACTTATAATTTCAATTAAAAAGATGAGCAAATAAAAAAAACTGTATATTTTAATTCTCCACGTTAGGAACTTCGTCCAACATGCTGGCTAAGACCAAGTTTTTATCAGTGCCTTGGGGACGTTTAGGCTCCAATGCTGCTCTCATTTCAAGCGCCCGGGTGTCAGTTTCCAGCGATTGGTTCTTATCATTCAGGTCCAAGCCGATTTTGATTGAAGCAGCTTCTAGAGCGTTGTACGTCGCTCTGAAAGGTTCACATGTTAATGTGTGGATTTCATGCAGATACTAAAACAATATTATATTATAAAGTAAATTTTAATTGCTGCTGTTAGAATAGCCTGATACGATGAATACGATGATGGCATTCTAAATGGATTTTAGTGTTTTAATAATCATTACCACTGCAGTTGTTATCCGATGCAATGCGACAAATTTTGCCAAACAAACATTTAAAAGAGTAAAGAAAACATAAAATATACAAAAATAGATTAAATTATTCAATACTAAATTTGTACGTAGATAACTAGATAATTTCTGAAATAATTGTAAACTGTAAAACTTTTTTTTTTAATAATTAAAAAAATCTCAAACATGGCTTTTTAATTTCAAACTAAGTATAGTTTGTACTATAATAAACATACCGCTGATATATAACATACATATAAAGATATTTTAAGCTCGGATAAAGAACTGACAATCATGCTTATTATACAAGAGTCGTGGTGCGCAGGTATCGAAGCGACTACCTCTAGGCTTAATATTAAGCCTTATTACCAATAAGTCACGTGGCCCGTTATTTATATAGAGCCGTCAGAAATCATTTATACATATTATCCAGGTTATATGATATATTTTGTTACATAAAGTAACATATGAAATAAGCAGTGACAATAATAATGAATAAATTCGGAAAAAAGACGATTTTGAGGCGATTAAATGACTTCCGCTGAGTAAACCATAACAGCAATATCAAATTAATGTTCTACATATTTGTAGATCTTAAAAGTACCTTAAAAAGTCAGCGATATTCTAGGGATCAACCACAATAAGCATTTTTGAGGTCGCACAAAGCGCGCGTGCGCTAGATCGAGAGCCGCGGGCACAGCTAGTAGTATATGAAGGTAAGTTTACGTCTACCGCTTTTGGAATAATGTGTATGAGTCCTATTTAATAAATGGTTTAATATAATAATATAACTGTTGGTGTTTAATAAATATCTAACTTAGCACAATCTAGTTTCTCCTGTAGTTGTCGTATGGTCTCTCTCAAATTACGAACTTCTTCTTTCAGGCCAATATCAGCTTCATCCGCTGCCAATTCATTGCCGGGCCTATAGCCCCTGGTCTCCAAGCGAGTCTCCGCTACTTTCAAAGCGTTGACTTTATCAGTAAATTGTTCACCTATTATTTTCAATTCAGTTGCCAATTTATCCATGTTTTCTTCCATCTGATAACAAAATAATTTAATTATTTTATTAAAATGTTATATAATATTCAAATAATAAAAAATATTCGAAATAGTTTCTACCTCTTTTAATTATAAGTATTATGTTTTATGTTTGTCTGAATGTCGTGCTTTTGTTTAGGTGTACAAGTGTGACATCTTGAGAATAGTATTTAAAAATTACCTTCATTTTTTGCCATTCAAGCTCATTTCTAGCCCTTTGTGTGTCATATATACGCCTTCGTAGCATATAGTTAGTTACATCCGTTTGAGCTCTCAAAGCATTTCTTGCTCGACCTCGAGCCACGAATAAAGACTCTCGCAGACGTAAAGTATCTTGTAGCTCGTCCATTGCCATCTTTTTAGTAGCCTCGCATTTATTTAGCCATTGATCATAAGTGACCATTCTGTTTAAAAATTATTCCACTATATGCTTAAATTTTGCATGATAAACTTGAAGATTTAATATAAATAAATATATGAGGTTAAACTGCTTTAAAAATTATTAAGTAGCACTAATATAAAACTAAACACAAGTCATTAAAACAAAAGTAGGACGGCGTTAGATTCAAGCATGACATATCTTATTAACAAGTCTAGAAGGTTAAGAAACTCAGTATTTTAGAGCGTAGCTTTTAAAAGCTGTCTCAGGTGCAGAGAGGCACAAAAGAGTAGTGTAACTTTTAGGAAATTGAATTGTTAAGTGCCAACATAATAACAATCTAGAAAGGCTTCCCACAGAAGTGTCTAGAAAAGAGAATTTAATAATTTGCATGCAAATACAATTTAAGTTAGCTATATGTGTGTATTTTTCAAGGCAATTTATTTATTTAATAATAACACTGTATTCTATTCCAGAAAAAGAAAACATTGCTTGTCGTAAGCTTCCTAACGCCGAAAAAGTAGGGATCTACTTTCAAACTCATCGCCATAAACTGTGTTTCCTAATGATACGAAAACTTGAACCTCGAAAACTGAGATGAGAGACCGTTATTACTATACTCAATAATCTCGTTATAGGTTACTGGAAACAAAAAATATTTTCTTTTCGGAAATAATAGAGCTTACAAAACCCTCATACTAAAACACTTTCAAAGAATCTGGTGGCTCATCTGTTATCGTTAAATCTTTAGCTTCCGACAATCCGATAATAAGTTTAAGTAACCTTTTAGGAGTTTTCAATGAATCCGTTTTGTAAGTAATGTTAGCACAGTTTTTGTCTAATCCGAGCATGTCTTTATCGATCTGAAGAGCTTCGGTTTTATCGTTGAGATCTAATTGCAGTTTAAACTTTACAACTTCCAGCTTATTAATTTTCTCCCATGCAGATTGGCAACGATCTATCAACATTTTTTTGTTACTCTCCGTTACACAGAGTTCCTGATAAACAAAGATAAAATTTAGAATTTGATTAGATACAATTTAGATTGTATTCATAATATATACAATTAAGAATGTAGCTAAAAGAATTAAAACAACTACTAAAAATCCAAAAAGAATATTAAGTGATTACATGAAATATCATTATTTTGAAATTAATTTGAATATTCATGTCCGAAGACAACAAACACGATATTATGAAGTTCATAATGTACCTACATTCGTTTAAAACCAAGTGTATCGGAATTATTGCAAATAAAATGGAAACAGTTAAAATGAATTAAGTTTTCATAGGCAAGTAGTTGAGTCTGCTTAATTAACATTTTACAATATTAATAAAGTTACTTTTTTCAACTCAGTATCAGCAAGATCATAAGTCAATTCTGTACTTCTTCTACCGTCCCTATTGGAGAGACACTCAGAACACACAAGGAGAGGCAGATTCAGCTGTTCCAATTCTCTTTCCGTTGAGGCTTTCTCCTCTTTGAGTCCAGCCATCTCTCGGTCGAGGCGGTCCAAAAGTTCTTGGAGCGAGGATTTCCATTGCTCAATTTCATAAACTCTGAATGTGTATATAAAGGAATAATTTATTAAACCTTCATTAACTTGATTTTCGAGTTTTTAGCGAGATGGTTGATCTGTTATGGTTCTGTAAGGGACCTTTTTTCTCTTTTTTGGTCTGTTAGACTTAAATTGTCAGATTACTAAATGCATATACGCATGTTTCTTCCTTTCTCCCAGAAGGTAGAAACATGTTTGTATGTATAGTTAGTTAGATGGAATTTTAGGGTTAGGGAATTAGTCGATCGCCGCTTGTTTGCTTGTAGTGCAAAACAGCTCAAGCCGAGGTTCGGCCACTTTGGCACCCTTGAGCTTGTTGCCTCGCTTTTGCGGCCGAGTGCCTTCCACACTCACCTCCAAGCCCTGTGAAGCTGTTAAAGCCTCTAATGGCTCCAGGGACCTCAAAGCTAACAGTATAGTCAATTCGAAAAAATAATGATCTAGGAAAATGTATTTTATGTTCCTACAAAAACTCTAAAGAAGCCGTCCTCTTGTTGGAGCTATGTTTAAATATTACGAGAATAATTAGAAAAATATTATATTCACGTGACATTGACAGAAATGTAAATGAAAACAGTTGTGATTAAATAAAAAGAATAAAAATAAGAATTTGATTTTGAAAATTAGGGGTTTTAAGTAATATATTTGTGGTTAAAGAACTTGTTACCTGGCCCTGAGTCGGTTATTGTTATGGTAACTATCCCATTCAGTTTTAATTCTAGTTTCATTACGCAGTTGATGGGCGCCATGTCGAAGATCGAATGCATCAGCTCGTCTTGTATCCGATGTAACCTGTAAAAACCAATTAAAATATATATAAAATAAATATCAGTGGTAAGGTACACCTTACGGTACCCCGTCATGGCTTCGATCGAAGTGAGTTCAAATACCTGCGATGAGCCTGAGCTTTGGGTGCAGGGAAAAATCGTGGTGAATAGATACCACCCTGAAGTTAAAAATATGTCACCAAGCGCATAGGTGCACACACCTGTAGGATGTGTTACGGTAGATGCACTTGAGAGTTGTGAGACGGTCCTTCACTAGGCATAGTGTGTTATGATCTTGGGCTACAAAGTAATTTAACATCAGGTGAGATTGTTGCTAAACGATAACGTGTTTTAGACTTAGTAAGACTAATAAAAGTATTTTAAGTAATAGTGTTATGTTCTATATTAACATCCTGAAGCACATTCCTGATTTGCCAGATAATGAATTCAAGGACCATATCAAGCAGGTTTTACAGTCAAAAGGTTATTATTATAGGGTGGATCTATATGTGAATGATAGCGATGTCTGGAAGTGACTCCTTTCTTTGCATCTATTAAATTATTAATATGATTATTAACTGTAAATATTGTCTGTACAGTAGGATCAAAATCCCGATTGAATTTCTTGTCGTCTTTTTTCGAAGACTGGGATATTTACCGAACCGGTAGTAGTTTTTGACGTTCATAAGTGCCTTCTTGGAGCCTAAATTGAATAAAGTATTTTTATTTTGTTTTTACCTTTAATAATAAAAAGTAACGGATAACTTTATTTTACGAATTCTCGTAAATTTTATGAATCCGCTTGATAAAGCTGTTAGAACAAAAAAAAACTTCATTTTTTACCTATGGATTTCGTAAGTTATAACTTATGACTACCTTGGTAACATATGGTATATGGTCGAATGGTACAATGTAATTAGAATAAACGAGCCATTTCAACTTTTCATTGAAAACAAAGTTTGTGAATTGAAGCACATTTACGACGATGCCATAAAATTTGAATAAAAATTACATTCAACACTGACGTCGCAACTAGACTTTAAATTCAGAACAAAATTTACGTTACTATTTAGGGTTCGTTACATACTTACATTATTGAAGTATTTTTTGTTTCATTGAATCCTACTGGAAATATAAAGCAATAACCTAAATGAAAACATTGCTATTTAATAAACAAATACACTGTTTTAAGTAAAATCAAGATTGATTTTTAATTGAACAATGATCGACATTTGCTAGTTTGAAACAAACCTTATAGGTTATTGTTTCTATAGTAGCACGACACTGTGCCTGATAATACCGTTCGTACAATCCTAAAACAATGACGACCACCGTAAGATCGATAGTCCATCGATGGTCAGAAAACCACCTGCCAACTGGATATACACTGATTAATACCGAAACGTGACGAACCAAAAGAGTCACTATGTCTGGTTTATCACCATATGCTTGGTGGTCACGCCCAAGTCGGGTACCTATCCCTACGGCCCTGCAATACGTTTAAGTTGCCTATTTTAATAATTAACATAAAAATCCTTTTATAAAAACACAACGGTGTGATTTTGCAATAATATGTCATTTTAATTTGAAAAAATATATACTGATTTTTTGAAAAGGAGATGATAAATCAACAACAATGTTAACGGCATTAAAATTCAATATGTGTTTAGAAATTATGTGAAATTTTGCTAAATTCTCTGATCGATAGAACCTCATTATCTTATACTCTCGTTAGCCTGGTATTCTTCTTCACTTCTTATACTTTATGTTACTAAATAACGAGCAGCTTTTTGAAACAGCCTGTTTCAGTAATTAATAACGGTTATCGTTCTTTCTTAGAAGTAAAATCTCAATACTTTTGATTTAAAACACATTTATTTCTCGTATTTATTTTGTAACTATATATGAAAATATATTTTTCATATTATATTAAATACTTGTTCGTTTATATTTACACATTTTTGCAAATTCTTCAGTTTGAATGGTAGGTATAAAAATGTTATATCAAAATCGCTGATTATGTAGTTGGATAAAAATTCTTGTTAGTGTACGAACTAACAAGTGCAATGAAGTGTTCATCTATTCATGCGGTCCCTTAATCTCGAATCTTGTAGGGATATAGTGAATATAATAGAACATTTATTTAATAGCGTATTTTGATAATATAATGAAACCCAAGCCTGTAATACCTTAAAATATTTGCAATTATATTAATGTAATGGCAATAAATTTTATTATTTGCTTGAGTAGATATAAATTCATGTTAAACTTTACATTCCTTTTACACATTATAGAACTTGTTTTTCTCTTTTACTCTCTGTGGTCGGAATTTTTGTACTGTTTTGAACAATATTATATAAAGTTTATAGTCCTTTTTTTAATTTCCATTACTTAACCATTTAACTCTCAATGTTACATAAAATGTGCGTAAATTGACATTAATGTGATCTATGGGAGTCACCTTATTAAATATTATATAGCATAATATATCACAGCCACAAGGTGACATTAGATTCGTTTTAAAAATCTAATGTCGCCTCATATATTAAAATCCATCAAGCTGTTTAGAATACAAAGCGTGCCAAAGAAATGGACATACCTAAATACATGCATCCCTACTTCTGAGCTGTCGGGTAAATAGTATTAAACCATTTAAGCTAGTAAAATTAAGGTAAAACTATTAAATGAACGTAATAACTTGCATACCTAGTAGACTCTAAGTGACCGCAGTGGTCGAAATGTTAGATATAGTTTTATCTGCAATTTAAGTTGCAATTTGATTACTTATTAGCCTAGTGCAGGCTGGATTGTAATAATTATTAGAAAAAAAATTGTTTAGGTCCTTCCAGAGGTTATATATACATTTGCAGAAAGTTAAAATGCTTTTTTGACTCACCCACGCTTCTTCAGGTCAACTAAAGAATATTTTTACATTCCATCAATACATTTTGTTTGGAAAAAGCTCGGATACAAATTAATTTTCGAAGATCGAAGGTTGCAGATCGGTATTCGATCAGCGTTAGGCTCAGAAATCGGGCGGGATACACACATAAAACTTTTTTAATTTGGCGACCGAAAATGGCCTGCCGTGTTCAAGTTACGGTATCGATGAAGGAACTTGTCAATTTAATAAAAAAAAAGTATGTATAATGAAATAACAATTATCATAGTAAAAAAAAATACATACTATGGTAGAATGTGCATTAAAATATCATCAGTTATAAATACGACCCCAAACAAATCATTAAATATTATTACGAACCGTAAAATGAAACGTCTAGTAGAGTGAAGTTTCACGTAGCATGATGATAGTAGAAAAGACATTGTTTCTATTAAATTTTACTATCGGTGTATTAAAAAATTCAGAATCGACGTAGAAAGATAAACATCTATTTCAGAGTCAATAACCGATTTTTTAAATTTATTTCACGGACTTGTGGTAAATGTTTTTGTCTATTGCGTAGATGATTTGATCTATGTCGTTTATTTTAATGTTCGACTAGAAGTAATGGATATATAAACCCTTTTAGTAAGGGATATATAAAAAGGAGTGTTTGGAATTTAGAGACACATGACTCTGCATTTCACAAATGCACACCACTCAGATACATAGGTTCTGTAAGGGACTTTTTTTTCTTTTTTGGCTAGTTAGTTTACACAAAAATTGATAGATCACTAAATACATAAATACACATGTTCCTTCCCTCCTCTCATAAGGCAGAAACATGTATATATATATGTATAGTTAGTTAGCTCGATCTAGCTTCGATCGGGCTTTTCTACGGATAGGGAATTACTCAGATCGCGACTTTTTCGCATAATCGGCAACAGTCCAAGCCGAGGTTTGGCCACTTTGGCACCCTTGGAGCTGTTGCCTCGCTTTCGTAGCTAAAGTGCCTTAAGCCAAACCCGATGAAACTGTAGAAGCCGTCTGAGGCTTCAGGACTCTTATGAGTAACGTGTAGTCAGATCGAAGAAAAAAAAAACGAGACAGTTGGATTTTAAATACAAAGCTATACGAATGAGTTACAAAATAAATATAGGCCGTGAGGCGTAGTGATAATAAATCGAGTTCGCAGGTTCGAATCTTGCCCAGGACAGACTTTTGTGTGATGTGCACAATTGTCAGTTGTGGGTCTTGGTATTAATTATCTATATGTATATGTATCTCAGCCGTTTAATTACCATAATACAAGCTTGGCTTAGTAATGGAATTGAATGGCCGTGGGTAACATTGGGTCCCCATATTTATTATTTATAAGCGATTATAAATAACGTGTTTACTACGACTATAATCATTGAGGACCTGGTGTGAAATCCAACAAGAATTTGTACTCTATTGGTATTTTGAAGAAATAATTACATCTGCCTTCATAATTAACAGCACTATATTATTCCCCTGCAGGGAATCATTTTTTTTCAAACTTGTAGCGTGCTCATAGAAATTATTCGTATCAAATATTTGAATATATCTATAAATAATGTAGAATCATTTTCACGTTTTATTTTTCCGGTCCACTCAATAGACTGTATTGTGTATGAAAATACCAGGAACGACCTCATAGATTATTCTTTTTACAAAATATGTATGAAGTTAATAAAAAAAATCTTATGAAATGTAAAAAAAAAGTTTTGCGCTCATTACATCTACCTTGCTCGATACTAATTTTACTTGGTCTATGCTAAAAATACTATTTGAGTTTATAGAAAATTGCATGGGATTTTCTTAAAGTCTTATTTATAATTTTCTTATATTCATAAACTGTCGAATAATTATATCTTGTCTAATATAAAATTAGCAATGATAGTTCAATAGTACCGCGTTTGTATACCGCGTTGATGGAAGTGAGTTCGGATCCACTAATGAGTCTGAGCTTTCAGTGAAGGAAAACATCGTGATGAAACCATAACCTGGTGGTAGGACATTTTCTAATGCTCGCATGGCTAGCACCTTCAATTGAAAATCTGTCACCAAGCACCTATAAGTGTGGCCTATCAGCTGTTGACATCTTTAAGAATATAGTACATATAATGTTTTACCAGGGATATAGATTAATAAAAAAAAAATTTCTTCTAAATAATTTTTAAGGTTATGTCACAGGTTATGTCGGTATGGTATGTCGGAAGGTTATGTCGTCATGTTATGTATACGAAATAGAAAGCTACTATGTATGAAAAAATATTCCTAATTTTTCAAACCACATCTTAATAAAACATGATACAAAAACTCATCGCACTAACTGGAAAACTTTAAGATAAAGAAAGTTTTCTCTCGCCGGATTACTTATTTTCATACCTGTAATCCGTATAGACGGGCATCCCAATCTGGTAAACTCAAGTGTGGTAGTGGTTTCTCAAATGTAACTACTGACTGCATTATTAAAATTTATTTATATATGATTTCCTTTATATTACTATAAATTAATATACTGATATCAAAAGAAGAATGATTTCCAAGGTCCATTAAAATTGTATTTATTTTAGTGTTGTTTACAACGTAAAAGGGGTGACAAATTTTGTCGATGTTTTTTTTCAGTGAGTTTTGTTTGTTGTTCAAACAATTACGAGTACTGACCAAGAAACGTTACGAGTCGTGAGCACAACCTTGATTTATACAGTACTCGATTGATATGGTTTTGGCGGTTATAGTGGAGCGAGATAATTATAAAGTAAGCAATTTCGTCGAATTCAAGATTCTAAATTTGTTTTTAATAGGATTTACGAATATTTTAATGATGAAGACCGAGATATAGAATCACGTGTTGTTTCATCCTAATTTAAAACTATAAAAAATATTGTGACAAGATATGACATGATAATATCAGTAAAAATAAAAACTAAATAAACAAAAAAGGTTTACCACACTATCGCTCAAACAATTATTTTGTAAAACAATACAAAACACTTCGAATGTAAAATCAAAATTATATATACTTATTGTTTATTAAATCAAGGATTACATCAGATTAAATGAAATTTATAATATGTACTTTGGTTACGGTATTAAAATTGTTACATTTATGAAAGAGAACTATTTCTAAGTCTCAGGAAAAATATTAAGGCCATTGAACACTTTTTAAATATGAAATTACGTGCCTAGTAGATTACATATGTCACTGGTAAAATTTATTATAATAATGGTTTTTATTTATGGCGATAAAAAAAAAGTATAAATTTTGGTATTTACGAAAATATTGTTTAATATATGTTGTTAGTGCTCTAAAGTTAAACCCATATTAAAAAAAAAATATAACGATATCTAAACTGTGCAATAATTTTAATAGAAACCATGCTATTTTATATTTTAAATATCGACTTTTTAATTATGTAAATTCACAACATTAAACATTAAAGTTGTCAATTTAATGACACTTTTGGCATACGAAATATAAAAATAGTTTTTTTTATGTTTGTTATTTTTGTAACTGGTTAGGTGCATATAAAAAAGTTATGTCTTGGAAAAACTTTTTATGTGATGGCACGAAGCGCTGGCCCACACCAACAGTCACACCAACAGCTCTGTATGAAGTCAAAAACCATTTGATTTGGTCGCCATTCTTGAAGACTAAGTTGGAACGCCTTATATGTTTGTGCGTGATGACCGATGACGCGCAACAACAGGAAAATTATTGTGGCGCTGTCGGCACAACTACTGAAGAATCATTGTGATGCTTATCTAGTGGAACTTAAGAATGTTCTCACTTTGCTTTTCACCATATTGTTCACAATATTACACTAACACAATTTACTGAATAAACACACATGAGAAAATAATATTTATTAGAATGTATTTCTTTTTATCCCGTTTATATTAGCTTCACTTGTAACTAACTCTACCACGTAACGTCTACCACGCAAATGCCACAAAGCTCTTCAAAATCTTTGATTAATACCAATGCTATGAGAACATTTTAATTGTCTCATAAATTACTTTACTGCTAAGTTTGTAAGCTACCGATCATAATGGTCTATAAAACACTATTTGTCAAAATCATTGAAACGTTTTCACTCTGTTGTCGAGAAATGTCTTCCAAATGGCGAAGTATATATTGACGTATAATATAATAAAAACTTATTTAAAATAGGCATATCACAGAAGTTTCCCAATAAAAATCTTGAAACATGTTCTTTACTAAGTTAAATTACTTTATATGTAACTTCCTACTTAACACAGTCGTAAAGTTTTAAAGGCCCTTCAAAGAACATTTCCAGTTATGGCGAACCGCTGCAGAAATATAAGGATACTAGCTGTGTCCAATGTTTTCACCCGTGTTATATTTATTAGGCGAACTCTCCACCGCGTCGCGTCACGCCGCCGCCGTCGCCTCTGGGTGCCTTACGTTACAGAATAGTGAATTCAGTTGAACAACTAGTGACTTTACTACTCTATGCCTATAGTTATTCTCTCTTCCCGTACTAGTCTAGGTAAAACTTGTCAGATTGCTTAACGTTTATGGCTACTGCTCGGGTCCCTAGGGTCGAAGTGTGAATTTATATAGCGTATAACCTTTCTAAAGTCGTGGTGATCGGTGGTTTTGAGTGGCAGAATATCAATTCGATGTCTACAGGTTCGAACCCACGTGTACCAACGACTTTTTCGTAATAAACCTGAACGCATGAGAAATGTTCTTTTAGTACCACTGTATGTGGGAAAATTTAAAACTGTTGATTTATCGGTGATTGTAAACCCTAATATGTCGTGGGCTGGCGTGGTGATTAGCCCGTACCTTCCCTTAGGAAGAGGCAGCCTAGCAGATGGACACTTACAGGCTGATATTATAACATTCCTCAATATATAGCAACAATCATTTTACAAATCTGAATGGCACGCGTCCATAATTGCCTTTTATGTGTGTGATCCTATATATTTTTGAATGTTTGTCTTTGTGTACTAATGAATTAGTATGGTATATGTATTTATTAACATATCTGTATATAATATCGCTAATTGGAAATATGCAAAACAAAACACAAACTATATCAAAATACATGATAACAGAAACTAATCTAGTCTAATATCCCCCTGTTTACACAGTAGCTGGGTTACCGGAGTTATCACTGCCCCACTTTCCATAATAAGGAACAAGTTTGCGGCCGCTGCCTAAGCCGTAGTGTGTGAGCCATAAATTTCTCGAACATTTCCCTGCTGACAAGTCCTGGCAGTTTGCCAGACGCCCTATTTCTCCATATTATTTAATATTATCAATTAGTACAGATCTTTTTAAGGATTATCTTTAATCAACTACAATTTATATATAATCATTGATTTAAAAAAAATCTTTTCTACTTACGCCTGGAACTGATTAACAGTTGTTACTTCTTTCTGCAATGAAAAATATTTTTAATATTTAGCGTAAGCCTAATCGTTATTAACCTATAAGGAGTAAATTATAAAAGATTTTTTTGAATTGTAATTATAATATTTTTACTCTTTAATCATTTATTAGCTGTGCCTGCGACTTCATCCGAAAAAATAACAAATGTGTAGGTGTACTGAAATTAATCATCAGCGAGTTAGCTGTATTTCTTGCTTTGTGAATGTTTCGGAATCCTTAGACGCAACGTCGTATGCTAGCAGTCAGCCGTGCCTCACGTTCTTCACTACTTTCGATCGATTGATATTTTGCCATCCATTTACGCTATGAATTTAACCTAATACGTCGTTCCTTACTGGTTTATGGGGCACGTACATTTTTTCTTAGTATCTCGTTCAGCAGCAAGTCACATTTGACGGTATTCTCTAGTTTTCTGTGAACGAACGGATCTCACTCTTTTTTAGAGCAATGGAATACTCAGAAAACCTCGTCCAATTTCTACCACAAATTTTACATAAATACGAATTACAGTACAATACAGTTAATACAGTCCTTCGTGGTGGTCGTATGGTTTAGACCGGCGGAATATCTATTCGTTGTCCACAGGTTCGAAGCCCGGCATGTACCAACGAATTTTTCGGAATTCGCGTATAATTACTTATTCAAATTTATGGTTATAGGTTTGGCGAAGTGGTCACAATCTGACCTGATATTAAGCGACGATGTGGCCCAAGATGATAACACGCTAAACCTAGTGTAAGACTGGCTCTCAAGTGCAGCTGCCGGAACACACCTATTGGTGCTTGGCGAATGATTTCCATCTTGAGGGTGGTAGCTAGCCAGGCGGGCATTAGGAAAAGCCCTATCACCATGATATGGTTTCCTCACGATGTTTTCCTTCACCGAAAGCTCAGGCTCATTGCAGGGATTCGAACTCACGTCAATCGACGTGAAGTCGTACACGCTACCACTAAGCCATCATTGCTTCACTTCAAATGAGTAATACTGTTAGCTGACGGTGAAGAAAAACTTCGTATAGAAACCGGAATGCTCGAGAAATATTTTGTAGTACAGAGGTACGTGGGAAATATATAGAGCTGTTGATTTCTCAGTATTTGAAATAGCCAATACGTCGTAGGCTAGTGTGGTGATTAAGTCTGTACCTTATATTGGTAAGAAGCCTATGCCCAGCAGTGAGACTCTTACAGGCTGATATTATTACTATCATTACAGACCGCAGGTTATAAAGTCAGTAGTCGAATCGCAAAATTCAATTTAAATCCACTTCAAAACGCAATTAATCAAAATCCCTTTGAGAATACCCTTAATTATTAACTGATATTATAAAGAAAATGTAAAAGGCTTACTCTGCATTTGCAAAAAATTGAGGTTTTGCATTACTTTACAAAAAGTGAAGTTTATTAAATTTGATAAATTTATATTTATGAACCCTTGACATTCAGTGACTAATATCGCATTGTAGTAAGTCTATTTTAGTATAATTTAATAAAATTCTTGTTAGTGCAAAAATCACCAAACAACGACATCTATCGAAAAATTTTAGAACAAGATATAAAAATCAAATCGGTTTATTTCTATTGAAAATTACATGAAGATAAACTACTTTAGATTAATTACATATAATTTCACTTCATTTCACTCTATATTTCAAATATTATACTGTATTATATATCCACACATTGATTTTTATATATGTACATAACCTAAACGCAATTTACAGACCATATAAACGTCCATACGTGTGTACATCCTATATATACGTTGAGGCTATAAACTACAATCATACCAAATTTCATTAAATTCAGTTCAGTAGTTTCTGCGTGATCGGCGTACAAACTAACAAAACAGGCAGACAGACAAAATTTTTAAAAACTGTCAAAATGTGTCTGTCCAAGATTCTAAACTCCCTGTAGCTTTTTTCCAATATCCTTTAATGTACTGATTTTTACTTTTTGCTCTTTTATTATAAGTATATATTCCTTATTGGTTACCTAATAATGATCGGGTCTACGAAAAAATGTAGTAAAAAATTGTAACAATTCTTTGCTTCAGAAAGACGTAACAACTGAACCGGTTCCAGACGGAAGTGGCAAGGAAATTTTTGAATACATTATTTACGGTGGACTTCCGCAAAGTAACGCTTTTGTCAGTCAAATACGTAGACAGTCAGTTTTCAGTTTTTATACAAATGTGTAATTAATATGAGATTGAGAATTTGGTCGTACGTAACTTTATAGATTCTCTATAAACCGTACTGTGAGAAGCCTGCCTATTACAACAAAAAAGAATTATTTGGTTGTTCAGCTTCAATTACATATTACCGGGCTGTCATGCTTTGAATGCGAGGTTTTAATGAAAGTTCCTTGTCAACCTTTAGTTGATACAAAGAGAGAGAAAGAGAACAAGGAAAAAATTACAAATTACTAATAAGGAATCAAGAATAGAGTAATATAGTTTTTCTACAATAATTTAATTATGTATTAGTATTACCTTTAACTTACATAACATACATGTGATATCTCATGTGATACAATTCAACAAAGAATAAAATAACATATCAACAAACATGTATTATCATAAAATACATAAAATCAATATCCAAGATAGACATTTGAATACAATAGCCTCCTGTACTGTTTCAATGCGTATTTCATCTTTCATTTATTTTCAAAGGGAAATAAACATAGCGGAATGACGTTTTGTTATTACACATGGCAACATCCATTTGTATTTATTACACATGGCAACATCAATTTGTATGAGAGAACAAAGAGAAAAAAATATTTTATAAATTATGATATATTTTTGGCATCATGCGTGTATTTAGCCATTATTAATAATGCAATCAAGGATACTGAAGTCCTTTAAAGAAATTACAATTTATTGTGTTCTTTAAATAAACCAACTAGATCTCATATACGAATAAAAAAGTAACCCCGAATAATATATAATACAATGATAAGTTAAAATGTACCTATTAAAAAAAATTAATATAATAAAATTGAAGTGTCTGTTTATAATGTGAAAAGAACAGGTTTTTACTAAATGTATATGAAAGTATACACGGTAAATATATAACAAAAATTCAGTTTTTTAAATTTTTGTCTGTTTGTTCCGGGTAATCTCCGAAACGGTTGGACCGATTTTCAGGAGATTTTCATTGGCAGATAGCTGATGTTATAAGAAATAATAAGGCTACTGTTATTTTAGAAAAATATTTAGGGTTCCGCATAAAAACGAAAAAAAGGTTTTTAAGGAGTCCACGCGGGCGGAGCGAAGCGGAGTCAAGCGAGATGGTAGGTTAGGGTACACATGGTGATACCTATAACAGTGACTCTCTTTTGGAATATCGTGTTTCAGATTCAGGTACTTTATGTCCAGATCCCGAGAGGCTTATACGTCAGTATGACAGTGCTGCCAGATGAAAAACCGTACTGGGCGCTAACAATGGGGAAAAAAGCACTAGATTGTATGAAAATCATATCTCGAAAAGTGCTACATTCAGCGCTAAGCTATCTCGTTATTAGCTAATTCGTAATTAGTTTTTTGCTAGTTCTCGGCATGTAATTAGATGGATAAATAAGTTGAGTTCGTAATAATTAATGCTTTCATTAGTTTCTAGCTAAGATAAGCCCACTTTCGATTATTAACTACAGTTCAAGATACATCTTGGAGAAATGAAATATTATTTATTACAATTATTTATGTATTCTAACTGTGTATAATACATATTTTTATTGTATTATCACCATTAAAAAAATGTAAAACTCAAACACACAAAATTCACTAATTACGCAAGAGTTTTACAACTCAAAGCTGAAAGCAAACGATATTTATTGGGTAAATTATACAAATTGTATTCTAGGGAATTCCCCACATACATACAATGAGCAAAAAGATGCTTGTCAACTATTTTTGGCTTAAATAATAGTCCTTTCGCAATATCTTGCATCTACAGAACAGAAAAATTGTCTGGCCGCATAAAAACTTAAAAAGCGCTAAATTATCCGCTGGGCGCTAAAATTTTTAGTCGTGCGATAGGCTCATCAAAAAATCGTTAGATCTAGCGCCGAAAGCGCTTAAATGGCAACAATGTAGTATGACAATGACGACCATTTTAATAGTAAATAAAAAAAAAACTCTGTTAACAAAATAATACCTGTACCAGATTAAGTGTCTGAGTATTATCTTCTTAATCAATACTTCGAAAACTATATAGCTACATTAAAGTAACTGTTTGTTTTATCGCCATCCTCTGACCGATCTCGCCTAAGCATAAGTTAAAGTAAATTTACACTATCCCTTCCCATATCTGTCTAGTTAGAAATATTAACTAGTCCAGTTAGTTAGCCAATATATCAAAGATTCCCAGTAATAGTTTCATATTCGTTCAATCCCATCCCATTAAAGATTTCCAATACAGTCCCATTCTTGTTTCAAAAATCATTCAACAAATATGAACTGTTCATGAAGGTTGTAAATTTTTCAATGTAATTTATCTTTGTGATATATATTTTTTTATATTTCATTCTCTTATATAAAGCTTAAATAACTATTCAGTATAGTTCAACGAACTTAATCAATTTTAATGAAACTCCAATCAAATGCAGACAGTCGGTAATTGAAATTTAAATACCAAAACCCTTTTCGTATACTAAGGTTTTGAACTCACAATTTGAAGTGTAGTTTAACTTATTACCAAGCATGTATATATATATAATTACTGTAAATTTTAGAATTTGAAGATACGATTTAACATTGAAAATATAAATGAAGAATTGTGTTTTTAACTCCAAACCGAAATCCAGGAAAGAACATCATACGTCTAAATATTAAATCAAATAATTTTTTACTATAGAAATAACCATAGAAGGGCAAAATATTCAAAAAAATTACATATTCATGATATTATTATTCTACAATTATTTTTTTAATCTATAACTATGACACTGTAGATTATTATAGATATAAGTCACTAAAGTTAAATTAAACCAAGCATTATCCTTTGAAATCTGTGTGCATAGTTATAGTTATACTTTATTTATATACCTACTATTTACTACATTTGTACTATACTACCGCCTGCGACTTCGCTCGACTTATATAGTTATTTAATTTAAATTGAATCTATATGTTAGATCAACTAATTGTAGAAAGTACACTCTTTAGTTTAGGTGAACAAAACTGCGGGCAGAGAGTTAGAATTGAATAAAGTACATTTTTACACCACATTACACATACAGTCCTGTGCTAAAATCATCAGGCTGCTGTTGGAACTTACTCAGGAACTGGCCATCTAGAATCTGACCAGGTAAATATAATTACCTATACAAACTTTGCCATCCTCTTAGGGGTTCAATTTCAAGAAATCTCTTCTTAAAGAATGCCTACAATACAAAGTCAATATCCTCGCCAAATTTCTATCTATTGTACCTTGGGCTGGGCCATGATGAGTCAGTCAAGTCTAATCCATATAAATAAAATGATAGAGTTTTACCGTTGTGCGCGCATCACGCAAAAACTACCTAATAGATTTTGATCTTTTTTTCAAATTAATTAATTTTTAAATATTAATCGTTTTTTTTAAGTATTTTTATTTAATTACTATTATTATTGATTTACTTTTCTTAATTATTATTATCCTATTTTGTTTAAGTTATTCATTTATTTATTTACTATTCAAACGTTTTATGTTGTACGTAGACGAACTACTATATAATTACCAATACCCATTGTTAACCTATTGTAGGAGGAAAATGTCGAATAAATTATTTACGATGGATTTCCGCAAAGTAAGACCTTCGTCAATCAAAAATATTAAGTCTTTAGCTATAAAGTTTATTATTATATATCTAGACGTACGTACAACGGAGAGTTGTATTCCAACGATGTAGTCATGAAAGCAGAGATTTACTTAATCAATAGTAATGGTTAAAGGTGTAAAATCTATAGTTAATAATCTTGCTGATATTGTTAATAACCAAACGTGTAATCTAAAGCCATTTTATATTTTACTCGAAATAATAATTTGGTCCTACTGACATTGTTAATTTAATAACCTACCTACACGGTAGGTAAGGCTAAAGCCGGTTTATTTTTTATTCGAAATAATAATTTAGGTGGCAAATTTATGTTTATTTTTATGTGAATCTTTCTACTTTTGAATTAAAATTAAAAAATATTTTTAAATCACATTTGATACAATGTTTTTATATGTTATGTTATATGTCATTATGTTACACAATTTATCGTCACTATTACATTGTTAGTTAGTAGTGATAGTATTTCTATTGACTGAAGAAAAAATCGAGTCGGTTGAACAAGGATTATATAGATTTCCTCCCCCACACCAGATTCTGAAAGAGGTTATCTACTAATCTATAGGAGACATGTACTATACAATATTAGGTTTCGGATGTTTTAGTATACAGAACTTTATGGTAATTATGTTACATATATAAAAGCAAGCCAAATTATTTGTGTTTAAATTACAAGTGTAAAGTTAATAAGTGTTTCTAATGTTATGAATATGATTTTCATATTCCTCATACTTGGTATAAATTGCGCAACAAAGAAAAAGAGAATGAAAGTCGTAAAGTCTCCCGCTGAATACACTAAGAAAACAAATTCTAATTTTAAAAACTGACAGTACGTAACTTTGAATGTATACTAAAAAATAATAAAATATAACTAGAAAATCATTTTAGGTAACTTTAAAAACCTTATATGTACTAAGTTTATCAATTACCTAACGAGTATGTGATGGCAACCAATGATTCAAGTTCTTTAGTCTCTAAAATTATTAATAAGTTCTTACAAGTGACGTGTGCTTTAATAAGCTGTCTGTAGAAGTACTATAATTATTTATGCTGACGAATTAATCTATGGTCGTGGTATGGGATATGTAATGTTACGTCCGTGGATATTGAAAATATCATTAGATTTTGTATCAATTATTTATTCGTACTCAGTCAAACACAATTCAAATAAACGCATAATACTGTTCTTCGTACTTATAGTATCTCACTCTATGGTCTTTTAGCACATTTCTTCCTTTTTTATCGCTTGTTATTTTCACTTCTTTTTTAAAAATAGAACTGTTTTGGCACTCCTCGGAACACGGATCACTCATACCTATATTAAAATAAGAGTAAGGTCGAAGTTACTAGAAATGCCTCGAAATTTACGTCATTGTTTATAAGGGAAAGGATTCTATTTTTAAACTATTATATTTTGTCGGATCACGCAATCGAAGCGATAAGTTGTGAATGTGTGAATGCAGTCAACTATTGTCAACTAAGAATCGATAATTTATATTTTCAGTACATTATAGGCATTTTCAGAATAGCATTTTTTTTCTGTTATAGATTTTTTGTAGCACGAGGAAGAATATCCGAAGCAGTCTACGATTTAGTTGGAAATTAAAAATTAAACATTGATTGACAAGAAATGCAAAAACCATTTGTAAAAATTTACTTTTATTCTATGTCAGGTATGAAAAGTAAAATAAAGAAAGATTCGCAAGATTATTAATTTATGGTTCCTCACCTTCTAGCAGCTTTTTCTCTTTAAGTTCGTCAGCTGCTTTATTGCTATTTTTTTTTAAAATAAAATATTCTATCATCAAAATTCAAACCTATGTTATTTAGTATATTAATAAGATTAAAATAAGCTAAAAGTAGTACTATCCAGTAGTCCAACCACCACTAGAAGGAAACATACCTGGAAGGCTGGTCGCATTGTTGTTGTCGTAAGGCTTATTGGATGATCTAAGTATTGGCCAACCTGTTCGCCCTCAAGCTTTAGCTCATTGCAGGAATTCGAATTCACGCCGATCGACGCGATGCTTCTACACGCTACTACTGAACCACCATTGCTTAAATATTTTCAATACTATATATAATAATATAAATACAATAGCATTTAAAATTATTAACACAATGAACAGTATTTAATTGTTATATGGTGCGTGTCGATATAGTAATTAGATTTTACGCACAATCAATATTGTAATTTTATTAATGGCTTCATAAAATGGCTGTGCGTACTTAATTGATCTATAGCCTTAGTTTATTTAACTTAATTCAAGTATTTATGCATCAGTAATTCCTCCATTTCGATATAGGAGGTCTATTTTCCCGACTGGAAAACTATTATAAGTATATTGTGAAAATCCTTTCTTAGTTCTATCAAAATACGTTATTCATTTTAGGCCCTAGGAAGGCATTCATGAACATCAAAACAATACCACCGCTTCGGGAAACCCCAATCAACGGGAAAAACCGAAAGGAACTCGATCGGGTTTATTAGTTTATTATGGTTATCTTGTTTAGTTATTGTAATTTTTGGTTAGTTTAGGAAAGTTCGCTTTTTTAGATAAGCCTGCGGATTTCTAAATATCATCATATTTGCCGGGTAGCAGGATCACTGCGTTAATGAAATTCCGGTAATTGTTTTTATTTTTAAGCTTCATTATACTGAGCATATGAAGCAATGCAATCATTTTCAAAAACCTATGTAATTAAAGCCCATAATTTTCGTATGCCTAAAACATAATCTATACTATAAGACCGAATGCTGTAAGCGTGACCTTCTTGATTGCTAGGCGGCAGGTGTGCACGAATATACATGGTATTGAGATGATACCCTATAATCTTAAGATCAATAGATTATTAAAATTCTAATCAAAAAGCTACTATATTGAAAGAAAATTGCGCATGTAACCTTTACATGCAGTTGAAGTGAAACTTCTATGAATTTAATAGGATATGCTTACAATATAATTGAATAAAACCGCGTTAAAGTATTACTTTTGATTGGCTGTATACTTTTTTTAAATGTATCGTCCGTAATTCCATGTTGGTGATATAGTATACGTCAAACGTCAGTCTTGTTCCCCTCCCGCGTCCCGCAGACCATTATAAGGGTCGCGTTTACGGCGGTCAAGTAATAATATAATGGAAGTTTAAGAGGTTGTTTTTGTTTGTTTGTTTGAATCTTTCGTACTACCTAGATTTGAAAAATTCTTTTGCATTTTATAGTTTTTACGCTATATAAGAGCGGAGTAGTAACAATTAACGTCAAGTAATCTGGCAAGTACGGGAAGTGAGAACGACGATAGGCTCCACAGATACAATTGAAACTGTAATGCAGAGCTAGTTATTTACAAAACTGAATGGGTAGGCAGAGCTAAAAATGTTTACGGTTGGTTTGGCTGAAAAAAAACCAGTATGTATTCGGTTGTAATATTTTTTTCGTGGAAATAATTTTTGATGCGTGGATTATCCTTCCAGCCGTCAGGACCTCACCTGTTTTTTCTTCCTCCGCACATTTTATTTTCTTCCTCCGCACAAAAATGAGGCGTAAAAATTTTTTAAGCCATAACAATAGGGAATTAATTTTAAAAATATCACTCACCCACTTGTTTACAATTTAGAACACAATAAATCAAAAGAAAAAAAAATTGTCTGTGTTCTTATTTTATAAGCATAAGCATTTAATATCTCAGATAAGTTGGTGACTGTACTGTCGTTAACACAATTATTAACATACTAGCTATACCTGCGACTTTGTTCACGTAGATATCGGAAAACGACATAAATTGTAACAGTCGTTAGCCAAGTAATTTGCCGAGGAACAGTTTCCTATGTATTAATCCAGATTATAAACTGTTTGCCAAACTTTTTCAAATTCAGCCGGTATTGCGTGATTGATTAACAAACATACAAACTTTCACATTTATAATATTACTAGCTGTGCCCGCAGCTCCGCTTGCGTGGACTACAGAGCACCGTCGGATCGTGTCGGTCGGGCGCACATGCTATCGTGCTAGCCCCGCTCAAAAGACGGAACAATAAAAAGCTTTTTGTGAGTGATTCTTATAAGATAGATAGATATTATATGCTATCGCTGACTTTTTTGTAGACATTAATTTGATATATGTCGTATGGTTTGCTCAGCATAAGCCTTTTAAGCACTCAAAATACGTCTTTTTTCCGGTTTGATTCATAGTTATCATCATTCATTCATATGGTATGTTACTTTATGTAACAAATTTTATCCTATAACCTGGCCAGATAGCATACCTATGATTTAAAGGAAAGATGTGCGTCAAATTCCATCTAAATTCGTCCAGTCATGGGTACACACTCGCTCAGACGAGTGGTTATGTGAGACTCCTACTCAGCAAAACTCGTATACAATTCGGTATAACTCTAACTGTCTCCTCGTGCGCCGAACAAGTGCAATGAGAAAGCGGCCCCCGGACCTGTCCCCCAGGTTCAACTAGTGCGCAGGAAGGAGGCGAACAAGTCGCTTCAAGATATACATCACGTAATAATGAATTGTGTCCGGAATAATACAGAAAGGAAAGTCTCATAGGGCCTTGGTCTCAATATGTGGGATCAGGGTGTCTTCCATGCTATATTGTCCAAATCTGACTTATACAACTTAATTGCTAGTTTCATCAAATAAAAATCGTGAAAACATTTAGGTTGACGTAAGCCTGAGGGTTAAAGACCAAAAAGCCATTAATGAAAGGAAAATTTGATTATGCATTGAAGTTACAACTACTATATATTATAAAAAACTAGTAAGTAATTTATAAAGTTAGAGCCAGACGCATATAGCACATGTAATTTGTTGTTTTAAAATTGCTTTTATTAGAAACAACTATTGTTGGAGTAACAATGTCGTTAAACTGAACGTTTTGATGCAATTCGTTTGGGTCAATTTATTGTTATTACTGTTTGAATTGTAAAACATAATCTTTATCAACGTCCACCCGCATACAGTCTTTGATTGATATGAATCGAAAGAATTCATAGATTACATTTTATTACTAGATCTCAAATTAATACTATTTAGTGAACAAACTTACGCGTTGAAATTCATTATTCGTCTTTTGAACTCATAAAGTAATTTATTAATTACTGTCAATAAAATTTCACGTCACAAATGTAGACAATGATCAAAATTAAAGTACATAGTTTGACTGTTAAACAATGGGTTAATGGAATCAATAATACTTGCTTTTCTTTCTTGATTCACCCGCATTAGGATTGCCTGTTTTTACATGTGATACAATACTCGTAAACTTGCCTACAGATTGACAATTTGCTTGAGATTTATGGCCACTGTTTCGATCCTAAGGGTTTCTTCAATAAATAGGTACTTTTCAATTCTAATTGGTATTTCCAAATATTTGTGCTTTTAAACAAACAAAGAAAAACAAACTCTTGAGCTTCGTAAGATTAGTTTAGATAAGATCGAAAATTGAGATTAATGCCTTCTATTATGCTAAATTTTTAATAAATAATATTCATTATAGATACTTACGGTTATTAAAAAAGTGCGTGCGTGCGTCTAGTGCGTGTCGGGCCACCTGCTGTGTAAGGTTCCGCAGTTGCCCGCCACAATTTACAGATTTAAGGATCATTCATGTAACACCAGCCGCACTCACTTCCGGTACCGGCCGGGACATGCTCAAACATTTATAGTATACTTATGTATGAAGTGATTCATGCTACACTGGGCCGGGGTCGGGTACAAATTCGGCCCGGTTTAGCATAAATAAAGGATGAATTATACTTTACAGAAAAGTCTTTAAGTAATTTTCAATGGAATTTGTACGAAATTAGGTCTAAATACATTTTATAAGTTGATTGACTATTACTCGTTAACTTATAAAGCCTACTTACCTCTGATAGTTTTCCTTTCAACTTCATTATATATTACTACCATGTTTTTTTTTTCATATTTCCGAAATCAACCATTTAGCTGGCAGAGGGGGGGGTGACACTTGAGTATAACAAAATTAGCATTTCGAAGCTTAATATTTCACAAACGGATCCCTGAATCGAAAAATTGTTTTCACATACCCGAAATATTTTTGTAAGACCTATCAAACAACATTCCACACGATAGTATAGGCGAGAAGGAGAAATCATTCCCAATTTACGTGTAGGGGAGGTACCCTAAACAATTATAATTTTCAAGATTTTATTTTTATTTTACCAGTTTGTCGGCGTGATGAATATGTATACTTACCAAATTACAGCATTCTAGTACTAAGAATCTCTGAGCTAAGTCGCGGACAGATGGACATAACGAAACTATAAGGGTTCCTTTTGACTTCGGAACCCCAAAAAACAGGAAACTATAGCACATGTAATTAGTTCTAATATGATGAATATAGCAGTTTGCATACGATGGATAATAAAAAATGAAATGTGTTCTAACAAACCGTAATATAAAATAATGACTTCAAACAAATAACTTCCTATTATTTCAAACTTTCATTCGGGCCTGATTTCCTGCCATAGTATTTATGACTGAGTCATAACTCGACAAGAATTGATTAACCTTTCAATCTAACAAAATATTTCTCGACTGAGCGGCTGAATAAATATTGGTACTGACAGTATAAAATGTCAAATGACACAGTAAATGCGCGACATCTATGATGGATATTTATTTTTACCAGACCATTGTGTTTTCTACTGAAAGAGATATAAAAAATGAGAATATATAGAAACAACGTTGATGAAAATTTTAATATTAAATATAACAACGAGTAGAGTATACGAGTAGTAGTATTATATAGTAAGAAGAAGTGTGTACTAGCATACATTATACATCATTCTCCTGCCCTTATCCCAATTTATTTGGGGTCGGCGCAACGTGTCTTTTTCTTCCATACTTCTCTATTATTCGTCATCTCGGTATTCACTCCCTTTCTTACCATATCATCATTCACACAGTCCATCCATCGTTTCTTTGGTCTTCCCCTACTCTTATATCCATCGACATTCATACCTAAAACCCTCCTCACGACATTTTCCCTCATTTCTTCGCATCACGTGCCCATACCATGATAACCGATTTCCACACAATTTTTGAGTTACCGGTGCCACTTTCAGACTTCCTCTTATATATTCATTTCTTATTCTATCCATTCGTGTAACACCACACATCCCTCTTAGCATTCTCATCTCAGCGTACATTATACATAAGAAAATATTTTTTATTGGTGTAAAAAAAACAAAAATATTCCGCGTGCCAAGAACATAATGAGTTAGCCATCACTGATAATAGTGTAAATTCATTATACTCACTTTTAATTGTGTAAAAATTATTTAAGTTGTATAAATTACCGTTATTTTAATTATATATGTTAATAATTTAATAGCTAATATTAAAATCATGTTTATTTATACAACGTTAAATTGCTCAACGTTAAATTGCTTTAACAATTAAGGCAACAAAAAAATCAGTAAAATGAATTCATATTATTATCATTGTTGACTAACTTCATCATGGCCTACTTCCATTACATGATACGCGCGCAGATCTTAACTTTAGCTGTACTAAATGCGCCAAAATAAGTATAACTTTAAAAATGATTTTATTGAAATAACGCACTTTAGAATGCATACCAGTTAATAGAATTATGTATTTAAATATTAAACCGCTACATAAAATAAAATGTAATAATGATTACTTCGTAATTGGCACCCATTGATTTTTACACATAATAAATTTTAAAACGTTAATGTGCTGTGAAGTCTTATTGTAAATTATATAAAATATTTTTTGATCACGATTGAGAATTAAACTGAACATAAGTCCGTTTTCATTTCTTTCCAGTTAAGTGGGCGCATTAACTTGCGAAACAACTCAGATGGTCTTGGATTGTGATTAAATTCTACACGTAACGTGACGTCAAATTATAGGTAGTTTAATCCTTTGATTTTCTGCCGGGCTTAGCCTGTAAGGAAATTATGCTTGATTGGATCAAGGAAGTTAGATTAGTTAAAGGTGAGGTGTTCAAATACTTTCTTTGTTTTTACACCTGTTTTCCGAACAAAGATTCGTGGGAATTTACCGAGTTTACGGGTAGTTCGATACTTGTGCCTAACAAAGACCTCACTAAGTGTAAAACTAGCGGAGGGAACTGGCACTCAAGTGCACTTGCTCCGAACACACCTATAGGTTCTTGGCGACCGATTATAAACTTCAAGGTTGAAGCTTATCAGAAGAGCATTATAAAATGTCCTACTACCATGCTATGATTTCATCATAATGTTATTCTTCACCGAAAACTCAGATGATAAAGGACCAGCTTCCTCTATCAAGACGGCATATTAAATAACATATTTTTTAATATATGTCGGAGAATCGTGTCGATGTGATTATGAAATCCGTACTAATGTCTTAATAGTTACGTACTAATGACTTACCATTGACCCGCACTATTCGCTTGGCGTAATACGGGTGTGCTCTGTGGTCGCACGCACGTAACAAGCATACAACGACCGGCTTGAAGTCATTCTTGCTCGAGCTATTGGGTCGTGAAGACCTCAGTTAATAAGTGGACTACAATACTGTTCCTGAGTGACGTTTCGCTGCCCATCTCGCTGCGTATCACACAGGCTCGGTTTATCGATTTGAACTCACGTCGATCCGTACCACTGAGTAACTCATAGCCTCATAATATTTGAATAGCATTTGAATGTATATCTTTCATTTCAGTGTCAGCGCTGTTTGAAGTACGGCAATGGAACAGGAAAAGAAAGTGCTCATTCAAAATAACAACCACCAGAGAAAATATAAAATAATTATTTTATTAATTAGTAAATAGTCGTGCAGTGGACGTGCTTACAATGTAAACCATTTTGCCATTTGTGCATCAATATTATCCATTTGGTCTGTTATGTATTAAAAATAGATTTAATTACTTCAAAATAAGACCCGTTTACACTGTTTCCCATAAATATTCCAAAGCGCATTTAAACGCATCCCGTCTAATAATTTTATTTCTTTTGTTATGATTCTAGAATTATACAATCTAATAATTATTAAATATTGCATCGTGGAAATCACTAGCGGTGCCCTGTGACTCTGCACTAGTTCATTTTCGTCTAATAATTTTATTTTTACTCACATTATAATTGACAAATCTTATTAAAATTAAGTAATGATATAAATTTCCCGTGTATAATATTTCATCCAAATCGGTGCCTATAGAATTAATAGAAACTTTATTTTCGTTTTATAAAGTCATATTTAAAATTATTAATATCCTGTCCTGAGGTTCCCGTGTACAATATTTCATAAACATCAGTCAATCCGTTTTTAGTACAATCAGGACATACAAACAGATAGATAAAAAAAAATTATGACATATTACAGGCATCTACCAAAAAATATGTGATATATATTTATTTATTTTATTCATTAATATAGTTGACTTTGTTTTTAGTTATGTGTGATTGTCGAGTCCACTCCTAACTCCCAAGGCTATCATAGGTACAAGTGTTGATTATATTTTAATGAACGAAATACCTAAAAGTCGATTAGGCCTCAGAAATGGTAAATCGAATGGTATAAATGTTACGAACTTTCGGCAAATAGGTTTGTCGAGTAACCATCTTTTGGTATAATGACGTACGCTGGCAAGACCCTCGAGTAAAATGTCCAATAAATTTCAGGCGTATTATAAACTTAACTTTGAAATGTGCTATTTATATATTGTATTTACGTAAAATATTATATACAGTCTAAACAATTAGAAATGGTGTTTGAATATATTATTCAATTTCGGTGATTTGAATTCGAATTATTTCTGTCATGCTAACTTCGACATGCATCATAAAGTTTCCTTAGATGTTGAGACCTCTTTTGTCGCTATATTGTATGAATTATGGCCAGTCTTTCATAATTAACATTGTCAGTCCATTAAAAATTAAGTCTTCATCTTGGTAAATAATAGGTAAAGTGTTATTTGTAGAAAATTTCATTTAGGAACTATTAGTTTAACAATACACGCATTAGAAAGTTTCGTTGGATGTTAAGACCTCTTTTGACGTCATTTTGTATGAATTATGGCGAATGTTTCATATTAGATTTAATTCTGGCTTAATAGCGCATTCAAAATTAAGTCATCATCTTGGTAAATAAACGGTAAAGTGAAAATTTAATACTATACTAATATTATTTTAAAAATATGTCGTCGTTTGAAAATACCTTAGTCATTAAAACGGTTCTAGTTCATACGATATGTTCTTCAATGAACCAAGTTATTTGGAATTCGTATTTCGTTGCCGACTTTTGATTCGTTCATTCAGTCTGCGAGCGATCGCCGTTCGATGTGGTAGTGTTGTGAATTGTGTATGTAACGACTAAAGTTGCGAATACCTTTCAAATATACGAAAACTTTGGAATAGTGAAGTTTTGTGCAAAATGACTCCTACCTACTGTGTAGAATTCATGTGATAATTAAAACGAAACTAGTGTATTTTTGTGTTACTAAAGCTGCGAAGTTCTGTTATTTGCTGTTAAAAGTTACCGGCTTTTGTGTTTCCGTGAGTATTGTATTTTATTTAGATTGTAAATTGGCGGGACTCCTTAATTGCTTGATTTCTTCGTTTATAAAGACACAGTTAAACGAGTTTAAGAATTGTCTATCTACTCTCGGTTTTGAGTTGGCATTGATAATAATTTGTCAACTGTTGGTTGATAATCTGGTTTAAAGTCCAACGTGTCCAACTTAATAGGGTTTCAAATAAATACGTAATATTAAATATTACTAAATTCAATACCTACATTAAGTTCCTATCTATAGGTATCTAATGGGTGGGATATGTAATTCAAAACACGAGATGATCGTTTGGCAAATGATTTTTAATACGTGCTTATATGTGGAGAGAAAGTGCATAGGTGGTAAGAATCAAGTATCAAGATTTCTAATTACCAATTAATATTATCATGTGTGGTTTGGATTGCATCTATTTTGCATCATTTTGTCAATAAAAAGATAAAATAAGCACTAACAAACAGATAATTCTGTACTCTAATACTTGTAGGTATTTATATCAATAATATGCGTTTTGGTATAACGGTTATATCCGTAACCGATTGGTTGGTTATCTTATAATTTATGTGGATAATGGATGCGTCACGATTTGATAAGATTTTTTGTTGCAAGTGTATATTTATACCAAAATTATTGACACCAAAATCAATGACGCTTATTATCTATCCATTTACTTTCGATATTCATTTATAGGTTATATGAAGTGAGCATGACCCAGTGATAGCGCGTTCTATCTGCTTTGTAGAAGTAGTTTCCGATCCATCAATGAAACTGAGTTTTCGGTTAAACAAAATACTGTGTTGTAATTAATCATAGCATTTAATATACTTTTTTTTTAGTACTCTCCTAGATATCCATAATGTTCGTAATGATAATCTATCACTATGAAACTGCGCTGCGGCGGGTATACTTGAGTAATTTCTTCTTGTTAGGTATTTGATGGCAGCGTGCGTTTAATACTTCACAATTATGCCAACGTTACGTGGATAGAATATTTTTCTTATCTTCCGAGGTCAAGCAATTCTATAACAAGATGGTGACTATCTTGTAAAAACTGTCCAGGGAATTTTAGTGGCAATTTAAAATCCATACTTCTAGTTATTATTTATAATTCACTTCACTTGAGAAAAATAATCAAATGAAAAATGCCAGCAATATTACACAACACAGAGTTAAATATCGTACAAACCTATATTTATAAATATTTAAATAAAAAACCACGACATGACAGATCAAGATACCGTCAAAAATTCGACTCAGTTGTTACCACCATCTTTGACTACATCGTCCCTGAATACCTAACATAAAATATATGTGGCGATAACTTAAAAACGTACCGTGATATTAAGAACTATTTCAAGCTCTTTAAAGGAAGAGTCCTTTATATACGTGTATAATCACTTTACTACGAAAACTCTAGCTGCAGAATATTACGTTAAAATCTGCTTGTTCGGAGAATCATGTGTCTATGAATAAGGAGTCCTACTTTAGGAATCTCTCCTTTAGCTCATTAAAGATTCGAAGACATTTGGTTCTACAAGGTTTCAACGCATCGTAAGTCTTCCCCCATCGTTTTTTTATGAGCACAATACAAATGTATATAGAACAAACTACGCCCCACAGTTTCACTCGTATTTAATTTCTTTGATCAACTCACCACCGCGTCGCTCCGCCGCTAACGCCCATTTACCGTACTTGCCTACAGCTTGCCAGATTCCTTAACGTTCATAGTTACTGCTCCGCTCCTTAGGGACGTTACATGAAGTTATATGTCCTGTAACCTCCTTCAATAAATAGGCTATACAATACAGAAATATCTTTTCAAAATTGAGTGGTAGTTCCAGAGATTAGCGCTTTCAAACAAAGAAACAAAAACAATCTCTTGAGCTTTATAAAATTAGTACAAATGAATCTTGTTATTACAATAATATATTACATATACTGTAATAATGATTAACATAACCTTATTAAGAAAATAAAATAATTTTATTGTTATATTCATACCTTTAGTTTATTTTCCACGTTGATATGCAAGTACCTTCACTCTGTATCCTAATTTCACCTTCATTCCTAGAACGGTGGTTAATATACTAGAGTCATAACTTAGTAACTATGTACACTGCTATGATATACAGAAGGTTTTATTGTACAATAAAACAACTGAGGAAATAAAATCTCAAGGTACCTGTTTTTTTTTGCCTAGTATTTATCCGAATACTTTGAATGTAGATTATATGTAAAAACGCTGGAATTTTCCAACGACGTTTTGAATATTTGCTTATTAACGTGTACTTATTTTAAATTAATTACAATGACATCGGATGACTCTGTTAGAAAACATAGTGAGGTAACCTGATCGTTTAAAAAATGATTTTGTGGTAATTTCGTTTGGCGGATAGAGCATGAAGAAATCTTAGTACTAGTTTGGTGATAATGTTGTACGTTCCCTCGGAAAGGAGGTTTTGTTAGGATTTGTATAGTATATTTGTATAGGACTTCTCTATTATACTTGTGTTTCTCGTTTCCGTGTTCTCGTGTTTGCTTCATATTATTGTTAAATGTAAGTAAATTTCTCATCCTGTTTTTGTGTCCATTTTAATTAGGACGACTTCTGTATTCATTATGTGAACCAAAGAATTGTTAGAAGAAAGCGTGGGCGACATTTCAACTAAGTTTATTTTTGTACAATAATGGTGTCATTACTTAAATTTACCAAGTATAATCTTACAGGAAAGTGATATTTACTTCGTTACTTACACCGCTATTTATTTTATGCTTTATTATTAGGATCAAGTGCAAAAAAGGGTTTTGTACTTTCTGTTTTTTTATGTGAACATTGATTTTAGTAAAAAAAGTAGCAAACGATTTTAGTAAAATTCAGTAAACTACTGTAACAAAATTTTCACCTAGACAGATTATGATTCCTCTATCGTAATAAAGTGCTTCCAGTCTATACAGACTTTTTTATGGACATGGTGAGGACCATTGTTCAACTTGATATTCTTTTTATAACAACACTAAAGCTGTGTGTACAAATTATGAATACGGATATTTTTCTCTGCGAATATCTGCAAATACGGACACGGATAGCCGCCACATCCCTAGTAAGAACTTATTCGCATCGATTGACGTGAGTTCGAATCCCTGCAATGAGCCTGAGCTTTCTGTGAAGGAAAATATCGTGAGAAAGCATGGGGGTAGGGCTCTTTCCAATGCCCGCCTGGCTAGCTACCACCCTGAAGTTGAATATCTGTCGCCAAGTGTGTTCCGGCAGCTGCACTTGAGAGCCAGTCTTCCACTAGGTTTAGTGTGTTATCAACTTGGGACACATCTTCACTTAACATCAGGTGAGATTGTGGCCACTACGCCAAAATCTACAACAATAAAAAAAAACTACTTTGGCATAAGGAAACAAAAATAACCAACATTTTTTAACGGCGCGGCGTGCCAACAATATTTTGAAATTAGACTAGACGTCAATGATAATAATATAAGTTCTTTTTACTGATTTTTACAAATAAAGTCAGTAAGGTGAATTCACATTAATATTATGGATGGCTAATTTCATCATGTCACATGATTGACACGCAATTCTCAATTTTACCTATTGAATGCCCCAAAAGTAGTAAGTATAACTTTAAAAATATACATGCTTCAAGCCAAGCATAGAAAAAGTAAAACTAGATATTATAATTACTTGTTTTTAATTATTTGTAAAATAAATTCTATGCTTTAAAAAAATATTTATAAATAACAAGACGTTCTTTACTAAGACTGCCTAAGTTATTAACAAATATTCGATTCTGTCGACTCTTAAATTCAATTTTCTCGTGAGAAGTTTATGAAATATAGTTACATAAGAAATTAAATTATTGAACATAATCCACATTTCACGCGCCATTCATGAGATCTATCACTGTTCTCGTGAAATTTCTTACTTTTGCGTCTGAATGTATTTTGGCATTGTTATACATTCGTATTTTTCATTTATGACTTGTATAAATAAATATCAAAGTAACAAAAAACATTGTAAACAATTTTTTTCATTTGTATTTTTGGTAAGGATTGGTTATGTTTCATTGTTTTCTAAATGTCTAGTTTTGTTGTTATTTTTCTTCGTGGAATATGTACCAATTAACTCCAAGGAGTGTGTTATACAATATAACCTATGTGTATTATTATTTATTTATACGTGTTTATCAACGAAGACGTACATAAATGGAGTTTAATTTAATACTAATAAATCAATATAGGAAGTTCAAAGAGGTTATCAACGGAAAATAAACTATCAGACTGACGCCAAAGTCAGTTAACGAAGCGTCCTTACTACTGCTTCTCGAATGAATTGCTTTAGTCAATATTAAACTGGATTGTTGTTAGTTGCTTACTGGAAGTAAAGTTTAACTAATAATAATATGGAATACAATCTCATGTACGACTTTTCGTAATAAGTATTTAAATTTAAAACTTTTTGTATATTGGTGTAACTACTTATGTGGGTTTATTGATTAATTACCTACTTTTGTATGAAATATAATGTGTTCTAATTATATAATAACTTTTTTAAAGAAAATGTAACGTTTACGCAACTAGATAATTAAGTTATAGTATATTGTGTTAAGATTATATTGTATACTAGCTGTGCCCGCGGCTCCGCTCTGGTGGAGTACAGGATGCCGTCGGTAATGTGGTTAAACCATAACATAATTCTAAAATAAATGTAGCCTAAGTTACTCCTTATAAAATCAGCTATCTGCCAGTTAAAGTCCTGTCAAAATCGGTCCAACTGTTCCCGAGATTAGCCGGAACAAACAGACAAAATAAAAAATAAAATGTCTTAAGTGTCGTATATACTTTCATATGTATTTAGTAAAAAGCTGTTATTTTGACATTACAAACAGACACTTCAATTTTATTTATTTGTGTAGATGACTGTGCAGAATATCATCAAACTGTATTTCACTTCGAAGTAAGCTACAATACGCCGGCCGTTCTGAAAATATTTACAGTTCTTTTTTTATACAACTAAGGGCTCATTCTCACATATTGAAGAATCGTATTTTTTTGTGTGATTGTGATATGATACTAATGGTTTTTATGTTTTTAGTGGCATATAATCTCGTATTTAACACGCTCACGAATCGGGAAAACCCACGAAAACTCCCAATTGTATCGAACGTCTATCGCTGTTAATAACGAATCGTCAATGGCGCATGTATGTGTGAACGTGCCGAAGGCGGCAAACAGACGTACAACACGCCTGATGGGGTAAGCGATTACCGTAGCCCATAGACGCTTGTAACACCACTAGCATCACTAGAGCCTTGCCAATCTTAAACCTACTTTCCCGAGAAGCTCTGGAAACCCTACTCACCGTAGGAACACTACTAAGGTTATTTGGTTGAGATTTTCTGTAGCTACTCATGTGACTTTTCTTGTGTTGTTTCCTCAAAATATTTTCAATCACCGCCGATTTCGTAACTCATTGTTGTATGCCATTTCAACAAAACCATTTTATTTTCACTGTACTATAAGTATATTATACAAAATGGTAACCTTTACAATTTTAGTATACCAAAGACAGTATGATACCTATTTATAGACATGTTATATGTTACTAATAAACTATGCGATACCAAAACGTTTAAATCGCAAATTCCATATTACGTAACAATAGTAATGCCATTGACCCCTGACCGTTATTTTCGAACGGTCTAAATTTGGTAAGCAAAGTGACTACTTTTTAGTTTTATATTAGTTACGTATTTTATTATAGGTATATTATTATTAAAGTACGTTTTGTTTTTTATAAATTTAAATTTAGATGGATTTTACAAATAATTTGTATGTACTTAATTATAATACCTGAAATGACTTAATTATAATGTGATTCTCCTTGCTGACTTTTATAAAAACCAGTAAAATGAACTTATATTATTATCAGTGATGGCTAATTTCATCATGTTGTTGGCACGCCGGGTAATTTTTTTAAGTTATTATTGTTTTTTACGCCAAAGTAGAATAACTTCTTACGAGAGATGTGCCGGATATCCGTATCCATAACCGCGGATATTCGAAGGTGAAAAATATCCGTATTCGTATTTTTTTTGCAAATCTTAAACGATTTTTATATTAATTCCTTTAATGAAAGGTAACAATGAAAAACTTTAAACTCTTTAAATTGATTTTGCTTGTTACTATCTTAAAATAGGTATTTAATACAAAAATAATAACATTTTACTTACGCGAAAGTTTCGCTACCTATCGATTCAAGGTCACATGCGCCTCCTGCGAACAAACGAAATTTGAGGTCCGTGTCCGCGAATCCAAATTATTAACCGGCACATCACTGCTTCTTACGTGCGTAACTAACTTACACAATTTCTATTTATCCATTTTTATATTTCTTAAAAACCATTTTATTTTACTATTGTGAATGGTATTGATTATATAGGTTAAATACAATTTATCCTGCGATTTGGACATATTTTACAGAAATATAAGCAAAAATATAATTGATCTCAATAATATTTTGATGATATAAAAAATGATATTTGCACGAAAAAACATATAAGTTTTATGATACTTAAACTCAATTGTTTTATATCTAGTAACTTCCATTATTTATATATTTCTTCTATAATTCTTGAAAATGTTGTGCCCAACTTTACTAGGAAGACAAATTTGGTTCTATAAGTTATTATTGTTAATGTGTATTTTGTGTATATTTAATTTGTTTTCTGTTGTGTTCTGTGTGCCTGAATGGTGCTTGCCACCCAGTAGGGTCGTACATCCCAATCTTACCACCACGCTATCAACATTCCTTCGTTCGCTACTTAGCAAGTTGCACCATGTGGAGGTGAAGATGGCCCGGGTGTCTCAAGTCTTAATGTATTATTTGATCTCTATTACAATCCGAAACCTATCAGTATTATCTTTTTCTGAAGTTATTGATACTTTAACCGTCGACTTCTTTATATATAAATTATATGAATATCTCATTATTTATAGAGGCCGGTAAGTAATGTTCGGTCAAAGTCCGTCGATGTGAATAATCAGACGTCGTACAACAATGGATAGATTTCACAAATGTTTATCATTTGTGAACTTTGGCCGTTTTAGTAGGACATGTCGACACGAGCCGTACCTATACTATATAGCCCATATCGAAAATTAAAACAATAAACTATCATATAACATTGACATTGTTTAAGTTATGGTTGTTTGCAGTCGTATGCATCATTATGTAAGTTCTATAGTTTTACGAAATAAACTAGGGATTTTACGGATATGTGATTTCGGGTCTGGATATGGATATCTTAAAGAGTATTTAATTCGTTTTGGTTATAGAAACGGTGATGATGATAGTTTTACGTAATAAACTAGGGATTTTACGGATATGTGATTTCGGGTCTGGATATGGATATCTTAAAGAGTATTTAATTCGTTTTGGTTATAGAAACGGATATAAACTTGTTTCGGATATCCGACAGTTTCGGATAATTACATTTATTGATATATTATATTCTGTATATATTATTTGTTTAATATAAGATAAGTACATGCTATCTATTTTCATTAATGAAAGAAAAAATAAAATTAAAGGTTATTCTTATTTAAAGTGGTTACAATACTTACTTAGTTATAAAACTGCGTACCTACACAGTAGTTATAAGTTATAAATGAAACGAAATTTTGAAACGACTGTTAAGTTAATTAAACCTTTTAATGAAACCACAACAAAAACCTTGGAACAAAAAAAGTACGAGATATAAATTTAAATTAATTAATTTCTTTGAATAGATTTAACAGAATAAACTTTGAACTTATGTTGAAAAAAAAATACATCTAACATTATTTGATTTCAACTTAAACTTTGTTCATTTCATACATCAATCATAAAAATGTGGTACCTTGGTATATAAAAAAAGAATATTCACCATTGACAAACATAAGTTAATACTCTGTAATGATGCGTGAAGTAAACTAATTATCTAATTACCTACGTCACGCCGTGTGGTTACAATATCCGTGTTTGAATATGTTGACTTGTTGTGCCTCACGGTTTCGCCCGTGTTAAATGTATTCTGCAAACTTTCCATTACGCCGCCAACGCATTTGTGTAACTTGTAACCGTGTAACTTTTCATTTTTTTTTATCGTTATTGGTTTGGCATAGTGGCCACGATCTCACCTGATGTTAAGTGACGATGTGGCTAAAGATGATAACACGCTAAACCTAGTGGAAGACTGGCTCTCAAGTGCAGCTGCCGGAACACACCTATTGGTGCTTGGCGACAGATTTTCAACTTGAGGGTGTTAGCTATCCAGGCGGGCATTAGAAAATACCCTACCACCAAGCTATTGGTTTCCTCGCGATGAATACCTTCACCGAAAGCTCAGGCTCATTGCAGGGTTTCCAACTTTTCCCGTACTTGCTTACAGCTTCCCAGATTTCTTGACGTTCATGATCACTGCTCCGCTTCTTAGGATCGTTGCATGAAGTTATATAACCTTTAACCTTCTTCAAGTGTAAGGCAGTGTAATACAAATATATTTTTTCAAATTTCACTGGTAGTTGTAGAGATTAGCGCTTTCAAATAAAACAAAAATACAACCTTGAGTTGTATAATTTTATAGTATACAAAAATTTATACATACATAGTTCTAGCGACCACCTGCGAGTTTGTATGCGATCAAGCTGAATCAGATCATTGACAGTTCGGCTCGAATAGCTGTCGAGCGGGACATGCGAATCAAGAAGAGGTCAACTCCTTTATCGAGCTCATATACCCAGATATTGACTGTGTGATCGTCGGAGCCCGACCTATCTGCCTTACGTCCATTATATATTATTTCTCATAAGTATTTTTTGTGGCTAATCCATACTCCCTTAATTTTGCATCAACATTTTAAAGCTTATTATCCCCGTTATTGACAAAAACACATAAAGAAATCATTTGAAAATAATTATTTCCTTAATATTTTTTTACTAAAAAATCATTTTCATTAGTAATGCCATCAACAGATTAACGAAATATTATATTAAACTAGCATGTAGGAGGTGCTATTTATTAATGTTACGCCCGGCAGTAAAGTGCCGTAGCGTTTCACGAAAACAATTTATTCGTACTCAAATAAATACAATTTAAAACAAAACAAACTCACAAATCGCTCACCGAATTTACTTGCAGAATCAAAAAGAAAAAAAATACAGAATAAGCCTGTATGTTCCTCTTGTAGTTCTTCTCTTATTTCGCTTATTGTTTCCACTTCGCTTTCGAAAATAGAACTGCCGTGATGCACAATACGGCTCGCTTATATACCCAAATGAGACAATCCCGAAATCTCTAGAAGGCCTCTGAACTCTTAACATGTTGTAAACAACTTACGCCATCGCTTTATTTATAACCCATTGTTTGATGACAGTTGTAGTGATAAGGCATTCTATGTGTGCGTAGTCGAACCTATGACTACACGACACACGACAATACTATGATAAATACACGATATTTCGAGCGCATTTCTGATGATTCTTGAGATTTCGAGAATGGCGATTTTTTCTAGACGGATTGTAAATTTCTCAATGATCGCCGTTCTTTTAGATTGCTGTGTCTTTACCATCAGGTATAGTACCGCCATTTTGTCCTGTTTCAGTAAATAAAAAGGTAATATAAACCATTTTAAGCTCAGCTTTGACTTTATTTATAACAAAGCTAAGTACTAGTAGATAAAAAAAAAATACATATTTTTTTAGAGAAAACGAGTGTATTAATGTGGTTCTTTGATATTGTTCTAAGATGCAGATACTTTATGCGCGTGTTGCCGCCTGTCTAGACAACAAGCTTGGGATAAATAAATAATAAAGATGTTCGTACTGAAATAGCGGGATAATATTGTTTATTTTCATATTTTTTACAATAAAGCTTTTTTATGTAATGGAATTATCGAACGGGGACGCAATAAGTCGCTACAGTAGCTCTTAGCTATTTTGAACCAACTAAAACCTAGACATTGCAGTCGTAATTAACGGAGGCCAGTCAATAATATGTTTCTACTCATGGGTACTGAGTTGGAACGCCTCGTATGCTATTGCGTGTTGCTAGGTAGACTCTTCAGACCGGAACACAACATATTTGAGCAATTCGCCATGAATATTTTACTACGAATCGCTCTCACCATAAACTAACTGTAATACCATAATAGCACGTTTAGCATATCCAGTAATCAGTAGGTGTTAGGTTATCTGTACTGGACAGGGACGCGACTACCATGCACATCGTGGTATACCCGTCACATTGACTCTCTTTTGATTTATCGCATTTCTGGATCAACTGTCGAGAGACTTGAAAGCTTTTTTTATATACATTAGCTCTACACTTTGACGGTACTGTCCCTGATGGTAAGTAAAATCACGTACAAACACAACGGCGACCACCAAAAGATCTAAATCTCCATAGAAATCTCTAAGCTTCCTTCGATCGAATCATGTGTTAAATTCCTTGCGAGATCCAATTTCGACACAGCGTCGAATCACCCGGATCCTATAGTGGTAGCCGCCGCAATTTACACCCCAGTACCAAACGCCCCGAAGGCAACACGCCGAACGCGAAATATCTTTACTGACCTCGATGACGAGATCGAGAAAGCCAACGCGTACTACACTTCTTCCGCAGGGGACTGGCGGTTAACTTCGCTCCCGCACACCCCGCCACGTCCACGTTGCAACTCAAGCCTAGGTCCATTCCTTCGGCATGAAGCCCTTGTTGAGGCAAGCAGCCGCTCGCGCGATACTGACACTGCATTTACTAGCTACCAACATACAATTATTAAATTGCATCTCTATATACTTCCACACTACTAAGGTACATAGGTTCTGTAAGGAACCTTTTTTCTTTTCTTGATAGTTAGTTTAGACCAAAACAGACAGATTACTACATACATACACACGTGTTTCATCACTCCTCCCACGGGGAAGATACATGTATAGTTACTTTAGATCGAATTACGGGTAGGGAATTAGTCAGATCGCGACTTCATTGCATACGCGGCATCAGTCCAAGCCGAGGTTCGGCAACTTTGGCACACTTGGAACTTGCAGCCTTGCTTTCGTGGCTGAGTGTCTTAAGCGCTCGGATTTAAACCCATGGGCGGTTCCCGATGTCATGCTGGCCTGCATAAATATCTCTTCACGTTACGTTTAAGGGACCCGTAAGAAGAAGGGAACACATTAGCCGGGACTTGGTTTCACAGTTTCACGGTACGACAAAAATAAGCCATGTCTTTTTAGTTCGTGAGGATACCGTAAATCTGTGACTCCGAGCCCATCGCGTGTGTTTCTGTTGGGGAAAGGAGAGGATGGAATTAGATTGTATAGCTCTTCAGAACACTCACCATGATACAGACGGTAGAAAACGCTCAGCGAGTCAATGTTCCTACACAGCTGAAGTGGCTCGATGTATTTAGCAACGTCTGCATCATTAACAATTCGAACAGCTCGTCTTTGCATCCTATCCAGAGCATCGATGAGGTATTTTGCGGATTCATCCAGGAGATGCGAATAGTATTCCTCATACGGCCGAATTTATGCCTAATAAAGAAGATACAGTTGATCGGGTGTGAAAAACCGTCGCACTTTGTTCAGGATTCCGACTCTCCGAGATGTAGTGGAGATGACACTCCCCATGTAATCCCTGAACTTGAGTTCATTGCGAATATCCACACCTAGGACATTGAAACTGCCACGCGTTGACATGACGCACGTTGGCACCCATGACCGCGACGGATTGCCGATCTCTGGATCGCCGTCGTTTTTGGATTATACTTTGCTTACGCAGTGCTTACACTATGCCGTACTACTATGAAAAAATATGTAAATTTACTTATACATGACCTATTAACCTATACTGACTAAATTATCATACAAATCAAGAGTTTTTTTGGTTGGAACGCGTTAATTTCTGGAACTACCAGTCAGATTTTAAAATTTATTTTTACATTTTAAAGCCTATTTATTGATGAAGATTAAACGCTACATAACTTCACGTTGCGACTTTAAGGGACGGAGCAGTAACCATGTACGTGAAACAATCTGGCAATCTGTAGGCAAATACGGGTACGTTGAAAGCGGGGTTGTGTAGAGTTACTCGTATACATACACTGGTGAAGCTGTAGGGCAGCTAATAAGAATTAAAGAGTAGATGAACATAATTAATTCATTGCTTATAATAATTATTGTTATCTTAATATAAATCATTAAACTAATTAACTCGCGTACAATTTTATGTATCCTTTAAGTAGTTAATATGCAGGAAGTTTGTGAACTTTCAACAACATGCAACTAATTTTCTCTCACGGCAAAGGTCTCTTGTTGGTCGAAGGTTAAAGTTGGCTTAAATAAACACGTACACAGTACACAATAAGATTATGCAAAGGTCGCTTTATTTAAAGTCAAACTATGTATTATTATTTCTAATTTATTTATGTAATGTACCTACATATCATTGGTCCGTTGTTAGGCTACAAGACTTTAGAAATCGTAAAAAAATAGCCTATTTGTTGAGGAATGATAACTTTACGCTATGACCCTAAGGAGTGGAGCGTAACCATGAACTTCCAGCAAACTGGCAAGTTGTAGGTAAGTACGGTAAGTGAGAATAACAATAGACTACATATTGTAATAAATTCAACACAGATATATGCGGAAAAAGTCATACATAAATAATGCTCATGTTTTTGCAAGAACGTCGAGTTTGCACAAAATATTTAAATAAATAAAACATTTATTCCACATACGTGAAGTACTAATCTAAAATAACGTAAATGTCATTAAAGTTCAATCTGGAATTATTAATAATTCCCAGTTTCTTTCTAACTCATAACAGTAAAAATGAGGTCAACAGTCCTTCAATCTCAAGATCACCGTTATCTGATTCTCATGTTTATTTGATGTTATAAATAAACCAAAATAAAATAAAAAACATTGAAGATTGTAACAAAAATGTATTCAATAACTGTTTATAAATTGTAAGAAGTATTTATGTTGAGAGAAAAGGCATTACAAGGACTGTTTATAAAAGAAATGAAAATATCGAAAATGGATAAAAGCTTATCTGAATGTTTTTAGGGTAAAAAGTAGTTAAATAGAAATTAGTCAAAAAGAGGTGAATCAACGATGAAAGCTTTTAACTGATGGTTTTATTACTGAAGAAACTATCATTTAGACAACTATAGAATGGTCTTGACTTTATGATCATTAAGAATATAATTAAAAGTAATCCAGTAAGCGATAGAATCAATTTAATTTTGATGATTTTCCTGAGAAAACAAGAACGAAACAGTTCGTATTCCTAATAAAATATATTCTGCAGTTTGAAGTTCTAACACTAAATCCGTTAAATTTAGTATATTTAGTATAAATGATGAAATATGGTGAAGATACAAATGAAGAGGCTTAGAATTGTTTTGTTTTAATATTATTTTACATGACAGTTTCATAATATTGTTTAAGGATAATGTCAGGCTTTCATAACTTGCTAGTCATTACTTCGATGTAGAATAGAGAACAACCAATACATCGGTAAGTCGATTCGACTCATAAATCGTAGGGCTCCTTAAGATGCGAAGGTAATCAAAACACGTGGGTTCTCACTTACAACTATCGAAATGTATGATCTCAGCGAACTGCAAATTTACATACTGTTCTTATGAAATTTATCAATCTGCACAAAACTATTGTAGTTTTGCTTAGTGAAATAAAAATTTACGTATCACTCGTATGATTATCAAGACTTATAATACACTATATTTTAAGCATTAAAGAGACCGCTCTACTTATTAATGGATAACATACCTAGTACAATATATTCGCATTATGCTTCAACGGAATTTTAATAATAAAAGCGTCGAAATGCTTTCAGACGAAAATTCTGATGGCATTTTAATATTCCATTGTCATTCGTTATTTTAATAATTTAAGTGCCTACGTATAATATTCATAATATTGTAGTCGGAAGCATGTCTAAACACCCAAGTCCACCAGCATGTGGTGCATTCTCTGGAAATCTCTACTTGGGGCAGCCTGACTGGTGGAATACCTCTACCCTACAGAAGATAACAGCCAAATAACCTTGTGTTGTGTTCTTGCGGTGAGTAAGGTTTCCAAAGCTCTGTGGAGAAGGGGGGTTCAAGTCAGCAACAGGTTAGTATTACTCCTTGTCAGGTGTCATAAGCGTCTATAGGCTACTGTAATCGTTTACCATCAGGCGGACCATACGCTTGTTTCTATCATAGTTGTATAAAACACAGTCAATCAGGAATTTTAGAGAGGTGTGATGAGGCACACCTGGATCACGACCATACACATAGGTACTTTGACGGCTCTTGGCATCTGTAGAAATTGTAGAAACTCTGCTTTCGTACTTTCGTACCTTACAGACATCAGGTGAAGTAGTCATTATACCGAGCTTGCAATAAAATCATATGGAATTAATTTAATTAATATTTTACACCGTGGGAGATATCGGCATGAACTAAAATGATCCTATTTATTAATGTTAAAATATTACTAAATTTCCATAATATCTGCAATTTGAAACTAATTGGCATTATATATGATACAGTATCTACTGTTTACTGCAAACAAGTTTTGGATAAAGGTATGAACGGTACAGCATGATATTATTTTAAAGAAGTAATATTGTTTCATATAAGTGTAGTTTTCGTAGCCTTTTTCTGAATTGTGAAAATTTATTCTTTATTAAAAATATTTTAAGTTTTCTTTTTAATTCCATTAAATTTGTTTGCAATAATTTAAATTATATATTTTTATCGGACATATACTGTATTGAGACTTACTACGAAATTGTATTTTTTAATATATGTGATTAGGAACATACATATATATTTTCGTTTTCGGGCCCTAAATCAATGCTAGACGTATGTTCATCATCAACCTATAATAGTCCACTGCTGGACATAGGCCTCCCCTAATGAGCGCCATAGCGCCCTGTCTTCAGCTGTCCGCATTCAGCATCTGCCTGCAGTCTTTCGCAGATCGTCATCCCATCTGGCCGGAGGGCGTCCTACACTACGTTTGCCGAGTCGCGGTCTCCACTCAAGAACCCGTTTACCCTAGCGGTTGTCGGTTCTTCGCGAGATATGGCCGGCCCACTGCCACTTCAGCTTGCTAATTCTTTGAGCTATGTCGATAACTTTGACAGACGGCCATAGAAATCCTCTATCTCGGCGAAAATCTCTGGCTTCGACAATACGGTCCTCCCGTCGTGCGTTTTAAGCTTCGACAGATGGCTCCTGCCAAGATGCTGAGTGAATACTTTGGACCCTCGGTTTCGCTGTATCGCCTCTTCAATGAGGCGTGTATTGGAGCTCCGAAGGTCGCGCCGTACCATCTTCGCAATTTTCTTGTTCAGGTCTGACCTGTCTGACAAAGTCGCTTAGGTGGTTTCCCGTCTTCTTGTCATCAGCCCCAGAGTCTCATCCGAGAGTTTGGACTTCTTGCCAGTACGCTGTTTTTTGCAAAAATTATTGCCCTCGTCCCTCAGCGTTTCGACCAGATTGTGTAGGGTCTCGTCAGCGTCATCAGTGGGTTCCAAGGCAACAAATCTATCCCCAAGAAGCTGTTGGAACTTCTCGGTGCCCGCCATGATTTGGATTGGGTTAGGCCGGAGCGTGGACATCCTCAAACGGTTTCTTTCAAGCTTCAGATTGATATTCAGAGAGCCCCTGAGCAGTCGGTGATCAGATCCGGTATTAAACCTGTTGATCACTGAGACATCTCTGAATATGTGCTTGCTATCCGTCATGATGAAGTCGATCTCATTTTTTGTCACAGCGTTGGAGCTTTACCATGTCCACTTCCTTTGAGGCTGTTTCTTAAAGAAGGAGTTCATTAAGAATAGCCCCTCTTTCTCGAGGAAGTTGACAAGCATTTGCCCCCTGTGATTCCTAACTCCATAACCATGCGGGCCTATTCGGGATTTCCACCTTGCCAGTCTGGGTTCCCACCTTGCCATTAAAGCCCCCCATAACAACGTTGAAGTGAGCCTTAGTGGTGTTGTGCAAGGCTTTGGATATGTCTTCATACATATCCTCCACTTCATCATCCGAGTGTGCCGAGGTCGGTGCGTAAACCTGAATTACCTTCATGCTATACCGCTTGGATAGCCGAAGGATCAGGTACGCTACCCTGGTCGACACGCTGGAGATTTCCTGAACGTGGTTAGAGAGGGCCTTATTGACGAGGAAACCTACGCCACCCTGGGATGTTCTATCACCCTCGCGAAAGTAGAAGAGATGGCCCGAGTCAAGGGTTACGGTGTCCTCTCCCTCTCTACGGACTTCACATAACCCGAGAACATGCCATTTAATGTTCTCTAACTCCACTTCCAACTGCGCTAGATGATGGTCAAGCCTCAGAGTGCGTCCGTTAAACGTAGCCAGGGTCAGTTTGTGAAGCGTGTGGTAGCCTAGTGTAGCCCGGGGATTCTTAGCACCCCCTGCCCCGCCGTTACCATGGCCGCTACCATGGCCAGGGATAGCGAGGCGACCGGGAACTGGGGGCCATTTTCTTTTGGCTTTAATTTTCATGAGGGAGAAATGCCCATAATCCCCACGCTGTGCGGGTTGGGGATCGCAGTTTGGTGATGGGGTTGCTCTGCAAGGGCGCTGCTGCCCGCCCCCCGATATGTCCCTTAGTCGCCTCTTACGACACCCACGAGAAGAGTTGGGATGATGCAATTCTAGGCCGGCACCACACGGCAACGGCAGACGTATGTACGTCGCCGTTATTAAAAAAGAGAGGCAATTTAAGTTTTTTTTTATATATAGTTGTCACTAATCGTTTTATTCTATTTACTCAATAAACTATATTTTATCCATTTTTTAGTAGAATATATATAACCGTGATTTAGCGATTTTCCATAAAAATATTAGAGATCGATTATTTTGGATACTTTCAGGTAGGGATATACATTTTTGATAGAATTGTTTTTAGTTGGAAAATATGCATTATTTCATATTGCAAAACATGCAATTTTTTATTTTAAATAATATTTATTATTCGACAATGTGTCTTCGTTCCTATACGAAACTATTTAAAACATTTTTATGGGACATGGTTACGGCTTCGTAAAGCTAATTTTGGCAAGCATTTCTTTGTCTAGTGTATAGAAGGCACAAATGGTACCTACCTATGTAAAAAATTTGAAAGGAATACATTACGTTGATAAGAATTTGTAAAGCTAGGTTGTTTATTATTGCTATACAAACTGTTCAACATGTGGAGGTTGCAACTAAGTAACTATGTACTACAGGTAAGGAGTCAAGGGACGTAGATATTGCGGTCATGAGTTCAAACAAGTAATTCTAAAGGTGTGCTCTCTAGGGATGTTGCCTAGTATTTCAGCTGCGGTCGTTGACTTCACAGCTGACTAATTTCCTACGGAATGCTTTAAGTTGACATAGTTTAGTTTAGATAGTTTAGTTAATTGAATTTGTAATCAATATTTTGCATCTACATTAATATCACAAAGCTCAATAGATTGTTTGTTTCTGTTAGTTTGAATACACTAATCTGCGGAACTACCAGTCATATATGAAAAATACCTTTTGAATTTTTTAGCTTATTTATTGAGGAAGGTTAAGAAAATGTAACCCTTACCTTACTAAGTCTAGTCCAAAATAATAGTGCGGGCGAGCTGTGTGGCTTAACGCGCGGTAACGGAGACCGAGGACGGGTTACCAACCCGACGAAACCGAAAAAAAATAATGCAAGTGAAACCGCTGGGCACAGCTAGTAAATAATATAATACGTAGCGTGATGGGCAGCGAGACGGTACTCAGGAACAGTGTTTGTTGTGTTGACTTATGAACTGAGATATTCACGATCCGATATCTCGAGCGAGAATACCTTAAAGCCGGTCGTAACTAGCTTGTAAGGTGCGTGCTGTCACTTAGCACACCTGTTGCTATCGCTCCCAGTCAGTCGTGCGAGTCAATAGTAAAGTTAATAGTACGGATTCCATAATCACATCGACAAGGTTCTCCGACTTATATTACATACATAGTATCTTATATAATATGGCTTGTTGGAAGGAGGAACCAGTCCTTATAACAATAAGCAATCTACTTTTTTTTTCATTTCTTTATGGTTATGTATATGTAGTAGGTATATGTCGAGTGACGTTGTGGCCCAAGATGGTAGGTAGCACACCATTCCCCAAGCCAAGCCCGGAGCACGACATAGTACAATTTACTAACCTGTGTATTCTTAAAACTATTAAGAATTATTAAAATTGACAGGTAATTTTAATATAACTAGTTTGCGTACTGTTTCGATAAGTTAGTAAATAAGTGTATGTTTTAATTGTATTATGAATTTTATTGTAAATAAACTTGTTTTAATTTGCCTTTTGTTTACTTAGAGTGTAAGAATTAGTAAAATTGTTCTTGAAACAACTCCATTGTGTTAAAATATATACAAGATGAAGCTATCAATAAAAAATGTGCAATGCGGGGGTGAAGCAGAACTCCCATGCAAAAAGATTAATTAAAGGCGCGCTGACTGGCTGGAGTTTGTCATTCTACTTTTTATTCAAGTATATAAAGTAGTAGTAATTACCTATCTTATCTATATATATATATATATACTAATATAATAAAGCGGAATAGTTTTTTGTTTGTTTAAACACGCTAATCTCTGGAAGTACCAGTCGGATTCGAAAAATTATTTTTGTGTATGATATCCAGATACACGTGGAATAGTATAGGCTATCTAGCATTAGGCTACACCTCTTAGATAGCCTTAAACATTTAAATTTACTAATGTGTTTCAAATGTCAAAAAAAAAAAAATTTAAAATACGAACAGCTATTTTAAAATACATATTTTATTAATTTTTCTTTTAAATATACTGAACCGAATAAAAAATTGATGTTATTACCGAAGGGTTATATGAATTGAGAATTATGATTTTAATTAAAGTTCCATTCTCCATCTATAAGCGGATTTGTGTTGTGTTATAAATTTGAGTTTGAACATTATACGGGTAATTCCTAATATTTAATAAAATAGAGCTGTTATCAGTAGCACGTTAAGCCCAGGAAGTGAGCTCGGACTCTAAAGTACAGCTGACGGAACATATTCATAGGTAATTCGTATCAGGTTATCAACTTGAAGGTGATAGCTAGCCAGATGAGTATTCGCATATACGGTTGTCAATATGCTATGGTATCATCATGATGTTTTTAATCACTGAAGTTCAGACTTATAGTTCATCAACTTAAATAAGTCAAAGGTGTAATCATTCGGCACTTTAAATATGTGTTCATGACTTCCATTATTATAAAAAAAAAAAACGAAAAAAGACTAACTATATGTCTAAAAACAATATCGCTGTTATTTAGAATCATAACATTTCGAATAAAAAAAATGGCGCTCGTATTTCGCATTAACCATAATACTACTGTGATAATACTAAGAAATAACTTAATTAATAACAAAAAAACATCTGTGCCAAATAACAAAACTTTATTTCATGGAAATGAACGCGAAGGTCCATCAAGTTACGTCATATGAATCGGAATATGTTTAAGCGTGAGCTCATAGAGGTAACGTGACACATTATTCACCATAAGAAATGCCACAATTTGTACGCCTCAGTGTCTCGTTTCTTGGAAAGTTATTAATATTTTTAGATATTAAGTTAAACTTTGTGTGGTAAATATGCCCTGCTAAGGAGGTTGATTCCACTGCTGGACATAGGCCTCCCCCTAAGATCGCTACAACGACCAATCCTGTCCTTTACCAGGTCGTCGGTCTACCTTGTGGTGGGTCTGCCCACGCTGCGTCTTCCGGTACGTGGCCACCACTGGAGAACTCTTTGGCTCCATCGGCCATCCGCTCTATGATCTACGTGGCCCGCCTACTTACACTTGAATCTAGCTATTCTTAGGGCTATGTCGGTGGGCTAAATTGGTTCTCCTGCGGATCTCCTGATATGAAATTTATATGAAATTATTTTATAAAAAAAACAATTAAATTTTTTCTTTCTAACTTCCCACGTCAGATTTCATGCAGTTCATGATTACTGCTTCCCTGCTTAAGGTCCTTACGTTAAGTTATTTAGTAGTAGTAGTAGTATATATATATATATATATATAAATAGGTTCTAAAATGCAATGTTTCTAATCTGACTGGTAGTTTCAGAGATCAGGGCATTAAAACAAACAAACAATCTCTTTAGCTTTATAATATTTGTGTAATATATTTAATCATAATTATTATTATAGTATTTAAGTACATATGAAACTATTAAATTATCATTATTTATACACCTTGCAATTTAATTGGTTGTTTTTCCGAAGTGCACGTACTCAGTCAAGGGCGTACAATTGTTACATAGCAATAAATAATTATTTGAAATATTTAATAAATATTTGAATATGATAAAATACGGTTGTCTGGCACTTTACTGATTTTTTACATTTGATTGAAATGCGGAGACAGCTAGCCGGCCGCTAAGCGTCGCGACGATTGGCATAGCGCCGTAGATAAAAATAATTTTACAGTGTATAAACATAAACATTTTTAACGTAATGTTTATTTGCACAAAATTAAATTCTTATAACACAATTAAAACAATAAAAGTCAGTAAAATGAATACACATTATTATCATTGTATGGCTAAGTTATAAAACTACTAGCTATGCCCGCGGTTTTACCCGCGTATAATTTAGAAGATATCGCTGATTGATGATTTCTAATACTTCAGTATAGACAATATTTTTATCGGGGCTAGGATTATTCGTCACAAATTCACACGGCTCGTTCGCACGACTACACCTATTATTAGTCATAGGCCCGAGCCGAGTGTTGACTTATTTTAATTTAACATAACCTCCTAAACTATTCGTACAAATAACATGCTGTAAAGGGTAATGTTTATCTACATGAAATTGTCTTGAAGATGAAATAACTTTCGTTTGTAAGGATTAATATGCCATGCCTAATAATAATACTCATAAAAGACTTTTAAATTTTCAATAAAAAATACAAAATACCTTATTGTGGCTTATGTATAAGAGATAGGCATATAATATCGCAGAATTTTTTTATATGTACTAAGGAGCAATATTTTTGTATAACATTGTATTTACGTATCACTAACTATTACGCTAGCGCACGCGGATAAAGCAGTTCGGGTGCGCTGTTGCGTCTGACTTACTTAACAAAAATAAATATTTAAGACCAGCTGAGAAGTTTAGCCTAATTCTAGGAAGCCTATACTATTCCACATTAATCTGGCAATCATATCCAAAAATAATTTTTCGAATCAGACTGGTAGTTCCCGAGATTAGCGTGTGTAAACTAAGAAAAAAACTGTTTCGCTTATTATGTGAGTTAATATTAATTAAGTATAGATTAGTATAGATAACTATAACATGATTGAGTTATAACATAATCATGTCACACCGTCACATGTTGTGCGAGTAACGCTCAATTTTACCTTTTACGAAGTGCGCCAAAATAAGTATAACTTCTGAAATTGATTTTTTTTCGAATGTTTTATTGAAACCTAAACCTATCTTTTACAGTTTTACATTAGATCTAGAAATAATATTAGTTTTTACTAACATCAAAAGTATACGAGTAACTACTACCTAAAATAGAAATTCCGAGCGGTTAAATATTAGGTTTGATCGAGACAAAAAGGTCGCGTTTTATACACAAGGGACAACACAAGAAACATCTTCCGGACGTAGATCTATGAAGGGCGATAGAAAAGTGGAAAATGTAACTGGAAAAGTTTTATTCGTTTATTACCGCTTTACCCTTAGGAATGGTTCGGTTAAGATTTTAGGATCCATGTCGGAAACTTCTGGTGAGTAAACACTCATTTTTAATCCTCGACGCAACAAAAGAGGTTTCGTAAGTTTAACGTGTGTATCTGTGTGTCTGTCTGTGGCATGTTAGCTTCCAAACAGCTGAACCGAAATTTATCTAGTTTTATTTTTATTTTAAAGATGACTTGAACGAGAGTGTACATTTTGTGATCCAAGGAAATCTATCGTTTGAAGATTATCACCTATTATACAGTTGCTAAAAGTCCTTGTTAAAAATTGTTAGTTACCACCACACACTAATAAAATAAAGATACTTAAAGCGCAAATAGCCAAAAATAGCAACGTAAGAAGAAATTAATATCTAAACTAACATTACAAAAGCTCCAGAGGTCGTTAGTTTGAAAGTGCTAAACTCTGGAATTACCAGTGATATTAGAAAAAATGCTGTTTTAATTTTATAGCGTATTTATGAGGAAGGTTATAGGGTATATAACTTCACGTAACTACCCTAAGGAGTGGAGCAGTAACTATGAACGTCAAGCAATCTGGCAAGCTGGAGGCAAGTACGGGAAGTGAGAATGATAAGCTACACAGATTCGTTAGCGCCGGAACGGTGGAGAGTTGTTCGAAGGAAAAACAGATATGAAACCGTAGGGCACAGCTAGTTAAAGATAAAGAGGTTAAAAGCAAAATGTATTACCTATATCGTAGTCGATATCAAAAAACGTTTACTAAGCATAGTCAAATAAGATTGAGTACTTTACAGTCAAAACAATTTAAGTGAGGAAAACCACAACAAACGTAATATAGCATCAGAACTAATTCAAGGTTCTAGATCATTCATTAATAACTTTAGTAACAGGAAAATATATAATAAGAATTATAATTTGTCATAAATAAGAATTAACACATACATATTTAGTTATTATTAAATTACACCATGCATGTTGATCATCATAATCGTCAGTCTTTAGCAGTCCACTGCTGGACATTGGCCTTTCCCAAGGTTCGCTATCGAATCCGATCTTCGAATTTCCTCATTCAGTCACTTGTAGTAAGTAGCCTTTCGCAAGTCGTCTGGTTCTTCATCTGGTTTGAAGGCGTCCTATACTACTACCTACCAGCATTCACACGCTCACGAATTGTGAAAAATCAAGAATATGTCCAATTGTATATATAGTACATCCATCACTATTAATAACGAGTCGTCAATGACAGATATATATGCGAAAGGGCCGTAGGACAAATTTTATGTGTAATCTTTGATTTTTAAGCAATCAAGCAAGGTCACAATTTAAGATTATTTACTTTAAATATCAAGGCAACAAAAGCAAAAACTTGTACGGAAACGTCGCCTCGTCAATGCTGTATTATATACTGTATATACATATAGTATAACCAGAATAATTCAAGTCATTCGCGTCAAGGCCCTTCAATAATACCGTAGCAGTCGCGGCAGTTCCTTATGAAATGTGCCACGTACATTATGCAATTAGGTACGTACCATGAAGCCGAAATTAATTTTAATTAACATTACGTTCTCGTCATATACTCAAATACGCGAAAGGTGATTTAAACAAATAATTTATGTAATGTAAAAGGCTTTGTCCTGACTGATTCATCATCTCTCAGCTCAAACTACTAAAGATAGAAATGAGGGGAGGATGTTGATTTTATGTTGTGGGCATCGTTTAAGAAAGGGTTTCTTAAAATTTTATTCCTATGGAGGGGTGGCAAAGTTATATGGGTATTAATATTTACCAGTTTGGATTTATTTGGAACATGGAATCAATACTCTTCGACACAATTAGCAGTTTTTTTTTTGTGTAGAGTACTGCAGAGTCAGTCAACAGCAGCCTGGTAATATTAACATGAATTAGTATAATCATCAATGTGGTATACAAAAAGTGAGCTTCATTGAATTTGTCGGTACCTTTTTTGTTGATTTTTATATGAACGATATACATAACAACAAATAAATTCAATTAAAACCAAAACAGAGTACCAATCTTATAGTCTACGCGAGCGAAGCCGTGTGCAAAACTAGTTTCCTACAACCTGGATCCTGGAACCTGGATACAAACTGGATCGTCTTTTTGGAACAGGTAGCGCCTCTACCATTGTAAGTCGTGTTTATTAGCACCTTGTATTAATTTGTTGTCTATAGATTACCGATCTGTCGATGGTCACCGTTATCTTTGAATTGTAAGTAATATGTTTGCTATCAGGCAGAGTGCCTTGACTTTGCCGTGTTTTTTTTTATTCAACAAAGGTTGCAAACCAACATACGGTTCGCGTAATGGTAAGTGGCCACCGTAGGCTATGAACGCTTGTAATACCATAGGTATCACTAGCGCGTTACCGACCTTGAACCCCCTACCCCAAAGAGTTCAGCAGAAAAAGCAGAATATATATCTGATTCAAAATAAGTAGCTAACTAAGTTAAAGCTGTTTTTATTACAAAGTAGATGTGCCCGCGGCTCCGCTCTCGTGGGTGTACTAAAAAGCTCTTTCATTTTTTTATACGGAACCCTAATTATTTTTCTATAATAAATGTAGCCTTAGTTATCCCTTATAACATCAGCTATCTGTCAGTGAAAATCCCGTCAAAATTGGTCCAACCGTTTCGGGGATTACCTGGACCAAACAGAAAAAAAGTAAAAAAATGTTTTTTTTTTTATAGGTAACATGTATAATTTTCACAGGCATTTAGTTAAAACCTTTTATTTTGACATTACAAACAGACACTTCAATTTTATTATATGTATAAATATTTGTATAGGATTCGTCACTCTAAAATCTGATAGTTTTCAAGGAGTTAAAATTAACTGGATTCGTGACTAACTACTAGCTGGCGACTTGTATAGTATTTAGGTGTACTGTGTGGTTAATAACCTTTTTTTAATATATATTCATTCTCCAGCGGGAAACATACTTTGTTTAACAAAATTGCAAACTGGTTCGAACTGTCCTTAAACTCTTATTACATTATCAAATTTCAAGGGAATCTTATCTTAATTCAGGGTGGTGTAATAAGCTATCTCGAATCTAGGGCATCTGATCTAACCCGATCCAAACCCTATTTGTCTATTTCCTCAAGTGCTCTGCCGAGCGGGTGGTGTAATAACACAGGACAGTTATGGAGTTCAGTCGTCGTGCAACAAGCATGGAGATGAGTCGTATGCCCATTATACGTTCTTATATAAAAAATATTTGGATAGCTATGATAAGTTATACTTTTAACATAAACATGTGTATATTTATCGACACGTTTCTGCATTTGTTTGCACAATAGGAATTGAGATATTAAAAAAACAGCATAACTTTAAATGCGATAGCCAATCTTAGTTTATGATAGACGTTTTATGTCTGAGAATCGTGTCTTGTTTTTCTATAAAGGAATCTATTAATCTTAATAAAATTATTGCGATTACTACAGTCACAGCTTTTTGTAGTTTCAACGATGTGAGTGCCATGATAACATATTTGCGAATCTCTTATCTCTTAACCTTTGCATTACACCTGAGTTAGGGCCCAATCGTCAGTGTAACCGCGACGCACAAACAGGGACCTTGAAATCGGAAAGTGTAATAAGCATTTTAGATACTTTTGTGTGCACTTACTTAATGTTTACTTACTTTAATCTATTATCGTCAAGTATAAGTTACGTGTACCAAGCACACATGCACACATTGGTGTGTATATCAACTTTGTTGAATAATATTTGTATAGTTCAAATTAAACGTAAAGTTTCATTTTTATAACTAAGTAAACCTTTGAAATATTGTTTTTTGTAAAGATAAATTAATGTATTAATTAAAACGACGACCTAAGTAATTAATTTAATGTGATAATTCTTTGACTTAATTAATTAATATTTTCATAATTTAAACATGCTCATCTCCATAAAGTTTTAATCCCGATAGACTGTGCCACACCACGCTTGGTCTAATTTTTTTTTTATTCAACGAGGTGACTTGTTCCATATATGTGTTTGGAGATATTCGTTAAAGTATTTGTAAAATACTTGGCAATTGTCGAGGTTCGTGAGTTATAAAGAATGCGCTATCTCACTATGAACGACCCATTTAGACCGATAGCGGTATACGAAAAATTATGAGATTTTGCATTTCATGGTTGCATAACCGAACGAGTTGTAAAAGGCACTTACAACTATTTTATGCTTTTACTGTCGCCTTTTTATCTTCAGTATTTAACTGTACCATAGGTCTATTTAAACTTTGAATATGACGTCACTTGATGTCATTACTTGGTGAGAATTCTGTGTTATTTATTTATTGTACACGTGTAATAAACTAATTTGAATTAACTGGATATGCATTACATACGGATGGAATGTATCCGGAACACTACAGAGAAAAAAAAAGATTTAGTTATTTATACACCCACTTAAGAAGTTGTACTTAAAATAAATTAATAAAAAAAAGTCAGTACTTAAAACTAATTCACATTATTATCTTGATGGCTAACTTCGTTAAGAGGTTTTTGCGGGCTCTTGGGCTGTCCTGTATTGGTTTTTGATTTTTATTCATAAATGTGTGTTGTTTTGCTCTATATTGTGTAATACGGGTGGTATTTTGCATAATAAAGCTTGGTTATTGTGCACAAGTAGATTGGAAATAATAACATGAACCGTGAATTCTGAGATGTTTTAAAATTCCCTGGAAAGATCTAACAAGGGAGCCACCATTTTATTAGGATACTGAAATCATTATAGGACATTATAATCAATCACTTGATAATGACAGTAATGGCTTTTTTATCGTTATAGATTTGGCGTAGTGGCCACAATCTCATCGGATGTTAAGTGACGATGTGGCCCAAGATGATAACACTCTAAACCTATTGGAAGATTGGCTCTCAAGTGCAGCTGCCGGAACACACCTATTGGTGTTTAGCGGCAGATTTTCAACTTAAACTTAAATTTTTAACTTAAATAAAGAGGACTAAGTAGTTGCCAAATTAGGAAGAAGATGAAATAGAAACTTCATCATGTCGCCTCTCTGTTGTCACATAATGTTACTAGTAAACGAATCAAAAGTATAACATCTAAAAATTAAATAAAATGTTTACGACTTGATGACGGATGTGTGTTTATTTTTATTAATTACCTCATCGTATTAATGTAATGATAATAATATATCTTTTGTAAAGAATGACTGAATGAAAATAATATTAAAGCGGGCTTACGTAATGTACACATCGATAAAATTTAACCAACAGGTGTAAAGTACATCCACAAATTTAATCTATGTGAAGTAGATTAAATTCTACTTAATTTAGTTTTGCCACGTCATGTCTTTGTGAAGTAATTGTTCACTAAAATCTCGGTTTTCTAATTTCCATTTACTGTGCCACAAATGATGTCGCTATGTAGTATATAATCAAAGGTCTTGCGTGATGCGACACGGTTAAGCCCACTTAATCTAATCTTGTCTGAGATAGTGAATATGATACTAGTTGACAACAATGGATTATAAGATATACCTAGTATATGAAAATTACGAAATTTTAGACTTGTGGATTATAGAATTAGTTATTTCGACGTCATAATCTGCGAAACTGATTAAGAACTGTTGTCAAGTTCGATAGTTTATGATATTTTTTTGTTTAATAATTAATTGATATACACATATAACTAATTAAAAAAAAATTAGAAGCGTGTAACCGTCACACGCGATTGAAGTAAAACTTCTTTGGCGTTATAAGAAAAGGGAGATTAAGTTAAAAATAAATACATAATATGAGAATTTCTTGCATACCAGTCCATAGATTTCAAGAATTCGCAGTAACAAGAATTAACTCGTTTTTGAACTTGTTTACTAGACTATTTATATACTATTCCTTCTGCCACCACCGTTCCAACGATCACCACCATCCCGATGGTCACCATTATCCCGACGGCCACCATCGTCCCAACGGTCACCACCATCCCGACGGTCACCACCATTCCGACGATCGCCACCATCGTAACAGTCACCATATCATCTCGATGATTACCACAATCCCGACGGTCACCACCACCCCGACGGCCACCACCACCCCGACGGTCACCACCATCTCGACGGTCACCACCATCCCGTCGGTCACCATCATCCTGTCGGTCACCACCATCCCGACGGTCGAACAATGTTTTAACACTGCTTACAGCCTTTATATAAATGTATTTGTATACGAAATTCCATGATGTTGCACTTTCAATTTATCAATATTTTTTTTTTCAAAAATTTTTGTTTGATTTGTTTATAAACTATTTATTGACAAAATCAAAATATTAAAAAACCGGATGGTATAGAAACATGATGCCATATTGCAGTAACGGACTTCCGTTGCACTGTCGCCCAGTTACATCCTAGTCACGCCTAAAGAAGTCTTACTTCAATAATAATTTAATAACTAGCTGCCTCGTGTCAATACTTCGTACATATTTTTAATTTATGGTTTCTGCCTATGTAGGTAATTTCGCCAATGTCACGTTTTGGAGTTTAGTAGCCAAATGATCAGTGTGCTGTAGTGCAGCTGCCGGAACACACCTATTGGTGGTTGCTATGCTATGGTTTCCTCACAATGTTTTCCTTCACCGAAAGCTCAAGCTAATTGCAGGATTTCGAACTTACGTCAATCGACGCGATGTCCGTACAGGCTACCACTGAGCCATGATTGCTTCAAAATAGTGCATCGTAGTTGAATATACGAGTATATATATTTTTTAAGTTAACATTTATTTTAAACTATTTGTCATCAATAGCTTTAAAATTATATTTGAATACTTAGCAAGGCGATGTTCCTGCGAAGCTGAAGCTTCTTATGCTCGATGGTCACGACCCAGTCGGGCTGCACCTACAGTTCTATCACTCCGTCATTGCCATTTCTTGGTTCGTTACTCAGCAGAATGGGATGGCTTGGGTGTTTAAATAAAAAAATCATGTTATATCCTTTTTCGCTGCTCCCAGATGACTTTGCAAATATTAACATCCCTAACTTTTCTGAGTCACAGGAATGGAATGTAAGTGACGAAATATTACTTCTCATTAGTAGGTTGATAATGTATATTTTTTTATTTCATGTTAATAAGTCGATCGATGAGTCAATGTAATACCGACATTCACCTACATTAACTAAATACAGTAAACAACTGGTGCATGACTTCATTTTGACAAGGTCGGAAGTATTAATGTTAATTAATGAACATTGGTTGAATGTCAAAACCCATAAAAGGATGAAGTCTTAAAGAAACTTTTTCATTTCAACTGATTTCGTGCCACCAAGAATTAATAACTTATGGGATACATAAATGGTAGGGTTTTGATTTTATATTATCAATAGAAATATATATTTATTTAGTCACCTTGCGATTGAAGAAGTTAAGAGAAGTTTTACAAATCATAAATAAATAAATATGGGGACACAATTTCACACACGACCATTTAATTCCATACTAAGCATGATTTGTATTATGGTAACTAGACAGCTAAAAGTGACCTAAATTACTCCTTATAAAATTAGCTATCTGCCAGTGAAAGTCCTAAGCCCGGTGAAGCTGTAAAAGCCGTAATGTTCCAGGGCAATTAAGGCTAACAAATAGTTAGATCGAAAAAAAAACAGTGAAAGTTCTGTCAAAATCGGTGCAAACGTTTCAAAGATTAGCCGGAACAAACAGACAGGCAAAAACTAAAAAATCGTTTTTGTTTTCGTTATACAGTTCGAAAAAAAAACAGTGAATGTCTCGTCAAAATCGGTCCAACCGTTTCAAAAATTAGACGGAACAAACAGACAGACAAACAAGAACTAAAAAAAACAAAATTGTTGTTATAGTTACCGTAAAAAAGTATAAAAAATTAGTAAAAAAGTCTTATTTTGACATTACAAGCAGACACTTCAATTTTATTTATTTGTATAAATGTGAAACTAATAATAAGATTTTTAACACTTGACTAAAAACAATATTTTCTTAATATCTCTGAAACATTCTCGGAAATGAAGTGGTACATGTGTACAAACGTAAAGGTTGTAATGTGATCCAGATGCGGAAAATTGCGTTTTCTGGAATTAATAAGGGCTTAAGGATATGTGAACACGTTACGAGTTCAAGTGCCCCTAATTGCTACATCAAGTTATTATTAACTAAAGGTACACCTATTCACTATAACCACTCACTTGGAAAATACACGATATTCATCATAGTTTTAATCTTACAATGTATAGAAAAAAAAAACATCCGAAAAAAATACTTTGATATTTCTCCGGTTGAATTAAATTAAAATAAACTGAATAATTCATTCAACACGTGGTTTGATAAAGTTGATGATCTTGATTTTTTTGGATTGACAAGACTAACGTCATTTGCTATCCGCTATTGAAGTGTTGAACAAATTTTTTTTATAAAATGAACCACTTCGGATAGTCATTATCTTTATTATATTTGACAGCCGTTTTAAGACTTTTGTTATTGTACTAGCTGTACCCGCGGCTCCGATCGCGTGGACTACTAAAAAAGGGTATTTTTTTATTTTTTCTGCGGAACCCTAATTATTTTTCTAAAATAAAAGTAGCTTAATTTATGCCTTATAACATCAGCTATCTGCCAGTGAAAGTCCTGTCACAACTAGTCAAACCGTTTCTGAGATTACCCGGAACGAACAGACAGACAAAAAAAATAAAAATGGGTTCATTGGTATCGTGTATACTTTCATATTCATTTAGTAAAAACCTGGAACCAACATAGATTTGGCAAAAAAGATAAACATAATGAAATACAGACTGTTATCTTCTAAATGAGGAAATTTATCAGGAATTTCGTTTAAGATAATATTATATTATTTTAATAGCAAGGAAAATTTACTTCTTGGAAATGAACTTTAACGCATTACTATGATTACCTAAACAATTCACAAATATATTAATTTCGAAACGCAATTAATTTTCAAAACCTAAAATTAATCTTGCGATTCTTTATAATATTTTCTCAGTCTGAGATTGAGGGTTTGACATAATTGCATTGCTAATACCAAGTATTCGCTAGGTTCACTAACCTACCTTCACGGATCTAGTCACCTTGAGTGAACACTTTTATAACTGTGAGTGAATACTAAACACAATGTTCCACCAAAATATAATATAATACACATAATTAAACACAGCATATACCGTATAATTAGGTGATAATCTCTTTGTTATTAAATGTAAAAACCTTACTTCGTGAAAAATGTTTTTTTCATACCTCATAGAACTTAATAGGTTATTATGTAAAAATAAAATCATTTTTTTTTTAATTTAAATTCATTTTATGTTTCATAATCTGTTTGTAATCTTATAAACTAAATGTATAATGTAAAAAATATGTATGTATACGACAAATACCTAATTAAATACTTTGGGTTTTACGCAAAGGTAGTGAAACAATCAACCGATGCAGTGACAATTTTCCTTATTAAAAACTAGCTTATAACTAGCATAAGCTATTTATATAGAACGCGTTCTTTATAGATTTTTTCAGTAACATTGAGAGTAGTGCTTATGCCGATATTCTTAAAGAATATTTGAAAGAGAAACTTGAAAGTTAACTTTCTAAAAAGATATACTCTTATTTAATATATTTGTAATCGAAACCCTTCATACTAATTATGAGAATTAGTATTCACTTCTAAACGAACATGCATATGACTTGCATATCCATATTATCCTCGTAATAGTTAACATGAAACCTTTAATTTTAATACATTCTTGCGTGGCCGAAAAATTCTACTCGTCAAATTTCATGATTTTGGCTTCATTACGTTTGACTTTGCTTCAACGTTTATAGGAGGATAAACAAGGTAGGTATAAAATACAATGGTATGAGGTGACACGCTTATGAGGTACTGATATCACTTTTAACCTATCGTAACAATAAATTCCTATAATCGACAACAACGTGGATTGGAGTGGATTTATCATATTTAAAAAACAGTTTGCGTTACAGATATTTATTTTGTTGTTTATCATTTTGAAACCCTTGTCGTGTATTTTTTTTTCTTTGACAGCTTAATTGTTCTTCTTCCTAACTTTATAACTAGTTCTCTTCATTAAAGACCATTACTGCTTTTATCAAGTCATTAATTGTTGTGTTCTTTGCAAATTTCAGTATTCTAACAAAGCAGTGGCCCCCATGTTAGAGCTTTCCAGGGAGTTTTTTTGGCATTTCAGAATTTATGGTCCATTTTATTATTTCCAGTCCACTTCACTTGAGCACATTAACCTAGCATTATTATGTAAATTACCATCTACGTTACACAATATTGGATCAAACAACACAATTTTTTGAATAAAAAGCATAAACCATTATATGACAGACTACGATCCCGCAAAAACTTTATTGTTATGTCTTCAAGTCTATTAACAATTTGTGTAGTGAATAAATAAGGTCTTTGAATCATATTCTAAATTAAAAAAATACAGTTGTAATGCTTCAACCCTACCACGTTGTTTATTCAATGCGTTGTTCCTACATTTCCATTCAATGCTCCGAGCTTGTGATTTTAATTAAAGAGGGGTCGTTTTATTTCGAGATCGGATAAAATTACTAAAACAACAGATCACAATACATTGCTTGTTTTAAAACAATTACTATTGTTGGTCATTTTATCTTTATTCAAAGTACAGGTAGGAGAATCTTTGCAAGCCCTTCAGTTGATTAATTAAATACGTAAACTAAGTGGGCGAGTAAAATTCAGCGCCACGTGACAGACATGAATACGTATTAGAAATGTATTCGTCAAAGTTCAGAAATCGCACTCTATTTAAAAAAAAAAAAAAACAGCGTGTGTATAATTCAGCACCTGAGAATATGCTTAAAATAGAATTTAATTCGCAAACGATCGATATCTTCTGGGTGAAGAGAAAAGAAGAATATCTAGAGCTGACAAGTGAAGCTTCAAAATTATTTGTGTCATTCGCCATTTCCTATCTGGAGTATGGAGCGACGTGTAAGCAGTCATCCTACTGCGGGATTGTGTTTATACTTATAAAACATAAGCGGATAAAACTGCGGAAAGAGATGATGAGTACACAAAGGCGGGTGGGCCTGGGTGATCAACATTTGACTGTTGTAAATAGTGGTTAAAATAATGTACTCAGCAGACCGAAGGCAGCTAACTCAATCAATGGCGTGCGGAGGAGTGGCTGTGTGTTGTTGTAGTATGTGGTACTCTGCTCTGATGTTTGATGATACCCGTTTGTTTCGGCCACACTACTTTGTTCTTATCAAACCGAAAGCAGATAGCTCACTCAATGGTATGCGGAGGAGTTGCTCTTAGTGTGCGCGGGCGATGAGCCGAACATAGGTCACGTAGCTGCCCCGTGCCGACTGTGGCGGCTAACAAAATGATGTGCAGGGGATGGTGCTTGGAGCGTGCGGACGTTGAGCGTAACTCGTGCGCATTATTAGGTTGGCGCCATGTACGTGTACAGTCGGCGCGCGGTAGTCGTCACCGTAGTTATGTGGTATAATTTTAACCACTTTTATAGGTACGTGGTGAAATAGTAAACTACAATCATTCTAGTTGGCGCAAATCAACCATCTATTTATATTAGTTCATTCACCAAACCACTACTTATGTGAAATAAAGTTCTCTTCAAAGGTAAAGGTTAAAACTTAAAAGATAAATAGGCTCTGATTAGAAAATGATTTTATTATTTATGTCTCAAAATTAAAGCCACGTTACGAAAGTTCATTAAAAAATTAAACAGGCACAGCCTTCTCACTAAAATGTATTTTTATTGTAGTTTTACAATAAAAACAAACTGGCTTACGACCGCGACCCTTCAACTAAGATTTGGTGACGCCCCTAGGGCTCGCGAATCCATGTTGAAAAACACTGTATTGGAAAAACTCACCGGCCTGAACGTGTCCGAAACGAAACCGCAATACAATTCCGGCCGGTGTCTTAGCGTGTAATGTGAACGACTACATGTATTCGGTGTAAACGTTCGTTAGAAATACTTATTTCGTAATACTTATGGATTAAGTTTAGTAACTGAACGGATGTGATACACTTGTGTGACATAATTGGGACGTGTTTTTGACGGCTTCCTTCGTACGAGTTGACGGTTTTCGTAAAAGTATGTATTTATTCTAAAACCTGCATAAAAACTCAAACGTTGTATACTTTTTATTGAAAATGACGAATAACTTTTGTTCTTGTTTTGATGTATTTGTTTTATTATACATCTATTTTCTTATATAGAAGTAGTAAATACTAACACAAACTTGTATTTACATTTTTTAATCCAATTTACTATGTCTAATATCTTCTATATTATTATAAAAATTAAGGTAGTAAATATGTAGATGGGACTGATAAACTCCAAAAACTATTGACCGATCTGAAGTTTAGATTTAAGTGTTTCATGGAAAAGGTTATTATGTCATCCATGAACGAGATAAGACGAGCTATGATCAAAAGGCAGAACGACGTCTACACCAAGTAGTCTTTACTAATATTATCAAGCTGAAAAGATCCTTTGTTTTTTTTTTTTTTTGAAAAAACAAAACTCTGGAACTGCCAGTCAGATTAGAAAAATTGTTTTGCATGTTATAGCCTGGTTATTGAAGAAGGTTATATAGGGTTTAACTTTACGCTACAACCCAAAAGACGACGTTGTTCAACTTCCCGTATTTGTCCACAGTTTGCCAGATTGCTTGACGTTCATAGTTACTGCTTCGCTTCTTAGGGTCGTAGCGTGTAGCCATAGCCTATAACTATTCCTCATGAATCTACTTATCATATATAAAAATAATTTTTCGAATCCGACTGGTTAATCCAGAGATTAGCGCGTTTAAACAAACAATCAAACAAAAACAAAACAGGTATATTATTATAGATAGATATTATATTATAAACTAGATGCTCCCGCGGCTTCGCTCGCGTGGACTACACAAACTAACGCTCAAAAGAAGGAAGTCAAAAATGCTTATTGTGGATAATCCTTAGAAGATAGATGTATGCCGTATGTTTTTTTTAGGTTTTTTTAATACCTAAATTATGTAGAACTCATTATATAATAAATTTTTAGGATCACTGCAAAGTGACGGAACCGTGCCCTATGGTAAACAGTAACCACAGTACAATCCAATAACAGTGGTGACCACCGAGAGATCAAAAATCGACAGTCGCCGCTACCATGCCGGTCTCGAATGTACCTACTCCTTTTTGAAATTTTACCAGGGGACTACAGTATGAAGGTTTTGAAAGAGGGAGTAAATTGGTTTTTGAACAGGCGAAAACGTGCATGAGATTCTTTTGGTGTTGTGCACGCCGACCGCATGATTGTTCGTTAGCATCGTGGTATATACAAAAAACGCGAATAAGCGTATAATGACTGGCTTATCACCATATTGAATTGTGGTCGTGACCTATCGCTATCGTCATTTTCTCGTACGGTACTCGGCAGGGTGACCACGTGCAGGTGAGGTAGGCTTGGGTGGTTCAAGTCTTAAGATGTTATTTGACCCCCCTAACCTTACACTTTTAATACGCAAAAATATTTTATTGTACAAATTTTATAAGTAACAAACAAACCTTTGTATTGTTTACTGTTTTTTTTTTAATAATATTTTTGGTAATTACAGGTACAGCAACATCTCAATTTTCTGGAGTGCCTAGTGGCATCATTGCTTCGGTATGTAAAGTTATTGTTGTTATTGTTTAATAGTTAAGTACAGCACAATGCAACAAAGTTAACCTTTATAGCTTGTCCAAATTAGTTAAACTTTGTCTTGAGCCGTTCATCTTGATGCAATGCATTTTTGCGAAAAAATGTGTCTTTGAACGACTTAATTTTACATTGTAACCGAAAGTCATATATTTTTCATGAGTGTCATTATTGTAAATTCGATTTGTTTATCTACAGTATACACATTTGGCAGTACGTGATTGTAATAAAAAATCGTCAGTTTTATAGCGTCTGACCTCATACTGGTTTGTTTAAAAGTATGTTTTCGTTGAAACAAACAAGCGTTGTTCAGTTACTATCAACTAATTGATGATCGTTTACGCGACTCTTGATAACGTCTGACAGACAGAGACCGTATTGTATGCTAATAATACTCACTGTATCGAGAACGGTTCAGCTAAGTAACGTGAATGTTTAATTTATAAATTAGCAGTTTTTTCACATCTCGGTTTTTGCCGATGTTTTTTGTTTGTTTGTATAAACACGCTAATCTCTGGAACTACTAGTCTGATTAGATTGTATATGATAGCCAGATTCATGGGGAATAGTAAAGGCTGACTAGCATTAGGTTAAACTTATCAGCTAGCCTTAAATATTGTTTTTTGTTAAGTAAGTCGGAATAAATAGCACATCTTAACTACTTTATCCGTGTGCGCTGGCGTAACGGTCATTAATACGTAAATACAATGTTCTACAAAAATAATGCTCCTTAGTATATCTAAAAAAGTCTGCGATACCATATGCATATATCTTATACAAAACCTACAATAAGGTATTTTGTGACAAAAATTTATTGATAATTGAAAAGTGATTTATGAGCATTTTTATTAAGCATGGCATATTAATCCTTATAAACGAAAGGTACTTCATCATCAAGACAATTTGATGTAGACAACTTTGCCCTTTATAGCATGTTATTTGGACGAATAGTTTGGGAGTTAATGTAAAATTAAAATAATTCAACACTCGGCTCGAGTCTATGGCTACAGGTGTAGTGGAGCGAACTAGTCGTGTGACGTGTGACGCATAACCCTGGCCGCCCGATAAAAATATTGTTTATACTGAAGTATTATACATCATCAATCAGTGTTTTTTTTTAATTATACGCGAGTGAAACCGCGGGCAACTGCTAGTTTTGAATATGTCGATCGACGTGAGTTCGAACAAACATCGTTATAATACCATTGCATGGTGATAGGGCATTTACTAATGCTCGTCTGGCTATCTACCATCCTAAAGTAGCAAATCTGTCGCCATGCACCTATTGATGTGTTCTGGTAAATGCACTTGAGAGCCAGTCCCCTACTCTTAGGTTTAATGACTTACCATCTCTATGTATTTTTGCGTAGATTTACGTATTTTACAGTATTCTACAGCTAAACCTATATATAGTTTTTTTTTTTACTTTCGAATTAATTAAAATAGTACAAATTGCAAATATATATTTGAAACGACGACCACGACCTGTGTAACCGGGTCGAGACGTCGAACAGTTAAAAAGTAAGTGTAAATGCGTTCTAGACCCGTGTCAAATAAATATTTATAAAGTGTTTAGCGTGCTTGAATTTCCACTCAAGTAGTGGCTATCTACTTGTTATTTTAGGAAGCGTAATATTTACACTATCTAGTGCTTGTCCGAATGTTTGCAAATGATAAATTTACATTAATTTTTAGTTAAAATACTTAAAAAGCTTTTTATTTTTTGTGCCGCACCCAAATTTTTTTTTCTAAAATAAAAGTTACTAAGTTATGCCTTATAACATCAGCTATCTGCCAGTGAAAGTCCCGTCAAAATTGGTCCAATCGTTTCGGAGATTACCTGGAACAAACAGACAGACAGACGGACATTCAGACAAAAATTGTTTTTTTGTTCTAGGTATCGTGTATACTTTCATATGCATTTAGTAACAATCTGTTACTTTGATATTATATACAGACAATTCAATGTTATTATATGTAGTTGTATATATATAGATAACGTTTGTCTACAAAATACACGCAATAAAATGACTGCCTTATAATATTTAGTTTAGTTTTTATGGAGTGAATGCGTGATTCATACATTAATTCGTAATATATTCACGGATCGAATTAGCCATGTTTAAAGTAAAGAAAAAAATAATTTATAGCCTTAGGAAACGGACGTCCGACCTAGCGTTACATTCCCACACAAATATAAAGAAGATTTGCTATCTCGATTTACATATATGTATGGTAAGGCGGTTTATGGTAATGGCATCGAGTGAAATAAACATGTTCGTAATAAAATACAGAAATATGACCTGATTTGTAAGTTTTGGTAGTGAATATAAGTTGTAAATATATAAAAGGTTGTTGCAACGGTTTTGATCGATAATGTTCTTATAAAATATTGTAAGGTAATTTTATTTTATCGATTGTGATGTATAGATCGATTAAGTTTTTTATATGTATCTACTGTATAATGATTGTTTTATCAATCATTTTTATTTTTTAATTATATATATTTATTTCTCCTTAGTTGTTTCCTCATTATTCATTTATTGTGTTTTCGGTTGCTTTCCGAAGGCATCTTATCTTTAGTTCATTTATTATTTAAATATTGTATAATAAACTTATTTTACGTTCGTATATATATACAATAAGAAGGTCGTATACAAAGATTGTACTTTTGGCTGAAATAATCTTTTAAATTCAAAATTTAGAACAATTGAATAATAATTGAAATGTGACAGGATTCATTCTGACGTACGGCAGTGAGATGAATCTCTAAAGAAAACGTACAATCTTTAATTAGATTTGTCACACATACCTATCAGGAGTCTGTACAAAACTTATTTTGTTACTACAAGAGACCTCTCGAATTGTAACCGGTATTCGAAGGAGTTCAAACTTTTAATTCATAATAGTCAAGAGCCAAGATTGTTTATAAATTAATGGAAGTCCTGGCGGAAGCTTTCATTCATGCTGAATTGACGATGCAGCTATTGAAACGGGAGCGGATTGAATATCTAATGCTTATTACCAAATTCTTATACACACTGAAACGATGGCAGATATTGCGAGACTGATATATTATATTTAGTAGGGTATGTATAAAACTAAATATTTAGAACCGCCTTATCTCTGACTATACATTACATTCCTCTCCTTAAAAAGACACATAGGAGTTACAAGAGAACGGAAAAAAAAATTACGAATATAAATGCTTAATGTACTTTCCACCTTTTTATACAAAGAATTTTAACAAAACAATTTTGAATTTCAAATTTGCTCTTAATTTCGCTTCTCTGATAATCTTATAAGTAAAAAAAAAAATATTAATAATAGAAATTTCACAAAGTAATACACAACTTTTATCTTGGCACAACACTTTAGACTGCATAAAGAACATGCTATTTGTTACATTTATTACGATTAACAATAATAACTAAAAAACAAAAACACACACACACATTTACAATGCCAAGTATATTATGTATATTTTTAAGAGTAAGTAGGCTTATTTTTACGTTCCCGTAAGTTATACCGGCGAGTGGGTGACATATGCGCACTTTTCCCGTTGACCGATCCGGATTCGATCTTATTGCTCTCAGATTCTGGAGAAAATATTATTTGCGGTGTCGCGGTCGGCATTTCTACTCGAACGTCACTGCTATCTGATTTCGAGTTGTTGCATTCCCTGACTTCTACAACCTGCGTTTCTTGACTTGGTCTTACCACTAAAGAGCTCGATTCGGTTTTATTCGGAGATTGTTCCGACGGCATCTGATTCGCATTTTCCGTTTCACCTACTTGCCAAGAAAATCTTTTTATTTTATTCGAAACTAATTGATCGATATGCTTATGGACCCTTTGACCGTCGGCGGTGTTTACGTTGTAGGTAACAGAGCCCGTGCGCTCTGTCACTACACCTTCCTTCCATTTGGAGCCAGATTTCGAGTAATTTCTTACTAAAACTGTATCTCCAGGAGACAGATTACGCTCTGTTCCTCCCGAATGCGCCACCTGCATTCGTTGCGCTTGTTCCATGCACAGCGCTGAGCTCGGCCCGCGCAGTAAGTCTAACCGCGTACGCAGCCGCCTCCCGAACATGGCCACTGCCGGCTCACGTTGTGTACTACAATGGGAACTATTGCGATACTGTAGTAAAAAATTATTTAAAGCAATATTAATATCACTACCCTCTATACTGGCTTTCTTTAATGCCTTTTTAACGGTTTTTACGGCGTTTTCCGCCGCGCCGTTACTAGCGGGATGGTATGGTGTAATTAAAATATGTTGAATACTGTTCCTATTCAAAAACTCCTCGAATTCAGACGACTTAAATGGCGGCCCGCCATCCGTTACGATTTGTTTAGGAACACCAAACCTCGAAAACAATTCTCGGAATTTCATATTAACTAACGCGGCCGACGTTCCGCTCTTCATAGGAAAAACCTCTATCCACTTCGAGTGTGCATCAATAACAAGGAAATAAGAATATTCTTTATGAAACAAAAAATCAGCATGTAGCCTTACCCACGGTTCGGTCGGCCAAGAATACGGTACCGGAGGAACGTGTGCTGGCGCGTCTCGCACTGCACAGCACGCAACGCACGACCGAGCACACTGCTCGATGTCGGAATCGATCGATGGCCACCACACGTAGCCCCGCGCGACTTGTTTCATTCGGACTATACCTATGTGACCGGTATGAATTTCTGCTAAAATTTGTTTGCGTAAACTAACTGGTATCACTACACGGTATCCCCACACAATACATCGATGATCTATATGTAAATTATCTTTACGATAAAAGTATGGTTTTTCGTTTTCACATTCTGTTGTTAACGGCCAACCACTCATGATGTAGGAATATATTTTACATAATATTAAATCTTTTGTGGTTTCTCTCGCTACGTCTACGTGGCTCAGAGGAAAGCTGTCTTCCACATAATGTATGTAAGAGGCTTCCACATCCTCCTCCCCCTTCGTAACCGGGCTTGCTAATGGGAGTCGGGATAAGCAATCTGCATTACTGTTTTTCTCGGTAGTAACAAACACTATATCAAACTCATACGCTGCTAAACGTACCGCATACCTCTGTAACCTACTGGCGGCCGTCTGGGGAATGCCGTGTTTTGGACCAAATATATAAGTGAGCGCTTTATGATCGCTACGAAGGATAAATTTTCGACCGAATAAATAAGAATGGTGTTTATTTACACCATACACAATTGCAAGAGCCTCTTTATCTATTTGACTATATCCGCGTTCTGTTTCAGTCAATGTTCGTGAAGAACAGCAAACTATACGCTCGGAATTATCTGTATAAATGTGTGACAAAACCGCCCCTAAGCCATACGCGCTACTGTCGACTGCCAGCACGAGCGGAAGATCTGGATCGTAGTGCGCCAGCGCCGGCCCATTCACCAATTTATCTTTAATAATTTGAAAAACATTTTCGCACTTATCTGTCCACTGCCAAGGTGTACTTTTAGAAAGCAACGTATACAATGGATGTAAAATTGTACTCATATTAGGCAAGAATCGAGCATAATAATTAATTAATCCTAACGCCGCTCTTAACTGCGTCACATTTTGTGGACTTGGCAAGTTTACAATCGCAGCTACTTTATTCTGATCCGTATGTAATCCGTTACGGTTTATTCTATAACCTAAATAACACACATCCGTTTTGAAAAACTCACATTTTTCGAATTTAATTCGTAGGCCCGCCTCTTGTAATCTAGATAAAACCATTTTTAAATTTTGAATATGTTCTGATCTATGTTTTCCTGTAATACAAATGTCATCCATAAAGCACACTACACCTTTTAATCCACTTAAAATTTCTTCAATTATCTTTTGAAAGTTTTCAGGCAAACATTTTAAACCGAATGATGCCCTGCGATATACATATGTACCCACGTGAGTAGTGATCGCCGTAAGAGGTTGCGAACTTTCATCTAAAACGAGCTGTAAATACGCTGTTTTTAAGTCTAATTTCGTAAAGTATTCACCACCACTAAGCGCCGCGAATAATTGTTCTATGCGCGGTAATGGATAATGATAATCTTTTAACTGCTTATTTACTGTTATTTTGTAATCACCACATAATCGTAATGAGCCGTCGCGTTTTATGATCGGTACAATAGGAGTGCCGTAGTCAGATCTCTCTACTTTATATATAACTCCTTCGGCCTCTAACCGTTGTAATTCGCGTTCTACTGGAATTCGCAAAGCCAATGGTAATGGACGTGCTTTAAAAAATATAGGCTGTTCATTATCTTTTAAGTATAATTTAATTTTAGTTTTACAAGTACCTAATCCATCTTTAAAAACTTCCGGAAACTCGTTCTTTAAATTTAAAATTAGACAGTCAGTGGCATCCTCTATTTTATACAAATTAATGGGATTTAATTTTAATTTTCTTAACCAAGAACGTCCTAGTAAAGGTGGACCGCCGTTACTAATTACGTATAGCGCTAACTCGATAGTTTCGGATCCTCTCATGACCTTTACATTTATGTATCCGAGCGGAATAATAACATCGCCCGTGTATGAATGAAATCTATTATTTACTTTGTTAATGATTAAGTGTGACAAATGTTTATCATAGAAAACCTTAGAAATCGCCGATATTCTACTGCCTGTGTCGATTTCAAATATAATATTAATTTTATCTACCTTAAGCTCGCAGTAATAAGGATCGTCCGCGCGGCCGTTTCTTTTTACCGTTATATTATATAATCCATCGCTTGCGTCGTCCTCGTCACTGCTTTCTGACTCACGATTCATTATGTAATTTTGATATTTGTATTTATTAACACTGCCACTTTTGGCATCTTTAGAACACATTTGAGCTAGATGCCCCTTTTCACTACACTTATTGCACGAATATGTTTTAAAACGACACTTGTTTGGTGCGTGGTTGTCTTTCCCACACCTCCAGCAAGCAGACCGCCGCATCCGGGTATCGTTCCTGTCCACCCGATGCAGGCCGGACGTGCCCTGCCCGAGTCCCGCTGAGCCCGGTGCCCTGCCAACCGCGCTGCTGGCCGCCTTCTCGGCGTGCCGTTCAGCTGCCTCCAATGCAAGCGCCAGCTCCACTGCCTTTTTATAATCCAACGTGGGTTCAGCGAACAAGCGAGATCGCATCTCTTCACTTCGTAAGCCCGAGACAAATTGATCTCGAATATTTTCTTCTAACGTTGTGCCAAAATTACAATATGTGGCGAGATGTTTTAAATGTTGAAGAAAGGTATTGATGTTCTCAGCTTCCTCTTGTCGCCGTTGTCGAAAAACATGCCTTTCAGCAATTTCGGATCTCTTCGGCTCGAGATGGTTGCGCACCAAGGTTACAAGTTGCTCGAACGTTTTATTTTCAGGATGATCAGGAGCACAAAGGTCACACATTAGGTCATACGTGACCGCACCAACGTGAGTCACCAACGTGGCCACTCGTAATTCACTACTGATATTATTCAGCAAAATAAACTGTTCCACGAGTCGTACATACCCGTTCCAGTTTCCCTGGCCGTGTAGTTCGAATTTATGCAACTTCCCGAAAGGCATGATTATTCTTTCCCTTTAAAAATCCCAAGTTCGTCGCCAGTGAAATGTTTAACGAAATGAAACGATGGCAGATATTGCGAGACTGATATATTATATTTAGTAGGGTATGTATAAAACTAAATATTTAGAACCGCCTTATCTCTGACTATACATTACACACACAAGCATTTCAAGACAGATTTTACAAGCAGCCCTGGTCCGGGTAGATGCATAACGTGGACTAACTATACTAGTGAAGGTTTTACTGAAATTATTAGACTATAAATAAGGTACTCTGTATTTTATATCTCTCTTATTGTCAAATGCCTTCGGAATACACTTATTAATCTATTTTGCATTTCATTCCATAACCTTTTAATATTTTATTTTCTGGTATTTTATACCTGTTTCATTGTCCACGCGACAGTACCCCATACGCACGATTGTGAATGCGTTTGGACAATATACTTTCATTCTGCAAGCGTCCGTCCTTCATTGCACATTTGCGCAGTCGTTTAACGGAATTTTCAAAATGCTATTTGGGTCAATTGAAAGTTTTTTAATAGGCGTACATAGTTGGGACGCACATTGTAGACGTGTGAAGAAATTTATAGCGTTGAATAACATCGGGAAAGAGTTACATGTGGCGACTTTAGTGACGCATGTTGGAGTCGCGTGTTATGAGCTGATATGTGATTTGTGTTCTCGTATTCTTCCTGAAAACAAATCTTATGAAGAATTAGAGAGAATCGTGAAGAAACATCTCGAGCCGCGACGGTCGGAGATAGCAGAACGAGATGTATTTCGTCCGTCTTTCATTGCATATATTACATAATTGTATTTTTTTATTTATCATTTAAAGTAATATATAGTTTAAGATTTTTACCACAAGCTGAACACTTTAGATATCAGTCTAGGTTTTTTTAAGGTATAAATAGTTCTATACTATTATTTTATCTCAGTAAGATATAACCGTATACTTGCAATCAAATTTTTATGATATAAAGCACTTAATTCAAAGTGGTATTCGAACAGATAGGGTTACAAAAATAATAAATAATTTTACATATGAATTACAAGAAAATTAAAGCGCAGAAGAACTCCTTTTATGATTTCACCAGTTTCTTGATGCTTTCAACTGTTATTTTAAGAGTAATTTTGATCTAAACAATTCAAAGTATTTTACAAATGTTTTCTCGACCTTTTATACCGTCAACACTTTCGCCAGAGTAAGTTGATTGTCTTAGTAAAGAGCACAACGGTAAGTATTAAGTTGTACTCACAAGTCGAAACATGCAAGTGGAAATGAAAATTGGGCTAAATAAAGTGTGTGTTGAATTCTGTTCCTATTTTTCGGGACTCCACGGCATTAATTTGCCGTTCGCTAATCTGATCATTAGTTAACTTTAGTTCACCCGTTTGGCTATTGGAGCTTATAGGGTCCGTGTTATACCTAAATGTAAAGAGCTTAAATAATTATACGTGATTTATCATAAATTATAGGTACCTGCTAAGTGTTGATAACACGCGCAAATGTTATAATACTACCTTTCAAAAATAAAGTACCTATACAATTCAAAACTAACCGATAATTTGTGTCTGTGAGTAGCTGTTATGAAATAATACATATACATATTTTGGTATTTATTTACGAAAGTATGGTGGTACGCAAGGATGGTGCTGACTAATTACACTTCATATTTAACTGATCGTCGTATAACATTTCCCATATTGTCGGTAATACTGCAAAACTGACCATGTCATTTTGAACTGACTAGGTATACAGGAGAGAGGGAAAACTTTTGTTTGGCGATTCGCTGGGTGTGTATGATATGCATATTGTGGTGTTATACCGAATAATGTTATTATACAAATTAGTCTTGAATGTGGATCTAATATGAAAATAACTATACATATAAAATTTTGCAATAAATAATTGGGACAGAGTCTTTGATATAGAACATATTGCAATGTAATTTTTTTTCAACTGCCTATACTGTTAGCTTTAAGAGCCCTGGAGCTATCAGAGGCTTTGACAGCTTCACCGGGCTTGGGGGCGAGCGCGGAAGGCACTCAGCCGTGAAAGCGAGGCAACAAGCTCAAGGGTGCCAAAGTGGCCGAAGCTTGGTCTGACTAGTACCTATCCGTAAAATTCGTAAAACTATAAATATATAGGTACATGTTTCTGCCTTTTGGGAGCAAAGAAGAAACATGCATATAATGTATATGCATTTAGTAATTTGGTATAAGTGTAACTAGCCTAGAAAAAAAAGTTTCCTTACATAATCTATGTTCCTGTGTAAATGTCACCGATGATAGGCTGTACACCTAGCGAGATAATTGACTGCTAAGCCGTGGTACATGTAATAAAATATAAATGAGCATTCATAAATTGTTAGAAGACATTTTAAATTAGTCGTATTTTTATCGACTACCTATGTGTACAATAAATTCTCGTAAATGTGCAGTGAGTTATATACCATTCGGTTTTATTTGTACAATTACAAAAATAGGATGTGATCGTAATGTTGACTCAAGTGTTGTATAACTTCGTGCATCAAATTATTAAGTAACGCAGATGACTTTATTATCATCCAAATATAAACTATCGTGACCAGGGAATAAGTTTCAATTTAAATGATCTTCAAATTTACTATTTAAACATATAAAAAATTATACGCATTAGACTTTTTATCTTATTAATTAGAAGCTGGCACTGGTGACGCCTGTGCCTATGTACGATAAACTTGAAAGGAACACATTTAAAACCAGTGTTAATAGGTTGCTAGGTCTGAGTTGCAACCATAGATTAAATATATATAGATATAAAAACGATGAGAAAAAAGATAGGTATACGAGACCATTTTCGTATCATATACTATCGGCCTGAATCGGCCTACGTAAATCATGATCAAAACAAATCCAGTATATTTTTGTAACTGGGTGTAACTCGTATTACAACGAAAATTGACAAAATATTACGCATACTAGTGTATTACGTTTTTGGTTTCGTCTTAACCTATTGCCGATATATACTATACTAATTCTTTGGTTGGAAACCCTCGTGTGCTATCGCGAGTTCTCCTTGCTTTTCGGCAGAAATAAGCGGTAGCGGTTTCGCAAACAAAACCTTCATCAGGTTCTACCATACTTTACCAAGATGCAAGTAAAAATGTATATTGTAAAAATAATACAGGCATACATTAAAACTGTTTTTTTTTTTGTATTTTATTTAAGAAAATCTTCATAATTTCTTGTGATTGAAATTAAAAGATTGTGTAATTTATTTTGAAGCTTGAAAAAAAAATTGAAGGGTTTTATTTTTGTGGGTTAATTATTTACATTAATCAAGTGCTTATGATGGTAATAATATAAGTATTTTGATGTGTCTCGTGGTTTGTTATGATTCATAATTATTTTAATTGATTGTAGAAAAAGAAATAGAAATAAAACCTATTTAAAGACCTTTCGTAAACTTATAATCCAAAGTATTCCACAATAGCACATTCAAAATTCTTGAGCGATACCTTCAATCGTGAAGAAAATAATTTGATCTATATAAATCAAACGAGTTTTGAAAAAAAATGCGTGAAAACGGGCACCCTAGATTGTAGCTGTTAAATTCAGCAGACACAGAACATTTCTTTGCGTTAAAATCAAAGGAAAAACCAGCCTTAATTTGAAAAAAAAAAAGATTTTTCCGAAACAAGCTGATATCGTTAAAACGGACCATCATAATTTCGTGTCTGTACTGCTGACCGTTAAGGAGTTCTTTCGTCTGGAGACAATCCTAGATTTGGAATAAGGTCACGATTATCATAATAATCCATTGTCATCAGAACTGAATCAATTGTAAAATATCAACTCCGTAGAATAAGTGGAACTGGGTCTAATTTAACTTGCAAGATTTGATTACAGACAGGTGAAACTAAATAAAAGCTTTTAAAAAGAGGTTACTTATTCTGTAAAATAGCCATTGTATTGGTCAGCAACTGATATTTAAAACCATTAAACTGGTATTTTCACCAATTTTACCTATAAAGCCATCAATAATAATGATAACCGATACGAAGCGACTATTTCATCCACCGGATGAGTCTGTCGGAATCGCCGTGGAACGTGTGATTGAATTTACTGAGGCAATATCATTTAAAATATCTCTGTTCAACTTACAGTTAGGCCGCAAAAATGAATATATCAATCGGAATACAGCAATCTAGTATGGAATTATTAGAAATTGCGTTTGTCTGGGTTTTACGTTACACAATTGTATGTAACCTCTAGCCTTTCAACCTATACGGTATATTTTCCAAAGTACTTTAAGTTCTATTACTGAAAGGTATTTTTCTTTCTGTTAGTATCTTTCACTAAAAATAGTTACGTATTTCAACAATAACAGTTGACGCAGTTTGCGAGTTTTTAATTATTTTAAAAAGAATACATACACGTTGTATGTAAGTATGTACATAACAAAACTGTTGCCTAATTACATGCTCGACTTCCACGTAAAGCAAATTAAATAAATACCTAGTTCATTAACTAATGACGTCGAATCCTTTTAATTGACAATCTTATGGATTTTTCCGTCGTTAAAAGTATACATGTAATTAACATTCTAAATTAATGTATATATTGATTCAATTGCGTTTAATCAGTCACTGTATTTTACTAGATATGCCCGCGGCTCCGTTCGCTTGGACTACAGAATGCTGTAGGTCGAATGTTTACTGTGGGTGATCCTTATAAGATAGACATACACTATTGTTGACTTTTTTGTAGGTCTTTTTAATATCTACAATTATGTAGTAGGTACATTAAGCTAATATAACTCTTATAGTTTATTCAGCGTAAGGCAATTTAATCGCCTCAAAAACGTCTTTTTCCGAATTCATTCACCATTATTATATAACAAAATATATCGTATAACCTGGCAAGATAATATAGCTATAAATTAAAATAAGACACATGTAAATCGGATAAGTCGTTTTCGCGTGAAAAGAAAATGAACGGACAGACGGACAAAGAGACGTTGAGTTTTATAATATGTATATATATATAAGATAATAATTATGTATATATATTACTATTTACTAAAAAAAATATATTGGTAGGACATAATCTCCGGTACTACTCATTCGATTCAAAAAATTCTTACATTAATAAGAACTCCCACTATCTCTAAATAATACGTATAACGAACAAATCTCGGATTTTGCTAATATTATGTAACGTATAAAACTTAACTTCTAATATACATATAGGTACAATTTATTTTTGCCCTATTATACATTTGTTAGTAATCTGTTTTTTTTTTTTTTTAAATAATAATAACATAACTTTTTATATCAAACTATTCAAATAAGAAATTCGTTACTGGTTATGTTTATTTAAAATATCGAACATATAAAAATATACAACCAATTTTATGTGAATTTAAGCTATATATTTCTAATAAATTCGTAAATTTGCATGAGAAAATAGACATTGGGCTATATACTCGTATCTAAGTTTTTTTTTATTCAGCTTCTTTTCCTACTCAGTGTTTTGTTAAAATTGGCAAAAGCTCTGGCTTACATACGAAGCCGCCTCTGAATTGTAATCTCTGTTGGAACTAAAATTATATATTTTGTTTGTTATCTACATTCTTCAAAAAACCCTGTTATTAAACCTCGTTTTCATTTTGATCACTTATTGCGAAGGTGTATTTTTTTCTCCTAGGTTATGATTACACTTCTCACACCGAGATAATATTAAGTGAGCAATAGTTTTGTATAAAATAATATATACTGAATTGGTTTCTTGGAAGCGGCTCTAACGATTTATATGGAATTTTGTATGTAGATAATGTTTTAATTTTATATAGATAGTTTTTTTTTTGTAAGACTCCGGGCTTAGCTCGGTCGCCGAGATAATAAAGTATTTATGTTCTACATAATATTATCTATTATTTCCAAAGTTGTTACATAGTAAAATTTAAAATTTATTACATTATTTGTTGCTTAATTTATTAGTAGCCATAGGTGGTGTAACTTGGCCTGGCTCCTTTTTCCCTGACTGGACTATGACCACCAGCCGCAAGAAGAAAACCCAGTTACGGTGACGCACATCAACATGTTGTGTTTCGGGATCAGGCAGTGAATATTATTCAGTTGCACAATGTATATCACGTCGTTAATGCGACGGCGATTAAGTTATATTAATAACTCAACAAACAGAGTTTACAGAATACTAACCACTTACCAGCACATTTAATGCCATGACTTTGTGTGTAAGTCAATAATTAAAAATATTATTTCTAAATGTACGTGTAACCTTTACACTCCTTTAATGTAAAACTTCTTTGACCTTGTAAGGGATGGGATACCTATCATTAGTTTTGACATGATTAATTAGAAATATTTGTTTATAAAATGATTTGATTTATCATTATTATTATTATCTAATGTTATAATAAAATTATTGCGTGGTTTTATGAAAATACAATACAAGTGAAACTTAAAAAAAAAAAAACATCTTCGCCTTGAGTATCATAGTTCCCTACTCTACGCTTCGCCTCGAGTCTCACAGTTCCCTACTCTACGGCCAGCTGTAATGCGACATTTGATAGATAAACGAAATATTTTGAAGCGACAGAATAAAAATTTCACTTTAAAATAATGGAAACAAACTTGATTATAGATTTTACTGAATATTATTAATTTCCATCCGAAACACGGTCTGAGTTTTTACTTCAGAAATAAGGGAGTTCAACTAAAGCGGGACCTTTGTTTTACAGGTGGATTTTTAAATAGGGCAGTAATAGCAGGTACGTCGTTGTAGGTACAAGAAAACTTTTTCAAGGGACTGTTTTTAACTTTTTGAGACATTTTGATCGGCAATACAGTTTTTGAAAGAGTGTACACTTACTAAATTTTTTTTTCATGCCAATCTATCCTGTTGTGTATAAGGATCAATAAACTCTGTGGGACCAACTGAGGATAGGTATTAAAAATGACAGAAATCGTAAAAAACTTTCCTCTTTCATTTTGTAGGAAATCATCGTTGCTTCGATATAACCTTTTGCAAGAAAAGAAACTCCAACTTTATTTTATTATGGATAGTATGGGCGCTACAAAGAGAACTGTAAATGAAAATGTTTCAAAAAGTTAAGGACAGTCTCCTCAGAAAGTTTTACTGTAGCTATAACGAACGGTTAGGTTACCTACCATTAGTGCCCCATTTCAAAAATTTTTATCTTTATAATTAATGCGAATTTATAATTGTAACAGATCACCGCGTACTAAAATAACACGTCATACAAGCCTTAGTAAGTAACAAAAACTTGTTTAACCGTCAATGACTTTAGATATAATCTTCAAGGTCATGGAAGGTAACGTGATGATATACGAGTTCGTAAAATAAATATTACAACTTTGTATCAACGCAAAAATATTTCTCGGAAGAAAACGCTTTTTTTTATAGTAAAGGCACAGCAAAGTAAAGGCACTATGCCTGATAGTAAACACAGTATAATCCAAACACAACGACGACCACCGTGAGATCCGTAATCCATCTATGGTCGCCGTTGTCATGCCGGCTTGCAAGCCTCTCTCCCCAGCTGGATTTTCACTGGTTGATCTTGAAATGTAATAAATAAAAAAAAAACACGTCGTGTACATATTCCTACCACCCCGTTTGATTAGTGGATGGATATATACCAGCTGATACCTAAACGCGATATACCTAAGCATGTCGCAATGGAGGGCGTTACACATGGTATATTATATAGTAGTTGCAACCCAGTTGGACACATTACAACCCAGCAAGCCTATATCGTGAAAAATTAGAATCGAGCTTTGCATCGTTGTTTCTAGTTAACACGAATGCCAAATAGTCTAAATCAAATCTACAGTCAATAACTTGGCAAATTGTTACAAACGAACTTGTGGGCCGAGCTCAGGCGAGAGGAGCGGAAGCTATCTGCGTTTAACTCAATTAGTGCTCTCCAGAGAATTCCGGACCGAAATTGAAGAGGCTATTTGAGTAATATTAATTAATTAGTGTTTTTTTTGAATAATTTTAAAAGTGGGCGTTTTAGAATGATCTAATTTAATGTGTCAGAAAGACAGATAAAAATTAAATTGGTAAGGGATTCTAATATCTCGGTGGTTTCTGCTATTATGCAATTGCACTTAAATCTATTATTTTAGAACCTGAGAGCTTGTGAGAGCCTGAGCTTACGGTAAAGGACTGAACAACTTTTTTTCATGCCAATCGATCCTGTTTTGTATAAGGATCAATAAACTCTGTGGGACCAACTGAGGATAAGTACTAAAAATGTCAGAAATCGCAAAAAAATCTCCCCTTTACATTTTGTAAAAAAACATCGTCGCTCTGATATAACCTTTTGCAAAAAAAAAGAAACTCCTACTTTATTTTATTTTAGTATTATATTTCATGAGAAAACATAGCCTGGTGGTAGGGCATTTGTTAATCCTGCCTGGCTAGCTACTCTAGTTAAAAATCTGCCGCCAAGCATATATACGTGTATTCCGGCAGCGGTACTCGACAGCCAGTCCTCTCACTAGGTTTGTCATGTTACCATTGTGTGCTACATCGTCACTTAGATCAGGTGAGATTGTGTACAAACTCTAAAGCCTATATATAATTAACAAAAAAATGAAAAAGGTGGCCTAAAAATTATATTAGAGTCATAAAGAAACACGTCACTTTAAGGAAACCCATTGCTGTTACTATGCTACGTCGATGTTTCTTTTTCACTTCTATCTGCAAATAATTGATAGCTGTTTTTTCCACACGCAACAAATGCTGGTGTTAAAAAGAGTAACGAATTTTTTGCGGTATGATGATCGTTTACTGAGCAGAATTCTAGACGAATTTGCAAGACTAGTTTTATTAATTGCATTGCATGAGCGTTTAAATTCTGCCATATATTTTTGTACATATATATATGTTAAACGATATTACTTATTTACGCTTCACATAACTGTCTTCAACATATAAGACGCAATATTCTCGACAACGCTAAAATTTGCGGTAGGAAATGTGCTTATTCAATTTGATAGATTCCATAGTCGACTTTACCTTGACATTTATTCACACGTTATTTGCGGCACATTACTTGTCGTCTGCTTGTCTGTTTTACTCGAATTATATAGAATATAATGATATTCTATGCGCAAAAAAAAAATTGCAGATAGGTATCACAGTCTGTGAATTTCATATACCCTAATATTAGCTGAATTGTTAGAAAATGTTATTTCTGTTACACAAATCAGCAATGGTGCAGAATGTAACTACAATTAAAAATAATGAAATAAAATAATATTACTATTTATTGCCGGGAATCAAACCATTCGACAATTTTGATACCTAGACCCATGAACTAAGTACGTTGTAAGATAAATAACAGCGCTGGACGATAAATAATAAAAATGATAGAATAGATCAATAAATAAAATATCATTAATTTTGAAAAAGGATCAAATAGGGGAAAAGAAAAATTTTACTTTAAATGTATGGGTTGTTAAGGTATTAACAAAAATTTATATACACAAATATATTACTCTTCTTAGTCGATTTATATATGGCATTTGCACAAAATTGCTATTTTTACAAGGAGGAAATACTGCACACAATCGCCTATTTTATCTACCATTGTGGTGTAATTAACTGTACTACATGTAATGTTTATGAACTATATAAGTATACATAGTTCTCTATGCCTTATCTTTGTCGTACCGTGAAATTGTGGAACCATCTCCCGGCCAATGTGTTCCCTCCTTCTTATGACATCGGGTCGTTCAAGCGTAACGTGAAGAGATATTTATGCAGGCCAACATGACAGCGGCCGATGGATTTCGATCTCTCGGTGGTGCCGTTGTATTTGGATTGTACTGTGCTTACCATCAGGGACAGTACAGTCAAAGTGCCAAGCTATTATAAAAAAAGTATTAGTACTCACTAAAAGCATTTAATTTAAATGACAGCGTGTAATTAAATGGTCCCAGCTATGCTAGGATCTACATTAGGTTAGCATAAAAAGCCGAAGCCAATAAAAATGATCAGAGCTTAACCAAGTACAAATGAATTGCTTTAGAAGCAAAAACCCCCATTTAACTCGTTGCCGATCGTTCCTGCAGTAATAGGGAAATCGTTTCGATATTTCTCATTTGAACTCGTTTTGTATCTATCTTAATTAACAAAATGGGATACGGTCACGAATTTTTGTTTCCGCACGTTTGGTCGCCGGGAGCGAGGTTAAAATATATATTTATGATTCTGATTACGTTCTGAGTTCTGTTTGTTGATTAGATTTACCTACAGAGGGTTTATTTTCTTTAACAAGATTTGCAACTAGCCTTGTAAGTCTGCCATTATCTTGTGACTAGGTTACATCTTATTCGCCGAAAGCTTTTGATTCTAAGGACAAAATAGTTCTCTAAAATTTATTATTACAATATACAATACAATACAATGTACTTTATTGTACACGAAAATGAACATACATGTTATAAATCTGTTTACATTAATTGTATACATTTAGGCGGCCTTATCGCTTCGAGGGATTTCTTCCAGGCAATATTTAAAAATAAATATAAATGGAAATAAATAAGAAATATTCGTGGCGGCAAACACATATATGAGAAATATACAAATTTTAGAATAAAAACATGTACATAGAAATACACATACACTACATAAACTATAAATCATCAACTTTTCACACATAAAAAAACACTACAGTTTTACACTACACTACACTACGGGCATACGGCCCGCTTGATATTAAGCGGCTACCGTAGCCTATGAACGCCTGCAATACCATAGGTATCAAAAGCGCGTTGCCGACTTTGAATCCCCCTACCCCAAGGAGCTCTGGAAACCCTACTCACCGCAGAAACACAACCCTAGGTCATTTGGCTGCGATATTCTGTATCGTGGAGATATTCCACCAGTGAGACTGCCCCAAGTAGAGAGAAATCTCCAAAGAAATTTCTCTGTGCCCTACCTCTCTTTGAACCCACCCTTCCCCAAGGAGCTCTGGAAAGCCTACCCACCGCAGGAACACAACACTAGGTCATTTGGCTGCGATCTTCTGTACCGTGGAGGTAGTCCACCAGTCGGACTGCCCCAAGTAGAGAGAAATCTCCAAAGAAATTTCTCTGTGCCCTACCTCTCTTATATCTCAGTAATAATAATACTAAATAATAACAATACTCCAGATATGTTAACACACAAATATTTTTACCACAGTATCAATATCGCAATTAGTGAATAAAAACAGTTTAGATTATAACTGAGAGAGGTAATAACGAAGTAGTAGGCTTTTAAATTTGTATAGATCTCGCTTGTCTTAATATCTTGTTATTATTATGAGAAGAAAAAACGAAATGAAAAGTATCGAACATTTTATCATGTGGTCAGGGTTACTGATTATTTATATTGATACTGTAATGGAGTACTTAAATTTGAATAATAACCGAGTATGGTAAAAATACTTTAATGGAATAAATACATATGTCAAAACTACAATTTTCGTTTCTCTCTATTTTTACTTTAACCTCTATTTTTTACTAGTAATGATTTTTTAACTGTCTCATAATATCCATTTTAAACAAAAGTCTTAAATTTAAACCGCAAATATGATTAAATCGAATTATCTTTGTAGAAATGTACGTATAAAATTTCTGTATTATTTTACCTAGCCTATATATATATTACCAATATGAAACCCAGTTTCGGATGTAGCACAAATCTTGTTACATTTCGTACAGCAATAATTTAACTCACCGGTTTCGATTCAATATATTTGGACCCTTTCCTATTTATTACTATATCTCATGATAAAAAGGATAAAATGTCTGTATCAGGAATAAAAATACGAATATATTTAATTAAATAATTTAGATAACTGGACTTTCTATCATTTATAACTTTATTGAACTTGGCCAGTTATCGAAGCAATGATGGCTCAGTGGTAGCGTGTACGACTTCGCGTCGATTGACGTGAGTTCAAATCCCTGCAATAAGCCTGAGCTTTCGGTGAAGGAAAACATCGTGAGAAAACCATAGCATGGTGGTAGGGCATTTTCTAATGCCCGCCTGGCTAGCTACTACCCTCAAGTTGAAAATCTGTCGCCAAGCACCAATAGGTGTCTTCCGGCAGCTGCACTTGAGAGCCAGTCTCCACTAGGATTAGCGTGTTATCATCTTGGGTCACATACACACACTTAACATGAGGTGAGATTGTGGCCACTACGGCAAAACCGATAACGATAAAAAAAAACTTGGAATATTTTGATAATTTCTTTACTACGTAGAAGTTGCTGAGATTACTATAAATAAATAAATTCAACGCGTGACTTAAATGCATTAACATAAACATGTTAACTTACACACCTCGAAAGAAACCTAAAGGCTACATATTATTTTATTTTAAGAAAGAGTGAACAATTGAGGATCAATAAACTCAATAGCTGTCTGCTCCTAATAACAGAAAGACTCTCTTAAATCCTTCTAGTTAAACTAAAGTGATAATAAATGTCAGGAAACTAATAAAGTGCAGCATTGCCGGATTCCTTATTAAAAACACTTTGGACAAAACCTGAAATTTCAACTCCCACATTCGTTAGCGTTGCAAGCAAACTGCTTCTGTGTCTGGATCATAAAGATTTTTAGCGTTGCTCAGTGTACTGGCAAAGAGCTAAAACGCATATTGATTGATTAATGATTTTTCAAATTAGTTGAACATTCATTTTTGTATTGAATATAGTTCTTAATTTAGACAAATGGCTGTCCCTAATTGAAGCATCTTATATAGGTTTGTCATGAGTACAATAAATAATTGTTTTGTTCTTACAATAATTATCGTAGAATGATAAAGGCAAATCAGGAAAAAATATTATAAGAGCCACGTGTTAAATTAGGGTTCGATAAAAGTTCCTTAATTGTGGAAACCCTCTTTATAAACCGTACTTTCGCCTTTTGCTTATTATGCTTTTCCATCATCTTTGTTTATTTCAGTGAATTGTGAGCTGTGTTCTAAGAAACATATCTACGTATGTGTAGAAGTGATGGGTAAAACAAATCTTATTATCGCGTTGCCATCCGGTATTTTGAAAATGTTTTTATAGTCTACAAGCTGGCCCGGCACACGTTTTTCTTTCCGGTAGTTAATGGCTTGACCACAGCGTCATTATTGGATTCTAACATAGCTATTAATCACCGTTTCGATATGTCTAATATATTTGCACAAGAGTTAAAAAATTAAAAGTTTTTTTTACTTCTCGGAGTATAACAAATTAAAAAGGAGACCCAAGTCTAAATAACTATCATACAATTTTTACAGAAAAAATTGTATGCCAAATTTATTTGTAAACACTTTTCAAAAAATGCCATCCACTGTTTATTTGAGTGTTGCAACAATCAAACGCTGAACAGAAGGGCCACTGTCAAGTTACTGCCCCGGTTCGAAAAACTCTTAGATCCGGGGCTGCTTGCGTGTCATCAATTATCTTATGTTTCTTTTGATGTCAGCCGTCACATGTCTGCGACCTTGGATGTTTATTATTGTTATGTTATGTTCGTTCTTCTATTGAAGTTGTTTTCTTCAATCATTTTGTTTTTTGTTTGTTTACAGTTATTGAATTTGAATGAATAGGTAAACCTCCTACAGAAATACATTAAAATAATTAATACTCAAAATGCATTGGATACGAAATTATGCAAGTTATCTTTTGTCAATAACTTTTGGATATTCTAATCGGAGAAATAACACAAATTTATTTTTAAATATATCTGAACAGTTTTTACTCGATTTAGTGATCAACTAACCAAAAATTTTGCGTTGGTAACATATGCGAATGGTTAAATTTATTGAATAGCCGTTTACGATACTCCTTACAATGTATGTGCGTTGTTTTATTTTCATCATTCAAAAATAAGTAAAAAACATAAGGTGAAAGCGCTTGTGAATGTCTGTCTGGTGGAGAAAGTACAACAGTAAATTTAATAATTTGGTCGTGACACAAACTTGTGATGTGCGAAATTTCTATAGACAGCGTGTTTTTTTCTTAATGTCTATTATACAATGCAATTTTTGCGAAAATATTACTTATTGAGTGAATCAAGAGTACACTGTATTTTAATAGATTTTAAACATATATATTCTCTTGCCTCAGCTAAGAATAGATTTTATTTAAATGTTTCATTGTATGTGTTTTCTTCTTATATGTATTTTATGCTAAGTATTGCATTTAAATTTGTGACTTATAATATTATTTTAATTACTTCCTCTATTTCATGCAAGCTGTGATTACACATAGTGAAGGTTCGATCATAATACATTTATCAATTAAGCATATCATAGTTATATTCTTAGAACATTGCATCGAACCCAGTTCTGTGATCCTTAGAAAAAATAAAAGTGGCGGTTAATTTGAAACTATGGCATTGTTAAAAATAAAATTAAAACAGTGATATTTTATTAAGCACTATTGGTAATATTTTGATATAATAATCACAAATTAAGTATCACAATAGTAAAATACTTACTCGTATTTTGTAAATTAGTAACAAAACGGTCGATAAGGCAAGGCTAATTATTCAAAGTAACATTGCGTCTTGTTTTCGTGATTAGATTAGGGAAAATTTCCAACAAAATCCATCGAAAATTGCCTAAAGCCCTCCTTTAACTCTGCACATTCTGACAGGCAATTATGGAATCCTGTATTGCGCGTGGCCCGACACGCACTTTGCCGATTTTTTGTATTAAATATAACATAAACTTTTATGGTTAAGCGTAAGATTTTTGAATTAAAACTCCTTATGCTATGGAACCGCCTAGTAGTACAGTCACTTGGTGCTTAAAAAAGTAGTTTGTGCTTTTTTCTTTACTTTATTTTATTACTAACTATTTACATCCAAAATTAAATACTGTTTTTGGTCATCATTTTTCTAATATGGTGGCACGAGCGGCAAAGATATGAGTCGGCAACGTGTATATTTGAAAAGAGCACGTCGAAATTTATAAAATCACAAATTTTCAAAACTCCTTGTAAACTTTCCTAGTAAAACTACTAAATGGCTGGACTACAGTAGATTACTATCTGTGCCTGCGACTTCGTCCGCGTGGTATGTTGTGTATGAAAAACAGCAATAAAAAACATATGTAGGTGTACTCATATTCAAAATCGGTCATGTAACCGTGTTTCGTGTTTTGTGAATGTCTCTGACCATGAGACACAGTGTGGTACTCATGGTTAGCAGTCAGCCTTGCCACGCACTCTATGAATGTCTCTGGCTCCCGAGACACAGCGTTACATTCACGGTTAGCAGTCAGCCGTCCCTCACGCCCTTGACTACTTTCAATCGATCGATATTCTGCCATACATCTCCGATGTGAATTTAATCTAATATGTCGACCCTTATAGGTTTCTGGGGGAGCGCAATTTTTTCTTAGTATCTCGTTCAGTAGCGAGTTTCACCTGATGGTATTCTTCTATTTCCTGTGAATGAAAGGCCCTCATTCAGAACAACGGAATACAGAAAATCCCGACCACTTTCTATTAGGCATTATATCGAAATCCAAAAACCTACAATGCAATACCATCCGATCGTTAAAGTGAGTAGTTCTATTTCAAAATTTAATTGAAATCGAAATTGTAACGCAATAAATCAAATGCCCTTTGAGTATACCCAAGTAAAATCATTTTATAAATTAACCGATATTATTCAGAAGACATAAGTGCTGAGTAGTTAAATATAAAAATGTAAGGTTTTGTAATCCTTTGGGAAAAAACAAAATTTATTTTGTATAACTTTATTTTTATTTACCAAAAATAAATCCAGTGAATAATGGCTCATTATAGCGTGTCTGTTTAGTATAATTCAATAAAAATCTCGACAGCGCAAAAAACACCAAACACCGACACCTATCGTAGAAATTTAGAACGAAATAGTCAGAACTGTAAAATGAATAAATAACAGGGGCATTCTTAATAATTTTACGAATTAAAAACACTATTAATTTCTACAAAATGAATAAGACCAGCCTTGCATTATTAATAGACGCGCTTAAAGAATACAATTACTTTAGTGTGACAATAAAAATCAAGTCAAATGAGGGGTAAAACTAACAGAAAAATTATTTGGTAATTGTATAGTGTTATTATTATTATTATTAACGTTCTTCTTGGTAGTATGTCAGAACATTAAAAACTAATAAAACAATCCGTAAAGCGCCATCTATGAATAATCCTCAAAAATGGTATATCTGTTTTTATCATTATTTTTAATGAAAATTACGGGAAGATATATTTTTTTATCATTTTATGTTTGGCGTAGCGGCCACTATCTCACCTGAAGTTAAGTGACGATCTCGCCCAAGATCATCACACGCTAAACCTAGTGGAAGACTGGCTCTCAAGTGCAGCTGCCAGAACACACCTATTAGTGCTTGGCGACAGACTTTCAACTTGAGGGTGGTAGCTAGCCAGGCGAGCATTACAAAAGCCCTACCACCATGCTATGGTTTCCTCACGATGTTTTCCTTTACCGAAAGCTCAGGCTCATTGCAGGGATTCGAACTCACGTCAATCGACGCGAAGTGTTACACGCTACCACTGAGCCATCATTGCTTCATTGCTTATTGCGCTGTTTAGACTAATTTCGTATCCTTTCACTTAATTTCACCATACGTTTAAAATATGCAACAGTATTACATATACATACACTCCTTTTTAGATATACACAAATTAAACGAAATTTATACACAATACAATTATGTAAAAAAATATCCTAAATGTTAGAACAGACTATAAATTACAATAGTACCAAATTTCATCAAATTCGGTCCAGAAATGTCTGCGTGATTTGCGTTCAAATTAATAGACGCGACAGACAACAGTTTCAAAAACTGTCGAAATGTTTCCTGAGCGTGATTCTAAAACTCCGCTGTATTTTTTCTTAAAAAATCTTTTATGTACAGATTTCAACTCTTTTATTATGAGTATAAGATTGCTTTCAAGTTTTCAAATATTCGGGAAAGAAATTAGTAAAATTTATTGATTGTGGTGCATTTCTAGGATAGGTAATTTAATAACTATAATAATTTAAGCTTTATTATAATATTCACAGACCTCGTGGCGCGGTGGTAGTAAGTTACTATTAAACCGAGATGTCGAGGGTTCGATCCCCGCACGTCACTGGCTTTTGTGTGATAAGCATAATAATATTGTTAGTTGTATGTCTAGGTGTTAAGGTCTTCATATTTATGGTATACCAGCTGTTTAGATACCAAAATACAAACTATGCATAGTTTGCAATGAAATAGCCATTAGTGAAAAATGCCACTTATATTTAAAAAAAAAAGTTATCATGGGAAAGTGTATGTATCATTGTAGCTTCATCACCAATATGAAATACCATACGTGACAGTATCATCCAAATTTACCGTAAATAAGAGTTTATTCCCTACTGTAATTAACTCGTCGGTATCCAATTTGGCAGTTCTAAGGAACAGTTCACTTGAGACCAATAAGTATTCGGGTAACTACAGATGATTGGCTTAAATTACGAGCTTCATTGATCGTCAACTAAGTTATGTATAATAACTGTGAGTCAATGTAAACAAAGAAAACTTGATTGAAACAATGTTTTTGAATAATTTAATGTAAAGAAAATAATTTCTTACGATATGTATAAAAACATTATTCTCGAATATTAAACAAACATGGAAAAATCTAAAATTCATTATAAACATCAAGTATAAATTCTTAAGAAAGAGAAGACGTCATCACGGAGCAGGCACACATTGAAACCTTATCGGTCCGATTACATAAGTAATCAATTTCCAAAAACAGTACCCATCTTACTTCTTTGAAACGTCAAGGTAACTCTCAAAATTTCGACCGATGGTATTATTGAATATATAAACGAGCCATGTTCCTACTAAGGTCAATTTTGTTTTGGAGGTCCAAATGAATACAAAAAACGATAAATACATAAAAGAAGAAATCTACAGAGAAATCTATAAGAGTACAGTAAACCACAGACTGTAAGTACGAGCACAGAGTATTGTATAGACGTTTTCACTGAACTATGATTGTAACTGAGAACACCTGAATAGTTAGTTTGTTCTCCTTGTCTTTCTTTTATTTTTTACGAAAAAATAAATATTACAGTTACATACAAGTTCTCATATCATCTCATTCTCATTATTGTAATTCCGTAAGTATTTGTATATATGTATGTATTAGGGTAAAATATATCTTAAATCCTGAAATGTCAAAAGACGTTCTAAGGTATGATTTAAGATGACTAATAATTTTTAATGTAAAATTCAATAACATTAACACCTAATGAAAACAAATTATAAGTAGGACTAATATTTAATTTCTTAGTAAATAGAATAGTAATTTACTATACAGTAATATATTTAAAAAGAAAAATTATTATAATTTCTTTGTTATAGGTAATAAATGGCACATTTATTTTTATTGTGTCACGTGTTTTCACTGTTCTCTAAATAAATTGATTCAACGATACTTTACGAGTGAACTACATTACGTTGGTCACATGCTCGTCGAGACAAGTGATCGTTATCGTTTGTCCTTTAATTTACACTAAAGATTTATATGGCCAGCAATAAAAAAAAAACATAAATATAAGTACTTTTATACCAATGACTGTTATCTATACTCTATATTTATATAATATAATATAATAAAGCGGAAGAGTTGTTTTGTTTGTTTAAACACGCTAATCTCTGCCACTACCAGTCGGATTCGAAAATTTCTTTTTGTATATGATAGCCAGATTGACGAGGACTAGTATAGGCTATCTAGCATTAAGCTACACCTCTCAGCTAGCCTTAAATATTGATTTTTGTTAAGTAAGTCGAAAGAAATTGCGCACCCCAACTGCTTTATCCGCATGCGCTGGCGTAATGGTTAGTGATACGTAAATACAATGTTCTTCAAAAATATTGTTCCTTAGTACATCTAAAAAAGTCAGCAATACCATATGCCTGTTTTATTGAAAATTGAAAAGTTATTTACTTACGAACGATAGTTATTTCATCATAAAGACAATTTTATATAGATAAACTTTGCCCTTTACAGCATCAACTAACAATGGCCTATAAATCAATCGATGACGTAAGTTTTTTATAACATGTTCAGGGTTCGAGCGTCTTCTAGAGATTTCATGATCGTCTCATTTGGGTATACTCGTATAAGTGAGCCGTATCGCGAGCCCCGACAGTTTTAATTACGAAAGCGAAATGAAAAAATAACAAGCGAAATAAAAGAAGAACCACGTGGAACATACAGAATGATTCTGCAAGTACATACAGGAGGTATTTGTTAGTTTTTTTAATTTGTATAATCTGATTTGTATAATCTAATATAATCTAATATGAGCTCAATGAGTCAAGTCGTTCATAAGTTATAGAATCACTAAACAGACGCACATAAGATTTTTATATATAAGACTAGCTGTGCCTGCAGCTCCGCTCGCATGGACTACAGAACGCTATCGGTCGAACGCACTCGCGAATCATGCTGGCCTCCCTTACTTACGACGGTCGCCCTCCGGTTATTTTTAAGACGAAAATAATTATTGTGGGTGATCTTTAGAAGATTGACATATGCCATTGCTGACGTTTTTGTAGGTATTTTTGGATGTATAATTATGTATAACATTAATTTGATATATCCCTTATATGGTTTACTCATAGTAAGCCATTTAAACGCCCCAAAAGTGTCCATTTTCCGCATTGAATAAGCGTTATCGTCACAGCTTATATCGTATGTTACTTTTTTTTACAAAATATTTCCTATAGGTTATATAATATAAAATTTTACATAAAAATAACTGCTTCGATTCATACAAAGGGAAAAAGTGGTTCATACAATGTTGAGTATAGATAAAGCACTCTCTCAGTGAGTGGTCGCAGGAAAGGCAAGTTAAATTGCCTCACTCTTATGACAAATTGGAGTAACTTTGTCAGAATATAACTTCACGTGGTTCATTTTTATAGCGCAATACGATTTAAGTCATTATACACACCGTCTCTACTTTTGTCACACATAGTATTTCTTATACAAAAATTTGTAATTTTGTGGATTTTTGACGTAAATTTTTAATGTGTATAGTAAGGCCTTATCTATATATGTTATAAAACTCAACGTCTCTCGTTTTTGGTATTTTCACGCGGAAACTCTTATTCGATTTATGTTTATTCATATATATGTTTTTCATTTTAATTCATAACTATGTTATCTTGCCAGGTTATAGGATATATTTTGTAAGATAAAGTAACATACGTAATAAACAGTGAGGATAATTGTGAATCAATTCAGAAAATATACGATTTTGGTGCACTTAAATGGCTTACGCTGAGTAAACCATACGAGATATATAAAGATTAATGTTGTATACAATTGTAGATCTAACAAAAAAAACTATAAAAAAGTCAGAGATAGCATATATTTATCTTCTAGGGATGACCCGCAATTAGTATTTTTGTCTTCCGTCTTTTAAGCAGATCACGATTCGCGCATGCGCTATACCGACAGCATTCTGTACTTAGTCTACTTAAGCGGAGACCGGGTACAGCTAGCAATATATATATTGCATATAACTTCTGCTAAATAAAGTTTATTAAACGTAACTATTTTTTCCACAATCTCACCTGATGTTAGTGACGATGTGACGCAAGATTAACACACTAAGCCTAGTGGGAGCGCTGGCTCTCAAGTACAGCTGCCGGAACACATCAATATTGCTTGGCGACAAATTTTCAACTTGAGAGTGGTAGCTAGCTAGGCGGGCATTAGAAAAAGCCTTATCACCGTGCTATGTGCTATGATTAGTTCTCAATGTTTTCTTTTACCGAAAGCTCGGGTAAAAGGACTCGAACTCATGTCGCTCGACGCGATGTCCGTACACGCTACCACTGTACTACATGTTCCGTGTATAGCTTAGTATTACCTTAAATACGTATAGATAATATATCCATATTAATAAATCTGTAGTTATGTTCGTACATTTTTGTTCTTAATATTTTGGTAGATAACTTTTCTGTAGATTACATATCTCCATTTGATAAAACTTTTGTTTACCTGTATCTGTGTAAGTCTTGATTTAAACTAGAAACGGCTTGACCGATTTAAAAAAAAAATACACGGGAAGTGTAAGTCAATACCGCAATTTCTAAGCCAAAAAGTTATCAATAATAGTTTTGATATTCACTATTTCACAATTGATAAACTATAAAACACATGAAAATAAATCATAAAATGTTAGTAAAAAAATAAAGTAAGCAGACGATAATAATTACTCCGTAATGTACGCGTGCGGAGCCGCGAGCACAACTAGTATCTCATATTACTATTACAATTTATACATAAGTAATAATAATACAAACATAAATACTACACACATAAAGTCTTTTTATATTTACTTCACAAAAAAAAAAAGCTATCACTGTAAGTATTTGCCAATAAGATTTCCATGTGTATGAACAAATATTTCCAAACACCTTGTTGCTTGCTGGATTTCGTACACTCGTCGCATCTCTCTGTTTACAATGCTTAGGCAACGGCAAATATAGGGTAACATGAAGCAATTTTTCAACTGTATTACGCACATGGAAATATATAACCCTTTTTACCCACTGCGCTGTTAAGAGATTTGTGGGCGACCGTTTCATAAGATAATTATTTTTACTGGGATGTTTATACAGGAAATGTTGATGGTGTTCTGTCATTGTTGTTTTCCTTTACAGTTGATGTAAGTATCTGTTTCTATATATTATTACTCAAGATTTTTTTTGGTAACGCAATATCTCTGTCAACTCATCATAAAAATTAATGATTCAAACATCTATTTAAAGCTTATATTCGCCGCTATTGACGGAAATAATTTTAGAATTAATGTTTTCGTTAAAAATTGTTTAAAATGTTTTTTCGACTGTTATTGGCGTTCCTAATATAAATATATTCAATTAACATATAGGGGCTCCATCTATTGACAATCAGATTAACTAACATGACAGCTATTTATACAATGTTTTATTATTTTATTTCGATAATTTAATTTTGTGTAAATTAAAAACACATTTTGATCACGTCAAAAAAAGTACAATTTCGAACACGCTTACATAAATGTAGTACGCACTCACTTATTTTTTATTTTGACTTAAGTAAGAAATATAAAATATCCGAGTGAATTAAAACTTAGAAATAAAATGTGTGTATTAAATTATTTTCCGTTAATTTCACTGATGATGTCTACAAAACGATATAGATATAAATCATATAATAGAAATGAAATGAAAGTACATAATAAATAAAGTTTCATTGCTACCAGAATAGTCTTTATTGCTAACTTATATACCTCATAAATATGTACATATATAACATACATGCCTTTATTTGACGTTATAACTTATATTCCATGGTTCTAATCAGTACTAATTTCGAAAATCATTTTAATACAGGCGATTACAACCTTTCAAATACCTCTATATATATAATAAGAGAAGCCTAAGGTCGGTCAGCAGCCTACTTTGAGTATTTATTCCACATCAAACTGCTATTGCCTACCCTCCTGCCATACATTTCGATTATGGCAAATTTTTCCCAAGCATGAAAGTACAAAATTCAAGCAGTGGACGTATTTCGGCTCAATGGAATGATGTAAAAATACAGCACGTATTTATCCGTTTAGAATAAATTCGGCGTGCGTATAGTGCGTTTACATTTTTAATGAATTCTTATGTGTCACACTTGATAAGAATCATAAAAATACCAGTACAAGTTGCTAAACGCTTGAATTATGTCAGATAAGATTGTTAATATTTGATAACGAGCGTTTGATATTCAGAAATAGGTGGCTCGAATTAATTTAGTAAGTTAAAATATGTACACATTTTTTTAAATTTAATTACAAGATAATGTTTAGTACAAAGATGTAATAAATCAAACTATGTAGGATATCGTAGTTAAAATTCTACGTCATGATATGATGAAGTACGATTGACGTCACTAACAATCGTTATCAATAAATACAATTATTACTAAAAATGTTTTAGAAATTTTATGTGTGATATACTAATATAGTTCAAGAGAACATATAAAACCGTAGAGCACAGATAGGTTGAATATGTGGATACGTTATAAATATTCTGTCAGATTGTTTAGTTACTTAGAAAGTGAATGTTTCGAAGAAACATACTACACTCTGACAAAAAAGTACCGGGAAAAGATCAATAATACACAAAATGTTAGTTATTCATCCAAATTTATTTTATATCCTTCTAATTATGCTCCTTCAGAAACGATACACTTACGCCAACGAATAATCCAATCAAAACATTTTTTAAACGCTTTTTCCGGAATTGAGCTTAGTTCTCTTCTCGAGTTCTCCTTAAGTCTTCTACCGAATGAAAACGGGCGCCACGAAGTGGTAATTTGAGTTTAGAGAAAAGTCTGCTGGAGCCATATCTGGTGAATAAAGTGGTTGCTAGATGGTATTTGTTGAGTTTTTGGTCAATAATTCATTCACAAAGATGGCCTTGTGCGAAGGTGCATTATCGTGGTGCAAAATTCAAGAATTTTCTTTCCACAAATCTGGCCTTTTTCGTCTAATTTACGCTCTTAAATGCCGCATAATGCTCAAATAATATACGTCACCAGTAACAATACGTTTCATGAATGCTGGGACAGAATTGACTCGTTCTAGCACGTCCTCAGCGACTCTTATGCTATTGAGTTTTTGTAGAAAATTCAGGTCTTTTGGTACTAGCCGAGCGGCAACATGTTTTATACCCAAGTGATTATTTAAAATGACTCGTAAGACAAAAAGTTCAGCGGCTATCTCTATCAAACTTGAATGAGAATTTTCAGTCACTATTTCCTTCACTTTTGCGATGTTAACTTCAGTTGACGACCCGCCACGAGCGCCCTCCTCTGCGGCAACTCAAGCCTAGGTCCGATCCATCGGCATGGAGCCCTTGAGTCAAGCAGCCGTTCGCGCGATACAGTGACTCTACATTCACTAGCTTTCACAGCCATACATGACACTGCATTATACACACATGCACAACACACAGGTACATAGGTTCTGTAAGGGACCTTTTTTTCTTTCTTTTTTTGCCTAGTTAGATTAGACAAAAAATTTCAGACCACTAAATACACATACACATGTTCCTTCCCTCCTCCCAGGGTGCAGAAATATGTATATATGTATAGTTAGTTTAGATCGAATGATAGGGATTTAGTCAGATCGCGACTTAATTGCATACGCGCAACAGTCCGAGCCGAGGTTCGGCCACTTTGGCACCCTCGGATGTTGTTGCTTAGCTTTCGTAGCTGAGTGCCCTAAGCGCTCGCCCCCAAGCCCGGTAAAGCTGTAAAAACCGTAAAGGCTCCAGGGCCACTAAGGCTAACAGTATAGTCAGTTCGGAAAAAAAAAAAATCAGTTCATGACGTTGATGGCCTACCAGGGCGAGGCCAATCTTCCAGCATATCTCGACTGCTATTGAACGCTTTGTACCACTCATAAGCACGTGTTTTTGATAAAGTCGATTCACCGTAAGCCTTCTGTAACATTTTCCGAACACGAAATTCCATTGGCGATGCAAAATTTAAGACAAACTCTTTGTTCGATGTTTTTGTCCATTATGAAATTCGCAATACACACTAGATATGATCTAACTAAAAACAGCACTGTATTTAATCTAAATTACAGATCCAACTTAAACTCCGCGCCAAAATGAAAAATGATTGTGCCAGTCTAACAAATACAAAAAAAGAAAAAAGAAAAAATTTAATTAAGAACTATAATCACCCATTCACGATACTTTTTTGACTGAATGTACCATTATATTTTAGTTCATACTTAATGCAACAGTTTTATTCCCAAAGAAATTGTCCAATTTTGTTGTTCAATTGAGGAATGTTGAACTATCTGCTTAAATTTAGAAATAAAAAATATATAGAATGTTTCACATAAAGAAGACAATAAAATTTCAACGTATGTTTTATTCATTCGTTTGAATTTTGCAGGCAAGTAACTTGTATCAATTACAATTAAATACGAACAAAATAGTAAAGTTATTATTATATTTCATTCAAATTACTAAGGATTCTTGAGACACCTTTCCAAATGTAAAACGTTATACATTCATTCCCGTTTAATTTGGCAAATGGAAGAGCTGTACCACTGATAACCGTTCGTTCAAAGACTGCGTATTAATTAATTACAACCGTACTCAATGAAGGTCATTTATGAAAATACGGTATACAGGCATAAAATTAATTGCTTATATTTCACTGGGACTTGAGAGAGTGGAAAGTGGAGTAACAACCAAAAAAAAACCTTGATAAAAGTTAATAAGTATTATTTTCGGTCGTTAAAACAGTTTTTGAAAGTTGACAATAAGCTTTTTTATTGTAAATTAATATGGTTCTGTTAGTTTATATCTGTATCTATACATAATATTAAACTCAATGTCTCTTTTTCCGTTTACGTTCTTTTCACGCGAAAACTAATTACCGACTTACATACTTTTTATTTTAATTCATAGCTATGTTGTCTGGCCAGGTTATAGGATATATTTTGTAAAATAAAGTAACATATGAAATAAGAAATGACTATAATGATGAAACGATTCGGAAAGAAGACGCATTCGGGGCGATTAAATGACTTACGCTGAGTAAACTATACGAGATATATCAAATTAATGTTCTACACAATTGTAGATCTTAAAAAGACTTACCAAAATGTCTGCGATATCATATATCTATCTCCTAAGGATCACCTGCAATAAGAATTTTTGCCATTTGCCTTTTATCTTTTGATTGGGGGCAGTAAAATTCACGTGTGCGCTCGATCGACGGCCTGCTGACCACGCGAGCGGAGCCACGGGCACAGCAAGTTTGTTAGGGTAAAATACAGTTTTTATTATATACTGTCACGGTAAAATGACAGCACTGAGCTTGGTGGTAGATACAGTACAATTAAAACACACAGGGAACATTGAGAGATCGGCATGTGTGATCATCGGAGATGTGTATTCGACATTCGATGTACATAGATTGATGCCGAAATGCGACAAATAAAAAGGGAGTAATCGCGAATGGTTTATGAGCATGTAAATGGTGTTCGTGAACCAGTCACGTACAAATTCCTACGACATCGCTTGATTACTGTATATTCACCAACTTATCCAGGAATGCGACACGCCTACATGTGTTGTCGCTATGGCTAGTGTTACATCTGGTGTATGTACATTTTACATAATTGTCGGGTCCAATTACACAACTACAAAAAAAAAGTTTCATTTACAGAAATAAATAATTCTAACCAATATTATAAATGCGATAGTAATTCTAACTATCTGTTTATTTGTTACGTTTTGATACCGGAATGGATATATTGACCCTTATGAAAAGATATAGGTTTTGTCGCGAAAATAAGACTTTCAGGAATGAAATAGGGGATGAAAGTCTCTATGAAGAGCCCATATATCTCAAATTAGGGATATGAGACTTAATGTTTATGCTTTTGTAAAAAATAAAGAATGGTTATGGTAAATGGTAATGGTAATTGAAAAATCATCCCTTTTTTTTTTTTTTTTTTTTTTTTTTTTTTTTTTTTTTTTTTTTTTTTTTTTTTTTTTTTGAACTGACTATACTGTTAGCCTTAGGGGCCCTGGAGCCTTTACGGCTTTTACAGCTTTACCGGGCTTGGGGGCGAGCGCTTAGGGCACTCAGCCACGAAAGCTAAGCAACTCGGCTCGGACTGTTGCGCGTATGCAATTAAGTCGCGATCTGACTAATTCCCTATCCGTAATTCGATCTAAACTAACTATACATATATACATGTTTCTGCCCCCTGGGAGGAGGGAAGGACCATGTGTATGTGTATTTAGTGGTCTGAAAATTTTTGTCTAATCAAACTAGGCAAAAAAAGAAAAAAAAAGGTCCCTTACAGAACCTATGTACCTATGTGTGTTGTGCATGTGTGTATAATGCAGTGTCATGTATGGCTGTGAAAGCTAGTGATTGTAGAGTCACTTGTATCGCGCGAGCGGCTGCTTGGCTCAAGGGCTCCATGCCGATGGATCGGACCTAGGCTTGAGTTGCCGCAGAGGAGGGCGGTCGTGGCGGGTAAAATCATCCCTCAAGGCGGTACAGCAGAGAGTGATTTCAATTGTTTTTTTTGTATCTATAGGTTGTACTGAACCGTCAGCCGATTTTCGATATTTTTTGTAGATAACATCCTACTAATATTATGAATTGGAACATTTGTATGTTTATTGACGCATCACGCAAAATCGGCTGAATGAATTTGGATGAAATTTGGGTACACATATATTGCCTGGATTAACACATAGGTTACTTTTATTCCGATAAAGACCCAATTCTAAAGTATAGATATACGTCGCAGGCAGAAACTTGTAGATATATAAATTGGCTTTATACAATACGGTATACATATACGATTATTTATTTCTAGACACCATGCTATGCATATAAATCATATTATTATTTTTCACGCTGTTTCACTTATCGTAAATAATATAATGAAAATTAACATACAATTTGTTGTTTACAGGTAGTACTTTGGGATCGTTGGATTAAAGAAAAAAGGTAAGTTTTTTTATTTAAAATTAAAGCTTCTTTTCCAGCTATGATTTCGATGAATTCCACTAAAATTTTGTTTATTAAATAAATAATTTATTTCTCTCATAAACAATTATATGTACAAGTATATTATAATACATATACCAATTTATAATATTATTTAATTTATCAACAGAAAACGAATGATTGTTCAGTTAGCGTAATACGTAACGTAAATAACGAAACTTACAATAATAAATACTTAAACATCAAATAATTAAACAAATTTGAAGCGACATATATGAAAATGATTACTATTTTAATATCGTCCGGGCGACCTTTTTATATGAATATCTTCTCAACATCACATATATTATCAACAACCCAGATTCATATTTTCGTGCTACCTAATTATTTTTCATGCTATACCAAAAATAGCATTGATACAAATTCATTCTCAATTATCATATGACAGAGTGATGCATAAATATCCCATGCCTACATGCGTGCGCGCGTATGTGAGTGTGTATTTAAGAGAAAGAATATATACATAGGTATAATTGATTTCTTAACATTTCCTGTTATAATGTTTGTAACAAAAGTGGTTTTCGATTCGATGAATTCCCCGGTGTTCCAGGCCAAAGATAAAACACGTAGCTTTACGATCGAAATACTATCCAGAACTAATATTAAAAGTTTTGTAATAACATAAAGTGGTTTCTAAAATGGTATATCAATAGATTCACCCCGGTGTGGCATCCGTATCACGTAATGCGAAGATTATTATTTATTTAGGTTAATGTTTGTATATGGGGAACTTATGCGATTTTCGTGTTTAGCAACAGATTGTGATTGAAGTAAAGATAGCATTTCACCACAGTGTACAGTAACAGTGGGACAACACCTTTACAAGTCTAGCGAAATTCTGCTTCCGTTTAGACATATTGCTATAAGGACCTGCTTCCCCTACCAACATATCATATTAAACAAGATACTATTTAATATAAGTCGGAGAATCTTGTCGATATGATTATGTAATCCGTACTAATGGCTTATTTAGTATTCTTACTATTGATCCACGCGATTGACTAGGCGCGATAGCAACAGGCGTGCTCGGTTACAGCCGGCTTGAAGACATTCTAGCTCGAGCTACTAATCCGATAGTGAAAACCTCAGTTAATAAGTCGACTTGTTACAATAGGTATCTCTCTAGAATTGTTTATAAACTAACGGTTCGTACAATTATCAGGTGATATATTATGATAAAAATAGTAGTCTAAATTACAAAGTTTTGCATTGTTTGCGTTGGATGTTGTTAGTAAAGTTTTCGAGATAAAAGCATTGGCATTCACGAACACGTAGAGGAAAACTTATAGTTTTAATATTGTTGAATCTTCACTGTTTTTATCGACACTCCCCGTAGTCAACTTGGTGATAACCTTAAACGTGTAACGATAAAGGTATATACGCTGTATTCCGTTGTGCTTTAAAACTGAAGAGTCTGTGCTAATTTCACTAAATGAGAATCGTTTATTTCTTGTTTTTTTTTTTTTCGTAATATATATAAAATGTACGTTTCAACACATAGTAATATTAAACTTTTAGTATACTAATAATTAAACAAATGTATTCCAATATGGTATTTTACCTTGTACATTATAAACTAAAAGTATCATTGAGATGAAAATGTTTATTATTTACTAAAATGTATATTTCAATAAGTTTACTATTATTCGCATTTTAACGGTAGTTTAATCAATACTGTCTACATTCTACATAAACAATGTTTCTATCATAATTATCTAGAACATATAGAAACAAAACACGACGAACTTCTTTTTTAAAATGTAGTTTTTTCGAAAATAAAGTCGCTATTCACAGTTGATGATGTTTAAGAAAAATGTTTTAGTAATTATCATTTATCTCAATATAATAATTAAAATTGTTTGCAAATTAAAATAAAATAATATTACATGATATTGTATGCAACTCTACAACACAGAGCTGAAATTACTGTAGCTGAAAAACAGAATTTTTCAGTTGTTTATTTTGTTACGGTTCGGTGTACTAAGAAAAGATTACTTTTTAAACCAAGTTACAAAAGGTTAAAACTTTTGTGTGAAGAAACATGCATAACCGTGTTTTCAGAAAACTACTCCTAGTGACTGAAATATCTATTTATTACATCTTTACGGCTATACTACTTATAAGACTTGTACGAAGTACTTTGAGCCGCGAATTTCTGCCAGTTGTCTTCTAAATGAAACGAATCACACGTCACATCATCATTGTAAGCTCATTGTACTAATACAGAAACATTCGCGTGTATGTGCACAACAACTCACTAACGTTTCTTCGCAACTAACAAACAAAGAACCATTCATTTATATATAAGCCAGCCAGGTAAGCCTGAATAGGGACAACTTTTTTTTTGGTCTGACTATACTGTTTGCCTTAGGGGCGCTGGATCCTTACGGCTTTTACAGTTTCACCGGGCTTGGGGTAGGGACAACGAGCGAATTAAACGAGCGAAGTAACGAGAAATTACGAATCTATATACCTCTACTTGTATTAAAAAAAAAATACTCAAACGAAGTCGCCGGTAAAAGCTAGCTAGTAAATTGTCTGTCGGATTTTTTTAACACACCGTGTACTTTAAAGGTAACTTGGTGAGATATCTTCTAGAATTTCACACGAATTACTCGACTAAATTGAATATCAGTTGTTGACATTTGAAGTATCCTTTTCAGTACTATATTGAAGCTTCTTGTACAAGAAGAGAGTGGGCGTATTTATCTGCACCCACATAAGTGAAAGTGTAAGTGAATTACGTAATAACTATAAAGTTTATCAGTTTTGTTTTCCTTTGTAAAATCCTAAGCTCTTATCTATGTGACCTTTCAAGTCCTCGGATCTTCTCTTATTTCAGAATGATTAAAATATACGAGAGCTTGTAATAAAACATAACAATATTTTTTAATATATAGGCTTTTTTATTATTATTATTGTAGCACGGAAAGTGACGTCATTGTGCCTGATGTTAAGCCCAGTGCAATCCAAAATAGCAGCGACCATTTCATAATCAGTACAATCCATCGACGGTAATCGCTGTTATGCCAGCCTGCAAACCTCTAGGCGTCTGGATATATACTGGCTAATCCGAAAAGGCGATATTGTTGGGGATTATTGAGGATTGCTGATCCCTTGGTGATCGTCGTTGTTTTTGAATTGTACTGTGATTTTGCCACCGTTATGGTGTCATTAGGTACATTATATAATAAAAATATCAGATTTTTGACATCCACAATGTTGTATCAAAGTATCTCTTAAAAATTATCTGTAAAAGTTGCAAACCAATTTTCTATACGTCCGTATTTAAGGACAACGAACAAAAACGCTGGCTTACAGAGGGTTATGGTATAACAGTTTATGTAAATTCAAGTCAACTCCTGTCCCGGCCAGAGTTTTTTATCCCGAGTTAAATAGGATTTTGTTTATCCTATTTAGTAAACGGGCGATTGAATTCCGCCTCCGTTCTGTTTGACGGCAAGGGGTTGATTAGTATTTGTAATTGGACTTTTGATCTATGGATTTGTAGGCTAAGGAGTCACTTATTAAATATACTCGTAAATAATATTTGAGAATAGTAAGGTATTATGTGGTGTACTCGAACTAGAATGAGCCTTCGACTGAAGATAAAAATTCCTTAGAATGTTTTCAAAGTTCCCAATGTATTATGCGTAAGTTTTCAAAAATGCCGAACCTATCGATATAATTTATCGATTTTTCGTATCTGGTAGTAACTATAATATATTTACGCATGGTAAAAAGCTATTAAAGTGGTTCTCTTTGGTTTAAATCGTCTTGAAATCAAAACGCGTACCCGGCTACTGAGTGCGTTCTATCTAGGTCTTTAAAGGCCTGCGTAATCATATTGACCGTCAATAAATTATCATCTTTAAGATCACGAATAAATCGGACTATATATTTAACTACTCAATGGCTTTAGCTTTCGTAGGTTTCAAGGATGTCGTGACACTGACTATTTACTTACATTCATGAGAAGTATAATCAATTTGCTAAGTATGAATAAAAAAATGTCCTCAGTTGTTAGAGAATACAGTTTGAAACTCTTCTTATTTGCATTTCCTAACTTGGCAACAGTCTTAATTGAAAATTATTACTGGAAGATTATCAAGTAATTAATGATGATTTCAGTATTTTAACAAAATTGTTGCTTCCTTGCTAGAAAATTCCAGGGAGTTTTTGTAGCATCTTAGAATTTTTAGCCATGTTATTATTACGAACAGACTTACTCCGGCGGCTTAGTGTCCGCGATATTATTATTTAGAATCATGTCTTGTACGCACGCGGACTACCTGGCAACATTTCATCAGTTTCTGTACGAAGTCACTACTCATTTGACCGGCGTAATTCTACGTGTAATAATGTAGCGTTTATTATGAAATATGCAGTGTAACGATGAAAAAACTTTCACGCTAATAATCTTTTCAATTCAAAAGGGCTAAACTGTGATTATTACAATAGTCGCAAAGGCTAAGATTGATACTCCTGTACTTAAGGTATTTTAAAGTTAATGATAATCTGTCTGTTGGTGAAACTGTATTTCTTTAATTTGTATCTTTTTTAACTATTCTGTGTCCAACAAAATTCAGTAATTTTGTAAAATATGTATTGGTTAAAGTCATAATTGTTCTAAAATGTTACGTTACTTAGATAGTGTTAGGTCACACATGCCTTCGATTCTTCTTATCTTTAACTATTAATGAACGAACGGAACGGACTGTGATAATAACTCTACAAGCTAGTATTATTAGATCATAGGTTTGGCGAAGCACACATACAAAGCCTTATCGCTGCAACTGTCAACAAACAATGGGCTATAAATGAAACGTGGGGAACGTTAAAGTATTAAAAATGATGGCGTATGTTGTTTACAAAATGTTGAGGATTCAAGCGCCTTCTAAAAATTTCGTGATCGTCTCATTTTGGTATATAAGTGAGCCGTATCGCAAGCCACGACAGTTCTAATTTCGAAAGCGAAGTGGAAACAACAAGCGAAATAAAAGAAGAATTACAAGAGGAACATACAGGATAACTGAAGGATACTGCAAGTACCAGATAATTATGCCTGTATGCCAGAATATGTATATTGTATGTATGTATGTATATTATGCCAGAATCACCTGTATGTAACAGGTGATTCTGCAAGTACATTCGAAGAGCGATTTGTGAGTTGGTTTTGTTTTGTTTTTAATTTTTTTTTTGTTAACGATGAAATTGTTTACGTGATATGGCATTTTACTACCTACGGGTATAACAATATATTACAAAGTATATCCTATAACCTGGCCAGATAATATGGCTATGAATTAAAATAAAACATGTAAATCGGATAAGTGGTTTTCGCGTCAAAAGAACATAAACGGACAGACAGGTAGATAAATTTTGAATTTTATAATATTTATAGAAGATATAGATTGTATGAATGAAACTTTCTGTAGTATATTTAATCAGCTCTATGACTTTAAAATAACAAATTTTCTTTATTGATAATTTTCTTTATTAATAAAGGGTATGTCGAGGCTCATAAAAGCAAATTAACAGACGTATAAATACAATACAATTGGTATTGTGGATTAATCCAATGAGACATCTAACGATCCTTTAGATATAGACATAAGCCCCGTGTCATGTTACGATGTCGTAAAACATGACAGTGAAGATATATATACCTTAAGGAAACATATTATCACATTTTATTGCAACATTGGGTTAAACATTTTATATGATTCCAGGATTTATATTGCTGTTGTTAGAATATCATTTTATTTATTTTGTCAAGTAAAAGTGACTCTAGCCACAAAAAGATAATGAAATGATTGTGTATACACTGTCTCATAAATCAACGTCAAGCCGGAAATGGGTGTTAGTCCACGTGGTGACAGTGATCAGAAAAAATAGTATTTATAAATCAAATGTGTAAATCTTAGTGATATACTATTAAAATTGTAGTCAATAAAAAACACGCAATTTAACACATGTTCATGATGATGTGCATGATGTTTCGAGTGATATGACTATAAATCTTTACCTTTCTTGGTTTTTTTCTTTGTAATGTAACTCTGAACAAGCCTTTTGTAAATTATAGTTTTAAATAGTAACACAACTACCTCAGTTTTAAAGGAAATATCACTTTTGTGGCCCAACCAATACTCAAGATTATTTATTACATCGCCTAATTTTAATTGACGATACTGAAAATAGTACTACGCTTTTTTGGCAATTGACTGTAAAAGGTGGCATATTTAATTTGATTCCAAAATGGTATAAAACTCGCTAGATAATTACTTACTTGGCCGATTTTTCAATCAACAGAAAACTTTATTTGATGAATAATTTTTAAATTTTGACAGGCTTTCCATACATTATCTGTCAAAGCCTCAAAATTATTCCTCTAATAAAATTATCTGACGATTGAAAATCGGCAGTAACATTAATTAATTAAAATAATAAAAAGAAACCCGTTATCAATCTAATTATTTTTACTTAATTGAAATGCTTCTAATGCTCTAAGTTCGAAAATTTAAGGTGCCAGTACGAGTGAAGCGGATGGTGACGCTATTTTGCCATATGTGAGCGAGTTAGATAGTGATGTTCTTTGTACAATATGAGTGAGACGGATACACCTAGCCTAACTGTTACGCGTAGATGACAAACTTCTCAATTTCTTTTATTGCCTTTATTTTTACAAGTACATAACTAAGTTTTTTTTTCTGATACTGTTACCACGTGGGCTATATATAACCCAGTACCGACTTGGCAATGATTTATGGGACACTTGTATGTATTTGTATTTAGAAATGGACGTTTTTTATTACAGTACAAAGTTGAAGGTTAATTGTTGGTATTGATTATCAGTGGAAACTCTATTAATTAATAGCTTATTTATTATTTATAATGATAAGTAGATTATTTAAAATGTACAAACCGGCCACCTAATTACGTACCTATTACGCAAGAGCAAAGCGATAACGGAAATCATTAAATATAGGCTTCAAAATGGCAAATGCAGTTCATGTTTGGTACATTATGGCTGGTACATAATATGAATTTTCCAGTTTTGAAACCGATATTTAGCGATAGCTGGGATCGCTTTGCTGTTTCGAAAAACGTAATAAGAGAGCGGGTCAACGATATCATTTTAAAAAAAACTTTGTCTTCGAGTGCAAAGCTATAGTGAATGAAGAGTTATTTTTGAGATTATGAAGACCATTCCGACCCTACCTTTGACGTCTCATTACGTCGTGGAATTTAACGACATGAAGCTTTGAAAAGTTTAGCGTGGGCCTAGAATTTCTCATTAGAAATTTAACGTATCTCAATAAGATACATCGTTTGAAACTGCCCTTTAAGTTCAAAATATATAATTAATTAATTAAATTTCTTTATTTCATATTGCCTTTAAAAAACGACCAAGTGCAAGTCGAACTTACGCATCGAGGGTTCCATCTCACCCATAGAGTTTTACCACACAATATACATATTTGTATCATGTATTAATCGATAAAATATTTTCCTTTATTTAGTTTGGAACCCGTAGCGCGAGTCAGACTAACGTCTGACCGATTTTTTTAATTTTTTTGTTTTAGTTTAGACTTTACGCTATAATCACACCAAGTTTGACGCTTTTAGTAATAACACTTATGGCAAAAAGAGGAAAAAAGGAACTTTTCTTGTATATAAATCCCTTTAATATTTTCCTTATTAATGATGGTGTAAAAATATTAAATTAAAACACCATATATACGGTTCAAAAAAAAAAACTTTAATTTTAGGACGAACTGCGTAGGTTTAGATAGGATTCCATTTCTGGGAACGGAACCCTAAAAATATAAAAACAAGTGACACATTACATGAAATCGCGAGAAAATGGGTCACGGCATCTTATTACACAATATATCTTTTTATCAGCGATACTGCCGACCTAAGGCTTGGCCTCTTCGATGTGCGGTCTCAGATTCTGTCCGTTATTTACTCGAATCACGTTTCAACATAACACCACATAGAGTCAAAGGGCAAGTGTAATGTTTGTATCACAATGAGGGTTAGTAGCGTGGGCTTTGGTTAAATATATAAAAAAATATTAACAATGGATCGATCGCTCTACATGTAAAGATACGTGCGTAGCAATATCTTTCACATGCGTGACGTCCAACTTCGCACAAAGTTAAACTAGTTGTCACCTGACATCCCGCCGTAAGAAATAAGAACAGTAAGTGCCAATAGAATCAACGAAGAATATTAAAAATAATAGTTTATATCTAACCGGTCAATAGTTAAACGTCATTGTTCACAACAATTGTGTAATATTCTCTTATTTAGGGTCGATTTTTCGTCGCCAGATAACCTGTCAAATTTTACAAATTATTCCTCAAATATCGGTATCTGTAGATTGAAAAATCGGTCCTAAATCAAATAAATTCTAATATTAGTAATATTAAAAGCTTAAGAGATTTTGTATGTTTCGAACTAGCTAATCTCTGGAACTACCAATTAGATTTGAAAATAAAAAAACATGTTTTATATGTCTTGAGGTTTGTTATCTATATATACATATATATTATAAAACTCTACGTCTCTCTGTCTATCTGTTCGTTTATGTTCTTTTCACGCGAAAACCACTTATCCGATTTTATAGCTATGTTATCTGGCCAGATTACAGGATATATTTGGTAAGAAAAAGTAACAAACTAAATAAACAGTGATGATAATGGTGAATCAATTCAGAAAAACGACGCATTAGGGGCGCTTAAATAGCTTACGCTGAGTAAACCATAAGAGATATATCAAATTAATGCTCTACATAATTGTAGATCTTAAAAAGACCACAAAAAAGTCACATATAGTATATCTATCTTCTAACAATAAGCATTTTGTCTTCCGTCTTTTGAGCAGAGGTAGCACGATTCGCGAGTGCGCTCAAACGACGGCATTCGGTAGACCACGTGAGCGGAACCGCGGGTAAAGCTAGTAGGCTATATAACGTTACGCTAATAGGTCTTAGGAGCGGAACAATTACCATGGAAAGTGTAGGTTGGAAAGTACGTTAAGCGAGAACAAAGTACTGCGGGTGGGCCGTGTGACCTGATGCAGGGCGGTCGAGGGCGGGCTGGCAGCCCGATGAGAACCCAAAAAATTAAACGTGAATGAAACCACGGAGCATGTATAATTATATCATAAATATGAACGTAAGTTTGCTTTACATTCAAACACGGCCAAACGGCTGGACGGGTTATAATTAAATTCGGCATAGAAATCGACTTGTTGTCGAAATGTAACATAGAAAAGTCTTCATAGCCATATAAAAGAATATTAATTTCAGTGAAGCGCACAGGCATCCTCTATTTTGTGATATATGTACCAAAATAAACTCTTTTACAAAAAAAAAATCGGGCACTAACTTATATATTTAGAGTCGATATTAACTTTTGAGAATTCGCGCCACAAAATCTAGTAATAAAAAGTATTCTTTAAAAAAACAGCCTCAGTCAAATATTTAAATTTGGAACGTGCTTTGTAAACACCACGGCTCTTTTATAACCAACCAGTAAGTAATATGTTAAAATGATGAAAACCTTTTCGTATTGTATTTTTTCTGGCAAGAAAAAAATCAAAACCGGCCGTATTTTTGCAAATGAGTGTATTAAATTTCCCATATACTATGAAGATACGAGAATTTTAAATATAAAATAGAGAGTTATAACATTAAAATATACATTGTTGTGGTATTTAATGTTTCTTTAATAAATTTATTATATTAGGACGCCCGAATAATGGCTATAACGTTCATATCCATTTAGATTACAATTGTTCAATTACCATAATATTCAAATAATTCAATTCCCCCAGACCATGGCAATTGCAATTCCAATAACACAGCCATCTCTCTATCTGTATTAAAGATTCCGATAGCGGGCGCCGTCGCGGCGTGAGCCTCCGTATTCGTAACCTTAATCACGTATCAATATCTTCAAACAACTTATTACATAGGGTACAAGGATAATTAAAACATTTTTTCTAAAGTCCTTCGTATGTTAGCATTCAAAATAGATTAATATCCTTTCAGCGTATTTTTTATATGTGAATATTTATAGAATACTCCTAGTGTATTATAACTTGCTGTGCTCCACGGTTTTACCCGTGTACAACGCTCCCGTGTAGCCTACAGTTTGTAATGTAATTAAAAAAGTTCTTGCGATTAAACAACAAAGCTATATCGAATGACGAGTTAATTTTGAGAATATGAACCATTCCGACCCTACCTTTCACGCCTCATTACGTTATGGAATTTATCGATATGGACCTTTGAAAAGTTTATCGTAGCCCCTAGAATTTCTCATTAGGCGTTCCCACATAACCAATAATGCCCACTGCTCGGAGCTGCCCTTACGTTTTTGTTTAGGGAGATCGAAAATCTATTGTGTGGTTCCTTTCTCGAGTAGGATATTTAGTGTTGTATACTAAGTTGTACTTATTCTTTTGAATTCGTTTTTTTTAATGTTATCCCTGAACTCGATAGTTATATGATCGAGTTATTAACTACTGGAAAAGGCATATTTAGTGGGCCAGCTAGTATTAAAGTTTAATGTTCTTCATAAAATGAGATGATTTTTTCCTTTCGTTCTCTAATAGATGTTATTTTTTTTTTAATTCACGTAACTTATTATAATTGGGATGATAACAATATTAAATAAAAAAATAAACTTAAAAAGAGTGAGAAAGGTCAGGAAGTTCGTTATGGCTTTTCAAAAATATTTAAGCATTGTAAATACTTGCTTCTGTCTGAGACTTTGTTCCCATTGTCTTTAAAATGAAATAACTAGCACGCCGCCTATTGTAAATTTGTTGTACTAATACAAAAACCTTCAATAGCAACTCGCCAAAGTTTTATCGCAACCGAATGAATGATTTAGTAACGCATAGGGGAAAAAAAACACTTATCTTCTTATACATATTATAAAACTCAATATCTCGCTGTTTGTCTGCTCGTTACATTATTTTCACGCGAAAACACTAATCAGGTGGTTTTTTTTACCTAATTCATAGATATGTTATCTGGCCAGGTTGTATCATATATTTTGTTACATAAAGTAAAATATAAAATAAACAGTGACGATAATAGTGAATTAATCCCGAAAAAAAGAGGCTTTTGGTGTGATTAAATGACTTACACTGAGTAGAACATATAAGATATATCACATTAATGTACTACATAATTGTAGATCTTAAAAATACCTACCATATGTCTATCATTTAAGGATCACCCACAATAAGCATTTTTGAGACAGCACAATTCTCGCGTACGCTTGGCCGACAGCATTCTGTAGTCTACGGGAGCGGAACCGCGGGCACAGCTAGTTATTATATATAGATGCATGCCTTTATAATTTCTAAATACAAATATGTATATGTGTGAACAATTTCTCACATAAAGTTCACACGATGTCATTATCTCCATCAAATGTAGTCGGCTCTACTTTATACACGGCTATTAAAACTGATAAGCGTTAACTTTCATACGTATACGGGGAGGACCGGCCGTTGTTTTATCTTCAGTTTAAACTTGTAATATACTCATTCTGGTAACCAGTTAATTGTCTGGACGTAATTTTACTCCAAGAAAATTTAGTAACGTTATTTTGGGTAAAGAGAATTTTCAGATTAAATCGCGGTTGTCCTTCTCACTTTGTTATTAAAACAATGTTTAATTAAACTTTGGTTTGAAGGGTGGTTTACTGTTTCGATAGTCCACTAACAATGATTTTGTATTTAGTACCTTTTATATAAATATCAGATATTCGATCCGATCGTCTTAGTCTGAAGGTTTTTGTCAGGGTTCGTGAAAATCCTGTAGGTATTTATAAAAAATAGCATTTTTCCCTAGGCCCATAATTGAGCTATGCCCCAACTTTTTTACTTTCTAACCGTATTTGTAAATAACAGTTTTCATAGATTTATCTTAAAAAATGACGGATTTTCATACAAGCTTTCATCCCCTTTTCACTACCTTAAAGGTTGAACTCCTAAAAATCCTTTGTTAGTACTCATCTACAGTGTTAAAGAAACCTGCATGCAAATTTTCTCGGTCCTAACCCCAGTAGTTTGGGCTGTATGCTCATCCATCAATTAGTCATTCAGTCAGCCAGTCAGTTTCTTACTTTATATATATATATAGACAACATAGTATCCGATATTGTTATCCATTCGATAATGTATATTAAGTATAAAAATAATTTAATATATAATAAATAAATAAATAATCAAACAAAGCAGATATTAACGTATCTTTAACAAGTTATTATTATGTAAAGTAATGCGTTTTTTTATTTAAAATAAAAGCTATCGATGCCCCGCAGTTTCATATTCGTTTATTAGGTATCTAATACTTAAATTTTTTTTGTCTCGTAATTTTAGTTTTACTCATATCAATGACCATTCTTATGGCCTATCAATCGAATAATGACATGTTCTAGCTGTGTACAATATGTCATAAACTCATTCACGCCATTTTTGAGTTCAATCGGGACATAAAAAACAGACAGATAAAACATACTCTTGACCCCAGTGTTCTTTATAATAATCCTAATAATAGATGTCTATTAGAAAATTCGAAAAAAATAAGTAAAAATAGTTTAAGTGTAGTTTGACGCCTCGCCTGACGTGTCGCTTGCCATCAAACTACTTTTAACAATGTAGCTCCATGCAAGTCCAATCTTTATAGTTGGTTTGCAGAATTCCAACGCGGTCGCGATAATCTAATATAACGAATTTCGTGATGGTCGTCCGTCTACCGCTGTGAACAACGAAAACGTCGTTTTTATACACCGTATGATCGAAACAGACGTGCATGTAACTGATTTTTAATCAGTCATAGTATTTTTTTATTCATTCCAGAAATTTTTTGTGCGCCTTATGTATTGTTATAATAAAATTATTCTGAGATTTTATAAGTTTAGTATTGACATTTTTTTTCGTACTTTATTCAATTTAAGTATCGTAAACAAACTGACCTTCACAACTTATCTCTATTTTCTGTGTAATCATATCCAACAGGATATAAATAATATTGCTAACACTTCCTCAGTAAGTAACTAACGAGGAGAGCAAAAGCTCATTATCTCGAAACTGCGTACTTATTATACTGTTATTATTGTTAATAAAACTCTTACTCTCCATTATAATGATGGGGATATCATTGTCTTAGTATTACTAGCTGTAATTATACCCGTCTAAAAGACACGTATGTCACTTGATATCGGCATAAGATTCCTTACCTGTCTCTTCCACAACAAAAGCACACACACTGGGCTTCGGAGCCTCAGTTTTACGGTGAAATCCATCTCGGCACGAACTAAAAAATTCTAATTTAGCTTTACCGTATCGTGAAACTGTGGAACCATCTCCCGGCCATTGTATTCCTTCCTTCTTACAATGTCGGGTCCGTAATGTGTACGGCAAGATTTATGCAGGCCGACATGACAGCGGCGACCGCCGATGGATTTCGATTTCTCAGCGGTCATCATTGTATTTGGACTGTACAATGGTTACCATCAGCTGTGCTTATAAAAAAAGTAGCCTATGTCATTTTTCGGATCACAAATTGTTCCGAGAACCCTTTTGCAGAACATATAAATAGGCAAGTGATTTGATTACATGTTCATAACTAAAACGTCGCACCGTTTGTAAAGTTTTTATATGTACTATATCCGTTTCAAATTAGAAGATAACTGTCAAACCGCCATCTTGTTTTATTTCAACAATCAATTGTTCCTTAATCGATGTTTTAGCAACACAACAACACAGCGAAAGAAAAAATGACGTTTCTCTGGCGTGAAGCGTTGAATATGTTTTTTCTACGTATAAAATAATTCCTAAATTATAACACAGTATATTGTGAAATAAAATATCTTCAAAATAATTTAATTATGCATTAAAAAGGATTAATGAATACCCAAAGGGAACATGTGTTTCAGAATGTGGGTTATAAAAATATATCTTAAATATCTTACGTGAAATTAAATTAGGTTCATTACGCACAGAGGATACGCTGCGGCTCGCAAACTTTTTAAAATAAAAACAAATTATAAGTATACACCGGATGAAAATTATGAATGTGGAATTTAAAGCTTGTTATGGACGTAACATAATTACTATGGATTTGACATAGCTATTATATAACGCAATAAAATCCTTTTTCTATATTAGTGCTTTAATTTCTGAATCTATTTAAATAAAATGATTCAGGTTTGCAGTTGTGCGCGCATCATAAAAAAACTATTGAATAGATTTTGATTTTTTTTTCTCTTACTCCTCAGATACTTTATCCTTATCAAAAATATCACGATATCTACATTCAATAAAAAGTTATTAAAGTTTTAAGAAACTACGATTTTTATAAGTACTACGCGTTCTGTTGACGTCTACGCGTGCGGAGCCGCGGTCACAGCTAGACGTATATAAAAATGTATGTGTGATATTTGTTGACTCTTATGACGACGAATGCCGAAAGCCATTCATTCTCAACGGTACTGTTAGTCTAGAATATATTACCCCGCGGTTTCACCCGTGAATAATTTAAAAGAAATCGCTGATTGATGATTTATAATTCATACTTCAGTATAGACAATTTTTTTATCGGGCAGCCACGTGTATGGTCACAACTCACACGGCTCGTTCGCGCCACTGCACCTTAGTCATATACTATAGTCATAGACCCGAGCCGAGTGTTGAATTATTTTAAGTTTACATTATTTCCCAAACTATTGGTCTAAACAACATGCTTTAAAGCACAAAGTTTATCTACATAAAATTGTCTTAATGTTGAAGTAACTTTCGCTCGTAAAGATTAATATGCTATGCCTAATAATAATGCTCATAAATCACTATTCAATTTTCAATAAAAAAAACACATAATACCTTATTGTGTTTTATTTATAAGAAATACGCGTATTATGGACTTTTTTTAGATGTAATAAGTAGCAATATTTTTGTAGAATATTGTATCTACTTATCACTACCCATTACGCCAGCGCATGCGGATAAAGCAGTTGGGTGCGCGGTTTCGTCCGACTTACTTAATATTTAAGGCTAACTGAAAGGTGTGTACTATACTATACTCTTCCACGTGAATCTGGCAATCATATGCAAAATATTTTTTCGAATCCGACTGGTAGTTCCAAAGATTAGCGTGTTTAAACAAACAAACAAACAAAAAACTCTTCCGTTTTATTATATTAGTATAGATAGATAATATATCGTCCTTACCTCTGCGAATTTCGCTGTGTCCAAAAACTGCTTTTTAGAAATGTTAAAATACTATTATGTTATTAATTATATTATATTTTCGAATTATAGCACTAGTGTCATGCGTAGATTTAGCGCTATCATCTTATCTTCGTCTTCTTATTATAAAACTCAACGTCTCTGTCTGTTCTTTTCACGCGTAAGCCAGTTATCCGATTTACATGTTTTATATTTTAATTCATAGCTATGTTATCTGGCCAGGTTATAGGATATATTTTGTTAGATAAATTAACATGCGAAATAAGCAATGACGATAATGATGAATCGATTCGGGAAAAGACGCATTTTGGGCGCTTAAATGACTTACGCTGAGTAAACTGTAAGAGATATTTCAAATTAATGTTACACATAATTGTAGATCTTAAAAGAACCTAAAAAAAGTCAGCGATAGCATATTTGTATCTTCTAAAGATCACCCACAATAAGCATTGTCAAGGCAGCAAAATTCTCGACCGACAGCTTTCTGTAGTCCACTCGAGGAGAGCCGCGGGCACAGCTAAATAAACAAAATAAATAAATAAAATAAATTTTAAACCGTAGCAAGTACTTATTAATGTTGATTTTCCATTATCTTTGGGTAATTGTAATTACAATAAACCTGTTGCGTTTAGTAGTTACACATGGAATTATTGATATAACTAATTCCCTAAGAAGTTTGTAAGGCTTTACACTAATCTAGTTAGGGGCAAGTTCGCACGTTAAACTGTGATGTAATTATAATAGCGGCACAAACAAGACTTACATACTTAGGTAGCAGGCCTATGTAAACACGTTATCTTAAAAGGAAACTGGCAGGCATAGCCACGACTCAAAGTATATTGACTTTAGTATACTGTAGGGGTCAATGAAACGCCAACTCTTCTTCGAAATGGACTGTATATTTATTAAGAAGCTTACAATACAGTCGGACATAAATCCGATACTGAACTGTTAATTTCGAGCCGTGCCGTCCATACAATTCGACATCATACTTAAACAATTCAGACTCCTATAACTAGTACATAATAACCAATCAATAATCCATTTCATTCGCCTACCGTAGGCCTTAAATTCGTATATCAAGTTACAAAATAATAATAATAATCTTACAAATGCACAACATGGCGTCAGTACAGTTTTGTAACCCGTAGGTTTCACACCTGGCGTCGTATATATATACATATATGAATTGTATAAGAGTTACAGCAAAAGTCATTAAATAGAAGATAGTAAGTAAGTGTAAGTGTATATAAGTAAGTGTATATGCACGACTCTTAAACATCAAAACCTTATGTATCTCGCACCCAAAGTCGTCGGTATCGAGATTATGCCTCACAACTAGTAGAAGTTAAAAACCTACGTTTTTTCATCGTTCACCTAACAAGGTGATCTCAGCTAATCTGTCCTCAACACATATAATTTACTGTATACGTTTTAGTGTAAAGATATTACCGCTTACATAATATGATTATATCAGGACTAAATGGGGTTAAGGATTTTGTTGAAGCAACATTAGCTGTTGATTTGTCAGCCTTAATAGGGTCACTAGACGGTAAACCGTAAAGTGAACAATGGTTTTTGGTTGATGTTTGACTGCAGGTTTAGTATAACGCCGAATATTATAATACACTAAGGCTGACTCTTAAGAGAAGTTATGGAAATAAAATTATAGATGTATAGCGAAATATTATCAATGCGGCAAATATTATCAATGTGGTAGCTAACTAGGTGACCTTCAGTATACACCACATTCTGGTTTCGTCATATTGTCCTCTACAGAAATGAAGTCATTTTCGAGGATTTAAATCTAAGTGCATCGAAGCAGCAACAATTAAAGAGTAATGACTTTAAAGATGAATATTGTTGGACCACTAAATTTCGTATTACAAAATTCTTAACGTTGGATTTTAACTTTTTCTTCTTACCCTTAGGGTTGGCAAACATATTTCCTCTTCCACTCTTCTCTATCAACTATCATATAAGTGTATTCACATATTTTATACCCACATCATTCCTGACACAATCCATTCATACTTTCTTCGGTCTTCCTTTTCACATATATACGTCCACCTTCATACTTAAAATTCTTCTAGTTATATAACTTTCATCTCTCGTCATAACCCTTATGACCCCTCAACTTCTTTTTTACTTTTGCTGTTTTCATACTTTCTCTGATATGCTCATTAACACTCTTATCCATTGTAATCACATCACACATCCATCCTAAAATTAGCATTTTTGCCACATGTTATCGTCTTTAAACTGTTTCTTTCGTTGCCCAACATTCAGATACTTACATCAGCACTGGTCTTATAAAGGTTTATAACATATGCTTTTTTAATATATATTTTATCATCAATCGATAAGAATAAACATAAATGTAATTATTACTTAATTTAAAGTTCAATAATAATTAGATTAAGATTATTAATTCGATGTAATGGATACAATTAATGTGATAAAAACAAAAAACATTAAACAGATATTACTTCGGTTCATACAATTTTGACAACTACACAAAATCATATCCCTCTTGTTCATGATGTTATCAATATTATAAAATAACATTAAACACTTATAGATGATGTCTGTAATTTTCTAATGGAATGTGATAAGAATCATACTATTAGGATCATAGTTTTAGTAAAACCTTCTAATGAGGGTGCTAAAATGCTATGTTAAATGAGGAAGTTGGTTTTATGAATGTAGAAAGGTTATAATATTAATATAATTAGGTTATGATGGGGCTCGTATGACTATTGTCAAAAACCCCTAAGCAAAATAAACATTAAACACACATCTTCTCATATATAATCTATCATCACATCAAATCGATCGAACCTAAATTATAAATATAAACAAAAATAAACTTAGCTATCCTTATTTGCTTGAAACGCAAATGTCCTTGGATGTCTCCGCCCTGTTTTTAATCATGTCCGGATATTTCTTCCGTTTGGGCGTAAAAGCAAACAATAGGGGCACGCATAATTCTCCTCTCCATGTCAGTGCGTCAGAGTTTACTATTATGTTGGACGGTTGCCAAAGTGCGGAATGTTTAAAAAACTTCACAATCGTACGTAATACGAGTTGTTCGATAGAAACGTATGCGGGTAAATCGAAATAAATTTATGATGTTAAACATAAATAAGCACATTTATTTTCCGTCCGGTCCATTTTTCGTTTCTCATTGGACGGACATAAATGTAGCTGAACTCGTTATTCCTAGTTGAGTGTGAATCGTATTTCAGCATTAAACTAAATCTTTAATGCAAATGAGACCGGAACAGTTAGTCATTTTAATAACGTAGAATAACTCTAAGAGTAGTTTTAGGTATATGTCTAAATGTTTCTGAATAAAATAATGGAACTAATAGCCACTGAAGAATTGGTTACTTTTATGTTTTATCCTATGGTCCTTAGTCCTATCTTATCTTATCTGTAACAATACTGCCAGTCTGTAAATATTTCTCTGCTGCCCAAAGGGAAGGCACGGAGTTAATCACCACGCGACCCCACAAGGTATTGGCGATTTCAAGAGCTGATAAATCCAGTTTGTATATTTGTCTGATACTACAACAACGTTTCTCCAGCGTCCAGGTTTCAGCAAGATGTTTTCTATCACTATCACTAATGTATGGGAATTACGAAAAATTCGTTGGTATATGCCGAGCCTCGAATCAGCGGATATTGGATTGATATTCCGCCGGTCTAAATAACTCAGCTACCATGACACCACATATCTATAGCGCAGCGAAATAATCACAAAATTGCGATTTATCGATCAAAAACGTTAAAATTTAATAGAACTGTGAAAGCCAGCATCAGAATGAACAATTTTTAATTGGTTTAATTTTTCAAGTAGTAAATTACATCGAGGTGTAACATGACACGTGAAATTTTCATCTTGATTCGGCTGTTACTATCGCTTCTAAATTATACTTGATTATTTATTCCGTAAATCTGACGTTTTTTTTGTATAGTATCAGTGATTACTAACAAATTATTAACAAAGGGGAAAAACCAGGAATTAAATGTTCAATAAACTTAAATCAGATAAAATAATCATGCCATATACTAAGAGTAATGGTATCCTAAACAAAAATTAAAAATAAAATATTTCCAATAAGGTGTTATTACAATTTTTTGTTACAAATATATATTATGTCATAAAAATATTTATAACGAGTATTTAGAAACTGCGGTAAAAGATTGAAGAGACTTAAAATTGATTAATAACGGTTTTTGTAACTCAAATGCTTCGGTTTATATAAAGAGCGATACAAGGTTACTAATATTAGTCACAAAAGAAACATCGAGAAAGTTAATAATTATTAGACCCGCATAAGCACATAGTTAATGGCTATTTTAAATCTTTGTTAATAACTTCATTGTTATAGCTATGCGTATTTATTGCGTCACATTCTGCGGTTACAATAAGAGGTTGCCAAAAAATAGAAAAACTATATTATCTTAGTACGTAATAAGATGGGTTGGTTATTCACAACAGGAGAAAATTGGGGCGGGATAGTCTCCTTTTCGTATTAAATGTTATAGCCATTCTCCCATTCGAGAAGAGTGTTGTTTTATTTTATACTGACAACATAAAATTATTGTATGGTACCTGATTTTTGGAGAGAAAAACTTAATCTTAATATAATTTTGTTGATTGTAATATCACCCGGGATTACAAATTCATTGTTTTCGCATTCATTTCTTAAAGTTTGTCACAAGACTTCCCTTCGTGCCAAATTTCAAGACTGTAGTAAGCCTGCGGGAAGGAGTACTCTATAGATTTTAATAATTGATCATTGAGTGCGACCTTTAGACTTTTATTATGAAGGGAAATGTATCTTTATTGTGTTAACTTAAGAACTTGATATTTTTACAGCAGTTTGAGGTCACAGATATTAACTCGGTATTTATTTCAACTGTATACCAGAAACCATTTCGAGAAAAAAACTTCATAATATTGTGTTACATTATAATTTCACACGGGGTGAAAAATTCACATAGCCTAAATTTTGCGCCTTTAATGAGTATATAAATATATGTATGTAATATATCGTCTTTTTATTCTTATTTAATGGCAACGTATATTTTTACCTATACACAATTACACCAATGTCAAGTGGAGAGAATATTTTTGTAGTCTTCAGAGTTCAAGCTACCGTTTTAGAAGAAGGCGGCTCCCGTATTGAAACTATCGAGGTAGTTTTTGAGGCAACTTTAAAATTCATGGTTCTAGTTACCATTTATAATTCATGTGAAGCAAATGCACACAATAATTAAACTATATCATGCAAAATGCCACATATATTCCATAATATAGGGCCAAATAACAAATCAAATCAAGATCCCGCCGAAAACTCCGTATATTGGCTTTGCATAATGCAATATATGCTTTGTTTGTAATGAAATTGTTAGTTGTAAGATTATTTCCTCGTAAATTATTTTAAGAAACAACAGCATATTCCTCGAAAGTATTTGAAAAATATTCAATCCTATAAATGGTTGTGGTTGTCAAGTATGCTGACCTGCATCTCGTTATTGCGTCTACAAATTTAACTATAACAAATAATTCTTTAACTAATATTAATTTCAAAGGTATTATGTAGCTTAACAGTATGTTATATTTTATTTTCCATATTTTTATCAGTTAAAAAGCATTTTCTAATTCTCCTGAAAAGTGAGCTTTATTAGACGTAATGATGTTTGCACCACCGCAAATGTTTCCACATAACTGGATTTACACCGAATGACCTCTTATAACGTGAAGTACTGAAGTAGAGTTGCTAAGACGAGGCTTCCAACATATGTTACCCATCCTCCTAACCCGCATTCTCAAAATGACTTCCATTATGGCAATTTTATGAATACTGTAGTGTCAGCGGCATATCAAAGAGGAACCGACGCGGCCGTGGCGCACGCATGGTGCCATTGCGTCATAGTTTACAACTTTCATGGAATGATGCCAGAGAGTCGGGCGCGTAAAAACTTTTCTATCATACATAAGAATGGGCTCGGTGACCCTGTTTTCGAAATCGGATCCATTTACACCGTTCTGTAAGTTTTATAAGATCAAGTTCCATTAAACTTCAAAGATTTTCTTAGTAAACTTGGGACAAGCGTTCCAAAGTTAGTTGATACTTGTATTCATTAATACTTTGTGTACATATTTACTGTACTTTATATATAAGTCAAACTAACTATGCCCTACGGTTTCACTCGTAGAAAATTGCGGAAAATCATTGCACCGGCCCTGCTTAGTGTAGGATAAGGTCAAGAATTCTATATCAGTCTCATTATTTTAATTAGATTTTAGGGTTCCGTACCTACCTTAAAATATATAAAAACGGAACTCTTATAGGATCACTTTGTTGTCCGTCTGTCAGGCTGACTGGCTGTCCATGTCTAAAGACACTTTTTCTCGAAAACAACTATAGGTATGAAGTTGAAATGAATATCATACACTACGGCATTTTTTTAGTTAAAATAACGCTCAAAAACCGATTATCAAAACTTATAGGGTACTTCTCACAGATTATCAGTCTTGAAATTTGGTACTAAAGGAGGTCTTTTAACAAAAGTTTAGAAATAAATCCGAAAACAATGAATTTGTAATCCCGTGTGATATATTATATGCAACGTAATTATATTGAGTTTATTTTTTTCTCTCCATAGTGGTTTCAGGTATAAATTTTAAAGTAATATTAATTATCAAGACATATGTATGATCTCTCACTGCTGTAAAAAAAAATATGTAGGTTAACGTATTAAAGAGATACAGCCCTACTAAAAGTCAAGTACAGACATACTAAAAGTCGCACTCAGTGACCGATTATAAAAACCTACGGGGTACTTTCAAGCTACAAACAATTTTGAAAGCCCTCCTACAAGTTATGCATATAATTTTATCCATTTAATAGTAAACGCAGGTATGGGTCGCCTGTTGAGAATAAAATTGTTAGTTCACGTATATTTTTAACATGTTTTTATTTTTGTAAGATTAACTTAATTTTCGTGGATTTTCATATTTAAATTTGTTATAGTGTTTTAGATGTTTAGTGTTTAGATATTTCTATTTTACACAGATGTCTGGTATATTTTACAAGATTTCTTTATCACCTATTTGTGTTATGTTTCTATTATCCTATGTTGTAAGGGTTTTGGCAGCGTATTCCGAATGCGTGCTGGTAGTGATTTTTTTCCGAGTTGATTTAATATTATCATTACTTTGTTACATAACATTTCAAAACATAACCTAGAACCTTTTTAGTAAAAGCATGTATAAAATAATATAAAATATTCTCCGAAATCTGTTTTTTGGTTTTTGAGTTATAAGCGCACTAACAAACAGACTGACGGACGAAACGAGATGTATTAAAAATATAAGAATAATATTATATAAACAATATTTATGTAAAAGACGGTAAGTAATGTAATCAGTTCGGAACCCTGAGGGCGCGAGTTCTACAGGCTGCTTTTTATATTAACTTACACAAAACTGGTTTCAGTGACATGAAAATTTCCGAAATGATCTAGTAGAAATTAAATATTTATTTATATTAGTCTTTTTGTATAATCAGTGTTGCCAAGTATATTATATGGGTGATCGGAACTATGCTAATGGAAGCTTAAAATGCCTCTGGGAATATCTTCCATGTATTTGTGTATCTACATTTACTTAACCTTATAATTAAATAAACAGAGTTCCAATTTGGCGATTGTCTTTTTCAAGACGATGTCATCTAATTACCTGTCTCCAATATCTAATCTAATCTGTCGCCAAGATACTGTAAAATGCATTTTATTTAGTGAAATCCAAGCTGAATTTCTTGTATAATGTTTTTAATATCTTATATAATATTATCATGATGTTTCTAATTTAATACAATCTGTGCAAGAGGCTCCGCATGAGTTTGTTACACTGTAATTATTTTCGTCTCGTACTGTATTTTTATATATTTCATTTATAAAATTAACATTCTGTATAAAGTATAATTGTAGCGATGTGTAGCGATTCTCTTGATTTGATTCTTTAACAAGAGATAGTAATATATAGTTACAAAAATTGTCTTCGTAGTATTCAAAAAATCTTTGAAAAAAAAAATTAACGACAAATAAAAATTATTTATATTTTGTCTGTACCCTTTCTTAAATAGGCTATTTAAAATCTAATAAAAAAACAATAGAAAATGTATAAGTGTAAATATACGGAAAATAAAAAATGCTTATGCATAAAGTAATAAATTTGAAATATATCGTATTTCTAAAAGTGTGAAATTTTAAAACGATTGTCAGTTAAGTTGACGTCATTTTATCTAAAGGATTTTAAAAGTCTTTCCTCAAAGACGATTGTAATGATAAGAGATCTTAACTAAATAAGAAAAGTTCGAATAAATTTCCCAGACATTTCAATCGTTAAAAATAATTTCTGTGAGGTGACCTCTTAAATCGTATTCTCGACTTTCAACACGGTTAGAGTGTGACAACACAGTGATTTCTAGTGTCCCGGTTAAGTTTGTTGAAAAGTAGTTCAACTCTAGAGACGAGTGACAAGCTATGACACATTATTAGTAATGCAAGATTGAAAATACTTCAAAGCGACACAATTCAAACACTAAGTTTTTTATGATATTGCTTAAGTTTATTGAAATTATTAGTTATTAAAGATTTATTTTTCTTTTTTATTATGGCATAGTGACAGAATTGTGCCTGCAGATGGTAAGCACAGAACAATTTAAAAACAGTGGCGACCACCGAGAGATCAAATATCCTTCGCGAATCGCCGCTGTCATGCCGGCCTGCGTACATAGAAACTGGATATGGACCGGTTGATCCCGAAATATGTCGCCCATAACCAAATCACTATGACGAGCTTTTCAATTTTTACCACGTACATAGTGGTCGCGACGCTGTCGAACTGCACAACCCTTCATAATTACAGATGATATATCTTCTCTCTTGTTTTCTTATTAAGAAACACCCTTTATTCTATAATTGTACTATTTTAACTCAAACGACAACTAAACAATCGTCTAAATTAATAATTACATAATAAACATTAATAAATGAAAACACAATTATAATCGCGTATTTATCCGTACTGCTCTCGCACATGGAAATAATACGCCTTTAGTCTGAACAAAAATATAAATACGTTATACTGCTTTAAAATAGCAGCGTAGTAGTCTCAGTATCCTAGGAATGGATATTCGTTATGCCCTCAATCTCAGGGATCACATTAGAAGTGTTATTTCCGCAACACCCAGGAGACTGGGCATCATAAACCGAGTGCAACGCTTTCTCACTATTTTCACGCTTTTCCAAGTGTACCTTCTTTATAAGGCTCAGGTTCGGCCGTGCGTGGAATTTTTGCACGCATCTCTAGAACGGGTCCGCCCAATACTTTCTCGATGCCCTAGACAGGTTGCAGTAACGGGCTGTCCGCATTGTGAATGAAGCAATGGTGGCTCAGTGGTAGTGTGTACGCGTCGTCTAATGTTAGTTTGAATCCCTGCAATAAGCCTGAGCTTTAGGTGAAGGAAAACATCGTGAGGAAACCATAGCATGGTGGTAGTCATTATGATTCATTATGATAGAGACAATTGTCGATGCAACCCTCTTTTTGGTGGCCGGTACTATTTCAAGACTGCAGGGTTTTACATTCATTTCGGCTATATGCACAGATCAATATTAACCTTCGAAGCTCGTAAATATTGGATTATTTTATACTGACACAAAAAAGGAAAAAAATCTTCTCCAATTCTAGAAGTCTAAAAACATCTATAGTTCTACCATTCTCGAATCTTCGGCCACACTGTAACACGTTGTTATCATACACTAACATATGGAACCAATGAACGTCACGTAGAGTATAAATTAATAACAGCGGTGACCATTCCCTTGCCAAAGAAATCACAATATTAATTCATCAACATTAGTATCCTAAGTAAACGTCTTCATTCGCAATATAAATGTTGAATGGAACGTCGTGGTGTGGGCGGAAAGGGCAATAAATTATGAGAGAATTATTTCTCGAGATAGTATGATAATATTATTAGCTATGTTAAGTAATACGATACATTTAAGGTATTCATTGTATCTCATTTCGCACGATAATAATTGATATGATTTTACATTAAACCTGAAAACGTATTCGGGTATTACGCCAAAGTGACATTCACAATTGAAGAAGTGATACGTACTAAATATAAAGTGGCACTAGTTGTTGGTCTGAATGTGGACAAATATGCTATGAAACCTAAATATGTAATTAAATATTTAAGTGATGATGATTCTTTGTCGAGATACGTGGATTCGAATACTATAATGACTCTAAGTTTTCAGGTACTTTATACACCTTCCTCAAACCATAGACCGGTGGTTGATGGCTTAGTATTCTCTGCTTGGTTATCTACGAACCTCGGTTGAAAAACTACCATAAAACAATTAATCGATATGTTTCGGTCAGTGCCAGTCTATACTCCAAGCTAGTTGTTTCGATCAAATATACAAAAAAAATATTCCAAATTATGTAACCAATGGCTATTTTAATTTGGAATAAGCTACAATTTGAAAATATAGTTTTCTGATAAATAGTAGCACGGCATTGTAAATGCACTGTGTTTGATGTTAGAATACAAAGACAATGGCGATAAGCGAGAGATTAGCGATCCGTGGACGCGACTGCAAGCTTATTGGCAATTGGACATACGCTGGCTGATTTCGAAATGCGACAAATTAAAAGGGAGTTACTTTGACAAGCTTATCACCATATGTATGGGATTGCGACTCAACTGGGTGCAGATAAACCATCTCGCTAGATTTCAAGATATAGACTGCCTGATCCCGGAACGCGACTCGCCTATGCGTATCATTACTACGGATGTTACATCTGGCGTAAGGTGGTAAGGATCCAAACAATTATCATGTACTAAGAAGGAGTCTTAATTAACAGATTACTAGATGTAATTATGAAATATGTTATAAATAGAAGCCAGTTTTAAAATAGACGTAAATATGCAATACATCTCAAGTGTAGGTAAACAATAACCAAACCACTCAGTTCGACTGTATGTCAATTAGTGTGTAAATAGCGGATAAGGTAATCCAGTAAACATTTTGTGCTTACATAATTGACATACAAATTGCATATATCCTGTACGTCGACCGAAGTTTACTGATAAGAAGTCTTGACAGTTTCCACACTATATACTTATCCGTAATTGTTATTTCTTGATATTGCGTAATACTACGATATTAATAATTACTGAATGGTAGAACACGACAAACGTGCTCGACTAGATCGCGACTATCATATACCGAGTGTAACCGCAATTGTGGCACGTTTACACGTGTCTCGGTCTGGTATTAGCCGGTGTACTTGTATCCAGTAATCAAGCGGGATGGCAGGGTATCTGTGCTCGACTGTATTGTGATCACCGAGCACATGGCGATAAACACGTTACATTGACTGTATAATAATATGTAGCGTTTCGAGATCGTCCAGTGTATATACAGCAACCGAAACGCTGCACGCAGTTGTTTTTCGATTTGTACTCTACTTATCATCAGGTACCGTGTCGTTAATTAGCCGTGATAATAAATAAAAGGCGGATGGACAGTCACAAAGCTGTTAAATGCCAATGTGGACGCAGGATAATGATAAACTTAGATAAGAAACTGGTTTTCGTATGTAACTGCTGGAAGGAGCGGAACACTGACAGATGCTTGGTCACAGATTTTTACCTTAAAGGAAATAAATAACCATCATTTGAAAATTATGTTTATTCCTAATTTTTCATAGACTTCTAAAGGCTTTTCACAAGCAAACAGAAATGGTTAAGAGAAGGTACGCGAAAAGTATTGTAAACGAATTACTTTTATATCTAAACGCCTTTAAAAGTTTGAAGTTGTTCTTAAACTATATAACCGTATTGGTGATATATATTAATTTGTACTTAAAAGACAATTATTTGAAAACTAGTTGACCCGTGCAAACATTTAGACATTATAGAATGTAAATAAAATCTAAAAGCTATCATTTTAGTTACACAGATTTTTAATAGACGATGCCTCCTGTATGTTCTTTTATTATATATATATATATATATATATATATATATATATATATATATATATATATATATATTACTTTAGTCAATAGCGGGAAAAATAAGCCTTAAAACGATGTTTGAATCATTAAATTTGATGAAGAATTAAGGGAGATACGGCATACGGAGTTTATGCCAATAAAGAAAACCCAGCGTTGAGAAATAATAAATTTAAATTTGTAAATTTTAAACTCAACTTAAGACTTATTTTGCATTAATAGAACTATAAAAAAGAGGCAAATGTGACGTCTTTATACTATGGACATAACTTCTGTCTAGCATCTGGTTTGTTTCGACGACCCTTCCAGGAAGAGTTAATGGATCGGCGCCTTGATTCTTGGGGCTCGTGATAAATTTACTGCCCTTTATTCGCGTTATCTAAGCATTCATCCAATTAACAAGAAGTGAATCCGCAAAGCTCGACTCGAGCGTCGTGTTGTGTGTTAAATTAGATTTGATTGCATCAATGTTTCTCTAAAGGGATTTTAGTTCATATTCTGTATGTACTTGTCCACTTTATTAATTACTGTGCTCTCTAATCCTTGTTTAAATTCTTATATTAGATTAAAAAACTCAAATAGCATCAACCTGAAAAGCTATAAGCAATAGAATTTACGTCGTTTTTACAATTCAACAAACTCTTATCATTATATCTACTATTTTATTAGATAATCGTATTATTTTATTTCTCTATATTTTTGTATAGTTTTCTACCTTTTTTTGTGTATTTATCATAGCTTTTTTTATACTACTAAAGTGGCAAACTAGCATACGGCATGCCCGATGGTAAGCGGCTACCGTAGCCCATGGACGCTTATAATACCATAAGTATCAACTAACGCGTTGCCGACCTTGAACCCCTTACCCCAAGGAGCTCTGGAAACCCTACTAACAGCAGGAACATAACACAAGGTTATTTAGCAGATTACCGGTTTAACGTATAATAAGTTCAAGAATCATGTTAAGCCAGTTTTATAGTCCAAAGGATATTATAGGGTGGATCATTATTACGTGAATGACGGTGATGTCAGGAAGTGATTCGCTCTCTGTACGTCATTTAAAAAAAATATGTAAACAACAAACATAATGTTAAAAAAATGTTGATAAACCGGATCGAGTTTCATGCCGGTTCTTCTCGATGACTGGGATGTTTTCCCAACCGGTAGTAATGTGTTGACATTAATAAGTGCCTTCTTAGGACCTAAAAAGAATAAAATATTTTTGTATTTGGTCTTCTATAGGTATTAGCTTTTAGTATATCATTATATTCTGATCTCATATTTCATGTTCGGCGATATCATCAATAAGTAACCAACTTTATTCATTATCATTCATCATCAATCACTTCAACATCTTCGCGGCTGTACCACACCATTTGCTTATGTCTGTCATTGCTTCATATTATATAACAACATCTTGTAAATAACATAGACATTGATAAACAAAGCATTCAAGCAAAAATACTCTTTTTTTATAATTCCCTGGTACCGTTATGATTAATATATGAGTAGACATATCAACAAAATATACAACGTAACTAATTATAAGAAAATACTTAGTACTTAATGTCTCTAATCACCTCGTAATATAATATGACAAAAAAGAACTATTTCGGTCAAGACATGTCAATGTTCGTTTCGGATTACTTCTCCATTATCCCAAGTAAAACCTTAAGAAATAACATCAATAGATATACGGAGTTACCCATTGAGATAAGAAGTATTCGATTTGGCGTAACGAGTTCTCCGGATCGTTAGCAATTAATTGGAGTCGATTCTTATGTGGAACTAAATCGTGTCCGTATACTCTTGGTCATTTAAAGTTATGTATCAAGATGGGTATTGTAGTTCCATCTTGATACATACGACGTTAATTGTCATGAAACCTGACATTAAATAACTAGCAAACATTGTTAAATATACTTAATACAGAAAGTTTGTCGTATAAAGTTATAACATTTACGCTGACGAATTTGTTCTACGTACCTACAAATAATTTTGTATTTTCTTTTAATAGTTATTGCTTGGCGTCGTGGCCACAATTTCACCACATGTTAAGTGACGATGTGGCCCAAGATGGAAGCACTAGTGAAAGGACTGGCTCTCAAGTGCACCTGCCGGAACACACCTATTGGTGCTTGGCGACAGATTTTCAACTTGAGGGTGGTAGCTAGCCAGGGGGGCATTAGAAAAAGCCCTACCACCATGTTATGGTTTCCTTACGATTTTTTCCTTCATCGAAAGCTCAGGCTCATTGCAGGGATTCGAACTCACGTCAATCGACGCGAAGTCGCACACGCTACCACTGTGCCATCATTGCTTGCCATGATTGGAAAGTATCATATATATTATTTCTCAAAGGTGTTTTATTCTGGCAACGCTATATCACCGTTATTTCTTCAACAAAATTTATGATTAACACATCATTTTAAAGCTTATAATCCACGCTATTGTCAAAACATAGGCATAGTTTAAAATTAGTTTCGTTAAAAATATGATTAAAACCTTTTTCATTAGGAATGCCATTTGTTGATATTAATGAAAATATATTAAAGGCGCCATCTCTTACCAATCGATTTAACTAACATGACAGTTGTTAGATTGTTTTAGTTTTATAATGTGCGAGATATTCGCACTGGTAAGCTAGTTATGATATTATAAAAAAATCAGAGTTTGAAAATAAAATGTTGCAAATGATTTTAAAGTAATTTCCATATAGCTAGAGACTTGAAATTTTAAACAGATTTCAGAACAAGATTACAATGTAAAATTCACTTACTTTCTTGTCTGTTCAGTACTTTTGCAAACGATTTTAAAGTAACCTGGCCGAATCTCATCTAAATGTTTAAAATCTATTGCAACATTTTACACAGACAAGACTAAAAAATAGAAAGTAATTATTTTAGTAAAAATGCCCCAAATGTTTTGGTATTGTTTTAATATTTAAATATTTGGAATATACAAAAAACCAACCGCTTCATTGTCAAACTAAAGTGCCTAAGTACTTGACTTATTATTTTGTAATTTATCAAGATTAACTTGTTTGTGTACCAAATGAAATATTTGACAAGTTAGAAATGATGACGTAAATACCAAAAACATTTTATTTTATACTGTTTTTAACAGAAGAAATTTAATTCTTCAACGTATTTTCTTTAAGATTAATCAGGTGTATCTACATACGTCTATTTACATAGACGCCATATACGCCAACAGAGCTCATATTAAACATTCGCCACTTTTCTAATAATTCATAAACTAATTATGATATGCGAACCTTTTAAGGTGCTCACAATGTTCACACAATACAAAATAATTACACTCAAGCAAATATTAAAGACGCCAGAACATGTAAGCATAATGGATAAATAAAACAATTAATTGTATAAATCGCTGACCAGAAAGTTTGTAATAAAAATAATATATGTACATATATATTAAAAACAATAAATAACCTGCACACTATGGACGACTATTCTTAGATGAAATCTGAAAACAACAAAATAAATAGGTAAATGAAGATAATGATAAAGTTAGAAACAAATCTATAGCTTAACTCAGTCTGAATTTCGTCAATTATAGCCAGAAGCATATATTTTCGTATTATAATGAAATAGGAAAACATAATTATATAATACACCTAATTAATATAATATCCGTTATCTTTATTTAGATTTACCTATCTTAGATTTGAATGCGTTAATATATCATACAAGTTTAATCATAAAAAATCTTTGCTTGAACGGTTTATATTAAGTAAATTATAATTTGATAAATAAATGATAAATTATCATTTTATTCAAAGAGTGAATGGTATTCTCTCTTTTTTGTATTCTACGTCTTTGCAGTATCATTCATACATATTACATACGAAAAAATGCTGATTTAAGTAGTAATACATCAAATATGATGTCTTTGATCTCAAATAAAATCACAGAAAATGTCGATAGAAACAGTCTAGATTGATATCTAATATTGATAAATTGGTTAAGAAAAGAAGCATCTGCCAAAGTTTAGCTTAGTTTGTTAAATTGTGAATTATTTTAGAAGTTAAGTTTTATTTAAAATGTTCCTTCAGCTATCTTTCTTCCGCCCCTGCAGCTACTCGTGTTTAGGTCTGATCCTCCGGATAAATACTTAATTAAGTACTTAATCAGACTTAAAAAACGACTGTCAGTTGAACTAAATACATATATGCATATTTTACATAATATATTTTCGTATAATTACGTAGATAAAATCAGTTAAATTCCATTCGCGGAATTGTATTCGCGACAACAGCGCAAGCTAAGGTTCGGCAAATTTAGCACCATTGCGCTTTATGTTGGTTCTGCTGAGCGTCTTATGCGCTCGTCACAAAGCCTGGCGACGCTGTAAAGGCTCTTCAGGCCAACAGCGATAGACAATTCGAAAGCAAAAAAAAAGTCTTTTACGTTATTGCTTGTCATTTTGTAAAGCATTATATTCCAGATATTTCTTACAGCACTTTTGACAACCCTAATTATTTTGATGCCAGTATTAAGTTGAATTTGGTTAACGAGTAATTGTTTTCCATTACTGAAGTTAAATTTTCATTTCATAATAGCCGTGTTAAGTACACTCTTTGACGATCGTGATTAATAATGTATGTCCACACAGAGTAAATTCATGATGGAAAAGGTTAAATTTGTAGAGTGAAAATAGGTATATATTTTTCGTTGGATTACTTTAGATCCATTTTGTATTGTATTCGTAAGTACGCAAAGAGATTACTGTCCTTAGAATACTTTCTGAAAATTTAATGGTTTATTTTATTTTGTGTTTAAGGGTTTAATGGGATTTCGGAAACAAAAGAATTGTATTTCGTTAACATTATTTTATCGATAAGTACACACTCAATGAAATATTCCATAGAAAAACGGATTGTTGTTAGTGTTTAATCGGATAAGTCGATATTAGTTTAAGCTCTCATAGATTACTAATTGATAAATAAAACTCACTGAAAAAGATAAATAGTGGTTTTCATCTCGAAAATTAATTTAGTAGGTAGTTATGTTAATCGGTACATACGATACATACATACGGTACATACATATGGTACATATATACGATACACTAGACTGCGTCAGAATAAGCCCTGTAACATTTTTCCTATGCGTTTTAGCGAAAAAATGAAAGAGATCTTTTTTGTAGACAATTTAATTTCCTATGTTTTGATTACGATTGGTGATAACGAATTGCTACATGTTTTTTGTTATTATGTTAGTTATACAGGTTGTATGTACCCTCTCTTATTACGACTTGTTAATCGGTACATAAGTAGAATGCGCTGATGTTGCATATTTACTCAAGATGTTATGATTATTGGTATTTAGCCTAGACGTATTGCGACAAATTTTTGTTATTCGGTTATTCGGTCAGCACCTGGTGTTTACAGTTTAAGACATTACATATAAGACAATTTTAAAACCATTTATTCATTCTGTAGTAAACCTGCTTAAGAATCACTTGTATATATATTTTTAAAAACCTTCGGCACCGACCACGACACTTAACTAGGTACAAAAAATACTAAATTTTTTTTTAAACCAAAAACAATTATATTAACATGTTTAGTTTTAACTAAGGTGCCAAACTAGGCTACGCCTTTACTATGGGGCTTAAGATACAATTACAATTAAAATATATAGTTGTATATTGAATATAAATATATAGTAACTAAGCTAACATAAAATCTATACATAAAATAAAAACGAGGCTCAATAATATGCTGTAAGTAATTTACAAAGCACTAATGACTTCTTAATGATGGTTCTTTGTAAAGGAGTAAATAAATGCATTTGCTGAATTTACACGAATCGTGTTTGCTGTGATATAACTTCGTTTGCTTAATGAATCGCTCTCTGACGCTACGTTTGAAATTTCCATAAACTTTTGAATAAGTTTTAAATAAATCCGTTTTAATTTAATACCTGTTTTTCAAAATTCACTTTACAAGCAAGCCAGGGAGATTTTGTATTGTGAAAATGTGCTTCCGTTATTCTGACCCATTAATTCAATATGCTATTTTATATAATTCATGCAAGTAACTGATACTTATAAACAAATAAATACGTACTAAATACACCACACTATTCTATATACTCGTATGCATCTTCGAAAGTAACTCTGTATTCACGACTAAACCTGTGAAAACAATGAAATAAACAACTTGCGATCAGGAGAAGGGCATAGTATGAAAGTTTTCTATAATAAGCTTTACTCTAACTGACTCTTACGAATACACAATAGAATGTACACTATTTAAAAGCTGTAATTTTAATTCAAAATATTGCTAATAGATAGCGTCTTGTATATATTTTCATTATAATGGAATATTTCTCATTCCCAAAGGACACATTTTTTAATACCTTTTTTAAAGAAAAAAATATTTTTAAAATATTCGTCTGTTTCGTCAAGGCCGGCAACGCGCTAGTGATACCTATGGTATTATAAGCGTCCATAGACTATGGTAGCCGCTAGCTATCAGGCGGACCGTATGCTTGTTAGCCACCATTGAAGACAAAAAGAAAAAAAAAAACGATAAATGCAGTCTCATTTCAGGTTCAAACTGGAAACTGATTCAAACAGGTTCACACAGTGAGCCTGCTCATAGTCGGCGGTTGACAACTTGTTTGAAAGTAGCTTAAAACTGTACTTAATTTAGGTGATTGATAATAATAATATCACCCTGAAAGTGTCTCACTGCTGGGCCAAGGCCTCTTCGCAAGGGAAGGTACTGGCTTAATCACCATGCCGCGCCAGTCCACGACGCGACCTATTGGCGATTTCAAATATCGATAAATCAACAGTTTCATATTTTTCCCACATAAAGTGATACTACGAGGACATTTCTCAAGCGTTCAGGTTTCCTCACGATTTTTTTCTTCACCGTCAGCCGACAGTGTTACCAATTTGAATTAGTAAATGTCGACGAATTTCGAAAAAAATCGTTGGTAGACATACCAAAGTTCGAATTTGCGAATATTAAAAAATAATTTAAATTACAAATCTCCTATTTAGAACTTTTACTTTGTTCTACCTATACATACTTAAATAAAATTATTACAATCTCCTGGTAAAAAGAAACAAAATAGCTCGTTAGCATTTTTGATTAAACCTTTGATAAAAATTTCCACATTTTAATAACAAGTGAATATTGATTGCTTCAATAGAACCGTGGCATGAAATTATAAATTAGAATATTTTTAAGTGAAAATATAATTTACCTTCGCATACATCTTAGAGGTTTTTATGTTAACTTTAATCAAAGTAATGACTTCTTTGCGAAATTCATCCACTTATTGACAATTTGATACAGAACATTCAAAGAGCTCATCCACTGCGAGAATAATATAACTTCAAATAAATAGATTCTTTAGTATATTCAATGTACCTTATGGTAATTTATTTGTAAAGTCTTTGATTTCAGAGCAAATTTTTATCGAACAAAAATAAAATGTTCAAATATTTGACAATTATCTACGCCGGAAATGGGTAATCCATAGACGATCGCCGTAAACAATCTGAAAGCTTTTTTTGATCTGTCTACCCTGTTAGCCAGATCCCAGAAGCATCAAACGGCTTTTACAGTTTCAGCGGGCTTGAAGGCTTATGGCACTCAGCCGCGAATGCAAGGCAACAAGCTCCAAAGGTGCCAAAGCCACCGATCCTCGGTTTGGACTGTTGCCGATCATGCGAAAAAGTCACGATCTGAGTAATTCCCTATCCTTAGAAAATTCGAGCTAACTGTTTATATGTACATGTTTCTGCCGTATAAGCATTTTTGTCTTCCGTCTTTTGAGCGGGGGCAGCACGATTCGCGCGAGCGGAACCTCGGGCACAGCTAGTAATCTACTAAATTATACTTTGAATATAATAAAAATGTTAGTATAGGTCAAAACTCTATCACAAAATTTGTTACATTGTATATGTAATAGAATGGGACTGTTGCTAATGAGGTAATTAGAGACTGTACATAATATGTCTATTGTCCAACTGGAAGCAATTAAGCATAGTATGAGTTTTAGTGGATACGATTTAATTATCCTCGTAGCTTTCAACGATAATGTATTTTCTTTATAGTTCTGCCGAAATATTCCAAACACAAAGTAAATATTATTTACTGATACTTAAAGTTTTTTTATAGGCCGTGAAAATGTTGTTACATTATCAAAAGAAATCAGAGTTCTAGTATATATAAATCAATTAGGTACGTGTTGGAAGTGTTCTTTCTTTTTTTAATTAATCAGTCTCACATTGATTTTGCGTTGGTTAATTACTATGTGTAATATTTAAATTTTCTTATTGAATATGGACAAATTTTCATTGTCAAACGTTTTTGCATCTGTAAGATAAATCATTCTTTTTATATTTATTACAAATATTAAAATTGAAGTCTCTGTTTGTAATGTCAAAATTACACGGGTTTTTACTAAATGCATATGAAAGTTTTCACAGTGTGTATAACAAAAACCCATTTTTTAATTTTTGTTTATCTGTCTCATTGTTCCGGGTAATCTCCGAAACGGTTGCACCGATTTTGACGGGACTTTCACTGGCAGATAGCTAATGTTATAAGGCATAAAAGGCTACTTTAATACAAAAAATAGGATACCGCACAAAAAAATAAAAAACCTTTTTTAGTAGTCCACGCGAGCGGAGCCGCGGTCACAGCTAATATTGTATAAAACACAGCACGCCACGGCAATGTACCTGGTGATAAGTATGTACAATCCAAAAACAGTAGCGACAACTGAGACATCTGTAATCCATCGCTAGTCGTCGTTATTTATATGTATAAATATTTTTACCTGATAGTGGTAGCCCGTAGTGAAACGCCCCGAAGGCAAAACGCGGACCGCGGAATATCTTTGCCAACCCCGATGACGAGATCGAGAAAATAAACGCGTACTACACGTCCGTCCTTGTAAACCAAGCGTGCTCGCGTCCACGCCCGCGAAACCGCCGTTTCCTACGCAGGGGACGGGCGGTTAACTTCGCTTTGAGCCAGCAGCCGCTCGCATGATACAATGACACTGCGTTCACTAGCTACCAACATATTAAGTCCTTACATACGAAATTGGCGTTCTGTTGAACTGGCCACCTTGATCTCAAATATCTGGCGTTTGAATAGAAATTCCAAATTCAAATTTATTTCAAATTTAGGCTTGTGTATTTGAGTTACGAATTTAGTGATTCATTTGTTTTCGCACTGTTTGATTTTTCTTTGACATCGTTCTTTTCACAAAATGGAAAACTTAAATTATCGCGTTATTTACGAATATGAGTTCCACCGTGGCATTATTTATATAATCCATGGCGCTATTATATTATGGTAAAGAAATAAGTACATACCAAGAGGAAATACAGATTAATAAACGAGCTCTTTAATAAAATGTTTGGCTTTTGAAGATAATATTGCAGTTACCTAATTAAGTATTTAATTACTAATTGAACAATGTCATTGGCAATTATAGTCGTACAATAGAATTGATGTTGTTAATTGTAACATATCTATTTTATTTCTACTATCTCTATTTTGTTGAAATCATATTATTAAAGTCTAAATTATATTAATTTAATGTTCTTTCATTGTGTGTTTTTATGTAAACGTAATTGAGTTAGCGTTAAAACTTTCTTGCTGGAGAAATCTATTAAGAATGTAAATATACAAAATATTCTAGTTTATCGTTTATTATTCGAATAACAAATATTTTGGTACCAGCAGTTTAACATCTTACAAGGATAATGATAATTACATACTAATAGACGAATGATATATCTCCTTATTGGATACTAATTATTAACCTCAGATCATAGTGATTTTAGATGAGCGATAATATCACAATAAAATACAAATTCCCTCAATTTGAAATTGACTTCTGATAGAGGCGCGCAAATAACAATCTAAATAAAGAAATGTTTTCTGTAAAATCATTTTTAATTTCTATCATTCATTGTTAAATGTTTATCATTCATTATTTATATAAATATTATTGTTTATTATTCATTATTGTTCTTGTCTATTTACTACTAGGCCATGAAATATGTCTCACAAGCATTATCCATACCTAATATTATAAACCTCATGAGTTTTTTGTTTCATTGAACGCGCTAATTTCTGAAAAAAACCGTCAGATTTGAAAATGTACATTGTGTATTATAGCCTATTTATTGAAGAAGGTTATGCTATTTAACATCTCGCTACAACTCTTGGGAGCGGTGCAATTACCATGCAAAGTGTAGGTCAGGAAGTACATACATATCCTAGCGATAGCGAAGTGATTGATAGAGTAAGCGGGTGGTGTGGCGCGGCACGGAGTATTGGGAGCCGAGAGCGGGCTGGTCGCCCGACCAGAAGCTATGGAAGTTTTCTATCACTAATTCAAAATTTTAATAGGGCAATGCTAGTAAATAATAATTGTACTGTATTTTGTCCTTTGGTAATAGGTTCCTTTCTTTCTTAAGGCATTTATATTTTTCCTGTGTACACTTCTTGGATCTGTTTATTTATTTTTCGATGTTTATTAGTGTGGTTTTTGTTGGGTAAAATGGTGCTACTATATTGAAGATTTAGTATTCTATTAACCAAATCTGGCAACATTTCACTTGTATTTACATATCTAGCAAAATGTGCTTGATAGTCTTGCCAATGTCATTTATTTCTGTATACTGTAATAAGAATACATTGTTCCATAGATTTGGGGATTATGTAACGCTTAAAATTTATAGTTCCATTTATGAGCCGCTATCGCTAGCGTCTATCCATGCTAACACAGCCCCTAAAGTACACTAACAGTAATATTGCTTTTAACTGTAATGAAAATGATATATGATATGAGATGGTGTTAATTAAACAGCGTTAATTATTCCGTTTGCTTAATAAATGGTAATAAGTTTTTTACGCCTCGAAAGGTTATGTTCGCGTATTTTACGCAGATGTAGCACAATTCCATTTGTACTGAGTAATATTGTTAACTCCGAACACACTTATTGGTACTTGGTGGCAGATTTTCAACTTGAGGGTGGCAGCTAACCAGGCGGGCTTTAGAAAATGCCCTACCACCATATTATGGTTTCCTCACGATGTTTTCCTTCACCGAAAGCTCAGGCTCATTGCAGGGATTCGAACTCACGTCAATCGACGCGAAGTCGTACACGTTACCACTGAGCCATTATTGCTTCCAAACTGAACATTAATTTAAAATTGTGACTTAACACATTCCCATAAATATATTTTACTAAAATATGCTATACCTGCTGGCAGGCATACACAATTGTACACAAACACATTTAAAAACTAAATACCCGTACACAAACATGCATTACGTGTACACAAAAGCATGCAACCAGTTATAATTATTGTTCTAATTTTATTAGTAATTTAATATTAATTGAATCTTGGAAGAAACCAACTGCCAAAATATAGGTTACCCTAATTTGGTAGTTGGGGCACTTAGTTTGTATCTTTCTTCTTTGACTTTTTTTTAAACAGCTTTTAACGCTTATTGTCTCAATGTATTATTTGGTGGTCATTATATTGAATCCCAATGAAAACTGTGATACAATATATCTATACATATTATAAAACTCAACGTCTCTCTGTCTGTCTGGCTGTTTATGTTCTTTTCAAGCGAAAACCACTAATCCGATTTACATGTTTTTCCTTTAATTCACAGATTGTTATCTGGACAGGTTTTTTTTTTTTTTTTTTTTTTTTTTTTTTTTTTTTTTTTTTTTTCGAACTGACTATGCTGTTTGCCCGGGGGCCTTAACAGTTTCACCGGACTTGTTGGCGAGCGCTTAAGGCACTCAGCCGAGAAATTTTGGGCAACATGCGCAAGGGTGCCAAAGTGGCCGAACCTCGGCTTGAGCTGTTGCCGTATTTGCAACATACGCGACCTAGCTAAATTCCTACGCGAATTCGAGCTAACTAACTATACATGTATGCATGTCTCTTGCCTCCTGGGAGGGAGGAAGAGACACGCGTACATGTATTTAGTGATCTGAAAAATTTTCTGAGGCTAACTAACCACAAAAAAAAAGAAAAAAAAAAGGTCCCTTACAAGACCTATGTACCTGAGTGTGGTGCATGTGTGTTCATGCAGTGTAGTGAATGTATGTCGGTAGCTAGTGATTGCAGTGTCACTGTGTCGCGCGAGCAGCTGGCTTGAGGGCTCCCTAGCGGGGGAACGGACCTAGGCTCAAGTCGCTGCAGGAGAAGGCGGTCGAGATATGTGTGCGGGAGCGAAGTTTGCCGCCCGCCCCCTGCGGAGCGAGCGGTGATTACGCGGGCGTGGGCGCAAACACGCTTGGTTATTAGATACGGGCGGGAAAATCGCGTTCGCTTCCGTGATTTTATCATCGGGGTCAGATAAAATGTCGCGCGGGCGTCTATATTTGTTAGACATTCGGATGTCTGGATTCGGGTTATGAGATGCGGCTGCCACTACTAGCTGGTTCGAATGGTTCGACGCTTTTTCAAAATAATTATTTGATAGGGACTTTATAAATGATTCGATCGAAGGTATTTCCATATCTTTATGGAGATCTACGTTCCGAGCGAACCAAGGGGCACCGACCGCCCTTCTGAGAAAGCGGTTCTGAACTATTTGTAACTTATTGAGGGTGAATTTACTTATGTGAGCAAAGACTGGGGAACTATAAGTTAGGATCGGTCTGATACAAGTCTTGTAGAGCGTGAGCTTATGTCTGAGGGACATTTTGCTCTTCGAGCACACGAGAGGGTGCAGGCGGCTTGAGACCATACCGGCTTTCCTTCGCACTCTATCGATATGTGCCTTGAAATTTAGGTGTTTATCCAGTGTGACACCCAGATATTTGATCTGGTTGGCCCACGGGATAGCCACTTTAAATAGTTTGATAGCGGGAATTTTAACTAATCTTTGAGTGGGATGAAAGAGGATAGCGCTACTCTTATCGGGGTTAATTCCTATGCGCCATCTACGGAACCATTCGCCTAGCTTATCTACGGCTTTTTGGACTCGTAGCCTGAGGGTTTGTCTGTTCCACGAGGAACTGAACAGGACTGTGTCATCAGCGTAGGAACCTACCTCTACCTCGGGGAGGCGAGGGAGGTCACTGATATATAAGTTGAATAGAGAGGGCGCCAGAATGGAACCCTGGGGAACACCTGAGCGTATGGGATGAGGCTCAGAGAGAGCGCCCTCTACTCGGTAGCAGAAGGTCCGGTCAGAGAGGTACGCGTGTATGATTTTAACTAATCTATCCGGGATTTGAAGTTCCAAAAGCTTGTGGACTAAACCAGCGTGCCAGACCTTATCGAAGGCCTTGGCGACGTCGAAGAAGACCGCAAGTGTAGGGCGAGGTTTTGGGTCGCGGTTGAAATTTTGAAGAATGTGCTCCGTGAGGCGGTGCACTTGGTGGGTACAAGAGTGTTTGGCACGAAAACCAAACTGCTCAGGTGGTAAAAGATTTTTGTCTGTGACTACTGACTGGAGCCGGTTCAGAAGGAGCCGCTCATAGACTTTTCCTAACGTGTTAAGGAGACTGATAGGGCGATAGCTGTCGGGAAGCGACGCTTTTTTGCCGGGCTTGTGAATACCTATTACTATGGCCTTTTTCCAGACGGCTGGAAAATGGCAGTGGGCTATGGCTACATTGAAGATGCAGACCAAAAGAACTATGAGGTGATCAGGAAGAAGTTTGAGTACTTCGTTCCTGATACCGTCGGGACCAGGTGATTTTCTAGGCTTAAGGCCTTTAATGGTTGACATAACTTCCTCAGGCGTTACCGAGTCCAAATCATCTGTCGGGGGGACCGCGAGAGAATTTGTTACCGCCGATTCTATCGAGCTTACGAACTCGGAATCGATGTTAACGCAGTTCGGAGAGCATTGATTTTCAAGGCTCTCGGCAAGGCATTCTGCTTTTTCAGCGCTATCGAAAGCGGGAGGTTTGCCGGGGCCTTGATCTAAGGGGGGCATGGGGACTGTATCGTCACATTTAATTGTGCGTGCTAATTTCCAGAAAGCCAGATGGGATGGTTGGATACCCTCGAGTAGGGCCCCCCATCTGGCATTACGGATTTCGGAAATGCGGCTTTTTACCGTTTTCCGAAGTGAGTTTAACCGCCTACGATTGTCCGCAGTCGGGTATGAATCGTGTGCTCGAGTCGCGGCGTTCTTTTCCGTGATCAGCGCTCTCACGTCGGCAGGAAGTATAAAGCGGCGTTCATTCGCCGCTTGCACCTCTTTCGAGGCCTTACTGACGGCGTTTTGGAGATGGCTGACCAGGGAATCGATCGCCAGATCGGCATCGGCTGTCGATTTCAACTCGTCTGGGACCCTATCCAAACTGGAGGATGAGGGATTGTGCAAGAGGTATCTGTTTAGCTTCGCATAGTCCACCACCTTGACGGAGGAGGGATGCTGGTCAGAAGGTTGACCTAGGTGGAGAACTACGGGTCGGTGGTCGGAGTCTAACTCATGTACGACTTGTACGAGTCTTATATTGAGAGAGACATTTTTTAAAAGTGCTATATCTAAAACAGATGGACGACAATTGTCCTGAAAGTGAGTGGGCTCTGAAGGAGCGATGACATCAAAGTCGAGAATGGCAGATAGATCCTCCAGAATCCTCCCGTTCGGGGAGGTAGTCGGGTTGTTCCAGATGACATTCCCGCAATTGAGGTCACCCGCTATAATAACTGAATTACCTAGTGCAAAAAGAGCCTCCAGATCTGATCTGAGAAGCCTTTTGTTCGGGGTGTGATAGGCAGAGACGATTATGATTGACGAGTGACCAGTCATACCGAGTCTGCAAACAGATACCTCTATACTGGAGAGTTCGGGAGGTTCTATTGCTATGCAGTATAGAGAGCGTTTATAGTATATGAGGGTGCCTCCGCCGTTAGCGTGGACCCGGTCGTTCCTAATAATGTTGTAGTTTGCGATTCGGGGATTGCGAGCGCTGGGTTTTAGAAATGTTTCTTGGACTAGAAACACGTCTATTTGGTGCTCTCGGAGGAAGGCGGCAATTAGATCACGCTGAGGTCTAATTGATCGCGCATTAAAAAAGGAGAGGCACAAACTCTTAGGTTTGATCCGATCCATTTTAATTTTGGCTATGAGAGGCGCGGACAAGCCGTTGAATAGTGGCGGCTATGCCCGGGAATTGGGTTATTGCGTTGAGCAATCCTAAGTCCTTATTGGAGTTAATCACCGCGTTGAATGCGATGATTTCTTGCACTTCATGCACAAGAAGAAGCTGGGTGAACCACTCCTTGCCAGCCAACGAGAAACCGAGGGCTGAGGTGGCGGGGGCTGCCGGGACCGGGACGGCCTTGACAGGCTTGGGTTTGATTAATGAGGCCGGAGGGGCCAGTGCGGGTGGGAGGGGTGCGAAGGGCGCGGGAGCTGGTGCCACTGGGGCTCGTGAGGTGCCTGGAAGGCTGGGGAAAGCCTCTAGAGACATTAGAGGCTGGATATGAGGCCGAGCGACAGGTACCTTGGGAAAGGTGGCCTGTCTGACTGGCTGGGGGCGTTTCGTGCGCGGGGCGCGGGGACAACCGCGATAATTTGCGGTATGTCCCGTTTGCTGACAGAGAACGCAGCTGGGCGGGGTGGGAGTGCCAGGAGTGCGAGGGCACTCCTTCGTGGCGTGGTCGTCTAGGCACTTGACGCACCTAGCGCGGAAACAGCAGTTACGGGAAGAGTGTCCGTAGAGCTGGCAGTTGTGACACTGCGACGGAATCCTATTTTTGTGTGGCGGCTCAACGGTTATTCCGGTGAGACCGCACACCTCGGAGAGGTTAAAAATAGACTTGCCCTCCTGGGACTTGTCTAGAAAGACAAGCACCATATTGTATGGTGCCCTGGTGGTGTGTTTGTACATCCTGTGTACCTCACGAATTGGGAAGTTCTGCTCCTTAAGGGAGACTGAGATTTGGTCGGGAGTGATCTCGACCGGGATCTGACGGATAACCACTCGCAGGAGGCGCTCCTCCTCGAGGGCATAGGTGAAGTAACCTAGTCTGTTCGACCGCAGGAGGGAAGTGAGCCTCCTGTGGTCATCGGAGGTGGACACCTGGACCTGGATCCCTGAAGGGGTGTTCCGGGCCCCGGTGTAGTGGAGCTTGAGCTCCTTACACTTGTCCGAGATTTTCGTCCAAGACGCTTTGTCTTGGATAGTGATTGGAGGCGGGCGGCGGGGTTTTTTCCCTTCAGCGGGTGCGGGGGCCGCAGTGGGCGCGGAGGAGGGGTTGGAGCGAGTGTTCTCGCTCGTTCGGCGTGCTTTTCCTGCGGCCTCGGGTGTAGGGGAAGAGGGCGGAGAGCCCCTCCCCTTCCTTTTGGTGGACTTGACGGTTATGAAACCGTCATTTAGTATGGTCTCGTTGGGGACCGCGGTGTCCATCGCGGGGACATTTACGTTTTTCCGCGCGAAAGGCGGCATTAATGATTGGATCTCTGGATCCGGAGATAAAGGCGAGAAAGAATTCGCCGTATTAATAAAAGTTCGCACTACGGGCGAACGTGACCGCGGACGCGGGAGAGAAGAGCTCTTAGAGCTCGAACGCGCCCGTGAGATCGACGAGCGCGAGCGCGGGGCACGCGTGTCAGGATGCATCTGGACAGGTTATATGGTATAATTTGGTACATAAAGTAACGTACGAAATAAGCAGTGATGATTATGATAAATCAATTCGGAAAAATATCGCTTTTAAACGATTAAATGGCTTACGCTGAGTAAACCATAAGAGATATCAAATTAATGTACTACATAATTGTAGATCTTATAAAGACCTATAAAAAAGTCAGCGATAGCATATGTCTATCTTCTAACGATCACCCACCATAAGCATTTCTGAGGCAGCACAATTCGCGTGTGTGCTCGACCGACAGCATTCTGTCGTTTACGCGAGCGGAGCCGCGGGCACAGCTAGTTATTAATAAAAAAAACGTTATAGGTTCGGCATCGTGGCGACAATTTCACCACATGTTAAGTGACGATGTGGCCCAAGATGGCACTAAGCCTAGTGAAAGGACTGGCTCTCAAGTGCAGCTGCCGGAACACACCTATTGGTGATTTTCAACTTGAGGGTGGTAGCTAGCCAGGCGGCATTAGAAAATGCCCTACCACCATGCTATTGTTTCATCACGATGTTTTCTTTCACAGAAAGCTCAGGCTCATTGCAGGGATTCGAACTTACGTCAATCGACACGAAGTCCTACACGCTACCACTGAGCCTTCATTGCTTCAAAATAAAAAATATAATTAGTTATTTGAATAATGAACATTGAATTTGAATTAGTTATTTAAATAATTTCTTAAATAATAAAAATAGAGTTTTTGTTTATAATTTTCAGTTTTACTTTGAGTCTTGCGCTAATCGGTATTGAAGAAATTTGTAAACGCGATTAAGAGTTTCAGTTTAAAACTGAGTTATTTTCAGTCAATGAGTATGGATATTCAAATAATTTGAGAGGAAGGGCACAGAGAAATTTCTACGGATATTTTTCTCTACTTGGGGCAGCCCGACTGGTGAAATACCTCCACTCGACAGAGACCACAGCCAAATGTTCTATGTTTAATTATTTTATATAACTTAATAATTAATAGTTTTTTTTTTACATTAACTGCATAAGTAAAACAAGTCAGAAACTTTATTATTTGTATTTATAAAATGTTTCATGTATATAGATGGCGCCATCAGTAGTTTTCTTTTAATAAGTGTTGACGCTTTACGGAGGTAATATTATTCAGCATTCTTGTTTCCAACTCGGTACAGTAATGTTGAATTGTTTTAACTCGGCTAAATTAATATAAATATTGTATTTAAGATCACTTTATTACTTTTATAATTATTCTCGGCCTAGAGCAACGATATACACGTGATAGAAGTGAACTTCTTAATTTCTTAAAAAGGGAGACGCAAATAGCTTGCAAATAGCAACTTTCTTCTCTCTCATGTAACGAATGTGCCTAAATTTGACGCAACCTTTAAATTTCACTCTCAATTCGCGTCCGATTATCCCGCAGCCTAAGAACGTAATCATTTCAGTAAATTAATATGAAAGTTTATTATGAAAATTTACAATCGTCGCTAACCAACTTACGTTGTGCTGTTTAAATTGTGTACTAAATATAAGTATATTTTCTCGTCGAGCTAACTCGAAACGTGTCGATAGCACACTAACCGTACATGTTAGTGATACAGAGTATATAATCAAACACTATAAGTACCTCACTTTTATTTACTACAGGTGCCACCTTTCGCTTGCAAGTCATGTTTAAATTCAATAAATTTCTCAGTTCACAACATGACGAGGAAAACATGTTGTGCAGACCTTACTTGAGCTATAACAAGACTAAAATTCTAAAATAAAGTATAGTTAAACTGTAGTTATATTGGCGCAAAGTGAGGGTAAGATAAGTTTCCCTTGAAATCAACATTGAGCGTTTGTTATTAGAGTCTATCATCTATTTTACCCACACATTATGCTATCCCTGACATAAATAAATATGTACTAATTGACAATAGTGATACTCAAAAGTAATATCACAAATGTATCTAAGATTATTAAGCATAACGGGAATTTTGATTATGTTCACAAAAACCTTTTGTTTCTGTGAAATTTCATGGTATACGAAATATCCATCCCATACAAAATATTCCTGCCCGGGGACCACATTTACTTTCATTATAAATAAATTTACTTGTCACTTGCGGTTAATTTTTATTATAGAACAAGACGGAATGACAGCAATGTTTATCGAGTGTAATACAAAATAGAAATAAGGAAATAACTTTTACAAAGAAAATATGTTATTCGTGTACACGGAAAGTTTACGTCATTGCTTCGTAAAAAAAAAACAAATGAGTATTTTGTTAATTCCCAACCGATTTTGATGAAATTTTGTACACAGGAAACGTATTCATTCCAAAAATGGTAAACTGTAAGAATTATAAATAATAATTTCCGTTGGTAAAAAAAAATATAATTCAACACCGAATTGATGAAACTTTGTACACGGGAAATATAAAAGTTATTCCATAATCGATAGGCTATAAGAATACGCAATAATTCTTTTAGTCATCGTAAAAAAAAATTTAACTGATTTTGACGAAATTTTGTGTATTATTCCTCATAATATGATAGGGTATATGAATTGATAATATTATAAGTAAAATAAAAATTACACACCGAAAGCAATTAATTCGTGCCGCGGAGTATAACTACATAGTTATATTAATTACGAAGAAATAAAAGTTCTTGCCGCGATATTCGAGAAAGATAACAAATTAACGTGGGTCGTTCGACAAACAAAGTCAAAGTCAAGCACTAATTATATTTTATTAAACAGAACGAGTTTAATGTGTTTATTTTTCTATTTATTAGAATGTAAAACAATGAAAATAATACTTGATATGTATAAAAATGGTCGCAAGAATTCTTTTCAATAATAAAAAACGTCAAATCAATAAAAAATAAAATTCTATGTAATTAGAACGCGAGTAAGAAGGGATACGTAATTGACGTAACAAAAAAAAAACGTAATTGACGTAACAAAAAAAAATACTCCATAATTTTAATTTTACATAATGAATGAATGTGATGTGATATAATGATGATGTAAGATCATTTTACTGATTTTTTTGTTTGTACAAATAATTTAATGGTGCCTAAATAAACATTATTGTAATCTAATTATAGGAATTAATATTATTATCAGTGATGGCTAACGTGATCATGTCGCATGATGCACGCGCACCTCTTAATTTTACACCCTACTAAACACGACAAAAGAAGTTTAAATTCAAAACTAACGATAAGGTGTTATTATTATTATTATTTCATTAATAATTACAATTTTGCTTGCACTAGGCTAATAGTAATTAAATTCTAATTTAAATTGCGGACAACACACTAAAATTACATTCACTTAGACTCTCTATTAAGTGTAAGACAATTTGTTCATTTTTATAGTTTTAACTACTTATACGAAGTATAAGTACGTAAGTAAGTACTTATAAGTATAAGTACGTAAGTACTTATACGAAGTATATAATGTAGTGAACATTAGCTCAAATAGTTTAGTCTTTAACTTTTCATAGTATCATGCCCGTACTATCGATGAGTTGGTTGTCCTCGAGTTTGTTATGGAAATTAAGTCAATGGAACTCTACAAACTGCTGAATCACTTTGGTGATGAAAATAAGAGTCATCATGTAATTTAATCTTCAGTTTTTTTATGCTAAAGGGTCTGCAAACAGTTAGACCGCAGAAATGGGTAACGTCACCTATAGACAATTGCAACACTATGGGTATCACTGTTTTCCCGACCTTTTCCCCTGGAGGAAAAACCGCTGGGTAACCCATTCCACAGCTCTAATGTACGTGACAAAAGGTTCTAGAGAACCTTACTGTTGTCACGATTCGGTTAGGTTTTAGGGTGTGGGGATGAGCAACTAGCCCACGATGACGGCACCATATCATAAAGTTACTCAGAGTATTCCCCATTGTACATGCGGCAGAACACACATTATCATCATCTTCAACCCGTAATCGACCATAGGCCTCTCTTCTTGTACGCCACTCATGTCGATCCTAAACTAATCTCATCCATGTTTTACCTGCGATTATTACAATATCGTCCACCCAACGAGCTGATGGGTGTCCGACTACTCGTTTACCCATACGTGGCCACCAACCAATCCGTCAACACTTTAGTCCACCTACCGTCATTCTGCCTGGTAACAAGCCCTGCTCAATTCCGTTTTAGTTTTGTGATAATCTCTCCATAGCTACATAACTCCATAGCTACCCTATGCCAGTTGTATTTTATGAATAGCCTCAACTATGAGCGTCCAAGTCTCGGCACCATATGTCATGGTGGGAAGGACACATTGATTGTACAGGCGGGTCTTCAGGCATTGTGGAACATCATCGGATATGAGTATAACTCCTAACTTATTGAATGCCGCTCGTCCCAACTAGATTCTTCTGGAGATTTCCATCTGAAGTTTCTTTTTAAAAAGACAAAATACAGATATAGAGATCCGATACGCATGTATTATATTATATAAAATGCATAATATATTATTTCCCTACTAAAAAGTAATGATAAATTATATGTCTACACAGACCCTTGAGATTTTATCGACACTACGCAGAATAAGAGACGATACTTTTTACACGATAAATACTAGATGATACTTAAACCTTTTCAGAAGCTTCAAACTCCTAAAAAGACCTTATATGTCACTAAGTAAATACTTTAGTTAGCGCGTTTTATTTCACTTATTCTATAAAATAATATATGTATATATATATATATTATTTTATAATTAAATATTTGAATATATATATATATATATATATTCAAATATTTTTTTATTTAAGTTAAAACAAAGATAAAAATGTTGAAACATTTTTTTAGAGTATTTGTGGAAATTGTAGGACTTTTGAATGAGATAATACCTTATAGATAACCTTTTACAGTTTTATATCGAAAATATTACCACAAATACCGAGTAATATGTCAAAGTAGAAGTAAGACATTGCAGACACGAGTAAATCTTAAGAAATTGGCCGAATAAAACATAAACCTCATTTGGCATGGAGTTTAGGATTCGTTGGCTGTATGCCTGCAGAGCTATACGAATTTACGACCATGTTCAATCAATAACAAATGATACAAAGTGAATTTGAAGAATCTAGAAAGATATTGATATTTAGTTTAACTTGTAAATGTATACAGAAGTGAGAAATCAAACTATTTTTTTATATTACAAGTAAGTACTTAGTCATTTTAGACAGCTCATCAAAACGACAGATCTCAGAATGTGTATTGATTTTCATAAAACTATTGTTAATCTTCACTATCTGAATCGAATTTTAAATATTCATTATTTCCTTTTGTTGAAATATAATGTTTATAAGTCAGTCCGTTTGGAAGAATAACAAAAATTAAGCAGATATTCTGAAATGCTTTCCATTGAATGACAGAAACAGTTTCCAAAAGAGGCATGGCGTGAACTTCGAAGTGAGGATAAATTATACGATAAGTTAAAGAAAACAAGCTTTTAACCAGTCTAGACTAAGCTAGTTTGAATTAAATTAGAATTATATTATTTTTATTTATTTATATTTGTATATTTAGTGTACGCTCCTCTGATTAGGACCGGAGAATTGTACAGCTAACGTCGTTAGTAACACATATTTCTCTGCCAGAATACTTATTTCGCTTGTTTTTTTTATTATTTATTCATCTTATTTCCTTTGTGTGTTGGTTTTAGTAAATAAGTATTACAAATATAAAATGTTATATATATAGTATGTTTTTATTGGTGTCGATGAAACAAAGCCAGTTGTAAGAAAAAGGACCTTCCTAGACAATACGGTTATATGTACTAGGCATTGTGCAAAATCTTTTGATAGTAAAGTTCATTGAGTTTTTGGCAGGATCTGAAACTGTCATGTAGTGGTTTTTGTTTTTTATTCATAATAACATGAACTATGAATTCTAAGATGTCACAAAACTACCTAGAAAGTTCTAACAAGCAAGTCACCATCTTTTTAGGATACTGAAACCATCATAAGATCTATAGTCACTCGATAATGACAGTAATGGTCTTCAAAGTGGTCAGTAAAGAGGACTAGTTGACAAGTTAGAAAGAAGGAGAATTAAATTCATTATTAAAATACTAGCTTTATAACATGCTGTAAAATGTAAAATTTGACTTAAAATTGTCTTGAAGATGAAGTAACTTTCGTTCGTAAGGATTAATCTGCTATAATGCAATGCAATGCTCATAAATCACTTTTTAATTTTCAATAAATTTTTGTCACTCAATACCTTATTGTGGCTTATGTATAGGAGATAGGCACATGGTATCGTAAACTTCTTTTTTATGTACTAAGGAGCAATATTTTTGTAGAATATTGTATTTACGTATCACTAGCAATTACGCCAATGGACGCGGATAAATCAGATCTGGACCGCTTTTTTCGACTTACTTTACCAAAATCTATATTTAAGGCTTGCTAAGATGTGCAACCTAATTCTAGATAGCTTATACTATTCCCCATAAATCTGGCTATCATATAAAAACAGATTTCGAATATGACTGGTAGTTTCAGAGATTAGCGCATTTAAACAAACAAATTAAAAAAATCTGCTTTATTATGTTATAGTATGGATGACAACAGAGTAGTCTTACCTTCTTGCTGGCTTTCAATTACTACCATTTACATCTATACATATTATAAAACTCAACGTCTCTCTGTCTGTCTGTCCGTTTATATTCTTTTCAAACGAAAACCACTTATCCGATTTACATGATTCTTTTTTTAATTCATTGTTATTTTATCTGGCCAGCTTATAAGATATATTTTTTAAGATAAAATAACAAAAGAAATAAGCAGTGACAATAATGGTGAATAAATTCATAAAAGATGCATTTGGGGCGCTTATATGGCTTACGATGAGTAAACCATATGAGATATATCAAACTAATGTTCTACACAATTGTAGATCTTAAAAAGACCTACAAAAATTCCAATACAATATCATATACCTAACTTGTAAGGATCACCCTTAATAATCACTTTTGTGTCATGTCTTTTGAGTGGGCAGCACGATTCGCGCGGGCGCTCGACCGACGGCATTCTGTAGTCCATGCGAGCGGAGCCGCGGGCACAGTTTAATGTATAAGTATAGTAAGATTTCCTTCAACATCTTTTAGGTACTTAATATTGCGTACAGTATATGTCGTGCATTAATTATTACAATCTCCCTTGTTCGCAGGTGGACTGGTTGCATACACTGCCACGTTTACACAGTAAGTACTCGTAAATCAAGTTACGTATAATTCGAATTATTTATAAGGAATATTATAAATCAAACGTAAAATGTTTTACGAGACCTCAAAGTCGGATATCACACTTTTGTAAATATTCGTAAAGTCTAGTCAAGTAAATGTCAGGCTAGAACGCTTCTATACGTATTATAAAACTCAAAGTCTCTTTGTCTGTCTGTTCCTTTATGTTCTTTTCACGCGAAAACCACTAATCCTGTTTACATGGTTTTCTTTTAGTTCATAGCTATGTTATCTGTCCAGTTTGTAGGATATTTTTGTTACGTAAAATAACATAATTATGTAATAAGCAGTGACGATAATGGTGAATCAATTCGGGGAAAAGACTCTTGGGCCGATTAAACGGCTTACGCTGAGTAAACCATAAGAGATATATCAGATCAATGTTCTACATAATTATAGATCTTAAAAAGATCTACAATATAAAGGTGTGTGTGCGATTCACACGCGATACAAGTGAAACTTTATTTTAAAAGACATTTTCTATTTTGTTTAAACAGTGTGCAATATACATACACACCGACATTTGCTCTCTCGCTCTGGCTCACACAAAGAGGAGAGACCGATATTTTGTGCATTAAACATTTAACGTTTAACGCTTGGAAGTCGCATAAGAAGTTTCACTTCAAAAAGTCAGAGATAGCATATATCTATCTTCTAAGGAAGACCCACAATAATTATTTTTTGGGCAGCACAATTCACACGTGCGGATTGTGTATTAATTATTAAGTACCGCATTCTGTAGTCCACGCGAGCGGAGCCACGGGCACAGCAAGTATATGATAAAGCTTTTAAGTTTCTTAAAGAATTGTACGAAAAAATATCTAAGATCTATAAAGAGTGTTAATATACAGTTTAACCTGTTTAACAATATAACTGCAGCTATGAATTATTTCTTTCTGAATTAGGCTCTCATGCTTCTAAGAAGTGATAACATATGTTAATTAAATACATTTATTTAATAACCTTGCTCTTAGAAATACGACAAATCAAAATCTGAGATCTTTCCTTGTATTGAAGCAAAGTCGTAATCCATTTTTGATGTGAACATCTAATGGCGCGTTTGGACGGGAGCAAAACGTTCTAATTGAACGTCACGACGTGCCATTCGGCCAACATCGCGTCTGATCGGCTCTTTCCTACTCTGCGTTCCTCTTTTAACATTTATTGCTAATGAACGTTTCTTTCTGTACTACACACAATCACTACTTACTTTACGTGTGTGTGTGTATCAGCGTGTTGTTTTTAATATCATTGACCTAAAATGAATTTAACAATACTGTAAAACTAAATTTAATACTTATAACAACTAAAAATATTTATTTTGTAAATAATTCCAATACAGAAATTATTTAAAATTGATATTTTATTTTATGAATAACTATTTGAATATATATATTTGTTGTTATCATTTAATTATATTTTAATATTAAATCATTTTTAAATTTAGGTGTTTCAGACCTGCCTCATGGTGTCTCACATTTTTTTTTTTTTTGTATGTTGAAATGATAGATAAATTAAATTCATGTACACACAGTAAAAATGCTTTTATTTATTTATTCACAAAATGTACAGCTCAAATACCAATAATATAAATTATATTCATAGTAGATAAAGCCTTAATATAACAAACACAATTTTATGCTCACGGAACAATAAATAGGTAAAATGATAGATTGGTAATCTACTATAATAAAGGTTACTTGCGATCGTGACCGGGATAACTGTTTTTGTTAATGTACTGAATCCGCGATTAGGTAATACCGTAATCATGTTGAATCATAGGCTCGATAGGTTTTGCTCGGTTCATTAAGTTTCTGGATGTCCATTATATGCTTAAGCTATTTCGACAATATACATATATTAATATTAATAAAATATCTATGTCACTACTAATGTATTTGTTTGTAATTTATTATATTTACTATTAATTTATTAACTTAATGTTGGGTTATAATTTCGGCCAAATTTCTGAGTTAGTTTATTTTTAAGTCACTATAAATTATTCAAAATAATCAGTTCTCTTAGGCCTATAAGAAAAGGGCTTTTCTGTAAGCATGTAATACTTATGTTACTGTATAGATTCATACCTAAAATAATTTAAATAATGTAACAATTTAGAGTCGAAAATGAATTATAATTTTAAGACTCATGTGAAGTTACCCGAGTCGACGGTAACGTTCACAAACGCCGCCTCGACATGCATGAGCATTTTATTTTTATGAGGCTTGAATAGTCATTTCTGCGTATCTATCTGCTTGACGGCAATGATTTCCGATAAAATTTATCACCGGCGGTCATTTAGCAAAGCTACCATAAAATAGTGTATACGTGGACGCGCGTTAAAAGGTATATTTCTTTGATTAGTCATACATTGCATATCATAGAGTGTGACTATCTTCACAATAAAACAAGAGGCTCAGGAGGCAACTTCATAGTGTAGAAACTTTGTTACAATGTGCATGGTTAGAATTCAATGTCATCATTTTCATAACGCAGTACGCACCTACAGAAGTATAACTTATACAAACACTAACTAATTTGTTATCGGTATATTGGTCAATAGGACTTACGTGGACACGTGGGTCAAGTATGAAAATTGTTTAAAAAAAATAATCTAATGCGATTAACTCAATCATCTACGTCGAACGTTGTACCTACTTGTATTTTTAATACTTCTATGTTCAATGTATTTTTCGATGCTTTTAAAAGTGATTCCCTCAAATCACTGATCGCCTCGTCGCACACAAAATATTCTTCAACTTATATCGTTTGACTGAACATTCTTTAGAGGTTACGAAAGCTTTTAGCAAATCCTTCTGTGTGTATAGAGGAGGGTGAAGTTTCCATTATGTATAAGTTTATATGTAGGTATATCTAATGTAGATGCTTGCTTTTCGCTAACGATATAGATCAGAGGCGGGTAACCTTTTTTGCATTAAGGGCCACATTTCAATAATAATTATAAAATAAATAAAAGAGGCTGCAATCTTTTTTACTGTTTAAATTACTGCAATTTTACTATTTCAGATTAGAACTACATATTCATATACTACTTCAAATAAAAATATTTTTAGGGGAAGTATTTCTAATTACATTTATTAAATTATAAAAATATACAATATGGGGAAAATAATATAAATAAAATAGAGTAAAATAATTTTAAAATCTCATGAAAATTTTACATTAGTTAAACAATGATGGCTCAGTGGTAGCGTGTACAGACATCACGTCGATGAACGAAAGTTCGAATTCGTGCAATGTGCCAAAAACCATAGCATGGTGATAGGGCTTTTTCTAATACCCGCCTGGCTAACTACCACCCTCAAGTTGAATATCTCTCGCCAAGCACCAATAGGTGTGTTCCGGCAGCTGCACTTGAGAGTTAGTCCTCTTAATAGGCTTAGCGTGTTACCATCTTGGACCACATCGCCACTTAAGATCAGATGAGAGTGTGGCGACAACGCTAAACCGATAACGATAAAAAAAATGCATTTGTTTCTTGCTTGAAAGTAGTTGAATATTTGGATTAAGCTTTATTAATTTTCACATTTCTGGTAGCATTTTATATATAAGCGAGAGAGCAATGTTATGAGTCAGTAAACTTACTTCCGTTATTTATTTCATTCTATAAATTCCCAATTGTAATATATATTTTGCTTTTATGAAATCCGCAAAAAATCTCACAAAGGCCGCAAGTTTCACATCTCTGGTAAGTATAGACACACTTTCAACACTTGCATAGTAAGTACTATTCCTTGTATTGACCCAATGGTTAAAACCGTAATTAATTATTAATAAAAAAATTATACTTTTTGAAGAGATGTAATTGCCACAAAAAGTTTAATACTAGCCATGAATTATTGAATACATTGACTACACTTCACTCAAAAACTTATTTAAAGATATATGATTCATAAAACGATATTCCTTAATCTATCAACACCCTTGTTTTAAATTGCCGTACCGATATTTTATTAGTATTGCAGGCCCTGTAAAAACGTTTCTACTTTTTAAGTAATGGCTGTGCCCCACGGTTTCACCCGACTTATTCAACAAACTTCACGTCGCCGCGCCGTCTATCGTCGTTCCATTTTACGTATTTGCCTATAGCTGATTACCAGATTGCATGGCGTTCATGGTTACTGCTCCGCTCCTTAGGGTCGTAGCGTGAAGTTATATAGCTTATACTATTCCCCATGAATCACACTATCATGTACAAAAAGAATTCTTCGAATCCGACTGGTAGTTCCTAAGATTCGTTCGTTTAAACAAACAAACAACAACAACAAAATGATAAATCAAAATATTTTGTTTTTCTTTTCATGAATAGTTGTTAGTTTTTCATTTCAAATAATTCTTAAATGATCTTAGTGAGTAGTAAATTGTGTCTTTGTACTCATTTTTATTGGGAGCTATCTCATGAATTAGTTTGTTGAAGTACAGACAGTCAACAATATATTTGAGTACCACTCAACTTTATGTTCTGCTAGTACGTCGGCAGTGGTTGCATCTTGTGTGTTTACTTCCGCGACTTTACGACGTGTTTCGACTGTGTTACTTGATTTCATCGGGCTTAACGTCTCGCTTTATTGCTTACTTAATTGTACAAAGTTTATTCTTTACACAATTCTGGAAAATTAGTTTAAGGACTTTCAACGTTATATTTTTTTGCATTACATAAAGGCTTTGCCTTTCAGGTTTTTCTCATGTTTATAAAAGAATACAGCATCATAATTTTTAGAAACATATTCTTTATATTCTGTAAATATGGAATCGACCAGTACATTTCTAATATATATAAGCGAAATAATTTTAATCACGAGATCTCCAAAACTATAGGTACTCGGAACTTGAAATTTAGCATAATTACTCCTTTCGCGATGTAGACTTTCACTACGGATTTTGAAAAATTCAACCTCTAAGGGTGTAAAATGGGGGTTGAGAGTTTGAAGGGGGTGGATGAAAAAAAAATTGTACTTAGACTCTAACAAAAATAATGAAACACCTGTGTCAGTATTTATCAAAATTCACCAGTAAAGGGTGCTTAAATAGGCGTTAAAGTTTCATTGATGAAAACATTTTTTGTGTAATTATCTAAATATAACTCTCAAAAACGGCTTGCACGATTCTTATGAAAATTTGTACACGGGAAGCTTAAGTCACTGGTCAATTGATAGGCTATAGAAATTTTCTTGTCAGCCCATTTTTATGAAATTTGCTCACGGGAAGTATATATCATTCCATAATTGATAGGCTATATGAATTCTCAATAACATGCGTAAAACAAAATTACGAGATAAAAAAAATTACTGCGTAAAAAAAAGCGGGCGCTTATCACCGTTATTTTTAATTATTAAAATGACACTGAATTTTAAGTTATTATATTTGTCTACTATAGACGAAAATACGGTAGTTGTGTTCGCACGAAAATTTTATTTAGTCTAAATTTTATATTTACAACTAGCTGTGGCCGCGGTTCCGTTCGCGTGGTCTACAGAATGTCGTCGGACGAGCGCCCGCGCGAATCGTTCTGCCCCCGCTCAAAAGACGAAAACCAAAGTGCTATATATGCTGTCGCTAACTTTTTACTAGGTCTTTTTTAAATCTACAATTATGTATAACGTTACTTGATATATCTCTTCTGGTTTACTCAGCGTAAGCCATTTAAGCGCCCCAAATGCGCCTTTTTTCGAATTGATTCATCATTATTCACTGCATGTTTCGTATGTTCCTTTATCTCACAATATTATCTTATACTTTAGCCAGATAACATAGCTATGAATTAAAATAAAAAATATGTAAATCAGATAAGTGGTTATCACGTGAAAAGAACATAAACTGACAGACAGACAGAGAGACTTGAGTTTTGTAGTATGTATGTAGGTATATTATAGATATTGCATAAATGAAATTACTCAGCATTCACCAATATTACATATATTTATGGCTTAATCACCAGTTACTTTAACAGAATCAAGAAATATGTATATATATATTATGAGAGGTATTATTTGCTAAACGTTAGTAAAACAACTATTTGTAAGGAAGTCAGCAATGGATCATCCTAAGTAAATCTTTGCTAAAATATTTTATTATTTCGAAATAAGTATCTATCGTGTTTTACTTCCGTACTCTTTCATTCTGATATTCATGTGTGTAATAAAACTACCATAAAGGAGTTAGAGGAAGCAAACTTCATATTGGTAACTAATATTCGTGTGTCGCTAGGCGTGTTATTTGGCATCTTTGAAGTTGAAAGTACATTAACATTTCTAGTCATTAAAAGTTCTTTAACGTTTTGAATAATAAATGGTTCTAATTAAACTCATAATTAACTACATACTAATAAACATATTCCAATATTATCTTTTCTTCATTTACGTCCCGGCGTAGATTTTTTTTATCTTAAAAAAAACTATGTCGTTAATTCAGTTTTGAATCTACGGTCATCAGTATCATGAAACCCTAATATGAGTCGCTTGTGCATAGCCTGAATAGATTACTTTATTTATTAATATAAATGACATATGAAAGGAAAAGTTTTTTTTTGTTTAAACTTTTAAATTTCCTAATATACGTCTATTTATACAGAACACTCATCATGAATTTGACATGATAGTTTATTTTATCTTTTTGTATATTTCAGTCAAAAATGACTTGACAGATTGTCATGAAATTTTGTTACACGGGAAGATTATGTCATTTCTCAATCGATAGGATAAAAGAATTGCCAGTAATAGATCCTTTTAAAAATCGTAAAAGATAAATTAATTCTCAACTGCTTTTGATGACATTTTATAGACGGAAATTATTTCATAATTGATACGCTGTAAGAATTGGCAATAATATAAAAAAACGTTAAAAAAAACTTTATCAATTTTGATTAAACTTTGTACATGGAAAGTATCTGGTAGGTATTCTTCAATTGATATTATAAGGTTTGTCAAAAATAATTATTACATAATAAACGCGAAGCGCTCCTCTACTTATTAATAAAAAGGAAATATGATATAACAGGAATATTGTTATAAGAAATAGTTGGATATATAGTCAATACTTAATTACTAGCAGCATACAATAAAACAAAACCATTACTATGCCACATAAATCCCTTATTACCTCTAAATATTGTAGTTGAATAATAAATTAATCATTAAATGCCATCCACAACTTCATCGGTTCCGATTCATACGTACTCTATTCATGGGGTTAATAAAACCGTTTATAACACATTTATGACTACGGTACGGTGGGATGATTAAGTTAACGATCTACAAGTACCTATAGTTTTGTAAAAGCTTAGTAATATAGTTAGTATATAGTTTAGAACTGAGTTTAGTGATAGTACATATAACTCTTCTAGAATAATAAGAGATACACTATGGAGTTAAACGAAATTACAACTTTTTTATTTTATTTGCAAGATCGGCAATCTATCTAGACCTAGCCAAATTTAAGTAGTGTATGTGTATTCTACAGGCAAGCTATTTTGATATTTTTTGTGACATCATACACCAAACACTCAGTGCCTTCCTCTGGCCTAGTCTAGAACTATCAGATGACTCCCTCGTGTTTCTACGTCACTATGTAAAAGTACCTAGTGATCACACCTGTGGAGTCACCGATGCTATCCTTCAAGAAAGGCCGAAGACAAAACTTACTGGAAACTTCTGGTCGTGACATACACCTTTTTACGCAACAGTAGTATTATAACGCAACATAATGGACTGACTTCCTGATGTCCAAGGTGACAAAAAATATAGTCGTGTTAAAGCAAAAAATAGCTGTCAGACTTTATAAAAACAATTCAAGTATTTTCGACATGAGAAGTGAAAAACGTGGTTTGCTATATGGGCTAACTAGTTGTGCCAGCGGCTCCGCTCGCGTGGACTACAGGATTCCGTCGGTTGAGTACACGTGCGAATGTGCTGCTCCCGCTATCACACACGGCGATCGCCCGCCAAAGACAAAGACAAAAATGCTTATTATGGGTGGTCCTTAGAAGACAGACATATGCTAACGCAGACTTTCTTGTAGATCTTTTTAAGATCTACAATCATGACGTATATAATTTTGATATATCTCTTATGGTTTACACAGCGTTAGCCCCAAAAGCGTCCTTTTTGCGACTTGATTCACTATAATCGTCACTGCTTATTTCCTATGTTACTTTACCTAACAAAATATATCCTATAACCTCACTAGATTACATATCTAAGAATTAAAGGAAAAACTATGTTAATCGGAAAAGTAGTTTTCGCGGGAAAAGAAAATAAACGGACAGACAGACAGACAGAGATACGTTGAGTGTCATAATATGTATATAATAGATGTATAGAAGATAAAAGAAAAGCATTAAATGAACATCTTCATAAAAAAATGCTTCCTAATAGATTACAAAAAAAGGTAGTTTAATCAGTGTTTCATGGAAACACTGTAACTATAGCTACTCGCCGCATTGCGGAAATAATTTGCATGCAATTTAAAATAGGTGGTTCAGAACTATACGATTAGATCTCAGTGCGCATATTCGTTATCTCTGTTTTTTTTTTAATTCAAGCTTCGTAAAATGACTGTAAAGCACCTTATGGTAAGTACGGTACAGTCCGCAATGAAAGGCTACCGTCGGTCACATTGATTATGATAATCGTTACCTGAAATGCCATTTCATGCTTCTTTGAATTATGCGCAGATTTATAGGTAGAGAGCAGGTAGAGAGGTGGCTTTTGTCAAATCGCGGCCACCTCTCTCTCCCAATATTTTGCTTATCAAGAATGCAACAGTGCGAGGTATCACAAAAAAAAAGTTTCATTTGAGGGACCCAATATAATAAGGCGGTAATACGTTGGCTGGGGACCATTCTACTTGCACGGTACGGCATAGTTAAGAGTTTGCGAACTTCTTTGATCGCGCCTTTATGAGCTATGACTTCGTAGACCATACTGCATGGTTTAGTGAAGAAAGGGAGATTTTTTAAATTCTGTACAGGTATCAGCGTTTGGCCATAATTTTACCTGATGTGATATTAGGTGACGATGTGGCCCAAGAGACACGCTCAGCTTAGTGGGGGAAGTAGGTCTCAAGTACAACTACCGGAACAGACATATATGTGGTTGGTGAGAGATTTTCAACTTGAGGGTGATTGCTAGCAAGGAGGATATTAGAAAATGCCCTACCACTATGCTATGGGTTCACCACAATGTTTTTCTTCACTGAAAGCTCGGGCTCATCGCATGGATTCGAACTCACGTCGATCGATATGGTGCCGTACACGCTTTTGATTTTGAGTTTTGATGATTGAATAAGACCAAACAACTCTTCTGTAATGTTACTACTACTAATACTCAATTTTTATATCATACGTATTTGATTTTTTTTTATTTTCCCTTCAAGTTATACATTTAGTCCGACGATAAAATAATAATCAACCTTTTCAATAACTTTATCTTCAGTTTTTAGAGTAAGTGAAAACAAACCTTCAACACTATCACAATATTTGGGAATCGAAACGATAATCTCTTGTCCGAAGAGGCGATCTATTTTATCGTTAGTTTTTATAGGACATCCTCCCCAGTTTATCTATACAATGTAAACGTTCACTTTTATGTTTCCTTTTCGGTAATAACTTATGTAACCATTGAGGTTTCTGTCGCCCGTTCGGGAGCTTAAAGCCTTTTGAAGGACGTAATGAAAAGGTTATCAAATGCGTGGGTCTATCCCGTGTGGGCAAATAAACTTTTATATAAAATTTGTGTTAATCTTTTTATGAACTACCTGTTTAGTTTTTGTGTGGGTTTACTAAAACTATACCGCGAATATCTTTGCTTTTACTGGAAAGGTTTTTTCAGGGGTATCATCGTTGACATTTCGGCCTCCAAACAATCTCATGGAGGCATGCATCCTCCGGGTAGTAGAACAATAATTATGTCAGACTGCATCGCGATCTACGTACGCAAGGTGTAACTCTTCCCATAGTAGTAAGTTTAAGCATGTCACGTTCCGGGACATATTCAGTTTATATCCAGTATATACTCGAGTGGATTTCGACCACCAGGCACAATATGTGAAAACCCGTCAAAGTATCTCTTTTGGTTTGTCGCGTTTCGGGATCAGGCGGCATGATAGCGACGAACTGCGATAGATTTCAATCTCTCGATGATCGTCGTAGTTTTTGGGTTGTACTGTGCTTACCATAAGGCGCAGTGCCGTCAATATTTACGATAAATATAAAAGACTTTTAATAATCCAATTTATGTACCGTAATACATACGTGTTATTGCTTGACCAGTAATATATTTGAACAATAATTGGGAATAACACCTATAGACGGTAATAAAATAGGCACATTCGTTTTTTTGTTATGTAATCATATTTTCGAACACACATTTCGTAGTTTATTCCTTTTATTTTTCATGATTATTATCATGTTTCAGTGTATTTTATATTTGTACCGGAATATAGTTGTCTATATAAATTTCGATATAATTAATAATTGTAAGGGGCAATCTTCAATTTATTTCAAATTTCAAATTAAAGGTAACTACTACTGTATTTGTATTTGACAAACAGTTAAAATACTTAGTAAAAACAAAGAAAAGTTTTCTATGATTCGATTGATACGTTGCGATATTTCATTGTTCGATATTTATTTATACAAAATCGCTAATAATTTAACTTAGACTTATTTAACGAGAGAATAGTATAAACGTCTGTGGTTAAACGGGTATAAGTTATTCTATTTGTATTATTAAATGGTGTCGATTAAACAACAAATATATAGCTCTATTTGTCCGTATAATTACATTTCAAATACAGCAACAACCAATATCCAAACTAATGATCTTTATGTGAAATGGAATTGAGTTTCATTTATTTTAGTTTATAATGATCTGTATACAAGTATCGGTCATAGTAACAAAATTGTGAGCATACTTTATTCAAGAGTGATTTGTTATTGTAGTTTTGACCAATAGCCGAAAAAACATTTTGAAACTTTTACGGTCAATTTAGATTTGGAAATTTAAGTAAACTGCCCACATAATTCCAGATATTTCGAGAATAGTGAATTTTCTATTTTTACTCAAATTATAACAATACTTAGTAAAGCTCAAAAGTATTTGAAATATGCCTTTTTGCTAGGGTTTGTTATTACAAAAATTGCAAGAGAATGAATTTGAGATAGAGATGAGATTACACCTTTACAACAATAATGGCTTAAGAAGCTTAGACACGACGTTGAATTCTAAAAGAAAATTTGAGCTTTCAACTTGAGCTTTTTGAAAATGGTGATAAATAACAAGTTGATGATCTATTGTTTTACCGCAGTTGCGAATGTGGTGAATTGCTAAACGATAAATGGATGAAAAAGGAAACAATTGAACTTGATTATTGCATTAACAAAATTGTAATTAAATTAAAATGAAACTATACAACTGAAGTAAAACCAATTTAGTATTCAATGCTCGCAAATGGACAAATCACTGTCAGAGCTAGTCAAAACCATTCCGCCCTTTCGAATCGAAAACTTCGAGACTTGCGGTCCTAATTGTCATTCTCGTAGAAAGTTTGCAAAACGCGTCGCGACGCGTCAAGTTACGCCGTGTCGTTACTTTACTAACATTTTGGTGAAACCTTAAAGAAGACAAATGGGTGTACCATTACACTTGTCTTTTCCCCCTTATAAGTAATATGAAATTCTTAACTTATGACGCCTCGTGATACCGTATTAGTGCTTTCAATCTAACCGACTCTTGTATTTTTAGATTACTCGTATATATTTTATATCAACAAGATGAAGTATTCGTGATCAACAAATATTTCACATTATTTTTCTATTTTAACAAGTCAAAAGTCAATGCAATATAGGTATTATAACATATAAGCCGAAAAATATTTAGATTTTATAAATAAATAGAGTAGATAATAACGTATGTAAGTATTCTAGAATATCTATTGAACGTCACGTCACGTCACGAATTTTTTTTTTGTGGTTTATTTTATTATTATGCAGAAAATTCGTTTAATCTGACACAAATTTTATATATGGTATAAAGTAGCAAACAGACATGCAGTCCACCAGTACGTAAACAGTCACTGTTGCTTAAACCTATGTACGATTAACTTCAAAAGGACGTTTAACCTGAGGCCAGTGACTTTGATACTTATGAGAACTATGTTGGAACGAATCGTATACCACCAGTACATGATGTCAACGATACTCTTTCTACCGGAACACAGCAGCACGAAACTGCTATTTTGCGGTAGAGAATTTTATCCTTGCATAGTGTCTACCATTCCATATGTATAAAACAAACTTTGAAAATAAATTATCTAAACATTGTCTGCACTTGTTTTTAGTTACAATAAAAATATAGTAAATAGTTTACATATGAATTATATTAATAACTGCAAAAATGAATATACCTACATAGTTAAATTGAACCTACATGATACAGTTGTATATTTCGATGAAATTGAATATTTAAATTTATTGCGGGCAATTATGCCAAGCCTTTATACGTCCCACATAAGTTTCCAGGCTTCCCACGCCGGTTATAGAGCTTATTTATGGCCTCATTGGCTAGTTAGATTTTTAAATGAATAATATCTTAGGTTTAAAATTTCAAATGTTTATTTTTGTAGGTACAATTTTATAATAATCCATTTCCTTTGATTGAAATTATCTGTACTTTGGTAAATGTGCTGGACAGTTGTTTGACCTTGTTCCGTTATCTCGAGACAACCACAGAGCCAGAGTTGGGAAAATTTTAATTTGGTATCAATTAACAATTACATTTATAAAGTATAAAATGTAAATGCAATTACAAATTGCATTTACAAAATGCAAATGCAAGTATAATTACAAATGACCTATAATTATTTGGAAAGTAATTTGAATTACAATTACAAATTCGTAATTCTAATTGGTAACTGCAATTACTTTTTCTTTTACGATTTGAGATATTTTAAACAAGCAATTACTTACATGTCAGCTCGGATTCTATTAGTAAATTTGGTAATTATTACAAAAACATGCAACCAACGACAGGTGTGTAAGACACAGTTTCACGTTGTCAACGAAAAGTTCATATTCTGCATTTCACGATTTTAATCCTTAAATGCACGACATGAAGTTCACTTTTATATATATAATAAATTAATCTGTAAACTTATAGGCTTCAAATTTATTTTTTATTATATTATAAATTTTAAATACAAATTTTCTTACGAGTTTATCTTTGTCTGAAAAATAATGACGATTGTAATATTTAATGGAATTCTCCGGGAAATAATTTGCCGTTTTAATTTGATTTTTGAAAACAGTTCGTTATGTCAGAATTGGATTTGTTTTCATTACGATTATTATTTAATACAAAATGTTATTACGTACTGTAATAATTACAGAACACTATTACTAATAATAATATTGACAATAATTGACTGTAGTCTGTATATTAGGGATGGGCTGAAGTTCGGTAAATATTCGGTTGAACCGTTACCGAAGTATCACGACTTGACTTCATCATGTAAGATGCATATTATAGTTGCTTGAACTCTTTTTATGTTTACTTTGAGATGGTTCGATAATGCAGAAGCAGATGGAGTGCCAGCATTATATACACCTCGCGAGTGTTGGAGTCTGAACAAGTAAAATGCCGAAGGGATATATAAGTGACAGGCGCATAAGAGGAATAGTAAGCGCAGCGTAAATAATTTGTAGCATATTCTTAGCGCCAAAATTGAAATGAAGTTCGGCATGGGTATGATTTTGAACCGAATATTCGGCCAAAGTTGGGCTTCGATGTAAACCATATTCGGTCTATCTCCACTGTGTATCTATAAAAATCTGTAAATATTAGGTATTTCCTTTCGTCAATGTCTTTGTTCACATATGATGTACGTACACTATTTACACAATTTGTTAATTCATACACATATATGTATATTAGACATGACAAAATATAAATTAAATGAAAACTTAAAGACAGTACAAATCTGATAGTCTACGCGAGCGAAGCCGTGGACGAAAAGATAGAATACCTACAGTTACATTTTAAAAATTATTTAAGTAATCTCAATTACTAATAATGTAATTAGAATTTTAATAATGCTAATTACAAATAACCTTATGCAATTATAATTACAGTTATTCCAAAATTCCAATCACATGGCATTGAGTTAGTAATTACATCCAACACTACTCAGAACCACGCGTACTGGTCTACGGACCCACAGCTACATGGTGAACAAAACAGTTCGCAAATTCTTCTTAATGTGGAATAGTCTCCGAGCCAACGTGTTCGTTCTTCAAACGAAGCGTGAAAGGCTTTACATCAGGCCGGCATGGCTTCAACGACTATTGCCGATGAAATCTGTGTCACAGACAGTCGCCGCTTTTTGTACACTGTACCGTACATACCACTAGGCGTTGTACGGTCATTTTATCGAGCTACTATAAAAAAAGAAACAAAATATGTTTCAATTATAAATTCGATTTTCTTATTGTAAGACTTTTTATGATGAAACGGTTAATCTATTGAAATTGTTCGCATATTATTTGAAGGTAATTGAATATTGTAAAGATGTGCATGTTTGATAAGAATACGATGAGTTTAACTGTTTCAATTATTGTTTATTGTATTATTTTTGTATATTGTTTTTCAAAAACGGCTCTGACGATTTGGATGAAAGTTTTTTATTTAGATAATGTTTTTATAATTGGATGTTAAATTTTATAACAATACTTAATAAAAGTTTGGCAGAAGTAGTAAATACAATACTTCTGATATTAAGTATACTTTCACACCTTTACATTCCGTAAAATATAATTATATTAATAGTATTTTTTTCTAAAGATTAGTTTACTAGAAGAAAACCTTTCATCCTACTAATATCACAAATGTGAAAGTTTGTTATTCAGTCACCCAAAAACGCTGAATGAATTTGGATGCTTAACACACAATTTATAACTTGGATTAACACATAGGATTATTTTTATCCCGGTTAATACTTAATTCTGAAGTCCGCGCAGACGCGCACCGAAGCTAGTTTTTAATATGAAACTTGACCTTTAGGTTAAATAACTTATTTATATTTTCATATACTTAGTAGTTCGCACAATAGTTACATCCAAGCCCAGTGAAGCTGTAAAAGCTGTCTGAGGCTTCAGGGCACTTATGACTATCAGAATAGTCAGATCGAAAAAATAATAATAGCGTGTGTTTTGCTCTGTCGCCCAAATATTTGCATTTAATAGTATTGACAAATACACAAATAAAAAGCGATGGATTTTATGTTTTGCCCACTGTGAATAAGTCGACCATGCATCAAAAGTTCAACTATTTTTGCGTTGATAGAAAACAAAATAACCAGACGGTATGTCACGCGAGTGCGACGGATATTCGGAGCACGGCTTTAATAAAATTCTGCATCCAGTATTTGCCTATGCACACTTATTGAGGTATCCGTATCATCTCACGGAACTTGTTCTATTTAACGATATACTCGAGAGAATATGCATAAATCTTATATTTTCTCTTTATCTAGTTGAAGCGCAGCGGAGATCAATCAATAATCTGAGATCTACTAACGCTAACAACTTTGCTAGTACATAATATAAAAGAAAAATGGTGCATGTCAGCTCCAACGCGAAACTGGAGTTTACTCTTTAAGAACAATTGTTTTTGAATACATACAATAGGCAAAGTTAAATTATTAATATATCACAATATATTATAAGATTCGTATACAAGGAAATTGAGAACATTCATATAGACGCGTTCATTATAAGAGGCGCGAATATTTTGCGCGGAGTGGCAACAAAACGAATTCACATTTTGTTAACACTCGGTTTTGCTCCCCGTTTAATTTACGTACCGCGGTATATATAAGAAAATTGATTCATAAGGAGTAAACTCCAAAAAACAAACATTTAGGATTATATAAATCTACATCTCTGTCATTGACATTAAGACAGACGCTATATTTCAAAGCTGACAAAACGCACTCCGACCCTACCTGTGTGAATATTTTATTTTCATCTCTATAAAAGCACAGTACAGACTCTGGTTTGTAATAATACCAATCCATTTAATCGTTTTGTTTATACACATTATTATATATGTTCATATATATTTTTGGTCATTTTTATTTTATATTTCTTCATTCATATAAATCTTTTCATTCTGTATTATTTGTGTAAGGCTTTTTGCCTCAGCAAAGATTATTTAACGGGAAATAAAATATTAATGTTCTATCCGGAACATTGACCGCCTTTGTGCTTCTTTTGAGGAGGAAATGAGATTTTGGTGAAGTGATTTCAAGTACGATGTAGATTAATTTTGTGGTTCAGAAATATTTTGAGTTTATGTCATCGGATTTTGTCAATGTTTATTTTATACAATATATATATATATATATATACACGTATATATATATCGGTTGAAATTTTTGTCCGTAATAAATTTACTTTGTTGTGGATAAATTGAGTTGCATTTATTATTATATATCGTTATTATTTCTCAAAGATGATTTTTTTCCTGGCAACGCAATATCTCCGTTAATTCTTCATCAAAATTGATGATAATGATTGTATTCCTCGCTAATGAGTGTTTAAATTAATGTTTAGGTTAAAAAAATTGATTAAACAAGTTTTTCATTAGGAATGCTATCTGTTGATGTCAATGAAAATATATTCAAGTGGCAAGATATTACTACTACGAATGAAATATTATAAATCATAAGTATGTAATATTAATAACTGAATTAAACCAAAGTAAGAGGTGATCACATTAAAATTAAAATATTGTAATACATAGATTGGAGTTTTTAATAAACAATAAAAAAAAACATAATTTCTCGATGGAAAATAAAATGCATGTTTATTACATTATAATTGTTTTTACCATATATTCCATATATATTCCACCAGTCTAAACCACCAGACTATCACGGCTATTTTAAAATACTATTATTTATATTTTTACTATAAGCAATTGTATACGAACCTTTATACATAAATAAATAAGATTATGAGACGAAAATAATTTCTGTGTAATAAACGTGTGCGGAAAATTTAAATTAATTCTATTTCTTAATATCCGATATGGCAGAACTAAATATTAATGATAGGTTTCCGCGCCATTGAAGCGCAGCGAAGAGCAATCATTAATCTACGGGCAGAACTCTCTCTATACGCGACTAAATTTTTTTCGATATTTTTGTGAAATCAATGAGATTTACAATATTTTTTCTGTTGTGCTTTTTTGTCGTTTTTCCCAATCTATGATAATAAATAAAGACTAGACAAAAACAAGCAATAAGTATTCGGTGCGCGCTTGAAAGGTATTTTGCAGTAGAAATAAAGGATGATATATTTGGGGATTTAATCTCTAGAACTGGTAAGTTATTTTCTGACCTTTGTTATTAAATAGTATGGTCTTCGAAAGATATATAGAGAAGATTCAATACATTTTCGCTAACAAATGTTTCAACGTTAAATTGTCTTATAGATAATTTCTCAGCACGTTTTATAGATGTAATAATAATGTACGAGTATACCACTTCTGAGGATTAGTTTCCTTATGATATCGAAATCCCTTACATACTGGGGCATGGTTAAGATTTTGGGTAAGATTATTACAGAAATACAAAAAACAAAATTATGCACTTTATCCATATCGAATCCAATCAATAATGACACCGGTAACGCGATTACTGTTTTTTTTTTAATCGTTTATTGGTTTTAACGTTGTGGCCACAATCTCACCTGAAGTGAAGATGTGGCCAAAGATGATATCACGCTAAGCCTAGTGAAGAAACTGGTTCTCAATTGCAACTGCCGGAACACATCTATAGGTGCTTGGCGACAGATTTTCAACTTGATGGTGGTAGCTAGCCAAGCGGGCATTAGAAAAAGCCCTAAACCATGTCATAGTTTCATCACGATGTTTTCCTTCACCGAAAGCTAAGGCTCAATGCACAGATTCAAATTCACGTCGATCAACGCAGTGACCGAAAACGCTACACCACTGAGCCAAGAAAATAGTCCATTATTACATTAATTGTAAAAAAAAAAGTTATATATTTAATTTCGTACATCAAGTGCCTTTAATAAGTGAGGGGAATGATTACGGAAACTCATTTAAATCTATAATTTTTGGTAATTACAAACTCGAGTCGTTTCGTAATTACGATCCGCAATTACAAAATTGTGTTATTAACATATCAAAGATGGTGCTTTAAACTTAGTTATTATATACATAGTTATAAAAATATATATATAAATTAACTGCGGAAAAATAATAAATAACACTTGTACATGAAGATAAAAAAACCTTTAAACAATGGCCTATTAAAAAAAGTAGCTACATTAACAACAAAAAAAAACAAATACTTTGTTCAATTTAAGCCATAAGAACGCACTTTTGAATGTCATAACACTGCCACCCTTAGAAATAGAAAGACGTTTTATTTCCATGCTACCACCGTTTCGAGCAGCATCTAATCATCGAGAAGATCGGGCTTCATCATTCTTTTTTAGATTTGTTTTTTTACTATATAAGTATTGTTGACATTATTATAACTTTTAGTGCATGTACACCAATGCGCAGGAAGCACTTTGCTTGCATATTTATCAAGCGCACCGATAAAGAGTGGAACTGTTTGCTAGAGTTTGTATTTCCCGATAATTACTTATCGTATCTTCAAGTCACGAATGAATATGTGCCTTCTAGGCAAGCATGCTCCAGTTTAGACCACATCATCACTTACAATCAAGCGAGGTAGTGAACAAACGCAAGCCTATTTATAATTTTTTTTAAAGACGAAGTCACCTCCAAACATCACTATCATTCACTTAATGCTTACACACTATAATACCCCTTTGACAATAAAACGTGTTTTACAAAATTATTAAAATTGTTGTCCGGCAAAAATCAGTACTGTGCTTAGGAAGTTTACTGTACAACTTAACACAATTACTTACAACCATTATTTGTCTTACTAAGTCTAAAAGATGGGATGGGACTAAATTTAAATAATGCTTCACTTCACATTAAGCTTTGTTACTTAATACATACAATTCCATCGCTATTTATTCGTTATTATTCCAAGCAATTAAGTAAATGTAAATTTTGATCTTTTGTTATGGTTTTTGACGTAAGTAAACATTAATGAAGTGACACTTAACTATGTTTATTTGAACAAATTTAACTGAAATATATTTTTATTACATTTTCTTTTTTAAACTGAAACTTTTATTCAATCGCCTCAAAAAATTTCGTTCATCTATCGCAAGTCGCATTTGTCGCAAATAAAATTGAATTTTATGCCGTGCAGTCAAGGATTATAATCGTAAATTCGGAACATTGCATGTCGCATTATATTATATTGTCGCAAATAAAACTGAATTTTATGCCATGCAGTCAAGGATTATAATCATATATTCGGAACATTGTATATGTTAATGAGTGTTATTAATGAATGTAATATGTCGCATGTCTTCAATAATTTGTATTTTTCTTTAAGTTTCACTTTCATCGTTGTTTTCATAAAACCACACAATATTTTTTTAAATTAATATAATTAATTTTCTAATAAAATTTCAATACATTTTCTATTCTGTCTTAATAATAATTTTTAAACACATACACATGTCAATCATAATTTCCAATAATTTTTGTCATTTATTCCTTTTGTTAGCTGTTTTAACTATGTCGCCCATATAATTCAGTAAGATCCCTCTCGACTCATTATCCTACACAAATTCTCCATGTCGATTCTGCAGCACCGCAGTTGCAGTTGATAATGCAAATGTTAGTGAATATTGTTTTTGGGGTTCCAAAGTTAACAAGGGGATAGGGTATAGGGGATACGTTGGCCATGTCCGTTTGTCTTTCCGCGGCTTAGCTCAGAGATTCTTAGTATTAGAAAGCTGTATTTTTTTAGGATACCTGCTCTACACGTTTGTAAGGAATGTTTTTTTTTCGCGTCTATACCATGGTATTTTTTTTTTCGAACTGACTATACTGTTAGCCTTAGGGGCCCTGTAGCCTTTACAGTTTTACCGTATCCCATGGTGTGGGATGTCGTTGGATAGGTCGTTTAAAAATATTGCGGGTGTGTGAAAAGCATTTTTCGATTCAGGGATCCGTTTACGAATAATTAAGTTTTTAAGTGCTAATTTTGTTAGAGTCGTGTCCTTCCTGCCAGCTAAATGGTTGTTATTTGATATGAGAAAAAAATCAAGGCAGTAGTATATATAACGATGTTAAAAGGAAAACTATCACAGCTAGGTAGTCTTTACAAGTTTAATAGTAATAGTCGACCAACTTATAAAATGTACTTGGAGAAGTTTTCTTACTCGAAAATTACTTAAAGCCTTCAAGTCTGAATCTTGTTACTGGCAACTACGGAACCGTACACTGCGCGTGTTCCGACACGCACTTGGCAATTTTTTATTTCCTACCGTCCCACGCAAGTAAGCTCCGACCTTGGTCCCCATTTCTTTAATATTTTTAGAACAACGAATCTGCGAATAATTTGTTTTTCATGAATTTTGTTTACCACTATAAATAGGGTTGACAATATGTTGTGTTAAAAAATAAACCCGCTGTAAAATATAATAATAAAAGTGTAATATAATTTAAATACAAAATATTATATAATGTGCAAGTTTCGATAGTAGGATCACGACACTAACACCTAGATATTTCTACAGCACTGTAGCAGTAAGTACTCCCGCTGCTGTGTTCCGGCCCGAAGGTCTGTTGTTGGCAACTCGCACTGACACACATGGTGTATATATCGTTCTTTATTTCTATTGTTTTTTTTTTCTAACTGACTATACTGTTAGCCTTAGAGGCCCTGGAGCCTTTACGGCTTTTACAGCTTTACCGGGCTTGGGGGCGAGCGCTTAAGGCACTCAGCCACATTTCTATTGTTTCAAATGTATTCAGTATATGTAAAAGCAAAAAATAATAATAATTGTCTAATATTTACATTTACAAGTCGCTCGAAAACATAAAGTACGTTACTTTAATTATGAAAATACATGAGGAGTAATTTTTAACCATTAAAAAAATGAATAATAATAAATAAATATATAAATAAAATAATGAATAATAAAAATAACAATATTAGACTACCAGTCATCTACCTCTGAAGTACAATTTTAATTCTATTTTAGTTTCAATTTCTCTTATTTTTATTATCCAATTATCTTATTATTTTTATTTATGTTAAATCTTTATGTTTAAGTTTTGTTATTTTATATGTATATAGATAAATTTAATACTTAAGTATGTTGTATGTGCATGCCGTGTTCACGTATAAATATAACGGAATTTAAATTTTATTATATGAATAGTTTTTATCAATTATGTAAAATGCTATTATGTTGGTGAGCCATAATAAATAAATAAAATATTTTGAGTGATTTTGTAACTATTTTTTTATCGAGTTGTTCTGTGGTGGAAATCCTTAAAATATGTTAATTTAACATATTATTATGTGACAAGTCAATAAAAAAGAACCGTTTTTGGGCCACTCTATATATACTATATTTTATATATGTATTCCTTGAAATATATGTAAATTCCAACATTACGGATAAAATACGAAAACACAGTATGCGAACCCTGATTGAAGCCGAAAAATAACAGCATCTGAACGGAACGTCGCGTCGTTAAACTGACAGTTGCCGGTTCGGTTTGTTGACTGTCATTGACCTATTTGGCAGTCCATCAAAAATTTCCTTACACCCGTTCCAGTTTCGAAAAACTATCGTTCGGTCGTCAAATTCATTACTTGTTTATCGTATTTAATCAATAAATAAACATTACTAATTTGTATGTCAAGGTAAAATTGGCTGAAAATAAAGTATGGTATCAATTAAATACATTTCAGTGTAGTTACGTCAGTAAATCCCGTTAACTATAGCTAATATATCATACTATTGATGTCAGAGTAGTGATGCGTGATAGCGAATAAATAAAGTTTGTTTTGATTTAAAAAAGCTAGGGTTTTAATTATTTTAATGATTATACAGTCATGTTCAGTCTAGTGTGATGAAACTCCGAGTCTGCGAATCGAGTAACCGAGTATTCGATTGGCTGTCCGTGACGCTGGTTTCGTCGAGCCGAATAAATTTATTCAAAACAATCGAAACGAAATTCGATTAATCCATCTCGAACGCTAGTTAATGAATTTGTGCCTTAATTAAAGACGCTTGGCAGATGTGAAACATCGTTATTTAGTATGTTGGTCGCGATTCTTACCACTCCGTTTGATTACTGAATACAAACCGGGTGATCTCGAAATGCGACATCCCAAAATAAAATCACTGTGAAGGAGTTTATTTGATTACTATATGTATGGTATGGTGTTCGCAACCCCTACCACTGTGCTGGATTAACGGAAATACTTGAATTATGATCTTTTACCGTATAAAACATAAATCAGATCGAAATTCCGACTTTCAATGCTTATGTCCCTATTTTTCAAATTCTGAACGACTGTGCGTCGCCACTCCAAAAGCCGGTCTGACCCGCCGCATTAGATGTTTCACATCAAAAAATTGTTGGAAAACTTTATAATATTAAAAACAATTAGAGAGTGAGAGAGAGTAAAGACAAATTAATTCTCCAAATTCAAAATTTTGCTGGAAATGCTAAAAGCAATTTATTTTTGTTGTTTGCATTGTTTAGCTTGACTTACTATACCTACATTTAAAATATAAAATTCGATAATTTACGATGATCTTATTAAATACAGTAAATGTATTTTCAACACATTTGCTCAAAAAATGCATTTACGAAGCCTGTATACCATGTTCGGAAGCGGAGCGTGCAGTAATTTTTTTACCACATGCTCTGTTATATAGCACAGTGCGTATCCTTAACTTTTTTTTTTTTATTTCCATAATAAATAAATAAGAACTCCACCAAGGAGTTTCACATTACTAGAATAAATAAGGTGAATGATCGAACCTTGGAAGCACTTTGGATCAATACGTTTGTCTCACTTTAATACCAAAGAGAAAATGAGACGAAAGATTTAGTTCTAATTTTCACCACGCGAACGTGACGCCATTTGCAAATGCGCGCTAATTTCATATTAGAAACGTCAAAGATTGTTGCGACTTTCCGACTGATACAAACATAAAAATAAAATGACTTCAAGCGAGGAATCCGATATTAATATGGAATCTACTCCACCTGATATCTTGAATGAGACGCAAATTGCAGGTGAAATTTCCAATAGTAGTGACCTGTGTGTATAATTTCTTATTTGCTATTAAAAATAATCTAATGAAAAGTTTGCTTCATTACCTATTGTACTGTTTTCTCGCAAATGTGTTGAAAAACGTATGACACGCGTGCGGAAATTGGTTTTTACAAACAGTAGACGATTGTAAGCCCGAGACGAAGTCGACCAACCCAACCTACCGCACTAATATCATAAATAACTACTATAACCGATGGGTGGTAATTAACAAAAATTTATAATGCGTACTCATAAGCATATTATTATGTGAATTTCAGAGCATGTTATGCCTTTTACGGTTAAGTTTCCACTGCTGAATTTAATATTTGCTTTTATTATGAATGAATATTTTAAAGTTGACCAACTATTATTATATTCTGACAAAATTTGAAAAGTGTTAGTAATAAGGCTGTTATTGTAGCTGTTAGTAAATGTATTAGGGTACTTCCTATAGAGAACAGGTGCGCCTCGATTGCACTGTGTCGTTGAAATGAAATTACTCTTAGATGATATTATCGATAAAACGCATATCTACAAAGTAACATCAGAAGTAAAACCGTTTTCGATATAGACAAATTATCTATCAGTTTGTTTAAGTTCATTTATCATGTATTTACAAAATATTATGAGACACTCAGTAAGTAGTTCATTAATTCATTATAGTTACTATTAAGCGCACTTTTCGAACTATGATTTAAAGTAGTCGTGAAAGGTCTTAACTATAAAGTTTTTTTATTTATCTCTAGTTATCTGTGTTGTGTGCATATCTATATTTGATTTGATATTTAAATGATAAAACATAATGGAGAAAATATTTCATTTCTTTTTTATTGATTGTAGATTTTTATAAAAATCTGTCCTCTTCAAAACACTATGTGCCCTCATCAGGCATCAACGGAAGCATCCGTATTCAATTTGTAATAGGTTTTGTTGACCCTTATTTTTTTCTATTCGTCGATGGAAACTTACAACAATACGGTGTTATATTAAGACATTTATCTATAAGTAAATTTTGTATCAAATTTTACAAACGATTTAGAGTACCTATAAAACTAAACTATTTTATATTGAAAGAAATCAAAGTAATCAAAACTTTTTGTCCATCACTTTACGAAAGCAATTTAGTTCTGATGTATTTACAAGAAATTGCATAGCAAATAAGGCAAACAAAACAAAATTTTCATCAGGGCTGGCCCCTTATTTATACATGTCAATAGCAAAAACGTCGTAATTATTACATTTCTTGTGAGAAATTTAGTTCAAATTAATTTAGGAGTAATAAAAGTAATAATTTTATATTATATTGTTAAATAAGCTTTGATTTAATTGACAATATAAGTTTAAAATATATAATAATTTATCTTCGTTATATTTTAGATTATCCTTGAATATAGTTAAATTAAATTTTCTTTTTTTTTAACAATAAATAATATTATCTGCATTAATGTTATCTGCAAAAGAATATTTTTGTCACAAAATTTATTACGGATCAAAGAAAAAATATTTCACAAGTTCGTAACTTTTTCTTTCATGTCTCCTGAGAGTTAACGAGCACGAGAAATAATGCCTTTTACCCTTGTGGATGTCGACTTTGTACCTGCCAGTGACCTTTCCTAAGGTGTGTTTAACGTAACGGCGATTTTGTGAACTTTAGTTTGCATCTTTTACTGTTCCGACCAAAAGCTATAACTTTTAAATTTGATGATTCTGTAGTTTTATCTATTAAGACTCCCTTTCCTTATTGGACCTTCGTAACTTGTCAAAGTAACAATATGCGGTTATGTTTGTTACATCGCAAACACTTGATAGAATACCAGTCTATCCGAGTCCTTTACAACTATAACTGACTTTAAGTTAACACAATAAAGGAGCAGTCAAGGTATTAATTGTTACCATTCTCTAGTCAAATCCACTTTTAAACTACAGTTAACATGCCAAAATTAAATGGAACCCCTAATATTGTTTACATTTAGAAACCATGTGCAACAATTTCAGTTCACGAAATGACTTCGCCCATTGGCCATTGAAGCGTGTGTTATCGTTCGTGGGTATGGCATTTAATTATCAAAGCTGACTGCTAAAGCGGCTTCGACACGTGTTAAAACGGTAACCGCTTGGTGATTATTGTTAATTGACAAGACAATTTGAGTTAAATTGCTTTTACGTCGAGATCTTAGCAATACATGCAGCATTAAAATTGTTATGAGGAGTGTATTAGCTAAAAATACTTACCATAGAGTGTCGGAAATAATATGTTTGCACGAAAGTACAGAGCGATTAATGTTTTGTGTTATAATCCGGTATAGGTAGGTGACATACAAGTAGAAATGTGTTATTTCTTGTTTTGTTAAGCTTGATTCAAAATTACAGTGGGATTCGCACATTAAAACTTTGGCGGGAAGATTAAGTTCTGCTGCATTCGCGGTACGTAGGATTCGCCGGTTAACAGATATTCCCACTGCTAGGTTAGTCTACTTCGTTTACTTCTATAGCTTAATGTCTTGTGGTATCTTGTTGTGGGATTCAGCAGCTGATGTACACCATATTCATATTACAAAAGCGGGCAACTCGAGCGATATACAATATAAGACCTCACGAATCAACAAACAACAAGTTCCAGGAATTTAATATCTTAACTTCGCATTCCCAGTACATTCTTGATAATGTAGTGTATATTCGTATAAACTTTGACAAGCTAGATTTTGTCAAAGACCAGCACAGTTTTAAAACTAGAAATAGACTTAGTAATATAATAAAAGTTTTTTTAGGTAATGGTGCTTTAGGTTCTTTAATATCCTGAAGCACATTACTCAGTTGCCAGACTATGAGTTCAAGGACCATGTCGAGCAGGATTTATTTTTCAAGTTATTATAGGGTGCATTATGTGAATGATGGTGATGTCTGGAAATGACTCCCTCTCTGTGCATCTACTAAATTATTAATAAAGTTATTTATTATAAATAGTGTGTGTACAGTTGGAATTAAAAAATAAGAAAAGAAGATAAGGCCAATCTCATTTCTTGCTGGTTCTTCTCGATGAGTGGGATCTTTAACGAACCGGTAGTAGTATTTGAAGTTCATAAGTGCCTTCTTGGGGCCTAAATAGATTTTTTTTATTTTTTATTTTGACACCAAACAAATGTTTAAACTGAAGAAATAAATTGTAAATTAAGGAAAACAAAGGCTGTAATTTTACTTTATTAAATAATCTGTGTAGTAAACTTTCCAACTCAATAGAATCTTTAAGTTTCATTTACAGTTAAATTCTTGATTTTAATTACTCTTGTGTGATATAATACAATCCAAAAAGTTAATAACAGAAAAGTGAAACGTAAGTGATTAATTAACCATATTAGTTATTTTAATGGCTACTAGTGAAGTACGAGCTGTTAAAACCTTGGTTTATGAGTATAATAAAAACTCCATTGTGTAACTGTTGCAAAGGCAAAAAATCCGGAATTCCCGACCACAATAGGTAACTGAATTTCAATTGTGCATCGTTTGTGCAACATTGAGTATTATACAATAGGAACAAGCTCAGTTTCATAATCCGACCCAGAGGGCAAGTTTGCCGTCGGGAATATCGTCGTTTTATTTGCTGTGCATGAAATTTCTAAAAAGGCTTCGTCTTGTTTATGTTATGAATGTAGATCTAGCTGCTTGAAACTAATATATTATTTACGTTAATATTTGTCAGAATAATTTATAATTTTATAAGTATTCATTAATTATAGTAGATGATTATATATTCAAACAGATTCACAAGTGTTACATATATTCGATCAACTCCACCGTTCCGCCGCTAATACACCTTGCTTGTCGTTGTTTTCACTACCTCTACTTGTTTACAGCTTGCCAGATTCCTTGACGTTCATGCCTTTAGGATTAGGATTGCAGCGTGAATATATATAGTCTATAATTTTCGTTAATAAATAAATTATCAAAGTTAAAAACAACATTCGAATTTTGATTGGTAGTTCCAGAGATTAGCGCGGTCAAACAAACAACGTCACGAGCATTCACCATACAAAATGTAGGTCAGAAGCCACGCTTAGCGATAGTAAAACAATAATGGGCGGACCGTGTGGCGCAGGGCAGGGATAGCCGTCCGACGAGATACGAAAAAAATATACGCGAGTGTAACTGCGGGGCACAGCTAGCTTTATCTATCTTCATCGCACTTAAGAATCATCTAATACAGTAAACCACTGTAGCATAAATACAAATATGAATAGGATCATCCCAGGTCGCTTCCATTAATCAGTACCTATACACATACATGGACCCACCTAACGTAAAAGATCACAGCGGCCGACACCTTGTACTTTGTAGGAAATATTTATCATCAGTCATATTAATAGGTTAGGTTACTGAACTAGATATTGGCATTATCGTTCGGTTGGATGATTTATTACCGTTCGTCGTAAGTCTATTTGGTCTCGACCGAAAGTGCCATTTCTCATGTTAAGGACACAAGAAGTGTTGGGAAGGAGTGTGAACTTTTTCATTGCTTGAACGGTGATTCATGTGCTAAGTTAATACTTATTATTTATTTTACTTATGCGTACGTACGTACACTGAATAAACTAAAAATATATTTTGTTATCAATTCGAACTAAAATGTTCCTGTTTTTGAATGGTATCTACTTTACCAGTCTACCAATGCCCAATACACGTGTCCAATTATAGAGTGACGTTAATTAGAACGCTCCATGCATTTATGCGCGAGCAAATCCGTAGCTTGAATGCACATGTTTCAATTTTTCATTTTGTCGTATTATTTCATATACTCGTATCGCTAATACAATTTCTGATATCTCTGTGGTCACCTCTTTTTTGGTTTAGATTATACTGTGCTTACTATTGGAATGGCACATTGCCAATCTACATTACAAATAAGTAATAAAATAAACTAACCAAAACTAATCAGAATGTCAATTTTAAACAAAAAGACAAAATATACTTACCTGAAATCATAATTTTTATCTGCTGCACCGAATGCCGTCGGTTGATTGCACGCGCGAATCGTTCTGCAACCACGGCGGTATAGACATCGCTTATGTAGTGTGATCACTGTATATTTGGAATTGTCTTTAAAAATAAAAACGTATTTTATATATTTTATAATAAATAGAAAAAAAATAAAAAAACGACGACACTGTATATGTATACAAATCTCGTTTATTCGCTAACTAAACAGATAAATAAAAGTGACATTGCTGTCGGGGGACCGTTTTGTGCAAAACTTTTTATCCTAAAAGGTACCCCAGTAATCTTTATAAATTTTTTATATTAGTTATTTTTATTTTATACATTTTAGTGAATCAAGGCCTTCAATTTGATACCAGTATTTTAATAATTGAAGATTTTTTGTCATTTGAAAATGGAGGCGTATATCCGCAAAAAGGAAATCCAAAAAAGGGGATTCATAAAAAAAAACCAATGTCACTCAGGATTATTTAAGGATTCTAACGATACTGCCTATATTCAAATATATGCTGACATTTAAAAGTCATGGTGTAATAAAGAGATTCACATACATGAACCCTGAAAACATTATACTCCTTTTTTGGGCAGTCGTGTAAAAAGAAGGTTAATTGACAAACAAGAATGACTCCATCGTGTACAATCTACACGGGGCAGTATTTAATATGCAATACGCGCACCAAACATTTCGTATTCATAGTCCAAATGTTAACATCCGGGCTTGCGAATCGTGGACACGGGGACAGGATTTGATTATCTCGCACAATGGAATTAACTGCATTAACTGTTACAGCAAATTCTAAAATGAACGTCGTAATGCGAATGGAACATTAATGCCTTATGATTTGTGTTGTATATTTTTAATTGATAGATTCTGCTATTTGCCTTTTCATTATTTTCAATCATTTATATTTCGGAACTAGCTGTGCCCCACGGTTTCATCCGTGTTAAATTTTTGCGCCGCCGCTAACCGGGTGCGTTGGTATATTTTTGTTCTCACAGCTTGCCTGATTTATTATTTATATATCTATATTTATATAGATATATATATTTATATTATTCATGGTTAATGCTCCTTAGGATCGTAACGTGAAGTTATATAACATATAACCTTCCTTAATAAACAGGGTCTAAAATAAACAAGCCGTCGCGGGACGCCTGGCATATGTGTAACGTTGAAGTTATTTTGCACATATAATATGCATAAAATATTAAAAAGATAGTTTACAAATTGCAATAAATATGGCACAATCAAAAATAAACAGTTACTTGCGCATGGCCGTGTTAATTTTTTTATACTATCGTATAACGCGGCGACGCATGACGTGGGGGCGCGTCGCCACACCGACAGTAGGTCGGACCTGCCGCATTAGATGTCACATTAAAAGTAATTTTGCAAGTAGTTCCGGTTTTAATTTGCAACTTCTGCCTATAAACCAAACTATTCCAGATAGAAATAGCAAAGTATGATTATAGTTTTTGACTTCCGCAAGTCTACTTTTTACACGAAGAAATACCTATCAAGTTTGCAATATTACGGTTCCATTAAAATACTTTGGATTCGGCTTATAATACCAATTTTTATATTAGTCGAAATATCAAGCTTTAGCGAAGCTTCTGTTATTTTATGACTACAGAATTTCATATTTATCGATTATTTTTATGGACCTGTATTCTATTTTGTGTCTGAAACTTTTGATTTAATGTTCAAGCCAGCCTTTCTCATTGTTGCGATTGTGTTGCAAGACAATTTTACGATCTAAGATAATCTGGTTTTGAAAGGTTCGCATTTTTAGCACGAATGATTTTCTATACTTTTTTTACTGCAATATAAAATACGTAGAATGTCGAAAGGAAAACTAGTTTAGGTATCTTATTTTGTTGTATAAGTTTTTAATATTATCGAAACCAATGCCAAAGCAATTAATAGTTTGCAGCCTATGACCATTGTAACCAAAGTTAATGAGGATAGAAGTCGTATTTATGTTTTGAACTATATCAATACCTACATTGTTGTTTTTTTATACTACAAAGCTGGCAAACAGGTATACGGCCCGCCTGATTGTAAGCGGCTACCGTAGCCTATGAACGCCTGCAATACCATAGGTTGCCAACAAGCGCGTTGCCGACCTTGAACCCCCCTACCCCAAGGAGCTCTGGAAACCCTACTCACCACAGAAACACAACACTAATATTCTATTATTTACTATTATTTAATAATAGTTAATAATTTCGCTCTTCATTGCAAAGTCAAAAACATAACAGTAGCAAAATCATTGCTGTTTCTACAGTCGAATTTTGTACAGATTAATGTAAGTAAAGGTTTAAATTATTTAAAGTAAGTAAAAGTGTTGCAACCCCGTTTAATAGCATACAATAAAATGTCCATTGATATGTCCCGATAGTACTCAATTTATGTGACGAGCTATTAATATAATAAACTATAATCAATAATAATTAAAACACAAGTTATATTTGGATTATGTCATTTTACTGATTTACAATTATTATACATTATCTGGATAGTTTTCTTTATTTACATTTAATTTATTTTAATTACAAAAATCGCAACATCATGAGGGTGCAAAATGCGAGCACACAACCGTATATACAACGTTTATCGTACCATAAATAAGGTTTAACATACAGAAGTAAGAACTCAGACCTAGCAGTGAGTATTGTTTAGTTATTTCTTTACCGTAGAGTATTATACGGTCTAATGTCTCACATTTTGACTAGATACTTTAGTTATGCAATGTTACTACTCACTTATCTCTGAACTGATAAAATGTCTTCGCCGAGAACAATGCAAACTTCCTGAACGTTATCTTCTGAGTTATTTATACTGGCTGTTTTGTGATATTTATTATACTTAACGGTTTTTACTGAATAATGAGCTATTAGCTTTACTGTGTTTCTAATCTCAAATGTAGCTAATAAGCATTTTACGATTAATGTAAATACTAGCTGTGTCCGCTCTACTCGCGTGGACTACAGAATACTATCAAGCGCACGCTTGAATCGTGCTACACCCGCTGAAAAGACGAAAGACGGAAATGCTTATTGTGGGTGATCCTTAGAAGATAGATATATGCTATCGCTGACTTGTTTGTAGTTCTTTTTAATATGTTTTACTCAGCGTTAGCCATTTTGGCGCTACAAAGGCGTCTTTTTTCTAATTGATTCACTGTTATCGTCACAGCTTATTTCTTATGTTACTTTATCTAAAATATGTCCTTATAACCTGGCCAGATAAACCATGAAAAACGGATAAGTGGTTTTCGCGTCAAATGATCATAAACGGACAGAGAGACGTTGAGTTTTATAGTATGTATATGATATAAATGAAAAAAAATCCCACTCGATAAAATCATTTTCAGCAGACTTCGTAAAGCAATCTGCAAATTCTTAACAGATCTTGTTGTAACGTAACATTTTACGGGACTTACTAAAAATGGAAGTAAGTGACTACTAGACAAGGTTGATGAATAGAATAACATGTTTCCTGATAATATCCAGTGTAGGATAATATATAAGAAGCAATAGTGGACTCGGATAACATATATTATAAGCAATAACTTAAAATTGGGTGAACAGTGGTAAGGCAATTGTTCCACCGCCATGCCTACTATATACATGGTGAAGGTTTAGTTACGGTGACTTGCTTGTGTATATTCGGGTAATGTGCTAGGTAAACAGTATTTGCTAATGTCGCCAGAACCTCATACACAATGGTAGTTGTCCTTGTTCTTATACTGTACTTTATTAACGTTGAAATAAAATCGCTTTTCCATGCTTGGAGGGAAAAATGGTTATGGTGTTCTGTTCAGCCATACTTTTGAGATCTATACTAAGTGGTTGACCAATAAGTACTATTATTGTACTTGTATTTACTGTGTCCCCGTAAGATTGGATTAATTTACTAGTTACTTGTTGGTTTTAACCGACTTCAAAAAAGGAGGAACTACTCAATTTGAATGTATTGTTTTTACGGATGTTCGGCCATAACTTTTTTATTTATGAATTATTTATGAACCGATTCAAATGATTATATTTTCGTTGGAAAGGGGACACCTCAAGGGTGGTATTTCATCGGCATTGGAACTTCTACTGCGCAGATACACCAGGAAACTTCTGAAAATAATAAAGCAGTTTTTTATTTTGTTAAAAATTATCTTGTTCTAATTCATGTTTTCTTTCAAGTTTTAAATATTGAAAATATTTCAGTTCAAAATAACGCGATAATTAATATTTTGTCTGGTTTTAATTAAAGAGAAATGGAAACTAATTGAAATATCATTACGCCTGACATGAATGTTTCAAAGTTAAACTTCCAAAATAATCTTAACATTGATTGAATAACGGTACACAATTAAAAGTTTGCCTTAGCGTGAACATTTAATTAATAAATTACTTTACTCTATGTATATTATTACTATAAAAAGTTTATAATATAATAACGATATTATAAAGGCATTAAATTTAGTAAATTTAAACAAACATAATGGTTACGTGAAACTTTGAAGGTTAGGAAGTTAAGTTTTCGAACATCTGCAAAACCGCTGAAAGTGTTGAATGGCAAAACAATGTGCGAAAATTGCCTTTTTTGCGTTAAATGAATTTTGTTAAGATCAGAAGATAAAACTCGTATGCCAACTACATATTAGTTGAATAAATTTTCGTCCATAGCGGGGGGGAACATAAGATTTATAATGACGTTTGAATCATTAATTTTAATTAAGAATTAAGAGAGATATGGCAGAGTCACAAAAAAAACATATTTGTGAAATAATATATAGATATATATTTACTTCGTCAGTAAAGGAACGAAATATGTTATAAATTACCCAGGAAAAGTTAATACGCCTTCTCATCCATCTCTTTGACGTTAAGTGGATACTCGAATTCTCGAAGACACCTTGAGAATAAAAGGCATAAAAAGCAAAATATTAAATAATAATTAAATTATTATTTTTTAAACATAGATGGCTTAGTGTTAGCATGTTCGGGCTCTGACGTGGGTTCGAATCCCACAAGGAGCTAAAGCTGAAGAAAACTTTATTATAAAACTATAGTGATGGAGTATTTTCTAATGCCAGCCTGGCTAGCTAATACCCGCAAGTTGAAAGTTTGTCGCTAAGCACTTATAGGTATGTTGCGATAACTGTACTTGAGAGCCAGTTTAAGGTTTCATGAAATATCAGGTGAAGTTTGAATTAAAGTAAATTAGTACATTGAAATATAATATTTATAATAGCAACTAGCTGTGCCCCACGGTTTCATCCGTGTTAAATGTATTTAATCAACTTATCACCGCGTATCCACCAAAATGCACTTGTTAGATTTAAAATTGTATTATATGTATATATGAGTTAGCTCTAAGATATAGTATATAAATAATACAACGTAATTGATAATATGTATATATTAAATATCTTAAATGACACTACAACCAGTTCGGAAGGCACTTTCCCTTAGAGAAGAACTCGCAAGAAACTCTAAGGTTGCTGTTTTAAATCAATCACTTTACAATAATAATTGACATTAAAATAATACAAGATTTCAACCAAGAAGTATCAGAAATACATTAGAAAATAATATACGTATTTAGCTTGGTATATAAGCTCAGAGAACGCGGGAGCACCGCACCGTCCAATCATCGTCCATAGACTATAGTAACTTACTCCATCCTAGTATTTTTCTTAATAATATACTCCAAGGAGAAACGATCTATTTTGTTTGATTTATATTAACCTTAAAGACAGTTATTAGGTTTTATCAACATTTGCCATTTGCCATTTTGTCATAAAACCCACAAACACAATACTAGTTGTGCCACGCAGTTTCACCCGCGTATAATGTCGCTGTCGAAATCGCTGATTGATTATTTATAATACTTCAGTATAGACAATATTTTTATCGGGCGGCCAGGGTTATGTGTCACAACTCACGTCTTGTACGCGCCACTACACTGTAAACAGGTGACCATTGTAAAAGTGTCTCAGACACTAGTGAAAGTGAAATGGCGAGCTAACGCGATGTTTACTTGACGATCAGGAACATTCCAACAACAGTGAAAAACAAACCCAAAAAAAAACTGGCTTAATTTTTAATTTTTGACCAACATAATTCCGATACTATTAAAATTAGTCTATTATACTAACTACACCTTAGTATTCGTCAAAGGATATCTTTTAATTATAATTAACCTTAAGTAGTTTCAGTAGATACTGTAGGGAGTGTGGAAGAGATCGGAAGAGACGTGGTGACTGCACCGAGTGGAACTCGCTAGACTGTTGGTTTGTTCCCGAGGAGTCGTGTGCGTCTATAGTCATAGACCCGAGCCGAGTGTTGAATTATTTTAATTTTGCATTATCTCCCAAACTATTCGTCCAAATAACATGCTATAAATGGCAAAGTTAATCTACATAAAATTGTCTTGATGATGAAATTTTTTGAAAAAACGAAAAATTTCGTTCGTAAGGATTACTATGTCATGCGTAATAATAATGCTCATATAAATTTTCAATTAAAAAATATCACCAAATACCTTATTGTGGCTTATGTATAAGAGATAGGCAAATGGTATGGCGGACTTTTTTTTAGATATACTAAGGAGCAATATTTTTGTAGAACATTATATTTACGTATCACTAACCATTACGCCAGCGCACGCCGATAAATCAGTTAGGGTGCGCTATTTGAACCGACTTACTTAATAAAAATCTATATTTAAGGCTACCTGAGAGGTTTAGCTTAATGCTAGATAGCCTATACTATTTCTTGCGAATCTGGCTATCATATACAAAAATATTTTTTCTAATTCGACTGGTAGTTCCAGAGATGCGGGCTTAAAGAACAAACAAACAAAACACTACCGCTTTATTATATTAGATATAATATACTATTAAACTCGTGTAGCCTATCGGTGTTCTCAATTCCCGTATTTGCCTACAGCTTACCAGATTGCTTCACGTCATGGTTACTGCTCCTCTCTTTACGGTAGTAGCGTGACATTATATAGCATATAATCATCCTCAATAAAAAGGCTATATATAAAAAAGAATTTTACAAATCTGACTCGTAGATCCAGAGATTAGCGTGTTTAAACAAACAAACACAAACTCTTGCACTTTATTATATAAGTATGGATTTCTTAATAATCTACTACAACCAGTTTTACAACTTAGCAAGTAATTTTATAAAAGTTTAAAATTTAAACGAACTTTCTCGAACTCATACAATGGAGAGGTCAGACTATCAATAAACTTAGTTTCAATTTTATAACAATACAAAGTACTCTGAAGAAAGCTACTAGTATTTCACATAGAACATTTTAAAGTTTTCAAGAACATACTACATTGACTCAAATAGGAAAGTAGTTTGATAGGATGCGAACTCAAAACTTCTCCGGTTTTTCGGATCCGGGTAATCTCGTCCGCTTTGGGGCTTTGCCCGTGTACATAGTTCGAAGTTATCGAACGAATTCTCAGATACACGTTTTTATTGGATTGAGTTCGTTTTATACATAACCAATATCACTTATATCTTCTGATATGTATAATGTTTTGCCGAGTTGGGTTTTTGATTATTATTTTTTTGTGATAATTGGAAAGATCATCAGGTTTTATAACAAACTATTATTTTTTTTCGTAATATATCAAAAGTTATTTCAAAATAAAAATTAATTTTTGAATTCAGTACCGAAAACGCGCCGATCGTTCCCGAATAAATCCGAGCGAGTGTGACGTCACAATGTTAATTTCTACTCATTGTAGCACACACCTGATACAGTGCTTTGACTCTTAATCGATAAAATTCCTTTAACATTATGACGTCACAAACCTGGCGATCAATCCTGGCGCGTTCGTAGTCATGTGATTATTTTTAAAATATTACGATTTTGAATTGTTTATTGTTAATAAAAAAAGGTTTTAAGAGTTTTTCCAATTGACTATTATCATAATTATGATGAAGATTTAAAATACATTAAAAAAAACATTATTTTTTTTCAAATACCTAATTCCAAAAAGGAAGGTTATATATTAGGTTATATATTACAGAACTACATGAACGGTTTTTATGATTATTTTACTGATTTAATTAATTTATACACTTATGTAGATGTGTACACTAAGGGCCGATTTTTTAATCGTCAGATAGCTTTATTTGAGGGAGAATTTATAAAACATTGTCAAAACGTCAAAATTATTCCTCAGATAAAGTTATCTGACGATTGAAAAATCGGTATTAAGTATAAAAAATTTGGCACCATTTTTATGTACAGCCAGGCATACATGTAATACATATGTTTTATGTTTTTAAACGAACTTTAACGAATTTCGTTTGTTATAAAAAAATTAAAATAAAATTGCACGTGTTTCGAGTAAGTTAAATAATAAAAAATTGAAGTATCTAAAATTGAAATATCGAACAATTGAAGTCTATATCTATACATATAATAAAATTGAAATGTCAGCTGTGAAAGCTTTTTTACTAAATGCCTATACACGGTACCTATAAGAAAAAAACATTTTTTAAATTTTTGTCTGTCTGTCCGTCTGTCTGTCAGTCTGTTTGTCTGTTTGTTTCGGGTAATCTCCGAAACGGTTGGACCGATTTTGACAGGACTTTCACTGTCAAATAGCTAATATTATAAGGAATAACTTCACGCGAGCGAAGCCGCGGGCACAGTTAGTATTTAATAAACAAGTGTTCCAATTGAGGACGTTCCATGGTTAATTTATACATTACTCGAAACAACATTCTACAGATTATAGAGCTTAGTTTTTATCTTTTTTTGTCAGGCGTTTGTGTAGTGGGTTTTTTTATAATTAAAAAATAATAATTACATTTTAAACAATATCCCAAGTTAATTTATTTTTATTTTATTATTTTATTTATTTAGTTTTATTTAGTTATTTTATTTTATTTTTTAAACAATATCCCAAGTTAAAGCATTGATTGGTAAAGGTAGTTATAAAACGTTTCATACACTGTGAAGTGTCTATGTTTTATATTTAGACTAGTTGTTGAAAACACATGAGACGAAGTTCTGCCTCAAGCTCATTATTGTTATTAGCTGTGCCCCATGTTTTCACCCCCGTTGAATTTACTCGCCAATTCGCCTACGCATCGTTCTACCGTATCGTTATTATTATTATCGTTATCGTATCGTTATTATCGTTATTCTTACTTCCCGTAATTTCCTACAGCTTTTCAGATTGCTTGACGATTATTGCTACTGCTTAACTTCTTAGGATCTTATAATCTTCCTCAATAAAGAGGATATAAAATGCCAAACATTTTTTTTATCGGACACAATTATTACACTGCATTGAACATACATGCACACCACTCTGGTGTCTACATAAGTCTGAAAGGGACCTTTGATCTTTTTTTGGCTAGTTAGTGTAGACAAAAATTGTCAGATTACTAAATACATATTGATATACACATGTTCCTTCCTCCTCCCAGAGGAAAGAGATACATGCATAGTTAGTCTGGATCGAATTACGGATAGGGAATTAGTCAGATCGCGGCTTATTTGCAATCGCGGTTATTTGCAAACAGTCCAAGCTGAGGTTCGGCTACAAGTTCGACGCTGTACGACGACTTCGCGGCTGAGTGCCCTAAGCGCTCGACCTCAAGCCCGGGTAAAGCTGTAAAAGCCGTATGAGGCTTCAAGGTTTTGTGGGTAACAATATAGTCAGATATAAAAAAAATTCGTCGGCACGGCGGTTGAATAAACAACTTGTATTAAATGCTATCATGTCCAAGCACTGAAATAAAGTTTACAGTATATTTTGAAAAGTTGAGTTTCATTATCAGCCACAATAGTATTTTTTTTGAAACGTTCTACATTGTAAAGATTTGTTTGGACAGCGGCTGGTAGTTTTTTTTGGCTAAAATATCTCACCGAGGTGGAGTTCACACAGACAGTCGTTAGACAGATTTATATACCATCCAGCTTTGTAGATTTATCGAATTTACAGTCTGGTGTAAACTTTAGTTTAATGTGTACATTTTAGATACTAACTACTGTATCATTTGATAAGCGGTTTATATTAATTCTACATAATTAAAGCTTTACTAAAATTAAGTTCTGCTTTAGTAATGTCCGTATTATTATTATTTTTTCGTTATAGGGTTAGCGCTGTAATCTTTCCTGATCTTAAGTGACGATGTGGCCCAAGATGGTGGTACGCTAAGCCTTAAAGGAAGACTGGCTCTCAAGTGCAGCTGCCGGAAAACACCTATTGGTGCTTGGCGACAGATTTTCAACTTGAGGGTGGTAGCTAGACATTCGGGTATTAGAAAAAGCTCTACCACCATGCTATGGATTCATCACGATGTTTTCCCTCACCGAAAGCTTAGGCTCATTGCAGGGATTCGAACTCACGTCTATCGACGCGATGTCCGTACACGCTACCACTGAGCCATTATTGCTTCAAATGGCAATTTCTCACAAAATTAGAAGTTGTGATGTATTTTGGGTCTGTGTATTACTGATTGTTTTTCTAATTTTATACAGGTATTTTATGAAAAGAAAATCTAGTAATAATATTAAAATTGATATCAGATTTTTATAACTTTACTTAAAAAAATAACTATATTTCGACTAGGATATGTAACGTTCATATTCTTTCATATATTATGTATAGAAACTTGTTATTGAGGATATAATTTTATTTCTATGTGGAACATTGGTATTTATTCAATTAATTCTTTCTCAAGATCCGTTAGAACGGCGCTGGTTAAAGGTTTTAGATAATCTGTATACATGAAGTCATTTTTTTAAATCTTTTAATGATTAATAAACAAGATAACACGATGTTTTTTAATTATTTGGGTATCGTAACTACATATAAAAAGGTGTTCATCTTCACTATATACCAATTTAAAAAAAAAATGCTATCTTTGACCCTTTTATATATTTTGTTGAATTCAGTCATTTAGCTGAGTTAGTATAAAAAAGTAAACACACAATTTTCCAGCGCTCTTGAAAAATCAAGTTGTTAAAACTCGTTAAATCAAAATTTTTAATCTGCGAGCGCTCTCCTTTGACCGCTTAATTTTCTAGCGGCCTCCTAAACACCTACAAGGGGGCGTTATCGTCTACTTTGAGAAAGGTGAACCTTGTTAGTAAACGAAGCAACTGATTTCAAACAGATATTAAGACGAAATTGATGTCAATTTCAAATTTGCTTCCAATAACTCCAATCTGAAATGAAATCGATAAAATAACACTTATACCTTTTAAAAACGAAATATTTCGGATGGAGAAACGTCTCCAATAAGTGTTATTAGATTGGAGGGACAGACCTTCGAGTCCTTCAAAATTTAATTTATTCGTTTCCGTCAAAGAAATCTATTAGATTCAGTTTAATATAATTATTGTTCTTAATTTATCAGAAAGCTGTTTCTTTTACGAATGAAAGAATGTAAAAAATTGATTCTTTTATACTATTTTAATAATTGTTTCGTCGGAAAATATCTTTGCGTGAAAAAATATCCCTTACTTATCAATGTCCTTTCCTTATTCGATTTTAGCCTTCTTTTCAGGAAAAGCACGTTTACCGGCTTTCCTATTAATTTTATTAATGTAACAAGGTTTGGTTTTCCTTAGCCATAAATTAAAGTATATTTCCGCGCAGCAGAGTCTTCGTAATAAATATGCAACCGCGAATACTAGAATAAAAGGTGAATTAGAACTTTGTTGATCAACTATTTTATATTGTTCATTTTAAAATTTACTCAGATAACAGATGTTTGTAAAAATTTAATACACCATTTTCTTATTTTCGTTGAACAACTTAAATCAGTTTAGTCTACATTGATCGCATATTAACTAACCGACTATCAATGTTAGTTCAAAACTTGTTAAACCCACACTTCCATTAGAAGTTTGCATTATCACGTACCAGTTTCATGTCAGTGAGTTTATCTACCTACTATGAAAACTTCGATTTACTAAGTACTTTGTTTAAGGGATTCAGTTTGAGTAACTATTTTTTTTAACCTAAATCATTTTATCTGTGCTAATATTAAACCCCAAGAGACTGTTTTTTTTCTTTCATTTTTGTGGCCTATTTTTGAGGAAGATTATGGACTATATTAACGCTTACGACCCTAAAAACTACTTACTACACACTACTGGCGGGTTTTGCCTCACGGGTATGTCGAAGAATTTTTTTTTTTTGAACTGACTATACTGTTATCCTTAGCTGTCCCTGTTCATTACCCATTGCCCCAGAATATAATTGTAGATTTTAAAAATACCTATAAAAAAGTCACCGATTGCATATTCTAAGGATCACCCACAATAAGCATTTTTGGGGCAGGACAATTCGCGCGTGCGCTCATCCGACAGCATTCCGTAGTCGACGCGAGCGAAGCCGCGAGTACAGCTAGTAATATATATTATTCATCACCGATTGTTGCTGTCATAACCGGATATAAGTACACCGGCTAATCCCGGAACGCAACACGCTTAAGCGTGCCACTATAGCGGTTTTTACACCTGGTGTATGGTGATCGCAATCCAGTAGTCACAATTGTTGTTATTTTGAAGTGAAAACTTCTTTAGCCGCGTTGAGCACTTTTTGTTAGGGGAAAATCTTATGGGTTCGCGTCATCGACATGCTAATCTTAATTGTATATGAAAACTTCTTTAGCCGCGTTGATCAATTTTTGTTAGGAGAAAATCTTATGGGTTCGCTTTACCGACATGGTAATGTTAATTGTATATCTATATCTATTAGTATATATAGATAGGTATCTATAGCACGTACTGCTCTGGTATGAGGCTGGCGCATGCGCAGCGGCCTGTGTACACGAATACATATATATACGTATACACGTATAACACATCTTATATACCTGAACGTGAGATGTGCGCGTTAGACGCTTTTTGGATGGGTGAAATCTTGTGAGTTCGCGTCACCGACATGCATAATAACAGTTTATCTGTAGCTATACAGGTGACGTATTGTGCAAAATTACTGCAGTGTATATCTTTGCAATTAAAATTGAATGAATTTAATAAAAAGTTTAATGTGTATACACTGTGCATTGTTTTCAATACCACTAAGGTGGTAAACAAGCGTAAGGCTCGCCTGATGGTAAGCGGTTACCGTAGCCTATGGACGCTTGAAACGTCAAAGGTATCACCAGCGCGTTGTCGACCTTGAATCCCTTCTTTACCAAGGAGCTCTAAAAAGCCTACTCATCGCAGGAACACAACACAAAGGTATTTGGTAGCGATTTTCTGTAGTTTGGTGATATTTCACCTACCTACGTATTTTATCTACCACCCAGATTTTTACTGGTTTTGCTTATCGCTCGTAAATCCAATCTTTAAATCATATTCGATTATTATAGATTTATGACTTGTTCTTGTAATTATAGCCATGTTATATTCCATTCTTAATTCATATTGTTTGAATGATCGTGATATATAATCCAATCAACTAATTGGCTCCAATTGTCATCGGGATCATCTCGCTTAAGCCTGATTCATGTTCTGAGAGTTCTACGTGGTATAAACGATAATGTATTGCAGAAGTATGTATTATATTATAATTTATATATAAAGATATGATGATCTGTTGAATTATTATTTATGCAACCATGGCACTGTTTATAAGTAGCTTTATATTAATTAGCAGTGTCCCGAGGCTTCGCATACGATTAATACGTTGTAAATACTTTCATCCTATAAATTTACTCATATTATTTACAACTTTTATATATTATTAATTAAGAAATAATATGTATCACTTTCCGTGTACAAATTTCATAAAAATCGGCTCAGAATTACTAAAAAAATTACTTTCATTTTTACGATTTGTTAAAGTATTGGTGACTTATTTTACAGCTTAAATTACTATTACTAAATGTCTTAAATGCCAAATTTGTGATCAGTGGCCTATTGAAAAGATATCACAAAAACTATATATTTATTGATATAGATAGATTGATGTATACGTTTGGAATTTCTGTGTAGTTTTTTCATCAATTTCTGCTTGTATATTTTGAGTAAAGTGAATTTATCGGGTTAAACTATGATTTAATATGTATTGTACTGATTTATTTATTAAAGGAACTAACAGATAGCACGGTATACATGGGTAAATATACGAAAATGTAAGATGGATATAGAAGAATTGCTCAATTAGTAGTATTAGACATAATCTAGTATACCTATATAGATATGCATAGATGGTCGGACTTAATACTAGAATAAAACAATAAGTTTACAGCGTTTAAATAATAAAATAATATTGTAACACACTAAATTAATTAACAACGCTGTCGCAACTAAACCCAGATTTACTCTCTGCGGACTATCCACGACATGTATAGACTAAAATATAAATGGCTTATGATTTAATTTGACGTATATTCCGGGTTATCTACTTCATAATGTAATACTGCACATTAAATTTGTGTCATAATTGTTTAACTTATTTAAAGCACAATAAAAGTAAAGTTTACCTAATGTTTAACAGTTTAGAAGTTGCTAAATATTGTTTTACTGTATCTAGTAATAAACAGGTAGGTAGGTATACAGTCTACATCATGCGAAGTGGTCACTGCGACCTATAATGACAAACCTTAAAAAAGATTGCAATTCTGAGGCCATTGAGTAGGTTGCTACTGCAGATGACTGATTTGGAACTCCTCATGTACTATGTTTAATAGAAAAACATCGTTTGAGAGCTACGATGCCACAGACAGATACATAGATACACACGTTAATTATAACGCAAAGGCAAGGTGGTTAAAAAAATACCCACTTATACAAGTACCTAAGTATATTGTAGTTATGCAAATTAACAAAATAAAGTATATTTGTATTCTACATTGATGAAATTTACCTATTTCAACGTGTCACTACTAATACCAAAAGATGTGATTTTATTGTTAGAGCTTGACAGTGACGTGGCTTAATAAACTACCTACATTATGAACAGACGAACAAACAGTGGTGCTATTTGCGTCGGGGGTTTATAAAAAAGAAAAATACATACATATAGTTTAATAACGATAAATTATAGTCAACATGACATTGCCAACATGACTATTTTACCATGTCTAACCTATGGGTGCCATACATGGACGTTCGATGTCAAAACAAAAAGCAAAATGTAACCACTCAATGACGAATGGAAATAAGTAGCATGGGTTCAAAACTTAAAGGTAAGATGAGAAATACGTACATCCGGAAGTAAACCAAAGTTACAGACGCTCTAACTTTCTCGCTACAAAGGAAATGTAAGTGCGCAGGTCACCTGGCTAGGTATATCGACAACAGATGGACTTTAAGAGCGATTAAATGGTCTTGACCGCGAGGAAGAAGATCGAGAGGCCGCCCGCACACTAGATGGGCAGATGAAATAGCGACAGTAGCAAGGCGAGGCTAGCTAAATACCGCCAATGATAGAGAGAGGTGGCATACCTTGGAGGAGTCCTTTACCCGAGGGGGGTCCATATAAAAATAAGTTATATTTATGACCTTTAACTATAGCATTGTACATTTGCAAGGAATTTAATAAAGCTTTATTATTAAAGCACTCAAACATTACTATAGCTTCCTGTCAGTGAAATCATTTTTAGAATCGGACACCGGAGACTACTTCCAATAAACTTATTTACAAACTTTACCTCTTTATAATATTCGTATAGAGATAAGACAGAAAGCTTTATTATAAGGACTTTTTTCTTTAATATCAAACCTATAGAGATAATTCTCAAATAGGTGTGAATTGGAATATAGATACTTGTGTTCATTCAGTTCGTAAACACGAAATCCACTGAATTTATTTATACCAGCTTTTTTCGAATCTTTCAACACACTGAGCGTCATTTAAGCCGGGTCTGGGGCGTCATGAATCATTTATCGGTCGGGAATCCGGTAAAGTAGGGTCTCTAGTAAAACATTCAGGGTACAACAGGGTCAAGCTTGTATCTCTTATTAAAGATTCAACAAGTGAGAAATTATTATGTATTACGTCATGTTTGTTAAGGAATAAATTTATTTCAGCGTTATTTTGATACTTGATTTAACTGTATTATCATTCTGTCCACACTATTTTTTTTTTAAATTTCCTTAGACACGTTTATTATCATAAAACGTCCATTAATTTTAAACCGATTTTGATGAAATTTTGTACAAGAGTAGTAAAGTATCTCATTATATAATTGATAGGTTATCAGAATTGTCAATAATACTTTTAGAAATTGTAAAAGAATTGCTTATCGACACTTGCCGTGCTAAAATAATAAAAACCTTTCCACTGTACCACTATCGTTACCTACACTTTGGAGTTTAATATATTTATTATTAACTAGAGTTTATTAAACCACTTTTATTACAAATGTTATAGAAAATTTTATAATAAAATATAATCCTTCATAATTTTCGTCAACGCAGAAAGTACATTTTGCTGAATAAATTCCGCGTATACGAAAATTACCTTGCGAAAAATGTCTCAAGTCTCACTTAAACACATAATTTCAAGCAGTCCTTGACGCGCTTTTGTCGCTGTGTTCCGGAAGGGCTTCTTATTTGCCTTTTGTTTAGCTCGCACCGCAGCCATCCCCGAAGAGCGCTTGAGTTAAAGTGTTACATGAAGACGTTTTTATGGAAATTGCTTTTTATTAAGAGCCATCCTATATAAGACAATTATGTTTATTTTCTTAGCGTTTATAATCTTATATAGTTTTGCTTAAAGATTGAAACGGTTTGTTAAAATGAAAACTACAATGATAACTTTTCATTCTTTCCATTATAGTTTGAAATACCATATAACATTAATGTATTAGATTAATAACATAATCTTTACCCATACATTTACATTATTTTCATCTGACATTACTTTATGAATAAGTTATATAAATACTTGACTGTCATAAAGTAGCTTAGTTCATTCAATTGTAATTAGGCAGAGGTTAGAATGCTACCATATTCGACCAAAATAACCTTATAACATCTTACAGTAAACGTAATACGTATTATAAAATGAAATTATTGCAGACTTGTAGTAATATGTCTGATATATTGTTTATATACAAATTGGTACACGCTATTATGGAATAACCGGGCTTACTTAAAAAATATATTTTCGTTGAGGTGGTGTAATTCTAGCATAAGTAAGTAGTGTTTAACATACATTATAATCTCTATTGTTTGTGTTGTTTCATATGTAGTATCTATTAAACGAGATACGTTGAACAGTACACTCGTGTTTTGGTAACTACTTTTCCCGCACAACACCTTACCACACGGCGAAATACCATTTTAAAAGTCATTTTATCAATCGCCAAATCTTCAATTTAATTTTTCTCCTTCAATTTCAGTTTGATTTGTTTTTTTTTTGCCTTTTTTCACTATTTTAACATTATGCTCCACCGATTATAGAAAAATTTCCCGACTTGATTAAATGTATTTTAATGTACATTAATGTACCTTAAATGTACTTTAGGTATTTCAGATTATGAATCACGTACAATTGTCATTTTTAATGTTATCAATCTTTTAAGCGCTTAGTTTTATCCAAATTAATTAAATATGATAGCATAATAAGTAATGGAATTTTCCAAGATATTCTTTTGTTGTATAGAATCTACAAATATGAGTAGATTATATTATAGGACATTTTCCGTTCAAGTACTTCTTCAGCTTCAATAATGAAATAATGGACGCTTTTCGTGGAAACCATTTTATTCACAATGGTCAATATTATTTCTCTTAGAAAAGAAAATATGGACAATGGTTCTGAATAATTCCATTTATCACAATACAAAGAATGGGAACAATTTTGATGGACGAAAATGGGTAATAGTAGGTATTTGCATAAATAATGCTTTTTTGCCCTTTATTTTCTTCTAAATCTCATCTTAGTTGTTTATATTATTCGACTTACTTTAAAAAGGTTTATTATTAGATGATTGTAATGGTCAACAACTACGACTTGATTTAGACCAATAAAGTATTAATATGAAATACTCAGGTTTGAGCAGGTCTGATAAAAAAAACAGTAGGAAATTAATGGAAGTAAAGGAAATAAACATGTTCGGTTATAAATTATTACTCTAATGGCACCGCAAAATGATGAAATCCAGAACTATCTATTTCTCGGCGTTAAATCGTCAATTCATACTAAGATAAGGTTTGCTGGATGGTATGACACGATAACTGCGTCCGACTGGACCGCGACCACCATACACCAGATGTAACAGCCAACATAGTGGCATGCTAAGGTGTGTCGTGCCGAGATTAGCCGGTGTATACCCATCATTAAGAGGATGGTAGGTATCTGGGTCACACATGTTTAGTGTGCAAAAGGTTAGTCAGAAGTTTTTTAAGGGGCATCAAATTCCTACTACCTCTTTAAAATGATTTGGCTTGATCATGTTGACTTTACAATTGCTTAGATAATGAGGTAGGCAAGAATCACAAAATAGGATCGAATTGAATTATAATTAAATAATACTGTTATCAAAATAAAAAAATATGATCAGCATAAATGCTGCTGTGATGTCAATTGTTAAAACATATCACTGGCATATGCTGATTTGAAGTCAGTTGATAAAAAAATATCACTGGCATATGCTGCTGTGATGCCAGTTGATGAAAAAATATCACTGGCATATGCTGCTGTGATTTCAATTGATAAAAAAGTTATCGTATCTGTGTAGAACCGTATGATTGAAGTGAAAACTTTTATAGGCATGTTGGGCGAAAATATCTAGGAAAGCTCGCCTGGCTGTACATAGAGCAGTGTTAATCCCACTCATACTACATATAATCATGTAAAGGAAGATATAGTGACACGGATTGAGAAAGGGATACTTAAATGGTTTGGGCATGTAGAGAGGATGGATGAAAAAAGATTCACTAGCCAGATTTATAAAATGTTTATGAATTAGAACGTTGGAAGAGGAAGGCCTAGGTGAATATTCCACGATCAAATCGGGAATATTCTGAAGGAAGGTCAAGTCAAGAGTACTCTCAACCGACGAGCATGAATGAAAAGATTGATGAATGTTAAAGAAGCGAAAGATGTATGTCAGGATCGTAGTAAGTAGAAGGACATGGTTTCTGCCTACCTCGTCGGAAAAGAGGAGTGGTATATGTATGTATGTACAATTAATTTGAATATCCAAATAAAATCCACTGTTATTTCATAGTTTTAATTTAACACTTCTCTGCCGGCAGCCCTCAATGACTCCCTATTTTTATTTATATATCGTCGCATATAGGTACAGGATATAGGATACAGATATAGTCAGTCGGATACAGGCATGAATCGTAACTAAATTCCTATGTTTATATTATAGCAATGAAAAATTCATTAAACCTACTTTATTAATTAAAATTAATTACAGTTCCTACATTACATAAAATTTCCTACATAATCCCTTTATTCTTTATATGAATAATGGAACACCTTAATTGGATAAGTTTAATTGAATCTCAGCTTTCAAATTTAATTTAATCATTAATGTTTTGTGTTTTCTCACTTAAGTGTTTACATAAAGGAAAATGTTCTCCAGCAATGGCTTAATGTTTGGTTGTTACTCTAAAAAATATAATTATACTTGCGTGCTGCAAAATTCATTATCACGGCATTATTATAAACATGAAAAGTTACATTGTGTTCATTTGATGGATTGCTTCTTTGCAGATAAAAAAAGGTGTGTGTGCGATTCACACACGATAGAAGTGAAACTTCGTTTTAAAAGAAATTTTATATTTTATTTAAACAGTGTGCAATATCCATACACACCGACATTTGCTCTCTCGCTCTGGCTCACACAAAGAAGAGAGACCGATAATGTGCGTTAAACGTTTAACGTGTTGGAAGTCGCATAAGAAGTTTCACTTCAATAACTAGAACGTAGGTAACGCTGTTTTCAACTATAATAACGTGTCGTTTAATTATCTTAACAATATGAAATTGTGTTTATAATTGATTACTCTTTTTACAATTAACGTTATTAATAGAATCACGATACATAAAATAATTAAAAAAAATAGAAACGATTAAATTCATATATTTCTAATGTAATTATTAAACCTGTGGATTTTATAAAATGCCGTTTGTACTAAAATATTTATTTCTCAACAAACTCATTATTTCAGGTATTCTCAGTCTCAGCTGTATCAGTGAAACCTCTATACATTATTCTGTCGTAGTACTTACACATACTGTTTTACACTTGTTATGTTGTAGACCTCTTATATATGTCTTCCTTTTGTCATTTTTTATTTGCTTGGGTATCTAAAACAGATATGTCCTAACACATTAATTACACATTAATTTAGAATGTAAATGAAGCGATAATGGCTCAGTGGTAACGTATTCAGACACCGCGTCGATCGACATAGTTTCGTACCTCACAATGAGCCTGAACTTTTGGTGAAGGAAAAAATCGTTCGTCTTACTAACTACCACTATCAAGTTAAAAATCTGTCCCAAGTATCCATAGGTATATTCCGAAAGCTACACTTGAAAGCCAGTCTCCTTCTAGGCTGTCACATTCGGTGTAATTGTGGTCACAAACGTTAATTAATCATACAAAGTTGCTAATATAATAAAAAATAAAAATATGAATAAATAAATGTGTCTTTTTAGATACAATCGAATATTGTATTTCATTAACAATATTTGTTTTGACGACTCTACTAGCATCGACAATGTCACACTTCAACTTCTCCCCAACTAAATGGTTGTACTAAAATAAGACAAAATACAGAAATAAAAAAGCAATAAAATTTAAAACAGAAACCGGAAAATAAATTTAGTTAGGATTGTTAAATTAATTTAGAATTATTTAAAAATTACGCATGAAATTTGGACTATTTGTGCATGCGTGCGTGCATTGTGTGTATAAACTTTGTTTTTAGGTGTAAGTTTGAACAATTTCCTCTGTGTGTCAGAATAAATAAAACTCTATGAATCATACGTATAGGCAAAGATATTTATTTTGTACATCGATACGCTCTATAATAATTGTCCCAAATAATTAAAAGTTGGAACAAACTTGTATCCTGCCAAGGCGTTCTGAAGTCGTTAATCACGGGCGACCTAATTAATATATTGGCCGATGTCAGCCAATGAGTAATATGTAAAAGTTCTAGAAACGACACTTTGTATGGTATGACGTACGTAGTAAATACGTATACAAGTCCACCTGATATTAAAGGATTATTGCAGCATTTAGCTATTAAAAAGGACTCAAAAAGGATACAGTCCTCATTGAGGCCTTTCAGCAACCGGTTGCTAATCCTTAAGTCTGCATATTGTGACGGGCAACTACGGAATCCTCTACATTGCGCGTGGCCTGACACGCACTTGTCAAATTTTTATTACATGTTTGAAATAACTGTTGAAGAACTTGTTATAGTTTATTGGTGAAAGAACTACATCTAGCTGACATGAATCATCCTTTAGAGAAAGGTCTTTAAGTAATTTTCAATGGAATTTGTACGAAATCACTTCTCTTAATACATTTTATAAGTTGATTGACTATTACTCGTTAACTTGTAAAGCCTACTTACCTCTGATAGTTTTCCTTTTAACTTCATTATATATGCTACTAGGTAGCATGAATTTTTTCACATATCGAAAAGCTTAATATATCGCAAACGGATTCCTGAATCGAAAAATGGTTTTCACAGACCCACAATATTTTTAAACGACCTATCCATCGAAACCCCACAAGGAGAGATAGACCAATGACGAGAAAAAAAATGCATTCCCACTTTTCGTGTACGGGAGGTACCCTTAACGATATTTCTTTTCAAGATTTTATTTTATCACTTTAACGGCGTGATTAATATGTATGTATACCCATACCAAATTACAGCTTTCTAGTAATAAGAATCTTTGAGGTAAGTCGCGGAGAGACACGGACATAAGGAAACTATAAGGGTTCTTTTTGACTTCGGTAACCCTAAAAACGGCGCGCGGAAGGCGAGTAAGGAGTGTTTCAATTAATGAAAACTGTTTAACTGGTTAACCTATGAAGGTCAACCAATAATTCTTTTTCTCTAATTATAGTAGTAAACAATGTTTTATAAAGAGTGTTATAAATTTATTTTATGTATATATAAATTATTTATTATAAGTAGTTAGTGTACTTTTTATCATAATATCTTTTACGGTGAACGTTTAATATTTAATATTTATATATATAAATATTAATAATTAACATTTTATCAAAAGAAGTAGCTCAAAAATTAAAAATAAATAACCAGACGAATATTTCTCGAACATAGGTATTTGATGAAAGAAATATGAAAATAGGCTTATACAAACTGGTTTTAGAAAAAGATTTAACATATCTATTTTTGTCATCGAAAACAAAGTTTTAATAAAAATGTTAATTATATTTCCCGTTGTTCCAATCGAACAATGCAGGTGAAACAAGCAGCGAATTGCTCTAGTTTCAACGGATCTGTAACAATAGCGACTCAACTGTACACGGTTTTGAATAAAAATCTGTTGTTTCCATAATTATCGCGGCATACATTATTTTTTTATATATTATTTCCTACTAGACTTCATGCTGGATTCGACCTGTTATTTTTTTTTTTTAATTTAATTCTTAGTTTTTGTGAAACGTATTTTTCTCTGTATCATATCTATGCTTTTGGCTATGAAGTCAGTTATCGTTGTCCATAGAAGATAATCATATAATATATAAAAAGTATCAAGATCCGAAAATGTATGATAATAATGAAATAAAATGTTTACTTTTCATAGTACTAACTAGTTAAAACAGGAAGGCGAAAATACCTTTTGTTAATGTTTAAGACAGTTCTGGAACGTACATATGTAGAGACCGTAATACATCAATTTTCTCTTTGTTATAAAATATCTGTAGCTAAGATTACAAATGCAAAATATTAGCAGAACTCTACGGTTTCACTCGTGCTAAATTTATTTGACAAATTCAACGGCGCGACGTCATTGCGCGCCATCGTTGTTACACTTCCCATTAATATGCCTACAGATTCCAGACTGCTTGACGTTCATAGTTACTGCTCCGCTCCTTAGGGTCGTAGCATGAAGTTATATAGCCTATACTGCTCCTCATGAATCTGGACATTATATACAAAATATTTTTTCGAATCCAACTCGTAGTTCCAGAGACTAGCGCGTTTAAACAAACAAACAAAAAATCTTTAGCTTTATTATATTATAAAGTATAGATATACAGTTTTGCGCAAATCATTTGCCCCGTACAAAATATTCTTCATGAAATATTACTTGCAGGTTCGTGATTTTCTTTTACTACGAATAATATTCATGCCGTCCTATTTCAACGTTTAAACAGGGCGTAATAATATTATGTACGTATATCAAACAAAATATTGTTAAAATGAAAGTTCTATTTGATAAAAACTATTTATTTTTTAAGTTGTTAATTAATAATTAAACATATTTAAATATATATTCTCTCCACATACTGAAGTGTTTTTCTTAAGATGTTTTGGTTAAGTAAAATGATTGCAGTTTTCGCCGAGTATAAGTAGGTTACAATCCAATCAAAATGGCGACAATGAAGAAACCTTATCTCTACCGAGTCTTCGCCATTGTGCCTTGCCCGTATTAATATAATCAAGAAGTAATATTCTAGTATACGTCCTTTAGTTATCTTTTTTTCCCAGTATTATTTGTCCGATAATCCACGTGTAAGGTTTTGCTACCCTAAACATTTCTCCCCTTATTGTATTCGTAGCTTGGATCATATTACAGTATACCCGCTACTTCGTCTAAGCCGGCAACCAATTAAGCTTGTTCAATAACTTATCGGTACAAATCTACCTCGGTGACGGGTCAAAGTTTCTTAGTTCTTTCTTTACTTCGACGCTTATTTGTGGAAAGTTTGTTCGTGTATACGACACTTTATGAAGATAAAATTACCTGCCTCCGACAAACTCAAAAGTTCTAAGTAATTGGAACATCACTTTGACGAGGGCGGGAGGATTTCGATAGGTATTTGAGAAACTATTAAGTACATAGTTATTTTCATATTCGTGTTTTTTTTTAGCTTCATGCATCGGTTGTATTACAAGTTTATGATTGCACTTATAAATTACTAGCTGTGCCCCAGGATTTCATTTGTGCTGTATTTATTTTACAAAATCTCCACCGGCCCGCTAACGCACTCGCGTAACCTGTCGTTGTCGGCTTGCAAGATTGCTTGACGTTCATATTTACTGCTCCACTCCTCAGAGTCTTAGCTTGAAGATATATAACCTGTAACATCAATAAATAAGCAGTAAATGGAAAAACAAAACCTCAAATCTGACTGCTACTTTCAGAGATTAGCGCGCTCAAACAAACAAACAATCTCGCTTTATAATATTAGTATAGATTTAGTATCGTGTTAAGTAAGTATTCACAAAATTCATTTGAAGCAATGATGGCTCAGTGGTAGCGTGTACGACTTCGCGTCGATTGACGCGAGTTCGAATCCCTGCAATGAGCCTGAGCTCTCGGTGAAGGAAAACATCGCGAGGAAACCATAGCATGGTCATAGGGCATTTTATAATGCTCGCCTGGCTAGCTACCACCCTCAAGTTGAAAATCTGTCGCCAAGAACCAATAGATGTGTCCGGCAGCTGCACTTGAGAGCCAGTCATCTGCTAGGTTTAGCGTGCTATCTTCTTGGGACACATCGTCACTTAAATCAGGTGAAAATGTGGCACCTAAGCCAGTACTGTACTGCTTTGACGTTCGTAAGTGCCTTCTTAGTCATTTTGATGTATGTTCAATGAGTATTGCATAAAACTGTGTATATAAAAATGCTTATAACCTAAGTGGCCTGTTTTTTTTATAAACAAATTTATATATAAATAATTTTTCAATTAAACTGAACAACTGTAATGATAGTTTTCTCAATCATTTTTATCTTTTCATTATATATTTATTTCACCTTATTTGATTCCTCATTAATTCATTTATTGTGTTTTCGGCTGCTTTCCGAAGGCATCATATCTTTAGTTCATTTATTATTTAAATATTGTATAACAAACTTCTTTTACGTTCGTATATATATATATATATATATATATATATATATATATATATATATATATATATATATATATATAATAAGAAGGCCGTAAACAAAGATCGTATTATTGGCTGAAAATACCTTTTAAATTTGAAATATAGAAGATACTAAAAATAATTGGTGGGATTATTCAAGATGACTTACCGATCGGAATTCTATGAAAAACACGTACAGTCTTTTACAAGATTTTTATAAGTTTATTTATAATTCTGATCTATTTTATTATTTGGAGCTATCTGGAGACTATACATAAAGTAATTTTGCTACTGCAAGAAATCCCTCGCATCGTAATCGGTATTCGAAGGAGTTGATACTATACACCTAAAATTGTCAAGAGCCAACAATTATTATGAAACTAATGGAAAACCTGGCGGACGCATTCATTCAAGCTGGCTTGGCGATGCAGTTATAAACATGGAACGGAATTGAATATCTAATGCTTGTTACTAAATTCATATATACACAATCTCAAGACGGATTTTACAAGCAGCCCTGGTCCGGATAGATACATGAACGTGGACTAACTATACTAGTTAAGGTTTTACTGAAATTATTAGACTTTAAATAAGGTACTATGTATTTTATATTTTAACTTTATGTCAAATGCCTTCGGAATACACTTATTAATCTATTTTGCATATCATTCCATTACCTTTAATTATTTATTTTCTAGTATTTTATACCTATTTAATTGTCCACGCGACACAACTTAGTCGTAATTTATTGTCGCCTGAAGGTCACTCAAGTAATGTATGAGTTTAATGGTTAGATTTAGCTGCACAGAATAATTATTTTTTGATAAGTTAATTACTTTATAGTTTTACGCTATGTTTGGTTGTTTATAGATTTTTGATGATTAATAATATTAATAATAATCAAAAATTCTTTCTTTAGTCACTCATAATACATAGCAACAGTGTAGCTCTGGTTCTTAAATTAGGTGAGCCTGTATTTCAGGAACCAGGACTTCCCATATAGAGGTTACAATTCTCACGGAGTTCACTTGTTCTAAAGGTTAAATTAATTATTAAATATAAACAGAACAGGTGAAAATCATAAAAAAAAAAGAACAAATCTTAAAAGAAGTTAAAAATGATTTTCATTTTATGGGCGTTTATTTATTAAATTGGATTGGTGTGTCAGTGGGTGTGTGTTTGTGTGTTGTGTATATTTGTGTGTGTGTAGTCAACGCTAGTTGACTGCGGTTGTGTGACTTGACTAGTCTTTTTTTTTGGTTTCTTCGTAGTCGTATTTGCTAAGTCATTCAATAATAACCGTTTTTATTTGTTGATTGTTACATTTTTTATATTTATTTTTTTATGTATTGTATTGTATATATTTTTTTTGTATAATCGCTCGGCACATTGATTGTACTGTCACTTATGGTAAGCATAGTACAATCCAAATACGACGGTGACAACCAAGAGATCGAAATCCATCGGCGGTCGCCGCTATCATGTCGGCCTGCAAAATAAACTGGGAGCAATATCATCGTAATATTTAAAGGTAGTTCTAGTTCACAAAACCGGACAAGTGTCAATACCTTTAGAAGTAGGAGAAAGAGTGGGAACAAATTAGTGATGGTATCTACGCAGACATTCGTAAATATACAGACAGACAGAAATAGACAGCAAATATAACTAGAAACTAAAAATAGTTTTGAAATCTATATTTTCCTTTCATTACTGTACTTACATTTTTTTACATTTCACATCTTTTATTCGCTGCGTTGAGACATGCAAGTTTTTTAACATAAAAAGAGCACAATATTATTTATTCAGTATTCTATTTGGTATCTCACGAGTGCAGAAACATATTGTGTTATACAATTGCGTTTTCACAGAACATTTCCAGTTTATCTAAGTTATGCTACATTGTATCTGCAAGCATAAATTTTAGAACTCTCAGTCTTTTAAGCGGTTTCATAAATAAGCTTTATTTACTGTATACTTCTACATTGAGAATACTTGCTTGGAAGTGTGTTTTGTATGTCCCCGGATAATTCTACGAACCGTTAGTTTATAATCAATATAGTCAGATTGTAACTGTTGGTAGATTATGAATTTTAGAAGTATCAAATAAGCAAAATCTTGACACTTGGACTTAAAATATCTGAATTTGGAAAAAAAATATCACAGTTTGAAACTAACCTAACCAATCCACTTAGTTTATAAACCTACGAAAATGTAACAGTTAGATTGCAAATTTTAGTGTCTGTTCATAATCTACCGACATTTTACAATCTCACTAATTACGGTTCGTACAACTTATTAACAACTGCGACGTTCTGACGTCACGCTACTTATCCGATGACATTAACATTATTACATTGGTTTTTACCAGCGGATTTATTTATTCAAATACTTGTGTAAAAATTTGTCAATTTAGGAGAACATATACACATATACACATATTTATACATATATTTGTTTATTAGCTTTGCAAAATATCAAGAACTTATTACAATCGACAGTAGTTGTTTTAAATACTTTAAGATACCATGTAAAAAGTATATCTTTTTTGATGTCGAAACGTGATTCGTAGGAGAAAATTTCAGATTTGGTTTAATATAGTGTAGCGTTCCATCCGAGAACGAGTCCCTTACCATTAGGTTATACCATTACAAGCCCGGTAAAGCTGTAAAAGCCGTAAAGGCTCCAGGGCCCCTAAGGCTAACAGTATAGTCAGTTCGAAAAAAAACCATTAGGTTTTAACAATTTTCTCATTTATTATTCATCAGGGTACACTTTCAAACATAATCACTGAGGAACAAGTTTCAAGAATTTAGTATCTTAAATTTGCCCTACCAATACATCTTAGATAATTTAATGTGTATTCGAAGAAATTAGATAATTTTAACATGTTTTTATATTAGCTTCATTTGTAACTAATTAACAATGTAATCAAATCTTAGTAGTAAATTTTAATCTACTTTTAATTGTCGTGTCGAAATGTAACTTTCTATGTATATGTAGTTTGAATGACAACACTATAATTTTAAATCTTAGAGCTGAACTGATGATGGAGCCAGGAGGTGGATAGTGGAATTCTTCACTGGCTACTAGCAAACTCTTCGAGTTTAGGCTCATATAATTCGTTTTGTCGAGTCCAATAAATTTTCGTGATTAAAGCGTGTTTTTTTAATTTTATTTAAACTTATATTTAAGTTGTAAATGACAGGCATAATCTCCCGCTATCAAACTATTTAATGTGGCTATCCCGTGGGCCAACCAGATCAAATATCTGGGTGTCACACTGGATAAACACCTAAATTTCAAGGCACATATCGATAGAGTGCGAAGGAAAGCCGGTATGGTCCCAAGCCGCCTGCACCCTCTCGTGTGCTCGAAGAGCAAAATGTCCCTCAGACATAAGCTCACGCTCTACAAGACTTGTATCAGACCGATCCTAACTTATAGTTCCCCAGTCTTTGCTCACATAAGTAAATTCACCCTCAATAAGTTACAAATAGTTCAGAACCGCTTTCTCAGAAGGGCGGTCGGTGCCCCTTGGTTCGCTCGGAACGTAGATCTCCATAAAGATATGGAAATACCTTCGATCGAATCATTTATAAAGTCCCTATCAAATAATTATTTTGAAAAAGCGTCGAACCATTCGAACCAGCTAGTAGTGGCAGCCGCATCTCAGAACCCGAATCCAGACATCCGAATGCCTAACAAATATAGACGCCTGCGCGACATTTTATCTGACCCCGATGATAAAATCACGGAAGCGAACGCGATTTTCCCGCCCGTATCTAATAACCAAGCGTGTTTGCGCCCACGCCCGCGTAATCACCGCTCGCTCCGCAGGGGGCGGGCGGCTAACTTCGCTCCCGCACACATATCTCGACCGCCTTCTCTTGCAGCGACTTGAGCCTAGGTCCGTTCCCCCGCTAGGGAGCCCTCAAGCCAGCTGCTCGCGCGATACAGTGACACTGCAATCACTAGCTACCGACATACATTCATTACACTGTATGAACACACATGCACTACACTCAGGTACATAGGTTTTGTGGTTAGTTAGCCTTTGAAAATTTTTCAGATCACTAAATACATGTACGCGTGTCTCTTCCTCCCTCCCAGGAGGCAAGAGACATGCATACATGTATAGTTAGTTAGCTCGAATTCGCGTAGGAATTTAGCTAGGTCGCGTATGTTGCAAAAACGGCAACAGCTCAGCTGAGTGCCTTAAGCGCTCGCCAACAAGTCCGGTGAAACTGTTAAGGCCCCAGGGCCAACAGCATAGTCAGCTCGAAAAAAAAAAAAAAAAGAAACAGGTATAATCTTTATATTTGGAATAAATATAAAATAGACATTCCATCTTAGTAAGATTTAGTTAGACTAATAAATGTTATTTGGGTAATTGTGTAAGGTTCCACATTAAACTTCCTAAGCACGTTACCGTTTGGCGGATAATAAGTTCAAGAAACATTTTAGGCAAGTTTTAACGTCAAAAGGTTATTATAGGGTGGATCATAACGTGAATGACAGTGATGTCTGGAAGTGATTCCTTCTCCGTACATTTACTGAAAATGATAATACCTATAAAAGATAAAAATATTATAAAAAAAACTAAAAAAAAATTTTGATTAAAGCAATAGAGTTTTTTCCGGTTTTTCTCGATGACGGGTGTTTTCCGAACCAAACGTAGTGTATCGACCCGACCAGTCATGTGTCTTCTTACGGCCTAAATTTAATAAAATATCTTTGATTTTGATTTAAATTATTCAGAATTCAAAAATTAATCTTTAAACATATAAAGGTAATGATTATTTCTTGCCATCTATATTTTAAACTAGCTGTGCCCGCGGCTCCACTTGCTGTAGACTACAGAATACTGTCGGTCGAGTGCAATAGCGAATTGTGCTGCCCCAAAAATGCTTATTGTGGGTGATTGTTAGAATGTATGCTATCATGGCATATATGCTATGCTATCATGGCCTTTTTGTAGGTGTTTTTAAAATCTACAATTATTTAGAACATTATCGTATTTACCGAGAAAGGCTCAACTATAAATGCCTAAACTAAAAATATTGTTTATGCCGAACTACTCAAGTTTTTTGTAAATAATTAAAAATATTAAAAAATAAACGCGAGTGACTCTTCGTGGCATGGCTAATCTGTACTAATATAATAAAGCTGATGAATTTTTATTTGCCTGTTTGTTTAAACGCGCCAATCTATGGAAATACTAGTCGGTTTTAAAAAAATATGTTTATATGTGATAGCCATATTCATGAGGAATAGTATAACTTCACCCGACGACCCTAAGGAGCGGAGCAGTAACTATGAAAGTCAAGCAATCATGCAAGCTGTAGACAGGTACGGGTAGTGGAACAAAGATAGGGCTACATAGCACGGGCATTGTTGAATAAATATAACAAGGTGAAACCGTGGGGCACAGCTAATTATTTATAAGAATGCTTGCATTACTTATTTACGCTAACGATTATTTGATTAAATTGTAATAATTATTTAGACTGTCTATCAAAACCATATAATATCTTCATTGCTCGCTTGTTCATTGAGGCTTCCCTGTATGTTAATTAAGAAACAGATCGATATAGAGTCAAGGACGGTCGGGAAAAAAGACCGTATCATGTTACTCACTATGACGTCACTAATGTAGTAATCTATAATTGAAATCTGTATCCATCGAGAACCATTGCATATTTCACGAAGAATTTGACTCGACTCGGAAAAGATTACGACTGACCTATGCATTTATTTACCTTGCTTTTATTTTTGTTTCTAAAACTACATAATATATTTTAAAAAAGCCGCTAAACATCAGGCGGTCCGAATGTTTGTTTGACACCTTTTTTATATAAAAAAACGCGCGTTAGATGCTATATGGTATGTTATATGACCCATACCATCGAGTGTGACTATCTTAACCACAATAAAGTAAGAGGTCAACTTCATAGTTTAGACTTTTGATTACAATGAGCGTATCGTAATAATTCACTCGCGCAATTTTTTCATAACGCGCGTAAAGAGGATGTATATACAATCAAAAACTTATGGTTGTTACTACCACTGCTTAAAGGTTAAGACAGTGTTGTTAAAAAATATACATTAAAGAAGTTCTTGCTTTTGCAGAAAGTAACAATAATTATAAGTGATTGGAATCAATTTTTGGTTTAAACCATTTCAACTTGACCTTGGTAAAGAGGTATGTATGTATACGTTTTATGATCCGAGACTCATTAGTATAAGGAATTTATCCTTTTATCTACATAAATATATAAATTAAAAAAATACAATGTTTTTGAAATATTTTACTTAATTTATTGTTATTTAACAAGCGCTTTCCCCGCGGCTTCGCTCGCCTCTGATTTAAAACCTAATCAAGAAGTTGTTTACGTACGACAGAAGACTTTTCTTGATTGCCATACCTACATAATAAAAGAAAGAGATAAAAAAATGGAAGCACCATCCCCTACAATGGACACAACGGTTTGCTGCATCATCTCTCCATTAACATTTATCATTTGAACATTTATTTTTATGTAAAAATAAACATTTTCATTTACGTCTTTAAACAATAATTTGACAGTTTCACAGATTGTGATGAAATAAATGAATTATGAATTTAATTTACTGCCTTTCGCTAATAGATGTCGTTACTTGTATTTTACAAACTTTCACCCCATCTTTCACACGCTTATTTATTGAAGAATAAATTCGGAAAAAAGACAAATTTGGGGCCCTTAAGTGGCTTACGCTGAGTAAACCATGTGAGGTATATCAAATTAGTGTTCTACATAATTGTAGAACTTAAAAAGACTTACAAAAAAGTAAGCGATAGCATAGGTATATCTATCTTCTAAGGATCACCCATAATAAGTATTTTTGTCTTTCCTCTTTTGAACGGGAGTAGTACAATTCGCGCGTGCGCTTGAATGACAGCATTCTGTAATCCACGCAAGCAAAGACGCGGGCACAGCTAGTATAGCTAGATGATATGATAATAACTGTAACCAATACAGATAGCGTAAAAAAACAACGATAAAAAAAATTATAAACCCGAACGAGTTTCTTACAGAGCCTGTAAGCCTCTCGATGACTGGGATGTTTTCCGAACCAGTCGTACTGTGTTCATAAGTGCCTTCTTAGGGCCTAACTTGAACAAAATATCATTGTTTTTCGTTTTTTTTTTCACTTTATAGATAAATAATTATATGAGAAATATAATATGTTAATCCACATGAGTTCTGAGAAAAATAAACACTGAATTGAAATAATATATATCTTACACTAAATGTATCCAATGAATGATGCAATATTAACAGATAAAGAAGTCCCTTACTCCATATCCACTAGACTAAGGCTTAAGTAAAATATACCTTCATCAGCTTCTACATAATCCTGCCCCCATTTCACACCTAATTTCGAGAGTTCGCCTGATGCGATTATTGAGCTTAGAATGCCTTCAATACACGCTTGGAAGGCTCGTAATTAACGTATCAATCAATACGAAGGTGTGATAATTTAGCACACGAGTTGAGAAATGTATGTGATTTACTGAGCCTTTCCTTATGTATTGTAAACGATTTTTATACTCTCTTTTCATATAAACAACATTCTTTCTGACGGTTATTCATTCATCGTCCGTTATGTGTACGTATAAAGGTCAATTAAAAATAAATCTGATGAAAAGTGAAAAATAATGTCTACTCCATAACTATACAATGATGCAATCAATGAATAACAATTTGAAGCAATGATAGCACAGTGGTAGCGTGTACGGACATCGAGTTTTTTGACGTGACTTTAAATCCCTGCAATGAGCCTGAGCTTTCAGTGAAGGAAAACATCGTGAGGAAACCATAGCATGGTGGTAGGGCCTTTTCTAATGCCCGCCTGGCTAGCTACCACCCTCAAGTTGAAAATCTGTCGCCAAGCACCAATAGGCGTGTTCCGGCAGCTGCACTTGAGAGCCAGTCTTCCACTAAGATTTAGCGTGCTACCATCTTGTGTTACATCGTCACTTAAGATCAGATGAGATTGAGGCCACCACGCTAAACCTAAAAAGAAATAAAAAATGTAAAGGGTTTGTAGGACGTAGGTAATCTCTTAAAACTATACTCATGCGATTCTAAGAATACTTTCATTTATAGAAATCAAAGTTTATATGCTGATGGTTATTAGCTATGTTTTATTTTTATTATTTTATTGTAATTAACGCAGACGAAGTCGCGGGCAGTTGCTAGTTTATGTGTATTTATAAATAGTTTTTAGTATAGTTATCTATTTTGAACATTATAAGTTTAGCGCGTGACCATTATCCAGCGGCGGGCACTGCTGTCATGCGGTCCTGTAAGCCTGTTGACAGCTGGATATATGTGTACTGGTTGACCCTGACACGCGACCAGCCATATGAGAGTCATTATGAAGGATTTTTCACCCACCAGATACCCTACCAGCTTGTTTGATTACTTGACGTAGAAAATGCCTTAACACCATGCTATGGTGTTATCACTATGTTTCCGAATACACTGGCACTCTCCCTTGCTATATATAATTTTGAGAATAATAGTCTACACTAAAGACCATCGATAGTCATAACTAGTATATTAATTACACAGAAATATTCAAATGAAATAATTTGAGATTTGTTAAATTTAAATAATGCAAATGTAAATGTAATAAAATTCATTTCGAGGCATTGTTAAATGGTCTTGAAATTTCCAATATGATTTCAATAATTTAGCAATTCAGATAATTTGATTAATATTGAATATGGTCCTTATATTTTAATACTAAATCTATCTAAATTCCAGTTGAACTGTGCACTGAGATTATACAACTGACTTACATTTCTTTTTACTGTACGTGTTTGATAAACTTTGTTATATTCTCTAAAATAATATACGGATAGTTTGAACTATAATCCTTATATAGTATCTCTAGTATAGTATCTCTCGTGTTAAGAAGAAACACGCTTGAGCAAGACACTCAATTTTTTTTTTGTTCGAAGTCAGTATACTGTTATCTTAGAGGCCCTGGAACCTTTGCGGCCTTTACAGCTTCACCGGGCTTGGGAGACATTCGAAAAATAGATCTGAACAGAAGATTATTGCTGTCGCGATATGCCTGAACGACCGAATAGAGTGTGTGAGAGAGAGAGAACTGCAGTTGTGACTGATTGTTTCCTATGTAAATTGATGAAAACATAATTTCGTATTCCCCTTTTTCCTCCTCTGAAACTGAACCGTTTTAAATATATATATACATATATATCAATAATAATAATTTAAGAAGACCTTGGCTTATGGCTATGCAAGTAATTTTTTATTTTATTTTTATATTCATGAAAAAAAAAAACATGGATGTCATATAACGGCAGTATATCTAGGTAATTTTAGCAATTTTAGAAGACTCCTAGATATTATAATAATTACTTTAATGGACAAATCAAAACATAGGAACATGGAGCGATAGATACAGATTGTAAAGTATAAAAATATTTGCTTTAGTGCCAGTTTACCCAAGAATAAAACAGAGAATCACATTTATTTTTATACATTTCCTCTTAAGCACCTATGTAGCCAATTTGGCATTGCGTTTGTTTCAAAAAGAAACAAATTAATTGCTGGGTTAATTTTTAACACGACAATTGTTTACGATTGGATGGTGAGAACCATACACCAGATATAACACTCGCCGTAATGACACGCTTAGGCGTATCGCGTTCCGGTATCATTCGATATTTATCCAGTATACAAGCGGGGTGATAGGGATCTCTACCCGACTGAGTGAGCCACGACCATTATGTATACATGACTCTCGTTTGGTTTGTCGCGTTTCGAGCTCTCCCTCAGCCAGTGAATATCTAACTGCTAATCGGCATGATAACGGCCACCGTCGAAGGATTGCCAATTTTTTGTTGGTTGCCGTCGTTTTTGGATTTTACCATTTTTACCATCAGGCAGAGTGCTGACAATTTCCCGTGCCAGTTTTCACAAGCATTGTGAAACAAACTAAGTCTTTTATTTACAGTGCTACTTCTACAATGATTTGCATATAATTAAAACTCGCTACTAATAGCACTGGTTTTAATATCAATCAAGTTATTACTGAGTACTTTCATAATTACCTCGTTTACGTTTATAGTGTTTATTATGTGCTTGAACTAAGCATAAAATCAAAAATATAAAACTTTAAACAACAACCTCATTTTCATAATATTACTTTTATAAAGAATTTTCGAGGTTAACTGGGGTTAATATGGAGTTCAGAGAACATATTCTCAGATACTTTTAGTACAGAAGCTAAACTTTGCTTATGTACTGGTCTCATGAAACGAAAGACTGTATATAATTCGGGATAACATTGCATTATGCAAATGACATTGCAATTACAATAGCAATTTTACCCTGCAAGATAATTGTTGTTATTCCTTTTTGTTTCAGTACAAAAGGTAGTTATTTTTATGTTAATATTATGGAAATTTCCATCACAGATATTTTGTATGATAGCGATTGTATAGAGAATTAAATCCTTAACAATTACATTTGAAATGTGTAATTAAAAGTCAACATTATTTGTATTTTTATACTGTTATAAAAATTATCATAATTATGTCCTATACATATTCGACTTCTATAGCTTTGATAAGAATCCGGTCAGCCGTTAGTGCATGTTTGATGGACAAATATTTAAAAACAACAATGTACTTTCACATTTATAATATACTAGCTGTGCCCGCAGTTCCGCTCGTGTGGACTACACAATGCCGTCGGTCGAGGGCACGCGAATATCGTGCAGCATCCGCAAAAAAAAGAAAGACGGAAAGCAAAAATGATTATTGTGGGTGATTCTTAGAAGATAGATATATGCTATCGCAGACTTTTTTGTAGACCTTTGTATGATATATAACTATGAAGTACTTTAATTTGATATATCTCTTATTGTTTACCTACTCAGCGTAAACTATTTAATCGCCTCTAAAGTGCCTTTTTCCCAATTGATTCACCATTATCGTCACTGATTATTTCGTATGTTAGTTTATGTAACAAAATATAAAAACATACCGGAATAAATACCTAAACATGTCTGTAATTAGGCTTGCGTATTTTTTAAAATACCCATAATGGTTTTGCGAGTGGCTGTGGTCTAAATGTTTTCTTACAATTTCAATTTATTTTATATTTTAAAATACCGAAATTGTGATACATAAGGATGAGATGAAAGTTATGATATAAGATTAAATGTAATTAGAAAAATGAGATAAATCAAATTATTTCATTGACGATTTTTTTTATATCTTAAAATTAATTACTTATTTAAAATTATTTCGCTTTTCAAAACTGCCGTAATACCGATTGCACTAGGATTTAGAATAGTTTTACAAACAGAATCGTAAAAAAGATAACTTAAAATATCTCCCTCCAATGACTGTTAAATTTTGTGTGTTAAATTTTTCGACTGAAAATTAATAGATTTGTTTCCAATATTTTGTAATAATAACTTTTACAAAAAATATGAAAAGGTCAGCAGTTAAGTATTTATTTTTCAATAACCTAGCGAACGTTAGTGATACCTAATAAGCCTTGAAATCCACTGATTGGTACTATTACCCAATCTTTGGTCAAGAGCTCTTGCCAGTGGAAAGCCAAGGCCATGAAATACCAAGTAAATGGTGTTATTAAGATAATACTTTTAAGTGTCTAAGCTTAAATACTATGTTTTCTTTGACCGAGAACCGATACTATAAATAACTATTATATTTGAACTAATAAGAATTCGATAATTTTCATACGACCTAGTTCTCACAAAGCCGCATGAAATTACGTATTTACCAGACTGTGAAGAAAGTAATTGGAGATAGCACAACGTGATTCGAATACCGTGGTAACCGAACAGAGAGCACAGTTGGAACTTAAGGACCGGAATTGTTAGTGTTACACTTAATAAAGTGGATTGACTTTATATCATCGATACGATTTTTACTTTTCTTTCTTCTAAAAAAATATTGCACATCTAATTATATTGAAATTTCACAACTTCTTAAAATATTGAAACCTAAACAATTATTTGATTACAATAAAAGACAGTAATTTGTTTTTTTTTATAACTTATAATCTATACATCTTTCATTGAAAAGATATATAAAGCAGTTTTGTAAAAGCAATCTATTTTATTATTATTGTATACCCAGTATCAGATATTTAAATGGAACAATACAATATTAATAACGAAATACCTGTTAATTCATTTATTGGCTATTTTATTGGGAAATAAATGGTTAGAATGTTTTAAATTGATGAAATTTTAGCGAGAGAGACCCTTAAAATTCGACGCTCGGAACAAAACATTATCATTTCTTAATGTAATTTTTTCTCCGTTCAGGGATCCATATCCCAGAAAGCAATTTGTATAAAAACCGTTTGCATTTCCTCTCACTTGGTGTAGTTTTAATATCTCAACTGAATAGAAATCCCGGGAGAAGAAAGCAACAATCGCTTTATGAAAGCCAGCTCTTTAATTTTCCTTTTTATCATCGTGACCCTTTCTGCCAAAGGATGAATGCCAAGCGTTCCTGTTGGTGGCCGTTAAAAAATCCCGTAACTTCACGATTCTCTCATAAATCCCGCATTCGGCATACCGGTTGTTGTTAAGATAATTGATACGGTCCGACTACAAATTAAATGGAGCATAAATTGTCGGAATTAATCCGGCTTCACGTCTAACTTTCGGCTGCGCAAATGGCAAATATTTCTTTTTTCTCGTTATGATATAAATAACCCCTGAATTAAGTTTCAAGATTAAGATTAAGGATTGAAAATTAGAAAGAAAGGTAATGATGAAATGAAGAAAGGTATGATTTTCATGTAAAAAAATGCGATTTTAGGGTTAACCTGATTATAAGTAGTGATTATATGAAGAACTTTATATGTATAGGTATGCAAATCCTAATACATACTGATGAAGGATTAATATTTATTACACTAGTGTAATTTAAAGAAACTGATAAGCTTATTATTTACGCATTCATTTATTTAACATCAAAAGAAAATTAAATGCATATAAAGTAAAATCTCTTAACTGCTTGTACATCAAATCTGAACGCATTTCGTAACCTATACAGCAAATTAGTTTTGTGTGTATATATATATATATATAATACTAAATATGATTATTGCAGATCGTCAGTGTTTGTAATTTTAATAGAAGAGTTCTGAATGACACACAGAATTTTCTCTACACAGAGAATTACGTTTTAAAATTAAAATTTATTATTATTATAAATATGTTTGTTTGAAAAAGTTTATTAAAGTTTTCCTGTCTGCTACTTTGAAATGAATATTAGTGTGCATAATAATTTAAATTATTTTTATTTTCAGATCAATATGAGGACTTCAATCCTGTTGCTGTCGATCTTCCACGCTCTACTCTTCTCTCCACTTCTATGTGGGACGTCATCGAGCAGCGAGGACCGAAGGTGGTTGGTGTCTCTGGTGGATTTAGTCGAGCTGGACTATGTGGATCACTGCGAACAAAGAGCTACTGCAGCTTGGAGTGAACTTTCTGGTGATAGCAAAGGATTGGCAATTAAGGTACTTTCAATAATACTTAAATTAAACACCTTTTATATTAAGCTTTATCAAATTACTACACGTGTACTCAAGGGCGATGCGATCACATTGGGAGTTGTCATAGACGGTGCACAAAAAATAGAGCGATATATCGTCTGGTCAAAAACTAAAAGTCAAGAACTTTAATACTTTAACTTATCTGCTAAAATAAATTCTATTATAACTGAACTTGCTCTTCGTATATTATTTTAATATACTAATCATCAAATAGAGTTTATAGATGTACAAACTTCAGCTTTATCTTTAAAGCGCTTAGATTTCTATTTATACATATATCATTTAATTTGAAATTAACCTGTTTTCGAACTTAAGCGTATCATCAGATAACCCAACTCTTCTTATTTTCCTTGTCCCACCTAAGTAGGGTCAGCACAACCTGTTTTCCTTTTCCACTCTCCTCTATCAACTGTCATTCCAGTATTCAAACTTTTTATATACATATCATATAATTATTCGCATAATCAAACCATACCTTCTTCGGTCTTCCTCCACACAACATTTCACACTAACCAACTCACTATATATTTCTTACGAATAAACGATTGAACATATGAAGCACCACCTGAATAACTTGCTTATGGTCGCGCCCCAGGTTGTACTGAAAACATGAATTTGAATTTCATTTTGTTAACTATAGTTATAAGTAGCCTATTAGTTTGACGATGTCCGCTTAATATATTGCTGTTTGTATACTTTGTGATATCAGAAGAAGTAATAAATAAGACAATTTAGCAAAATTGATGTTAAACTGCATTTCTTACAAATATTATCATCATCAGTCCTTAACAGTCCATTTCTGGACATAGGCGTCTTCCAAAGCTTGCCAGCGGATCTGTTCTCCGATTTTCTAAATCCAGCCACTGCAAACAGCCCCCGCAAATCATTGCTATCTTGAGAGCTTTATACTACATTTAACAAGAAGCGATCTCCCCTCAAGAACTCTTCTAGTCCAAGGGTTCTCGGTCCTTCGACAAACGTGAACGGCCGAATGATACTCTAGCTTGTTTAATCTTGGAGCTATATTGGTTACTTTGGTACACTGACGAATACTTTCACTACGAATTTTATTTCTCAGAGCCACTCTTAACATGTTCGTTGAATGACCAGCGCTACCATAAGTGTCCACGTCACACACACACGAGTAGTAAAGTTAATTACCCTTTTATGCAAGTATTTTGGTAACTACAGCTTAATAATTATGCCCTTGCTGCTTATTCAGAAAATATTTAAAATTAATATAAAAATATATTAAAACGCTGCAGCATTTACATTGTATAATGTAAATTCCAGAGTAACCGATTTTTCCTTTGAGGTTCGGTTTCAGTTAAGATTCTCGGGTAATATGAGCACAAATTAAAGACCGTTTCTTCAATCTCCGTAGTTGTTAGGAACGAGAAGGTTGTCTTGATTTATCGAACATAGACTTAACTGTTTAATCAATATTGTGAGTCCAGTTTTTGTAATCATTAAGTGTATATGATTCACCGTATTTATTAGTTTTAATATTATGCGAGTATAAATTCATATAGATCTGATTACAACACACATTATTAACTTAAACTTTCTATCAAACTTCATCGTGTGAAGTTAAGTTTGAATTTTAACATACTTATATTCGCGTCTTCGCTCACATTAAATTACTATAGGTATGAGGCTAAACATAAGGTATAATAAACATATTGACCTTAAAACCTTAAAATAATATTTTAAAAAACCTTTTTCAACGCGCAGGTATGTAATAAAAGGAAGGACGGTTATATTTTAATTTAATATTCGTAACAACTTCAGTAATTTTCACGCTACGTTGACCTCTCGTCAGTCAATTTCCCGAAGGGTTAAATTCTCGGTATATTAAAAAGGCATTATTTACGTTGAAAACAACAAAAAATATCTATGTCGACATATGAATAATTTCAGACCAGGAAAGAATATTGTTGCAAACATTTTTAATATATTGAGAAAAATTGTTGTTACAGCTGGAAAGAGATAAATCTTTCGGGTTGTTCGCTCGACTACAGACTACTGATATAAAGAGCGCTTTAACAGCACACGCGCTTGCACCAGACGATAATATACTGAGGAGGAAAGTGAAGCTTCTCTTGCAGCCTGGAGATATGTTGCTTGAAACTGACCAGTGGATAAGGGTATGATACTCTGTAATATTATATTTCTAATGCATAATGCCATCTCCTTCCATACGTTACAACAACGATAGATGAATGAAAGTAATTGGACATAAATAATCGTTATTATTTATAACATGCGGTAGTGTTATCATCCATAAAACATTTCGAGGTTCACCAGCATTGAACATAGAGCGAATACCTTAAAGATATCACTAAGGTTGAATATTTTGACTATGACTTGTTATATAACGATACAGTTGAAATTTTACCTGTATCGGTAGATGTGCTTTTTGTTGCAAGATATCGAGCAAAACTCGGTCGCCCAAATATTAAATTTTATAGCAATACCTGATAAAACTTTGACAGAAATAATAATACTTATTTAAGTAGTTTTTCGAGCCTTTACATTTGTCAAATATATATTACGTCTTTACCTATGAAATTGCCGTTTTGTATGAAAAAAATTAAACGATGTTTTTTCATATATTTTTTATTTGTATTAATCGAAGTAATCACCCATGCAATCAATACATCTTTGCCAGCGCAGTGGTAGTTTATTGATGCCCTTCTTAAAGAAATCAGCTGGACGGGAGGCAACAAATTCTTCAAAGGCATTTTGTACTGCCTCTCGGGTATTGAATTTTTTTCCCGCCAAGGAGTTATCCAAATTCTGGAAAAAGTAGTAGTCTGTAGGCGCAAGGTCTGGTGAGTAGGACGGATGACGGAGAACTTCCAACCCCAGTTCTTGCAACTTGGAGACCGTCTGTTGTGCAGTATGAGGTCGCGCGTTGTCGTGCAGGAGCAGCGGAGACGAGCGATTGACCAATGCTGGTTGGAGATGTGTCAGCTTCTCCATCATTGTGTTCAGTTCTTCACAGTACACATCTGCAGTAATGCTCACCCCGTTTGTTAAGAAGCTGTGATGAATCACACCGGCGCTAGACCACCAAACAGTGACCATCACTTTTCTAGGGGTAAGTTTTCGTTTAGGGCATTGTTTAGGTGCTGAACCAGGATCCAACCAACTTGCTGAGCGCTTGCGGTTATCAAACAGAATCCATTTTTCATCGCAGGTAACAATGCGGTTCAAAATTCCTTCATTTGTGTGTCTGTTGAGCAGTGCAAGGCACGTCTCGACGCGTACTTCGCGCTGGCGATCATTGAGTTCGTAGGGCACCCATTTGTCAAGCTTTTTTACCTTGCCAGTTTGACGTAAATGGACCAATATTGTTTTGACGCTAACCTCGAAAGCTGCTGGTAATTCAGCCGTAGATTGTGTATCATCAGCTCCACAATCGCCTTTAATTCGTCATTGTCGACCAAAGTCTTCGGACGACCGCGAGGTTCATTTTTCAGGTCGAAATTCCCAGAACCGAAGCGAGCAAACCAATAACAGGTGGTGCGTTTGTTTGTAGTGTTAGCTCCGTAAACGTCGTTGATGTTGCGTGCCGCTTGTGCCGCGTTACTGCCACGACGGTACTCATATTCCATAATTACTCCAATTTTTAACGTATCCATGATGACAAAAAAGATTTAAATGCGATGAAAATGTAACACTAATCAATAAACAAATGACTACTTTTGGAAAAAGAATTCCATGTTTTTAAAATAAAATTAATTTGAAATTAGAATTCTCAGCCAAACAAAAATTATTTTGATTTGAAATGGCCAGTACTGCAGAACGGCAATTTCATAGGTAAAGACCTATTATTAATACTATTTTTAAAGGGTCTTCTGCTAGAAGAAATCATTCCATTGTATTTAATACGAAATTTGTGACCTTTTGATCCCTTAAATTTAAACCACTTTTTTATATTATAAAACCACTTTGTGGTACGATAGGTAGGTATACGTGTTCGTTAGTTTTCAAAGCAAGTACAAAATTGGAACCCGCGAAATGGCAAAGTATTTAATTTTTACCAGTTGTAGCACATACGAGAAACTACTCTAAACTTGTACGTGAGATAAAGCCATTAAATTTAAAGGATTTTCAAAACGGTCGTGCTAACGTTCTCGGAGGATTAAAACAGTACCTATAGGATTTTATGGCTTTGTTCGACGTAGCTTATCGAGGGGCGGCTTTCGTCTATGGGCGGTGTGTACCTACACCTACACTTTTTAGGATTCCGAAGTCAAAAAGGAACCCTTATATTTTCGCTATGTCCGTCTGTATGTCCGCGGTTTAGCTCAGAGATTCTTAGTACTAGAAAGCCGTAATTTGTTATGGTATATACATATTAATCACGCCAAGAAATTGGTAAAAATAAAATCTTGAATAAAACATTGTTTAGGGTACCACCTCTACACGTAAGGTAGGATCGAATTTCTTTTTTCTCGTTTATCCCATTGCGTGGGGTGTCATTGGAAAGGCCGATCAAAAATATTGCGGGTGTGTGAAAAGCATTTTTTTTAAATCAGGGATCCGTTTGCGAAATATTAAGCATTAAAGTGGTAATTTTTGTTAAAGTCAAGTTTCCCCCTGCCAAAAAATTGTTGTTTTTAGATATATGAAAACATTTATAGTAGTTGTATTGTATAATGAAGTTAAAAGGAAAACTAACAGAGATAAGCAGGCTTTACAAGTTAACGAGTAACAGTCAATCAACTTATAAAATGTAATTGAAGAAGTAATTTCGTACAAATTCCATTGAAAATTACCTTAAGCCTCCTTCCCTAAGTCTGCATATTATGATAGGCAATTACCAAACCTTACACTAGGCGAGGCCCGACACGCACTTGGCTTTTTTTTTTAATTCTATACTTGCAAAGAAAATCGTTTACGTAAGACTTCTTGTTCTATTTTCATAATGAACCAAAGGTTTTTTTTTTAATTATGTTTGTTTTAAGTTTAATTGTATATGATAAATGATTTAAAAGTGATAATTTAAAATATTTCTTTATTAAATTGAATCATAACTAAATAATTTATACATCATCCATGCGGACTCGCGATATAATTAAACTAGAGCCCACTTCGCTGTTTTTTTTTTGCATATATCATAGCTGCACAACTAGAATAATAAGGAATATTAAAAAAAGTATCATCAATATCCGTCAAATAAAATTTGTTAAATACGTTAAGTCTGGACAATCTATAACTGGTTGTACTTTTTTATTTTACCTGTAATATAATAATTGTATACGTAATTTTATTGGTAATAGACCAAATAAAAAAAAAACGTTTAAATATATATACAAGGACTTCCTTTTTATATTTTAAATATCCTTTTAATCCTATACTTATAAGTATAGGACAGTAAAGAGTTCAAATTAGTTATTAGAGAAAAAATACTACAGTGGGTTTAGAACCATAGGCACAAATAATTCCGACAGTTTTTGAAATTTTGAAGTTTATCCCGCGTTAAATTGATCACGAAATTTGCTTGATATTTATTGTCACACTTAAGTATATTTTCTCTAAGCAAGTGTATTAATAATTTAAGGCTGGGCTTATTCATTTTGCTGATTTTGATACTGTTAAAATTATGAATATCCCTGTTATTTATTCATTTTACATTTCGGTCTATTACGACTTAAATTTGTACGATAGGTGTCGTTGTTTGTTGTTTTTACGCAATCTAATTTTTTTTAAAGTACACTAATCATGCATACTATAATTCGTCATTATTCACTGGATAATAACTGTTAATAAACTAAGGTATTCCTAACGGATTGCAAAATTTTAAATTTTTGTACTGCCTTAGCCTTTATGTCATTTAGATAATATCAGTTAATATTATTTTATTATTTACATTATATTTTGAAGCAATGATGGCTCAGTGGTAGTGTGTACGACTTCGCGTCGATTGACGTGAGTTCGAATCCCTGCAATGAGCCTGAGCTTTCGGTAAAGGAAAACATCGCGAGGAAACCACTATGCTATATAGTGGTAGCGCTTTTTCTAATGTCCGCCGGGATACCACCCTCAAGTTGAAAATCTGTCGCCAAGCACCAATAGGTGTGTTCCGGCAGCTGCACTTGAGAGCCAGTCTTCCACTAGGTTTAGCGTGTTATCATCTTGGGCCAACATCGTCACTTAAAATCAGGTGAGACTATGGCCACTATGCCAAGAGCCTATAACGATACAAAAATGTAATATATATAATTTTACTTGGGTATTCTCAAAGCCGTATTGTTAAAATACCGTCTGGTGAGGTAAGATTTTTTTGATAGTTGCTGTTTTTCATACACGAAATTCCACGCAGACGAAGTCGCAGGGACAACTAGTCCTTTATATATTAATATGGATAACCGTGTTAAACACTTTCAAAAATCGAGTTTGCTGTATAATTTTAACTACCATATAATATATATTATATTAATTGTAATTTTTGGCCTATATAATTAAAACATGTGAATATTGAAAGAGGTTAAACACCACACTAGAAAAACTGTATATTTATTACACAGATGTCATAATATAAACGTGTTTTCCAAGTATTCTTTAAAAACATTATGGGTTTAGCGTTCGGCCACAATCTCATTTGATTTTAAGTGACGATGTGACCCAAGATGGTAGGTAATACGCTAAACCTAGTAGGGGAAGTGTGCTAATTGCAGCTACCGGAACACACCTACTGGTGCTTGTCGACAGATAATCAATTTGAGGATGGTAGCTAGCTGAGCGGGCACTAAAAACACCCTATCACCATGCTATGACATGGTGTTTCCATTCACGATAGCTCAGTCCACTCCATACACGCTACCACTTACCCATCATTGATTTATCTTTTTATATTATATCAATTTATCTTTTTTTGTAATAATATTTTATATTAAAACACCAAATACATATATAATTATATTTATTGACTCCAAAGAGACAATAGGTTTTACACAAAACGTTGTTAATAAACTTGATTTATAGGATGTTATAACTGTTTATTAGCTTTGTATGATATAATATTATTTTTTTTACAGCTGGTAACATTTGGTGATAACGCTCTAAACAAAATTCGCTTTGCTACGAATTATGATTGCGGTAGTAATACAAACTGTACGCTTAGAGGTAAGTAAATCATTTATTTGTTATATATTCAACAAGGTGTAGATGCAATCAAACCAATATTCTTCATTCAAGTCTAGTACCTACCATACATATGAAGGAAAGTGTGCGAGCTATTAAAAAATATAAAAGTGTTAATATCTCTTTTTAAGTTTAGTCAATCGTCAAAGGCTTGTCTAATACTCCGCAAGTTAGCAGTATATTTAAAAATTGAACTTGATTAATTATTTCAGAATATTAGTCTACATACTGATAAAAATGCAAATCATGAAAAAATATAGTTCATTTATTTAATTATTCCTTGAGGAGAGTTACGATTTTTTGTCTGTGAGATATGTGATTGGGAACGCCTATCAGAAAACGTGACGTCATAGTTCAATAAATATATACAGTATTGCCTACTAAAACACAAATTTCATATTAATGACCTTAATAAAACTTTCATTGTTAATGATGACTACCCATAAAAGTTTATGAAACCAAAGATGGATTGAAGCTGGAAGACAAACGGGACTGCTTGCGTAGAAATTCTAAAGTCATTATGAATTTCATAAACCCGACAAAACTTTTTAATAACTCTACAGCTCCAGACGAATGGCCGCGCAAAAACTTAATTTCTCATTTCTCTTAAGGGCAATTTGTATGTTTTCTTTTACAAAATAAAGGTTAAAAAACTTCACGGATAAATAGTCGATTTAAAATGTTAATACTTAAAGTTTTCAACGTTTTTCATGAAGTTTCTGTTGCGATTATATTTAAACTACTGTGGTGTATTTCGCAACACTTACTGATAAATAAGGCATTCGTAGTTAGTCTTCAGACAGAGCAATTCGTCAGTGAGTGAATTTAGATAGAGCTGCCGGTCCTACCGTATCAAGGTTGATATGGCTGACGGCTGTAGTGGAGTGAATGGTCTTATTCTGCTTCCACAAAATATTTTTATTGAAATAGGTAATTGGAATTCGAAAATTGGCAAATTGAAAGCTCTCGAATTTACTCAATAAAAACCGGATGGTTTCCGTAAGGAACAATGGACTAACGGTTTCACATAAGGAGATACTAAAATCTGAGATAAATGGAATAAATTACGCAGGAAGACGAACTCTAGTCCGAGTTGAGATAACGTGGTGCTAAATATATATTATGTAGAATAAGTGAAGTTATATGAAATTGTTTTCATAGCTAGAAAAAAAGGCGTATTTAGAACCATTCTAGTAAGCGAATGTAAATTGTGTGTAAAGGTAACTACTATTGAAGAACAAATTTGTTACAAGAGAAATTAATTAATTGTGTGTTTAAATAGTTTATAAAACTAAAAACACGCTTTAACTACTCACAAAAAATTATAAAACTTTTTAGTCTTATTATAACACCTCCTTGTCAAGCCCAATCTATTTGACTTGTCAAAACGAATCATATGAGCCTAAACTCGACAGGTTTGCTAGTAACCACTGAAGAGTACCACTATCCACCTCCTGGCTTCATCATCAGATCAGTTCCAAGATACTAGATATAGTGTTGTCATCCGAACAATACAAATACAATACGAAATATACATATACATACAACATTTCATTTCGATACGACAATTCGAAGTAGGTTAAAGTTGACTTCTAAGATTTTATTACATTGTTTGAAAGAAAGAAAACATTTATTTACAATGACAAGACACGGCAATACACAATACATACAGCTAAACGGGAAACTGTGCATAGAAAAAAAAAAACTAATTTCCAAATACATATAAAAAAAACATTAAGAAGAATTACTATAAATAGCAGCGTGTCTAGTCATTAAGAAAAGGCGTCCAGCTAACATGTTTGTTAGTTGGTTAAATACAAGTAAAGCTTATATAAACGTGTTAAAAATAGGCTACTATGTAATTTTTTAAGAATACATTTTCTTTTACATGTTCTTTTATTATGAAAATACATATAAGACAAATCATCTTATGATTGCTTGTATTTCTTGATGAAATTGCAAGATTTAAAAAAATATGTTATTTTCTCCTTTGAATACATTGTTTGATAAAATAATTTAACCGATGATGATTGGTTTTACTTTTATCTTTCATATATAGTAATTTCCCATATAATTTTTCTACGATAAAGTTGTAGAAGTCAAGAGTACATTTGTTAATATATATTCATCATCTCTATTTAGAATTACAATCTCATCTCGCAAGAGAACAAGATGAAGACACTTTACGCCGTATGAAAGCGTCGTGGGAGAACAATTTACCAAATCTCACCGATTACCTTGAACATATTCTGCCCTTGCTGAGAAATGCTTCGAAACAGAATAGTGAGTACAATTTAAATAATCTTTAAAACTTTTGCTAACATTTTTTTGGCGTACAATTAAGGGTGTGAATCAACAAAATTCCTTCAGATCCTAAAATTTCCAGCAGAAACCATCAAACTAAAAAATTGAGTGTTTTTATTGAAGAGCTTTGATCCAAGAACAACATATCAGTCTCATCCTAACTTAAACTCAGTATTGACACAGCTACCTTAGTGCACTAATAAACTTCTATAAAATCGTGCCTTCCTCACTTACAAGAGATGGAGTTTATAAAAACAACAATAATAATTTATTTCAGACATACATTCTATATTATTAGTTATAAACTCCATCTCTTGTAAGAGAGGAAGACAAGATTTTATGGAAGTTTGTTAGTGCACTAAGCAAGCCTATGGTAGTCAAAGTAATGAAGCACATTGTCCATATTTATTTATACATACACGAGCAAAATCAGTAGTTTGCATATGTGCACAAACTTTTTAGAAAATAATCTCGAAATAAAAAACTTTATTAAGAGTTTTATCCTAAATTAGAGTGCTCTATTATGAGCATAAATCAAGTACTTTGGTCAGTCGCAAACGATACTCGAGACTTAATCAAACCGACAGAAAGTACTCTAGTTTTTACCCATATCATCCTTGAAAACACATTGCATTATTCAACAATGAAATAGAGATTAAAAAATAACGTAAGAAGAAAAAGAGGGATTTCAATTTTGTTTTGCCTATTTACTTTCGGATTTCAATCTTTAGTTTTCAATTTATATAAATTATAAATTAGATTTTATATAGAACAAAGACAATTTGGAATAAAAAATATATGTACTATTGTTACTAATTTATCAAATGAAGAAGGATATTCATTACCACCGATATACTAATATCACAAAAAAGGTTTTTAGTTACTTAATTTCTATCAGAATCCATTACAATGTTAAATTTTGCCAGAGCCTGTTCTATCCAATTAGTTTTATCTAGTTCAATTAAAATTCACGAACAATAAACATATGATAGATATTTTATATCTTTTCCTTCCTTAATGCCATTTAGATTTAAGTTTCTTATTTTTTCATTAAATCTTTTTTTTTTCAATAACTTAATGTGTATCTAATACAAACATGCTGACCACAAACTTGGAGAGAAATTTTTGTTTGGGTTGTATTCATAAAAGGCAACTTACCAACAGTTCACATTACACGTTTATGTCTGCGCAAACTTTACGGACTACATTCCCAAGCGTCTCTTCTTATGCTTTCTCTCTTAATTTGTTTACTAATTACTTTAAATCGCAACGAGTAATCTCAGCAAACATCTTAGCTTGTATTTCGTTCTTATCTTCTCAGGGAAATACGTATAAAATGTAAAGTCGGCTAATTTGTATTTAGGCCACTCTTGAGCCTCGCTAGTTAATTTAACAAGAATATAAGGTACGTTTTGAAATTAAAATTCCTTACATAGTGCATGTCTGTGTGATCCTGCTTTTCTGTACGTTAGTGTGCTTTTAACTAGAGAACCATTTACCTATTTACTTGATAAAAAATACATCATCATCAGAATACCAAAATATATAATTAATAAATTGAGTTAAACAAATTTTGCTGCTAGTGCCATCCTCTTGCTATATGGGGCCTGAACATTTAAATGTGAATTGATATTTCATACTACATAACTATGTAAAACAAATAAATTTAAAAATAACACTACATTACTACACTCATGGACATATTTAGAGGAACGCAAAAAAGGTAGAATAACAGAATATATTTTCTTATTTCATACCGACCATATATACCAGTATTATGAAATTTAAAAAAGAAGATTTTAAATAGAATTTTACTTAAGACTTTCATTAGTTTATATATATTTTTTTGCTATCTCTTTATTTCTTTGATACGTAGTGTATGAAATTCTGCAAGTTTTTGTTGTTTTTAACAAACTTTACATTAATTCTGATTTTAAAAATGTTGTTAATGAGTAAAGGGAACTTCATTTGATAAGTTTGTATAATAATGCGGGATGTCAACGTTGCTCAGGTGTCTAAAGCTGTTACTTTAATTGAAAATGGTTACACTTACAATGAAGTGGCTCAAACATTACGAGTGTCCAAGTCTCTGATTTTTCGCAATGTTAAACCATACCGGCAGACTGGATAGTATACAAGACGTAAAGGACAAGGTCGCAAAAGAGTTACAACAGATAACAGATAGGGACAACAGATTTATTGTAAGCAGTGGCCTCAGAAACCGCACTTCCAATTCTTCCGAGGTACGAAACAAACTGCGGGAAGTTCGAAAAGTGACAGTTAGCACCAAAACGATTCGAAAAAGACTTAACGCGGCTGGTATAGGGGCGTATTTGCTCGCTAGAAGCCTTCTGCTCACTGCAGGTCATCGAGTAGCTCGGTGCAACGTTGCTTGTTCGCACCGAAATTGGAATGGTGCTTGGGGAAAGCACTCGTTACTGATGAGTCCAGATTCTGTCTTAAGTCAGATGATGGAAGAGTCAAAGTACAGAGACGACCCGGAGCAAGATACGCCGAGTGTAGTATTGTTGGAAGAGAGCCTTATGTTGGAATCAGTAATGGTATGGAGTGGTATTAACTTAGGAGCACGTACGGATCTACTACACATCGTAGAAAACATGTCCCTGGCTGCGGCAAGATACGTAACAGACATTTTAGAGCAGATTGTGATGTTTTTTGCCTCATTTATGTAGGATAATTTTGAAGTAATGCACGATAATGCTCGTCCTCACGCTGCGGCGGTAGTCACAGATTACCTTACTAAGGTCGGAATCGAAATTTTGGTGTGGCACGCTCGCCAGATCTAAATCCGTTAGAACATGTTTGGGATAAACTGGGAAAATAAATTAAACAAAGAAATCCAACTCCAGCTGAACTAAGGGACCTCAAAACTGTATTGGTTGAAGAATGGAACCTAATGCCATAAAGATTTATTGACAATTTTATAAAAAGTATACCCAGACGTATGGAGGCAGTTTTGACAGCGAGAGGAGGCAATACTAAATACTGTTTGTGTCACCCATTATGAAAACAAACAGTGTTTAGAACAATATTCAAATGTCATTATGTTAGGTCAAAATTCCTTACAATTAAAATATTGAGCTTACTGCCTCTAATTGTTTTTCGTTTAGTCTAATTTTTTGTGTTAAAAAATGTTTATATAAATTATTGATTTTATTTAACGAATTTTATAAGTTTATATTGTACAAATAAATCTGTTTTCACTTTAATTTGCCCCTTTTTTATTGCGTTCCTCTATATATGTCCATGTGTGTGTGTATATATATATATATCTAACTGACATTTAAATTTAAGTCACATTGACTCTTATTCTTCTTTCCCTTATCCCACTTGAGTAGAGTCGGCACAACAGGTTTTTCTCGTCCACTCTTCTGTTTCAGCTGTCGTCTCGGTATTCATACTTTTTATAAACATAGTTCCATGCACAATCCGATCCATCATAACTTTTTTGAACTTCTTCTACTCCAGTATAACTATAAGCCACAGTGACTGCATTATTTATGTTTACGAGTGCGTATCACCTCTAATGATGATCCTTACCATAGTAAATAATTTCTTAACCAAAATACTTTATGGGTATAAATTTTGCATTTTGCAGCATCTAATTTTATTTTATACTTTAAGATATCTTGAAATACGTAGCTCATCATTCATTTAATTTTGTAATCTTGGACTGTGAGAGAAACTGTGTGGTGAGAAAGGACCGAAACAAAAATAAAATTATAATAACTTCTAGACACTTCTATATAAATAAAGAGAAAACACTACCTTAATACGTACGCAAAATACAATTTTTTGCACAACTCTGTACAACCACTTAATTAGATGAGATCACTTAAGTTATTAAATATGTATGTGATATTCTGTGTAAATTAGAATATACATCCTTTGAAAGTACTCTTAAAAGACGATAGAGCATATTTAACCGTCTCAAACCCTTCACTCTGACCTAATTAACGATATTTTTTTTATATGTAAATAAATAGGTTGCCCTGATTTATCATTTCACATTGTTAATATTACATATAATAAAAAAAAAGTTATTTTTAAATAATACCTGTAATTAATATTAAATTAAATAAATTCATAAAAACAATTATTTATATTCCTTATTTATATGATTGGCCTGAATCATAGCTCATGGAAATTGTTTAAGTTTTCTAGTAAATAATAATAAATCAGTCCGATGCAAACATCAACATCTACCAAATTACTCATCTATATTATTAATTTTGTAGTTCAGTCTGTATATGCATATTTTTCCCCCAAATTTTGTAATAGATGTACATTATAAAGGTAAGAGATTATACTAATATGACTTAAGGAAATGGCCTGTCTGTTTCTATCTTTAGTTTTCATTCAAAAAAGCTTGACCGATTTTTATGGTCACTCTTCAATACTATTTCTAGATCCTCAATACTACTTCTAGAATATTTTTATTTAAAAAAAAACATTAATTTTTTACTAACTGTCACTCGATTTGTACAAAATTGTACCAAATGTACAAATTTGTACCAATTGATAAGCTATAAAAAATTTCAATAATTCTATTAAAAATCATCAAATGTGAGTAGTAAGAATAAAAATACGAGACAAATAAATTACTGCATAGTAAACGCTTGTTATATGTTAATAGTTTTATAATAATACCTATTAATACTGCCATGTACATTTCTTATTCCTGGAAAAAACTACCCTGTGGAAGTCACGATTACTCTCAATACGCCAGACCACAACATATTGGTGATTCCAAATGCCGAGAAATCGATATTTGTGTGTTCACTCCCGAGTGGTTATACTACGAGAACATTTCCCAAGCGCTCAGTTTTTCTTAATTATTATTATTGGATTAATTATTGAAGAGAAGGAATTATTGAGGAGAAGAGAAGGTTACGCTGTGTTTAGAAATACGACAGGTTTTTAATCTCAGCTGCCGGAACATACTGAGAGATGCTTAGTGACATTTTCAATTTGAGCCACTGTAATGAGCCCGAGCTTTCGGTGAAGGAAAACATCGTGATGAAATCATAGCATGGTGGTAGGGCATTTTCTAATGCTCGCCTGACTAGATACCACCCTCAAGTTGAAAACCTGTTGCTAAACACTTATAGATGTTGTACTTGAAAGCCAGTATTCCCATTAGGCTTAGCGTATTACCATTTTGGACCAACATTTTAACCTAACATCAGGTCAGATTGTGGCCAAACGTTTAACTTATTAAGATTATTAAGATATTTTTTAATCTCTCAACTATTCCTCCACTTCTATATATCCCAAATTAACAGTAGCATGTTTTATTTTAGATTACAATTCAGTGGAAGATTACTGGGATGCTCTCACAGAATATGAAAGTGCAATGCTGAAAGTACGAGAACTTTGGGGTAATATTAAACCCCTTTACATGAAACTGCATAAATACGTCGCACTGAGACTAAAGGGAACTGAAGCAGTTGGTAAAGCTTTACCAATACATTTGCTAAGTAAGTAGATTAATGTTAGCGAAAAGTTTTTAAGCTATCATTGTTTGTTCCCTTAGCACAAATGTAGTCTGTCTACACTCCCATATATTTTATAATTTATGCGTGTTTCTATGCTGAACAGAGATTTATATTAATTATATTTATTTATTTGCAACTAACTTCGGTTGCCTATTTCGTCTGTATCGCAAAAGATAAAAATACTTCTCAAGTAAGGTTCAACTGCGGTTTGACGTAAACAAATCTTGAAATGGTTATTTTTGCAACATTCCCTTTCGAATATAAAACCAATATCAATTCTGAGATCTCATAATGTAATCTAATTATACTCCCATTTACAGGGCATTTTTATCTATTCATTTCAGATATTTAAGTTTCAGGGTCTATAATTATACGTACAAGTAGACGTAACGAATGTTTCTCAAAAGATCGCATTAGGGCTTAATGATTTCTTTCTTTCTGCATACTTTATATCATAACAATATCTTAAGTTATATTATATTTTACAAACTAATTCCATATTGTAATGTTTTGAAATAATGTTTTTACTTCACAGAATCACTTACCGGAGAAGACTGGTCTAATTTAATAGAAAGTTTATTACCAAAACACGCAGGAATTTACCAAAAAGTTCACGCAAATCTTCAATTAAAGGTAAATACAGATATGTTATCGATCAGTAAAAAACGTATAGTACCTATACTATTAATTATTTATATACAATTATACGTTTTCAGGAACTTGGTGGATTAAAAGCATTTAAACAAGCAGCAAAATTAATTAAATCCTTAAATCTCGGAGAAGTTGATACAGAAATACTATCAGATTTTATGTTTAATAGTACCTGTCCTGCAGTATTAGTAGATTGGTGTAAGCCCAATAAAGTTAAAGCCGTTACTTGCAAAGATGTCAGCATAGGAAACTATATAGAAGCGCACGAAACGGTTATGAAAATAAAATACAAACAAATTATTAATTTACATAGTAACAACACTTATATTTTGAGAGAGGCTCCGCGGTACTCCGGTAAGTTTTAAATTTATTTTAAGGTTTATTTCTTTGACAAACTTTGGTATTTATGATATCATTTGTTTTAGCGGTTTACGAGGCTATACCGGGCTTTGTGTCGCTACTATCTCTAAACCCTCACGCTTTAAACAACGCTGGACTATTTCCAATTGATATATTTAATTACAATCCAAATTATCACCGTCTAGTACTGCAGTTGATAATGGCCTTGAGAGATTTACCAAAGTGAGTATAATATTCATATTAATAAAGGAAAGTAACTTTGGAACAAAATTTTAATATTACATTATTATTTTAGATTAAATTTCTACATAGCCGCAGACGAGTGGAGATTAAAAGTATTGATGGGATCAATTCCGTATGCAAAAATTCCGAGCAGCTGGAGCGAATTTCGTAAAAACTTTTCTTCCATTGAAACGTCCAATACAGATTTTCTTGGAGATCCTAGCATTGTTTTCAATAAACCTTTCACAGGGTAAGTAATAAAAAAAAGAATGCAAAATATTAAACTGAAAATAATGAAAAATAATTATAACGCTTTGTCTTTTAGAAAGTTCATGGGAATTATATTAAAGTATCAAATATACCAATCGTTTGCCGAAGAACTGATTTCTGATGAATCGGATTTAATCAACCATGTAGCTGAAAATAATGATCGTTTGATGTAAGTAAATTTATGGAATTAGGCTTACTTTTTATTTTTATACAATAATTCATGCTAATAAGTTCTACCATATACAGGGACACTATGATGCAAGGATATGGATCTAATTGGATGGAAATGGTCAGTGATTTATTAGCTAAAAAAGAATATGGCCTAGAATACACTGCTCTCACTGATTACTATAGATTTTTGGATGAATATCTTGATAACCAATTGGAGCCGCCGACTGAAATCGAAGAAGATGACTATGTAGAATCGATTATCACTGACTCCTTTCCTCAAGAAAATGAAATTCCATCTTCTGCAGAAGCCTATGATAAGAGTTCTGAAGAACCGAATATTAACAACGATCCTGTAATTGTGGAAACACATGCTGATATTATTAAAGACAACGTTATTGATACGGGCGAGGAAACTAACATGAAATTTGGTATTGAGACGTCGACTGTTGGTGTATTGGAAATAAAAAATCCAGTATCAGCCGGCGATCATAAGGATGAAGTTAATATAAAAGAAGCATCATATAACACATATTGGTGGATAGGTATAGGTGTAGCCATTGCTGTCGTTGTGATATTAATAGCTATTATTCTAAGGAAGCGTCAGAGTCACCGAAAAGAGTTAGATAGACAACGAAGAGAAAATTCGCGCGCCTGATTTGAAGAGTATCGGTTCTAGAAGTGTAACCGATTTTTCAAACCCCTAAGACTAAACCTTAGTGAAATTGTGCCAAAACCGTGTGTTTTAAATTTAAAACATTTGAATTTTAACATACGTATAATGGTGATTTAATTTTTCGTTAAAATGCTTTTGTAAGAGATATTTTTGTTCTAAATAGATCTTATAATATTTACATGATGTTGTCAAATTATTTATTTCATATCATCACATATTCATTGCATTTAATTCTATATTTGCTTTAATTATTTCTACTTATACCGACATGTATATGTTTCTTCTATTTCATAAGTAATTATAATTGCTAGATAGTGTGTGAAGATGGAATAAAATATTTTTGTACATATCACAATTTGCGAAATAGTGTAAAAGATTGTTACCAAGAGTGTCTATAATAGTTGTACATTTTAGTTAGATGTAATTTCGCTGTGCCTTAAGCGTCTCAATTTCTAATAAATAAGATGCGCGAAACATATTATAAAATTTGTAACAAAATAAAATATGATAATTTTTGTAAAATCTCTATTTACTCTCCGCTCTAATTTAAGACCAAATATTAAAGTTGTTTTTATGGATATCTTTGTATATCAACACTTAGTGATTAAAATTTCAAATATTTACGGCGGTAACCAAATAAGTTATGATTTAAATTGATGTTATTGTAATTTATATTATGTCAAAACTATGTTTACAATTAAATGGATTAGCGGACGTTGTGTTAAAATTGGAAACAACAATAATAAATGTTTTTAACATTCAGTTTTATTTTTCTTTACTTAAATTGTCTACAGACTTTTTGTGATGAAAACCTATAACATTATATAATCTACAATATTAAAATTGATAACAAACAGTGAAGTGATATTTTAAAGGAGAGTGACCGAAATATTGGGTATTGTCTTTTTCAGCAATGTTTGCAGCACTAGAAATTCAGGAGCGATACGGCTTAAATGTCCTTCGTTGGCGTTTCCTTTTGATATCTGTGAACCTTTTGGCAAAGATCCAACGCAGGGTTGTATTCCGACCAGTTACAGTCACAACTTAAATTTGTTTTCCTCCTTTTAGTTTGTTTTTCTAATGAATACGCATTGTGATTTAATGCATGAGGGGTCGTATGTAATGTTGGCAATTTCTTTTCATAATAAATGTCATTATTTTTCTTACGTTTCTTATGACTGTGACGTAGTTATATGTTCTCTTTAAGGGCAAATAATAAAAATAACAAAATATGTAAACATGTATGTTATGTCCAATCATAAGTTTATTTATTTTTAATTGCCGTAATGGCCGAATAGTCAATAGCCACCTAAAGTCTGCGTTTTCGAGTTTCAGGATGTACTATAATTTTGTTCGGAATCAGCATACATTTACTAGATTGATTAACGTTACTATCGGTTTATGGCCGAGAAAAACATCGCTAAGAAACCGAAACATTTGAGAAATGTGAAAGTAAGTAGTATCACTATATAGTCGGAAGATGTAGTACTGATTTATCTATGTTTGAAATTGCCAAAACGTGAACTGTTCTATTAATAAACCCCACAGCGTTAATGTGCCTTTCATCGAAATTAACTTTATTCTAGAAATAGGATATTCACCCATTGGTATTTTCAGCAATATTTCACTGAAACAGCTTTTTTGTATTTTTCTACTTATACTATGAATTTGACGAGAGTTTGTAAAAAATAAAATATCTATGAAATTCAAAAATATTAACTTATTATTTATTTGCACTACTATTAAAAAAAGTAAATATAGTTTATATGTTTATTGGTGATTAGTCTCTAGAACTACTGATCAGATTTTATAAATTTCTTCAGTGTTAGAAAGCTCCTTTCGGACTGATTGTTATAGCAAAATATGTTTTATTTTTATTCAATTTTATACTATCACATACATGTACGCAGTCTCGGACGGTCGCTAGTCTAGAAAAAAGCAATCGTTCTTCTTATTTATTGGCAACGTGTGTATACACACAATTATGATTACTTACTTACACGTCTTCTCTTCTTCTATAATTTAAAAGTTCAGCTCTTGTCGGTGGAGTAGTTGCCACTGTTCTCTATCATCTGCCTTTTTTTAACCTTCTGATATGACGTGACTCCCACTTTATCCTTCACTTGTTAAAAAAAGCGTCGTTTAGGTTTTCCTCGTCCTCGCTTTTTCGTGCCGTATCGAGTATCATCTTTCCTCTTCTATTTTCTATGATTCTCAACAACTATCTTTCCTCGTTAACCATTCTTAACACCTCCTCATTTGTAATTCCGTCTTTCCAACTGATGTTCTCCATCCTCCAACACTACATCTCAAACGCAGCCAACCTTTCTCTGTGCCTTTAGTTCATTGTCGTTGTTTCACAGCTATACTCGTATGATGCTATGCTCCAGATGTAGGTCTTAATGATCCGTTTTCTAATATTGGTTTTAATTTTAGATTTGAACGTGTATAGAATATTTGTCTAATCTACAGAGACTAGAGTTCAGGCAACTTAAAATTCATGCTTTTAGTTATTATTTTTAATTGACGTCACTTGTGCACAATAACCAAATTAAATCTAGTAAAAATCCACAATGTTACATAATATATGGCCATATAACATAATTTTATGAATTACAATGAAAACCGCTAGATGGCAGATCAAGCAATGGTGAAGGAGAACATCGTGAGGAAACCATAGCATGGTGGTATAGCTTTTTCTAATGCCCGCCTGGCTAGCTACCACCCTAAAGTTGAAAATCTGTCGCCAAGCTCTAATAGGTGTGTTCCGGCAGCTGCACTTGAGAGCTGGTCCTCCACTAGGCTTAGCGTATTAGTATCTTGGGTCACATCATCACTTAAGATCAGGTGAGATTGTGGCAACAACGCCTATATCCATAACCATAAAAAAGCTTCCGCCAATTATACTTTATCTCACCTTCTGTTTGCTATATGCCTAAGTAGATAATACTTTATGTTGGTGGCATCTGTGTGTCATTACAAAACGCTTACGAGCAGGCCTCTATTAGCATAATCTGAGGTAAAACGTTTTGTAACAACAAAGAAAAACTCAGAATAACCAGGCCACCTGAGCCAAGAAATGAATTTTATATCGGGACACCTTAAACAGTAAGTATACCTTTTTATATTAGGTATTACTAAAATATATTATTATAAATGTGTAGTTCAGTCTGAAAAGGTATTTTTTTTTTGAATTTTGCTCGTTGGTATCTATTATAAAGGATCAGTGTGATCACAGATATGTCATTTTTTTGTCTGTGTCAGTTTGCATGTTCGAATTTAGCTCAAAAACGGTTTGGCCCCTCTATTATGAAATTTTTACACGGGAAGCTTGTGTCATTCCTCATTTGATATACAAGAATTTTCAATTTTTAATACTTTTAGACACAGATTTAAGAAAAAGGTACATAGACCTTGATAGAACACGAAAATGTCTCAAACAATTTCAGTATTAGTTTTCAATTTTGAAAGGAAACGTCATGCAATTTCAGCGCCCCGTATGTTATAATATTATATCAAAAATATGCCGTCTTTTGTCTACACAAGAGTTATACAGTAATAGTTCTTCCTGAAGAAGACCAAAAAGGAAGAGGGAAAATCGTTTCATAGGTAACAAAGCTTATTTTGGTATTATTTTCCGTGCTGGTTGTTACTAACTACAAAACTGCAACAGTGTTACTAGGTTACAATGAAATATTCTCCTGGATGTTATTGTAAAATAGGTATATGTATTTAGCGTTGGAAGATCATTTTATTTACAATCTAACTATCATGAAACTAAAGATAGGGTAATATTGATCACGCAATAGTTTGTTTGTTTGTCAACGACCTTCAAACACTAAAAGAGATACCGTTATGGTAATACGGAGATACCCTGGTCAATTTAGTGTACCAAACAAAAATCTAAAATCCAAGATGGTCGCCAAAAATTTCAATTACTTCATTGCACCCATAAGGCCTAGGTAAGTTAAAACAATAGTAAATAAATTGTGTCAAGAAATATTCATTGATAAGGAAAAAACTCAGGATTGAGATATAATTTTAATTGAAAATTAGTATATAAAGGTCCTTGGAGCCCTTCAGTTCAAGTACAAAATCAGTTTTTTGATGACGGATGATGGATTAACGACTACACTATTCAAGTGGGAAAAAAAACAGTAAAACTTGTTAACTACCCTGGTAACATTATTCAGACGGTCATACGTGTTGTTATCTGGTTGCCAAGGACACACAGCTAAATGCATATACCACTTTTGTTATTCGTAAGGCTCCATCTGCCTTTTTCTCAAATCCGTCCTATCAGAAATTAAAAAAAAACTGTTAACTGATATTGATAAAATTTTGTATATGACATTCCATAATTGATGATAGGCATTTAATAATATTACTAAAATAATAAATAGTACGAGATGAAAGAATTGACTTATTAATAATTAAATGCTTGCACAGTCACGGGCACCGCTAGCCTCCATTTACATATATTCATTACTGCGTACACTTCAAATGTGTAAATATTTTCTTTGGTAAGATTATTGGGATTTTCTTTCGTAAACAAGCTATAGTAGGAACATAACAACGATAAATAAAATCACTAAGTCGATTTGTTCAGTAAACACATACAGAATACTGAAACAAACAAAAAATAAAATAATGAAATATAGTAGGTTCATAAATTATGCTTAATACTTTTGAAAAAGAACATGACAATTTTCTGCTTTTTAATATTCAAAAAAAAAGATAGATGTATGTTGCATAACTAAATTCGAGTACGTATTTTTAAAACATGAAATGTAAATTTTTAGTTTCATTTTAAATCAAGTACTGGAAGATGAAAACTATACATATTAATATTTAAAAATTCTTATCTGAAAACTAGAATCATTTTGAATTAATTTATCAAACTTTATACACATAAATGATACTCTTCATTCTATTCCAGGTGTGTTTGTTTACGCGTGATTTATTATACCACGCCACGATATAAGAAGTCTTTTGTGCAGGAAAAGGATTAGGATTTATTGTTATTTTGTTCACATTAGGCTTAAAGTAGCATTTTTTATGTTAACGTGTGTCATAATTTTAAGGAAACGGTGCTAAGTACGGTGCTGTGAAAGGCAATATGTAACTGGGGTATAAAATACCCATTTGGATGCATTTTAGTAGCAACTAGCCTGTGCCCGCTGCTCCGCTCGCGTGGAGTGCCGTCGTTTGAGCGCACGAGCGAATCGTTCTGCCCCCGCTCAAAAAACGGAAGACAAAAATTATTATTGTGAGTGATCCTTAGAAGATAGATATATGTTATCGCTGATTTTTTTGTAGGTATTTTTAAGATCTACAATTATGTAGGACATTAATTTGTTATATCTCGTATGGTTTACTCAGCGTAAACCATTTAAGCACACTAAATGCGTCTTTTTCCAAATTGATTGACCATTATTGATTGTCATTGCTTATTTCGTATAGTACTTTATCTTACAAAATATATCCTATAATCTGGTCAGATAACATAGCTATGAATTAAAATAACGACCATGTAAATCGGATAAGTGGTTTTCGCGTAAAAAGAACATAAACGGACAGACAAAGGGACGTTGAGCTTTATATATGTATAGAAGAAGAAATAATTCTAATTATAACAACTATACCTCATTGGATCGTAACTATATGGTATTGGGTATAACACCCTCTATAGTGGCGTTCTTAGTCTTGTCGCGTTCCTGGATCAGCCAGTGTATACATATATCTATATCCAACTAGATCGCGACCACCATATATATACATGTTGATAAACACGTAAACTCTCCGTAGGTTTGTCGCTTTTTGGGATCAGTTAATGTTTATGGATATCCAGCTGCTGAAAAACTTGCACACTAACATAACAGCAACGACCAGCGATGAATTGCTGATTTCTCGGTCATCGTCGCTGATTTTGGTTAATACTGTGCTTACCATCAAGCAATAGTCACTTTGACTTGATACAATAAAAAAAATTGTCTTTTTCAGTATTCATGGATCCATTATCTTTTTGCAAACTTTTACATTAGTACAAGGCAAACTATTTCATATTCACAAACAAAAAAGGGTTACGAAACAAATAACAATAACTTCCTGCTGGAACTACGTCTTCTTGAAAATTACAGCATCATGCGTGTGCAAAAACATATGTAATGTACAGGTCAGTATTCGCCAAGAAATGGGAACTAAGCCCACTAGTGATAATGGCCGTTATTTATTTCCTATGTTTCGTTTCGTTTTTTCTACCTTTTTGATGATTAAAATATTATTAGGGAGTAATATAACCAGCCATCGTTAAAACTGTTATGGTTGATGTTATGATGATATTTATGGATTATCCGTAGAGCGGTCAATGAAATTTGTGTATAATCTCATGTATATTTCGATAAAATTACCTTTTATGCAAACAACTATGTAATATTTTGATATTCAAGTTGAGGTTTGACATTGGAAAATTACTATTTTGTTTCCAAACGATTACCTACCTACTGTTAACACGCGAAAAAGGAACATTATTTTTAAGAATATCGAATATTTTGTTATGTTTTATTTGTATCACATTATTTTTCATCATACAAAGCTCATAGTACTCCGAGGTATATATTCATGTAATCGCATCGGAACCACTATTACATTCACTAACACCTACTGATTTTTTTACATAAAAACAAATGCACGCATTGTAGTGTCTTATTATAATTTACTTTTCCGATAATAATTATTGGGTATTTTTATTATTTACTTGTCATTCTCGTTTCTTGTAACTAGCTACCTTTGCAGGATAAATAATTTAACCCAGCTTAAACTTAATAGCGAAAGAGGAATATATTAAAATAATATTATTGTATTATCATAAAAATAGACCTTCATGTAACCCAAAATAATATAAATAAAAACAATAACTCTGATAATTACAATTTGTGCCTATTTTAATATTCTGAATACGTTCCTGAGACGGGCGCGTTTCAATTTTCTATGGTTTAATTTATTACGGGATAAGTAGGTATGTCCCGTATAGTTCCTCGTCATTTAATACTAAAAGTTATAAAAAACTTACTAAAAGTTTATACATTATCTTTATGGCTTAATTTTATTGATGAATCAGTTGATGAATCAGTGGAAATGGCGGCACACTGGCAGGTGTGTCGTCTGACCTTGGCTGACATACTGCCTTCTATCTAGGTTACATCTATGTAGATAAACATTAACTTTATTTTGTTATTTTTTTATTATACTTTGATGCTATTAAACTGAAAGTTACAAACCAAAAAAAAAAACTTACATCAATGGGTTATCTATATCTCCACATTTGAATGAAATATAACAAGTAAACTTTATCAACGATTTTATGCTATTAGTCAGTTGAGATTAGAAGTAACAATAAATATAAACAAATTTATATGGAGATAAGTTGATGTGATTAAAAAACAAGTTTCGTAAATTTTCTTGTTTGTCGAAAAACATGGATAATAATGACATCAATTTCTGTTCGACTGGCGTTTATTGTAAGTTGATATTTATCCATCAAGAAGTTCCTTAAAGATTCCTCCTTAGACTCTTTTTGATAAATAAATATTGTATTCATGAATGTTAGACGTCATAATAAAAGTTTTAATTTTACTTCTCCGTTATTTGTTTTAAAGGTCCGTATTATTTTAATTGCATTTGTTTTTTTATCGGATATATTTTCATATATTTCTAGTTAATTCCTTTATGCATATCATTGTATTTACTTTATACCAACGTAGAAAAACAGTTAGTTCAGACGAAATTCCGTAGTACAGACGGCGAGCAGACAGTGTTTTAGCCCTCACAGATACGATACAGATAATTTTTCATATCAATAACATACGAAATATTACTTTTTTCTTGTGGTTAATGGATAAAAAAAAATATTATTAAAAATACAGGAGTCGTCTTTCGTTTTTATATATTAACTCAGCGCCAGAATTTTGAAATATTTAAATCTGTAAAATAAAAATAAAAATTTATTAAATTTTATGCAGGCTCTCAATATCTACTGCTAACAAAAACAATTAAAATGAGAATTTAAACAGTAGAAACAAAACGAATGGTTTAATTTGCCTAGACTGTCTTTAAAAAAACAACAAACAACATGAATCATATTTACCTACCTAGCCACTACTATCCCAATCGTTGACGTCGTTCCGGCTTTCCGGCGATCCATTTGCGAAATATTAAGCCTTGAAAGTGCTAATTTTTGTTAAGTCAAGTGTCCCCCCCGTCAGCTGAATGGTTTTTTTGGATATGTTAAAAATTCATGGTATAATGAAATTACAAGGAAAACTATAAGAGATAAGTAGGCTTTACAAGTTAACGAGTAAAAGTCAATCAACTTATAAAATGTATTTGGAGAAATAATTTCGTACAAATTCCAAAAACAAACATTTATAATATACTTTCGTATGAAGTAATTAATGCTACACCGGACCAGGGTCCGGCTTGATCCCTGCCACCGTACCTGGCCGGAGCATAGATACGGCCAAGTGTAGCATGAGTAAAGGATTATTCACCAGGTCCGGGCCGGTGTAGCAAGAATTACCTACTTCATAAAAAAGTATACTATAAATATTTGACAGTGGCCCGGCCTGGACTCAGCCTTGCGCCGGCTCAGTGTAATATGAGTCATGCTTTACTTCATACAAATGTATATAAATGTTTTGGTCATGCCCGACCCCACAACGGTCCGGTATCACATTAATTATCCTTAAATCTGCATATTGTGACGGGCACTTACGGAACCCTACACTGCGCGTGGCTGCACGCACTTGTCATTTTTTTACATAATCCTCGTTTCGTAATTTCTTAAGTTTACTAAGACTTATCTAGTGTCAGAGATACCACACAAATGAAACTAAGCAATGAGTCACCAGCAGTTTTACAAATAGATTCTAAATTAAAAATTATATCAGCGATAAGTTTGTAAATACTAATTAAGCAGTTTAAGTATTTCAAGGAACCTATTAATCATACCCTAATAACTATGCAGCATCTGGTATACTCGGTTTTAACTTTAACGACTTATTTTACTGCGCCATCGTAACGACACGATAGGTCTTAATTAAGCATAATTCATTTTGATTTAATTATTACTTTCCCTAGATTTAATTTAATCTCGGTAACTATTATTCCAATATGTATGAAGTAGAACTGGTAATAAATATTGTTTTCATTATTAAGGCCACCGGCTAGATAGACATCTGTTAAGCCCGACTTCGTTTTTTTTTTAATATCGCAAGAGCAGAACAAGATTGGGGCGCTCCATTGTTAAAACTATCCTGAGAATTTTAGTGGCAACTCAAAGTGCATGTTTCTAGTTATTATTCATAATTCACATCACTTATACACAATAACCAAACTATTTCACTTAAAATGCAACTAGTATTATAAAATACTAGCAACCAACCACGGTTTCACTCGGGTAGCAGAGTAATACAAATAAGTCTATTGGTTTACGCGGCGCACGCCAGTAAAGCTCGCTGTAGGCATGTTTTTTTCCGACATATTCAAAAGTTAACCTCATATTTCAGCCAAATTATACAGAACCCTAATGAATTATACCCCTCAATCTTCCTCAAGAATCACTCCGTCAATTGATGAATACCGTATGAAAATCCATTCAGTACTTTTTGAGTTTTTCGCGTTCAAACCGACAGGAAAACGCAGCGGGGTACTTTTATTTATAATATGTAATGATAGGGTCAAATAACGTAGGGAGAGTTTAGGAATTAAAATAAACACCACAAATGAACGTTCAAGATTTCGCCAAAAATTCAGGTCAATCATCAATCAATCAATACATCAATATCTTATGTGCTTGCTTATAGTAAAATATGTGTTTGATTCTGATCCAATATTGACGACCCAAAAGATCACTATTATAATTAAAAAAGACAATATGACGAACACTTTGAGCATCTGTAACGCAAATGTGAATTTAAAAAAATAACCGTCTTTCCCTTTTTTAATACTTTTTTAGTATTTTATATAGTCTAAAAAGTTTAAGTCACAATGTCTAACATACTACTCTGCTAGCGCAACAAACCAAAGTGAAAATGGCCTCCGAGATTAAACCTCGCCTATTTCTTTAGGTATATCAAGTGCGGCTTCTCA